>CM077030.1:153191667-155591667 GCA_039090855.1 Macrothele yani
CACCACCCCGAAATGTAGGGGAATGTTTAAGAGAAATGTAGGGGGTGTTTAAGGATACTTCAGGATACCTATCGCCATCTCATCGAATCGATGCCTCGCAGAATGGCCGCTGTTTCGCGTGCTAAAAGGAGTGCTAGAGCTTATTAGGTAGGTGGTCATAATGTAATGACTCATTGGTGTATATCTGGAATGCAAGTATCTACTAACGCTTTCAATTTCACAAGATGAGTGCAAACGTACCTTTTCGAAGCTGAAATTTATTAAAACGCGAATGAGAAATTTGCTAAGCGACGAGCTTTTGGAAGCATTTATGATCATGATGTGCGAAAGAAATCATCTACTGTTAATTGACAATAACGAAATCATTAACTGCTTTGCTAATCGAGTAAAACATTGTCAAAGCCTTTGCTTCTGTAAAACAAAGTTTCATCTGATATTACAGAACTGATCTGCTGAGGCTTAACAAAATAAAACTAAATAACTGTTAATATAGATAGGAACACCTTACTGATCTTTTCGAATTGCAATAATCTGTTTTGTTTAACTTCATTTTGTTTACACAGTCGACCATACGTCTATGATTAGTTTTGATTCAGAACAAACATTAATACTGTAAAATATTCTTACTATTACTTTTTTTCATTGAATACGGTAACAGTTTCATTTACTAATTATATAGTAAATTATTAAAAAAATAGAAATTATTCTGGCTCACAGAGCAGATTTGCACTAATATGCAGAGGACTTTTTCTGTTGCTTTTAAATCGTGAGACGCACATGGCACAAACCACTCATCCGTTTTAATGAAGTCCCTAATACCGTTCGAAGTGATTGTCTAAATATTTTTGAAATCCGAACTCAAGACGATGGGAGTAAAAGCAGAAAAACAAACAAAAAAATAAATAAGAAACTAGGAAACATCTCGGAATTTATTTCGATATTTATTTTTTATTGATTTACAGGTTTTTTTTTGATTGGAGGTTTAACGACCTCCGTGAGCAACTCAATGGGCTATAAGCAGTCGCCCGTCCCTAATTTAGGGTCACTGGTTCCAGGGAAGGGAGAGATCCAGTGCCGTAAGACAAACACAACATCCATGCCTCACCGGGATTCGAACCCGGAACCCCTTACAGACGAATGATCAGAGGCCATCGCTTAGACCACTGCGCCAGGTTTTTGTCCCACAGTTTAACTACCGAAAATTTAGAAATTTCACCAATTAAACTGTGTGTACAAAGAAAGCTCTCTATGTCCCTTGGCTCAAAAATATAAAGAAAGTTCATAAAGATGTTTAATTATTATTTGATGCGAAAACAACATATTATATAATTTAGAATCTATTCAAATGAATAAAAGCAATATATTCATCTGAAAAGAAAGAGAAACATTAATGCGTATAATAAACAAGCCTGACTTCAAAGACTTTGCTCAAAAAGATAGGAAAAAATAACACTAACATCGGGAAATCAGCGGAAATATATACTTTCGGGTCCATCAAAATTTTATACCTGCGGACCGAGTTTCGGTCGCCATACATAAAAAAACTACTGAATCGTGAGACGAAATGCTATATTTAGGAATTTAATCTGTTTTGTGACATTTTTGAAATTTTATTTGAAAGCAAGGAAATACCGATTAACTAGCTTCTTTTTTTAAGGAGGAACGAGGGGCAGTAGTTGCTTGAAATTATGGTATGCAACGGTAATCGAGTTTATACCTGCAAAGTACAGGTAATCGATGCAAGAGCGGCGCATTTAGAGTTGGTCACGCAGATGATATTCACATGGGTCCGACGTTTTAAATTTTAATTTGCTTACTTTTCTATATATGCAC
The DNA here is from genome assembly GCA_039090855.1 of Macrothele yani. Lineage (NCBI taxonomy): Eukaryota > Metazoa > Arthropoda > Arachnida > Araneae > Macrothelidae > Macrothele > Macrothele yani. Next base: position 153,193,501 of record CM077030.1, read on the forward strand.
TGTCGAGTCACATTATTGTGACCACCAGCTAATATCCAGAGTAATCGCCGTGTGCAGCGTGAACAGCAGCTAGACGGACTGGGAGTGACTCAGTAAGGTGCTGGAAGGTGTTCACAGGTATGTGGAGTCATGCTGACGGCAGTGCATCTGACAGCTGCTGGAGGGTGCGTGCTGACAGCTGCTGGAGGGTGCGTGCTGACAGCTGCTGGAGGGTGCATCTGACAGCTGCTGGAGGGTGCGTGCTGCAGGATCCATAGAGCGAACAACACGATCATGGTGGTCCCACAGATGCTCAATTGCGTTTAAGTCTGGGGAATTAGAGTACTTTGAAGACTTCATTGTGCTCTTCTAACCACTCTCGGACATTTCTAGCTGTCTGACACGTCGCATTGTCATGCTGGAAGATCCCATCCACCCCAGGGAAGGCAATCAGCATGTATGGGTGTACATTGTCTGCAAGGATGGATTTATAACGAATTCGGTCCATATTGCCTTCCACAGGTATGAGAAGACCCAGAGAATGTCACGAAAATATTTCCCAGACCATAACGCAGCCCCCACCAGCTCCTGTTCTGCCAGCAATGGTTGAAGAGTGTCTGTTCTCCGATGTTTCTCGCCTTATACGCCAACGTCCATCCGTTCGATGAAGCAGGAAACGTGACTTATTGGAAAAGGCAATCATTTTCCAATCAGCGGAGGCCCAATTCCGATACTGCTGGGCAAATGTAAGCCTTTTCTGCCAATGCATCTTCGTTAGCATACGCGCAGCAACCATCCGCCTGCATCGGAGTCTCAAACGCAGCAGGGTTCATTGAACTGTCGTTTCAGACAAACTTCCGGTTGCCACATGGTTCATTTGGCCAGTGAGTTGGTCCATTGTAGCGTGTCTATCGGCCCTCACGCACCTTCGAAGCCGACCTTTACCTCTCACATCAGTGGCACGTGGTGCTCCGCAGTTTGCACGTCGCTTATTCGGAATGGTGCCATTTCTCCAATCACGATACACTTTAACCACAGCAGCACGTGAACAGTCACAAACTGCGCTGTTTCAGAAATACTACCACCTTTGGCCTGAAAGCCGATAATCATTCCTTTCTGCAAATCTGATAAATCGCTTCTTTTACCCATGACAGCAACGAGTGACATGTTTTCAGAATGCCTACAACACACCTTATTACCCTCCAAGCCAGATCACGACCCGTGCATTCTTTCATTGGCTACGCGCTGTTGACGTCTCAAAAGTAGGTGGTGGTCACAATAATGTTACTCGACTGTGTAAATATGGTATTTTTAACCAACCACGCTTGGCCAGCGTGGTGAGTTATGGCCAAACACCTCCAAAATGACTCTACAACTTAAATCTTGGCCCTCAGTCTCCGGCAGCTGGAATGTACCTGGCCAAGGCAGCGGCCAGTGCGACATGAAGGCAGAGGGTGCTAAGAATCCCCGGAGGACCGGACTAGGCTGCCATTTGATGCTGACCTTGGCTACCTACAACGGACGCTCCCTATCTTCTGATTCAAGGCTTCTTGAATTGGAAGAGGAACTACAAAGGATCAAGTGGGACATCGTCGGGCTAAGTGAGGTAAGGAGAAAAGGAGAAGATCTCATTGAACTGAAAAGTGGACATCTCTTCTATTATCGTGGGACAGATACTGGCAGAACTAGTGGTGTTGGATTTATAATAAACAAGAAACTGAAGGATAAAGGGGTAGAAGTTGAAAGTTCCTCTGACAGAGCTGCACGACTCGTTATCCAACTATCGAGAAGATACCAGGCTCAGATTATTCAAACTTATGCACCCACCACAAGTCATCCTGAAGAAGAAATTGAAGAATTTTATGAGGAAATTCGTCATCTAAATAATAAAGGTAAGCAGCACTTGAAGATCATTATGGGAGATTTCAATGCAAAAATAGGGCACCGGCAACAGAATGAAACTTCAGTAGGTAAATTCGGTCACGGCAACAGAAACCAGCGTGGAAATACTCTCGTTGAGTTTGCAGAGGCAGAAGGATTTTTCATCTTGAATTCCTTTTTCAAGAAAAAGCCACACAGGAAATGGACATGGAGACATCCAATTGGGACGACAAGTGAAATTGATTTTATTATGTGTAACAAAAAATTCGTCATAGAAGACTGCAGTGTGCTAAACAAGTTCAACACAGGTAGTGACCATAGATTGGTGAGATGTAAGATGCACCTCAACACTAAACTGGAACGTGGCAAGCTCATAAGACAAACAAAATGTATTGACATAACCAACCTTAAAAAACACCATAATACTTTCAAGTTGGAACTGAAGAACAGATTCTCTGCTTTAGAAGGCCTAACATCGGAAGAAGTGGATATTTCGGAAGTTAACAGAAAAGTAACCAAAGCTCTTATGGAAACAGCAACAAAATTAGCTGGGTCTAAGAACAAGTTGCATGTAAACAAATTATCAGGAAAAACCAAAATGTTGATGCAAAAAAGAAGAGAGATGAGGACAACTAAAGAAGATGTGACTTCCAAAGTGGAATATATAGAGCTATGCAAGACAGCACGAAAAAGTATCACTGAAGACGTAAGGAAATTCAACTGTGAGCTAGTGAGGAAAGCAATTGAAAACAACCAAAGCCTAAAGATAGCAAAGGGACATCTCAGTAAGGGAAGAAAACAGATTATGGCTCTGAGAAAAGAAGATGGTTCTATAACAAGAAATAGAGGCAAAATTTTGACAAGAGTGAAAGATTTCTACTCCAAATTATATGAAAGGGATGATACATGTACTCCAGACATCATGAAAGGTACCAGAGTTCTTCCAGTCCTCCCAGCAGAAGTTGCTCATGCAATCAAGAACATGAAGCGGGGGAAAGCTCCAGGAGAAGATGGAATTACTATAGACATCATACAAGAAGCAAGTGGAGAAATTGAAACAGTACTCGCCCAAATTTTCACTCGATGCCTTAATGAAGGGAAGATTCCTGAGGATTGGAACAATGCTACAATGATCCTGCTACATAAAAAAGGTGACATTGAGGATCTCAGGAACTACAGACCTATCAGCCTCCTATCAGTGGTTTATAAAATCTTCACTAAAGTTCTTTCACACCGCTTGAAGGTAACACTGGACATGGCTCAACCGAGAGAACAAGCTGGATTCAGGAGTGGCTACAGCACAATAGATCATATCCATGTACTGAGAGAACTAATTGAAAGAGCGAGGGAATATGAACTTCCATTGTGCATTTCTTTTATCGATTATGAAAAAGCCTTTGATTCGGTGAAACCATCAGCAGTTACCACGGCTCTGAAATCCTGCGGTATTGAAGATGCATACATTAATATTATTAATAACATCTATGAAAATGCAAGTGCAAAGATTCGGCTGTTTGAAAATACAACACACATAAAAATTGGAAAGGGAGTGAGACAAGGTGACACCATATCTCCGAAGCTCTTTAATGCCACATTGGAAAATGTCTTTCAATCACTGAACTGGGAAAACAAAGGGATAAAGGTTAATGGAGATTATCTAACCCACCTTCGTTTTGCTGATGACGTAGTCATTTTTGCAACTACCCCATCAGAGCTACAGAGTATGATCCAGGAACTTGCTGACAAGAGTAAAGAAGTAGGATTAAAAATGAACTTTCAGAAGACAAAAGTGATGTTCAACGCTTCTACAAGAAATGAAGATTTATCGATTGATGGAGAAAAACTGGAGATAACTGATACGTATGTTTATCTTGGACAGCAGATATCAAGTGAGGGTCACATTGATGAAGAAATTAATCGGCGTACAAAACTTGCCTGGAGAGCTTTTGGAAGAAACAGCATAATTTTCAAGAGCAATATGCCATTATGTCTTAAAAGAAAAGTGTTTGATCAATGCATCCTTCCAGTGCTTACGTATGGTGCAGAGACGTGGACCTTAACTAAAAGAGACATACAAAGGCTGCAGACAACTCAAAGCAGCATAGAGAGGTGCATGCTTGGTATAACCAGGAGAGATAAGAAGAGGAACTCATGGATCCGAAAAATGACGAGAGTGGAAGACATCATGATCAGAGTTAAATCCCTGAAATGGCAATGGGCTGGGCATACTGCCAGAAGGACAGACCATAGATGGACAGCCGAAATTTTAGATTGGATTCCAAGGGACAGGAAAAGACCCAGAAAAAGACCACATGGGAGATGGGTGGATGAAATTCGTAAATATGAGGGAGTGACATGGAGGAGACTGGCACAAGACAGACCGTTGTGGAGGAAACTTGGGGAGACCTTCGTCCAGCAGTGGATTGATAATGGTTGACAATGATGATGATGATGATATGCATATACATATATGGTTGGTTAAAAATACTGTATATAATTGTTGCACAACCACATATATACATTTTAAAGAAATAACTACAGGGAAACAATAATAAAATATAATAAAATAAATTTAAGTAGAGTAAGATGCAGGTAAGGACCCGCTAGGCAGTAAACCAATAACAACATCAAATACACATTCAATAAAACCCAAACAAATTACAACAACTCCCAAGTAAGCAGGACTCAAGTATGAACTAAAATAGCAAAAGCCAGTAGATATAATAAAAAATGCTGTATGCAGGTAGATACGTAATAACAAGGAAGATAGAAAGCCAAATGGAAGAAACAACGAAAAACAGAAGACCACAGTCCTACAACTCCAATAGGTGAGACGGAACGCCAATCGCCAGAAACCTTAAACTATGACAAAAACACAGAAATGTCGCCTTCTTCAGGAGAACACTGACATTTGAATGGCTTTTCTGGACTCCACAAAGGTTGGATACACCAAAAACATGCGGAGGTGTTCTCAAAGCCAACAGACCTGAAAAAACAAAGAACATGAACCTATAACCTTCAAGGTATAACGAGTAGCAAGATCCAAATTGGCAAATCTCCTGATCAAAGAACAGCAAGGTACAGTAAACCGGAAATAGTCAAAAGAAGGCTGCGGTTAAAGAAAAAAACCCCGGAAACCATATAGAGGAAATTTGCAGAAACCAATAGTAAGCAAAGGGTATGTTTAATAGACTAAGTGTTCAATATCCAAAGACTCAAGAAACGGAAATTTACGAATTAATTTATGGCTGCTTATAAATTGCCGAAACTTATATAACAGAAAGCCATGGGGATAATTATTTGCCTTGAGGCGAGCAAAAGGTACAGACTATGTGTTAGTTAATACTTCCATACTATTTCAAATATATAAACATCTATGAATTTGCGAAATGATAATATTCCTATAAACTCCTCTGGAAACTTGGGATTCCCATTTTGTATAAATATAATATCAAAACCCAACGCCATTTTTTAATAATAGATATTGATAGTAGTTTTGTTATCAGTTAGGCGTATTTCCAAGTCGAGGTAGTTGACCTCTCTGCTGGTTACTTTGGCTTTTTCTAACATCCGGCAGGAACAGTTTCATCACAAAAGCAGGGCATATTTTTGAAAATCTGAGGAAAGGTATATTTCAGGCTATCGAGGACTGATGGATTGTTTGTAATAATCCACCAGTTCTGCAGTTGTTTAGTTCATACTGCCCTTCGCCGATAACGTGGATACATACCTTTGACTTCAAGAACTTGTTTAAGTCAATGGTTCTAAAGGATCTAAGTGACATTTGTGGCCAGTTGTTTGTCAAATTCTCAACCACTTTGAACATTCAGAGGAGCTTGTGGAACAACCAAAAAATCCTTTGCTTGTTTAATCTAAATGACATTTGTGACCAGTTGTTTGTCAAATTCTCAACCATTTCGAACATTCAGAGGAGCTTGTGGAACAACCTAAAAACCATTTGCTTGTTTAATCTAAGTGACATTTGTGACCAGTTGTTCGTCAAATTCTCAACCACTTTGAACATTCAGAGGAGCTCGTGGAACAACCTAAAAACCATTTATTTGTTTAATCTAAGTGACATTTGTGACCAGTTGTTTGTCAAATTCTCAACCACTTTGAACATTCAGAGGAGCTTGTGGAACAACCTAAAAACCGTTTGCTTGTTTAATCTAAGTGACACTTGTGACCAGTTGTTTGTCAAATTCTCAACCACTTTGAACATTCAGAGGAGCTTCTGGAACAACCTAAAAACCCTTTGCTTTTTTAATAACTTTATTTGCATGGGCGACGATTTGTTCGTGCAGAGCAGAGGTATTCCTATGAGTACCTCGTTCTCCAGTGTACTCGCAAACTTGTATCTGCATAACTATGAAGAAGCCTTCGCAGCTAATTTTAAATTCAACAATAAAAAAATTATGAGATACGGGGATAATTAATGTTTTAACTTGTGACTGGGATGACTTTGTAGTTTTGGTTAAGGAAATCTATCCGAAGAACCTGATGTTAGAAAAAACCAATGTACCCAGTGGAGAGTTCAACTACATCGACTTGGAAATACGCCTAACTAATGACAAAACTAATATCAGTATCTATGATAAATGAATGGCGTTGGGCTTTGATGTCATATTTTATACAAAATGGGAATCCCAAGTTTCCAGAGGAATATTATCATTTCACAAATTCATAGATGTTTATCTATTTGCACTAGTATAGAAGTATTTTTGTGTTGATTGGAGGTTTAACGACCACCGTGAGCAACTCAGTGGGACATAGCCAGTCGCCCGCCCTTAATTTAGGGCCACTGGTTCCAGGGAAGGGAGAGAGACAAACGCAACATCGATGCCTCACCGGGATTCGAACCAGGAGCTATCGCGGACGAATGATCAGAAGCTATCGCTTAGACCACTGCGCCACCGAGGCGGCATGGAAGTATTAGCTAAAGCGCTGTCTGTACTTTGTTCTCGCCTCAAGGCAAATAATTATCCCCTTGGCTTCCTGTTATATATGTTTCCGCAATTTCTAAGCAGCCGTAAATTAATTTGCAAATTTCCGCTTCTTGAGTCTCTGGATATTAAACACATAGTCTATTGAACACACCCTTTGCTTATTATTGGTTTCTGCTAATTTTCTCCATATGGTTTCCGGTGTTTTTTCTTTAACACCAACCTTCCTTTGAGTATTTTCGGTTTACTGTATCTTGCTGTTCTTTGATCAGGAGATTTGCAATTTGGATCTTGCTACTCGTTATACCTTGAAGGTTATAGGTTCATGTTCTTTGTTTTTTCAGGTCTGTTGGCTTTGAGAACACCTCCGCAGGTTTTTGATGTATCCAACCTTTGTGGAGTCCAGAAAAGCCATTCAAATGTCAGTGTTCTCCTGAAGAAGGCGACATTTCTGTCTTTTTGTCATAGTTTAAGGTTTCTGATGATTGGCGTTCCGTCTCACCTATTGGAGTTGTAGGACTGTGGTCTTCTGTTTTTCGTTGTTTCTTCCATTTGGCTTTCTATCTTCCTTGTTATTACGTATCTACCTGCATACAGACTTTTTTATTATATCTACTGGCTTTTGCTATTTTAGTTCATACTTGAGTCTTGTTTACTTTGGAGTTCTTGTAGTTTGTTTGGTGTTTGGGTTTTCTTGTAAAAGCATTGTACATTACTTTTGTCTTCTGAAAGTTCATTTGTAATCCCACTTCTTTACTCTTGTCAGCAAGTTCTTGGATCATACTCTGCAGCTCTGAAGGAGCAGTTGCAAAGATGACTACGTCATCAGCAAAACGAAAGTGAGTTAAGTAATCTCCATTAATCTTTATCCCTTTGTTTTCCCAGTTCAATAATTGAAAGACATTTTGCAACGTGGCGTTAAAGAGCTTGGAGATATGGTGTCACCTTGTCTCACTCCCTTTCCAATTCTTATTTGTGCTGTATCATCAAATATCCGTACCTTTGCACTTGCATTTTCATAGATGTTATTAATAATGATAATGTGCGCATCTTCAATATCACAGGATTTCAAAGCCATTGTTACTGCTGATGGTTTCACGGAATCGAGGGCCTTTTCATAGTCAATAAGAGCCATGCATAATGGGAGTTCATATTCTCTTATTCTTTCAATTAGTTGTCTCAGCACATGGATATGATCTATAGTGCTGTAGCTACTCCTGAATCCATCTTGTTCTCTTGTTTGGGCCATGTCTAGTGTTACCTTCAAGCGATGTGAAAGAACCTTAGTGAAGATTTTATAAACCACTGATAGGAGGCTGATCGGCCTGTAGGAGCAGGATCATTGTAGCATTGTTCCAATCCTCAGGAATCTTCCCTTCATTAAGACATCTGGTGAAAATTTGGGCGAGTGTAGTTTCAATTTCTCTACTTGCTTTTTGTAAATGTCCACGGTAATTCCATCTTCTCCCGGAGCTTTTTCCAGTTCCATGTTCTCAATTGCATATGTAACTTCTGCAGGGAGGATTGCAAAGCCTTTGGCACTGGTACCTGTCGTAATGTCTGGAATAGATGTATCATCCCATTCATATAGTTTTGAATAGAAATCTTTCACCCTTGTCAAAATTTCGCTTCTATTTCTTGTTACAGTATCATCTTGTTTTCCCAGAGCCATAATGTTTTTGCTCTCTTCAGGCTCTGGTTGTTTTCAATTGCTTTAATCATAGTTCACAATTGAATTTCCTTATGTCTTCAGTAATACTTTTTCGCACTGTCTTGCATAGCTCTATATATTCCACGTTGGAAGTTACGTCTTTATTTGTCCTCACTTTCCTTCTCTTTTGCATCAACATTTTTGTCTTTCCTGAAATTTTCTTCATATGTAACTTGTTCTTAGTACCACCTATTTTTGTTGCTGTTTCCATAAGAGCCTTGATGAGTTCTCTGTTAACTTCAGAAATATCCACTTCTTCCGATGTTAGGCCTTCTAAAGCAGAGAATCTGTTCCTCAGTTCCAACTTGTATATATATATATATTATGGTTGTGTGGGCATGCGGCGCACATCCATACAGAGTCGCAATTTATTTAACCTTTACAAACGATATACATTTTCGGATTTATTTCTAATAAAACTCGCCGGAGTTTGTCCTAAGGATTCAAGTAGTGGTTGAAACTAATTCCCCCACACAATGTTTTCATTAAGAAGGGAAGGTTCGTTCTGCAATCATATCGTATTTGAGCTAAGATCGTCGGGTGTGCGGTTTCTCTACAAGACAATCGACATGCTCAAGCAACTGTGGTACAAGTTCTTGTAGACAGCGCTGCAGGTTACTTTTTTATTTCCCTGTGGTTTCAAACATAACAGCTGATCTCTCAGGGTGTGCTAGCCAAAAAGAGTACCACTTGCAATCCCATAGAGCAACGTAATTCAACGTTGTGATATGAGTTGCTGTTATATTATGTTTTTGGATAACAAAACTCACCAAAGTTTGTCCCAAGCCTTCGCGTGGTGGCTGAAATTAATTCCCTTATACAACGTTTTCGTAAAGTGGAGAAAGTTTGTTGCTTTGTTGAGTAAACAAAACATAGTAAGTAATATTCGCATACGTAGGTGTGCTGTTTGGCCAATGGACACCCGAGTCGTGTAAAGCAACTGTGATACAAGGCTCTCCAGATGGCGCTGCAGCTCACGTTTTTATTTCCGCAGAGGCTAAACTTCCAGGGTGAGGGGCAGCGGATGGACTAGTGGTCGAAATTCATGACTGCCACGGAGAAGATCTCTGGTTCGATCCGAGGCAGGTACGAACGCTCGAACCACTAAATATCCGCCGTGCGTCGAATGGGCACGTTAAGTCGTCGGGCCAGAGGTACTGGCCCCCGGTTGTAAATAACGACGTCTGCCTCCCCTTTCTACCTCACTTCCGTGTTACTTTCCTATCGGGCACTCTAGCCATCACCCCTAATAGCTTAACAGGCCCGCGCACCGAACACCGGAAGCTGCGTGACGTAGGGGAGAGTAGGCTGATGTCCGTGGTGGGTGGTCGAGCATGCATGAACTTGCTCACTCTGCGTAAGCGTGACTGTCGATGTGCGTGGTTGTTCTTGTCAAATTGTCAACTAAGTTTATTTTCATAAAGGGATATTAAGTGTCTTAAAAGTCGCTACTAATGGGGAGGTTCTCAGAAAATGGATAACAGCAATAAAGCGTGAAAATTTTCAAGTGACCAAGAACTCTAAGGTAAGTGGGAAACCTTTTGTTAACCTTATTTAAACTACTCGTAAAATAAAAATTTTGAACTAGAAAATTTAAATTTGGCAAATTTTATAATCTAATGCATCTCACAGCGGGAAGTCAAAGCACTGAAAAGATTTTTGAAAAATGAAATTTATGTTTGTAATGGAAAGAATAGATTACTTGTGTTGTTATAGTAACCCATAACATGTTTTTGCCAATGTATCAAATAAATTCAAAGTAAAATATGTATATTTAGGAAGGGATTTTAAACTTTATTATGGACACAGAATAATAAGGGTTGCATGTTTTTGATCCCAAGAGTAATATGTTGATACATTCGTACTTAGTTGTTTAAGTGTTTAGGCAGTGCCAGATCAACTTTTTGGGGTACCTATTTCTAGGCACAAGTGCTTGTAAAATACCTATATCCTATACGAAATATATGTATGTCATGTACACATCTAACATGCCTATGTCCTTTATATAAATGCTAAGGCCTTGTTGCCATGTGAAATACATCTTTTGTGTTTGCAGACAAGGAGAGTTGCATTGAATTATCATTTTTAATATTTATTACTAAAGGAACACAAACACTGAATCAAGTATAGACAGCAAAAATTAGATATGAATGCACAAAAACAGAAGTTCACACATAGTTCAGGAGTAAGTTTGCCTTTAAAATGTCTGTTTAAAGATTTTGAAGCATTTTTCTACAAACGAACACATTGAAGAACTCTCGTGTGAGCAGTGTGTATGCTCTATCTGTGGTAGGATGGGAATTTATCAGAACCATTCAATTTCTTAAAAATTAGGTGAAATATATCAGTACTACATGGGCAAGAAATTATTTACTTGCCCAGGTAGTAAAAACTGGATGCGCAGGAAAATTTATCTTTTAAGATAACAAACCAGAACCCTAATTGTTTTTTAAGTTAAAAATATGAACTGTTTTAACATGTTTGCACTTCCATTTTAAGGGTCTGTATTACAAATGCTCAATGCACAAACGTGTGTATAATGTATATCAATTTTTAAGATGCTGATGCTAAAATTGGTATGAAATGATGAAACTGGTGTTTCGGAAATTTAGTGATTCTGCCATGTTCCTTTTGTTAAAGTTTTCTCCCTTTGTCACTAAACATGAGAGGCCAGTTACATCAGAGGCCTGCATACTGTTGTTGATTATAAACAAAATTTGGAGCAAAACTAGGTTTCCGATTTCTGGGCGTAGAGCATAACATAATTAAAGATGGGATATTACTCTTTCCTTGGTACTTCGTAACAATAATACTACTTCCATTAATTAACAATGACATGAAACACGACATGTGATGACTGTCTTTTTTTTCTTGTGCAGTAGGAAATTTTATTACAAACTTTTTTTTTTTTAAATTTAGTTACCATGCACAGGCAATTAGATGTTTTATTTACCTGCCCAGACGAATGATTTACATGCTCTGGGCATCTCGGGCATGGTATTTTTAAGCCTTGGATATTGTTGTTTTTAAGAGAAAGAAAAGTACCTGGACCGACATGAATCCACATATTGTGGAAACTATGTTCTAAACAAACAAGGTTTTTAAAATACAAGTAGAAATATATACTCGCTTTTTTTTTTTTTGAAAACATTTGCTTAAAATGAGACATCAACTTTTTATTCATTTATCTAGTCTTATCTGTTTTCAGACTTCCTGCACTGTGTCTTCACAAGCTACAGCTATAATAACTGGAACTAATATAGCTCATATTATCCGATAACTACTGAAAAGTGTGCTTCCAAACGTGGGGGTGGGTGTCAATTTTTGTATGGGGAAAAACTTCTTCAATCCTTCATAGAATTTATTTTGAAACCAAAATCATAGAAAAAGGAAAAAACAATCTTTTTCAATAGCTTTAGTAATGACAAAACATTTGTGCAAAATTTTATACCATTGCTTTTTATAGTTTCTGAGAAAATGGTACATCAAGTTAGTCAATTTATAATGAAACATGTACATCTTTTAAAATACATCCTATAGTACCAAAACAACCGCTTGGATTTATTCAGTACAATAACTACATGTGCATTTGTCAGGTTCTCAAAAATATAATAATTATCTGAAAAAATACTTTAAGAAATTATTGGAACAAATTTCAGATTTTCTTAGAAATGTGTCTTTGAAATTCTTCAAGAAACAGCTAACGGACACATAATCAAATTGTGTTTGTGATACACAAAGAACTGCACAACCATAATTATTTGTACATTGGCAGTTTTCCTGAATACTTCTTGAAAATCAAATTTCAGGAAATTTCTGCCAATAAGTTACTTGTATTTTTCCAGATAAAAAGAAATGATTATATTGTGGATCCAAATAGTTTTGCTTAATGCTACTAATATACTTAATACAGATGTGTTGAACTTTGACAAGGTAACGTTTTTGAAATAGTGCTTTGGAAGACAAAAATTATAAACTTTATATTTGCTTATCAAAATGAAGTTGTCCAAACACGTAACTAGATGGTACTAAAATTACGAAAACTCGTTATGTCATTATTGTACGTTTAATAATGTAGCTATTGCATAATTTTCTTGAAATCTTAATTTATTTGATGCAATCAGTGGATCAAGCAGCAATTTACGGTATGTATGTTAAAACGTGTTTTATTGAGCCTTTGGTAATAATAAAAAAACCCAGAAAAACATTCAGTTTTTCTTGACCTATTTTTGTATTAGTGATCACGGATTGCATATAAATTGCTAGCTACTGTCTGATGTGAAAATACATTTTCACTAAAGGAATTATTTAATTACTAAAATTTTCATAGTCATAAGTTTACAATGAATGAAATATCTGATTCCTTAAATTAGTCAATCGACATCTTTTGAAACGACGGCGATACTTCTTAATGGACCCTCAAAGTAATCTTTCAAGTACAAGAACGATTTGTTCACAAGTACAGGAATCGTTCGGCTAACTATAAAGACACTATAACTTCAAGTGAAACTACGACAACAGTTTATAATTTCGATTGTAGGAATGGTTTATCACTTCCAGTGAAATGACAGTGATGCTTTCATTAAGTTGACGAATCTGTCTTGCTTACCCTTTCAAGTCCGGAAAGTAGTTATCTAAAGCGACAATAGATGGCGACACGTTATCGCTAAATCGTGGCGTTACGTTGTGAAAGTGTCAAAGGAAGTGAATAATATGGATTAAAGGTGTCTCTGGAAAGGACCTTTATAAATGCATATTGTGGCATATGTGTGAAATATTTATTATGATGGAAGAATAAGTTTTCCTCGTGAATATGAAACTGTCTAGCTAGCAGAATAAAAGCAATAAAAGTTTTATCTGCCAGGGAAGAACTGCCTGATCGCACGAATCAGGACTTCAAAGCAATGTTCGGAGGAAAGACGGCAATTCCGTTGGAATAAATATTCCATAATATGGTCTTCCAAGTACATTTTTTGGTTACCCTGTGTTAATTTATGTTTCAGGGGACGCCAATTGCTCTCGACTCCTTGTGTATGCGCCCCTGTGATGATGGTTGTTCCTGGCTCCACATGTTTTAGGAATAGAGGTTTCCTCATCCTTCATAACTTCATTAAAGAACCGTTTTCAATTCCACATATCACAGGAGGAGAGATCGAAAAAAAAAAAAAAAAACTTACGTAACAGAGGAGCAGAGACGGAGAACTAAGTTACGTAAGTAGTTATAACGCATTTAACGTGAAAGTGTGAGAAGAGCGGAGGACAGGTGAAGTGCTATCGTGGCGCCATCGATTATTGTTTTCGGAACTAGGTCTCGAATCATGCTTTGTTGCCTACATAGTGTCCGTCTCACATTTTAAAATATTAGAACTTTCGTAACGACAATAAATACCTCTTCATGTCCTTGAAGCCTGGAATTTTTTATTTGCTTTCATTTTTTGGACTCTATTGTTATTTTAAAGCGTACAGCTATTTTTTTAACATTTACAACTGCAATTTTAGCAAATACATCACTGACTAGTGCTGCCATCTAAAAGTCTCTCAAAAAACTGGAAATTACTAGAATAAAGATTTAAATGAAATATTAGGCAGCCGATCGCTTACAGGCTGCTAAACTTTCAGAAGTCAGAACATTCGCCGAACTTAGGGACATACTTACGGGAACTGGGTCAGAGAAAATTTTTCCCTCCCATGAAAATCTGAATATGCCTTTACAATACTTGGAGAGGACTACAATGATTTTTCGCAATGACAGTCACGAAAAATGATTATTTTCGTGATTACAAAATTTTCTGGTTCTTTTTTTTTCATGTGTGTATGTAGCAAAAATGTTTGGACAACAGAGAGAACAGAATAGGAATTTACAGTGTTATGTGTTATGATAAATCCGAAATTTCCGAATGCACTTTGTACAACATGAAAAAAAAAACGAGAAAGGGAAGAATTGGTCAAAATGTTATCGAACACACACGGATTTTGTTCACACATATAGAAAAAAGTACTGATATATTTTCTCTAAAAATTCTCTAATTTTCGATTTATCAGTGAATGTATTAACTTTCTGGAAGTCTTGAAAATACAATTCGGAATTTGTAGTCTTCAACACAACTTCACGGGCAGTTTCCACATTTCTTATTTAAAGGGTCGTCCGAATTACGTATTTCCCTGAAAAAACACACATATTTTTTCTTACCCATAGTGCGGCAGCATTGTTGTCATTGAAATAGACGTTACCTGTTGGATAAAAAGACAACACTGCTGGATGAACTATATCAGCAACAATGTTCAGATAATCCTTGCAGGACTCCCGACCTTCTAGCAATGACAAGGGACCTGTTCCGTACCGACAGAATGTACGCCACACCAAGGTGTGATCATCCCGCCTTCCTTGCAGATGCAGATGAATAATAATCGTGACGTCACTGAGTGATATCACCGTCCTAACATATGAATCGTACATCCGAACTGGAGCTATGGAGGAAGATGCCTTGTCAACAATTTTTATAACTCAAACACAGGACAAAAGCTTATGCAAAAGCACATTTACATTAAATACAGAGGAAATTCACAGTCATGTGAATATTTTAGTAACGGAGATTTCAAAAATACCTCCCGCTCATTTTTGTTACCTAAAGGGCGGGAAAACGATTGCACTTTTAAAGGTTAATTTAGTTATAAGGGGAATTGTTGTGGTTTTTATATAAATTTAGAAGAGAAAACGCACAAAGGACATATTATTGTCATATAATAAATAATTTGTTTATGAGGAAAAGGAGAAGAATCTAAGCAAACCCCAAATTTTTTAAATTAAATATTGAAAAAAATCATGCATAAGAAATCTGGTAAAATTTATGAAGATTATTCCAGCTAGTTTAAGAATAATAATTCCAATACGCTGCTATGGTGCAGACACAAAGAAACGTGGCGATTAAGTAATCTTACGACGGCGATTTGGACAGTGACGTCACAAAGCAATCACCGGAAGTGCAGGATTTTTTTTTGATAGGAGGTTTAACGACCACCGTGAGCAACTCAATGGGCTATAAGCAGTCGCCCGTCCCTAATTCAGAGTCACTGGTTCCAGGGAAGGGAGAGAGCCAGTGCCGTAAGACAAACACAACATCCATGCCTCACCGGGATTCGAACCCGGACCCCTTTCGGACGAATGATCAGAGGCCATCGCTTACAGCACTGCGCCACCGGGACGGCGAAGTGCAGGATGAGCATAACCTTGTCATCTACTAACCTTGCTCCACACTACCTCCAGAACCTTGAATTGTGTTTACAAGGCAAGCTGGGTCCATTGCTTCGTGGGCTACCGTAAAACCCTCTGCCTTCCGTCGGTACAGAACAAGTTGTACCCCGACTCGTCGGACCACATGACTTTTCCCAGTCTTCCAGTATCCAGTCACGGTGTTCCTGACATGTAGACGAACTTTCCGGTTCTCGCAGAAATCATTGGTTTCCGTCTAGGCATGCAACTTAATACCGATCTTCAATTTCCTGCCCTTAATTAGCTGAGATATGGTTCGGTAACAGCCTTTTCTGAATGCTTCTGTCAGCTGCTGCACGCAGGAAGTGTTGTTTCTTCGTACAATCCTTCTGAGACAACGCTGATCTCGTTCTTGACAGATTGTCGTCGCTCCGCAGTTACCAGGACCAGATTAAAGGGGAGGGAAGTCTAACGGGGCTATAGCTTAGGGGCCCACCATTACCAAGGGCCCAGGAAGCATGCCTCCACACCGGAAATAATACACACCTTATGTATTTATACAGAGAGAAAAGAGAGAGAGAGAGAGAGAGAGAGAGAGAGAGAGAGTAGTTAAAGTTGAATAGTTCTAGTTTTGCCTCGTGTGATTTTCACTTTGTCTAAAACATAGGCTAAAAGTAGAACAGATAGGGCAGTGACTCACTAAAGCTAAGCGTTTCATATCGCTACGTACAGGAGTCGGCGGACAGTTTCAGCTTTTCACTACCATCCACGTACACTTCTCTTCTTGCACTTGTAACAGTTAATGGGTGAAATCCATTATGAGCCGCCTCGGTGGCGCAGTGGTCTAAGCGATGGCCTCTGATCATTCGCCCGTAAGAGGTCCGGGTTCGAATCCCGGTGAGGCATGGATGTTGTGTTTGTCTAACGGCACTGGCTCTCTCCCTTCCCTGGAACCAGTGACCCTAAATTTGGGACGGGCGACTGCTTATAGCCGATTGAGTTGCTCACGGTAGTCGTAAAACCTCCAATCAAAAAAAAAAAAATCTATTATGACGTCACATTGCATAAAAAAAAGACGCAACAAGGAAAGTATACAATGCTAAATTATTAAAAGTTTCTAGAAAAAATCTAGGATCTTGAGCTTTTAACTCATGTTCTTGTGAGAACAGTGGAAAAATAATGACCCTTTATGAAAACTCTGAAGGTAATTTAGTAGCCTGAAGAATGTATAGTGTATTAATTATCACAAATATATTTCTATGCAGTTTCATTTTTTAAAGTAAGTACAGGGTGTTGCACTCGCTACCGAATCCACAACATAACACCAATGAAATATCTTCATTGGTGTTAATATTATTCTTTAATAATATTAACACCAATGAAGATATTGCAACGGAATTTGAATTGGACTTACCTCATTTCGTGCGAAATGTGATGGCATCACAACATGTGCTGGAAGTAGCCACCATTTGCGTCCAGGCAGCATTGAACCCGGCGCCGTCCGCCAGCCTGCTGGAGTGTTCCTTAGTGGCAGACACATTCATAAGTGTGGCGCCACTGAGAAGCAGTCCGCCAGCCATCCGGACGCGCCTCTATGCTGCTTTGTTATGCCATTTCGCTGAGCGTGTCGACGCAATACGGTGTTCAACAGTGAGTGCTCGTGCTGGTGGCTGTTCGCGTACGTGTGGAAATGTATCGGTATATGGCATATATCGAAATCTTCAACACCGTTGTATATCAATTGGACGACGAAGAACTCTCCATTGGATATAACCAGCATGATGGATCGGCATTAGACACCAGTATGGCCGAAATTCAGTCCTTTTTCGGTGACCGAGCCATTTCGAAGGGTCTATAGCCACCGTGGTCACCCGATCTGACGCCTCCTGATTACTTTTTATGGGGATATCTAAAATGGAGAGTTTACCAAAAGAAACCACGAACCATAGATGCCTTGAAAGCAAACATCTCCGAAGAAATTCAGGCAATGCCGGCGGACGTGCTGGCAAAGACTTTAAACAATATAGTGCGTCGGGTTCAATGCTGAGTGGAAGCATATGGTGGCCACTTCCAGGCCATGTTGTGATGTCGTCACATTTCGCACGAAATGAGGTAAGTCCACATCAAATTTCGTTGCAATATCTTCATTGGTGTGAATATTACACTGGCGTGCAAAACTTAAAAACGGACACTAGTGCCGCAGATTACAGCCGCACAGTGAAACACACAAGCTTGAGGCGATCTTTATAACGCAAGCGGATAAGCAGAAAAACGATGCGTATGCAAATTTCCGAAATGTGATGTCGCAGGTCACATGACAGCGCTGAAGTGGATATAAGGAGCATCTTGCAGCAAGGCAGGAAACGGAAAGCGAAAGTGTGCGGCGTTGTAAAGAGGTTCAAGTGGTTTGTTAGTGTGTCTCAGACGAGAAAATGTCCACGCAGAGACATTTAGATGACTTTACACGTGGTCGAATAACCAGAAAGCTGGAGGAGGGGCCAACCGTAACGAGCGTCGCCGACGAGTTCGGCGTGACTTAAAACATTGTTTCACGTGCGTGGAAGACCTTCCAAACGACAAGGCCGGTGGTGGTCGGCCACGGAAAACAACAGCAAGAGATGACCGATATATGGTTCTGCAGGCCAAACGTGATCGACACCAGACAGCGGGCAATATCGCGAAGCAACTGCAGATGACCACAGGACGCGCCGTATCGCGGTTCACCGTTGCCAGAAGTCTACATAAAGATGGACTATTTGCCCGACGACCTGAACGTTGCATCCCATTAAAGCCTACCCATCGGAGACATCGATTACAATGGTGTTTGGACCACAAGGATTGGACCATAGAGCAATGGGGTACGGTACTCTTCACGGATGAGAGTCGTTTCATTATCACGAGCGATTCTGGACGTCAGCTGATCTGGAGAGATGTGGGAACACGTTATCGACCGGCTAACATTACTGAAAGAGATCGGTGTTGGTGTGCTCGTTTTGGAAGGCATTACGCTGAATGGTCGTACTGAGCTCCACATTTTTGAAGGAGGGTCCGTAACCGCAAGCCGCTACTGCGATGAGGTGTTCCTTCCCAATGTACGCCTATTCCGAGGTGCCATTGGTTCCGAGTTCGTGTTTATGGACGATAACGCGAGACCCCATCGAACACGTGCAGTAGATGAGCTGTTGGAAGGTGATGATATCACTCCTATGGATTGGCTATCGTAGCACCTGGATCGAAATCCCATAGAACATGTGTAGGAGGCTCTGTGGAGACGTCTTGCGGCACCCCCACATCCGCTGGATAATATCCATCAATTGAAACGTGCAGTTCGAGAGGAATGGGAAAAGTTGCCCCAAGAACACATCGAATCCCTCGTGTTAAGTATGGCCAAACGCTGCAACGCAGCCATTGCTGTTAGGGGATATCATATTCCTTACTGACGACCACCTCTTTGCTGTAATCCATCTGTGGAAATGATGGATCTGTGCCATGGTGTGTACTGCTTTACGGTCATTTCTTAGTAAAGTTCCAGTGTACACTTTTGCATTCATTATTGCAAATGCGTTTGTTCATTCCTCCGTTTGGTACATACTGAGGTCTCTGTTATATGGCATTCATCTATCCAGGCTGCTTCATTGCGAAGCCACGGCGAAAAATCCGAACGGTCCTTATGTTTTGTACACCAGTGTATTAAAGAAATGCCGGGTTCAGTAGCAAGTGGGACACCCTGTACTTCATAATGATTTTCCACCATAAGTTCTTTGGGGGCCTACTCGGATGTCGTAACCTTGGTAACCCACTCAGATGTCTTAGCCTAGGGACCCACTAAGGCTTTAATCCGTCCCTGATAGTTACACCTCTTAGACGCACAATATGGGTTATTTTTCCAGGGATTAAAGACACGGGATATCGCATCTTTTGAGAAATGAGTGAGCTCTGTTGTTTTCAAAATCGTCGCTCCAGCCAGATGAGCACCGACAATAGGCCCTTTATCGAACTCCGAAAGATTCTTTGTTTCTCACATTGTGATCAATACTAGTAACAATTACTGAAGAGCAGCAGTCTTAAATAGTTAACTAAATCGCGTGGTGACGCATGTGACCACGTATTTTGCATATAAGTGATGTTTACGTATATCTTCGTAAAGGTTTTGTGACGTATATTCTAATTTAACTTTCGTTTTTAGTTCCTTTTCCAATGCAAATTTAAGTTTGTTCTCTTTTGCACTTTCTAAACTTAACGTGATATCTTCTCTCTCACATGAATGAGGTTGGCAACACTCTTGAGGCCAAAGAGAGTGACTTATGAATGTCATAAGAACGTTAGATAAAGAGGACGATATAGCAGTTGCTTAGTGTGTGTGTGGAAATGTTCGATCGTTGTTAAGATCGATTACACGATAGATAATTAAGGTATATATACTATCTACCAACAAGTAATTGGACACCCCTGCAATCGACGATATCTGCGGTCATGATACACGTCACGGCCGCCGCCGTTAAATATCGTGTGGGAAACAACAACGCAACCAGTCGTATGCAAGATGCCACGCAGTTCGGAGCTCTCTGATTTCGAGAAAGGTGTAATCGTCGGGTATCACAGAAATGGCTGATACATACGTAACATATCCAGCGAGTTGAAGTACCCAAAATCGATAGTGGCCTACGTGATTGGCAAGTGGAAGATGAGAGGTGACTGTCGGAATGTGCCCCTACCCGGCAGACCCACAAAACTGGAAGTTAGAGACCGACGGGTGCTAGCCAGAAAAATTCGGAAGAACCGCATCAAATCGATGGGCCACATCTGCGAGGAGTTTCAACAGGCGTCCGGGAGTGTTCTTTCGAGGAATACCATCCGTAAGGAAGCCCATCTGCTCGGTTAACATGGACGTGCTGCCGCCCACAAGGCTTTGATCACCAAGTCCAATAGCGCTGCTCGGCTAACGTGGTGAAAAGAACGTCGACAGTGGACCGTTGAACAGTGGAAACAGGTTTTCTGGAGCGACGAATCAAGGTTAACCCTCTACTGTTCGGATCGCAGGGTCCGGGTTTGGCGTCTGCCTGAAGAACGACTTATGCCGAAATGTATTGTGCCAACTGTGAAGTTCGGCGGCGGTGGAATTATGCTATGGGAGTGTTTCTTCTGGTATGGCACGGGACCCATGGTCGCAATTCCTGGTAGACTCAACGCCAAGACCTACTGCACCATTTTGCATGACCATGCGCTTCCTACGTTGTGGTAGTTTTACGGGGTGGACCCATGTTACTTTCAGGATGACAATGGCACCTGTCATGTTGCGAGGTCCACCATGGCTTGGTACGGTGACAATGGGGTTAATTGAATGGACTGGCCTGCGCAGAGCCCGGACCTTAACCCTATCGAGCACCTCTGGGACGAGTTGGAGCGTCGACTTAAGGGGTGCCCCCACCGTCTGAAATCGGTGAAGGAACTGACCTGTCTTCTCCAAGCCGAGTGGAAGAAAATACCGCTAGCCGTCGTACAACGCCTGATTGAGAGTATGCCCCGGAGGGTCGCAGCTGTAATCGCCGCTCGTGGAGGCTCCACCAACTATTGAAGGTGAATATACTTCGTTTTCCTTTGCTGTCACAGGTGTCCAATTACTTGTTGGTAGATAGTGTATGTGAAGTGCAAAACTCGCAGTGCTATATTTTGGATTTCATCAAATATTGCTGGACCAATAAAAGGTTATCGTAAGTTTGACTTCCATATAGGTTTCGCCTGGCCGTAAAACCTTAATTTGAACGATTCCATGCAACTATTGCATCGTATTTTCATTTAGTTCAACATTTCCTTAGTCATGGTTTTAGATATAGCGTAACACCAATCTCGCACACGGAAAAGAGTTACGTTATATTTGTAATTCAACGTCCGGTGTGGATAGCACCAGAACAGCAATAGGAGCTCCATATAAAACCAATATAATAGGCTACGTCCGTACCTAACGGTCTGACGTCATTCAGTTCTTGCAGCGCCATCTGCTTTTATCCGGTGGCAGAAATCGGAACTAAGCTCACCGGTATCGCACGATACGTAATATCAAGGAAAAATACCGGAAAACAAAATAAAGTTAGTAAGACAAACGACTTCATCTGTGGCAACACGCACGTGCTCGAACAACTGTCTGCGACGTTTGTTCTGTTACATAGGTGTTATGTCGTGTTTTATTTCATTTTCTTCGCATTGCAGAGTAATTTCATAAAAAGGAATAATGCTCTGCCGTCATTCAGTACTTGCAGCACCATCTGGTGGCCGAAATCGGAACTAAGCTAACCGCTATCGCACGATACGCAAAATCAAGGAGAAAGCTCGGAAAATAAAATAAAGTCTATTTGATATGTTTTCAATCTGCTTCAATTAAAAATTTCATTCCGTCCTAGGTCGAGCAATATCCCCTATATATGAATACTTATTTAAAGCTTAAAAGGAGCCGTCCTAGGACCGGCTGCAGGCTAGTTCAACTATATAGAGAATTTGTCGTTCGGAATAATGCTACTCATATTACATGAGGGGCGCATAGGATCTTCCACCAGCTTATTTTCATTCACGGGTTTTTCTCTATCGTGTGCTTTTCATTGATGAATCGGAATTCCCAAGAGGTGATTGTGCGAATTTTTTTTTCTCATATCGTTCGCTACTGGGCATAGAAAGGTACTTACACAACAACTCATTTTTTGCTACTGGGCATAGAAAAGTACCTACACAACAACTCATTTTTTGCTACTGGGCATAGAAAAGTACTTACACAACAACTCATTTTTTGCTACTGGGCATAGAAAAGTACTTACACAACAACTCATTTTTTTCTACTGGGCATAGAAAAGTACTTACACAACAACTTATTTTTTGCTACTGGGCATAGAAAAGTACTTACACAACAACTCATTTTTTGCTACTGGGCATAGAAAAGTACTTACACAACAACTCATTTTTTGCTACTGGGCATAGAAAAGTACTTACACAACAACCCATTTTTTGCGTTAGCAGAGGCATGGGTGCTCATAGATCAGTTTTCAGGAGAGGCCAAACAGAAATTGTGCCTGCGAATAAGATACACAACACCAAATGCAGATTTCTATTGTGCCTTCTTATTATCTAACCGTTCTTATGGCACTCGCAACACATAAGTTTAATTAATATCAAAAGACCCAGAAACAACATAAAAGCAATGCATAAATGAAATTAGGCAATTTGGTGGTACAACAAGGAAATTTCTTTGCAGTTCTTCTGAGCCTTGCACCTTTATTTTTCTTCTTGTTCTGAACCTTGCATTTTTTGGTTACTTGCGTCTCATGCACCACGAGATCCCAGCGATCATTCAGTCGGTCATCAAGAAGGAAGAGATACTCACAATGCAAAGTTTTGGAAAATACTTTGGGAGATCATGAATGGAATACAGGATTACACCACACAACCGAAATTTGAAGGATGGTAAGTCAGATAATATCAGAAAACTTAAAAATTTCGTCGTTCTGGAGCGGGAATCGAACCCACGTCTCCGAGATAGCACCCTGGTATGCTAACTGGCCACTAACTGTATCACACCCGGACGCTATCTAGGAGACGCGGGTTCGATTCCGTTCAAGGACGACGAAATTGTCAAGTTTTCGGATATTATCTGACTTACCATCTTTGTCATATTTATACCAAAAAACGGATTGTCATCTTCAAAATTTGTATTGTATGATGTAATCCCGTATTCTATTCATGATTTATCTGCTCCGGGAAATCACGGATGGATTCTTAAGCTCCAGATTCGCTAAACATGAATGCCGGTTGCTTCGACTAGCGAATCCTGTGATGGTTTTATTCAAATTTATCGGAAACTTGAGATTTGGTCGTTCTGGGTGGTGTAGTGGTTAACATACCCGGGTGCTATCTAGGAGAGGCGGGTTCGATTTCAGTTCCACTACGACAACATTTTCAAGTTTTCGGATATTATCTGACTTACTATCCTTGTCATATCTACATCAAAAAACGGATTGTCATCTTCAAACCTTGGGAGATCTCTGTCCAGCAGCGAATGACTGTTGCAGAGGATGATATATTGTTCCTCTTTCATACTTTTTTTCGTTCAAACTTAGGGAGTATTTGCAAATGTACTGTTTAGTAACTCTACCTAGACTACAGACGTGAACCAAAAAGACACAAGACAAGTTTGCAAAGAGTCTCTAAGATAAGTCTTCAACAATCCACAGCTCTTCTTATCTAACATTAATTTCAAGACTAAAAAAAAAAAAATGAATGGCCAAATTTCAACGGGCCAAAAATATGGCCAAGTTTTCACCTGCTTATGTTGGACTAAAACAGGAGTGATCGATCACTAAATCTCATTTTGGAAGTGTTGCCTGAACATTGAGAAAAAAAAAAAAAATACAGAATGTTTTTGTAAGTTTCCAAACATGGATAAAGAAACAACCTGCCCATATTTTCTGGTACGTCATTGTCGAAATTTTAGATTTAAGAAATTAAACACTAACATTTTTTAAATGTTTAGAACATGTAGATCTCATTGATGCTATAAAACAGAGGCAAGTAATATTCTTTTCAGGAGTTAATTGAATTTTTTTAAAATGGTCTCTGTAGTTTTTTTTTTCACTTGCGACTGCGACCTCTTTGGATCAGATACTTCCCCACATCACGCCAGACGCTGAATGTTTCCTTTTCTCGAGTTCTGGTGTCTTTCCTTGTTGACCACCTTTTCTGGGAAAATGGGGGGGGGGGCTGCCATCAGCATTTAAGGCTATAGAACCTTCCATCCTTAATTTAGGGACATTGACTCCAGGAAAAGCGAGGAAATCTCGCACCAGAGGGACAACGTAGCATGCATGTCTTGAATCTAGATACGAAATCAGACAAACGACAGGTTTGAATCCTGCGTTCTACCAAGGCCGTCTAGAAAGCACAAGGCCATAACATTAGATGAGTTCCGTCTTTTAGGGATGTCACGCAGAAACCAAACCATCCTATTGATTTCCAACGCTGTCGTGTGTCACGTCAAACACGACTCCGACGTATCAGTTTGTGTAATACCAGAGTGACGTCACAAACGGAGGGAACTCATCTCTCTTATACCTTACACCTTGTAGACGGCCTTAGTCCTAGCACACGTGGAGTAGCCGACCTGTTTCTTGACTCGTATCTTGCTGACGGCATGTTTTCTCTACGTGAATTTCACAACAGTAGCAGATTGAGCAGCAGCGAAAGAGTTTTGGACAAAGCATACGAACACTTGCACCTTTTACGTATGTGTGTGTGTTATAGGGGGGGTAAACATCTTCTATGAGCATCTAGATTGTAAGGAATCACTTGCCCCTAATTTGAGGTCGACAGTTCCAGTGGAGGGAGGGAAGGAGAAAGCGAGAGATAGATAGATAGTTAGAGAGATAGTTATATATATATATATATATATATATCATCATCATCATCATTGTCAACCATTATCAATCCACTGCTGGACGAAGGTCTCCCAAGTTTCCTCCACAACGGTCTGTCTTGTGCCAGTCTCCTCCATGTCACTCCCGCATATTTACGAATTTCATCCACCCATCTCCCATGTGGTCTTTTTCTGGGTCTTTTCCTGTCCCTTGGAATCCAATCTAAAATTTCGGCTGTCCATCTATGGTCTGTCCTTCTGGCAGTATGTCCAGCCCATTGCCATTTCAGGGATTTAACTCTGATCATGATGTCTTCCACTCTCGTCATTTTCGGATCCACGAGTTCCTCTTCTTATCTCTCCTGGTTATACCAAGCATGCACCTCTCCATGCTTCTTTGAGTTGTCTGCAGCCTTTGTATGTCTCTTTTAGTTAAGGTCCACGTCTCTGCACCATACGTAAGCACTGGAAGGATGCATTGATCAAACACTTTTCTTTTAAGACATAATGGCATATTGCTCTTGAAAATTTTGCTGTTTCTTCCAAAAGCTCTCCAGGCAAGTTTTGTACGCCGATTAATTTCTTCATCAATGTGACCCTCACTTGATATCTGCTGTCCAAGATAAACATACGTATCTGTTATCTCCAGTTTTTCTCCATCTATCGATAAATCTTCATTTCTTGTAAAAGCATTGAACATCACTTTTGTCTTCTGAAAGTTCATTTTTAATCCCACTTCTTTACTCTTGTCAGCAAGTTCCTGGATCATACTCTGTAGCTCTGATGGGGTAGTTGCAAAAATGACTACGTCATCAGCAAAACGAAGGTGGGTTAGATAATCTCCATTAATCTTTATCCCCTTGTTTTCCCAGTTCAGTGATTGAAAGACATTTTCCAATGTGGCATTAAAGAGCTTCGGAGATATGGTGTCACCTTGTCTCACTCCCTTTCCAATTTTTATGTGTGTTGTATTTTCAAACAGCCGAATCTTTGCACTTGCATTTTCATAGATGTTATTAATAATATTAATGTATGCATCTTCAATACCGCAGGATTTCAGAGCCGTGGTAACTGCTGATGGTTTCACCGAATCAAAGGCTTTTTCATAATCGATAAAAGCCATGCACAATGGAAGTTCATATTCCCTCGCTCTTTCAATTAGTTCTCTCAGTACGTGGATATGATCTATTGTGCTGTAGCCACTCCTGAATCCAGCTTGTTCTCTCGGTTGAGCCATGTCCAGTGTTACCTTCAAGCGGTGTGAAAGAACTTTAGTGAAGATTTTATAAACCACTGATAGGAGGCTGATAGGTCTGTAGTTCCTGAGATCCTCAATGTCACCTTTTTTATGTAGCAGGATCATTGTAGCATTGTTCCAATCCTCAGGAATCTTCCCTTCATTAAGGCATCGAGTGAAAATTTGGGCGAGTACTGTTTCAATTTCTCCACTTGCTTCTTGTATGATGTCTATAGTAATTCCATCTTCTCTGGAGCTTTCCCCGCTTCATGTTCTTGATTGCATGAGGCAACTTCTGCTGGGAGGACTGGAAGAACTCTGGTACCTTTCATGATGTCTGGAGTACATGTATCATCCCTTTCATATAATTTGGAGTAGAAATCTTTCACTCTTGTCAAAATTTCGCCTCTATTTCTTGTTATAGAACCATCTTCTTTCTCAGAGCCATAATTTGTTTTCTTCCCTTACTGAGATGTCCCTTTGCTATCTTAAGGCTTTGGTTGTTTTCAATTGCTTTCCTCACTAGCTCACAGTTGAATTTCCTTACATCTTCAGTGATACTTTTTCGTGTTGTCTTGCATAGCTCTATATATTCCACTTTGGAAGTCATCTTCTTTAGTTGTCCTCATCTCTCTTCTTTTTGCATCAACATTTTGGTTTTTCCTGATAATTTGTTCACATGCAACTTGTTCTTAGACCCAGCTAATTTTGTTGCTGTTTCCATTAGAAAGCTTTGGTTACTTTTCTGTTAACTTCCAGAAATATCCACTTCTTCCGATGTTAGGCCTTCTAAAGCAGAGAATCTGTTCTTCAGTTCCAACTTGAAAGTATTATGGTGTTTTTAAGGTTGGTTATGTCAATACATTTTGTTTGTCTTATGAGCTTGCCACGTTCCAGTTTAGTGTTGAGGTGCATCTTACATCTCACCAATCTATGGTCACTACCTGTGTTGAACTTGTTCAGCACACTGCAGTCTTCGATGACGAATTTTTTGTTACACATAATAAAATCAATTTCACTTGTCGTCCCAATTGGATGTCTCCATGTCCATTTCCTGTGTGGCTTTTTCTTGAAAAAGGAGTTCAAGATGAAAAAATCCTTCTGCCTCTGCAAACTCAACGAGAGTATTTCCACGCTGGTTTCTGTTGCCGTCGATTGATGGAGAAAAGCTGGAGATAACAGACACGTACGTTTATCTTGGACAGCAGATATCAAGTGAGGGTCACATTGAGGAAGAAATTAATCGACGTACAAAACTTGCCTGGTGAGCTTTTGGAAGAAACAGCATAATTTTCAAGAGCAATATGCCATTATGTCTTAAAAGAAAAGTGTTTGATCAATGCATTCTTCCCGTGCTTACGTATGGTGCAGAGACGTGGACCTTAACTAAAAGAGACATACAAAGGCTGCAGACAACTCAAAGCAGCATGGAGAGGTGCATGCTTGGTGTAACCAGGAGTGATAAGAAGAGGAACTCGTGGATCCGAAAAATGACAAGAGTGGAAGACATCATGATCAGAGTTAAATCCCTGAAATGGCAATGGGCTGGACATACTGCCAGAAGGACAGACCATCGATGGACAGCCGGAATTTTAGATTGGATTCCAAGGGACAGGAAAAGACCCAGAAGAAAACCACATGGGAGATGGGTGGATGAAATTCGAAAGTATGTGGGTGTAACATGGAAGAGACTGGCACAAGGCAGATCGTTGTAGAAGAAACTTGGGGAGACCTTCATCCAGCAATGGATTGATAATGGTTGACAATGATGATGATGATGATGATATATAGCATCATCATCGTCAACCATTATCACTCCACTGCTGGACGAAGGTCTACCCAAGTTTCCTCCACAACGGTCTGTCTTGTGCCAGTCTCCTCCATGTCACTCCCGCATACTTTCGAATTTCATCCACCCATCTTCCATGTGGTCTTCTTCTGGGTCTTTTCCTGTCCCTTGGAATCCAATCTAAAATTTCGGCTGTCCATCGATGGTCTGTTCTTCTGGCAGTATGTCCAGCCCATTGCCATTTCAGGGATTTAACTCTGATCATGATGTCTTCCACTCTTGTCATTTTTCGGATCCACGAGTTCCTCTTCTTATCTCTCCTGTTTACACCAAGCATGCACCTCTCCATGCTGCTTTGAGTTGTCTGCAGCCTTTGTATATCTCTTTTAGCTAAGGTCCACGTCTCTGCACCATACGTAAGCACTGGAAGGATGCATTGATCAAACACTTTTCTTTTAAGACATAATGGCATATTGCTCTTGAAAATTATGCTGTTTCTTCCAAAAGCTCTCCAGGCAAGTTTTGTACGCCGATTCATTTCTTCACCAATGTGACCCTCACTTGATATCTGCTGTCCAAGATAAACGTACGTGTCTGTTATCTCCAGCTTTTCTCCATCAACCGATAAATCTTCATTTCTTGTAAAAGCATTGTACATCACTTTTGTCTTCTGAAAGTTCATTTTTAATCCCACTTCTTTACTCTTGTCAGCAAGTTCCTGGATCATACTCTGTAGCTCTGATGGGGTAGTTGAAAAAATGACTATGTCATCAGCAAAACGAAGGTGGGTTAGATAATCTCCATTAATCTTTATCCCTTTGTTTTCCCAGTTCAGTGATTGAAAAACATTTTCCAATGTGGCATTAAAGAGCTTCGGAGATATGGTGTCACCTTGTCTCACTCCTTTTCCAATTTTTATGTGTGTTGTATTTTCAAACAGCCGAATCTTTGCACTTGCATTTTCATAGATGTTATTAATAATATTAATGTATGCATCTTCAATACCGCAGGATTTCAGAGCTATTGCAACTGCTGATGGTTTCACCGAATCAAAGGCTTTTTCATAATCGATAAAAGCCATGCACAATGGAAGTTCATATTCCCTCGCCCTTTCAATTAGTTCTCTCAGTACGTGGATATGATCTATTATGCTGTAGCCACTCCTGAATCCAGCTTGTTCTCTCGGTTGAGCCATGTCCAGTGTCACCTTCAAGCGGTGTGACAGAACTTTAGTGAAGATTTTATAAACCACTGATAGGAGGCTGATAGGTCTGTAGTTCCTGAGATCCTCAATGTCACCTTTTTTATGTAGCAAGATCATTGTAGCGTTGTTCCATTCCTCAGGAATTTTCCCTTCATTAAGGCATCGAGTGAAAATTTGGGCGAGTACTGTTTCGATTTCTCCACTTACTTCTTGTATGATGTCTACAGTAATTCCATCTTCTCCTGGAGCTTTTCCCCGCTTCATGTTCTTTATTGCATGTGCAACTTCTGCTGGAAGGATTGGAAGAACTCTGGTACTGGTACCTTTCATGATGTCTGGAGTACATGTATCATCCCTTTCATATAATTTGGAGAAGAAATCTTTAACTCTTGTCAAAATTTCGCCTCTATTTCTTGTTACAGAACCATCTTCTTTTCTCAGTGCCATAATCTGTTTTTTCCCCTTACTGAGATGTCCCTTTGCTATCTTTAGGCTTTGGTTGTTTTCAATTGCTTTCCTTACTAGTTCACAGTTGAATTTCCTTACGTCTTCAGTGATACTTTTTCGTACTGTCTTGCATAGCTCTATATATTTCACTTTGGAAGTCACATCTTCTTTAGTTGTCCTCATCTCTCTTCTTTTTTGCATCAACATTTTCGTTTTTCCTGATAATTTGTTCACATGCAATTTGTTCTTAGACCCAGCTAATTTTGTTGCTGTTTCCATAAGAGCTTTGGTTACTTTTCTGTTAACTTCAGAAATATCCACTTCTTCCGATGTTAGGCCTTCAGGAATGCTATATATATATATATATGGGATGTAAGGTCAGGTGATGCGTAACATCACAGCCTCTCCTTGACAAATGTCAACCCCGCCTTCTCGTGGTGCATCCTGTTCCTACTAAAGGGGCTCTGACGACCGCCAATAGCGGTATAACTATACCATCGGGATTAGAGGAAATTCTATCCCACACTCACCAACCCGCTTGGCCAGCGTGGTGAGTTATGGCCAAACCCCTCCAAAATGACTCCACAACTTAAATCTTGGCCCTCAGTCTCCGACAGCTGGAATGTACCTGGCCAAGGCAGCGGCCAGTGCGACATGAAGGCAGAGGGTGCTAAGAATCCCCGGAGGACCGGACTAGGCTGTCATCAGATGCTGACCTTGGCAACGTACAATGGACGCTCCCTATCTTCTGATTCAAGGCTTCTTGAATTGGAAGAGGAACTACAAAGGATCAAGTGGGACATCGTGGGGCTAAGTGAGGTAAGGAGAAAAGGAGAAGATCTCATCGAACTGAAAAGTGGACATCTCTTCTACTATCGTGGGACAGATACTGGCAGAACTAGTGGTGTTGGATTTATAATAAACAAGAAACTGAAGGATAAAGTTGTAGAAGTTGAAAGTTCCTCTGACAGAGCTGCACGGCTTGTTATCCAACTCTCGAAAAGATACCAGGCTCAGATTATTCAAACTTATGCACCCACCACAAGTCATCCTGAAGAAGAAATTGAAGAATTTTATGAGGAAATTTGTCATCTAAATAATAAAGGTAAGCAGCACTTGAAAATAACTATGGGAGATTTCAATGCAAAAATAGGGCAACGGCAACAGAATGAAACTTCAGTAGGTAAATTCGGTCACGGCAACAGAAACCAGCGTGGAAATACTCTCGTTGAGTTTGCAGAGGCAGAAGGGTTTTTCATCTTGAACTAATTCTTCAAGAAAAAGCCACACAGGAAATGGACATGGAGACATCCAAATGGGACGACAAGTGAAATTGATTTTATTATGTGTAACAAAAAATTCGTCATAGAAGACTGCAGTGTGCTAAACAAGTTCAACACAGGTAGTGACCATAGATTGGTGAGATGTAAGATGCACCTCAACACTAAACTTGAACGTGGCAAGCTCATAAGACAAACAAAATCTATTGACATAACCAACCTTAAAAAACACCATAATACCTTCAAGTTGGTACTGAAGAACAGGTTCTCTGCTTTAGAAGGCCTAACATCGGAAGAAGTGGACATCTCTGAAGTTAACAGAAAAGTAACCAAAGCTCTTATGGAAACAGCAACAAAATTAGCTGGGTCTAAGAACAAGTTGCATGTAAATAAATTATCCGGAAAAACGAAAATGTTGATGCAAAAAAGAAGAGAGATGAGGACAACTAAAGAAGATGTGACTTCCAAAGTGGAATATATAGAGCTATGCAAGACAGTACGAAAAAGTATCACTGAAGACGTAAGAAAATTCAACTGTGAACTAGTGAGGAAAGCAATTGAAAACAACCAAAGCCTAAAGATAGCAAAGGGACATCTCAGTAAGGGAAGAAAACAGATTATGGCACTGAGAAAAGAAGATGGTTCTGTAACAAGAAATAGAGGCGAAATTTTGACAAGAGTGAAAGATTTCTACTCCAAATTATATGAAAGGGATGATACATGCACTCCAGACATCATGAAAGATACCAGTACCAGAGTTCCTCCAGTCCTTCCAGCAGAAGTTGCACATGCAATCAAGAACATGAAGCGGGGAAAAGCTCCAGGAGAAGATGGAATTACTGTAGACATCATACAAGAAGCAAGTGGAGAAATCGAAACAGTACTCGCCCAAATTTTCACTCGATGCCTTAATGAAGGAAAGATTCCTGAGGATTGGAACACCGCTACAATGATCCTGCTACATAAGAAAGGTGACATTGAGGATCTCGGAAACTACAGACCTATCAGCCTCCTATCAGTAGTTTATAAAATCTTCACTAAAGTTCTTTCACACCGCTTGAAGGTAACACTGGACATGGCTCAACCGAGAGAACAAGCTGGATTCAGGGTGGCTACAGCACAATAGATCATATCCATGTGCTGAGAGAACTAATTGAAAGAGCGAGGGAATATGAACTTCCATTGTGCATGGCTTTTATCGATTATGAAAAAGCCTTTGATTCGGTGAAACCATCAGCAGTTACAATGGCTCTGAAAACCTGCGGTATTGAAGATGCATACATTAATATTATTAATAACATCTATGAAAATGCAAGTGCAAAGATTAGGCTGTTTGAAAATACAACACACATAAAAATTGGAAAGGGAGTGAGACAAGGTGACACCATATCTCCGAAGCTCTTTAATGCCACATTGGAGGGTGTTTTTCAGTCAATGAGCTGGGAAAACAAGGGGATAAAGGTTAATGGAGATTATCTAACCCACCTTCGTTTTGCTGATGACGTAGTCATTTTTGCAACTAGCCCATCAGAGCTGCAGAGTA
The DNA here is from genome assembly GCA_039090855.1 of Macrothele yani. Taxonomy (NCBI): domain Eukaryota; kingdom Metazoa; phylum Arthropoda; class Arachnida; order Araneae; family Macrothelidae; genus Macrothele; species Macrothele yani. The sequence goes on from CM077030.1 coordinate 153,226,119, forward strand.
TGATCCAGGAACTTGCTGACAAGAGTAAAGAAGTGGGATTAAAAATGAACTTTCAGAAGACAAAAGTGATGTTCAATGCGTTTACAAGAAATGAAGATTTATCAATTGATGGAGAAAAGCTGGAGATAACAGACACGTACGTTTATCTTGGACAGCAGATATCAAGTGAGGGTCACATTGGTGAAGAAATTAATCGGCGTACAAAACTTGCCTGGAGAGCTTTTGGAAGAAACAGCATAATTTTCAAGAGCAATATGCCATTATGTCTTAAAAGAAAAGTGTTTGATCAATGCATCCTTCCAGTGCTTACGTATGGTGCAGAGACGTGGATCTTAACTAAAAGAGACATACAAAGGCTGCAGACAACTCAAAGCAGCATGGAGAGGTGCATACTTGGTGTAACCAGGAGAGATAAGAAGAGGAACTCGTGGATCCGAAAAATGACAAGAGTGGAAGACATCATGATCAGAGTAAAATCACTGAAATGGCAATGGGCTGGACATACTGCCAGAAGGACAGATCATCGATGGACAGCCGAAATTTTAGATTGGATTCCAAGGGACAGGAAAACAACCCAGAAGAAGACCACATGGGAGATGGGTGGATGAAATTCGAAAGTATGCAGGGGTGACATGGAGGAGACTGGCACAAGACAGACCGTTGTGGAGGAAACTTGGGGAGACCTTCGTCCAGCAGTGGATTGATAATGGTTGACAATGATGATGATGATGATATATATATATATATATATATATATATATATATATATATATATATATATATATAAAGAGAGAGAGATAGAGAGATAGATAGATAGATGGACAGAGAGCGAGAGAGAGAGATAGAGAGAGAGAGAAAGAGCTAGTGCCACATAATCAGCTGGGACTTGAATTCGGGCCGAACGCGGAGGTTTAGCCAAAGGTCTGCGCCTTTCTTCATTCTACAACTGCAGGGACAGAAACTCACATTGAAGACTCTACCTTTTAAAATCACCTCCCTTATGTTCAGTAATGGAGACGCAGAATGAGTTTCTGTTATTTCAGCCAACCAACCACTACGAATATGAATCATTAGAGTGATGCTCAGTGGCCGAGTGACGCGATGCTTTTGTCTTTAATTATTCTTCTGAGATGGGCCCCGAGTTCGAATCTCGGGTGAGGCACGAATGGTGTGTTTGTGTTACGGCACTGGCTGTCCCCCTCCCTGGAACCAGCTAGCCCAAAGTAGAGACGGGTGACTGCTTATAGTCCATTGAGCTACTCATGGTGTTTGTTTATCGCCCATCACAAAAGAAACACAGACAGATGGGTTTAGGATGTGGGATTCTGATTTACTGCAGGTCCGGAACTTCAAGGTACCAGCTAATGATAATTTACATTCTTGCTGTTTATGGCACGGCCGTTTTTGCCTTTATCTTTAAGATTTCTATGGGAGGAGGTTCATGGGCCACCATACTCAACACTAAAGTGGCCTAAAAGCAATTGCTTTTTGCGGCCCCCAAAAAACAATTGCTTTTTGGGCCACTGGTTCTCAGTGACGTGCGGTGACCCAACAGACCATCCAAGCAGTCGCAAAGGCAATTACATTTCACTTTTTTACAATTGACATTAGGTTCAGAGTTTTGAAATAATAAAAGTATAAAAACATGGCGTACGATTTGGATACCACAGCTACTTTTTTTTTTATTCGTTTACACAACACAGCAAAATCTAAAACAAAAGGCTTCTGTTTTCCGAATAGACTGAAGTCACTTAACTTACCTTTCTATTTAAAAGTAAACTCCGTTCTTCGATCACTTGCAGCAAAATGTTCTATTATAGAATCGAAAAAAGTATTTCTTTCTGTTTCGTGCGTATGTCTTAATTCGCTTTAATGCAGAAAACGATCTTTCAACTGTTGAAGTGGACACAGGTGTCACACGTATAAGTGAAGCCAGTAGGTAAAGTTGTGGCATGGATTTTCCAAGTGCTGAAGTCGCTAACATCTTCATTAGCTGTATAGGCGACTTGTCAAAAAATTCGTGTGAACTGTATTCTACGATTAATTCGTTTTTCAAACGTACAAGTAGCGACCATAATTTTCAAGTAAGCTTTTCAAACCATCAGTTGAAAAAGTTTGAACGTAAGAGCTGTACTTCGAAGAATCCAGTAAGCTCAGAAATGAAAGCTTTTCATAATCCTGAAATTTTGTATTAATGTATTGTTCGACATTATCGAAAATTTCAAAATATAATCTTCTGTATTTAGTGGTGATCGTAATGTCTTCAGTAAGGTTTCATTTTCGTTTTCTTGGGAGTCCAACATCAGCAATGGTTCCTTCGTACACTTCCTGAAAACGACTTCTCTGAGATTTTACGGCATTTTGTGTTTCCGTTATCTTACTTCTGCAGTAAACAATGTCTAATGAAGCATGCTGAACGAAACATCAGTAAGAGAAAAAATACTACGAAAAGTCGCAAGAAGAAAGCAAAATTCAAAGCTTTCTAAAACACCCGCAAGAATATCCCTTTCCACTTGTGATTGATGTTCCAACATGGCAGCAAAAGTCTGGCGAAGCTCTTTTGTTTTTTTCGTGGACAGTATTGACGAGTCGCGATGAGTAATTCCATCTTGTTGGGCAAACATTGAGTAGTCGGCGTACCACAAAGGCATCAAGAAATTTTGAGCGCTTTGGTGATCTCGATAAAAACGCTGCAAGCCCATTAAGAGTATCAAAAAAAAAAAAAAAGATACGACATTCAGGAATACTTGAAGCGCTTTGGGAAAGTACTAAATTCAAACAGTGCGCATAGCAGTGAACAAAGAGGGCTTGTGGAAAGGATGCCTTAATATTCAACTGTACACCATGGAAGGAATAGGCCATTACTGCAGTTCCGTCGTAGCTCTGCGAGATGAGTTTTCCACCACAGTCTAAAAAATCTTTAATTTGGGACAAAATAAGACCAGAAAGTGCTGCCGCTGTTTTGTCCTCACTAACTTCTTGGAAGCACACAAATCTTTCTACCACCCTCCTTTCATTTGCATACCGATAAACAAGAGAAAATTGAGACCTATTCGAGACGTCGGCAGTTTCATCTGCTAATATGGCAACAAAATCGGACTGCTTTAACTGGCGTTTAATTTTATTACACAATGCATTGGCGACAGAAACAATTAAACCATTTTGAATACTATTTGATACTCCTTTGAATACTGTCGAAGACTTCAAATGGTTTTTTAGCACAGGATCATACTGAGCAGTGTAGTCCTAAAGTTCCAAATAATTTCCGCGGTTGTTGGAAGTTTTTGACTCATCTCCTTCTCCTCGAAATGAAATTTCTAGCTTTGCAAGGAAGTAAACGGCATTTATAAGCCGTTTCAAAATATCTTTATTACGTTTTACCTTTCATTGTGTTGACTTAGGTTTCGTCGTTTCTGGTCATTGACCTCACTTTCAATACGAACAGTTCCAAAAGTTGCGAGTGCAACGGACGCACGAATATGCTTAACAGCAACATCATGATCCCGTATTGCTTTAGTTAAATTGCTTAGCATGCTGTATCCTGTTGTCCAAGTGGAGCTTCTGTCACAGCTAAACAGCAAACAGTTCCAACAAAACAGTTTGTTGGTCTTAACACTTCCGGCAAGCCATTCGCATCTTTCATAATTGGCGTTTTGAAAATGTCGAGTACTATTCTTTTGTTGCTGCGTTGAACTTGGCAACGCAGGCATCGGTCTTCCTTTCGAAATCACATTTTTCTTTTCTTCCAAAGTTCGACTATAATGTCTTCGTTTATGGAATCAGACATGGCTGTTTAGAATCTTTTTTAATACACATGCATGATGTATTCAGTAATTCACAGCACACGATGTAAAAAGAACTTCGAACAACGCATCGCCGCCCCGGTGGCGTAGTGGTCTAAGCGATGGCCTCTGATCATTCGCCCGAAAGGGGTCCGGGTTCGAATCCCGGTGAGGCATAGATGTTGGCTCTCTCCCTTCCCTGGAACCAGTGACCCTAAATTAGGGACGGGCGACTGCTTATAGCCCATTGAGTTGCTCACGGTGGTTGTTAAACCTTCAATAAAAAAAAAAAAAATTAGTTCAGGGCTAACTAAGCAGTCAGTGAACTGCTTGGTTGGCCCAAGCTACACGCTAAGACCGTCATTTCTAGGGAGCATTTCTCATTGGTTAGCAGACTAGTGCCGTCAGGTTGTCACAGCAACACCCCTTCAGCGGCGGTGACGCTTGGGTGACGGAAGCAAGTTTTGCATGCGCTCGGCTGCTGCGACCAGTCGCAGTGCAGCATCATTTGTTTCTCCTGTTTTGTCGTTGTTATTGTCGGTGTGCGTGGATTATACAATTATGAAAATTTCAGAGGTATAAGAACGGATATATAACTTTGTGGTGATTATTATCTGTGTCGAAAACAGAAATTTAAAAAATTAGAGATTTTTTTATGTATCCTTCATTTTCTTTGCCCATTGCCCAAGCACTGCTTGGGTGGAATGCACATCACTGCTGGTTCTAGTTAAGGGAGAGTGTCAACGCCGTAGGACAAGTGCACCTCCATGTCTCATGAGAGACTTGAACTCTAGTTCTCCTCGCTCCACTAGCCAGAAACCAGCGCCTGACAACTTGACAACAGGCTGCGTCTTTTAGACTAAGGTACTCATGGTGGTCGTTAAACTTTAAAACGACAACGACGTCCCGGTGGCGCAGTGGTCTAAGCGCTGGCTTCTGACCATTCGTCCGTTCGAATCCCCGTCACGGATGTTGTGTTTGTCTTACGGCACTGGCTCTCTTCCTTCCCTGAAACAAATGCTCTTCTTTTTTCGATTGGAGGTTTAACGACCACAGTGAGCAACTCAATGGGCTATAAGCAGTCGCCCATCCCTAATTTAGGGTCACTGGTTACAGGGAAGGGAGAGAGCCAGTGCCGTAAGACAAACACAACATCCATACCTCACCGGGTTTCGAACCCGGACCCCATTCGAACGAATGATCAGAGGCCATCGCTTAGACCACTGCGCCACCGGGGCGGCGAAACAAATGCTTCTCAATTAGTGACGGAAGACTGGCTATAACCCCATCGGGTTGCTCAAGGTGGTCTTTTTTTTTTTTTTTTTTTTTTTGTTTTGATTGGAGGTTTAACGACCACCGTGAGCAACTCAATGGGCTATAAGCAGTCGCCCGTCCCTAATTTAGGGTCACTGGTTCCAGGGAAGGGAAAGAGTCAGTGCCATAAGACAAACACAACATCCATGCCTCACCGGGATTCGAACCCAGACCCCTTTCAGGCGAACGATCAGAGGCCATCGCTTAGACCACTGCGCCACCGGGGCGGCAAGGTGGTCTTTAAACCCTCACATAACAACAACAACAACAACAACAACAACAAACAAAAAAAATGTAGGGAGAGGCACACATCCGTCTGTCGGTCTCAAGGTGGTCTTTAAACCCTAAGATAACAACAACAAGAACAACAAACAAAGAAAAAATGTAGGGAGAGGCACACAAATCCGTCTGTCGGTCTTAGAGTTGAGGAGAAGAGAAGCCCCCTCGATTAAGTACCATGCTAGATCAGGCACGTGATTTCCGTCCGCATGCAGCGTTTCCGGGTTAGAATGTGTCGTCTGTCCTCACAGAACATAAGCACGCCGGACGAAAATTTAGTCACCCCTGGTAGAAATTACCTAATAACTGGTGACGACGCCTCTTGCCTTGATAACAGCATGAATCCGGTGTGGTACAGACTTCCAGAGGATGTGGATGTAGTGAACATCGATTTGCAGCCACCCGTGCGTCAATTATTCCCGAAGTTCCACCAGAGTACGTGGGTGTCTATTGCGGCGTTTCACCTTCTGTTTCGAATAATCCCACAGATTTTCAATATCATTTATATCTGGAGATTTGGCGGGCCAGTTGAGGGGAGACAGTGTTGCTGATTGTTCGTCATGTCTCTCAGACACAGATTTAGCCCTGTGCACCGGCAACTGTCGTCTTAGAAGATAAGAGTGGAAATGTGATGCTGCTCCTGGAGATGTAGGGCAAAGGGCAACACTTCGTCATTCAGAATGAGGAGGTACGCATGCTGTTTCAAATTCATCGTCACTGCAATGAGAGGGCCCATTTCATGGTGGAATTCCCCAAAACATCACAGAACCCCCTCCAGCTTGAACTACACCTTCGACACAATCAGGATTAAAGGCTTCGCTGGGCCTGCGATGCACTCGTCGCCTCCCATAATTTAAGTACAAACAAAAACAAGACTCACCCGACCAAATTAATCGGCCGCCCCGGTGGCGCAGTGGTCTAAGGCGCTGGCCTCTGATCATTCGTCCGTAAGGAGTCCGGGTTCGAATCCCGGTGAGGCATGGATGTTGTGTTTGTCTTACGGCACTGGCTCTCTCCCTTCCCTGGAACCAGTGACCCTAAATTAGGGACAGGCGACTGCTTATAGCCCATTGAGTTGCTCACGGTGGTCGTTAAACCTCCAATAAAAAAAATAAAAAAACAAAATTACTCGTTTCCAATAATCCACAGTAAAGTTTTAGTGGCCGCCCCGGTGGCACAGTGGTCTAAGGCGCTGGCCTCTGATCATTCGTCTGTAAGGGGTCCGGGTTCGAATCCCGGTGAGGCATGGATGTTGTGTTTGTCTTACGGCACTGGCTCTCTCCCTTCCCTGGAACCAGTGACCCTAAATTAGGGACGGGCGACTGCTTATAGCCCATTGAGTTTCTCACGGTGGTCGTTAAACCTCCAATAAAAAAAAAAATAAAAAATAAAATTACTCGTTTCCAATCCTCCACAGTAAAGTTTTAGTGGCCGCCCCGGTGGCGCAGTGGTCTAAGGCGCTGGCCTCTGATAATTCGTCCGTAAGGAGTCCGGGTTCGAATCCCGGTGAGGCATGGATGTTGTGTTTGTCTTACGGCACTGGCTCTCTCCCTTCCCTGGAACCAGTGACCCTAAATTAGGGACGGGCGACTGCTTATAGCCCATTGAGTTTCTCACGGTGGTCGTTAAACCTCCAATAAAAAAAAATAAAAAACAAAATTACTCGTTTCCAATCCTCCACAGTAAAGTTTTAGTGGCCGCCCCGGTGGCGCAGTGGTCTAAGGCGCTGGCCTCTGATCATTCGTCTGTAAGGGGTCCGGGTTCGAATCCCGGTGAGGCATGGATGTTGTGTTTGTCTTGCGGCACTGGCTCTCTCCCTTCCCTGGAACCAGTGACCCTAAATTAGGGACGGGCGACTGCTTATAGCCCATTGAGTTGCTCACGGTGGTCGTTAAACCTCCAATAAAAAAAAATAAAAAACAAAATTACTCGTTTCCAATCCTCCATAGTAAAGTTTTAGTGGCCGCCCCGGTGGCGCAGTGGTCTAAGGCGCTGGCCTCTGATAATTCGTCCGTAAGGAGTCCGGGTTCGAATCCCGGTGAGGCATGGATGTTGTGTTTGTCTTACGGCACTGGCTCTCTCCCTTCCCTGGAACCAGTGACCCTAAATTAGGGACGGGCGACTGCTTATAGCCCATTGAGTTGCTCACGGTGGTCGTTAAACCTCCAATCAAAAAAAAAAAAAAAAAAAAAAAAAAAACTCCAATAAAAAAAAATAAAAAACAAAATTACTCGTTTCCAATCCTCCACAGTAAAGTTTTAGTGGCCGCCCCGGTGGCGCAGTGGTCTAAGGCGCTGGCCTCTGATAATTCGTCCGTAAGGAGTCCGGGTTCGAATCCCGGTGAGGCATGGATGTTGTGTTTGTCTTACGGCACTGGCTCTCTCCCTTCCCTGGAACCAGTGACCCTAAATTAGGGACGGGCGACTGCTTATAGCCCATTGAGTTTCTCACGGTGGTCGTTAAACCTCCAATAAAAAAAAATAAAAAACAAAATTACTCGTTTCCAATCCTCCACAGTAAAGTTTTAGTGGCCGCCCCGGTGGCGCAGTGGTCTAAGGCGCTGGCCTCTGATCATTCGTCTGTAAGGGGTCCGGGTTCGAATCCCGGTCAGGCATGGATGTTGTGTTTGTCTTACGGCACTGGCTCTCTCCCTTCCCTGGAACCAGTGACCCTAAATTAGGGACGGGCGACTGCTTATAGCCCATTGAGTTTCTCACGGTGGTCGTTAAACCTCCAATAAGAAAAAATAAAAAACAAAATTACTCGTTTCCAATCCTCCACAGTAAAGTTTTAGTGGCCGCCCCGGTGGCGCAGTGGTCTAAGGCGTTGGCCTCTGATCATTCGTCCGAAGGGGTCCAGGTTCGAATCCCGGTGAGGCATGGATGTTGTGTTTGTCTTACGGCACTGGCTCTCTCCCTTCCCTGGAACCAGTGACCCTAAATTAGGGACGGGCGACTGCTTATAGCCCTTTGGGTTGCTCACGGTGGTCGTTAAACCTCCAATCAAAAAAAAAAAAAAAGTTTTAGTGCAGCTGAACCCATTGATAACGTGCGACTTTGTGACTTTCTGTTAAAAGAGTCCTCTTCCGTGGTACTCTGCTCCAGATGTCCATGGCAAGCAGTTCTCGTCGCAATGTCCTTTCGGAAATTGGTTGGAGTGGACTTTCACTGACTGTTTGGAGCAATTGTTGCCTGGTTTGAAACCGATTTACTTTTACTAGGCGAAAAACATGGCTGCGGTCCCTGTTGGTGAGAATCGTTTTCCAGGTACGGTTACGTCGCCGATTTTCCGCTGATTGCGAACTACACCACTGTTTGTATACCCACTGGACAATACGCGTTGACACACCAACAATTGGGCGACTTCATTTAATTTGTGTCCGTGGGCACGGCCAAACACGATGGCTCCATTTTTCCACTCAGTAACGTCTGTCTTATGACCCATATTGCAGACTAAATTCAACGCCCATGTTGCTCTTCACCACTGCACGAGACAGAAATGATCCTGTAGACCACGTCAATGCTATTTATCCCCCAACAATGCTATTTATTCCCAACAATGCTATTTATCCCCCAACAATGCTATAACGGCGCCTTCTGTGCAACCGGTAACTTCCTACGGCCATTTTTGTTAAGGGTGACTAATTTTGTTTCCGGTGTGCTTATTATCCTGTGCTTGCACCAAAGCTCGTGAGTTTTATCAAATAACCGATGTTTTATGTAATTTTGCCAACTCAACAAGTTTTTTTATACGCAAATCTTATGAAAGTTTTCTTAAAAACACACTTTCAGAAATGCATAGCGGTAATGAAGCAGTAACATTGCATGTGGTTTTGACAGTAGGAAGTATACTGGATATCCATTATGTTTTGGCACACCATCATCTCATATCTACAGAATGGAACGCTTACGTAACATTTTAAATAACATTTTCACAAGAAGAAATGAGTTTGAAACAACCTGATCTTGACATACACAGTGTGGCAAAGAATTTTTAAGACTGGGTCTGTAAAATTAAATAGAAACAAGAAATTATAATCTGTTTTGGTTTGCTATTCAAAATAAGTCCCTCCGGCTTCAATATACTTGTTACAGCGATTTAATAATGATTCAAATGCCTGTTCCAGTTCACTTTGCGGAATCGTCTCCAAAGCACGCGTCGAAGCTGTTTGTATGGTCGAAATATCATCAAAATAACACCCTTTTAAGGGCATTTTAAGTTTTGGGAATAAAGAAAAGTAGCAAGGGGCTAAATCAGGAGAATACGGTGGATGATTCAACACACAGACGTTATTTTTCGCCAGAAATCTACGAACAAGAAGTGAGGTGTGACTGGGTGCATTACCGTGCAACGAACACCAACTGCTTTCATCCCGATATTCTGGACGAATGCGACGAATTCTGCCCATCAAACGCCTCAAAACATTTAAATAAAACTCACCAGTAATTGCTTGTCCACTTGTAACAAATTCTTTGTGGATAATACCCTTACTATCGAAGAATGTAATGAGCACTGTTTTGATTTTTGATGGAACTTTTCTTGTTTTTTCGGCTTGTGGTGAGTTTTTTTGACTTCCATTCCGCACTTTGCCGCTTTGTTTTAGGATCATATTGAAAACACCATGTTTTATCACCTGTAACAATCGATATTAAGAAGTTTGGATCATTTTCAGTGGCTGAAATGATGTCTCTGCAATGTGCACTTCTCCTTGATTTTTGTTCATTGGTTAACGTGTGTAGAACAAATTTAGCACAGATTTTTGTTTTGCCCAAATCTTCATGCAGGATGGTTCGAATCGTTTCTTTGTTGATGTTTAAAGATTCTTCCATCATTCTTAGTGACCCACATCGATTGTTTGCCACAAAATCACGCACTTTTTCAATAATTTCAGGTGTAATAGATGAACTTGGTCTTCCGGTATGCTTATCATCTTCTAGGGTATCTCTTCCGTCCAAAAAACGTTTGTGCCACACGAAAACATTTGATCTACTTAAACAAAACTCACCGCAAACTTGTTTCATCATTTAGTACGTTTCCGAGGCACTTTAACCAAGTTTTGCGTTAAATTTGATAACAGCCCTTTGTTCCATCCTAATAATCCAACATGAAAAAAAAAATTGCTTCTCTAATGAACGGCCGTTTCGTTTGAGTTACTTTAACAACTACGCAGTACTTTTGGCAGAAAGCAAGCAGATGGTCACGGTTTATAACGCATTCGCGATTACACTGGTGGCGCCACCGTAGGCTGAAATCTAGCACCAGTCTTAAAAATTCTTTGACGCACTGTGTATAGTAGGTGAAGCATCAAAATCTCTATTGATTTACTGAACTGCTAGGGTACGAGACTTTTAATCAAAATTTCAGCAAGAAGGAAAATTTCCCCTTCTGATTTTGGGTGAATAAAAAGGACTCTGCCGAGACAATGGCAATGTGAAGCTCTTGAGATTGTTTTTAACAAACCCATTTGCGAGAAATTATAACAGCCCAGAAATGATAGCTATCGGATGTAAAATGATGCTCCACCTGCGATACCATCTGAATCCATTTTCGTTAGTCACTTAAAACCACTCGCGCTTTAAGACGTGAAAAAATGTCTTGTTGAACAATTCACGTTTATTTGTTTCATGGACTTCTAAAGTGCATTAGATGTCACAGAAAATGAAAACTTTTCTGTGCACACGAGTGATATTGGTTATTATCTCCCATGCCATCCTCCTCATACTAGACGATGGTATTGTTACGTGATCAGATTTCTCCATGTTTCCGCTTTCCGGAAATTGAAAGCTAGCACGTGATCATTTTGAGCAGCTGACGAGATTTTGGCATTTCCGGAAAGGATTTTTGTTTTCACCAACCTACACATCATTTTTCCAAGCAGAAGACACCCAGAGAGTTAAGAAACAAGTCAGAAATATTTTAATATAATTTTCAAAGGAAAGACACCAATAAAAGAAAAAAGTAACTACTCTATGAATGACGTCTTTTAATTAAATTGAAAACAAGCAAAGAAATGCCGTTACGTTGTTGCAATAGTGCACACAAACTGACTTTTTATACACTCTTTCACATCTGAGTTAGTTTGGACTAACATGCCTGTGTTTTTACACCTAGTGACAAAAGAAGGTGAAACCAAAAGGGGAAAGAGTGAACAAAAAAAGAAAAAGAAAATGGCACCTGGCTATCAATATGAGGGGTACAAATTCACACGTGTGAAAACATGATTACTTTCAATGAATTACATGACAAAAAGTAGATTCTCGTTTTTTAATTGCTCGTAACCAATACGGGAATTAACTCCTGAAATTATTTATCAAAGTCATCCACTGCTGGATGAAAGTATCCCCAACTTTCTTCTTCAAATTTCTGTCTTGAGTCAGAACCCTTCATGACACTCCGACATGCTTTTGTCCATCCATCTTCCACATAATATTCTCCTGGGTGTTTTTCTGTCCTCGGGATCCAGTCTAGTATTTCAGTTATCAAACGGTGGTCAGTTTTAGCAATATGTCCAGCCCATTTCCACTTCAGGGATTTTTCCTTGATCACGATGTTGTCAACTCTTGTCACTTTCCTGATCCATGAGTTTCTCTTCCTATCTTTCTTAGTTATACCATGCATGCATCTTTCTATGCTTCTTTCAGTAGACTGCGGCAACTGGATGTCTTTTTTTGTTAAAATCCAGGTAGTATGAACTGGAAGGAAGCATTTTTTTTTGTTAAAATCCTTGAGTATGAACTGGAAGGAAGCATTGACTAAACACTTTCTTTTAAGACACAATGTAAGACCTTTTCAATTACTTTAACATAATATATTACCGAGTTTTACGCAGTTTTAATAATTAAAACTAAAAGTTTTATTCATCTGCAGGATATTTTTTGTTGCTTTTCTCGCCGGGGTTTCTTACTGGGCGCGGGAGAGGGGATTCGTGAACATAAAGATCTATATTTTTATTTTCAGATTCTTAATTTGTCTTTAGAAACGTATAAAACACCAAAACTGCCGTCATCATTCTCCAGTTGAAGAATTTGGAAGTGGATAGAGAAATGAAATGGGAGGGAGAAAGAGAGAGAGAGAGACCGACAGAGAGAGAGAGAGAGAGAGAGAGAGAGAGAGAGAGAGAGGGAGAGGGAGATAAAGAGAGGAAGAGAGAGAGAGAGAGAGAGAGAGAGAGAGAGGAGAGGGAGATAAAGAGAGGAAGAGAGAGAGAGAGAGACAGGGGAGGGAGGGAGAGCGAGAGAGGAAGAGAGAGAGAGAAGGGAGAGAGGGAGAAAGAGAGAGAGAACGCTGAAATGAAATTCTGTTAGATTTATTCGAAACCTGAGTCAGACAATGTACTGAATTAACCTGTCCGGGAGAGATATTTTATGACGTCGTTTCAAGACTGCGAAACTGCCTAAATCGTACACACCGTATTCAGTCCACAAAGCGTTTGCTTGTTTCTGGTAATAACAGAAAATACGGCCCAACAGCAAAATGTACGTTCCTTTTTTTCTATCAGCCAGCCATGCAGGTACGAATAATAACATCAAGAATCGTGAGTGTGGGAGATTGCTATTTTAGACTGTTTTTCAATGTTTTTAGCGAAGGAGTGGGTCTGCCTTTCCCAATTACCCCCTCCCCCTTCATCAGAATATCTGGTAGAAAACGATAAATTCAGCAGATTCGTAGCCACAGAAGCACATTTTTTTTATTGGAGGTTTAACGACCACCGTGAGCAACTCCATGGGCTATAAGCAGTCGCCCGTCCCTAATTTAGGGTCACTGGTTCCAGGGAAGGGAGAGAGAGCCAGTGCCGTAAGACAAACACAACATCCATTCCTCACCGGGATTCGAACCCGGACTCCCTTTTGGACGAATGATCAGATGCCATCGCTTAGACCACTACGCCACCGGGGCGGCGGAGAAGCACAGTTACTCATGATATTAATTTCTGAAGGATCCGAAGCATATGAAAAACTGTCATTCATTCTGGTTGTTCGAAGCACAACTTGAACACTGAAATAAGTAAAAATAATTGGCTAAGTAATAATAAACCAGTTGTTCACATGCAGTTAGCTCCCAGAACAAACGCGAGAAAAGCAATGAACTGAAATTTTTTTTTTATTAACCACCTAACAACAGGTGTGTTTTCAAATAGAGCTGTAGTGACAATGAACGTATGCTCTGCGTATTACAGTGACGTCAGAGTTCCTGCTGTCTTGTCGGATTTGAGAGTAACGCGCAATCGACAGAACTCGAAGTGTTTTGCAAACACTATTGGAAGTGGTAACTCTTCAGCTTACCTATCCACTCCTTCACAAAGGAGACCTGCACGCGATATCTTTCGACGGCCGATATCGAATGAACGACGTCATGCGTAATTTGCAATACATTACAGTTCAATATTTAAATAAATTATTTCTATTTATTTGAAACTGTTTCCAGTGGGAACAGCGAATTCTAGTACGTTTCACCTCTAATTGAGAGTAGGATGACGTGGTAGTTCTAACAATTAACTTAAGCTACCAATCAAAATCTCGCAATTTGAGATCGCTGCTTAGCTATTTGGCATCATCCAAGCGAACTTGAACATGTGGAGTTTTGAAAACAAATTACTTTCCTGGAACCTAAAGATCAACTGAGAAGGATTTTTACAGCAATTAAATTAGATATACGTACAACAGGACAGCCCATAAAGTGTCTGGCCAAGAATATTTTCTTTTTCCAACTTCCGTGTGACGACGACGTTGTACTTTATTATGTGATTCTCTGTTAGACAATATTGAGATGTTTCTGTTGAAGGAAAAAGGCATGGAAATCTCCCTAACCCACCAACAAACAACTAATTTCTATAGTACAGCTGCTCTACACCGAAGAGCAATTGAATTAGAGATACCTGTCTAGTAACGTGTAGCACCACCTTTCGCCGTGATGACGGCGGTGATTCGTCTCGGCATGGACTCGACAAGACACCGGAAGCGTTGGGAAGCCATACGGATCCACGACCCCTGAACAAGCTCCCACAGTTCACGAAGATTTGATGGAGGGGGATCAGAGCCTCTAACATCTTTCTCGATGGCATCCCAGATGTGCTAGATGGGATTGAGATCAGGTGACCTAGCTGGCCAAGGAAGCGAAGTCACGTCGGTGGAGTGTTCATCCAACCATTCAGATACAATTCGGGAGCGATGGCACGGTGCATTGTCTTGTTGCAGGATGAGGTCCCCAGTGGGATGTTGAAGACGCACAAACGGGAGCAAATGGTCGTCCAGGATATCCCGGTAACGTTGACCTGTGAGGGACGATGTCAAACGTACCAGGGGTCCCATTTCAGTCCACGTAAACAGTCCCCAGACGAGAATGCCACCCCCATCAGCTTGAATAATACCCTGCTGGCAAGAAGGATCAATCGCTTCATGTGGTTTGCACCGTACTCGTATCCTGCCATCCGCATGTACCAACGTGAATCTCGACTCATCAGTCCAGGCAACATTTTCCCACATGTCTAGAGTCTAGTGGCGATGTTCCCGCGCCCATGCTAATCATTGAACCCTGTGATGTGCGGTCAGCAGCGGTATCTTCGTGGGACGATGGCTTCTGTACTCCATAGCGAGGTGATGGTTCTGGAATAGTGTGGCTGCTTACACGTTTTTGTGCACCAGCGTTAAATTGCCGAGTGATTTCTTGCATTGCGGCCCGTCTATCCGCTGTTACAATGCGAGATAGCCGACGATGACCCCGCTCATCCACACGCTGTTGCCCACGGCAATTCGCCCTTGCAGGGATGGTTTTACCGGATTCGATGTACTCACGGTGCCCCCGTGACACAGTGGCTCGTGAAAATCCCAGTGCCTGCACGACTTCTGAGATGGAGTGACCCATTTGTCGGGCCCCGACAATTTGCCCACGATCAAATGCGCTTAGATCCTTCGACGTACCTATACTGCGCCGGACTCTTACTGATTCCATCGCATCACTCCTTATATTGTCGGATCGGTGCATACGTCATGTTGTTTCCGTTTACAGGGCCGCCCACAGCGCCACATTTGCATAAAGCCAGCTGTGTCTAATTCAAATGCTCTTCAGTGTATATTACGCATTACTTCTCTGGCATAAAATGTCTCTCTCTCTCTCTCTCTCTCCTTCGTTAGATGTTTCGTAAAGCTTGAAACAGTAGATCCCTCATTTTCTTAATATACTTCAACACTACGCACCTCTAAGAACTGATGTTGCGTTTTGAAGTAAAGAACACTTTTAGTTGAGTGGTTACGTCTCATGTTGCTGGGTCTGGGTTCGAATCCCCGAGAAGCATGGTGGTGCAGTGTTTGTATTTTCTGAGCAGACTCTCTACCTAACTACCATAGAACAACTACCTACCTAGGTTCTCTCTACCTACCATGGCTCTATACAATTGTATCAGCGATGATCGACAGCTATTCAAGATGGACCTAAAATACACTGGCGGAAAGTGAAAAAAGGACACCAAGAAGGAATTGGCGGACGATCATGAAATTTTTATATGTTAATGGGGTCGAGTTTACGTAGGTGTGATGTTAATTTCGAGACCAACCGGTGAGCGCTTACGCCACAGCACGACATAATATGCAAATTATCGTCGGTGGTATTTAAGGAGTACGGCGAAGTGAATGCAATCAGTCGTCGGCGTACGGACACATGCCAAGACTCTGAAGAAGCTGCAATGCCTGGACATGGAAGACGTGAACGATTTCAGCAGTTATCGGACTTTGAGCGAGGTCGTCTAGTCGGTCTCCGCGAGGCCGGGTGGTTGTATCGTCGTATTGAGGAGCGAACTGGACGGGAAGTATCGGTGGTGGTACGATGGTGGCGTAGATGGTCCGAGGAACATTCCCACACGAGAAGACGTGGAACCGGGAGTCACAGACGGACTGATGAGCGGACCGATCGACGCATAAAAAGAGCGGTGTTGTCAAGCAGAACATCCACTGCGACGCAAATCCGAGCTGCCGTTGCACCTGAGGTGACTGTGCGAACAATCCGCAACCGTTTACTGGATGCAGGACTACGTGCACGTGTGCCTCTGGCATGTGTACCTCTGACTCCAGCCCACCGTCAGGAACGGCTGCGGTGGTGTCGCCAACGTCTGCACTGGAGAACGCAATGGCGATCTGTCGTGTTCAGCGATGAAAGCAGATTCTGCTTGGGAGCCTCAGATGGCCGTATGCGTGTTCGCAGACGCACAGGGGATCGTCTCCACCCTTCTTGCGTCCGCCAGCGACACACAGAGCCTACACCTGGTCTCCTGGTATGGGGAGCGATCAACTATCACTCCCGTACACAACTAGTGTTTGTACCGGGTACGTTAAACAACACCTCCTACATCAACAACATCATTCAGGCCGTTGTTGTGCCATTTGGAAGGTCGGTCCATCGTGGTGTTTTCCAGCAAGATAACGCACGCCCAGACACGGCACGTGCAACGCAACATGCACTTCAGGGTGTGAGACAACTTCCATGGCCTGCACGTTCACCGGATTTGCCCCTCATTGAGCACGTGTGTGATTTTATGGGACAACGACTTATCCGGTCTCCACGGCCAGCCACGACCATCCCCGATTTACGCGTCCAGGTTGAGGATGTTTGGAACTCAATACCCCAAACTTACATCCAACATCTGTACGACAGACTCCATGCCAGAATTGCACAGTGTGACGCAGTTCATGGCGGTTCAACCTCGTACTAACCATGTTACATGAAAATGTTATTTTTCAGTTTACCAGCAAATACAGCTGTATTTTGCCATAATGTTTTGATCACGTTATCTTCTGTATTCCGTTATTACGCTGTATAAATTCCGTTGGTATCAGACGTCTCCTTCTTGGTGTTCTTTTTTCACTTTCCGCCAGTGTATATCCCTCATTAAGAAAACTATGAGAAGTAAAAAAAGCGGTTTGTGACAAGATGCATATAAACTAACAGTTTTTTTTACATTGTTAGTACACCTCCACATGAACACCGTTCGTGACTTGGAGCACATCTAGTCGGTGTTCAATTCTTCGCCATGTTTTGCCTAACATCTCTTCGGAGGCTGTGGCGGTAGCATCTATTATCCTCCTCTGCAGAGTTTCAATATAAGACACTGGTGTTGAATAGATTTTATCCTTGACATAACCCCACAGGAAAAAGTTTAAGGTGTTATGTTGAGTGATCGTGGCAGTCATGATGTTTGACCGTCCCTCCCAATCCATCTGCTCGGAAATGTGGTATTGAGGAATTTTCGAAAAATTAATCCCCAACGTGGTGGGGCACCATCCTGCTGCAAAATTACCCATGGTTGACGTTCGTCCAACTCAGGTGCAAAAAAGGCTCTATTATGTTCCGGTACACATTTGCTGTTATCGGGCGTTAACTCAAAAAAGAAAGGTCCGATGATTCTGTTCTGCATGAGACCACACCAAACATTCACTTTTGGGCTGTCTCGCTGTTTTACAAAGAAAACATGTGGATGTTCCGACCCTCATATACACAGATTGTGTCTTTTTACTTTACCAGAAGTATGGAAAGTAGGCTCACCCGAAAAACACACACTCTTGCATTTAGTTGTTCTTGTCGTCGTCGATACGCTGTAAAATCTCAGTTACAAAAGCATTATGGCATGGGCGGTCTTCCCCCTGCAAGTCTTGAACAATATGCACTTTGCCCGCATACAAATGAAGCCTTTTGTGTAAAAAATTCTTCAGTGTAGCGCAGGGGATTCCGAGTTCAGACGAAGCTCGGCGGATGGATTTCTAGGGAAATGCATATGAAACTGTCCGCTCGGCATCAACAGTTTCATCACAAACACCAGATCGACCCATGTGGTTTCGGTCATCAACACTTCCAGTTATAACGAAGTAAATTTCTCCGTCATTTCTGGTCTACGCCGGGATTCGAACCCGAGTCCGCTTATTCCGGAACAAGTCGCTCTACCAACTGAGCTACGCAGACGTTTTGTTCTGATTGCTATTTGCCTTTATGTCGTGTACGTCCTTCTGGCAGGTACGTCACATCTCCTGGTACGTTACACAGTCTCCTGAAACTTTCCTACCAAAGCTGTTATGCTTTTACGATCAAGTGGTGGACGTCCGTAGTGTCTTCTGAAATTACGTTGAAACGTTATCGGTGATTTGGTCACGTGGTGCCATAGGACACAATGCGCATTTTCCTGCAAAGACGCCATTATAACTTCTTGCTTCTGGCAGCGCCACGTAGTTAGTTAGCTGTTGTACTTCTACGACCAAGTCGGGGACGTCCGTAGTGTCTTCTGAAATTACGTTGAAAAGTTATCAGTGATTTGGTCACGTGGTGCCATAGGACACCATGCGCCTTTTCCTGCAAAGACGCCATTTTGATTTCTTGCTCTGACAGCGCCATCTAGTTATTTAGCTGTTATACTTAGCTGTTATGCTTTTACAATCAAGTGGTGTACGTCCGTACTGTCTTCTGAAATTACGTTGAAAAGTTATCGGGGATTTGATCAAGTGATGCCATAGGACACAATGCGCCTTTTCCTGCAAAGACGCCATTTTGACTTCTTGCTGTAGCAGCGCCACCTAGTCAGTTAGCTGTTATACTTTTGCGATCAAGTGGTGGACGTCTGTAGTGTCTTCTGAAATTACGATGAAAAGTTATCGGTGATTTGGTCACGTGGTGCTATAGGACACCATGCGCCTTTTCTTGCAAAGACGCCATTTTGACTTCTTGCGCTGGCAGCGTCTCCTAGTTATTATTCAGCATGACCTACAACAACAGAAATAATATTCTTTTAGTATGGTCAGATGGTCGGAAACAGTTCTTGAGGATATTAACAGAACTGTGAGATCAAGTGTGACCAAACATCGACGGAGATATCTGAAGGCAACCATAGTGCGCATCACGCTCTCACAAGAGGAAGGACGATTAGGCATTGTTGATGAAAAACGCATTCACGATGAGCGAATTTGCTCACTACGAGATATTTTCACACCAAAGGGAACGAAAATAATATGTTTGATGTGATATTTGCGTGAAGTTCACACATTTGCCGCTGTAACCATTCGAATCCGCTCCTCCTTGCCCTGGAGCCAGTTGTTCCAACGACTAAACTACACCGACACAGTATATCGTTGCAAATCTGTCGTCTTGACACATGCTTCACCTATGTAATACGTCACATCATCTCCCTCTTATACACTGCTGGCCACCCAAAAGGCAGCACCAAGAAGGAAGCATCCGATTGGCCTGAAATTCGCAGCATGCGTCGCCCGCGAGAGGGCATGCAAACGATTAGCATTGCAAGGCATATGCAAATTATGTGCACCCGGCACGCCACTGAGAAGCACTATAAGAGGGATGCACAGAAGGCGGGGTGTAAGTAGTGGAAGTGTGTTGTGCTGCCGGACCTGTGCGTGGGAAGCTTCCTGATGCCTCGTCACAGAATACGGCAGCCATTCCAGCACGTTTCGGAGTTCGACAGAGGACGAATAGTGGTTTATCGCGACGGCGGTTTATCGTACCGAGAAATCGGCGCCCGTGGGACGACATCCAGCCACAGTGAGGCGAGTATGGATTCGGTGGGTGCAGGAGGGACGGACAAACCAACGAGAGCGATTGCCGCAGTCGCGGCACCCCACCGAACAAGAGGACCGGCATGTTGTGCGGCGAGCATTGACGGCTCGCATCGCCACATCACGAACGTTAGCGCAGGAATTAGGTTGTGTTGCGCAACAACCTGTGTCAGCACGTACCGTTTGACGTCGTCTGCTGGAGCGGGGACTTGTCGCACGGCGCCCATTGCTGCTCCGATTACCACTGACGTTACACCACCGGCGAGTGTGGCGGCAGTGGGCCGTTGAACACCGCACCTGGACTACGGAATGGCACGAAATTGTCTGCTGCGACGAATCCCGCTTCTGCCTTCAACTCCATGATGGTCGGAACCGCGTGTGGAGGCACAGCGGAGAGAGACTGTATGACGTCTGCATTATGCATTGCCATACTGGTCCGTCGCCTGGCGTTATGGTTTGGGGCGCAATTGGATATGACACCCGAACCCCTCTGGTACGCATCGCCGGTACACTCAACAGCCACCGCTACATCTCCCACGTTTTGGAGCCTGTAGTCCTCCCTTACCTGCAGGACATGCCAGCAGCCACGTTTCAACAGGACAATGCGCGCCCGCACGTTGCACGCATCGTGCAACAATTCTTCACGGCCCACGAGTTGTCACTGCTGCAGTGGCCCGCCTTTTCTCCCGATATGTCACCCATCGAACACGTCTGAACGGCAACAGAGTGGCCTGGCAAGCAACTGTGGCAACGTGACAGAGTGGCCTGATGAACTGTGGCAACGTATGGAAGCGGCCTGGACCGACATACCCCAAGCCCACATCCAAAGCCTCTTCCGTTGGATGCCGCGGCGTGTAACGGCCGTTATTGCCAGCCATGGGGGCCACACGAACTATTGATGTCTGCGTGTTCGGCGAGTCGCACGGGCCTGTAAGCTCAATCGTTTCATCTTTGTAGCTGTTGTTATGTGTCCAGTAAATCTGGATTTGCTATCTCGTGTCCTTCTTGGTGTTACCTTTTGGATGGCCAGCAGTGTATATTAAAAATCAATCATTTTTCTCTGAGTAATGTTCAGACCTGTTAATAGACGGCGCGACATGTACATTGATGACGTCAATAGACAAAACAAATGTTGCATTACTTAATTATGGTTATGTTTTAGCAAGTATGAAGTATCTCATGCTATAACTTAAAGTTAGTTTTATCGATGTGGAAATTTTCATTCTTCGGAATACATTAATTGCGGAGAAAATATGTAAACAAGTATCACCATTCGAAACATAAGGCAGAAATGTTAGGTGGTACCTCCTAAATAACAACAGTAGTGACCTAGGGTGACTCCTGCTGTAGATTAATAACAACAGTAGTGACCTAGGGTGACTCCTGGTCAGATTTCCTACCCTTACCTGTTTTTAAAATTTGAAAAACAGGTAAGGGTAGGAAATCAGACCCATTCTAGGTGTTTTGGGCGGCTATTGCCATTTGCATGTACGGACGTTATGGTCGTTAAAGGGGGAAAAGGTTTTTTAAGACATTGAAGACGTACAAAGATTTGTGTCATCAGATCTTCACTCCATACCAAAAGATGAGCTCTGTAAGTCCTTTCTTTCGTTGGCTGATCATGCCACTTCTTGTATTAATGCAGGACGAATGTACTTCGAATAAAATATATTCACGTAAGTTTTTCTACTTTTCTATTACAAAAAAAATCGACAGGGGATGAAACGTGGGCATATCTTTACGATCCGGAAATGAAGAATCAATCCATGGAATGGCGTCACATCTCTTCACCAAGGCCTAAGAAGTTCAACAGCCAGCGATCAGCACAGAAAGTCATGATGACTGTTTTTTGGGATGACAGGGGTGTAATTCTCCTTGATTGTCTGGAATGTGGCCGTACCGTGAACAGCGAGAGGTACACTGTGGCCCTCAAGAAGCTTAGAGAAGCCATAAAGAGGAAGAGACCGAACACGAATCTGAAAAGGATACACATTCACCATGACAATGAGAGATCACGCACATCTTTGGCAACAAATCAGGCGATTAAGCTGGTAGGTGGCCTCCTCCACCGTACAGCCCAGATCCGGCGCCCTCCGACTCCCACATGTTCGGTCCAATGGAGGATAGTCTCCGGAAACAACGATTTGATGAAACAGACGAGGTGAAAATGGTAGTGAAGAAGCGGGCATAACAATTCAAACCTGAATTTTTCCAAAGAGGATTCGAGAGTTGGGTTCAATGATGGCGCAAATGCATCGCTTGTGATGGAGATTATGTTGAGTAGTACCTTTGTATAGGGGAAGAGTTACTCTACCAATATATACAATTTGAACGACCTCTGTCAGTTAATAAAAAGTTATGCCCACTTTTGCATTACTTTCGGCATAATCCTAATAATAATAATAATATTAATAATAATAATTCCCACTTTCGACGCCTACCGTACGTAACCAGTCCTCAAAGCCAATATTTCTTGAGATGCCAGAGTCGATGAAAAGGACTGGAAAAAATGATTAAATATAGAGACTTGGCCGTAGAAGTTTCCCGATTATGGACTAAACGGTAGCCCCCATTGTCACCGGAACACGTAGAACAATGTCAAAAAAATTTATGAATCATTTAAAAAAATTGCAGCTTTCTGATATACCACCTACAGAACTGCAGGAGACAGCTTTTACTTAAATGGTGGAAATACAATCAAAGCCATAAATACATGGGCCATTCCAGTAATTAGATACCCAGCTGGAATAATTGATTGGACCCAAAGTGAATTAGAAGTACTGGATCGGAAAACTCGAAAGTTATTGAACATGCATCATGCACTCCATCCAAAAAGTGATGTTGGCAGATTGTATTTACCTCGGAAGACTGTAGGAAGAGGGCTACTACAAGTACAACAGGTAGTAGAGGAAGAAAAAAACCCTGAATGATTACGTCAACAGAAGCAGAGAAAAGCTACTTCAGGCAGTGAATAATGAAAATATCTTTAAAAGAACAGAAAACAAGGCTGAATACAAGAGGAAACAGTTTGAAAGCAGATTAGACGGCTGGAAGAACAAGCCTCTGCATGGACAATTTCTAAAGAATATTGATGGGAAAAGTGACAACAACTTGAATTGGGCATGACTGAAATCGGGTTCCATCAAGAAAGAAACAGAAGGTCTGATTTTTGCTGCACAAGAACAGGCACTGCAAACAAATGGTATGAAGGCTAAAATCCAGAAAGTCAGTGATAATCCAAAGTGTCGACTTTGTCAAGAAAAAGATGAAACTGTGTCTCATCTAATATGTGAATGTAGCAAAATTGCACAGACAGATTACAAAGTTAGACATGTCAGGGTTGCAGAATTGATTCATTAATCATTATGCAGAAAGCACAATCTGCCAGCATCGAAAAACTCATGGGAACACAAGGCTGAGAAAGTCATAGAAAATAATGAAGTCAAGATCTTGTGGGATTTCAGAATTCAAACCGATCGACACATAGAGCATAATACACCAGACATAACAGTCATAGAAAATCGGAAAGTCTGGATAATTGATATAGCGATCCCTGGAGATGCCAGAGTCAATGAAAAATAATTGGAAAAAATGACTAAATATAGAGACCTGGCCATAGAAGTTACCCGGTTATCGACTAAACACACAACGGTAGTCCCCATTGTCATCGGGGCACTAGGAACAATGTCAAAAAATGTTATGAATCATTTTGAAAAATTGCAGCTTTCTGATATGCCACCTACAGAACTGCAGAAGACAGCTTTACTTGGGACATCATATATTTTACGCCGATTCTTGACTGATACCGAGGTCTCCGGTGGAAACTCGTATCAGTTCAACAATACCAGTCAATGATAATTTGCTGTTTATTTTGCTTGTCAGAGGCTGTGATTCGTATATTTCGAATAAAGAAAATAATAATAATAATAATAATAAGTCGCCTAGATCCTCCATCAGAAATTCGCTGAGCCTGTCCCCTTCTACAAGTATGAGCCAACAACGCTTACAACTGAGCCTGTCCCCTTCTACAAGTATGAGCCAACAACGCTTCTGGGAGAAAAACACCCACCAGTTGTACTCGGACAGATCGTTCAGAACAGATACGACCACTCCCCACAATCGACCCGACTTCGTCCTGGTCGACAAGGAGAAGAAGTCAACATACCTCATTGATGTAGCCATGCTCACACGTGCAACATGCAGAAGACGCACGGAGAGAAGCTGTCAAAGTATAACGATCTACGATACGAAGTCAAGGAAATGTGGCATATAGAGAACGTCACCACCATTTCCATAGTAATATCAGCCATGAGTTGTACCTAAGACAATTCACAGCTCTAGACAGACACTAGACCTTCAACCTAACACCTACATGGAACTACAGAAGGCAAGTATCCTGAAAACTTGTAGAAAAGTAAGGAAGTTCCTGGACAATTGAGAGAAAGAAATACCAATTCCCAGACTTGGTACGTCGTACCGGTCCCGAAAGGAAGAGAAAAACCGCAGGAAGAGGTGGAATGTGAAATAATTATAATAACGAAAAAGCCGTCCCGGTGCCGCAAAGATCACTTGCTTCTGACCGTTCGTCCGAGTGTGTCTTGGTTCGAGTCCCGATGAGGCATGGATGTTTTGTTTGTCTTTCGACACTAGCTTTCTCCCTTCCTTGTAACACCAGTGGCACCAAATTAGGGACGGGCAACTGCTTATAGCCTTTACAGTTGTTAACGGTTGTCGTTAATCCTCCAAACAAAAAAAAAAAAAAAAAAAAAAACCAACAAGAGATACTAAAAAGAAGTTCAATAATAATTAGGACATTCCCAGAAACAATTTCAAAAAGGGAGGTAATATTGAACATGAGGCACGGGGACTGTGCCCTGCAACCCCTTGCTGTAGCCAGGCCTGGGCCGTACACCACTTCAAACGTAATGGTGACCACAAACATGAAGCTTCCTGACATCTTGCTCACGGCTTCGAATGATATATGTTTTTTTATTTTCTGTTAGTAGAGTCACCTAAGCGGCTAAAGATTTCCAAATAATCTTCAATCTTTTTCCGCATCAAGAAGATTAGTAGTAGCAGGCTCGCTTCTCTGAACTTGGCAGTGCATGTTCTTCTGGAAACTGATGGCACAATGATGGATTCTTAACACATCCCCTCTCTGAACTTTGACCTTGACAATGAAAGGATCTGGTTTTGAAAAGGGAATAAAGGGAGCGAAAGAGCATTAAAAATCGGAAAGCCAATCGTAGATTGAACAGACACCATCCAAGAGCCGTCCCTTCTTTCAACTCGTACGTCATCAATATCAGTTTGTAAAGAACGTTCCAGATAGATCACTTTTTATCTTTCTTTTAACGTCTTCATTTCCCGGCCAGCCAGTGTGGAAGTGGAGAATGTAGGGCGAATTTTTTTCCGGCACCCATTGCCCGAACGGCGACACTCTGTCTTAGAGCCAAAAGAAAAAGCGGAGACTAAACAGTTCAACTCTCCGTTAAGCACAGTTTTTCTCTTGTTTGATACAATTACCTTTTCAGCGGTATCTTTGAAAGGCAGCATCGAGAAAAAGAATTTTTATATTTCAGTCTACGGAGATAAATTTTGACTAACTATTCAGGCTTCCAATTATACGTACAAGGATATATCGGATTAATATGATCGAGTGAAGATAATTATTTTCAGGAAAAACCTTAACCGTAAGACTTATGAAGTATACTCTAATTTAACTTTCATTTTTAATTATTTTTCTGTATATGAATTTCGAATGTCTCCTCTCTTAGCGTTTCAATCTTAACGCTATAATTTTTTCACTCACTGAATTTTATCTGGCAACAGTCTTGAGGTCAAGGGGGAATGACGTATGTTTGGGTGACAAGCAAGATCGCATCATATATAATGTATTAAGCTAGCAAGCTGTCTGTGGGGCTTAAGTGGTAGTCGTGGAACCTGTACACATCTGTAAGCTGTATTCTTTCATGCAGATAGCGTCTGTTGTTCTGTGATGTATGTATACATATACACTGGCGGAAAGTGAAAAAAGAACACAAAGAAAGAATTGGCGGACGATCATAAAATTTACATATGTTAATGGGGTCGAGTTTGCGTAGGTGTGATGTTAATTTCGGGACCCACCGGCGAGCGCTTACGCCACAGCACGGCATAATATGCAAATTATCGTCGGTGGTATTTAAGGAGTACGGCGAAGTGAATGTAATCAGTCGTCGGCGTACGGACACGTGAGAAGACCCTGAAGAAGCTGCAATGCCTGGACATGGAAGCCGTGAACGATTTGAGCAGTTATCGGACTTTGAGCGAGGTCGTCTAGTCGGACTCCGCGAATCCGGGTGGTTGTATCGTCGTATTGCGGAGCGAAC
Organism: Macrothele yani; assembly: GCA_039090855.1. Lineage (NCBI taxonomy): Eukaryota > Metazoa > Arthropoda > Arachnida > Araneae > Macrothelidae > Macrothele > Macrothele yani. Next base: position 153,252,408 of record CM077030.1, read on the forward strand.
TGGACGGGAAGTATCGGTGGTGGTACGATGATGGCGTTGATGGTCCGAGGAAGATTCCCACACGAGAAGACGTGGAACCGGGAGTCACAGACGGACTGATGAGCGGACCGATCGACGCGTAAAAAGAGCGGCGTTGTCAAGCAGAGCATCCACTGCGACGCAAATCCGAGCTGCCGTTGCACCTGAGGTGACTGTGCGAACAATCCGCAACCGTCTACTGGGTGCAGGACTACGTGTACGTGTGCCACTGGCATGTGCACCTCTGACTCCAGACCACCGTCAGGAACGGCTGCAGTGGTGTCGCCAACGTCTGCACTGTAGAACACAATGGCGATCTGTCGTGTTCAGCGATGAAAGCAGATTCTGCTTGGGAGCCTCAGATGGTCGTATACGTGTTCGCAGACGCACAGGGGAGCGTCTACACCCTTCTTGCATCCGCCAGCGACACACAGGGTCTACACCTGGTCTCCTGGTGTGGGGGGCGATCAACTATCACTCCCGTACACAACTAGTATTTGTACCAGGTACGTTAAACAGCACCTCCTACATCAACAACATCATTCAGCCCGTTGTTGTGCCATTTGTAAGGTCGGTCCATCGTGGTGTTTCCCAGCAAGATAACGAACTCCCATACACGGCACGTGCAACGCAACATGCACTTCAGGGTGTGAGACAACTTCCATGGCCTACACGTTCACCGGATTTGTCCCCCATTGAGCACGTGTGGGATTTTATGGGACAACTACTTATCCGGTCTCTACGGCCAGCCACGACCATCCTCGATTTACGCGTCCAGGTTGAGGATGCTTGGAACTCAATACCCCAAACTTACATCCAACATCTGTACGACAGAATCCATGCCAGAATTGCACAGTGTGACGCAGTTCATGGCGGTTTAACCTCGTACTAACCATGTTACACGGAAATGTTATTTTTCAGTTTACCAGCAAATACAGCTGTATTTTGCCATAATGTTTTGATCCCGTTATCCTCTGTATTCCGTTATTATGCCGTAAAAATTTCGTTGGTATCAGACGTCTCCTTCTTGGTGTTCTTTTTTCACTTTCCGCCAGTGTATATATATATATATATTATCATCATCATTGTCAACCATTATCAATCCACTGCTGGACGAAGGTCTCCCCAAGTTTCCTCCACAACGGTCTGTCTTGTGCCAGTCTCCTCCATGTCACCCCTGCATACTTTCGAATTTCATCCACCCATCTCCCACGTGGTCTTCTTCTGGGTTTTTTTCCTGTCCCTTGGAATCCAATCTAAAATTTCGGCTGTCCATCGATGATCTGTTCTTCTGGCAGTATGTCCAGCCCATTGCTCGTTCGTGATAGACGTAGTGTTGGTGGCTGCAATATTTTATGCGTTTTAGTGTGGAATGCCTTGTCCCTCACTCACCTGTTGCGTAGCCCGGCTGTCTAAAAGTACTGTGTACGTTTTGAGCTACTTTTCTAGCGTTTTCATCCGCATATTAGTTCATATTCATCCGTTTTCTTATCGTTTGCTCGTTTGTTTACGTTTGGAAGCTGCCAACATGGCGGCTTCCGGTATTTCGTTATCATCTATGGGCGTGGCGGATTCACGTCACGTCACACTTCCCACGTCCATGGAAGTTAACATAGCCGCCCCGGTGGGGCAGTGGTCTAAGCGATGGCCTCTGATCATTCGTCCGTAAGGGGTCCGGGTTCGAATCCCGGTGAGGCATGGATGTTGTGTTTGTCTTACGGCACTGGCTCTCTCCCTTCCCTGGAACCAGTGACCCTAAATTAGGGACGGGCGACTGCTTATAGCCCATTGAGTTGCTCACGGTGGTCGTTAAACCTCCAATAAAGAAAAGAAAGAAGTTAACATACTCTCGTCCTCAGATGTGTCTGCTCAGTTGCCTTCCCAGCTTTCTAGTACTCCTGCACCGGTGCCTTCACTGGACTTGGCTGCGCTTTCTTCTTCAGCTCCTGCATCTGTCTCGGTGCCCTCCCTGGGAACTACTGATTCTACTGCCTTGCCTTCGGCCTGTGCTTCTCTTCCCTCACAGCCTTCTGTACCTGCCGGTTCTGAACAGACTTCTCTTCCGAGGATGTCGTTTGCCTCTAAAGTGCAACGAGGCGCTACTTCTAAGTCCGATTCCTCTCAACCAGATGGTCTTTTGCAAACAACAGCTATTATTCAGGTATCAAACCACAAGGTGAAGGTAACGATGATGACAATTCGCAGATTGGCCGTGAGTTCCATAACCTCCTGGATAGAGGTGTGCTCTTTCATGCTTTACCAAATACTCCATTGCCACGCTACATGGAAGCCCTCTCTGTACATGTGTCGTCTGCGTCCATTGCAGGAATTTCCCGTACTCCTCGGGGTATTTCGGTACAGTTCAATCACAAGGAGGATGATGACTTTTTTCTAACTAACGGACTTTCGATTGGGACAAACCATCTCATCCCGTCGCCTCTTTCCAAGAGACCGGTGAACATCACGTTCTATCCTGTTCCACAGGAAGTGCCGGATACTACACTTCTCTCCTTGTCAGTCATGTTTGTAAAATTGTTGGCAAGGTCCGATGCCTTTCTGACGCTCCCCGCGGAACTCGATTTGCACATGCTACAGGACCTCGCCGTCAGTTATTGGTCGTCTTTTCCACCGAGAAAGCCTTGGCGGATTGCCCTACAGAAGCTACTGTTGAAATTGGCGTACGAACGTACAGTTTCAAGGTTTTCACTGCTCACTATTGTACACACTGTTTAACACAAAATCACACCACTGCCTCCTGTGCCCGCGTTCGACGTGGACGTTCATCAAGTTCGCATCCCACTGCTGACCACATTGGTCTTTCTACTATCCCCACTACCGGTAGTTTGCCCGACGCGAATTCTTCGTTTCTCCGTCAGACGAACATTTCCGTCACGGACAATGCTGCCTTTCCTCCTCTCCCGACCCGTATGATTGTGCATCCACCTTCAAGATTGACAGAGTTGTCTTCGACTACAGATGTGTCTACAGCGGAGTGTTCCGATCCGGGTGTGTTGAGTGGTGGTTTGGAGGATCGGCCGTCTGGCTCTTCTCCTAGCCTCTCCGATATCGGATCTCCATTTACAATATTGTCTACCATACCCTTCTTGCAACATCTTCCTGAAGCCTCGGCTGTTGTACCAGTCTCCACTGAGGCAGCTCAGCTACGTGCTGCTTCTTCGGCGACGTTCGTTTCCTCGTCTCCTGACTTGGGAGGTGAGCCTGATCCACTAATGGATACATCCGCGTCAGCTACTTCTTCGAAGCGGATTGGAACTTCCACAGGCGCTGTAAAACAGAAAAAGTTAAAACAACTTTCTGTGCCACATTCTGAGGATTCATCTAGTATTCCCGAGGTTTCCGGTTCCGGTGTTTCTCCACCTGATATTTCTTCAAAAAGTATGCTTCTCCGCCCAGGTCCTGTCAATCCTCTCTCTGATGCTGAGGTTCTACAGGCAGTTGATACGTTTCCTCCAGTTCCTGGCCCACTGTCCAGACAGCAACTTTTACGTCTTTTTCAACCTGCGCGTACGATTGTTGGTTCTGAAGAATTCCTTCACTCAGCTGATCTGGACCTGTATGCGGCGGTAACGCAATTCGAAGCTTATGTGTCACTTTTTAAATCTCTGTGTGCCACCGATCCTCGGTATCAGCCTTTTTTGAGACGTTACACGCGCCGTCTCGCCTCCTTGAAGGAGCTCGTTGAGAAGCATATATGTGATACCTTCTATCCTTTTACCGATGACCTTCAGCTCTCTTCCTCACACCGATTACTTTTTGTTCTCTCAATGCTAGGGATTTGCGAACCCGTTCGCAGATTCCCTGGTTTTGCTGACTTAGTGCATGTTGATTCTGATGTTTTCCATGTGTGTTTTTACTGTGATTCACAAGTCATGTATTGTAAATTTGCTTTATTTGTGTGTTTGGCTGTGTTTCACAAGTAATGTATTTTAAATTTGCGATAATTGCGTGTTTTTGCTGTGTTTTCACAACTAATCGGTCTCGTTACTTGTGTGATCTCCTCATTATCTCATCATTATCTTATCTGTTGTTTCCTGAATTTGTGCCTGTTTTTAAAATACCTATAATTGTGAGTGTTTGCTGTGTTAGTGCTTTCCTCTATCGCGGATTATTATAGTGGTACGTTTGTTACCTTTGTTATTTTTATATAGTTGCTGAGGTACTCCATGTTGTTTTGCTCTCTAACCACAATTCAGTTCCGTTCGGTTGATTTATGATAGCATAGTACATTTCATGCATTTGTGCACATGTGTTATAGTGTTTGACATGCCGTTCGGTCTTTCATTGTTCGTGTGCATATTCATTTCCTTTCTCTGTAACGTTGTGCTGCATCGTGGATATACTTACTTTCCGCACTGTTGTTTTCTGTACTGCAGCTTTTAATGAATCTCCTATGTCTGTATTTCGTTATAGCAAAAAACTGGGTACCACTATGGTACCCACAGTTACCAATACCAATACCATTGCCATTTCAGGGATTTAACTCTGATCATGATGTCTTCCACTCTTGTCATTTTTCGGATCCACGAGTTCCTCTTCTTATCTCTCCTCGTTACACCAAGTATGCACCTCTGCATGCTACTTTGAGTTGTCTGCAGCCTTTGTATGTCTCTTTTAGTTAAGGTCCACGTCTCTGCACCATACGTAAGCACTGGAAGGATGCATTGATCAAACACTTTTCTTTTAGGACATAATGGCATATTGCTCTTGAAAATTATGCTGTTTCTTCCAAAAGCTCTCCAGGCAAGTTTTGTACGCCGATTAATTTCTTCATCAATGTGACCCTCACTTGATGTCTGCTGTCCAAGATAAACGTACGTGTCTGTTATCTACAGCTTTTCTCCATCAATCGATAAATCTTCATTTCTTGTAAAAGCATTGAACATCACTTTTGTCTTCTGAAAGTTCATTTTTATTCCCACTTCTTTACTCTTGTCAGCAAGTTCCTGGATCATACTCTGTAGCTCTGATGGGGTAGTTGCAAAAATGACTACGTCATCAGCAAAACGAAGGTGAGTTAGATTATCTCCGTTAATCTTTATCCCCTTGTTTTCCCAGCTCAGTGACTGAAAAACACCCTCCAATGTGGCATTAAAGAGCTTCGGAGATATGGTGTCACCTTGTCTCACTCCCTTTCCAATTTTTACGTGTGTTGTATTTTCAAACAGCCTAATCTTTGCACTTGCATTTTCATAGATGTTATTAATAATATTAATGTATGCATCTTCAATACCGCAGGTTTTCAGAGCCATTGTAACTGCTGTTGGTTTCACCGAATCAAAGGCTTTTTCATAATCGATAAAAGCCATGCACAATGGAAGTTCATATTCCCTCGCGCTTTCAATTAGTTCTCTCAGTACGTGGATATGATCTATTGTGCTATAGCCACTCCTGAATCCAGCTTGTTCTCTCGGTTGAGCCATGTCCAGTGTTACCTGCAAGCGGTGTGAAAGAACTTTAGTGAAGATTTTATAAACTACTGATAGGAGGCTGATAGGTCTGTAGTTTCCGAGATCCTCAATGTCACCTTTCTTATGTAGCAGGATCATTGTAGCGGTGTTCCAATCCTCAGGAATCTTTCCTTCATTAAGGCATCGAGTGAAAATTTGGGCGAGTACTGTTTCGATTTCTCCACTTGCTTCTTGTATGATATCTACAGTAATTCCATCTTCTCCTGGAGCTTACCCCCGCTTCATGTTCTTGATTGCATGTGTAACTTCTGCTGGAAGGACTGGAGGAACTCTGGTACTGGTATCTTTCATGATGTCTGGAGGGCATGTATCATCCCTTTCATATAATTTGGAGTAGAAATCTTTCACTCTTTTCAAAATTTCGCCTCTATTTCTTGTTACAGAACCATCTTCTTTTCTCAGTGCCATAATCTGTTTTCTTCCCTTACTGAGATGTCCCTTTGCTATCTTTAGGCTTTGGTTGTTTTCAATTGCTTTCCTCACTAGTTCACAGTTGAATTTTCTTACGTCTTCAGTGATACTTTTTCGTACTGTCTTGCATAGCTCTATATATTCCACTTTGAAAGTCACATCTTCTTTAGTTGTCCTCGTCTCTCTTCTTTTTTGCATCAACATTTTCGTTTTTCCTGATAATTTGTTTACATGCAACTTGTTCTTAGACCCAGCTAATTTTGTTGCTGTTTCCATAAGAGCTTTGGTTACTTTTCTGTTAACTTCAGAGATGTCCACTTCTTCCGATGTTAGGCCTTCTAAAGCAGAGAACCTGTTCTTCAGTTCCAACTTGAAGGTATTATGGTGTTTTTTAAGGTTGGTTATGTCAATAGATTTTGTTTGTCTTATGAGCTTGCCACGTTCAAGTTTAGTGTTGAGGTGCATCTTACATCTCACCAATCTATGGTCACTACCTGTGTTGAACTTGTTTAGCACACTGCAGTCTTCTATGACGAATTTTTTGTTACACATAATAAAATCAATTTCACTTGTCGTCCCATTTGGATGTCTCCATGTCCATTTCCTGTGTGGCTTTTTCTTGAAGAAGGAGTTCAAGATGAAAAACCCTTCTGCCTCTGCAAACTCAACGAGAGTATTTCCACGCTGGTTTCTGTTGCCGTGACCGAATTTACCTACTGAAGTTTCATTCTGTTGCCGTTGCCCTATTTTTGCATTGAAATCTCCCATAATTATTTTCAAGTGCTGCTTACCTTTATTATTTAGATGACAAATTTCCTCATAAAATTCTTCAATTTCTTCTTCAGGATGACTTGTGGTGGGTGCATAATTTTGAATAATCTGAGCCTGGTATCTTCTCGAGAGTTGGATAACGAGTAGTGCAGCTCTGTCAGAGGAACTTTCAACTTCTACAACTTTACCCTTCAGTTTCTTGTTTATTATAAATCCAACACCACTAGTTCTGTCAGTATCTGTCCCACGATAGTAGAAGAGATGTCCACTTTTCAGTTCAATGAGATCTTCTCCTTTTCTCCTTACCTCACTTAGCCCGACGATGTCCCACTTGATCCTTTGTAGTTCGTCTTCCAATTCAATAAGCCTTGAATCAGAAGATAGGGAGCGTCCGTTGTACGTAGCCAAGGTCAGTATCAGATGGCAGCCTAGTCCGGTCCTCCGGGGATTCTTAGCACCCTCTGCCTTCATGTCGCACTGGCCGCTGCCTTGGCCAGGTACATTCCAGCTGCCGGAGACTGAGGGCCAAGATTTAAGTTGTGGAGTCATTTTGGAGAGGTTTGGCCATAACTCACCACGCTGGCCAAGCGGGTTGGTGAGTGTGGGATAGCATTTCTTCTAATCCCGATGGTATAGTTATACCGCTATTGGCGGTCGTCAGAGCCCCTTTAGTGGGAACAGGATGTACCACGAGAAGGCGGGGTTGACATTTGTCAAGGAGAGGCTGTGATATATATATATATATATATATATATATATATATATATATATATATATATATATATATATATATATATATATATACAGGGTGCATAGGAAAGTCCTTTCAGCCTGGAATAACTTGCAAAAGATGAGAGGTACAGTTATGCAAGTGAGATAACGTTATAGAAAAGCAACTGCGCCCGATCAAATGCAACCAATAGCAGCGCCCCTAGAGGCGAAATGCGGAAGTTAGCCATTGCAAATCGAAAACAAAAAGAGATAGAGCAAAATTTCCAATTACAAAGTTGTAGAGCATCAATTAATTAAGTACAAAAAGACATTTGTTTTACACGGATAAAATAAATTGTCGCCTGAATACCCTACAATGTCCGAAATTGATGCGCGACGATTCGAATCTGCATATTCACATTTCGCAAATGTAGCCATGTGCAAATGCATATTGTGACGTTGTACCGTACCTACGACATAAAAACTAGTAGCAGGGCGTACCCTGATCGGAAGTTTAGGTTTACGTACGCTGTGTGAGAAGGTCGTGCTTACATATATATATATATATATATATATATATATATATATATATAGTGGGATGTAGGGTCAGGTGATGCGTAACATCACAGCCTCTCCTTGACAAATGTCAACCCCGCCTTCTCGTGGTACATCCTGTTCCCACTAAAGGGGCTCTGACGACCGCCAATAGCGGTATAACTATACCATCGGGATTAGAGGAAATGCTATCCCACACTCACCAACCCGCTTGGCCAGCGTGGTGAGTTATGGCCAAACCCCTCTAAAATGACTCCACAACTTAAATCTTGGCCCTCAGTCTCCGGCAGCTGGAATGTACCTGGCCAAGGCAGCGGCCAGTGCGACATGAAGGCAGAAGGTGCTAAGAATCCCCGGAGGACCGGACTAGGCTGCCATCTGATGCTGACCTTGGCGACGTATAACGGACGCTCCCTATCTTCTGATTCAAGGCTTCTTGAATTGGAAGAGGAACTACAAAGGATCAAGTGGGACATCGTCGGGCTAAGTGAGGTAAGGAGAAAAGGAGAAGATCTCATTGAACTGAAAAGTGGACATCTCTTCTACTATCGTGGGACAGATACTGGCAGAACTAGTGGTGTTGGATTTATAATAAACAAGAAACTGAAGGATAAAGTTGTAGAAGTTGAAAGTTCCTCTGACAGAGCTGCACGACTCGTTATCCAACTCTCGAGGAGATACCAGGCTCAGATTATTCAAACTTATGCACCCACCACAAGTCATGCTGAAGAAGAAATTGAAGAATTTTATGAGGAAATTCGTGATCTAAATAATAAAGGTAAGCAGCACTTGAAGATAATTATGGGAGATTTCAATGCAAAAATAGGGCAACGGCAACAGAATGAAACTTCAGTTGGTAAATTCGGTCACGGCAACAGAAACCAGCGTGGAAATACTCTCGTTGAGTTTGCAGAGGCAGAAGGGTTTTTCATCTTGAACTCCTTTTTCAAGAAAAAGCCACACAGGAAATGGACATGGAGACATCCAAATGGGACGACAAGTGAAATTGATTTTATTATGTGTAACAAAAAATTCGTCATAGAAGACTGCAGTGTGCTAAACAAGTTCAACACAGGCAGTGACCATAGATTGGTGAGATGTAAGATGCACCTCAACACTAAACTCGAACGTAGCAAGCTCATAAGACAAACAAAATGTATTGACATAACCAACCTTAAAAAACACCATAATACCTTCAAATTGGAACTGAAGAACAGATTCTCTGCTTTAGAAGGCCTAACATCGGAAGAAGTGGATATTTCTGAAGTTAACAGAAAAGTAACCAAAGCTCTTATGGAAACAGCAACAAAATTAGCTGGGTCTAAGAACAAATTGCATGTAAACAAATTATCAGGAAAAACCAAAATGTTGATGCAAAAAGGAAGAGAGATGAGGACAACTAAAGAAGATGTGACTTCCAAAGTGGAATATATAGAGCTATGCAAGACAGTACGAAAAAGTATCACTGAAGACGTAAGGAAATTCAACTGTGAACTAGTAAGGAAAGCAATTGAAAACAACCAAAGCCTAAAGATAGCAAAGGGACATCTCAGTAAGGGGAAAAAACAGATTATGGCACTGAGAAAAGAAGATGGTTCTGTAACAAGAAATAGAGGCGAAATTTTGACAAGAGTGAAAGATTTCTACTCCAAATTATATGAAAATGATAATACATGTACTCCAGACATCATGAAAGGTACCAGTACCAGAGTTCTTCCAGTCCTTCCAGCAGAAGTTGCACATGCAATCAAGAACATGAAGCGGGGAAAAGCTCCAGGAGAAGATGGAATTACTGTAGACATCATACAAGAAGCAAGTGGAGAAATCGAAACAGTACTCGCCCAAATTTTCACTCGATGCCTTAATGAAGGGAAAATTCCTGAGGATTGGAACAAAGCTACAATGATCTTGCTTCATAAAAAAGGTGACATTGAGGATCTCAGGAACTACAGACCTATCAGCCTCCTATCAGTGGTTTATAAAATCTTCACTAAAGTTCTTTCACACCGCTTGAAGGTGACACTGAACATGGCTCAACCGAGAGAACAAGCTGGATTCAGGAGTGGCTACAGCACAATAGATCATATCCACGTACTGAGAGAACTAATTGAAAGAGCGAGGGAATATGAATTTCCATTGTGCATGGCTTTTATCGATTATGAAAAAGCCTTTGATTTGGTGAAACCATCAGCAGTTGCAATGGCTCTGAAATCCTGCGGTATTGAAGATGCATACATTAATATTATTAATAACATCTATGAAAATGCAAGTGCAAAGATTCGGCTGTTTGAAAATACAACACACATAAAAATTGGAAAAGGAGTGAGACAAGGTGACACCATATCTCCGAAGCTCTTTAATGCCACATTGGAAAATGTCTTTCAATCACTGAACTGGGAAAACAAAGGGATAAAGATTAATGGAGATTATCTAACCCACCTTCGTTTTGCTGATGACATAGTCATTTTTGCAACTACCCCATCAGAGCTACAGAGTATGATCCAGGAACTTGCTGACAAGAGTAAAGAAGTGGGATTAAAAATGAACTTTCAGAAGACAAAAGTGATGTACAATGCTTTTACAAGAAATGAAGATTTATCGATTGATGGAGAAAAGCTGGAGATAACAGACACGTACGTTTATCTTGGACAGCAGATATCAAGTGAGGGTCACATTGGTGAAGAAATTAATCGGCGTACAAAACTTGCCTGGAGAGCTTTTGGAAGAAACAGCATAATTTTCAAGAGCAATATGCCATTATGTCTTAAAAGAAAAGTGTTTGATCAATGCATCCTTCCAGTGCTTACGTATGGTGCAGAGACGTGGGCCTTAACTAAAAGAGACATACAAAGGCTGCAGACAACTCAAAGCAGCATGGAGAGGTGCATGCTTGGTGTAACCAGGAGAGATAAGAAGAGGAACACGTGGATCCGAAAAATGACAAGAGTGGAAGACATCATGATCAGAGTTAAATCCCTGAAATGGCAATGGGCTGGACATACTGCCAGAAGAACAGACCATCGATAGACAGCCGAAATTTTAGATTGGATTCCAAGGGACAGGAAAAGACATAGAAGAAGACCACATGGAAGATGGGTGGATGAAATTCGAAAGTATGCGGGAGTGACATGGAGGAGACTGGCACAAGACAGACCGTTGTGGAGGAAACTTGGGGAGACCTTCGTCCAGCAGTGGATTGATAATGGTTGACAATGATGATGATCATGATATATATAGTGCGTAGCATAAATATAGAGACAGAACAAATTCTTGAATAAGAAAGAAACAACAACGAGCTGAAATGTACACCTCATATTTATAGCAAAAATAGCATAGGACACGCAGCTGCACAATAGTTTGACGGAAACATAACAATTCCAACGCCAAGTACAAGAAAAAAACAGAAATACGCTGCCTTAAAAATATAAAGACTTACTAGTTATGAGCACCTCCGGTACTAATAATGGAGCCGTTGTTCCGAATAACACTGAAAACCGATTGGGCATGCTGTCCACCAAGTGATGTAAGTGTTCTGGACGGAGTGCGTACCAGCTTCGTTCAATCTGCTATTTCAATGCCATCACACTTGAGAACTGCCGTCCATTCGCATACACATCACGAGCGAGGATACCCCAGAGGTTCTCGATAGGGTTCAGATCTCGACTGAGTGTTGGCCAATCCATTACGGTCACATGATGAGTGTTAAACCAGCTTTTCGTTGATGCAGACCGATGGACAGAGGCATTGTATTGCTGGAACAAATAATCAACACCCCTAGTTTCGGCAAACGGTAGAAGGTGACTGCTGAGTATGTCCTGATACGTTTCGGAGTTTTGCCTGCCTTGCCGGACAGCGATATCCGTCTTCCCATTGAACGCAAAAGCTCCCCAGACCATCACAGATCCCCCACCTTTCTGTCTGCTGAAGCAGGTGCGTGGCTGCGTCGTAAATCATGCCAATAGCAGTTCCAACCGTCAGGGCCGTCCATGTTGAACTTTTTCTCATCGGAGAAAATAGTTGTTCCGTCCAGTGCATGTGGCTGCTTGCCCATAACAATCTAGCTTCCTTGTGGCGCCGCGTGAGGTGTGGCAGACGGCGCATTTTACGGAGCACAATGTTGCGACTTTCCTTGATTCGTCGATGAACTATGTCCTTTGAGACTGTGACACCAACAGTCCCAGAAACTAGACGTACTGATAACCTTTGGGATGAAACTAAACGCATGATGGCACGATCATCTCGTTTGGTTGCTATTCTAGGCTTTCCAGGCCTTTTTCTGGCAGTTAACGCACCGCGTTTCGATCAAGTCTTATAAATGACTGCCCTACTCCTCCCCATGGCTTTACAAATTTTCGCTACAGGCAATCCATTTGCTCTCAGTCTCCAAATCTTCTGCACCTCCTCACCAGAAAGTTGACTGTTGCGTGACATTTCGGCAAATGAATGTCTGACGGCAGGTCCGCTGTCTTTTGTAAGCTGAACCGAATTACGGCCCATGCACGTGCGTACAACATGCTAATTTGTACATCTCATTTGCATGTGGCAACTTTACATAGCTTTCTTCATATTTATGAGACACCTAAAATTACACTATTTAACTTTGTGGTGTTCTTTTCACACAATCCGGTCATCTCCACTGATCGAAACGTTTGTTGTAAGGTTATGTCTAATTAGGTACCACTTCAGCTTCCTACCTATATTCGCATTGCGTTCACGGCACAAAGTAGACTGTCTCTATATTTATGCGACGCACCTTATATATTTACCCGGTATTTTTTTTTTATTGGAGGTTTAACGACCACCGTGAGCGACTCAATGGGCTATAAGCAGTCGCCCGTCCCTAATTTAGGGCCACTGGTTCCTGGGAAGGGAGAGAGCCAGAGCCGTAAGACAAACACAACATCCATGCCTCACCGGGATTCGAACCCGGACCCATCTCGGACAAATGATCAGAGGCCAACGCCTTAGACCACTGCGCCACCGGGGCCGCCCCGGTATTTCCCAGGTAAATAATAATATTCGTGGAATCACCAATTTAAGCGGGTGAAAGTTAATGAATGAAAAAGATATTTCTGTAATTTTCCAGTAAATTTATTTTAATTCATTTAGGTTATTGCTTTTTGGTAAACAATATTTTTGGTTTTCCCATTAGGTTATTGCTTTTTGGTAAACAATATTTTTCAAGGAAGAGGAATGGAAATACTTAGCTTCGAGGAGACATGTATAGAACTACCGTTCATCTGGCGTGCGCTTCAGAGAATTCCACGACACTGAAATGCAATGTCCCTATGTCATGTCGCGTGCATGCGACTATTGATCATTCTTTTGTTTGCCGTTTTGAATTTTGAATATCTGGAACTCTCTATTTACATTACATTGTATTTCTTCCTGATGATGCCGCCCGTTGGATGGTGAAAGCCAACGTTTATTCATTTGCGTTTTTAATACACCATTAAACAGATATTTTTGCACTTTATTGTTATCTACGGTCTCTAACTTAGACCGTAGATCAGGTATTGGAGTGCTGAATTGTGTTGCAGTTCTTAAAAGTAAAAAAATGGAACTTTATACGAAAATTTTGTATGGGGGCCCCTTGACGCTGGGCTCCGACCCCAACCGTCTATGGTCTAAGTTAGAGTACCATGAGATAGTACACCAAATTTGGTGGTTCTAAATTGAATACTGTACATTTCACGGAAATTTTGTGTGTGTGGGGTTCCTTGTACCCCGGATTCCGACCCCTTCCCCAAACCGTCTACGGTCTAATTTAGGGTACCATGAGGAAGCATACCAAATTTGATGGTTTTAATTAAAGCCTGTAAATTTTCCGGAAATTTTCTGTGGGGACCATTTGACCCCGGGACCCGACCCCTTCCAAAAACCGTCTACGGTCGAAGATAGTATACCAAATTTAGTGGTTCTAAATTGAAAACTGTAGATTTGTATAGAGGACACACAAACAAACAAATATTCAATTTTATACTATATATACACTGCTTGACACAAAAAATGCCACACCATGAAGGAATGCTCGAAAACGAACCAAACTGCTTACACAGATAGCCAAGTAGGTCCTGAGCAAATGACTTAATTGTCACATGCAGACTACGATCCAGTTGTCGCATATACAATATGATCAATAAGGAGTGTGGTCCCTATTTTGGGCGATACAGCGTTGAATCCGACTTGGCACTGAGACATTTGTTGACCTCGACCCCTTTTCCAATCTCCTTAATGTTCAATTCAACCATTTTAACAAATAAGGCATTAATTCCGATAAGGCATGCAATGGAACGGGATGTTAGCTCGTCAAACGAAAACCTCTGAATGCTCAATGGAAAAATGCGATGCGAAAAGAAACTCTCAGTCTTACAATGTGACACGCGGGGTGTAAGAGAATGAATCACCAGAAAAGCAGGCAACAGGCGTTTTACAGTATCTTCCTCCGCACAATCACACTGAAAACAAACGCAAAGAAAGTATCGGTTTACGATATGGCATCGTTGGGTGGTGGAAATCTGTGCTTTAAGAAAGAGAAGGTAATATTTCTGTTTAACAAATCATTTTTCACACCAGAATGAAGCACAAAATTCCACAGTATGCATTTTTTTTGAAGTATGTTTCTTTTAAAAAATAGACAAAAAAATAATACCGGGCGGAAATAGGGTAAAAAACAAATTGACCGTATCTGTTTGACCCGCAAGAAATTATCGACCCGTTGATCCACTGACCAGCTGACTCGCGACCCGTTTCCATCTCTGGCTGCTACGGCTTGCCGCAATCTGCGGAGATCGAGGCGTTCGGAAGTCCGCCTAGGTGCACCTATACAGTTGTATCCCATGGCGTTTTCGACGCTATACGACGCAGGATTCAACCAGCCGTACGCAGTCCTATGATGAATCTTCTGGTAAAGGTGTTTATATGATGGTAGGATTCTGTATGACGTCGCCCAAGCAATCTAACTTGGTACAACTCTAAGGGCTATATTACCAGTTAGTTGCCCATCCGAAATTTAGGGCTACTGGTTCCAAAGAAGGGAGAGAGGCATAGCAGTCAGACAAATACATTACATGGGCCTCATTCGGGACGACATCCCGGGTTCGCTCGGACAAAGGGTCAGAAGCCTGTGCCACTGGAGCGGCAAATTACCGAAGTTCTTCGTGACTTTAGTAAATGTCGGTGACTATTTCGCGGATTACCTATGCTTTTGTGGTCATCACTGATGTCTAACAGGAACGAATACATTCTGATTTTCATTCATCTAACACGGATGCTACAAAGAATTTCATAGACATCGAAATTTGATCTCCAATGCATTACAGCGAAGTCCTTATTCAGAGGGTTTAGCATGTGATACTAAGATGTTGATTAAGTCAAGCTACATAAACGTCTATTCAGAAAGAATAAAAATAATAAAGGCTGCAGGGGGCTGTGCATCCTGATAATATTCGGAACGCGATGCCTTCTTTTCCCTTTCTGGTGTGCAAAACGACCAGTATGATTTTTTCCGACGTGCATATATTTTACTATTGAAGACTCTATGATGTATTTTTTAAGTACATAATTACATTTGTTGGACGAAATAAAAATTTCCCTTTTCTTTGCGGCACTCATTTTAAAAGGGTTTTCATGTCCTTCATTCAAGAAAAATTCTTCTCACTATTCCAAAGTATGCAAAATACAACTACTTCATCCATATGCGTTCATGTGTGAGAAAGAGAAAGAGAAAACGTGTGTGTGTGTGTGTGTGAGAGAGAGAGAGAGAGAGAGAGAGAGAGAGAGAGAGAGAGAGAGAGAGAGAGAGAGAGAGATAATTTAAAAGAAAGAATGACTAGTAAATAGTAAGAGTGAAAAGTGAGGGAGAGACTGAGAGCGATATATAGAGATTTAAAGTAGAACTGAAAAAGAGAGAAAAACAGTAAGAAAGAGAATGTGTGAGACAGAGAGAGACACAGACACACAGTGAGATACAAATACATTAAGAGAGAACTTGAGAGAGTGAGACAGAGATTACGAAGGGAAGTGTCGGTATGAAAGAGATACAGAGATTAAGAGAGAGGAGGTGAGAGGGTTAAAGAGAAAGATATTGAGAGATAATGAGAGAATGAGTTAGACAGAGTAGGGCACAAAGACAGAGTGAGAAATGAAGAGATTAAAAGAGAGTGTCGGAATGAAGAGATAGGCAAAGATTAAGAGAGAAAGCGAGAGAATAAAAGAGAATATAAGAAAAATGAGTTAGACATAGTGAGTCAAACAGATGAGTCATATAGTGAGAGACAGAGCGTTTATAAAGAAAGTGACGGAATACAAGAGAAAGAAAAAGCGTTTAAGAAAGACAGTGAGAGTTGAAAAGAGAGACTGAAAAGGAATAAAAGAGAGTAGGAAAGAAAACAATTGAGACAACGGGGAACACAATGACACAGTGAGAGACAGAGAGATCAAGAGAGAAAGTGAAAGAGAAACAGAGAGAGAGAGAGAGAGAGAGAGAGAGAGAGAGAGAGAGAGAGAGAGAGAGTAAGAAAGTGAATGAGTGAGAGAGAGGGACGCAGTGAATGAGGTGGGATGAATAAGCGAGACGGGCGCAGAGAAACAGCAAGATACAGACAGAGAGAATGAAAGAGAGTAAGAAAGGGAACGAGTGAGAGACAGTGAGAGGGACGGAGTGTGAATTTAAGAGACGAGTAAAAAAGATGGGCGTAGAAAACCAGCAAGATTCTGACAGAGGAAAGTAAGAAAGAAGATGAGTGAGAGGGAGGGAAAGAGAGTGAATGAAAGAGATGTGTAGGAAAGAGGTGGACGGGGACACAGTGAAAGACAAACAGAAAATGAAAGAGATGAATAACAAATGAACGGAGAGATAGTGAGAAATCGAGAGAGACATGGGGATTTAGAGGAAAATAAGTAAGTGGCAGAGAGAGAAAGATAATGAGTGATGAAAAGAGACCGAGAGAGAGAAAGCAAGATGAATGTAGATCCTGTAGTTCTTATCGACTGTAACATATTGGATGATTCAAGAAACACAACAAGTTAATGCGAGACTCTGTTCGATTAATGTATGAGAAGATACGATAATAAATCCTAACAGGTTTCAAGGGAGAATAGTTCAAAGCACTTAAGGGCATTCATTCTACTCTCTCTATTTTTTATGCCACGTGTCGAAAAAATGCCTTTAAAATTCTTTTCAGTACTTTCCTTTTCGCTTATACAGCAGTTTCCAAGAAATACAGAAGAAAAAGAAGTACCCCGTTCGCTAACGACCTGCTGCGCTTTGTGTCTAATTGCATCGGTTGGTAACAGAGGGTACATGCCGAAAGTTCTTTTTTCCCTCCTTCTGTCCCATTTTTTATCCCGTTTATTGTTACACATCTATTTGTGCCACAGTTTTTTTGTGCCTAAAGAACGAAAACTGAAAAAGAAGAAAAAACCTTTGTATCTTCTGTCTCGTTACCTGTATATTTTCTTTCGGAGAAATAATAAGATTTTTCCGCTGACAGGAAGAGAGGGAGCAAAGAACAAAGGAAGACATCATTACTTGTTATTGAATTGGCCAGTTCCTTTATAATAACTTCTGCGGTTTAGTTGTATATATAAACTTTCACAAAATAATCCAGAACAGTAACACCAATCTGCAATGGGTATACGCAAGAGTGCCCGGGCAGAAAATATGAAACCGCCTAGAGAGAAATCGGTGTTAATTCCCTACTTATTTGGTGTCGTTATGGATGTAGTAATAGCTACTCGAAAGTAGAAGCATGGACTCCGTACTCTGCATTCTGTAACGAGATACAGAAATAAGTAAAAAATGATGCACAGTTGTATCCGAGTACCTGAAGATAAACAGAACGAAAAAAGCGTACATGTTCTGCAAAGAAGACGTGGATAGTCACGAAAAGACTCATCTAGAAAGACTAATCCCGAAGAGACTCATTTAGAAAGACTAATCCCGAAAAGACTCATCTAGAAAGACTAATCCCGAGAAGACTCATCTAGAAAGCCTAATCCCGAAAAGACTCATCTAGAAAGACTAATCCCAAAAAGACTTGTGAAAACTGTAGGTAGTTTATTTAAATCCCTAGATCACTGTTGGAGAAAGTTGAAATAAATGACTAACATAGAGCCGGAGCAATGTCGCTGCCCTAAGAGGTTTAACAACAGAAGTACAAAGGGTATCCTGAAAGTAATACCTCCTCCTTAATAACTTTTAAAATTTTAAGGTTATTTTAATGAACCTGCACTGACATGCATTATGATATGTTGCCAATGTGGGAATGTTTATTTCAGAATCGGAAATAAAGATAATGAATGACAGAGAAAAGCACCGATCCGTAATTGAATTCCTGGAAAAAGAGGGATGTGAGGCTCCAGAAAATCGCAGAAGACTCCTGGCGGTGAATAGAGCTGCCACAATGGATATAAGTACAGTAATGTCCGAAGATGAATGGAGAGGTTTCGAGAGGGAGAAAGTTCAGTGTCCGACAAACAACGGAGTGGAAGACCCGCAACTGCAGTGACAGATGCCAACAAGCAACGAGTGAAAGACCTCATCATAGTTGATCGTCGTGTCACCATCCAGGAGTTGCAACAATAAACAGTGCTTACTATGTGTAGATATTGAAGAAGATAAAGGAAGCTATCAGAAGGAAAAGATGTGACATTTCACTTCACAGTGTTGTTTTACACCATGATAACTCATGTCCCCACACCTCAATGGAAACTTCACAGGCTATTGCCAAATTGGGATGAACTGTAATGCACCAACCCCCTGCAGTCCTAATGTGCCCACTCAGACATTTTTCTATTTGCGGCAACCCTTTGTAAAACACCCTTCGTGGGGAACGTTTCGACGATGTGACAGACGTCAAACTGGCTATGAACTCATTTGGGAAACGACAGCCTCAGTAATTTTTCCAAAATGGATTTTACCAATGGTTTCAAAGATGGCAGAAATGTATAGCAAGTGATGGACAATACTTTGAATAGGCTAGCATTATTAACAATATGTCCAAGGAGTTTGCCACCAAGTTTCACATTTTTGCTGCTAAAAATAAAAATCTTATGAGGGACGAGGCATTACTTTCAGGATGCCCTTTGTATATATCTCTGAAGTCAGTAGAAAAATTGCCAAAGCTCTTATTGAAACAACGACAAAAAACAGGTAGTACTAAGTACAAAAACCACATGAAGAAAATATCAGAAAAAAACAGAAATGTTGATGCAAAAAATAAGGGAGATGGAAATAAATAAAACAAATGTGACTTAAAAAGTGGAATATATAGAACTATGCAAGACAGTACGAAAACTTATCACGAAAAACATATGCAAATTCACCCATGAACTAGAATTTTTTTTTAGAAAAACCAAAACCTGAAAAAAACAAAACAGGGGGTCATCTTAGTATATGTTTCGTATTTTTGAAGGTTCAACGACCACCGTGAGCAACTTAATGGACTATGAGCAGTCGCCCGTCCCTAATTTAGGATCAGCTCCACGGAAGTGAGAGAACCAATGCCATAAGACAAACATAACATCCATGCCTGACCGGGATTCTAACCCCAACCCCTCTCGGAAGAATGGTCAAAAAGCAGCGCTTAGACCATTGCCCCAACGGGTCAACAATATCAACAATATTACCTGGGGAAATATTGGACCAGGATGCACCGTGGGAGGAAACCAAGTCTGTGGAGGAAGTGTAATGTTTTGGGCAACGTTCTGCTGTGTAACCCTGAGTCCATTCATTCATATGCAGAAAAGTATGACGTGTATCACCTACCTAAACATCACTGCAGACCAGGTACATTCGTTCATGGCAACGGTATCGCCCTCTAGTAGTGCCTTCTTTTAGCGTGATAACGCGCCACGTCACACTACCCCGATTGTTTGAGAATGGTACGCGGAACATGAGGAAGACTTTTGTAGTCTCCAAATTCCTCAGACATCAATCCAGTCGAACATCTGTGGCTCGTGTTGGAACAGAAAATCCGATCTTATGGGCTAAATCACGTGATTTACAATTAAAAGTGTCCGCTACTACTAAAAATTGGAGAAAAAAAGTCAGGGCGTATTTGAAGCGGAGATACGCAATTGTCTTTGGCAACGAAATGATGAGCCTCGAGTCTGTCTGTAATATCCGTTTATTTTAACTGAAGTATCTGCTATAACTTCGATTTGAAAACTTAAGAATTATCTCCTAAAATAATTTCCAAAGTCTCCTTACCGTCTGTCGGACCGCGGAGGAGGTCCGCCAGACGATCGGCGGTCAGCTCCTGTCGTGAACTTCGCTCTAATAAGGTGTTTACCTTTTTAGATCAGAAGGAAATTTTTTATTTCAGAAACGATGAACAATTTGTACAAGAGGCGTCATTAATTGAAATGTATAATGGGTTGCGAAATGTTTTATTCAAATTAAATGCCTACTTTCTTTTGGGGTCACATCGCTCCCAGAATGTGGGGTTTCGCTGTGTTCCGGCCCATTTCCAGCACTGTCCAATTGTGTATGTCTTATCGATTGTTAAAATCTGATTGACTTTTTTTAGCCGGTTCCGTTGACTATGATTAACCTTGCTCACATTGCGCATTTTAATTTGAGCGCAATTTCCCCCTAAGTGGTGTAAGTTTTTTTTTCCTTTTTTTGTTTTCTTAGATTTTCTAAAAATCTTCTTTGAAGTATATTTTTCGATTAACGAGATTCCCACTGTCCCTACCTACTATCTAGCGAAACCACAGCCAAGGGAACGGGCTTGACAGAATCAGCGTGGATATATAATTCAAATACACTGCTGGTTACCCAAAATGCAACACCAAGAAGGACACGAGATAGCAAAGCCAGATTTACTGGACACATAACAACAGATACAAACATGAAACGATTGAGCTTACAGGCCCGGGTGACTTGCGGAACACGCAGACATCAATAGTTCGTGTGGCCCCCATGGCTGGCAATAACGGCCGCTACACGCCGCGGCATCGAACGAAAGGGGCTTCGGATGTGGGCTTGGGTTATGTCGGTCCAGGCTGCTTCCATACGTTGCCACAGTTCATCAGGCGTAGCCGCGGGTGGTGCTTGCCGGGCCACTCGGTGGCCGATCAGCAACCAGACGTGTTCGATGGGCGACATATCGGGAGAACAGGCGGGTCACAGCAGCAGTGACACCTGGTTGGCCATGAAGATTTGTTGCACGATGCGTGCCATGTGCGGGCGCGCATTGTCCTGTTGAAACGTGGCCGCTATCAGGTCCTGCAGGTAAGGGAGAACTACAGGTTCCAAAACGTCGGAGATGTAGCGGTGGCTGTTGAGTGTACCGGCGATGCGCCCCAGAGGGGTGCAGGTGTCATATCCAATTGCGCCCCAAACCATAACGCCAGGCGACGGACCGTTATGGCGATGCATAATCGCCGCGATGCCGCCACACGCGGATCCGACCATCGTGGTGTAGCAGACAAAAGCGGGATTCGTCGGAGAAGACAATGTCGTGCCATTCCGTAGTCCAGGTGCGGCGTTCAACAGCCCACTGCCGCCGCACTCCCCGGTGGTGTAACGTCAGTGGTAATCGGATCAATGGGCGCCGCGCAACAAGTTCCCTCTCCTGCAGACGACATCGAACGGTACGTGCTGACACAGGTTGTTGAGCAACACACCCTAATTCCTGCGCTAACGTTCGTGATGCGGCGGTGCGAGCCGTCAATGCCCGCCGCACAACATGCCGGTCCTCTCGTTCGGTGGTGTGCCGCGGCTACGGCAATCGCTCACGTCGGTGTGTCCGTCCCTCCTGCACCCACCGAATCCATACTCGCCTCACTGTGGCTGGATGTCGTCCCACACGGGCTCCGATGTCTCGGTACGATAAACCGCTGTCGCGACAAGCCACTATTCGTCCTCTGTCGAACTCCGAAACGTGCTGGAATGACTGCCGTATTCAGCGACGAGGCATCAGGAATCTTCCCACGCACACTTCCGGCAGCACAACACATTTCCACTACTGCCCCCCCCGCCTTCTGGGCACCCATAGTGTTTCTCGGTGGCGTGCCGGGCGCACATCATTTGCATATGCCCTGCAATGCTAATCGTTTGCATGTCCTCTCGCGGGCGACGCATACTGCGAATTTCAGGCCAATCGGATGCTTCCTTTTTGGCGTTGCATTTTGGGTGGCCAGCAGTGTATATTCAAAATATTTCATTAAAAACAAATTTTTTGTCGCCCCGGTGGCCAGTGGTCTAAGCGGTGGCCTCTGACCATTCGTTCGAAAGAGTCCGGGTTCGAATCCCTGTGAGGCCTGGATGTTGTGTTTGTCTTACGGCACTGGCTCTCTCCCTTCCCTGGAATCAGTGGCCCGAAATTAGGGACGGGCGGCTGCTTATAGCCCATTGAGTTGCTCACGGTGGTCGTTAAACCTCCAATAAAAAAGAAAAAAAAACAATATTCGGTGTCATCTTTCTTTTTGATAGGTAGTGATAATCTTCGATACAGTTTCTCGTGTTACGCTTACTATTTCTGTCGTTTTAGTTACTGAAACTTCTGCAAGACAGACACACCAGTAATCATGCCTTTTTTGAAGTCACTGAGATCTAACATGATCCACAATTACTCCGCAACAGCTGCTTCACCTGTGACTGTGGCCCTGCTTCATGATAAACGACATCAACGGCATTCCTTTAAATATCTCACATGGTGGGTGACACCGTCTGTGTGATTTGCATACCGCGATTTTGTGTACTCCAGTCGCTGTTGGGGTTTGCATTATTTTAATAAACCTAAGTATATACTCTCACGCGGTTATAAACCCGGGGTTTCATCAGCTTGGTTCGCCAGTCATAAAAAGAACTAGGGTTTCCTCCCAATGTCCTTATAACCGAGAGACTTGCGCCCAACTTCTAGAAAAATAACAACAGTTCATGTCGCCGATAAAATGCAAAAAATCAAACTTACACAAAATTAATGAAAATATTCAAATATATTTAAAATTTGTTCACCAGCTCCTGTTTTAAACTTTACTGTTACCTTACAACCTAACCTCAATGGACAAAACATTAGAACACATTTTAAATATATTTGAATATTTCATTATTTTTATCTTATTGCCCCCCGGGGACGCAGTGGTGTAAGCGATGGTTCCGGGTTCGAATCCCGGTGATGCATGAATGTTGTTTTTGTCTTACGGCACTGGCTCTCACCATGTTACTTGATCATTTGGCATACTGTATACCATGTTCGCTATGTCTATGTATTACATGATCAGCACTGGCTCTCTGTGTTACTTGATCATTTGGCATACTGTATACCATGTTCGCTATGTCTAGGTTTTACTTGATCAGCACTGGCTCTCTGTGTTACTTGATCATTTGGAATACTGTATACCATGTTCGCTATGTTTGTGTGTTACTTGATCATTTGGAATACTGTATACCATGTGTCACTTGATCAACAGGTGCTCTTTGTGTGTTACTTGATCGTTTGGCATACTGTATACCATGTTCGCGATGTCCATGTGTCACTTGATCAACACGTGCTCTTTGTGTGTTACTCGATTATTTGGCATACTGTATACCATGTTCGCTATGTCTGTGTGTTACTTGATCAGCACTGGCTCTCTGTGTTACTTGATCATTTGGAATACTGTATACCATGTTCGCTATGTTTGTGTGTTACTTGATCATTTGGAATACTGTATACCATGTGTCACTTGATCAACAGGTGCTCTTTGTGTGTTACTTGATCGTTTGGCATACTGTATACCATGTTCGCGATGTCCATGTGTCACTTGATCAACACGTGCTCTTTGTGTGTTACTCGATTATTTGGCATACTGTATACCATATTCGCTATGTCTGTGTCTTACCTGATCAGCACTGCGTCTCTTTGTTACTTAATCATTTGGCATACTGTACACCATGTTCGCTATGTTTGCGTGTTACTTGATCAGCATTGGATCTCTGTGTCATTTGATCATTTGCAATACTGTATACCATGTATCACTTGATCAACACGTGCTCTTTGTGTGTTACTTGATCATTTGGCATACTGTATACCATGTTCGCTATGTCTGTGTGTTACCTGATCAGCACTGGCTCTCTGTGTTACTTGATCATTTGGCATACTGTATACCATGTTCGCTATGTCTGTGTGTCACTTGATCAGCACTGGCTTTCTCTGTTACTTGATCATTTGGAATACTGTATACCATGTTCGCTATGTCCATGTGTCACTTGATCAACACGTGCTCTTTGTGTTTTACTTGATCATTTGGCATACTGTATACCATGTTCGCTATGTCTGTGTGTAACTTGATCAGCACTGGGTTCTGTGTTACTTAATCATTTGGCATACTGTATACCATGTTCGCTATGTTTGTGTGTTACTTGATCAGCATTAGCTCTCTGTGTCATTTGATCATTTGAAATACTGTATACCATGTGCCACTTGATCAACACGTGCTCTTTGTGTGTTACTTGATCATATGGCATGCTGTATACCATGTTTGCTATGTCTGTGTGTTACTTGATCAGCATTGGCTCTCTGTGTTACTTGATCATTTGGAATAATGTATACCATGTTCGCTATGCGCATGTGTTACTTGATCAACACGTGCTCTTTGTGTGTTACTTGATCATTTGGCATACTGTATACCATGTTCGCTATGTCTGTGAGTTACGTGATCAGCACTGGCTTTCTGTGTTACTTGATCATTTGGAATACTGTATACCATGCTCGCTATGTCCATGTGTCACTTGATCAACACTAGCTCTTTGTGTGTTACTTGATCATTTGGCATGCTGTATATTCTGTTCGCTATGTCCATGTGTCACTTGATCAACACGTGCTCTTTGTGTGTTACTTGATCATTTGGCATACTGTATACCATGTTCGCTATGTCTGTATGTAACTTGATCAGCACTGGGTTCTCTGTTACTTAATCATTTGGCATACTGTATACCATGTTCGCTATGTTTGTGTGTTACTTGATCAGCATTGGCTCTCTGTGTTATTTGATCATTTGGAATACTTTATACCATGTATCACTTAATCAACACGTTCTCTTTGTGTGTTACTTGATATATTTGGCAAACTGTATACCATGTTCGCTATGTCTGTGTATTACTTGTTCCGCACTGGCTCTCTGTGTTACTTGACCGTTTGGAATACTTTATACCATGTTCGCTATTTCCATGTGTCACTTGATCAACACGGGCTCTTTGTGTGTTACTTGATGATTTGGCATGCTGTATACCATGTTTGCTGTGCCGGTGTGTAACTTGATCAGCACTGGCTCTCTGTGTTACTTAATCATTTGGCATACTGTAAACCATGTTTGCTATGTTTGTGTGTTACTTAATCAGCACTGGCTCTCTGTGTTGCTTGATCATTTGGAATACTGTATACCATGTTCGCTATGTCTGTGTGTTACTTGATCAGCACTGGCTCTTTCTGTGTTACTCGACCGTTTGGAATACTGTATACCATGTTCGCTATGTCCATGTGTCACTTGATTAACATGTGCTCTTTGTGTGTTACTTGATCATTTGTCATACTGTATACCATGTTCGCTATGTCTGTGTATTACTTGTTCAGCACTGGCTCTCTGTGTTACTTGACCGTTTGGAATACTTTATACCATGTTCGCTATGTCCATGTGTCACTTGATCAACACGGGCTCTTTGTGTGTTACTTGATGATTTGGCATGCTGTATACCATGTTTGCTGTGCCGGTGTGTAACTTGATCAGCACTGGCTCTCTGTGTTACTTAATCATTTGGCATACTGTAAACCATGTTCGCTATGTTTGTGTGTTACTTGATCAGCACTGGCTCGCTGTGTTACTTACTAATTTGGAATACTGTATACCATGTTCGCTATGTCCATGTGTCACTTGATCAACACGTGCTCTTTGTGTGTTACTCGATCATTTGGCATACTGTATACCATATTCGCTATGTCTGTGTGTTACTTGATCAGCACTGGGTTTCTGTGTTACTTGATCATTTGGCATACTGTATACCATGTTCGCTATGTCTGTGTATTACTTGTTCAGCACTGGCTCTCTGTGTTACTTGACCGTTTGGAATACTTTATACCATGTTCGCTATGTCCATGTGTCACTTGATCAACACGGGCTCTTTGTGTGTTACTTGATGATTTGGCATGCTGTATACCATGTTTGCTGTGCCGGTGTGTAACTTGATCAGCACTGGCTCTCTGTGTTACTTAATCATTTGGCATACTGTAAACCATGTTCGCTATGTTTGTGTGTTACTTGATCAGCATTGGCTCTCTGTGTTACTTGATCTTTTGGAATAATGTATACCATGTTCGCTATGTCCATGTGTCACTTGATCAACACGGGCTC
Organism: Macrothele yani; assembly: GCA_039090855.1. Classification (NCBI taxonomy): domain Eukaryota; kingdom Metazoa; phylum Arthropoda; class Arachnida; order Araneae; family Macrothelidae; genus Macrothele; species Macrothele yani. The sequence continues at coordinate 153,278,702 of CM077030.1, forward strand.
TTTGTGTGTTACTTGATCATTTGGAATACTGTATACCATGTTCGCTATGCACGTGTGTCACTTGATCAACACGTGCTCTTTCTGTGTTACTTGATCATTTGGCATACTGTTTACCATGTTCGATATGTCTGTGTGTTACGTGATCAGTACTGGCTCTCTGTGTTACTTGAACGTTTGCAATACTTTATACCATGTTCGCTATGTTCATGTGTCACTTGATCAACACGGGCTCTTTGTGTGTTACTTGATCATATGGCATGCTGTATACCATGTTTGCTATGTCTGTGTGTTACTTGATCAGCATTGGCTCTCTGTGTTACTTGATCATTTGGAATAATGTATACCATGTTCGCTATGCGCATGTGTTACTTGATCAACACGTGCTCTTTGTGTGTTACTTGATCATTTGGCATACTGTATACCATGTTCGCTATGTCTGTGTGTTACGTGATCAGCACTGGCTTTCTGTGTTACTTGATCATTTGGAATACTGTATACCATGCTCGCTATGTCCATGTGTCACTTGATCAACACTAGCTCTTTGTGTGTTACTTGATCATTTGGCATGCTGTATATTCTGTTCGCTATGTCCATGTGTCACTTGATCAACACGTGCTCTTTGTGTGTTACTTGATCATTTGGCATACTGTATACCATGTTCGCTATGTCTGTATGTAACTTGATCAGCACTGGGTTCTCTGTTACTTAATCATTTGGCATACTGTATACCATGTTCGCTATGTTTGTGTGTTACTTGATCAGCATTGGCTCTCTGTGTTATTTGATCATTTGGAATACTGTATACCATGTATCACTTAATCAACACGTTCTCTTTGTGTGTTACTTGATATATTTGGCAAACTGTATACCATGTTCGCTATGTCTGTGTATTACTTGTTCCGCACTGGCTCTCTGTGTTACTTGACCGTTTGGAATACTTTATACCATGTTCGCTATTTCCATGTGTCACTTGATCAACACGGGCTCTTTGTGTGTTACTTGATGATTTGGCATGCTGTATACCATGTTTGCTGTGCCGGTGTGTAACTTGATCAGCACTGGCTCTCTGTGTTACTTAACCATTTGGCATACTGTAAACCATGTTTGCTATGTTTGTGTGTTACTTAATCAGCACTGGCTCTCTGTGTTGCTTGATCATTTGGAATACTGTATACCATGTTCGCTATGTCTGTGTGTTACTTGATCAGCACTGGCTCTCTGTGTTACTCGACCGTTTGGAATACTGTATACCATGTTCGCTATGTCCATGTGTCACTTGATTAACATGTGCTCTTTGTGTGTTACTTGATCATTTGTCATACTGTATACCATGTTCGCTATGTCTGTGTATTACTTGTTCAGCACTGGCTCTCTGTGTTACTTGACCGTTTGGAATACTTTATACCATGTTCGCTATGTCCATGTGTCACTTGATCAACACGGGCTCTTTGTGTGTTACTTGATGATTTGGCATGCTGTATACCATGTTTGCTGTGCCGGTGTGTAACTTGATCAGCACTGGCTCTCTGTGTTACTTAATCATTTGGCATACTGTAAACCATGTTCGCTATGTTTGTGTGTTACTTGATCAGCACTGGCTCGCTGTGTTACTTACTCATTTGGAATACTGTATACCATGTTCGCTATGTCCATGTGTCACTTGATCAACACGTGCTCTTTGTGTGTTACTCGATCATTTGGCATACTGTATACCATATTCGCTATGTCTGTGTGTTACTTGATCAGCACTGGGTTTCTGTGTTACTTGATCATTTGGCATACTGTATACCATGTTCGCTATGTCTGTGTATTACTTGTTCAGCACTGGCTCTCTGTGTTACTTGACCGTTTGGAATACTTTATACCATGTTCGCTATGTCCATGTGTCACTTGATCAACACGGGCTCTTTGTGTGTTACTTGATGATTTGGCATGCTGTATACCATGTTTGCTATGTGCCGGTGTGTAACTTGATCAGCACTGGCTCTCTGTGTTACTTAATCATTTGGCATACTGTAAACCATGTTCGCTATGTTTGTGTGTTACTTGATCAGCATTGGCTCTCTGTGTTACTTGATCTTTTGGAATAATGTATACCATGTTCGCTATGTCCATGTGTCACTTGATCAACACGGGCTCTTTGTGTGTTACTTGATCATTTGGAATACTGTATACCATGTTCGCTATGCACGTGTGTCACTTGATCAACACGTGCTCTTTCTGTGTTACTTGATCATTTGGCATACTGTTTACCATGTTCGATATGTCTGTGTGTTACGTGATCAGTACTGGCTCTCTGTGTTACTTGAACGTTTGCAATACTTTATACCATGTTCGCTATGTTCATGTGTCACTTGATCAACACGGGCTCTTTGTGTGTTACTTGATGATTTGGCATGCTGTATACCATGTTCGCTATGTTCATGTGTAACTTGATCAACACGTACTCTTTGTGCGTTACTTGATCGTTTGGCATACTGTATACCATGTTTGCTATGTCTGTGTGTAACTTGATCAGCACTGGCTCTCTGTGTTACTTAATCATTTGGCATACTGTAAACCATGTTCGCTATGTTTGTGTGTTACTTGATCAGCACTGGCTCTCTGTGTTACTTGATCATTTGGAATACTGTATAACCATGTTCGCTATGTCCATGTGTCACTTGATCAGCACGTGCTCTTTGTGTGTTACTTGATCATTTGGCATACTGTATACAATGTTCGCCATGTCCGTGTGTACCTTGATCAGCACTGGGTTCTGTGTTACTTAATCATTTGGCATACTGTACCCATGTTCGCTACGTTTGTGTGTAACTTGATCAACATTGGCTCTCTGTGTCATTTGATCATTTGGAATACTCTATACCATGTATTACTTGATCAACACGTGCTCCTTGTGTGTTACTTATAACATAGCGAACATGGTACCGATTTGGCATGCTGTATACCATGTTCGCTATGTTCATGTGTCACTTGATCAACACGTAGTCTTTGTGCGTTACTTGATCGTTTGGCATACTGTATACCATGTTTGCTATGTCTATGTGTAACTTGATCAGCACTGGCTCTCTGTGTTACTTAATCATTTGGCATACTGTAAACACTGTTCGCTATGTCTGTGTGTTACTTGATCAGCACTGGCTCTCTGCGTTACTTGATCATTTGGAATACTGTATACCATGTTCGCTATGTATGTGTGTTACTTGATGAACACGTGCTCTTTGTGTGTTACTTGATCATTTGGCATACTGTATACCATGTTCGCTGTGTCTGGGTGTTACTTGATCAGCACTGGCTCTCTGTGTTACTTGATCATTTGGAATACTATATACAATGTTCGCTATGTCTGTGTGTTACTTGATGAACACGTGCTCTTTGTGTGTTACTTGATCATTTGGCATGCTGTATGCCATGTTCGCTGTGTCTGTGTGTTACGTGATCAGCACTGGCTCTCTGTGTTACTTGATCATTTGGAATACTGTATACCATGTTCGCTATGTCTGTGTGTTACTTGATGAACACGTGCTCTTTGTGTTTTACTTGATCATTTGGCATGCTGTATACCATGTTCGCTGTGTCTGTGTGTTACTTGATCAGCACTGGCTCTCCGTGTTACTTGATCATTTGGAATACTGTATGCCATGTTTGCAATGTCCATGTGTCACTTGATCAACACGTGCTCTTTGTGTGTTTCTTGATCATTTGGCATACTGTATACCATGTTCGCTATGTCTGTGTGTTACTTGATTAGCACTGGCTCGCTGTGTCACTTGATCATTTGGAATACTGTATACCATGTTCGCTATGTCCATGTGTCACTTGATCAACACGGGCTCTTTTGTGTGTTACTTGATCATTTGGCATGCTGTATACCATGTTCTCTATGTCTGTGTGTTACTGGATCAGCATTGGCTCTCTGTGGTACTTGATCATTTGGAATAATGTATACCACGTTCGGTATGTGCATGTGTTACTTGATCAACACGGGCGCTTTATGTGTTACTTGATCATTTGGCATACTGTATACCAAGTTCGCTATGTCTGTATGTTATTTGATCAGCACTGGCTGTCTTTGTCTTACTGGATGATTTGGCTACTTGATCATCCCTAGCTCTCTCTGTCTTACTTATCATTTACCATGCTCGCTATGTAGCCTACATTGTTGATGCAAAATGAATATATTTTCTACGTCTGCCTGACAGTACTGTAAACTATGCCTGATTATTCTGCCACTGTATCTGTATGACCAGGTCAGATAAATAATTTTTAAACTTTCAATTAAAAAAAAATGACGTACCTACCTAAAAGCATGTCGGCCATCCTCTAGCGCGAATAAACAGCCTGTACACGCCGAGGCATCGACTCCACCAGATGCCGGACGGTTTCTGCAGGTAATTCCAGCCATGCATGTTTAAGCACTGTCCACCATTTTGCTCGAGACGTCGGTTCAGGATCCACGAAACTGATGTTCCTCTCCACGGCTACCCAGAGAGCTTCCAAATGGTTTAAATCCAGGGTCCTTGGGAGCCACTGGGTAGTTCCAAACCCAGATGAGTGCTCCTCTCTCCAGCCATACCTGGGTGGTTGTGGCCTGGTGGGGCGGCGCATTGTTTGCTGGAACAGACCATTCGCCTCAGGATGCGCAAAGGCCATGAGAGCTTTTGTGTGATAAGCCAGCACACGCTAGCAACGCGACGAGGTTAAGTACCTCTCCATAAACACACTAAGGGACCTAATGTGTCTCACGAGAAGGCTCCCCGAACCATCACAGGGTCACCACAGCTTTGAACAGAGCCGACCTTGCACGACGGGACTATGTCCTCATGCTGTCGACGCCACACACACACCTTTCCGTCAGCTCGGTACAGCTGGAAACGGGATTCATCTGACCACACGACGCGGCGATACATCGCTGAGGTCCAGTTTTGACGTTCCAGGCAGCAGGCGAGGGATAATTTCCGCTGACGAGCAGTCGGCAGTAGCACACGAGTCAGAGATGAAAACGGGTCAACAATTTCTAGCGAGTCAAACGCATCGAGTCGAGGTGTTCCTAAACCGACTTCAACCCGGTTTTATTTTCGTTTTATTTTTGAAATGCAAATAAAAAAAAATGTTTTCAAAGAAAAATGCGCGCTGTGGAATTTTGTACTCGATACTGGTGCCCTCAGACTGAAAAAGGATTTGTCATGCGGTATGAAGGAAGAGTATCCGCAGAAGGAGAAGTGTCCCTTCTTTAGGGGAAGGCGGGGTTGGCAATGATGAAAAACAACCACATTTTGTAAACTTTCAACAATCATAAGGTTGTGAAAATTGGTGTTGCCGTGAAACATGTTCTGATGCTTGATATGCTATCAAGAAAACAGCAAAAACTGAAATTAAACATACAACAAGCTGCTTAATTAAAAATTATTGATGTGTCTCTATCAAAATTAGGTGGAACAGCCTTAATATAGTAATATTAAGGCTGCGGACACCAGTATGTAGCAGGGACTTTTTGACTCTCACAAATGTGTTTAAAAACACGTTTAAAACAGTTAGGTTATGTTTTGCAAATGAAGAGTGGCAGTTTCAATACTTCCTCTAAGTAAGTGAGAAAATTACACGTTCCTATAGTACATTCGTTTGATTTTCATATAATCTAAGATACCTACTGCGGGAAGACTTTTTGAACGCCCTGTATATATGTTATAGTTCAAAGGAAATTGGTCCGTGTCGGGTCCGAGTCAGTTACAGATCCGTGTCGGGTCCAATTATGTGACGTCCAGGTCCAAATTTTTTGACCCTTTTTCAACTCTGACACAAGTTGGGTGTCAGCTCCTGTAGCCCAGAGTATGCAACATGCGCCGCAGCATTCCCTCGCTGAAGCTTCTCGGGGCTCCGAAATTTAACAATGTTATGAGTCATGCTGCCTTTGCCATGCGGCCTGTCCGTACGAACCTGGATAATCTACGTCAATCCCGGTCACTAATGGCTTGTGGTTGACTACCGCTTGCTCTCTGGGCGCTGGTACGTCCATGGATGGTATACTCACGGTACACCCTTGATAGCCCCCGGGAACCCTAAGGTTCTTACCACTTGGACGATAGAATCGCCCATCTGTCTTGCACCGACCATGCGTCCACGATCAAAGTCGCTCAGATCACCACGTTTACCTATATTCTTCCATTGGGATACACTGTTGGGAAGCCTTGACATCCACCAAGTCATCGCCAGCGTTTAATTTGGATCTATTCCACTCTGCTCGGTGGATGCCAAAGTCAACTCCCCATCACCCCTATTTCTAATGTTTTGTCTACTGAGTGTATGTGTATACACCTGTTCCGTCTTTTTAGGCTCTGCTTATTCTCATTGACAGACGAACACCGGAAACGAAAATATGGTCCACCTGTGATGACGCCATAAACAAGTTGTTAGGCTTTAAGTTATAAGGGGCGTTGGCCTTATCCTAGTTACGGATCTGATCAGAGTTACTCACGCTGCAGATAAAAATAGTTTTTTGGAGTTATTGCCTATTTCTACATTCTTTGGAATCACTCTTTCCTGTGATGAGGAGGTTAGAACAGTGATACGAATCTTACAAAAGATAATGATAATTTCAATCACGTTTCACAAAACAGACCGTACCTTTTCCTTGGCATGGCCTCGATGAAACGAATAATGAAATTCAAACACTGAATCTCTCCTTTTCCTTGGGTAAATGCGAATGATTATTGCAAGAACGAAATACATATCAGGAACGCTGAAGCTATTGTAATGAAATTCAAAATGTTAAGTCAAATATTTGCTTACAATTACGAGCTATCGGTCTCTCGCACCTCGACTATTCTCGTGAGGGTTTCAAGAGCGATACAAAGTTTAAACGACGTTTAAAACTTGCTCTCGGAATAAGATTTCCGAAATCGCGTGCTTTGAAACAAAAATTATTAAAACACTTTATTACTCTTTGTGCCCTTGCCACTCTTTGCCTTTTAATTCCTCCGAAGAGCAAAAATAGCATCGACGTGGTGATAATGAAGATCGTGCAGTTTAACACCGGTAGATCATTGGCCAAAAGCTGCAAAAGGCACGAACCGCGGACAAAGGACTGCACCAATTAAGTGCGTCGATGGGTCTCCTCGGCACCCCCGCTCCCCCCTTCCATCTCCTGCATCGGCATCTATGTCGCTTTTCGTAATGATGACATGACACCAGTGGAACGTAATGAATGACACAGGGGGAAATCATCTCGGCGGGGAAACTGTAATGGGCTGGATGGATCACAAGTGCCAGAGGTCACTTTGTGGATTAAGCGTTGAACAAAGAGCGGGGAGCTGTGAAATTGAGCCTTTTCTGTTATCTAATGCGATGAAATATTACGATCATATTACTGCTGGCAGCATGAAATGAACTCATTTGGATCCCTGTTATCAGGAATCCACAAGTCTCGTAAATGACGGAGACCTGACAATCATGATTAATATGCACAAATACCGACGGACTCGAAATTATATGCAAACAAATTTAACTGAGTTTAGCCAAACGATCAATCACCTCATTTATTTACCACAGACTTCTACAGAAATTTCAGCAAGGAGAAAAACGAGGCATCACACCGGTTTCTATGATGGACTCGCCCATCTCTAAAGCTGATTTTTCTCACAACATCGCAAATAACCACTGTTGCATTTATTCCCTTTCATTTCAGATTTTCGTGAAAAAATGTAACAATTATTTAGTTTTTTTTTTTTTTGGAGGTTTAACGACCACCGTGAGCAACTCAACGGGCTATAAGCAGTCGCCCGTCCCTAATTTAGGGTCACTGGTTCCAGGGAAGGGAGAGAGCCAGTGCCGTAAGACAAACACAACATCCATGCCTCACCGGGATTCGAACCCGGACCCCTTCGGGCGAATGATCAGAGGCCAACGCCTTAGACCACTGCGGCCACCGGGGCGGCCAATTATTTAGTTTGAGTCTGAATTTCGAAATGAAGTAGATGAAGCTTTGGTGCCTGAGCGGTCAGATGCGGAGGTTCCTGACCAGCAGTTCTGCAGTCCTGAAAAAAAGAAGTGATCTGGAGCTGACCCAGGCATTATCGTCGACTCCTGGAGGTTTTCGGCGGCTGCGGAAGGGGGAGGGGGGGGGGGCAGGCGACATACTTTTGAAATCGGATATATACTATATTGACAAAAGTCACCGGATACCTAGAAGAGAAACACAACATAGCATTTATTGACATATATTTGTACGGTGTCGGTCCACCTTTGGCCTTAATGCATGCACTGACCCTTCGAGACATACTTTCGACAAGGTTTTGGAACACAGCGATAGGTATGAGCGTCCATTCAATGCATAACGCTGCCTCTAACTGTTGCTTAGTAGTAGGCCTTGCTTCCGAACTTCTTATGCGGCGCTCTAAATCACCCCATAGGTACTCTATGGGATTAAGATCAGGGATCTATGCTGGCCAGTCCACACACAATATGGAATTATAGTCAAACCACGCCGTAACAGTCCTTGCTTTATGACTCGGTGCATTATCCTGCTGGTAACAACAAGGCTCGGTTCCATAGTATTGCCAAGAGTTGGTAGGGCATAATTGTCCAGAATATCGAGGTAGATGTGCTGGTTAACAGGTTTGTCCACGGTAACCAATGGGCCGGAACAACATCCCCACACGAGTACACTGCCAGCTCCAAACATGTTCGTAGGAACAGTACACTGTTGTAAATAGCGTTCTCCGGCTGCCGCCATACCCACACATGGCCATCAGACTGATGGATCGTGTATCTGGATTCATCAGTCCATAGGACCCATTTTCATTGATCTACGGCCCACGATAAGTGTTCTTTACACCATGCTAAACGACGAGTAGGATTATGAGTGGAGATGAAAGGCTTATGAGCAGCCATACGGCCACGGTAACCCATGGAAAGAAGTTCTCTGCGGATGGTACGTGTACATACCGAGATTCCAAAATTCCAAAAGAGTTAATCGACGGAGTACTACACTAAGGTCTTGTGATTCCAAGATTCCAAAAGAGTTAATCGACGGAGTACTACACTAAGGTCTTGTGCAGTACTCCGTCGATTAACTCCTTCAACGACTCTCCTGAGGCTTCGACGTCCTTTACCACTGATTTTCTTTGGTCTGTCGGCCCGTTTTGCTGCTTCAAGCATGCCATACGTCATCCACGTATTCAGTACCTCCAAAACAGTTGACTTGGGTATGTTTAAACGCCTCTAGGTTTCTCTTATGGACAACCCGCTAATATAACACCCAACAATCTTTCCTTTCTCAAAATCAGTTCTCTCCCGCCGTGACATTTTCACTCAACCTCACAGTGCGATATGATCGCGGTCAGATGCAGGATTGTTTTTATACCGTATACAGCTGTACCGGGCATCTTAACAACGCTGCGGATCTATTCATTTGCTTTAGACGGGGTGTCCGGTGACTTTTGTCAATATAGTGTATATATACCTAAGTGTCTCTCAATCATTAAACGAGGAAACCAAGGGGATAAAGATTAATGTAAATAACTTAACTCACATTCGTTTTGTTGATGACGTAATCATTTTTTGCAACTACTCCTTCAGCTTCAGTGCATGATCCAGAAACTTGTTGACAAGAGTAAAGAAGTGGGATTAAAAATGAACTTTCAGAAGATAAAACTGATGTATAATACTTTTATAAGAAATGAAGATTCATCGATTAATAGGAAAAAGCTGAAGATAACCGATACCTACATTTACCTTGGACAACAGTTATCAAGCAAATGTTACATTGATGAAAAAATTAATCGGCGTATAAGACTTGAATGGAGAGCTTGGAAGAAACAGTACAGTTTTCGAGAGCAATGTGCCATTATGTCTTAAAAGAAAAGTGTTTAATGAATGCATCCTTCCAGTTCTCACATATGGAGCAGATGGATCTTAACTGAAAAAGACATACAAAGACTGCACACAAATGAAAGAGGCATGGGGAGATGCATGCTTGATGTAACCAGAAATGATAAAAACAGGAACTCGTGAGTTAAGGAAAATGAGTGGAAGACATCGAGATCAGAGTAAAATCCCGGAAATGGCAATGTTTCCTCAAGAACGGACCACCGATGGACAACCGAAATTTCTAGACTAGATTTCCAAGGGACAGGAAAAAATCCAGAAGGAGACCACATGGGAGATGGATGGATGAAATTTGAAAGCATGTGCGGATAACTTGGAGGAGACTGGCTCAAGACAGCCCGAAAAAACCTGGGGAGACCTTCATTCAGTAGTGGATTGATAATGGTTGACAATGATGATGATTATAATATATACACTGAGTGTCCACTTTATTATGACCACCCCCTCAGTACTTCGTTGGGCCACCTTTTGCCTTTAATACTGCGTCGATTCTTCGTGGCATGGACTCCACGAGATGTTGATAGATGGTTTGTGGAATCTGAGACCATGCTTGATGAATAACACTTTCCAGGAGTGTGAGATTGCAGGGTTGTGGATCCAGCTGTGTGATGGATCGTTCAACTTCATTCCACAAATTCTCAATGGGGTTGAGATCTGGAGATTGTGGGGGCCAATTAAGCAAAGTAAACTCACCGGCATGTTCCTGAAACCAATCCTGTACAATACGAGCACTATGGCAGGACGCATTATCTTGTTGAAAGTAGCCATCACCATTGGGATAAACCAACCACATGACAGGACGTTCTTCGTTCGCAACGATGTTTAAATATGATGTGCCAGTCAGACGTTGATCAACATGAATTAAAGGGCCCAAAGCATGCCAGGAAACCATTTCCCAAACTATAACGTTGCCTCCACCAGCTTGAAGGGTTGTAGCAATGCATTTGGGGTCCATGGTTTCTTGCTGTTTCCTCCAAATTCTCACTCAGCCATCGGCATGGTGCAATTGAAAACGTGATTCATCGGACCACATAATTTGTTTCCAATTATCGAATATCCAATCGTCGTGCTCCTGTGCGAACTAGAGACGTTTTATTTTGTTAACTGCAGACAGCAAAGGTGTTCGAATGATCATATGTAGAGGATTTTAGGAAGGGAGTGTATGACCCCAGGTCTTAAACAACCCTTAGAAATAGGAAACTAGGAGATTTGGGCTAGAGCGCCCGATAGGAAAGTGACACGGAAGCGAAGTAGAAAGGGGGACGAAGACGCCCTTATTTATTACCGGGGGACAGTACCCAGGGTCCGACGGCTTAACGTGCCCATCCGACGCACGGCGGATATTTAGTAGATCGAGCGTTCGTACCTGCCAGGGATCGAACTTGAGGTCCTTTCCGTGCTAGTCACGAACGTTGCCCACTAGGTCATCCGCGGCCCCAAGGCCTTCGGCTGCCATATCCCATCCGATGCAGTGTACGGCGAACAGTGCGTGCAGAGATCATTTGAGGGGATCCTTGATTAAGATTGTCTGTAATTTGCTGCACTGTTGCCCTTCTGTTGTCTGTTACCAGTCTGGACCTTTTCTCTACTATACGTTGTGATGGAGACTTCACCCCAAAAAAGAGCGAACCAGAGTTATACATAGTGTATTCCCTTACATTCTGTTGTACCCGGCTTGCGTGATAGCACATACACTATATTGACAAAAGTCACCGGACACTTCAAAAGCAAATGAATGGATCCGCTGCGATGTTAAGAAAATGATATAAAAACAAGCCTGCAGCTGACCGCGATTATATCGCACTATGAACTTGAGTGAAAATGTCGCAGCGGGAGAGATTTTGAGATTGAGAAAGGAAAAATTGTTGGGTGTTATATTAGTGGGTTGTCCATAAGAGAAACCGAGAGGCGTTTAAACATATCCAAGTCAAGTGTTTTGGATGTACTGAATAAGTGGAAGACACACGGCGTGCCTGAATCAGCAAAACGTACCGGCAGACCAAAGAAAATCAGTGATAGAGGGCGTCAAAACCTCAATAGAGTCGTTACAGCTAATCGACGGAGAACCGCACAAGACCTCAGTGTACAGGTGAATAAAAGTGCTGGTACCTCGGTATGTACACGTACCATTCGCAGAGAACTTCATTCCATGGGTTACCGTGGTCGTACGGCTGCTCAGAAGCCTTTCATCTCCACTCGGAATGCTACTGGTCATTTAGCGTTGTGCAAATAACGTTTAACTTGGACCGTAGATCAATGGAAATGAGTTCTATGGACTGCTGAATCCAGATACACGATCCATCAGTCTGATGGCCGTGTGTTGGTATGGCAGCAGATAGTGAACGCTATTTACAACAGTGTACTGTTCCTACGATCAAGTTTGGAGCTGGCAGTATACTCGTGTGGGGATGTTTTTCGTGGTATGGTCCTGGCCCATTGGTTATCGTGGACAAACCTGTTAACCAGCACGTCTATCTCGATATTCTGGACAATTATGCCCTAGCAACTCTGTGGCAATACTATAGAACCGAGCCTTGTTGGTACCAGCAGGATAATGCACCGAGTCATAAAGCAAGGACTGGTATTGCGTGGTTTGACGATAATTCCGTGTCGTGTGTGAAGTGGACTGCACAGAGCCGTGATCTTAATCCCATAGATCATATATGGGATGAATGAGAGCGCCGCATAAGAAGTTTGGAACCAAGGCCTACTACTAAGCAACAGTTAGCGGCAGCATTATTTGTGTTTCTCTTCTACATGTACGGTGACTTTTGTCAATACTTGTATAGTGTATATCGGTTCTACCATGCGCAGTTTGGCTATTAGACTGGCGGAGCACAAATACAGTATAAAAACTGGGTCTGTCTGTACATCTCTTATTCGCCTGGTTGCAGAAGGTGCGCATTTTCCTGATTGGGAATCTGCACAACTGTTGGCCAATATCTCCAACAAGAAACCCATGTTATTTTTGGAAAGCATTTATATTTATTTATATGGTCACGAATGTTTTAATGATGGCATGCCTTTTGCTATTTCTGATGTTTAGAAGCTCCTGTTTCGACAACAAGTGCTGAATGATAACACCTAACTGCTTCTTTATCGCATTTGTTTTTCCTCAACGTGACACTCCAGGAGGAGCGGTTGTGACATCTATGAACACGTGATCTGCGTACATAACACGTTGCCACATTTGACATTAACTGTATATACAGGGTGTACACAAATTAGTTGGGCAATTTCGTAAGTGAATAATGTGCGAAATATTAATTGTAAGTCACCGGTTCAAATGCAGATGAGTCTTAGTGTATCCTAAGTTTGAGACAGATGGCGCTAGGTGTGTCACCTCAGTGCTGAAGCACCAGTTTGGATTGGTCGCGGAGGTGTTATTCCATGGCCATCACGATCACCAGATCTTTCACCCCTAGATTTCAGTGTATGGGGTTTTGTTAAAGACCAGGTTTACCGTCTGCCGCTTCAGAAATCCATTCCTGAATTGAAATCACGAATCAGCACTGCACTTGGTTTGATCGACGTGAACATGCTCGCTAACATATGGCAAGAACTGATGTATCGATGGGACATTTGCAGAGTAACAAAGGGCAGCCACATCGAACATTTGTGAAAAAGATAAACTTGGTGTTTTTCACTATCTTATAATCTTGTTCACTCTCATGTGTGCCTATATAACTACGCATAATAAACCATTCTTTTTGCCCAACTAATTTGTGTACACCCTGTATATTAGGTACTTGAATTAATTCCCGCTGTTTTTTGCCACACAAACACCTGTGTGTTGCCACAGAACGGTACAGGATAGTCTATTCAAAGTAGTGTCCGCTGGCAGCTACGACCCTTTCCCACAGAAAAATGCAGGTTCTTTCGAAGCGAACCATTCATAGAGCCATTTTTGGATATCCGCGGCAGAAAGGAAGTGCTGCTCTGACAGGTCATGTTGTAGCGACCGGAACAAATCGAAGTCCGAGGGAGCAATGTCCGGGAAATAAAGCGGGCGGGGTAAGAAGTCCCAGCCAAGTGCCTCCAAGAGTTCCTTCACGAATTTGGCGACATGAGGTCTAGCGTTGTCGTGGAGAAGATTAACCTTGTCATGCGAGATCCAGTTTCCGAGCTTCTGGATCATTCCCATTGCCTTTAAACGTTTGCTAACTGTTGACTCATCGACCCGCATTGTTTCAGACAACTCGTGAAGCGTTTGACACGAATCCTCACCCAATAAAGCTTCCAATGCCCCATCTTTGAACTTTTTCGGCTGTCCAGGGAGCTCATTGTTCTTCACGTCATATTCGTTGGCTTTGAAGAGTCGGAATCACTCTCTGCATGTTGTTTCCGATAGGGCATGTTCCCCATAGGCTTGCACTAGCAAACGATGACTTTCCGCTGCAGATTTCGTGAGATGAAAGCAGAAGAGTAATGCTTCCTGCAAATGTTCCTTTTTTGGTACGAAACTCGACACCGTGAATGCGATACAAACTCGTGTTCTGTGCCCTCCTATCGCGTGTCACACGCTGCTTCGCTCAGACTACGGATGGTACGTGCACGTGCATGGGAGGTCACGTGTGTCCCGGGTCACAGCTCACCACTGCTGCGCTCTATTGGGTAACAGCGGGTATTAATTCAAGCACATAATATACATGTATGACTGTTGTACCCACTGTACAGTCTTTCTCCTGAGGATGTGCTAGTTGCTAGCATGAAAGATCTGGTGTTTCAACTTACTGCACATAGTTTTCTTAACTCGTATGTAGTTTGTAACTTAGTAGTGTTTTAGTAAATAGATTTTATTAATTGAAGTACCGTCATCACTTCAAATTCATTTTGCACAGACAGCGTTTCCCAATCCTTCAGTTAACATTTGCACGAAAATTCATCTGTTTTAGAACAAATTAAAAAAAAGTAGTACAAACACACTAATATTTTTTTATGGGCAGAAACAGGAAAAAAGGCGTGAATATCGTCGATGTCTACTATGCGAAAATGTTTTTTTGTAACTCTTACTGAAAAAACATGCTTCTAACATGAAGAATCAAACTTTCATCTTACATCGCTACAATAACAAGATCTTACATCGCTACAATAACAAGATCTAACATCGCTACAATAACAGCATCTTACATCGCTACAATAACAACATCTTACATTGCTACAATAACAGCATCTTACATCGCTACAATAACAACATCTTACATCGATACAATATCAATTCATTGTATATATTTTGCATCTAAAGGGAAAAAAACTGAACATCATGTTCACGCTTGCTCATGATGTTTACCAGGCCACTTACGTCTTTTTATAACTGTATGGGCAATCGCTGTGGCATGTATGAGCAAATCCACTACCCAAAAGAGGTAGCCGGATCATTTTGATCATACAGTGTATATCTACACTGAAGAGCAATTGAATTAGAGACAGCTGACGTTATGCAAATGTGGCGATGTGGGCGGACCTGTAAACGGAAGCGACATGATGTATGCAGCGATCTGACAATACATGAAGTGATGCGACGGGAATCAGTAAGAGTCGGACGAAGAAGGGTAAGACGAAGGATCTAAATGCATTTGATCGTGGGCAAATTCTCGGGGCCCGACGAATGGGCTACTCCATCTCGGAAGTCGTGCAGGAACTGGAATTTTCACGAGCCACTGTGTCACGGGTGCACCGTGAGTACATCGAATCCGGTAAAACCATCCCTGCAAGGGCCAACTGCCGTGGACAACAGCAGCGTGTGGATGAGCGGGGTCATCGTCGGCTAGCTCGCATTGTAACTGCGGATAGACGGGCCACAGTGCAAGAAATCACTCGGAAATTTAACGCTGGTGCACCAAAACGTGTAAGCAGCCACACCATCCAGAACCATCTCCTCGCTGTGGGGTACAGAAGCCATCGTCTCACAAGGGTGCCGCTGCTGACCGCACATCACAGGGTACAAAGATTAGCATGGGCGCGGGAACATCCCCACTGGACCCTAGACATGTGGGAAAATGTTGCCTGGACTGATGAGTCGAGATTCACGTTGGTACATGCAGATGTCAGGATAAGAGTACGGCACAAACCACATGAAGCGACGGATCCTTCTTGCCAGCAGGGTACTCTTCAAGCTGGTAGGGGCGGCGTTCTCATTTGGGGACTGTTTACATGCACTGAAATGGGACCTTTGGTACGCGTGACATCGTCCCTCACTGGTCAACGTTACCGGGATATCCTGGACGACCATTTGCTCCCGTTTGTGCGTCTTCAACATCCCACTGGGGACCTCATCTGCAAAAACACAATGCACCGTGCCATCGCTCCCGAATTGTATCCGAATGGTTGGATGAACACTCCACCCACGTGACCTCGCTTCCTTCCTTTGACCAGTTAGGTAACCTGACCTCAATCCCATCGAGCACATCTGGGATACCATCGAGAGAGATGTTCGAGGCTCTGACCCCCTCCAAAAAAATCTTCGTGAACTGTGGGAGCTTGTTCAGGAGTCGTGGATCCGTATGGACTTCCCAACGCTTCCGGTGTCTTGTCAGGTTCTTGCCGAGACGAATCACCGCCGTCATCAGGGCGAAAGGTGGTGCTACACGTTACTAGACAGGTATCTCTAATTCAATTGCTCTTCAGTGTACACCGGTGAGCCAGTAGATTATGACCACCCCTAACCTGGAGAAATGAGCGCGCCTGGAGACCGAACGGTAGCGCAGGTGAAGTTCACAGAACAGTATATATACAATCCAGATCCGGCTTCCGGTTAGTAGAGTGTTCGGAGTCAGAATGGGGAAAGCTGCCGATTAAACGGAGTTTGATAAAGGACAAATTGTCATGGCACGGCACCTTGGAACGACGATCTCGGAAACGGCGAGTCTTGTGGGTTGTTCATGTGCCTCTGTAGTGAGTACGCATCAAAAATAGTGCACAGATGGCCAAACAACAAACCTTCGTCCATCCGTGTATCGTCCGCAGCTAAATGGTCGCAGACAAGAGCGAAGACTCTCGCGCTTTGTTCACAGAGACCGCACAGCCACAGTGCGACAAATCACCCGGAGCTACAAGAGTGGTGATCAGGGCAATGTGTCACAGCACACAGTTCATCGCAGCCTTCTGCGTATGTGCCTACGTAGCCGAAAACCTAGCCGGGTACCCAGGCTCACTGCACGTCATCGCCAACAACGCATAAAATGGGATCAAGATAATCGAGATTGGACCGTAGATGATTGGAAGAGTGGTCTGACGAATCAAGATTCCTGGTGTATCACGTAGACGGCTGAGCGCAGATATGCCTATGGCACCTGGATGCATTGCTGGGCGGAAACAGGCCGTAGGCTGCGGTGTTATGTTTTGAACGATGTTTTCTTGGTACACTTTAGGCTACATTATACCAATAGTATAATCCCTGACAGCTGTGATGTATCTAAACATCGTTGCGGACAAAGTTCAACCATTCGTGGCAACTGTGTTCCCTGTTGGTGATGGCTATTACCAGCAGCATAATGCGCCATGCCACACTGCCATAATCGTTAAAGGGTGGTTCGAGGAACATGCTGGTAACTGTCTGTTAATGCCCTGGCCTCCGATTTCACCTGACACGAACTCAATCGAACATTTGTGGTTCGGCTTGGAAAAGCGGGTTCGTGCTAAATCACCACCGACACGAAATGAACGGGAACTGGAGAACCGGCTGTTGACGTTATGGTATCAGATACCCAATAATACCTACCACCACCTCATCGAATCGATGCCTCGCCGAGTGGCAGCTGTTTTACGAGCTAAAGGATGTCCTACAGCTTATTAGGTAGGTGGTAATAATGTAATGCCTCATCGAAGTATTGCATCTAAAGGAAATCAGCTGTACCTCATATATAGCTAAAACATGCATGGAAAGTTTTTCTTGTAGCTTCTGCCTGAAAAGTAATTTTCCAGTTCGACTTTTGGAGGTCTGAAATTGTGCAATACAATAAAATAATTTTAGACCACTTAATTGTACGTCACAGAACCATGTAAATCTGCTTCCACATAGATTGTGCTATCTGAAGCAAATAGAAATTCTCGAATCCGAATTACATATGACGAATATCGTATCTACAGGAGGACGAACTGACAAAGTGAAGCACGCAAGTTTTTTTTGAAAAGAGTTGCAGTCCAGAATTACATGCCCTTATATTTAAAATAGTGTAACTATACTAATTATCCGAAATTTCTTGGCGTAGAATAGAAATGAAACTTTCCAAGCTTTCGCACATCAACCAGATGGCTTTTTCAAGGAAGGTAGACAGCTGACTGCAGCTGGTAGACTGTTAGGTGTCTGACAGCTAACAGGTAGACAGCTAACTGCAGTTGGTAGACTGTTAGGTGTCTGACAGCTAACAGGTAGACAGCTAACTGCAGTTGGTAGACTGTTAGGTGTCTGACAGCTAACAGGTAGACAGCTAACTGCAGCTGGTAGACTGTTAGCTGTCTAACTTCCTTGAAAAAGCTATCTGTTTGATGTGCGAAAGCTTGAAAAGTTTTATTTCTATTCTACGCCCAGAAATTTCGTATTATTAGTATAGTTATACTATTTTGAGTATAATTGGTGTACAGTTCCTACTTATTGCCCTTATATTTGGTTTCGAAGAAAGAAATTCCCCGACAAATAAAGTTAACATTTAGCGTCTGCGTCACTTTAGTTTCTGAAATGACTGCTAATTTCCCAGGTACCGAGCTTTCTTGTACTCTAGAGCGCTCCTGTCGCATTTAAGGTTATTCCCATAAGCCAAATGCACGAAATGTCTTTGTACGTTGAAGCAGCATGTCCTCCCTTTATTAACGAGTTGGATTCACGAGTTGCGTTCATTTTCGAATTTCTTCTCTCCCCTCTTCCTTTTCATCCCCAGTTGTAACTGGATGGCAACATTTGTTACTCCGATCTCTAGTGGCACGGACATCATTACTGGGATCCACAAACATCTGCTTTATTGTCGTTCCTTTCTTCTGAGCTCTTCAGGAGAATAATAAACAGACTCCACGACTGACCCAAAGGGGATGGATATGGCTTTGCTAGATTATGTTAGCATACTTTCAAGCCGAGACAAAAGTCTTCATTCTTTTTCTTAAAAGAACACATGCTGCTACCATGCAAACCTGTCTCCTTGGTTTAATGGATCGTTCCATTATATTTCGTGGAAGAAATTTCTTGTTTGCTCTTGAGGAACAACAGACGAAATATCACGCAGTTCTCAATTATTGTTAAGATGCACGCTGTGTAAAGTTTGCTGTTTCGTAAAGGTACATCTCGTTTTTTTAGGGTAAACAGTATACACCCTTCAGTTTTTTGGAAACACCAGATTGATTTGAAAAATATAGATTCTCCTGCTTTTTTACGATAAATAAATTATACAACGGCAGTCCCATGAAAACTGAAAATAAAATCACACAAAATGAAGAAATATAGGCACAGCAAATATATATGCTATTCTTTTTCAAAGTATCTTCCCTCGGATGATATGCAACAGTACCATCGTTCAGTCCACTTTTCAAAGCAAGTGGCGAAGGCATTTTGTGGAAGCTGCTTTAGCGACCCCTGTACAGCTTGAATAACGTCAGCATCTGTGTTGAATATTGCGCCACAACTGCTTTTTCATTGTTGGAAACAACTAGAAATCGCACGGTGCGAGGTCAGGACTGTAGGAAAGCTGTGGCATGATTTCAATACTGTATTTCACAAGAAACTGTTGAACACAAGCAGCCGCGTACGGGCGGGCGTTATCATGTTGTAGGATCCACTTACCCACCAGTTCCGGTTGCTTAATCGATATGTGTCGTTGCAGATGCTTCAAGACTGAAATGTAATACTCAGTATTGACAGTAATTTGTGGAGGAAGGGCATGTTGGTAGACTACACCTTTATAATAAAAGAAAATTATCACTATCACCTTCCCAGCTGATTTGGTTTAACGAACATTTTTCGGAGGAGGCAAGCCTGTGTGTTTCCAGACACTTGTTGCGCGCCTCGTGAGGTGGTTCGAAATAGTGGAGCCATGTTTCATCGGCAGTTGTTACTATTCTTAGAAAGTTTGGATCCTTTGCAATCATTTGTTTACACTCATGACGCACCTGAATTCTGGCTAACAATTGTTCTCTCGTCAGGTGATGAGGTACTAATCTTAAACACACACAATGCAGCAGTAATTTGTTGCGCAGAATAGAAGAATGCCGATGTTTTTGAAATATTAGTTGACGCCACAATGTATTCACACGTCATTCGTCGATCTTCTTACAGGATTGCCCAAACAGTGTGAACCATACACTCCGGAACAACACTTTCAGGTCGACCAGGCCTAGGAGCAAGTTGTGCCGACAAATGCCCTTTTTGAAATCATGGTGCCATTAAATCAACTGTTTCTGGAGCCGTTTACCCAAACGATATGTGAAGTACCTGCCTGCAGGACGCACACGACATAAAGGCAGATTGCAGTCAGAACAAACGTCCGCGCAGCTCAATTGGTAGAGTGACTTATTCCGGAATGAGGGGATCCGGGTTCGAATCCTGGCGTGGACAAAAATGACGGAGAAATTTACTTCGTTATAATGGCACCCAAACTTTCCAGATGACCCGGCCGTTCAAAATCTCGCAATGGTGGGATGTTATTTCCACACCGCGAGATAGGAAAAATCAGAGAATCTCTTCTCCAGCGCTTCGAAAAATAAATGTGTGTAAAATAAATTCTACACACCGGATTGACTGGGAGTTCTCCAGTGCACGTTCTACAGTGGATGGCTGCCTGCAACGATTCATGGTCACGGCTGACCCGTGGGCCATGCCCCCGGCACTCTTTCGGGGGGGGTGATGTACCTGCCAGCAGGACGCACACGACATAAAGGCAGATAGGAATCAGAATAATCGTCTGCGTAGCTCAGTTGGTAGAGCGACTTGTTCCGGAGTAAGCGGCCTCGGGTTCGAATCCCGGCGTAGACCAAAAATGACGGAGAAATTCACTTCGTTATAATGGCGCCCGAACTATCCGGATGACCCGACCGTTCAAAATCTCGCAATGGTGTGATGTTATTTCCACACCGCGAGATAGGAAAAATAAGAAAATCCCTTCTCCAGCACTTCGAAAAAAAAATAAAAAAAATAAGGGGGAGATGATGTAACGTACCAGGAGATGTGACGTACCTGCCAGAAGGACGCACACGACATAAAGGCAGATAGCAATCAGAATAAACGTCTGCGTAGCTCAGTTGGTAGAGCGACTTGTTCCGGAATAAGCGGACTCGGGTTCGAATCCTGGCGCTGATAAAAATGACGGAGAAATTCACTTCGTTATATTGTGTTGAAAGAGGTCGCATCCGTCTTCGTGGTAGCATGACATGAACGTCTGCAAATGATCTCCAAGGATGTTTACGTAGCTCCCACCGGTCAGAACTGTCTGCAGATGTATAAGGGGTCCTAATGTGTGCCATCTGAATGCCATAGTTGTATGGCGAAATGCAGACGTACTTTAAACAACTGCGCAATAACAAAACCAGAATCGTCTGCCACGGCTATTAACTGTTGCCATAGATGCTTCCTTAATTCAGTAAGTCGTCTGGGTGGCTATTTTCTTCCTTCGCGCCGTTGCCAACTCAAAAAAGAAAAGAATTAGACAGCTAACTTCAGCTGGTAGACTGTTAGGTGTTTTGTTTCGGGGTTTAAGCACCGAAGAACACAAGGAGTAATCGATTCCTAATTTAAGGTAACTGTTTCTAAGGAAGGTCAGAATCCAAGCATGCCTGATTCAAGACTGGAACCCCCGCTCACATCTGGCGATCAGTAGGAACCTCGCACTTCTGATCATTCGCCTTCTGCAGATGGATTCTATAATTCCTCTGAAGGCAATAAAATGCATATCTACATTTAAAAAAAAAATTAGGGATTTGTAAAATCAATATTATTCTTAATGCGTTTATGCGTTTCCAAAGAAAGATGTTGACAGCAACACAAAGAGTAAGAGAGAATGATGGAATATATATAAGGAACAGAAATAAGAATGAGAAAGTCGTATATGGAGACAAGAATGAAAGAGATAGAAGGAAAGTGCTACAGGGAGAGGAAAAGGGAGGAAGAAAAAGATGGGAAGAGGGAGCGAGAGATGTTGAGAGAGAAACAGAAAGAGCGAGGGAGAGTGTAGCATAGTGTGACGTACCTGCCAGCAGGACGCATACGACATAAAGGCAGATAGCAATCAGAATGAACGTCTGCGTAGCTCAGATGGTAGAGCGACTTGCTCCGGAATAAGCTGACTCGGGTTCGAATCCCGGCGTAGACCAAAAACGATGGAGAAATGAGAAATTTACTTCGTTATAATGGCACCCGAACTATCCGGATGACCCGACCGTTCAAAATCTCGCAATGGTGTGATGTTATTTCCACACCGCGAGATAGGAAAAAATCAGAGAATTTCTTCTCTAGTGCTTCGAAAAATAAATGTGTGTGACGTTGCATTCCACACACCGGATTGACTGGGAGTTCTCAAGTGCACGTTCTACAGTGGATAGCTGCCTGCAACGATTCATGGTCACGGCTGACCCGTGGGCCATGCCCCCGGCCCTCGTTCGGGGGGGGGGGGAAGATGTGACGTACCTGCCAGCAGGACGCACACGACATAAAGGCAGATAGCAATCAGAATGAACGTCTGCGTAGCTCAGTTGGTAGAGCGACTTGTTCCGGAATAAGCGGACTCGAGTTCGAATCCCCGCGTAGACCAAAAATGACGGAGAAATTTACTTCGTTATAATAGATAAAAAGAAGGAGAAAGTGATAAAGAGAGAAAAGAAGTGAAAGATAGTGAAAGATAGTGAAAGAAACCTACCGAGATAAGAAAACGGATCAAGAAAGCAAAGTAATAAATACAGGAAGAAAAGGATAGAGAGGGAGAGAGGGATACACAGATGTTGCAAGAAACAGAAAGAAAGAAAGAACGAATGGTGTAGTGGATAAAGAGCAAAAAGAAGGAGAAAGTCATATATAGAAAGAAGTGAAAGAGATATTGAGAGAAAACGCTACAGGGAGAAAAGAATAGAGGGAGAAAGAAATAAAGACAGGAAGGCTGCATCGATGACTCAGTGGTGTGAGCATTGGCTTATGACCATTCGTTCAAGATGGGTCGGAGTTCGAATCCTGAGTGAGGCACGGATGCTGTGTTTGTCTTACGGCACTGCCTTTATCACTTTCCTGGAACACTGGACCTAAAATTGGAACGGGCGACTGCTTATAGCCAATCGAATTGCGCACGGTGGTCGTTAAACCACAAAACAAGTTAAAAAAAAGACCGAAAGGTTGAAAGAGATGTTAAAAGAAGCAGAAAGAGTGCGAGAGAAAGAGTGAGTGAGAGAGAGAGAGAGAGAAAGAATGGTGGAATAGATAAGATGCAACATACACTGCCGGAAAGTGAAAAAAAAAAAACACCAAGAAGGAGACGTCGGATACCAACGAAATTTATACATCATAATAACGGAATACAGAGGATAACGTGATCAAAACATTATGGCAAAAGCTGTATTTGCTGGTAAACTGAAAAATAACATTTCCATGTAACATGGTTAGTACGAGGTTGAACCGCCTTGAACTGCGTCACACTGTGCAATTCTGGAATGGAGTCTGTCGTACAGATGTTGGATGTAAGTTTGGGGTATTGAGTTCCAAGCATCCTCAACCTGGACGCGTAAATCGGGGATGGTCGTGGAGACCGGATAAGTCGTTGTCCCATAAAATCCCACACGTGCTCAATGGGGGACAAATCCGGTGAACGTGCTGGCCATGGAAGTTGTCTCACACACTGAACTGCATGTTGCGTTGCACTTGCCGTGTGTGGGGGCGCGTTATCTTGCTGGAAAACACCACGATGGACCGACCTTACAAATGGCACAACAACGGGCTGAATGATGTTGTCGATGTAGGAGGTGCTGTTTAACGTACCCGGTACAAAGACTAGTTGTGTACGGGAGTGATAACGGATCGCTCCCCACACCAGGAGACCAGGTGTAGGCCCTGTGTGTCGCTAGCGGATGCAAAAAGGGTGGAGACGCTCCCCTGTGCGTCTGCGAACACGTATACGGCCATCGGAGGCTCCCAAGCAGAATCTGCTTTCATCGCTGAACACGACAGATTGCCATTGCGTTCTCCAGTGCAGACGTTGGCGACACCACCGCAGCCGTTTCTGACGGTGGGCTGGTGTCAGAGGTGCACATGCCAGAGGCACACGTGCACGTAGCCCTGCATCCAATAGACGGTTGCGGATTGTTCGCACAGTCACCTCAGGTGCAACGGCTGCTCGGATTTGCGTCGCAGTGGATGTTCTGCTTGACAACGCCGCTCTTCTTATGCGTTGATCGGTCCGCTCATCAGTCCGTCTGTGACTCCCGGTTCCACGTCTTCTCGTGTGGGAATGTTCCTCGGACCATCTACGCCACCATCGTACCACCACCGATACTTCCAGTGCAATTCGCTCCGCAATACGACGATACGATCACTCGGCCTCGCGGAGTCCGACTAGACGACCTCGCTGAAAGTCCGATAACTGCTGAAATCGTACACGTCTTCCATGTCCAGGCATTGCAGCTTCTTCAGTGTCTTCGCACGTGTACGTACGCCGACGACTGATTACATTCACTTCGCCGTACACCTTAAATACCACCGACGATAATTTGCATATTATGCCATGCTGTGGCGTAAGCGCTCACCGGTTGGTCCCGAAATTAACATCACACCTACGTAAACTCAACCCCTTTAACATATATAAATTTCATGATCGTCCGCCAATTCCTTCTTGGTGTTCTGTTTTCACTTTCCGCCAGTGTATATATAGACAAAAGTGATGTTCAGTGCTTTTACAAGAAACGAAGGTTTAGCGATTGATGGAGAACGCTTGAGACAACCGATTCCTACATTTATCTTGGGCAGCAGATATCGAGTGAGGGTCACATTGATGGAGAAATTAATCGGCGTATAAAACTTGGATGGAGTACTTTTGGAAGAAACAGTACAATTTTTAAGAGCAGTATGCCATCATGTCTCAAAAGAAAAGTGTTTAATCAATGCATCCTGCCAGTGCTTACGTATGGAGCAGAGACATGGATCTTAACTAAAAAAGACACACAAAGACTGCAGCGAACTCAAAGAAGCATGGAGAGATGCATGCTTGGCGTAACCAGGAAAGATAAGAAGAGGAACTTGTGGGTAAGGAAAATGATAGCAGTGGACGATATCATGACCAGAGTGAAATTACTGAAATGGCAATGGGCTGGACAAGTTGCCAGAAGAACGGACCACCGATGGACAACCGAAATTTTAGACTGGATTCCGAGGGACAGGAAAAGACCCAGAAGAAGACCCCATGGGAGATGGAAGGATGAAATTCGAAAGTATGCTGGAGTGACATGGAGGAGACAGGCCTGAGACAGACAATTGTGTAAGAAATTTTGTGAGACCTTCATCCAGTAGTGGATTGAAAATGGTTTATGATGATGATGATGATGATATACAGAGAAAGAGAGAGAGGAACAAGAGTAATATGTGCCAGTACGATATTAATAGTTAACGTCAGATTAATTCTGGGCGTAGTAAATTAATGAAGGCTTCAACATGTCATACCTTCTGCACAATTTATAAATGTAAACACAAAGAAAACAATAAAAACAGGTGCACATCTTTTACTTAGGCATTCATTTTTCAGCATGACAGATGAACTTCCTACATCTTTTCTCATTTTTTCTTTTGGGTTTCGTAACAGCTTGGAAACTGTCACACATTCCACTAAGGCCTTCCTGTGGTTTTTTGTTTCTAATTGCATTTGTTGCTAAGGGGGAGGGGGAGGAAGTACAGGTTCTTTAAGCCAGATGTCCTTTAACACCGTTGTTCCCGTTTTAATTTCCTCTACCGGTTCATACCGGAGTGTAATTCTCCCATATCTGTCTATGAGAGAGAAAATGAGGGTAGAAGTAAGGATATTTGCATATTTTATCTCGTAGACAAGCTACATTCCCTGTGTATAGCAGTATATGTATATGCATTCTCAAAATTTTTAACACGTTCCGCAAGAGAGACGTGGAAAAGATAATAAACGTGAAAGGGAAAATCTTCAAAGATGGAGAGAGACAGCGAAATGCTTCAGGAAGGGAATCAGTAATACAAAGCCATAAGGACAGGTAGAAGATGGTGAGAGAAAGGATGTACAAAAAATAGGGTGAAAAACACAGAAAGGGAAAGAAAGAGAAAGAAATGAGTGTAAAAGAAGAGAGAGAGAGAGAGAGAGAGAGAGAGAGAGAGAGAGAGAGAGAGAGAGAGAGATGTACTGTATAAAGACACATTCACACATTCAAATTTCGTCTATATTTCACATAAGAGAAGCAGGTAGAAACTCTTTCATTAGTTTCAGCTCATGCCTACACGCAGAATTTGCATTTACACGTGACTACGTTGCAATCTTCTAAACAAAGCAGCGTTGAAATGCAAATGGATGCATCACATTCGAAGAGATTTAAAAAAATGCGAAAGATGCCTTTTCATTCCAATGGAGTACTTACTTCCTGTTGTTTCGGGATACAAAATAATGTGTGTGGGGACCCATTGTAGCAGAAACGAAAATCTCTCAGGGACCGAACTGTCTAACATTAACCGCTTGTAAGCAAGTCACGTCAGAGCAGTAGCAATGGAACGTAACTTTGGAACCAACGGGTCCAGAGTTTTGCGACAGATGCAGTTGGGTTTTCCAATCCTCCAAAATCTCAACACGTACACGTGCAGGATAGTTTTCTTTACTGTGAGCTTTCGACAGCCATAACATCTTCAGCGAATTGCGAAAATTGCTGTGCATTTGACGTTATCTTTGAGATAAATAAAAATAAAAGAAGTATAAACCACATTCGAAAGTCACCATAGCCAGTAATCTAATGAGGATGTTATTGAAGAAACATGGCGTAAGAAGATAACAATTTTAACAATTTAATGATCAACTGGACTTTGGTTTAGCAGTTCATCCGTCGGTCGTAAGTATGGCTCCTTTTATCCAGAACGACATTCCAAAATTTATTAAGCATGCACTTACGAACTTGCTGAGGTAAAAACATGTAATTTTTATTCTGACCAAATGAAAAGACAATTTTTAAGACGAAGTATCAATCAGGGTGTCTGAGAATTGTTGGACACATTACAAAATTATGTACAAAAAAACTATGAGCATTGTCTGTTTTTCTATGTCGCGCATTACTAACACGGTTTCTATATTTTTGTTTTGCAGAATTGTTATTCCCAGAAACCGATAGATGGCGCTAGGTGTGGCCTGATGAGGAATGTATGAGAAACGCGCAATCAGTAGTCATGTCATCCGTACAGCAGAAGGCGATGTGTGTGTTATGGCTTGCGGAATTAAAGTTTGTCATTAAAGTTAAAAGAGGGTACCGTTTAGAGTATGGTTGTAATCCTCCGTCAACGAATTCAGTTAAGCGGTAGATGAAACAATTTAAAGAAACTGGCGATACGGAACATCGTGGAGGAGCCGGTTGGCCTAGCGTCAGCGGTGAGACGGTTGACCAAGTTAATGAAAGTTTCCGACGAAGCCCGAGGAAATCCGTTTGTAAAGCAAGCAGAGAACTGTGCATTCCGAAATTGTTTTCCAACAAGTAGGTGCGCCTCCGCTTTGGTCAACGTGCGTACTTAAGTGCCTAAATGAGCATTTCCCCAACACATGGATTGAGCGTGGTGGTCCCATTCCGTGGCCTCCTCGATCTCCAGATCTAACTCCATTGGATTATTTCATGTGGGATTATGAGAAGGATCGTGTCTATCAGACGCCTTGTACTGATTTGCAGGAACGGAAGCACCGTATCACAGCTGCTATTAATTCCATAACTTCTCAGATGCTTACTTTTTTTTTTTATTGGATGTTTAACGACCACCGTGAGCAACTCAATGGGCTATAAGCAGTCACCGGCCCCTAATTTACGGTCACTGGTTCCAGGGAAGGGAGAGAGCCAGTGCCGTTAGACAAACACAACATCCATGCCTGACCGGGATTCGAACCCGGACCCCTTACGGACGAATGATCAGAGGCCAGCGCCTTAGACCACTGCGTCTCAGATGCTTACCAATACATGGCATGAAATCGAGTATAGCTTGGACGTACTACGAGCAACCAAGGGATCTCAGATGGAAATTCATTAGCTTGTGTAGTTACATTGTAAGTTAGTACCGTCAGTTTCTTTCTATCTGTTTAATGTTTTGTTTTTTATAATTTTGTAATGTGTCCAATAATTCTCTGACACCCTGTATTTAGTGCTGAGAAGTTACGAAACGAAAGGCAGCAGCAATGTGCCATCTCCTTGATAAAGCTGTTGTGATTTACTTATTGATGTTAAGGCCTTGCTCTCAATACAATTATGCTATTTTTAGCAACGGGAGACATTAATGGACGGATTAGAACCAAAAGATTCGCGAAAGGTCTTATGTCCAACGAAAATTCTTGAACATCAACATGTCTAAAAATTTGAATCCAAGAGTATTCGTATACTATATGAAGGACATAATTCTTTCTATAGCCTTTTGTTAAAGATGAATGCCTTATAATCTTCAGCTCAAATAATATCGAGTTTGTCGTAGTTCAAAACTACATCTCTATACACTGGCGGAAAGTGAAAAAAGAACACCAAGAAGGAGACGTCTGATACCAACGAAATTTATACAGCATAATAACGGAATACAGAGGATAGCGTGATCAAAACATTATGGCAAAATACAGCTGTATTTGCTGGTAAACTGAAAAATAACATTTCCATGTAACATGGTTAGTACGAGGTTGAACCGCCTTGAACTGCGTCACACTGTGCAATTCTGGAATGGAGTCTGTCGTACAGATGTTGGATGTAAGTTTGGGGTATTGAGTTCCAAGCATCCTCAACCTGTACGCGTAAATCGGGGATGGTCGTGGCTGGCCGTGGAGACCGGATAAGTCGTTGTCCCATAAAATCCCACACGTGCTCAATGGGGGACAAATCCGGTGAACGTGCAGGCATGGAAGTTGTCTCACACCCTGAAGTGCATGTTGCGTTGCACGTGCCGTGTGTGGGCGTGCGTTATCTTGCTGGAAAACACCACGATGGACCGACCTTACAAATGGCACAACAACGGGCTGAATGATGTTGTTGATGTAGGAGGTGCTGTTTAACGTACCCGGTACAAACACTAGTTGTGTACGGGAGTGATAGCTGAACGCTCCCCACACCAAGAGACCAGGTGTAAGCCCTGTGTGTTACTGGAGGATGCAAGAAGGGTGGAGACGATCCCCTGTGCGTCTGCGAACACGCATACGGCCATCGGAGGCTCCCAAGCATAATCTGCTTTCATCGCTGAACACGACAGATTGCCATTGCGTTCTCCAGTGCAGACGTTGGCGACACCACTGCAGCCGTTTCTGACGGTGGGCTGGTGTCAGAGGTACACATGCCAGAGGCTTACGTGCACGTAGTCCTGCATCCTGTAGACGGTTGCGGATTGTTCGCACAGTCACCTCAGGTGCAACGGTAGCTCGGATTTGCGTCGCAGTGGATGTTCTGCTTGACAACGCCGCTCTTCTTATGCGTCGATCGGTCCGCTCATCAGTCCGTCTGTGACTCCCGGTTCCACGTCTTCTCGTGTGGGAATGTTCCTCGGACCATCTACGCCACCATCGTACCACCATCGATACTTCCAGTTCAATTCGCTCCGCAATACGACGATACGATCACTCGGCCTCGCGGAGTCCGACTAGACGACCTCGCTCAAAGTCCGATAACTGCTGAAATCGTACACGTCTTCCATGTCCAGGCATTGCAGCTTCTTCAGGGTCTTCGCACGTGCCCGTACGCTGACGACTGATTACATTCTCTTCGCCGTACTACTTAAATACCACCGACGATAATTTGCATATTATGCCGTGCTGTGGTGTAAGCGCTCACCGGTTGGTCCCGAAATTAACATCACACCTACGCAAACTCGACCCCATTAACATATGTAAATTTCGTGATCGTCCGTCAATTCCTTCTTGGTGTTCTTTTTTCACTTTCCGCCAGTGTAACAGCTTCTACGGCCAAGCATTCTTGATATGAAAAAAATTTCTTTCGTGATGTAAAAATTCAGCTTTTCTAAAAAGAAAAGCTGAATTGGAACTTCCTCTAAAGAATTTCATTTTTGTAAGACCAGTAACTTATCAAATTAGAATATGGGTATTCACGCACGTTTACAAATATTGAATTATTTTGTTCGATTCTGGGATGATTTTATTTTTAGTGAAGAAATTCTCCCAACAAGAGAATGAGCTTCTTTTTGTTGATTCAATTTGTCTATAGGGATGATACGTTATTTTGACTGCGTGTCCGAAAGAAAGGCTACGTTTGTTTTATTGAATCAGTTGCTCAATACAATCATACCATTCTTTCCATTCAATTATTCTTTTTGCTAAATTTTTGTACAAGAAAAGTGTTTTTTTATTGTGTTTTTTCAGTGATTCATTTTGACATTGGAGAAATTACTTTTCTATAAATTTCATAATTTTTCCCGACGGAAAGATACTTATCTTTCAGTGAGATCATTTTTCTAATAGTCCTACAAAGGATGACTATTTTATTGAATTAATTTATCCTACAGAAAGATTGTTTTCTTTTTATTTAAACAATTGTTCTATGAAAGGGTGATAGTTTTTGAATTTGTCCAAGAAATGAAAATTTTGTGATTGAAATAGTTCACTCCACGGAAGGATAATTTCTCCTTTTTTGAATCCCTTTGTTTAGCCGTACGCTGTTAAAAAATATTTGGTATGTTGGATCAAAAAGTGTTGCGACATATTTTTTGACAGTGCACTTAATTTTCTCTCGGAAAATAAATTTGTTCGACGGCAAATAACTTTCGGTTATTCATTGTGTTTTTCCGAAGGAATGATAGTTTTTCTATATTTAGTCAATCTGGACTGAGAAATTCTTCCTATCGAATAAATTCCTCCGTCGTAAGTATGGCTCCTTTTATCCAGAACGACATTCCAAAATTTATTAAGCATGCACTTACGAACTTACTGAGGTAAAAACATGTAATTTCTATACTGACCAAATGAAAAGACAATTTTTAAGGCGAGGTATCAATCTTTTATCTTCAAAGATCCATAGTCCTCTAATGCCATAAGCAATAGATATTAAATTTTTAGTCTTCAGATACAGTTTTGAAGTTTAGCTCTATTGCAGTTTGTATGCCAAAAAATATGGCTTTAAAATTCAAGGTTTTTTGAGAATATCTTTTCACCGATATAAAGGAAAGACGTGTCCAAGCAAAATGACTTCTAAACGACCCTGAAAAGTGTTTTGCCTTCTACAAGCCTTATAAAGGTTTAACAAACGCATAATGTAAATTTTTAAATACTGATATGGGAAGACTTGAAAAATCAGCGGTTTGAATTTCCAATCCAATGTTATTTTGTGCCTAGTAAAAATCTCTCGAAAACTGCAAACTTCAATTTAAGTTTTCGTATGTGAACGGAGAATAAAAATCACAGGAAACTCTATCATATTTATGAGAAAAACTGCCGAACGGCACTTTTTGTCTTCTTGTTTGAAAAATGAAAAGGAAAGAAAAATGACAAGCTGCAAGTGAGGAAAAAAATATTTGCCTGCTGGGAATGTTACATAAGAAAAGCAGTTTTATTTTTTTATAGAAAATTTACGAGTTGAAAAGAACTCATCCAAAACCTGAGGCAGCGAGTAGATAAGTTTCTTCTTTACGAAAGATTGGTCGTCAAGAGAACGACGCGCCCTCATGCGGATGGATGTCAAATTATGGAAATTCCATGATCCGCAGTATTTCCTGCTCACGGAACAGTAACTATGTCAGAATATTGTCGGATACATAGGTGTATCTTTTATTTTATTATTAACATTTGTGCCTTCAAACCTGAAAACCAAAATAAAGAATAATAGCTCCGTAAGAGTAAAATCAATAGGAAGCAACATTTAATCTTTATTATTCATTTAGAAAAGCCTAGGCCAATGTAAATCCACTAAAGAGATTCTACATTTCTCGAAAGGTAAAGAAGCCCAAAAATATAACAATAAAACAGATACATCAATAATAATAACATATACATTGAATAAACAATTTACCTTGGGCAGCAGTTATCGAGTGAGGGTCACATTGATTGAGAAATTAATCGGCGTATAAAACTTGGATGCAGTACTTTTGGAAGAAACAGTACAATTTTTAAGAGCAGTATGCCATTATGTCTCAAAAAAAAAGTGTTTAATCAATGCATCCTGCCAGTGCTTACGTAATGGCAAAAAATGCTCAAGAAATGGCAAAAAATGCTCTGCTCAGGGAGGCTTTACCTTGGCTATACGTTAGAGCAGGAAGCTACATAGAACCGGTTTCCTGCTCTAAGCCTCGATAAAGCCTCCCTTTTAGCCTTAACAAAGCCTTCCTGAATAGCCTATACGAGGTGATTGTAAACTCCTTCAACAAAACAAGAGGGGTGATAGTACACATCAATACGAACAATATTTGCAATAGAACCTAGGGCCGCATTCCACTCCTTGTGCCAGAAAAGAGCACGTTCGAAAAACGTTCAGCAGGCACACAGAGTTCCAACAAGTTCGTGAGAAGCACAAGATGCAAATCAGGTGCGCTGAACACGTACGTAGACGATGAGAAGCAGACATTTAAAAACGCAGCCGAATCCGTTCAGCCGTATTACCGTGCGAACATCACATGAGAATTGACGTATACGTCTAACCGGCGCAGCGTATCCTGTGTTCCTGGAGCAAGTGCTTCCCGGTCTGTTACAGGATGTTCCGCTCACCACACGGAGCGATACGTGGTTCATGCATGATGGGGCCCCAGCACACTTTGCCACCGAGGTCAAATGCTTCCTAAATGCGACATATCCCGGGCGGTGGATTGGACGTGGTGGGCCTATGGCTTGGCCTCCACGGTCCCTGGAACTTAATATACTGAGCTTCTTCTGGGGGAAAACATGAACACATTTTCCAACGTGACATCTGTGGACTACCTGGGAGATTTCGTCGCGCGAATCGCTGCTGCTGCGGACAAGATCAACACCACACCGGAAGTCTACGAGAGGGTGCGACAGTCCTTCATTCGCCGGTGTGGGCTGTGCAACGACGCCCTTGGACGCCCGTTTGAGCAGCTCCTTCTTTGTCTTTCTCTGATGCGATTTGAATAGTGCAACTCATATATTATGTATGTCTCTTGTTTTCACTGTTGAAAGCTCAACTTGGATATGTAACGCTACTCTTTTTTGGCACTAAGAGTGAAATGCGGCCCTAGGTTCCATTGAAAATATTGTTCGTCTTGATGTGTACTATCACCCCTCTAGTTTTGTTGAAGGAGTTTACAATCACCCCGTATAGCCTCCCTTTTAGCCTAGATAAAGCCTTCCTGAATAGTCTAGATATAGCCTTTTTAAAGACTTCCTGAGGAGAGCGAAACTTGGGTAGTTCTTGAATCTATTTTACGCCTAATAAATGTAGATTTTTGAAAATACAACACACATAAAAATTGGAAAGGGAGTGAGACAAGGTGACACCATATCTCCGAAGCTCTTTAATGCCACATTGGAAAATGTCTTTCAATCACTGAACTGGGAAAACAAAGGGATAAAGATTAATGGAGATTATCTAACCCACCTTCGTTTTGCTGATGACGTAGTCATTTTTGCAACTACCCCATCAGAGCTGCAGAGTATGATCCAGGAACTTGCTGACAAGAGTAAAGAAGTGGGATTAAAAATGAACTTTCAGAAGACAAAAGTGATGTTCAATGCTTTTACAAGAAATGAAGATTTATCGATTGACGGAAAAAAACTGGAGATAACAGACACATATGTTTATCTTGGACAGCAGATATCAAGTGAGGGTCACATTGATGAAGAAATTAATCGGCGTACAAAACTTGCCTGGAGAGCTTTTGGAAGAAACAGCATAATTTTCAAGAGCAATATGCCATTATGTCTTAAAAGAAAAAGTGTTTGATCAATGCATCCTTCCAGTGCTTACGTATGGTGCAGAGACGTGGACCTTAACTAAAAGAGACATACAAAGGCTGCAGACAACTCAAAGCAGCATGGAGAGGTGCATGCTTGGTATAACCAGGAGAGATTAAAAGAGGAACTCGTGGATCCGAAAAATGACAAGAGTGGAAGACATCATGATCAGAGTTAAATCCCTGAAATGGCAATGGGCTGGACATACTGCCAGAAGGACAGACCATAGATGGACAGCCGAAATTTTAGATTGGATTCCAAGGGACAGGAAAAGACCCAGAAAAAGACCACATGGGAGATGGGTGGATGAAATTCGTAAATATGTGGGAGTGACATGGAGGAGACCGGCACAAGACAGACCGTTGTGGAGGAAACTTGGGGAGACCTTCGTCCAGCAGTGGATTGATAATGGTTGACAATGATGATGATGATGATGATGATGAAATGTAGATATTTGAGACCACTGTTTATTCAGTGCATATGTGAAATTTCGAAATATTTTTGCTTCTTGTTGAGCACCTGAGTTTTTAATATATCATGGCAAAAATGATTTTCAAGTTTTTGCTACACGACAGCGATGCAACGTATATTTATTGCAAGATAACTTTTGAGAATGTCGAACTGTATAGAGAAAAATTCGAAGTTTATAAATATTAGTGCTCAGAAAAAATCAGAGATTGAAACGTATTAGCAAATTCAGCAGCTTGTGTTCCTACGAAAGAATGCATCAACAAATTTCGTAAATTAGCGAAAATAAGATAAACCGTTTTTTTAGTGGCTATCCTTAAATTGGTTCTTTTCTAATGCAAGTGTCACACTCCGTGGTCTGCCAAACTAACGCGAAATAAAATTTAAGAATTAATTGTTGATATCTGGTCGTCCATTGGTTGACGATCCGGAGGTAAGAATTAGAATTTGTAATAATCGGTGGGGTTCTTTAAGCAACGAAATCTTGTTGATTAGGTGAGATATCTTGTGCTGACAATCTAACCATTAGAACAAATTTCTATGAACCGCAGAAAAGAAAAATAAGATTCATTCTGTATCAGGACTTGCACGAGACATTTAAATAACATGATGTTCCGCGCTATGGGAAGTAACAGTTATTTTTTTAATAACTAGGCTCGCTACGCTCGTTTCCAGAGTAGCGCTCGGGCCCTGCAGCCCGATCTCCAAATATATCACATGAAATAGAAACTGGAAAATTCATATAAATTTCAATTTTTATTGCATGTATAATAAGCAAATAAGACTTTGCTATTCCGAAATTTCAGAGTTCTTTTACTGTCTTTAATTTTTGGAAGGTCGGACTTTTGTCGTTTGAACTTAGAGCACTTACTAAATTTAACACTAAGGAAATCAAAAGCGGTCCAAAAAGCATTTCCGTAAACCGTAAACATTTATGCTAAACCGTTAAGGTGGACGTCAAGTAATTTTGCTTCCTATACTTCCAATGAAAAAACTGTTGTACACATTTCCTTCACAATCAGTGTGTTCCCAAGGATGAAAATTTGAACATCGATTAAAATAACTTCATATTATAACTTGGAATACTTAATATTTCCTAAAACATAACCATAATTATATTAATAATCAATAACGTTTCCTTTGGGGGTGTTGGAACCAGAAAATAGATGGCGCGACCTGTACTTTGAAGACGACAGTAGACAAACAAATGTTGGATTGCATAATTATGGTTATGTTTTAGAAAATATTAAGTATTCCAAGTTATAAAATGAAGCTGTTTTAATAGATGTTCAAATTTTCATCTTTGGGAACGCATTGATTGTAAAGAAAATGGGTACAGAAAGTTTTCCATTTTCTTTGAGGTTTAACGACCACCGTGAGCAACTCAATGGGCTATAAACAGTCACCCGTCCCTAATTTAGGGTCACTGGTTCTAGGGAAGGGAGAGAGCCAGTGCCGTAAGACAAACACAACATCCATGCCTCACCGGGATTCGAACCCGGACCCCGTTCAGACGAATGATCAGAGGCCATCGCTTAGACCACTGCGCCACCGGGGCGGCAGTTTTCCATTGCAAGTATAGGAAGCAAAATTACTTGACGTCCACCTTAAACAGATGAGATAGCTTTACCAGTAAAACATATGCATAACAAATTTTCTGCGTCACCATAGCAGTACGTTATGGGACCACAAGCCGCTTCTTTTTTTTTTTTTTTTTTTTTTTTTTGATTGGAGGTTTAACGACCACCGTGATTAACTCAATGGGCTATAAGCAGTCGCCCGTCCCTAATTTAGGATCACTGGTTCCAAGGAAGGAGAGAGCCAGTGACGTAAGACAAACACAACATCCATGCTTCACCGGGACTCGAACCCGGACCCCGTTCGGACGAATGATCAGAGGCCATCGCTTAGACCACTGCGCCACCGGCTTCGTTTCTTTCCTTCGCGTCTTTAAAAAATGCTTAAAAAATCAGAAAATGAAATTTTCTTAAATTTTTTTTTGTAAAAAAAAAGGATGATAGTTGTAAGTTTATGCTGTAAAAATTGCAATGCGTTATGATTTATAGTTTGCCATATATGCGCTTTTTTAAATGGATCCCATCGCGAAATAGAGAATTTTGTGAAATTTAGAAATTTAATTTCTCGTAAAATAAATCGAAATTCGAAAAAAGGGCGACGAGGTGCAAAAATTCGGTCATGGCACTACTTGCCTACAAAGGTTCGTGGTTCTGTTGCTGTTAGTGTGTCCGGAACGCTACCTGATAGCACTTTTTTGCTTACCTTAAGTTTAAAATACAATAGCTCTTGAAGTATCGCCAGAATTGAGAAACGGTTTATTTCAGCGTGTTTTCCAAACAAGTTTTCTACAAACGATCTAAATTTCATATTTTTTGTGTTCATTACGTTTTGCGCAGCGAGCTAGGAAAGCAAGAGTGTCGCAAAATTTCTAAAATAGCGGCAGCAGCAGCGGCGCCAGTTACTTTCTTTTAGAATAGAGAGAAACAAATTTACGTGATTCGACCGTAAAGGCTGTAATATGATAGGGCACGCACCTAACCTAAACAAAATTTGACATCATCCAAAAATAAACTGCGAGAATTTCTTGACCTGCGAGGGTTTATAGCACAAAAAACAACAACTACAACAACAAAAAAAATAAAAAACTGAGAAATTATGATCAGTCTGTCGCTCTATTTGCGCGAATTATTTAGTATCGCACTCATGAAAAACTTCTCCGCCCTAGACATTGCGTTACTGTATCGGTGTTCGGGAGCGGAGGGCCTTGCCGTGGCCTTCTAGCTCTGACGTCACACAACAATTCTAAGGCTTTCTATTAGAGATGATTTTGGCATATCACCTTAAACTGTTTATTTGCCAAAAGTCGGCAAGGTGCAATTCTTATTAAGTAGAGTTCGGTCAAAAATTGTGCAAGATGGGAATGGCACACTCTGCGTTCGAAATCGCGCAGTAGAGTTCAACTCAGTTTTTGTTCTTTAACTTAGCTATCGATAAAGGTTTGCCAATAATAAAGGTTTTTCGCTTACAGTTCCCTTCCTCTGCTTAATCCAATTATTCAGGTGTTGGCACTGGAGTACCTGAATGATTATCTGCTTACTTAGTGCACATGTTGGTCCGATGCGATCACGGCTTGCTAAAGGCACAGACTGAGATATTTTACCGTTGTAATGTGGTCATCCCCGAGATTGAATCGCAGCTGATTAAACAGTTTTTACACACACACACACACACACACACAAGCGCGCTCCCACTCACGCACATCCGGATGTGGTGATTTCTAGTAGAGGGGAAACCCCAGTTTATTCTTCGGAGATCTCAGCGGGGTGAAATCCTCTTTCCTCCACATCTTCCACTTTTGGCACCTTAGTGTGGAAAGGAGGGGTGCCCCCCCCCCCGCTTTCTCCGCAGGTGAGCCGATGTCATTGGCTCGACGACCTGAATTCTTACTGCACTTTCCAATAAATGCCTTCGTCCGATAGCGACTTTCGGGTTTCTACTTCCTCTTAATGATCACCGTCACTCGGTTGCGTAAAATGTCCCCAGGTTGCGAAATATTGACGGCGCTATTTCGGAACCTAATGACATTTGCATATTACAATATGCGGAAAGGCTTCTGTCAAGGAAAAATACTTTATTTTATAACCTACGGAGAACACTGGTTCCCATGTTTAATTAGATATTGCCGCCTTTCGTTATATGCAAAAGCTACACATTTTCTTTGTCCTCAAGAGGATCAGATCAGATCATATGTACAAGATTTTAGGGAGTGTTTGATTCCAGTTCTTAAACAACCCTCAGAAATAAGAAGCTAAGAGATTTGGGGTATATGTCTGATAGGAAAGTGACACGGAAGCAAGGTAGAAAGGGGGAGGAAGACTGTCTTATTTATTACCGGGGTCCGACGGCTTAACGTGCCCATGGCATCGAGAGGATGGTTTGGTTCTCTCTTATATCGCCATTTCACAGAGAACTCAAAATTCGCAGGTAAGACTTCTCACCTCCTCTGTCGGCGCTCTATCCAGCCACCAACGAGTAATCACACGCCTTCAATCTACTCAACAATCTCCCTCTGCTTCTACAACAGAGCTTCTACACCATTCTTTGTTGATTGACATCGCAATTATCCCTTGAAGCCAGGACATTTGTCTATAGTAGAAAGCTCTGAAATGCTGGATGGTGGTGGATGGCACACACTGCGTTGGAAATACCGCGGTAACCAGCGTTTAAATCTCGTTCTCACATTGTTTCAACTGTCACTTTTGTTATCGAAAAAAAGATTATAAAGTCTCTTTAAAACCTTTCTCATTCGACCATTTTAATGGCCTTCCACATCAAGTTTGATGGCAACACTCTGCTGGTGGGTAGGCGATCCAACGTGCTTGGCGCTCCGAAATGTGAGGCTTTCGGTTTTGTTCCAATTTGTTCGGGGATGTTACAAGCTCTCAAATGTTTACAAAACTAACGCTGTCCTTGTCTCTTGATCATCAAACAAATTGAAGCACCCGAAATACAAATCTTAAGATTTATACAGTAAAAACATCTATACAAAAAGGTAAGCAGCCCCTTTTTGCTGCTTCCTTGAAGTTCTCTTATTAATGTAGTTTGATATTCACCCCGTGAAGGTGAACTGCGCAGCAGTTCAATGTCTTCTTTTAGCTTTGAGTGGCAGCGCTTAGTTTTATGAATCCATTCAGATTCGAAGAAACTGTGTGAAGGAGGGGAATTAAATCAACATCAGCCTCCCTGATGGTCGAGTGTGCTTCTGGTCAGTTGTCAGAGTTGAAGCCGGGTTTGTGTGCAGGATGAGGAATGGATGGTGTGCTTGCTCCGGTGCCTTTTCATTCTTGGAACTAGCTGCTCCAAATTAGAAACTAATAAGTCCTTACAGCCACCGATGCTCCTGGAGGATGGTGCGGGTGGAAAGTAGAAGGGTAGTTAAACTTACTACGATATGAACCAGAACCCAGATCAAATGCACAGCCTATAATACACTGACGAAGAAAAAAATCCCAACACCAAAAAGGGTTTGTGTTAGATAAACGACAGTTGGTAGGTGTGGAGAGTACATCCGTAAGATGACGTTTATGCAAATTTCGCGCTCGGCGCATACGTGTGGCACTAGTAGCGCCCCTCGGAACATGCAAAGCAGGTTTGCTGTAAATACGCGCTGTGACGTTCGTGAGCGTTAGTTATAGTTGAGATTCGACGTAGTGTGTTGATGTTAGTCAAGAATGCCTTTAAGAAGACGAAGAAGCCATTATCAACAGCTCACGGAGTTTGAACGAGGTCGTGTAATAGGGCTACGACAAGGTGGATTTTCTTTCCGAAATATTGCAGAACTACTTGGCAGGAATGTAGCCACTGTGCATGATTGTTGGCAGCGGTGGTCAAGGGAAGGTACTGCCTCAAGAAGACCGGGTTCCGGCCGGCCACGTGGCACTACTAAGAGGGAAGACCGCTGTGTACGGCGTATGGCCGTTGCGCATTGTACCGCGTCTGCGGCAGCAATTCGAGCTGCAGTTGCCACCACAGTGACACAACGAACTGTTACAAATCGGTTACTTGAAGAGCAACTCCGAGCCCGACGCCTTGTAGCGTGCATTCCACTTACTCCAAATCACTGCAGTTTGCGACGTCAGTGGTGTCAAACTAGAGCTCATTGGAGAACGGAGTGGAGATCTGTTTTGTTTTCCGATGAAAGCCGGTTCTACCTGGGTGCCAGTGATGGCCGTGTGTTGGTTAGAAGGAGGCCAGGTGAGCGCCTGCAACCAACCTGTCTGCTGCCGAGACACACTGGACCTACACCTGGAGTTATGGTCTGGGGAGCAATTTCCTATGAAAGCAGGAGCACTCTCGTGGTTATCCCACGCACCCTGACGGCACAGTTGTACGTAGCTCTGGTGGTTGAACCTGTTGTGCTGCCACTCATGAACAGCATTCCAGGGAGTGTTTTCCAACAGGATAACGCTCGCCCGAATACCGCTGTTGTAACCCAACATGCTCTACAGAGTGTCGACATGTTGCTGTGGCCTGCTAGATCACCAGATCTTTCACCAATCAAGTACGTAGGGACATCATTGGACGACAAATCCAGCGTCACTCCCAACCAGCATTAACCGTCCCTGTATTGACCGACCAAGTGCAACAGGCATGGAACTCCATCCCACAAACTGACATCCAGCACCTGTACGACACAACTGCATTCAACATTCTGGCG
The DNA here is from genome assembly GCA_039090855.1 of Macrothele yani. Taxonomy (NCBI): domain Eukaryota; kingdom Metazoa; phylum Arthropoda; class Arachnida; order Araneae; family Macrothelidae; genus Macrothele; species Macrothele yani. The sequence continues at coordinate 153,319,322 of CM077030.1, forward strand.
GTTACACCGGTTATTAATGTACCAGCATTTCACATTTAAAATGGCTCTTCTCGCGCTTACAATAAGCTGTGATCTTGAAACCTTAATCGATTAAATATGTTACCTATACAAATGTATTGCCGCCATTTCATTCCTTTACAACTTATTTTTCGTGGTGTTGGGATTTTTTTCCCGTTAGTGTATTAACGACGGTGCAGACTGCTGCGTCTCAAGCAATAACTTTGAATGTTCTGCGACTGGAGAACACTTTCACAAGTTGATTACAAAACTGTCACAGTAAATATATTTTATGGTGAAAACCAGTGGACTTTGAGTCCTATCAAGTTTATACATAAGTTTTGGAGAAAACAAGATAAAGAAACTGCTTAGGCGGGTTAGGACCATCAAGAGTAACTCTGAGGGCAGTGAGCAATCTCCGGTCCCTAATGTAGGGCTACTGGTTCCGGAAGAGCCATCCAACAAGCACACCATCCGTGCCTAATCCGGGATTCGAACCCGGTCTTATCCCGGACAAATGGCTAGAAACCAGAGCCTCAGACCAGCTACAAAGGCAGTTCGGGTGCAACTGGCTAGAAGCCAGAGACTCAGACGAGCTACGAAGACAGGTCGGGTGCAAATGGCTAGAAGCCGGAGCCTCAGACTAGCTACGAAGGCAGGTCGGGTGGAAATGGCTAGAAGCCAGAGCCTCAGAACAGCTACAAAGGCAGGTCGGGTGCAAATGGCTAGAAGCCAGAGCCTCAGACCAGCTACGAAGGCAGGTCCGGTGCAAATGGCTAGAAGCCAGAGCCTCAGACCAGCTACGAAGGCAGGTCGGGTGCAAATGTCTAGAAGCCAGAGCCTCAGACCAGCTACGAAGGCAGGTCGGGTGCAAATGGCTAGAAGCCAGAGCCTCAGACCAGCTACGAAGGCAGGTCGGGTGCAAATGACTAGAAGCCAGAGTCTCAGACCAGCTACAAAGGCAGGTCGGGTGCAAATGGCTAGAAGCCAGAGCCTCAGACCAGCTACAAAGGCAGGTCGGATCCAAATTGCTAGAAGCCAGAGCCTCAGACCAGCTACGAAGGCAGGTCAGGTGCAAATGGCTAGAAGCCAGAGACTCAGACGAGCTACGAAGGCAGGTCAGGTGCAAATGGCTAGAAGCCGGAGCCTCAGACTAGCTACGAAGGCAGGTCGGGTGCAAATGGCTAGAAGCCAGAGCCTCAGACCAGCTACGAAGGCAGGTCCGATGCACATGGCTAGAAGCCAAAGCATCAGACCAGCTACGAAGGCAGGTCGGGTGCAAATGGCTAGAAGCCAGAGCCTCAGACGAGCTACGAAGGCAGGTCGGGTACAAATGGCTGGAAGCCAGAGCCTCAGACCAGCTACGAAGGCAGGTCGGGTGCAAATGGCTAGAAGCCAGAGCCTCAGACCAGCTACGAAGGCAGGTCGGGTGCAAATGGCTAGAAGCCAGAGTCTCAGACCAGCTACGAAGGCAGGTCGGGTGGAAATGGCTAGAAGCCAGAGTCTCAGACCAGCTACGAAGGCAGGTCGGGTGGAAATGGCTAGAAGCCAGAGCCTCAGAACAGCTACAAAGGCAGGTCGGGTGCAAATGGCTAGAAGCCAGAGCCTCAGACCAGCTACGAAGGCAGGTCGGGTGCAAATGGCTTGGAGCCAGAGCCTCAGACCAGCTACGAAGGCAGGTCCGGTGCAAATGGCTAGAAGCCAAAGCCTTAGACCAGCTACGAAAGCAGGTCGTGTGCTGATTACGTAGTGGTAGATACGTAGCTCAAAAGAAATCTTATACTTAAATTATTTTAACTGGTAGACAAAATTTGATATCAGGTACAGAGAGTATCAGTAACGGGAAACATATACAAAAAGGTAGTTTTCAATTTGGAAGAAAATTCTTCGTAAAACGAGAATGTATTCAGAAATTTTTAAGAAAGTTTAGTACGTAAGTTATGCATGATGTGCATGTGTGTGGCTTTTAGACAGCATTAAGAACACATTTCGATGCTAAAACTCACCTTTCGCACCATTTGTTCCACAATTCAGTAGACCCATCGCTTTATTTCTGCCTTTCTTCCATCGCATGACTTTCTGAACGGTTCCTCTTTAAAGTCATTTTTTTGTTCTTTTCTTTCCTAGCGGTTTCAGTCTCGTAATTGTTCTCCACTCGTTCGCTTTGGCACTTATCAATACACAACTCTAAATGCTCAGTCTTGGATATTTTGTTTTTAAACATTCTAACTGACCTTACTCCATCATTTTTATTCATTCCTCATACAAAATATTGTGTTTGGAAGACAACTCAATAGATGGCAGCACAAGGAAGTCTTGGCCAGAACTTGAAAAACACGGAACCATTAACACCTGTGATGCGAAAAGGTCTATAAACAAGGTTACCTCCACCACATGAGAAAATCCTGACGATGAAGTCTCCGAGAACTGCGAAATGCTCACTAAACCCTAAAAAACCTGCTCTTAAGGAAACCGTAATTAAGTTTAAAACAAAAAAATGTAAGGCAGGAAAGGAATTTCTACCTCAAAAGCTTTCCCAACTTTGTTTGTTTGTTTGTTTGTTTATTGAAATATTCTGCCATACAGCTGATAATTCAATACATAACAGTAATTATACAATATACTCAACTACAACAAAACTGAAGTATTAAATAATTAGTCAAAAATATTCACTATACATGAGTACCATTTTAGATATTTCATAAACTTTTCAACAAACCAAACATGTAGAGTTAGTATTGTGAACAAATATATTATTTATGGCGCCATGAATCACCACGGTGAATGGCATGAAGCCAGTGAAAAAGGCTTTATTAAAAATGCCTGGCAAGCCCCTGATCCCCAATTTATTAAATGACAGGCCAGAGAGCACGAAACAGAAAATGTGTAGTATAACGCAGGGTAGTCATAGGGAGTAGCATAATAAGTATATCATAAACTATAACCAGCATGCAACAATATATGAAAAAGTACCAAACAAACCATCAAATACATAATGTGAAGTTACCTAAGTATTTCAATATCTTGACAAGCCAAAACGCCAGAAACTAAACTAATGAAAAAGTTTAAGCATAATACACTGAAGTGCCAGAAAAACTGGTACACCAGTCTAATACTTGGCATGACCCCCACGGGAGCGCAGGACTGCAGAAATACGACGGGGCATGAACTCCACTAGCTTCTGGAAATATGCTGTAGGCAATGAACAACATACTTCCTGCAGAGCGTTCCACAATTCAGATGAATGCTCTTCTAACCATAATGTGGCGTCCCGACACTTGTGTGGAGGTGCATTGTCCTTTTGAAACAGGCCTAACCCATTAGCATGAATGCAGGACATGAACGGGTGTACCTAGTCAGAAAGGATGCACATAGCGTTGGCCGGTCACAGACGTTTGTAGACGTACCAGGGGTCTCAGTGAAGTCCAGCCAAACACACCGTATACCATTACGGAACCCCCACCAGCCGGTACAGTTCCTTGTTGCAAGGCGGGATCCATGACTTCATGGGGTTGGGGCCACACACGAATCCTTCCATTTGCCAGATACAGTTGGAAACGCGACTCGTCAGACGAGGCTACTTGTTTCCAGTCATCAAGTGTCCAGTGGCGGTGTTACCGTGCCCAAGCGAGGCGCATAGCTCTGTGTCGTGCACCCATCAAGGGGACTCGAGTTGGGCGTCTGCTCCGAAAGCCCATATCGTGCAGGGTACGTTGCACAGTCCGGACGCTGATGCTTGTTGAGGCTCCTGCATTGAATTCCGATGATACCTGCCAGAGTGTTGCACGCCTGTCGCGTGAAACGATTCTTGACAGCCGATGATGGTCACGTTCACACAATGTCTTTTTACAGCCACACTGGTATCGTAGGTTAGAGGTTTTCCCAGAATTCTCGTAGTCACGGTACACCCTTGCAATGGTCGTCCGTGAAAATCCGAACTTCGTTTCTACCTCTGAAATGCTATGGCCCATCTCACGAGCGCCAACTATGACACCGCGTTGAAAATCGCTTAAATCGTTATTACTTGTCATTCTCATGCCGAAAACAGTTCTGACAGCTGGCAAGGATGTCTATCGCTTTATACACGCACTGGCGGACGCAACCGAGTACGCGCATAGGTGACGTTGCTATGTATTTTGCATAAGCTCGTCTGCACCAGTTTTCTGGCACTTCGGTGTATATGAGCAAGTACCAAACAAACCATCAATACATAAGTGAAGTTATTTAAGTATTACATTATCTTGACAAGCCAAAACGCCAAAAGTTGAACTAATGAAAAAGGTTAAGTATATTATACCCTGAAGAGCAATTGAATTAAAGATATCTGTCTGGTAACGTGTAGCACCACCTTTCGCCCTGCTGACGGCGGCGATTCGTCTCGGCATGGACTCGACAAGACACTGGAAGCGTCGGGAAGCCATACGGATCCACGACCCTTGAACAAGCTCCCACAGTTCACGAATATTTGATGGAGGGGAGTCAGAGCCTCGAACATCTCTCGATGGCATCCCAGATGTGCTCGATGGGATTGAGGTCACTTGACCTAGCTGGCCAAGGAAGCGAAGTCACGTCGGTGGAGTGTTCATCCAACCATTCAGATACAATTCGGGAGCGATGGCACGGTGCATTGTCTTGTTGCAGGATGAGGTCCCCAGTGGGATGTTGAAGACGCAGAAACGGGAGCGAACGGTCGTCCAGGATATCCCGGTAACGTTGACCTGTGAGGGACGATGTCACACGTACCAGGGGTCCCATTTCATACCACGTAAGTAGTCCCCAGACAAAAATGCCACCTTCGCCAGCTTGAAGAGTACCCTGCTGGCAAGAAGGATCCATCGCTTCATGTGATTTGCGCCGTATTCGCATCCTGCCATCCGCATGTACCAACGTGAATCTCGACTCGTCAGTCCAGGCAACATTTTCCCACATGTCCGGGCTCCAGTGGCCATGTTCCCGCACCCATGCTAATCTTTGCGCCCTGTGATGTTCGGTCAGCAGCTGTACCCTCGTGGGACGATGGCTTCTGTACCCCATAGCGAGGAGATGGTTCTGGATGGTGTGGCTGCTTACACGTTTTTGTGCACCAGCGTTAAATTGCCGAGTGATGTCTTGCACTGTGGCCCGTCTATCCTCTGTTACAATGCGAGCTAGCCGACGATGACCCAGCTCATCTCCACGCTGTTGTCCACGGCAGTTGGCTCTTGCAGGGATGGTTTTAACGGATTCGATATATTCACGGTGCACCCGTGACACAGTGGCTCGTGAAAATCCCAGTGCCTGCACGACTTCCGAGATGGAGTGACGCATTCGTTGGGCCCCGACAATTTTCCTACGATCAAATGCGCTTAGATCCTTCGTCTTACCCATACTGCGTCCGGCTCTTACTGATTCTCGTCGCATCGCTGCATACGTCATTCCGTTTCCGTTCACAGGGCCTCCCACAGCGCCACATTTGCATAACGCCAGCTGTCTCTAATTCAGTTGCTCTTCGGTGTATGGTACGTACACTGGCGCGTAACACAATATATGAGAACAGTCCAAAAACTTACATCTCGAAGCTACATATGAAATATTTATTATTAGGGCGCGGATTTTTATGACATGTCATGTTTTATCCTAGAAAGTCATATTTTGATCTTTTGAAAATGTTAGGTCATATTTTTGACTAATTTCGTAATAAACGGCATATTTGGTCATATTTTAACCAATCCTTGGCTACGCGAATGCGAAATGACGTCATAAGTACTCCACGACTCGTAACCGAAGCATTTCGAACGGCCTGAGTTTTCCGTGGGAAAATTTCTCTGAATATTGTTTTACTTAGCCTCGTTTGGATTATTATTATTGGCATCTTGCCAACCACTGAAACGAGCCTAACGCGGTGGTTTCTTCATGAGTACTTGTAAATCAGAGCTTAATTCTCTTTTATTTTTGGTTTACTGTACCCAAGCTAAAAGTAAAACTCTTGTCTCAATTTCAGTTTGATCTCAACATGTCTAAAAGCGGGTATTCGATGAGCGTAAAATTACGGTGTTTTGTTCAAGAGTTTGTTTGGGAAGCGGATTTTCAGTAGCGATGGTGATATTTTCTTTTGTAAATTGTGTGAAGTCAGGGTATCGGATCAAATGCGTTTTAATGTTTAACAGCACTGTGCTACCGCGGAACATCAGAGGTGTTGGGCAAGATTTTCATCCGCTGAGAACAGCCAGCGTCTCCTTTTCGAGACATCTTCTTCAACTGCAAGTTCATCAAAGACACACTCAAAATATTGTAAGGACCTTGGTAAAAGGATATTTACTTCGAATATTTCCTTAAGGAAATTAAGTAGTGGTTGCGTCAGAGATTTTTTGGAGAAGTACAGCAGTCATCCGATTCCAAATGAATCAACTCTTAGGAAAAACTATATCTCCGCCTGCTATGAAGATGGTTTAGTTAAGACTAGATCTGCTGTTGCCAACAGTAAGATATGGGGTTCAATAAATGAAACAATTGATGCAGATGGAAGATACATAGCTAAATGTTATTATTGGCACTCTGAAATGTGACAAGCCTGATGAAGTATTTCTTCTAACGTGCGAAAATCTGCAAAAAGTAAACAATTCCACTATTGCTATACTCTTCGACGATTCAATGAAATTACTGAGGCCAGATTGTGTACAAAGAGAAAACATCCTCTTGTTTTTACCAGATGCAGCTCCATACATGATTAAGGAAGCAAAGGGACTTAAACTACTTTATCCGAAAATGGTCCATATCACATGCCTTGCATATAGAGTACACAGAGTGACCGTAGAGATTCAAAACAACTATCCTGATGTAGATAAGCTAATTTCAAATGGTAAAAAGGTTTTCATAGAAGCTTCGCTTCGCGTGCAGAAATTCAAAGAAATTGCTCTTACTTTGTCACCTCCTCCCCAACCTGTCCTAACACGGTGGGGGGGGACCTGGCTGGATGCTGCTTTGTATTACTGCGCAAATTATGATTTTTTAGACAGGACAGGTAAAAGAATTTGACTGTTGTGATTCTTCTTCCATTAAAATTGTGCAAGATCCCTTTTCTGATATCTTGGCTGGAAACTTGGCATATATAAAATGTATCTTCAGTGGAATACCTAGTACAATCACTCGCCTTGAAACTGTAGGAATGAAACTTAGCGATGAACTAGAAATTGTGAAACAAACTGTGAGTGATTTAAAGCAAGCAAAGGTGAAAATACATAGCTGGAAAAATGAGTGACAAACTGAAAAGAGTGTTGCAATCTAATACGGGTTATTCAATACTTCTCAAAATAAGTGACATTCTTTGTGGAAGTGAAGCAAAATTTGATGACTTCAAGCCAGAATTTTCTCTAGATGAGTTGGCGTTATTCAAATTTGCCCCTGTAACCTCTTGTGATGTCGAGCGGAGTTTCTGTAGGTACAAGAACATACTGACTAACAACAGAAGGAGTTTTGAGTTTGATAACCTGAAGATGCAAATAATCATCCAGTGCAATTCTATGATCGACGATTTTACTCTCAAAATGTCCATTTGATTCCTTCAACTCTAGCGCTTTGCACTGATTAATGCTAATTGTTTAATTAAATAGAAGTCATCAAGTTCTAAGCATGTAGAAGCGATGAAGAATAAACATTTTAGTTAATAACTACAATCTACATGTGTATTAACTAAAAGGTTTATTCTTCATCACTTCTACATACTTAGAACTTGATGACTTCTATTTAATTAAACAATTAGCACCAGAACTCTTCCAGTCCTCCCAGCAGAAGTTGCACATGCAATCAAGAACATGAAGCGGGGAAAAGCTCCAGGAGAAGATGGAATTACTGTAGACATCATACAAGAAGCAAGTGGAGAAATCGAAACAGTACTCGCCCAAATTTTCACTCGATGCCTTAATGAAGGGAAGATTCCTGAGGATTGGAACAATGCTACAATGATCCTGCTACATAAAAAAGGTGACATTAAGGTTCTCAGGAACTACAGACCTATCAGTGGTGTAACGTACCAGGAGATGTGACGTACCTGCCAGAAGGACGCACACGACATAAAGGCAGATAGCAATTAGAATACATGTCCGCGTAGCTTAATTGGTAGAGCAACTTATTCCGGAAGGAGTGGACCCGGGTTCGAACCCCGGCGCGGATAAAAATGACGGAGAAATTTACTTCGTTATAATGGCGCCCGAACTATCCGGATGACCCGACCGTTCAAAATCTCGCATTGGTGTGATGTTATTTCCACACCGCGAGATAGGAAAAATACGAGCAGCACTTCGAAAGAGAAAAAAAAAAAAGAAAAATAAGGGGGAGATGATGTAACGTACCAGGAGATGTGACGTACCTGCCAGAAGGACGCACACGACAGAAAGGCAGATAGCAATTAGAATACATGTCCGCGTAGCTTAATTGGTAGAGCAACTTATTCCGGAATGAGTGGACCCGGGTTCGAACCCCGGCGCGGATAAAAATGACGGAGAAATTTACTTCGTTATAGTGGTTTATAAAATCTTCACTAAAGTTCTTTCACACCGCTTAGAGGTGACACTGGACATGGCTCAACCGAGAGAACAAGCTGGATTCAGGAGTGGCTACAGCACAATAGATCATATCCACGTACTGAGAGAACTAATTAAAAGAGCGAGGGAATATGAACTTCCATTGAGCATGGCTTTTATCGATTATGAAAAAGCCTTTGATTCGGTGAAACCATCAGCAGTTACAATGGCCCTGAAATCCTGCGGTATTGAAGATGCGTACATTAATATTATTAATAACATCTATGAAAATGCAAGTCCAAAGATTCGGCTGTTGGAAAATATAACACACATAAAAATTGGAAAAGGAGTGAGACAAGGTGACACCATATCTCCGAAGCTCTTTAATGCCGCATTGGGAAATGTCTTTCAATCACTGAACTAGGAAAACAAAGGGATAAAGATTAATGGAGATTATCTAACCCACCTCCGTTTTGCTGATGACATGGTCATTTTTGCAACTACCCCATCAGAGCTGCAGAGTATGATCCAGGAACTTGCTGACAAGAGTAAAGAAGTGGGATTAAAAATGAACTTTTAGAAGACAAAAGTGATGTTCAATGCTTTTACAAGAAATGAAGATTTATCGATTGATGGAGAAAAGCTGGAGATAACAGACATGTACGTTTATCTTGGACAGCAGATATCAAGTGAGGGTCACATTGATGAAGAAATTAATCGGCGTATAAAACTTGTCTGGAGAGCTTTTGGAAGAAACAGCATAATTTTCAAGAGCAATATGCCATTATGTCTTAAAAGAAAAGTGTTTGATCAATGCATTCTTCCAGTGCTTACGTATGGTGCAGAGACGTGGACCTTAACTAAAAGAGACATACAAAGGCTGCAGACAACTCAAAGCAGCATGGAGAGGTGCATGCTTGGTGTAACCAGGAGAGATAAGAAGAGGAACTCGTGGATCCGAAAAATGACAAGAGTGGAAGACATCATGATCAGAGTTAAATCCCTGAAATGGCAATGGGCTGGACATACTGCCAGAAGGACAGACCATCGATGGACAGCCGAAATTTTAGATCGGATTCCAAGGGACAGGAAAAGACCCAGAAGAAGACCACATGGAAGATGGGTGGATGAAATTTGAAAGTATGCGGGAGTGACATGGAGGAGACTGGCAGAAGATAGACCGTTGTGGAGGAAACTTGGGGAGACCTTCGTCCAGCAGTAGATTGATAATGGTTGACAATGATGATGATGATGATATGTGTATAAGCACTGAGTTTTAAAAACTGGGTGATAATTTCATAAAATTTATGGTAATAGTTTCGGTTTAATTGGTCATATTTAAACGACTTTAAGGTCATATATGCTTGCATATTTTTGACATTTTTAGGTCATAGAAATCCGGTCCCTATTTATCATAGATGTAACAGTAGGTGGAAACTGTAAATAGAAACGAACTGAATATAACCCGCACTCCACCAACTGTTTCTTACAAACCGTGCTGATATGAGAATCGATATGAGCATCGATATGACTAATATCAACACCTTACCAACAATACACTACATTAAATAAACACTGAAGAATAAGTTACGCCTAGAGTGGCATGACCAAAATATAGTAAATCTACACTGCTGGCCAACCAAAATGCAACACCAAGAAGGACACGAGATAGCAAAGCCAGATTTACTGGACACATAACAACAGATACAAAGATGAAACGATTGAGCTTACAGGCCCGTGCGACTTGCGGAACACGCAGACATCAATAGTTCGTGTGGCCCCCATGGCTTGAAATAACGGGCGCTACACGCCGCGGCATCGAACGAAAGAGGCTTTGGATGTGAGCTTGGGATATGTCGGTCCAGGCTGCTTCCACACGTTGCCACAGTTCATCACGGGTGGTGCTTGCCGGGCCACTCGGTTGCCGATCAGAGACCAGACGTGTTCGATGGGCGACATATCGGGAGAACATGCGGCCACGGCAGCACTGGCACCTGATGGGCCGTGAAGAATTGTTGCATGATGCGTGGCACGTGCGGGCGCGCATTGTCCTGTTGAAACGTGGCCACTGGCAGGTCCTGCGGATAAGGGAGGACTACCGGCTCCAAAACGTCGGAGATGGTGTGGTGGCTGTTTAGTGTGCAGGCGATGCGTACCGGAGGGGTAGCGGGTGTTATATCCAATTGCGCCCCAAACCATAACGTCAGGTGACGGACCGGTATGGAGATGCATAATGCAGGCGTCACACAGTCTTTCGCCGCGGTGCCGCCACACGCGGATCCAACCATCGTGGTGTTGCAAGCAGAAGCGGGATCCGTCGGAGAAGACAATGTCGTGCCATTCCGTAATCCAGGTGCGGCGTTCAACGGCCCAATGCCGCCGCACTCGCCAGGGGTTTAACGTCAGTGGTAATCTGAGCATTGGGCGCCGTGCGACAAGTCTCCGCTCCTGCAGACGACGTCGAACGGTACGTGCTGACGCAGGTTGTTGCGCACCACACCATAATTCCTGCTCTAGGATTCGTGATCTGGCGGTGCGAGCCATGAATGCCCGCAGCACAACATGCCGGTCCTCTCTTTTGGTGGTGTGCCGCGGCTACGGCAATCGCTCACGCCGGTCCGTCCGTCCCTCCTGCACCCACCGAATCCATACTCGCCTCACTGTAGTTGGATGTCGTCCCACACGGGCGTCGATGTCTCGGTACGATAAACCGCTGTCGCGATAAGCCACTATTCGTCCTCTGTCGAACTCCGAAGCGTGCTGGAATGACGGCCGTATTCTGCAACGAGGCATCAGGAAGCTTCCCACGCACAGGTCCGGCAGCACAACACACTTCCACTACTTACACCCCGCCTTCTGTGCACCCTTCTTATAGTGCTTCTCGGGGGCGTGCCGGGCGTACATGATTTGCATGTGCTCTGCAAGGCTAATCGTTTGCATGTCCTCTCGCGGGCGACGCATGCTGCAAATTTCAGGCCAATCGGATGCTTCCTTCTTGGTGTTGCATTTTGGCTAGCCAGCAGTGTATAATCAAATTATAATACCTTATTACATATACCTATAGTCATAGTACCACTATGTATGACCGTCACAACCATTCCATGCCAAATGTCTCTACCTGGTCAACGCTATTTCCAATAAAAGTGAGAAAAAGTTTGTGAAATTCAAGCTGCTCCAAGTGGCTAATTGGGGGTCATTTGAAACATGTACTATGCGAAGTGCTATTAGAGAATTTTAGCTATTTTCAAACAATTTAATCGCATTCTGTTTTCGAATTCAGGTATCCCCAAGATTCCTGAATTCGAAACGCTATGTGTAGTTTATGTAGTTGTCCACCTCTAATATACTGGGTTGTGGGATAAGTTACGACGTATTTTAGCCATGTTTTGCAAAGGTCATTTATTGATGGAAAGAACAAAGATCAATCAATGATGTAATGCCCGTTTTGTTCGATAACCTTTTGCCATCTTTCAGTGAGCTACAGAATGCCTCGTTCACAGAAGGATCTGTCTTTCGTGGCGAAAAACTGTACAAGGTGCTAATTTACAGCCTCATCTGAATTGAACATTATACAACGCAAGGACTGTGGAAGAGAGCGAAACAAGTGGAAGTCTGACGGCGTAAGGTCAGGCGAATATGCTGGGTGTGGCAACACATCCCACCCAAGCTCCAACGATTTTTGGCGGGTGATCAAACTTGTGTGTGGTCTCGCGTTGTCGTGATGTAACACAACACCTTTACGACGAACGAGCTCTGGACGTTTTTGGCTGATGGATTCGTTCAAACTGTCCAATTGTCAACAGTACACATTCGAATTGATTGTTTGGTTCCGTGGTAGGAGCTCGAAAAACACGACAGCTTTAAAATCCCACCACACTGAGACCGGAAACTTTCGCTGATGAATGTATTCTTTGGATGTCGTTTGAGGCGAAGCAGCACGTCGGGACCAAGACCGTTTGCGCGGCACATTATTGTATACAATCCCCTTTTTGTCACCAGTTATCAGTCGCTTCAAAAAAGGATCGTTTTCCTCACGTTTAATGAGCATATCGCAGATGTTTATACGCGCCGTCAATTGAGCTTCTTTGAGTTCATGAGGAACCCACACATCGAGCTTGCTTACTTGTCCCAGCTTCTTCAGGTGGTCGTGAACGCTTGAATAATGGATGTGCAATGTGTCTGCAATCTCTCGTGTCGTGCAATGCGGGTTTGACTCGATCAATGCCTTGATTTGGTCGTCATCAACCTCGGTTGGCCTCTCAAACCGAGGAGCATCGTTGAGGTCAAAACCACCAGCACAGGATTTTGCGAACCACCGCTGGCACTGACGTTCTTCTAGAGCATTATCACCATACACTTTACGCAACGTTTCACAAGCTTGACGGGCGTTCTTCCCTTTACGGAAGTAAAACAGTAAAACATGGCGAAAATGCACAGTTTGGTCTTCCATCTTCAACTTGATGTCAAACCTCCGAAAATCAACCTAATCGCTCACTATTCCTTTTAGACTGCAGCTAAATCTAGCTCCTGTCGAATGTCATAGCGATAATAGAGGTGCATATGCCTCTAATACTTCCAAAATAGCTTAACCACCATCGGGTGCCAAAATACGTCATGGCTTTTCTGACAACCCAATTGAAGTGCCAAAAACAACAACAACAACAACAACACCTCTCTATTACCGCGTTGGTCCTCCTAGTCGTAGGATAACGATGAGGCATAGACTCCACGAGCTTTATGTAGGAGAAAGCGCACATCATGCTTTCTGAAGAGCATCCCACAATTCCGCAATATTCGCCGGTGGAGGATTTCCGGCATTGCCTGCAAGTTGAACAGCATCCCAAATATGTTCGATGGAGTTCATAACCAGCAAACTCCGTGGAATGTGTCTCCAGCCATAATCGGGCGACTGTGGATGGCTGCTGTGGCGCACTCTTGTGTTGAAAGAGGTCGCATCCGTCTTCGTGGTAGCATGACATGAACGTCTGCAAATGATCTCCAAGGATGTTTACGTAGCTACCACCGGTCAGAACTGTCTGCAGATGTATAAGGGGTCCTAATGTGTGCCATCTGAAAACACCCCACACCATGGCAGAGCCACCACTGACTTTCACTGTCTTTTGTAGGCATGCCGGGTCCTTTGCCTCGTGGGGTTGTCCCTACATCCGGAGTTGGCCATCTGCAAGAAAAAGGTGGTACCGTGATTCGTGCAACCAGACTGCACGTTTTCAGTCATCTTGGGTCCAATGGCGATGCTCCAGAGCCCAGGCGAAGCGCACAGCATTGTATCGTCGGATCAGAAATGCCACCTTGGTGGGCCGTTGGCTCCGGAACCCACAGAACACATCTGTCCGAACGCTGATGCTACTACTGGCCCCAGCATTGAACTGTAGTATGGTTTGAAGCAATGTTGCACCCCGGGCGGATGTTACGATGCATTTAAGAAGCACGCTGTCCACGATCGTGCAGAGCTTTTCAACGGTCACACGGGTCTCTCACGCTGAATGTTTTCCCCGAGTTTGTGTGTACCCTTGAAATTGTTGACCGTGTAAATCCAAATGTTATGGTGATTTCCGAGACGGAATGACCCATCTCCCTGGAGTCGACTACCATGAGACGTTCGAAATCGCTTAAATCCTGATAAGCTGCCATCTGAACTGCGAATGCTACTACTTGAGCTTGCGGAGATATCTGCCTCTATATATACAGTACGTTATTTGTGAATGATACAGTTTACCTTATGGGTGTGGTGGCATGTAATGGAAATGGTAGCGCCCTTCCCAGTGTTTTATTGGCTCTTCAGCAGCAACGCCCTTCAGTAAAGTGTAACTGGGACGCCCCGGTGGCACAGTGGTCTAAGCGATGGCCTCTGATCATTCGTCCGTAAGGGGTCCGGTTTCGAATCCCGGTGAGGCATGGATGTTGTGTTTGTCTTACGGCACTGGCTCTCTCCCTTCCCTGGAACCAGTGACCCTAAATTAGGGACGGGCGACTGCTTATAGCCCGTTGAGTTGCTCACGGTGGTCGTTAAACCTCCAATTATTAAAAAAAAAAAAGTGTAACTGGTTACTTTTGTTGTTGATTTTAGGTTCGATCGAGTCATGGTCGACTCTTGGTGACTGTAAGAACAAATGCCTACCATCTTGATTTGTTCTCAGAAAGATCTCGTAACTCTACTTTGGCCGACCCTGTGGCGCAGTGGTCTAAGCGATGGCCTCTGATCATTCGTCCGAAAGGGGTCCGGGTTCGAATCCAGGCGAGGCATGGATTTTGTGTTTGTCTTACGGCACTGGCTCTCTCCCTTCCCTGAAACTAGTGGCCCTAAATTACGGACGAGCGACTGCTTATAGCCCGTTGAGTATCTCACGGTGGTCCTTAAACCTCCAATCCAAAAAAACAACAAAAACAACAACAACAACAAAAAAAAAAAACTCCACTTTGCTCACTCCACAAGGGTCTTCGATTCTATCCAACGATCTTGTTCTCTGGCTTCCCTTTCTTCGATTCCATTCAACGATCTTGTTCTCTGTCTCCAAACTTGCCAAGCGAGACAATTTTTTTAAACCCATAATTGGCACGCATTACATGCCCAAAATTGTGATTTTTTTTTATAGACCATATCCTCAAGCGAGCAGCTGGGTTTAATTTGGTCAAGTACTGATTGATTACTTCTTCTTGCAGTCCATGGAATTCTAAGTAGCCATCTCCAGGTCAATAATACAAAAGCATCAATCTTCTTACTCTCACTCTTTTTTTCTTTTTTCTTTTTTTGATTGGAGGTTTAACGACCACCGTGAGCAACTCAATGGGCTATAAGAAGTCGCCCGTCTCTAATTTAGGGTCCTTTGTTCCAGAGAAGGGAAAGAGTCAGTGCCGTAAGGCAAAAAACAAAATCCATGCCTCACTGGGATTCGAACCCGGGCCCCTTTCAGACGAATGATCAGAAACCATCGCTTAGACCACTATGCCACCAGTGTCCAGCTTTCACAACCATACGTACGTTTTCACAGGAAACACCATATATTTAACAATTCTAATCTTTGTCATATTTGAGATGTTTTTATCCTTCATAATCTTCTCTAAATTTGTCATTGTCTTTCTCCCTAGGGATAATCTCCTCCTTATTTCTCCATCAGACTGCCCCTCGTTGTCTACTCTGAGCCCAAAAGAATAAAATTGTCTACGACCTCCACTAGCTCCCGTCAATTAAAAAATCTGTAAGGTTGAAAGTTGGCATGACTTTTTTGTCTTCTTAATCATCATCATCATCATTGTCAACAATTATCAATCCACTGCTGGACGAAGGTCTCTCCAAGCATCTTCCACAACGGTATGTCTTGTGCCAGTCTCCTCCATGTTACTCCCGCATACTTTCGAATTTCATCCACCCATCTTCCATATGGTCTTCTGGGTCTTTTCCTGTCCCTTGGAATCCAATCTAAAATTTCGACTGTCCATCGATGGTCTGTCCTTCTGGCAGTATGTCCAGCCCATTGCCATTTCAGGGATTTAACTATGATCATGATGTCTTCCACTCTTGTCATTTTTCGGATCCACGAGTTCCTCTTCTTATATCTCCTGGTTACACCAAGCATGCACCTCTCCATGCTGCTTTGAGTTGTCTGCAGCCTTTGTATGTCTCTTTTAGTTAAGGTCCACGTCTCTGCACCATACGTAAGCACTGGAAGGATGCATTGATCAAACACTTTTCTTTTAAGACATAATGGCATATTGCTCTTAACAATTATGCTGTTTCTTCCAAAAGCTCTCCAGGCAAGTTTTATACGCCGATTAATATCTTCATCAATGTGACCCTCACTAAATATCTGCTGTCCAAGATAAACGTACACATCTGTTATCTCCAGCTTTTCTTCATCAATCGATAAATTTTCATTTCTTGTAAAAGCATTGTACATCACTTTTGTCTTCTGAAAGTTCATTTTTAATCCCACTTCTTTACTATTGTCCGCTAGTTCCTGGATCATACTCTGCAGCTCTGATGGGGTAGTTGCAAAAATGACTAAGTCATCATCAAAGCGAAGGTGAGTTAGATAATCTCCATTAATCTTTATCAATTTGTTTTCCCAGTTCAGTGATTGAAAGACATTTTCCAATGTGGCATTGGAAAATGTCTTTCAATCACTGAACTTTGTTAAATATTCAGAAGACCAATGTGACATCGGTCTTCCTAATATTTAACATTAAATCTGATTTTGCAGTTTCCACTTTTACTTCCTTGATAATGTCTTCTAAGTCTTTTTACTTTCTACCAAAATAGTGGTGTCATCTGCATATCTTAAATTGTTGATGGTTTGACTTCCAACATGAATACCAATATCAATCGTTATAGAGAAGGTGAAATGTAATATTAGAAGATCAAGTGTTGATCACATAGGATATTAAAATTATGTCTTGCACAACACAAAACAAATGCTACAGAGTGGGAAATTTAGTGCAAGAAGGGAACCTTATTCATTTTTATTTTTATTAATAAGTATTGAGATCATTCACAGAGATGTAATCAAGATCATTGTCTTAATCAGTATGAAGCTCATGATCACTTTATTTTTGAAAAGATGTGAAATGTCAAATTCATCAAGAAAAGTATATTTTTCAGTTCTGCGGTATATTTGCCGAAGAAATTGCTGCATCCGTTTCTTCCCAGATGATTGGTTGCTATCCACAGGAATGTTTCTCGTATTTACAACTATTTTGGATGAAAAGTTCAGAGAAACTACATACACTGACGGAAAAAAATCCCAACACCAAGAAGAGGTTGTGTTAGATAAACGACAGTTGGTAGTCGGTGAGAGTACATCTGTAAGATGACGTCTATGCAAATTTCGCGCTCGGCGCATACGTGTAGCGCTAGTAGCGCCCCTCGGAACATGCAAAGCAGGTTTGCTGTAAATACGCGCTGTAACGTTCGTGAGCGTTAGTTATCGTTGAGATTCGACGTAGTGTGTTGATGTTAGTCAAGAATGCCTTTAAGAAGACGAAGAAGCCATTATCAACAGCTCACAGCTCACGGAGTTTGAACGACGTCGTGTAATAGGGCTACGAGAAGGTGGATTTTCGTTCCGCAATATTGCAGAACGACTTGACAGGAATGTAGCCACTGTGCATGATTGTTGGCAGCGGTGGTCAAGGGAAGGAACTGCCTCAAGAAGACTGGGTTCCGGCCGGCCACGTGGCACTACTGAGAGGAAAGACCGCCTTGTACGGCGTATGGCCGTGGTGCATCGTACCGCGTCTGCGGCAGCAATTCGAGCTGCAGTTGCCACCACAGTGACGCAACGAACTGTTACAAATCGGTTACTTGAAGGACAGCTCCGAGCCAGGCGCCCTGTAGCGTGCATTCCACTTACTCCAAACCACCGCCGTTTGCGACGTCAGTGGTGTCAAGCTAGAGCTCATTGGAGGACGGAGTGAAGAACTGTTGTGTTTTCTGATGAAAGCCGGTTCTACCTGGGTGCCAGTGATGGCCGTGTGTTGGTTAGAAGGAGGCCAGGTGAGCGGCTGCAACCAACCTGTCTGCGGCCGAGAAACACTGGACCTACACCTGGAGTTATGGTCTAGGGAGCAATTTCCTATGCCAGCAGGAGCACTCTCGTGGTTATCCCACGCACCCTGACGGC
Source organism: Macrothele yani (assembly GCA_039090855.1). Taxonomy (NCBI): domain Eukaryota; kingdom Metazoa; phylum Arthropoda; class Arachnida; order Araneae; family Macrothelidae; genus Macrothele; species Macrothele yani. The sequence goes on from CM077030.1 coordinate 153,337,455, forward strand.
ACAGTTGTACGTCGGTCTGGTGATTCAACCTGTTGTGCTGCCATTCATGAACAGCATTCCAGGCGGTGTTTCCAACAGGATAACGCTGTTGTAACCCAACATGCTCTACAGAGTGTTGACATGTTGCCATGGCCTGCTAGATCACCAGATCTGTCACTAATCGAGCACGTATGGGACATCATTGGACGACAGGTCCAGCGTCACCCCCAACCAGCATTAACCGTCCCTGTATTGACCGACCAAGTGCAACAGGGATGGAACTCCATCCCACAAACTGACATCCAGGACCTGTACGACTCAATGCATGAACGTATGAGTGCTTGCATTCAACGTTCTGGCGGTTACACCGGTTATTAATGTACCAGCATTTCACATTTAAAATGGCTCTTCTCGCGCTTACAGTAAGCTGTGATCTTGAAACCTTAATCGATTAAATATGTTACCTATACAAATGTACTGCCGCCATTTCATTCCTCTACAGCTATTTTTTCGTGGTGTTGGGATTTTTTCCGTCAGTGTATGACACATCTAAAGTTTCTACGAATTGCGAGCATCGATTTACATTTGTTGAATCTGGGGGTCTTCTGTGTACATTTATGATTAACTTCGAGAAGAACGGCACATGAACGCTAAAGATTTGCTCCCGGAATACCCAATTCTTTGTTTCAATGTAGACATGTTTTTAAAGAAATGAAAAGGACATCATCTTTGTTCTAATACGTGTGATGTTCCTCAGAAAATGTAGAAGATATCGTATTGCAATGAGAAGAAAACGGAAAGGAAATACTTGTAATATACACCAAAACAAACAGAAGAATGAGACTTAAAATTTATCGCAGTGCTGAAAGAAAACACGGCACTGGAAATGCAACAGAAAAATCGCACTAAAAGAGAATAAAGCTCATGTGCATGCTTTCTGTTTCAATTTAGCTTCCTGCTTTTGACAGGTAAGTCATCGATGATTATAAATGAACGAAAAGGGGACATGAGTCATTAAACAATTTATTTGCTTTCATGACTAATAGTTTGTAACAGACATAAAAAGAAGATTTGCTTCTCATTAATACACTGAACGGGTAATTACCATTACTTGAAAAAAGAAAGCAAAGAATTTCGAGTTTTTTCTCATCAAATTAACAAGTGGAGATCTTCCTCATGAACTGCAAATGATATGCCTTACAAATGAAGAATAATGATGCACTTTAGGGCAAAAAAGAGCTTCAGGAATAATGTATCGTTGGCCGATAGAAATGGCCGTTGTTTAGGAGGTCCAACTAAATTACAAACACCTTTAACGTTAAAAATTCAAAAGCTTCATTCAGGTGAAAGCCTTGCTCGTGACCAAAGAAACCATAGCAAAACGAAAGAAAGAGAAACTGTGTTTCACTGGCCCATAATTAGCTGCTGATGCTCAATAGAACAAAGTAAGTATATACGAAGTGAAAGTGAACTGGGTGTGTCAAAAAGTGTAAGAAAGAAGATGAGAACAGTTTGTCACACTTAACCTTCTACTGCAAGTTCTTAGAAAAAAAATTAAGGAATTTTGCGTGAGCTTAAGACGTATAAACCGAAAAATTTTAAATCACACTGTGATCTTCCATCAGCTACGCTTAATTGCTTAAAGGCTGACATTTACGGCACTGAACCAGAATGCCTGATTGCTCATCAATTTGCACCTTTTGCTATTGCTTCCTGTGCATCCGCCATTTTGCATGATTCAAATTACTGCGTAAATTTACTTTAGTTATTTAAATATCGAAAGTAAATGAGATTATGTTATTGAGAAGTAGGCTTAATTTTAACCTTTGCAGCGCTATTATGAATTCTGGAATTTAATTTTTTTAGGAAAATAGATTTGGCAAAAGTTTGCATATCAAATTTAATGCCCATGCGCAGATATACACTACTATTTGTGAAAGTTGCAACAACAAGAAAGAATCGCGCTATTCAAATGAAATTTATATCACAGATTGTTCATGTTACAGAAGATAACTCATTACATTTGTAGAGCTATACAAGATTTGTAACGGGCATAATTTCACAAGTTATTAGTTTAACATATTAATACAAGGATTCGTTACAAATACAAAGTCATTATCAATTTTATATATTGTTGGAATTGTTAAGCAAAGATAAAGCTGTTTGGTTTTGTTAAGATTGCTAACTTAAGGCTTTATAGGGAATTCAAAAATTTGCAGCTACCTTCTGTTTATATTTTACATATCTTATATAAATCGGTTTTATAGGGAATTCCTAAACTGCAACCAACTTCCGTTTATCTTTTACAAGTCCGCAGCACATATCTTTGGGGTGACCGTACTAATGTATGTCAATAATTCATGGTTTTATATCTGAATAATATTATGAGTTATACGTATTATACACCTGTAGACTCAACTGTTTGTTTATTTTTCAATACACAACCTCCATGCCTCACCGAGATTCGAAGCCGGACCCCTTTCGGACGAATGATCAGAAGCCATCGCATCGTATATGAATCAGAATGATATATCTTCCAAATATCAGTAAAGATACTATCTAGCACCATTGTTTCGACCCCTTGGGCTATCATCAGCCAATAGAAACAGGAAATTTATATATCAGATTCCTCATGCTACAGGAGATAACTCATTCCATTTGTAGAGCTATACAAGATTTTTTCGTTTCAAAACTTAGTATCGTGTGAAGCCACGTCGATCAACAACAAAAGCAGTGAAAATCTTCCAAATACGTGGAGACAAAGTAAATAGAAGGCGAAAAACACTCGGATAATTATCCAGAGATCTGGAGTTCGATCCCAGCGGTGTCGATATACACTGAAGAGCAATTGAGATAGAGACAGCTGGCATTATGCAAATGTGGCGCTGTGGGCGGTCCTGTAAACGTAAACGACACGACGTATGCAGCGATCCGACAGTATAAGGAGTGATGCGACGGGAATCAGTAAGAGTCGGACGCAGTATGGCTAAGACGAAGGATCTAAGCCCATTTGATCGTGAGAAAATTGTCGAGGCCCGACGAATGTGTCACTCCATCTCGGAAGTCGTGCAGGCACTGGGATTTTCACGAGCCACTGTGTCACGGGAGCACAGTGAGTACATCGAATACTGTAAAACCATCCCTGTAAGGGCCAACTGCCGTGGACAACAGCGTGTGGATGAGCGGAGTCATCGTCGGCTAGCTCGCATTGTAACAGCGGATAGACGGGCCACAGTGCAAGAAATCACTCAGTAATTTAACGCTGGTGCACAAAAACGTGTAAGCAGCCACACCATCCAGAACCATCTCCTCGCTATGGGGTACAGAAGCCATCGTCCCATGAGGGGAGGGTACCGCTGCTGACCACACATCACAAGGTGCTAAGATTAGCATGGGTGCGGAAACATCGTCATTGGACCCTAGACATGTGGGAAAATGTTGTCTGGACTGATGAGTCGATATTCACGTTGGTACATGCGGATGGCAGGATACGAGTACTGCGTAAACCACATGAAGCAATGGATCCTTCTTGCCAGCAGGGTACTCTTCAAGCTGGTGGGGGTGGCATTCTCGTCTGGGGACTGTTTACGTGGACTGAAATGGAACCCCTGGTCGGTTTGACATCGTCCCTCACAGGTCAACGTTACCGGGATATCCTGGACGATCCTTTACTCTCGTTAGTGCGTCTTGAACGTCCCACTGGGGACCTCATCCTGCAACAAGACAATGCAGCTCCCGAATCGTATCCGAATGGGTGGATGAACACTCCACCAACGTGACCTCGCTTCTTTGGCCAGCTAGGTCACCTGATCTCTATCCCATCGAGCACATCTGGGATGCCATCGAGAGAGATGACCTCCCTCCATCAAATCTTCGTGAACTGTGGGAGCTTGTTCAGGGGTCGTGGATCCGTATGGCTTCTCAACGCTTCCGGTGTCTTGTCGAGTCCATGCCGAGACGAATCGCCGCCGTCATCAAGGCGAAAGGTATCTCTAATTAAATTGCTCTTCAGTGTACAATTTTTCAGTTGCTGTGTTTTAATTAAAGACAAACGTGGAAAGAGCGATGACTTTGTCTGTTAACAATAACATCCGCTACACCGCGTGACATCGAATGGAAGAGGTTTTAGAAATCGTTCTGAGAAATAGACTGCTAGGCTTCTTCTTTGCGAGACCAGAGAGTTAATTTGCGGCGACTGGCGGACACACTTGAAAGGCCAGTCGCTTAGCAACCATGTCTCAAACATGTTCGATCGGGAACATATCGGGCGAACGTGCAGGCCAAAGAGGAAGCGATACTTACTGTACATGGAAGAGTTTTTGGACATTCATGGACATATGTAGCCGAGCAGTGCTCTGCTGGGATATCTCCCGGACAACTCTGAAGGAAGGGTATCACCTCTACCTCTGAAACATCCCTGATGTATCACTGTTGAGGTTTCTCTCAATTCGTCCCAGGGGAGATCGCGAATTGAACCCAATGGCGCTCGAAAGCATGATGCTTGTCTTTGGGTCGGTATGACGCTGTAAGGTGTGTCGTTCAGCACGATGTATACGAACACGTATGCGACCATCATTGTGCATCAAGCTGAATCGTGACTCGTCAGAGAACACGATCTGTTGCCAGTCAGCGCTCCAGTGTTTGTGTTAGAGACACTATTACAGCCTATGGCGTCTGTGGTTGAGGGTCAAAGAAACGCTCAACAATGGGCTGCTGGTCCTCTGTTAAGCAGACGAGGTCGAATTGTGCTGGAGGACAAAGCCTGACCTGTGACAGTGCTGCACTGCTGCTCTAACACCGTGGATGTCGCTGTGCGATCGGTCACTGTCTTAGTATACTGTCTTAGGATCGGCCGCTGTCTTAGTATACTGTCTTAGGATCGGCCACTCTCTTAGTATACTGTCTTAAGATCGGTCACTGTCTTAGTATACTGTCTTAGGATCGGCCACTGTCTTAGTATACTGTCTAAGGATCGGCCACTGTCTTAGTATACTGTCTAAGGATCGGCCACTGTCGTAGTATACTGTCTAAGGATCGGCCACTGTCTTAGGATCGGCCACTGTCTTAGGATCGGCCACTGTCTTAGGATCGGTCACAGTCTTAGTATACAGTCTTAGGATCGGCCACTGTCTTAGGATCGGTCACTCTTAGTAGACTGTCTTAGGATCGGTCACTGTCTTAGTATACTGTCTTAGGATCGGTCACTGTCTTAGTATACTGTCTTAGGATCGGCCACTGTCTTAGTATACTGTCTTAGGATCGGCCACTGTCTTAGTATACTGTCTTAGGATCGGTCACTGTCTTAGTGTACTGTCTTAGGATCGGTCACTGTCTTAGTATTCTGTCTTAGGATCGGTCACTGTCTTAGTATACTGTCTTAGGATCGGTCACTGTCTTAGTATACTGTCTTAGGATCGGTCACTGTCTTAGTATACTCTCTTAGGATCGGTCACTGTCTTAGTATACTGTCTTAGGATCGGTCATTGCCTTAGTATACTGTCTTAGTATCGGTAACTGACTTAGTATACTGTCTTAGGATCGGTCACTGTCTTAGTATACTGTTTTAGGATCGGTAACTGTCTTAGTATTCTGTCTTAGGATCGGTCACTGTCTTAGTATACTGTCTTATCTTCGGTCACTGTCTTAGTATACTGTCTTAGGATCGGCCACTGTCTTAGTATACTGTCTTAAGATCGGTCACTGTCTTAGTATACTGTCTAAGGATCGGCCACTGTCTTAGTATACTGTCTTAGGATCGGTCACTGTCTTAGTGTACTGTCTTAGGATCGGTCACTGTCTTAGTGTACTGTCTTAGGATCGGTCACTGTCTTAGTATTCTGTCTTAGGATCGGTCACTGTCTTAGTATAGTGTCTTTGGATCGGTCTCTGTCTTAGTATAGTGCTTAGGATCGGTCACTGTCTTAGTATACTCTCTTAGGATCGGTCAGTGTATTAGTATACTGTCTTAGAATCGGTCACTGTCTTAGTATACTGTCTTAGGATCGGCCACTGTCTTAGTATACTGTCTTATCTTCGGTCACTGTCTTAGTATACTGTCTTAGGATCGGTCACTGTCTTAGTATACTGTCTTAGGATCGGCCACTCTCTTAGTATACTGTCTTAGGATCGGTCACTGTCTTAGTATACTCTCTTAGGATCGGTCACTGTCTTAGTATACTGTCTTAGGATCGGTCATTGTCTTAGTATACTGTCTTAAGATCGGTCACTGTCTTAGTATACTGTCTTAGGATCGGCCACTGTCTTAGTATACTGTCTTAGGATCGGTCACTGTCTTAGTATTCTGTCTTAGGATCGGTCACTGTCATTGCATACTGTCTTAGGATCGGTCACTGTCTTAGTATTCTGTCTTAGGATCGGCCACTGTCTTAGTATACTCTCTTAGGATCGGTCACTGTCTTAGTATAGTGTCTTAGGATCGGTCATTGTCTTAGTATACTGTCTTAGGATCGGTAACTGACTTAGTATACTGTCTTAGGATCGGTCACTGTCTTAGTATACTGTCTTAGGATCGGTAACTGTCTTAGTATTCTGTCTTAAGATCGGCCACTGTCTTAGTATACTGTCTTAGGATCGGTAACTGTCTTAGTATTCTGTCTTAGGATCGGTCACTGTCTTAGTATGCTGTCTTAGGATCGGCCACTGTCTTAGTATACTGTCTTAAGATCGGTCACTGTCTTAGTGTAGTGTCTTAGGATCGGTCACTGTCTTAGTATTCTGTCTTAGGATCGGTCACTGTCTTAGTATAGTGTCTTTGGATCGGTCTCTGTCTTAGTATAGTGCTTAGGATCGGTCACTGTCTTAGTATACTGTCTTAGGATCGGTCACTGTCTTAGTATACTGTCTTATCTTCGGCCAATGTCTTAGTATACTGTCTTAGGATCGGCCACTCTCTTAGTATACTGTCTTAGGATCGACCGCTGTCTTAGTATACTGTCTTAAGATCCGTCACTGTCTTAGTATACTGTCTTAAGATCCGTCACTGTCTTAGTATTCTGTCTTAGGATCGGTCACTGTCTTAGTATTCTGTCTTAGGATCGGTCACTGTCTTAGTATACTGTCTTAGGATCGGCCACTGTCTTAATATACTGTCTTAAGATCGGTCACTGTCTTAGTATTCTGTCTTAGGATCGGTCACTGTCTTAGTATACTGTCTTATCTTCGGTCACTGTCTTAGTATACTGTCTTAAGATCGGTCACTGTCTTAGTATACTGTCTTAGGATCGGCCACTGTCTTAGTATACTGTCTTAGGATCGGTCACTGTCTTAGTGTACTGTCTTAGGATCGGTCACTGTCTTAGTATTCTGTCTTAGGATCGGTCACTGTCTTAGTATAGTGTCTTTGGATCGGTCTCTGTCTTAGTATAGTGTCTTAGGATCGGTCACTGTCTTAGTATACTGTCTTAGGATCGGTCACTGTCTTAGTATACTGTCTTAGGATCGGTCACTGTCTTAGTATACTGTCTTAGGATCGGTCACTATCTTGGTATCGGTCTCTGATCGATCAATTCATCCACTCGCAGACGGTTCGTGTCAGTGGTCGCAGATGATGGTCTCTCACTGCGTGGTTTGTCTTCAATGATTATTTCCCCTTCTTTAAGGTGGAGGTAAAGGCATATTCAAGGAAGCCTTCTGTTCATGGATGATGCTGAAAATCCCGCTGTTTTGGCGACCTCTTTTTGCAGCGGTCACAGTTTTGTGAGTGAATTTCACGGTCTTTTCCTCATCAAATGCTGATTTCTGAAAACGCTTCTGGCAGCATCTTACATTACCAGCAGATAATTCCTCATTTGCAAAAGTTTGCGGGTAGAAAAGCCAATAAACTGTAATGTAAGTGACTTAAATAATTGCAGATATCCTAAAAACGAAAGTCTATAACTGCTCAGTTATTATTGTTTGTATGAAAACTTTTAATATTCAAGGAAAAAGGTAAGGAAGTTCCGCGTTTCCAGTACTTGCCGTACGTAGAGCGCTACCTATTAACGATATGCAACACTACTCCAACACGTGGAAATTCAATTTTAAAACATTTCTTATAATTTTTGTTTCTCAAATTTGGAAGCCACTGACTGTAGTCCAGGGTCTTCTTCATCTATGTACCGATTTCCACGAGTCAGGAAACATTTCTTGTATGTGAACTTATGTAACTCAACTTTCACCATTGCAAGTATACCGGCGCATTTTCACTTGACATCCACCTTAAACTTCTTCATTCAGCTCTGCACATTGCTCGTGTCAATGGTGTAATCTCTGTAAACATTCTGTAGCTTTCTGTGGATGTCGGACAGCATGTACCCTTCCTTCGTCAAGAACTCAATGACGGTACGTTGCTTCTTCTTGGAATCCATTATTTACCTGCAATGAAGAAGAAGGGTTACTATTGACGTAACACATCTCTGACGTCATGTGAGAATGATTTGGATTAGATGACGTCTCACCAGCAGCTGTGTTCTTTGTTGCTATGACAACAAAACAAAGTGATATACGCGTGGACTGTGCGCGTGTAGGTGATGACGTCACCTACACAAAAACACGAAAAGTTAAACGTGACGTCACAAACATTTGTTTCTCGGTTGTTACTATGACGATTTAAAAAGCGGCACGGAGGAGGAGGGCTCTAGCAAATTATATATTAGGATATGTCGGACAAAAAAATTACAGAATGTAAAATATATTCCGTAATATGTAGTTATATGACCACCTGCTTTAATAACTGTACATCTTTAATTTTGTTATTACACTCCATTCTCCTTTAATTCCGCCAAAAACCAAGATCCCTTAGTTCCGCCAAATTTGTTGGGTGCTGTTTTTTTTTTCACGGCCCCTTCCAATATGTCCCAGATATTTTCAATAACATTTAGATTTGGTGAATTTGCAGGCAAATTAGGATGTGAAACGTCTCTCTCATGTTCTACAAACCAATCCAGCACAATTCTTTTTTTTTTTTTTTTTTTGATTGGAGGTTTAACGACCACAATGCGCAACTCAATGGGCTGTAATCAAACAGTCGCCCGTCCCTAATTTAGGGTCACTGATTCCCGGGAAGGGAGACAACCAGTGCCGTAAGACAAACACAACCTCATCGGGGTTCGAACCCGGCCCTATTTCGGACTAATGATCAGAGGCTATCGCTTAGACCACTGCGCCACTGGGGCGGCGCACATTCTAGTTCGAACGACACGAGAGTTATCATCTTGAAACAGGTGCCGCCCCGGTGGCGCAGCGGTCCAAGCGATGGCTTCTGATCATTTGTCCGAAAGGGATCCGGGTTTGAATCTCGGCGAGGCTTGGCTGTTGTGTTTGTCTTACGACACTGGCTCTCTCCCTTCCTTGGAACCAGTGACTCTAAATTAGGGACGGGCGACTGCTTATAGCCCATTGAGATGCTCACGGTGGGCGTTAAACCTCCAATAAAAACAAGAAGAAGAAGAACAACAACAACACAGGATACACTATAAGTTATTCTTGTTCCAAAAACTCGAAAAATAGCAATAACGCATTATTTAAAAGTGGCAAATATTCCATAGATTTCATGCGATTGAACTCCTGAGCGATTGGTGTAACTCCAGTACTTGAAATACATCGCCAAAACATGACACATCCATCTCCTTTTTTCACAGCTCTTTCCGCACATTCTGGTTTAAATGCTTCTCCAGCCTTCCACATGACACTGTGTAACTTATATTCTATTTTAACTTTCCTTTTGAGTTTCTTTTTCTATGTAAATTTGAGTTTCTTCTCTTAGACATTTCCAAATCTTAACGTTATGTCTTTTCCCTCAAACAAGAATGACGTTGTCAACAATCTAAGTTTGGATGTGTGTACTGATAAGAACGTTAGATAAGTATGCGATGCAGAGGTTGATTTGGAGGATTGAAGTTATTGATGGTAGAGATAATAAACGTGCTGTTGATTGCTGTTACACTGCGATTTGATGTTAAATTGCTGCTGTTGTATTGAGTGCTGTAGAGAACTTGATTACGATACAGTTGACGACGGCCAAACTATGAGTGTGTCGTAAACGACATGCAAGAAGAATAAATTCATTTGTAAGAACAAATATTGACTTCTTTCTTGAATGTCTATGTGTACCTTCTAGTATAACACTGACTCTAGGACACAAAACGTAATCACCGACGTTAAAGACTAAGTTCTACAGTTACAGCAGAAAGGCAGTTACGTTATAACTGGAGCGACCTTCACTAGAATACCAGCAGAATCCGGATTCATCGAATCATATTATTTGTCGCCACTGTTCAATGGTTCGTTGACGATGTGGTTTTGCCCAAGGAAGGTGATTTTTCTTTTGGGCAGTAGTTAACTTCGAACGTATCCGGGAAACACGACTGAATACGCCCAAGCAATGCAATACTTTCCAGAGCGTTCTTTCTGAGGCTAGTTTACTAGATTCAGAAACAGTTCTTGGCGATGTGACATGCCTGCACCGCAGGACACACGTGATATAAAGGCAGATAGCAGTGAGATCACATGTCCGCGTAGCTCAGTTGGGAGAGCGACTCACTCCGGAGTGAGGGGACCCGGTTTCGATGCCCGACGCGGACAATCTTGTACGTTATATTGGCATCCGAATTTCCAGGATAACCCGGCTGTTAAGTTTCTCGCAATGATGTGATGTTCTTTCCACACGGCGAGACAGGAAAAATAAGAATCCCTTGAGTGCTTCTAAAAAATAAATCAGTGTGATGTTACGTTCCACACATCAAATTGTCTGGGATTTCTCAAATACACGTTCTTCATGGGATGACTGTTTACATACAGCGACACATGGTCCCGACTGACCCGTGGGAAATGTCCCCGGTCCTCTTTCGGGGGTGGAGATATAACGATCCTGCCCCGCAGGATGCACACGAGAAAAAGGCAGATAGCAATGAGAGCACATAGTTCGCGTAGCTCAGTTGGGAGAGCGACTTACTCCGGATTCGATGGCCAGCGCGGTAAAACTTTGTTCCTTACAACGAGTCTGGAAAAGTGCATCAGTTGCTAATCGTCCCAAACGCCTGCGATCCCTATTTGTCATAATACAGCTGCTACCACAGTTGTTCCACCTACAGTTACAGCTTCCATACTTCTTCCACTGAAATGGACACTACTGAATGTTGACTCGGACAGTCCGACAAACTGGAAATGAACACTATTTACTGTTTACTCGTACAGTTCAACAAACTTCGCCACCTCTCTAGCTTTCGTTCTGAGACTGGTTTACTGGGTCCAGCATTGTACTGCTGCACGTCTTCAGACGCGTCAAGCAGTTCTTGAGGTCTGGAGACATGCAGCAGTTGCTAATCGTCCCAAACGCCTGCGATACCGATTTGTCATCATAGGGCTCCTACCACAGTTGCTCCGCCTACAGTGATGGCTTACATACTGCTTCCACTGAAATGGACACTACTGACTGTTGACTCGGACAGTCCGAAAAATTGAAAATGGATGCTACTGACTGTTGACTCGGACAGTCCAAAAACTGGAAATGGACACTATTGACTGTTGACTCGGACAGTCCAACAAACTTCGCCACCTCTCTGGCTTTCGTTCTGAGACTGGTTTACTGGGTCCAGCATTGTACTGCTGCACGTCTTCAGACGCGTCAAGCAGTTCTTGAGGTCTGGAGACATGCAGCAGTTGCTAATCGTCCGAAACGCCTGCGATACCGATTTGTCATCATAGGGCTCCTACCACAGTTGCTCCGCCTACAGTGATGGCTTACATACTTCTTCCACTGAAATGGACACTACTGACTGTTGACTCGGACAGTCCGAAAAATTGAAAATGGATGCTACTGACTGTTGACTCGGACAGTCCGAAAACTGGAAATGGATACTACTGACTGTTGACTCGGACAGTCCAAAAACTGGAAATGGATACTACTGACTGTTGACTCGGACAGTCCAAAAACTGGAAATGGATACTACTGACTGTTGACTCGGACAGTCCAAAAAAACTGAAAAGGGATACTACTGACTGTTGACTCGGACAGTCCAAAAAAACTGAAAAGGGATACTACTGACTGTTGACTCGGACAGTCCAAAAACTGGAAATGGATACTACTGACTGTTGACTCGGAAAGTCCAAAAAACTGGAAATTGACACTGTTGACTGTTGACTCGGACAGTCCAACAAACTTCGCCACCTCTCTAGCTTTCGTTCTGAGACTGGTTTACTGGGTCCAGCATTGTACTGCTGCACGTCTTCAGACGCGTCAAGCAGTTCTTGAGGTCTGGAGACATGCAGCAGTTGCTAATCGTCCCAAACGCCTGCGATACCGATTTGTCATCAAAGAGCTTCTACCACAGTTGCTCCACATACAGTGATGGCTTACATACTGTTGACTCGGACTGTCCAACAAACTGGGAATGGACACTACTGACTGTTGACTCGGACAGTCCAAAATATTTTGCCACCCCTTGCAAGGAATGACCATATGACCATATTCTCAGGTAAAACAATGGCTCCCTTTTGCCACTTATTAACGTCACCTTTCCTACCCATAGTTGTATCTGTAAAAATGAAGAAAGCTACAGATGCTTAAAACACACACCTCAGACATCCACAATTACAATCCAGCAGTGTCACTCTCCATACTTATACAACTCATTACGTTCATCAACTTTATACTTATTTACATGATCCAATCAGCATTCCGCAATTTTTTGCCCGATGCGTTTTACTAAAAACTGTACTGTTTCATTGGTCATTCCATTTATGTTAATATACAGTACTTCAGCTAGAACATTTCAAGCTTAACAAAATATTTTGCACAAAACATTGTAAATGATAAAAAAATAAATAACGGAAAAAGTACTTCATACCGCAAATTTTCTAGAAAATAACCGAAAATCTAGTCCAAAACGCCGAGGAGATTGATATATTTCACGCAGAGAAATGTGCGGGTGATTTATTTTCGTATCAGACAGAACGACGAGTCAATATCTATTATTATCTTTTAAAGTGGCAAGAGGAAATGAGGAGCTCCGAATGTTCATTCTCTCCGGTCGATGGCTCATTTTCATGATTCCGAATATTCATCCACCTGACGCATCTTTTGTACAAATGGCATCTAGATAGTACGACAATCACTCTTTCGATATCAGTTTATAGTTTCCAAAAGCCACGACGCCAATGCTCGTTTCTTGGTCAGTAGGAAACAAAATGCAGTAAAACCTTTGAACAGCGGACACCCTGCGACTTCAATATTTGTCCGCTAAATACATAAAACACACACCGTTTTTACACGATTTAAAAACTTGATAGAGTTCTAAAATCCTACCAAGTTAAAATTTTAATTTAATACTAAGAAGACATAGAAATACAAACGAAACAAGAGACCTTTCGAACCCGCAGTTTGATCATCCTCCGATGTGAACTAAATTACAAGGATCACATCAGATCATATGTAGAGGATTTTGGGAATGGAGTGTCTGACAACAAGTCTTAAACAACCCTTAGAAGTACGAAGCTAGGAGATTTGGGCTAGAGTGCTCGATAGGAAAGGGACACAGAAGCGAGGTAGAAAGGCGGAGGAAGACGCCTTTCTACCTCGCTTAGTACCCGGGGCCCGATGGCTTAACGTGTCCATCCGGTGCACGGCGGATATTTAGTGGTTCGAGCGATCGTACCTGTCTGGGATCGAACCCGAGGTCTTCTCCGTGGCAATCACAAAAGTTGACCACTAGGCCACCCGCGGCTCCTAAATTTCAAGGTAACAGTAACGAGTTTGTTTACACACGCTTGATGAAGTCATTATGATAACGTAGGAAATGGCACACGTCATCATATGACGTTAGTCTATAATTCTAGTTAAGAGTCATTATTAGAGAGAGGGTTTCCCACGTGATCTTGAGGAAAATTGCAAAGTAGGAATTTCCAGGGGTTGGAATGTATGAAAGAATATTGTCATTGCAAGATGAAGAACCATAATGATAGATGTATAGACTTTTGGTGAACTGTAAGAGAGCATTATTTTGAGGTGTTGCAAGGTTAGAAGTGTCTTTCCATAGAGGGAAGAGTGATCCTTCAAGGTTAAGTCTTGAAAGAGTAGTAGACATGGAGGCTGTCTTTACATTATACACGTGCTCACTAATTCTTGTCTTTAAGTTCCGTTTCGTAGATCCTATGTATAGTTTATGTGGTTCCTAAACACCATATTTAGAGTCAGGCTCTACCGGATAGCGGTCTTTTTAAATTAAAGATGAGATATTTCTGGTTTTAACTTCAAAGTCTAGATTATGCAGGTGAAGAACATTTTTTTAATAAAGGAGTAGATCTCCGATCAAAGTCTATGGATCTGATGAATTTACGGTGGTTACAGTCTAGGGTTAAAGTAAAGGAATTGGAAGACTGCAATCTCCTGTACAAACGGTTCACCAAACGTGCTTCATAGCCATGGGTAACAGTGATTTGTTTGATAATTTTAATTTCCCGGTTGCGTAAGCAAATGTTCGAAGAATGAGAAATGGCACGTTGAAGCACGAACCGCAGTGCAGCCGATTTGCAACTCATTGGACGGGTGGAAGAATTAGGAATAGTCGAAACACTGGATGTAGGTTTGCGGTAGACAGGATGTTGTATGGAATGATTATTGGGGTTTCTCTCCAACAAGAAATCTAGGAAAGGTAGCTTGCAATTGGTTTCAAGTTCCAGCGTGAACTTAGTGAAGGGGAATTGTGAGGACTTGCATTCTACAAAAGAGTTAAGATCACCTATGTTGAATTCCCAAAAAACGACAATGTCATCAACGTAACGTATGTAACAGGCTTGGACGTAGTCGAGTCCTTGCATGACCTTATTTGTCCGCTATTCAGGAGATAGTCTTCTGAGCTCACCTACGCTCACGATACAGAAAACTTTATATTTAATGCGTATATAACAGGGTGGATCGAAAAGTAATGCACACTATTTTTATTGGCAACAGTTTAATAGATAGGCAAAACAAAACATATACATACATAGTGAAACGCACACGATATAAAGGCAGATAGCCGCAGGACGCACACGATATAAAGGCAGATAGCAGCAAGAACGAACGTCCACGTAGCTTAGTTGGTAGAGCAACTTGTTCCGGAATAAGTGGACTCGGGTTCGATCCCCGGCGTGGACCAAAAATGACGGAGAAATTAACTTCGTTATAGTACCTTTACGACGAAAGCTGACTAGCATTCAAAATATAGGCAATCGTGTTGCACCGCTTTTAGCCATCTGTCTGCCAGTTCCTTGATTCCGCGGCGGTACCAGTTCTTGTCCTTCGAGGCGAAGAACTCCTTCACCCCAGCTACCACCTCCTCCTGGTTGCTGAAGTGCTGTCCGCGAAGGAAGTGGGCCATAGACCGGAACAAGTAATAATCCTACGGGGCAAGTTCCGGATTATATGCGGGGTGTAGCATCAGTTTGATGCCCTTAAGCTCCTGGAGTTTTGCCCGGGTCGGTATGAGGAAAACCATTGTCCTGTGCAGGAGAGCGCGCTTTCTGTTCACCAGTGTCGGGTGCTTCTCCTCCAAAACGGCATACATCCGCTCCATCTGTTCAGAGTAGAGGTTGGCGTTGATGGTCCGACCGTCTGGAACAAATTCGTAATGGATTATCCCCTCGAAATTCCACCAGACGCAGAGCATCACCTTTTGCTCGAAGCGGCCACGTTTGGCAACTCGTTCAAAAAGCTGACCGGGCTCAACTACTGCCGTTGTGTGCTAAGATTACGGAAACAGACCCACTTTTTATCGCACATAACAATTCTCTTGATGAAGCGTACATCACGCGGGTTTTCTGGGAGTTTCGTGCACACTTCCACTCGGCGGTTTACTTCAGCTGGTGTCAGTTCGTGAGGGACAATGCGGCAGCTCCTGTAGACCTTGTCGAGGTCCTGAAGTGACGAACCACGGTGGTCTGTGATATGCCCAGCTCGCCTGATGATCTCCGAGTGCTGGTTGTCGGATTCGCCTCTACGGCCTGGCGCACGACCTCCGAATCCACGGTTCGGGGCCAACCTGACCGTGGCTGATCGTCGAGCTTTCTGTCACCTGAGCGGAATTTCTTGAACAATCTGATTGAGGCCAGTAGGGCCAACCGATCTTCAGTTAACATGCATGGGCTGAGGTGTTGACACAGCCGGTGCATCTTCAGATCATCTGTTAGTATCCGTTGACACGCAGTCTCCAATATCTCAGCAGCTGTGTTATTTGCACTACGTCTGTTGTCGAGTACGATTGCCGCAACCTTCGAAACGTTTCAACCCGTGAAAGCTGTAACTGGCCGCTTGCTTCGTTCGTCGTCTTCGACCACCTGTTTGCCTTCTCTGAAGCGTGGATGCCAATCGAATATTTGTGACCGCGACAGGGTGTTTTCTCCATAAATTCCACCAGACGCAGAGCATTTTAAGCTTCAGTTGGATTTTTGCCCAAACAAACGCAAAACTTAATGTTAACGTGCTGCTCAAAAAACGCCTTTTTTCATCAATCGCAGAACACTGCGTAAGTTGTTCACAATACCCGGATGTATCGCAGCGAGAGCGTGACGTAGATGGACGAAACCAATTTCCCTGTGAGAGGAGGAAGATAATGTTGTAACGTAATACAATAATCACCGTGGTGTATGCGATACACGTACGTTGCCATACAGGTACAGTCCAGGAAGTTTTGGATCTTATTCCATACGTGTTGTCGCAATTCTCAGATGTTCAGGAACGTAACAAACTTTTCTTATCTAGGAGGGTGAGACTTAAAATTACGCCCCTTCGAGTTCAAAATCACGACCTTTCGAATTCAAAATCACGCCCCTTCGAGTTCAAAATCACGCCCCTTCGAGTTCAAAATCTCGCCCCTTCGAGTTCAAAATCACGCCCCTTCGAGTTCAAAATCTCGCCCCTTCGAGTTCAAAATCACGCCCCTTCGAGTTCCACTCAAATAAAACGTGGTGTTTACTTTCTCACGCACCGCCGTTATAGGGAAGTATTATGGTCTTTTAAAAATCGTATTTCAGGTTTTTGACAAAATTTTATTCAAAGTGTAAAAACTAAGTAAATACCCAAATACCACAGGTTGTAAATACCAAGTAAAGCGTAAACGTTTTGTGAAAGCCGACAACACAACACTCTACAGAAGTGCAGAACGAAAAACAAACCAACGCAGAACAAATGAGTATCGGATAGTGAACGTACCAATAGGAAGAAGCTTTAGGGTTAGGGCTTGGAAAAATTCCGTTCAAGGTTAAACACTCAGAGAACTTTCTGCGACAGAGAACAGATGATTAATTAGCTCTTCATCTCATCATCATGTTCGGAAAGGTCATGGAGGTTAGACATATCAGCATATTGTTTTCAATGTCTCCATTCACTGTTTTAAAAATTCTCTTCATGGATATGAGATGTTCAGACCTTACCGTGGATGTTACTCTGTACCCTGGTTAACTGCATGGAATACAGTTTTTTTATTAGAGGTTTAACCACCACCGTGAGCAACTCAATGAGCTATAAGCAGTCGTCCGTCCCTAATTTAGGGTCACTGGTTCCAGGGAAGGGAAAGAACCAGTGCCGTAAGACAAACACAACATCCATGCCACACGGGATTCGAACCCGGACCCCTTTCGGACGAATGATCAGATGCCATCGCTTGGACCACTGCGCCACCGGGGCTGCCGGATTACAGTATGAGACTAATCAAAGTCCTTAAAAAGATAGTACTGAAGGATACAACTTTCTTGTTTAGTTACAATTTCTATTTTTATACATCCCCCAGAGCATTAATTTACACCCTTGGAATGACCATTATGGGAGGGAAACCGCCCTCCCTGCTCTCCTGGTGACTACGGCCGTGGCGATGTTTCAAATTCATGAATAGTCACGGAAATGTTACTACGCCTTCCCTCGTCACGTAAATGGCTCAATCCAACACGTAAGACCGGTGAGTGGTATAAATCAGGCAGATCAAATCGGCAAGCTTCTACGTAGATCATTTCAAAAGTTTTGCACGCTGCGCAGGCGCTGTCCATAGGCATGGCCTGATTTCTGCACGTGCACAAGGCCTCAGAAATTGGGGGGCTCCGAACAACTTTGAAAAAGTTGATAAAAAAATCAAAAGGTTTCTTTTTTAAGTCATCAATTTGAATATATATATACATATACAGTACAGCGAGTACAATACGATGCATTGATTGATTATGAAGCACTTTGCAGCATACCAAAATCCACCTTCATAAAATACTTTGCTTCTGTGTGAAAGGCAGGATTTTCTCCCACGTGGGCAGAATTCAGACAGATGGGCAAAGCCAGAGCGTAAATGGGTCTTCATCCTCTAGTTGAAAAGCATAATAAATGACCTGTACTTTGGGGTCACTACTTGTGAAAAAAGTGGTGCTGTCTTAATCAAAATATTTTAATTTGGACCTCGGTTTCCTACAGTCCAAAATTTTCATAAAACTGAAGTATGATCTGCAATTCCGATATTCAGATTTTGAGCAGTAAATAACTGAATTTCAAAAAATTCGTAAACTGCCATAAACAAACCTCAATATTTTGAAATTTGGTTCAGCTCTTTATAAACCTGTAAATTCCAAAACAAACTGGACAAAAAAATAGTGGTCATCCGGGCCAATAGCGTAAATAATTTATTGGCACGATGAAATTTTTACTGGCCAGTGGACCAGGTAATTCGAACGCTGCTGTTGTGATAATTTACATGGACTGTTGCAATAATTTATCCCACAGTGTGTGTGGTCAGCTGCAACATTTTGTGAGGGATTACTTCTTACAGCTTAAACTACTATCAGTTCATCATTTCCATTACATTTATAGTAAACTAGAGGTTTTATATTATAACTCTGGGAGGATAGCTATTTGCTTCCGTAAATGATACTATAAAACAAAAAACAAAAATTCCAGAGCAATTAATGTTACAGCTGTAAGCTCTGCGGGTGCGGGGAAGTACAAGTGGTGTGAATGCTCGTCTATTACAAGACACATTGGCTATAAAGTTGACTAGCATGTGGGGTGCGTTTTAATGCTTTTACTACTACTCGTAGAAAAACTGCTTGCAACCAAATATTAATCTGAAAATATTCTTTTCAACTGTTGACCGAAAACGTTTGATTGAGGGGGCCTCGGATGTGCACAGGGCCTCGACTGGCCAAAGTCGGGCCCTGCCCATAGGATGACGCAATCGCCCCAATCATGGCGCCAGTTGTGAGTCAGACCAGGGTGTCACGTCAATTCGTCGCCTGCGTCAATTCGTCCACTACGTCAATTCGTCGCCTGCGTTAATTCGTGAATTACGTCAATTCGTCGCCTGCGTCAATTCCTGAATTACGTCAATTCGTCGCCTGCGTCAATTCGTGAATTACGTCAATTCGTCGCCTGCGTCAATTCGTCGCCAGCGTGAATTCGTCGACTACGTCAATTCGTCGCCTGCGTCAATTCGTCGCATACGTGAATTCGCCGCCTGCGTGAATTCGTCGCCAGCGTGAATTCGTCGACTGCGTCAATTCGTCGCAGTCGACGAATTGTCGCAGGGGACGAATTGACGTATAACCAGACTTCAGTATCAAAGCTGTGTCTACGCTTGCTGGCTAATTTGTTCCTGTTTCGAAAAATTCTGCCTAGAAGTGGAGGAAGAAAGTGAGTAAGGTCAGATCTCGCATGGCGACCATGGGTCCTACATTAAAATTTAAACTTTACGAGGAAAATCCTTTAATTCATAAAGCTTTGTGTAAAATTTGTGAGGTTAGTGTAGTGCAATGGTCTTAAGCCGCCCCGGTGGCGCAGTGGTCTAAGCGATGGCCTCTGATCATTCGTCCGTAGCCGCCCCGGTGGCGCAGTGGTCTAAGGCGCTGGCCTCTGATCATTCGTCCGTAAGGGGTCCGGGTTCGTATCCCGGTCAGGCATGGATGTTGTGTTTGTCTTACGGCACTGGCTCTCTCCCTTTCCTGGAACCAGTGACCCTAAATTAGGGACGGGCGACTGCTTATAGCCCATTGAGTTGCTCACGGTGGTTGTTAAACCTCCAATCAAAAAAAAAAAAAATAAATGGTCTTAATCTCAGGCCCTTGGAAGGACCAGTTTTGAAGGAACGTAGGGAGCCGCATGAATATTAAAAAAAACTCTTATGAAAAAATACCAACTTCACAAAACTACGCCAATAGCTTGGCAGCAGAGTTGAATATTATCTCTAATTATCTGTAAATAGTAAGAACAAAAGATCATCAATCACTGAAAACAATCACTTCTATGTAACAATTATTTTCACTTAAATCTTAAAACAATAACATTTTACCAACTGAGCACGGTACACGGTACATAAAATATTACATATTCTGACTAGACACTTGGGCTCGCTTTTTTGTCACTAACTTATCGATATTTGGAATAATGTCTTTTGAACAAGGTACTTTTAAAAGTGAGCAGAAGTGACTTAACCTATTCATTTCAAGACATTTTAGTCGGTTCATTCTTGAAAACAACTGCTCACATGAGTATATTGTTTCAAACATATATAGAATCCATGCAGCTATAGGTTATGAATGTTTACGTACTTGTCCTCTGAAACTAACTGCTAAAACTCTGTGAGACTGCAGATGTTGAATTTTTCTTTCAGGAAAGAATCACACTGAAAGTCTATTAATTCTAGCTAAAGTTCTTCAGTGCGTTGTCAGCATTATAGGAAGATGGAGACTTGACAATATTGAAAAAAATTGCTTAATATAGTTATATTCTTATATTATTCGTAACTAAACTTGTTACTTACAAACAGGATGATTTTGCTAAGCATTAATTACTATGTTTATATTATATCTATATACACTGACGGAAAAAAATCCCAACACCAAGAAGGGGTTGTGTTAGATAAACGACAGTTGGTAGGCGGTGAGAGTACATCTGTAAGATGACGTCTATGCAAATTTCGCGCTCGGCGCACATGTGTTGCGCTAGTAGCACCCTCGGAACAGGCAAAGCAGGTTTGCTGTAAATACGCGCTGTAACGTTCGTGAGCGTTAGTTATCGTTGAGATTCGACGTAGTGTGTTGATGTTAGTCAAGAATGCCTTTAAGAAGACGAAGAAGCCATTATCAACAGCTCACGGAGTTTGAACGAGGTCGTGTAATATGGCTACGAGAAGGCGGATTTTCTTTCCGCAATATTGCAGAACGACTTGGCAGGAATGTAGCCACTGTGCATGATTGTTGGCAGCGGTGGTCAAGGGAAGGTACTGCCTCAAGAAGACCGGGTTCCGGCCGGCCACGTGGCACTACTGAGAGGGAAGACCGCCGTGTACGGCGTATGGCCGTTGCGTATCGTACCGCGTCTCTGGCAGCAATTCGAGCTGCAGTTGCCACCACAGCGACACAACGAACTGTTACAAATCGGTTACTTGAAGGACAGCTCCGAGCCAGACGCCCTTTAGCGTGCATTCCAATTACTCCAAACCACTGCCGTTTGCGACGTAAGTGGTGTCAAGCTAGAGCTCATTGGAGAACGGAGTGGAGATCAGTTGTGTTTTCTTATTAAAGCCGGTTCTGCCTGGGTGCCAGTGATGGCCGTGTGTTGGTTAGAAGGAGGCCAGGTGAGCGCCTGCAGCCAACCTGTCTGCGGCCGAGACACACTGGACCTACACCTGGAGTTATGGTCTGGGGAGCAATTTCCTATGACAGCAGGAGCACTCTCGTGGTTATTCCACGCACCCTGACGGCACAGTTGTACTTCGGTCTGGTGATTCAACCTGTTGTGCTGCCATTCATGAACAGCATTCCAGGGGGTGTTTTCCAACAGCATAACGCTCGCCCGCATACCGCTGTTGTAACCCAACATGCTCTACAGAGTGTCGAAATGTTGCCGTGGCCTGCTAGATCACCAGATCTTTCACCAATCGAGCACGTATGGGACATCATTGGACGACAACTCCAGCGTCATCCCCAACCAGCATTAACCGTCCCTGTATTGACCGACCAAGTGCAACAGGCAAGGAACTCCATCCCACAAACTGACATCCAGCACCCGTACGACACAATGCATGAACGTTTGCGTGCTTGCATTCAACATTCTGGCGGTTACACCGGTTATTAATGTACCAGCATTTCACATTTAAAATGGCTCTTCTCGCGCTTACATTAAGCTGTGATCTTGAAATCTTAATCGATTACATATGTTACCTATACAAATGTATTGGCGCCATTTCATTCCTCTACAACTATTTTTTCGTAGTGTTGGGATTTTCTTTCCGTCAGTGTATATAAAACAGACTGTGTGTGTGTCTGTCGGTCGGATTTAATCACAGAATTAGGCGACCTAGAGCGATGAAATTTGTTATGAAGGTAACTGTAGACATCTTCTGGTGCACCTCAAAGCGATTTTTTTAAAATTTGAATTTGATTGTTAGTTATTTAATGAAAAGTAGTTCACCATTAAATTTTAGGCGTTTCTTTTTTAGAATTCGGTTACGAATATTTTCATTCGTAAATACATTTATTACGCCCTTTTTCGTAAGCGTTGTTTGCCGATTGTATTCTGACCTTGAGGGCGGAGAAGAAAAAAAAGAAACTAGAACGTTGTTTTTCAATCTGCGTTATTAATTCAAAAGTGTCATACGTCAGAAGGTCATCATACTGTGACGACGTTGTGAGTTAGAAAATAGAACGTTGTTTTAACGAAATTCTAAAACAGAAATGGCTCAAATTTATCGTGAACTACTTATCTTCGCGCCTTCGCGTTGGGTGTGATCAGGTTTCATGTAAAGAAAGCGGTAAAGAAAGTGTCTGTCGGTCGGATTTCACATAGAATTAGGCGACCAAGAGCGACGAAATTTGTTATGAAGGTACCTGTAGACATCTTCTGGTGCACCTCGAAGCGATTTTTTTAATTTGAATTTGATTTTTAGTTATTTAATGTTACGTGTTTCTACCCACTCTGAGTGTGTCTTTCCGCTTTGTTGACTTCAACCTGATCACACCGAACGTTAAGGCGTGCAGAAAAGTAGTTCACCATAAATTTTAGGCGTTTCTTTTTTAGAATTCCGTTACGACTATTTTATCATAATATTCTATTCCGGAAAGTTGTACTACAAAGTTGTATAAACCTTGATTTACCAGTCTTAATTTAATTGCCGATATAGCTTTTACTTTATACTATCACTAGCCTGTCAACGACGGGTACAACAGGCTAGTATTTAATATACACAGTGCGTCAAATTTTTTAAGACTGGGTCTGTAAAATAAAATAGAAACAAGAAATTATAATTTGTTTTGATTTGCTATTCAAAATAAGTCCCTCCGGCTTCAATACACTTGTTACAACGATTTAATAATGATTCGAATGCCTGTTTCAGTTTACTTTGCGGAATTGCCTCCAAAGCACGCGTCGAAGCTGTTTGTATGGTCGAAATATCATAAAAAACACACCCCTTTACGTCATTTTAAGTTTTGGGAACAAAAAAAAAGTCGCAAGGTGCTAAATCAGGCGAATACGGTGGATGATTCAACACCCAGACGTTATTTTTCACCAAAAAAAAAAAAAAAAAGAAAACACGAACAAGAAGTGGTGAAGTGTGACTGGGTGCATTATCGTGCAACAAACACCAACTATTTTCATCTCGATATTCTGGACGAATGCGACGAATTCTGCCCATCTAGCGCCTCAAAACATTTAAATAAAACTCACCAGTAATTGTTTGTCCACTTGGAGCAAATTTTTTGTGGTTAATACCCTTACTATCGAAGAATGTAATGAGCATTGTTTTGATTTTCGATGGAACTTCTCTTGTTTTTTTGGCTTGTGGTGAGTTTTTTGACTTCCATTTCGCACTTTGTCGCTTTGTTTTAGGATCATATTGAAAACACCATGTTTCATCACCTGTAACAATCGATTTTAAGAAGTTTGGATCATTTTCAGCGGGCCGCTCCGGTGGCGCAGTGGCCTAAGCGATGGCCTCTGATCATTCGTCCGAACGGGGTCCGGGTTCGAATCCCGGTGAGGCATGGATGTTGTGTTTGTCTTACGGCACTGGCTCTCTCCCTTCCCTGGAACCAGTGACCCTAAATTAGGGACGGGCGACTGCTTATAGCCCATTGAGTTGCTCACGGTGGTCGTTAAACCTCCAATAAAAAAAAAAAAAAAATTTAGCGGCTGAAATGATGTCTCTGCAATGTGCACTTCTCCTTGATTTTTGTTCACTGGTTAACGTGCGTGGAACAAATTTAGCACAAACTTTTGTTTTGCCCAAATCTTCATGCAGGATGGTTCGAATCTTTCTTTTTGATGTTTAATGACTTTTCCATCATTCTTAGTGACGCACATCGATTGTTTACCACGAAATCACGCACTTTTTCAATAATCTCAGGTGTCCTAGATGAACTTGGTCTTCCGGTATGCTTACCATCTTCTAGCGTATCTCTTCCATCCAAAAAACATTTGATCTACTTAAACAAAACTCACCGTAAACTTGTTTCATCATTTGGTACGTTTCCGAGGCACTTTTACCAAGTTTTGCGTTAAATGTAATAACAGCCCTTTGTTTCATCTTAATAATTCAACATGAAAAAAAATTTACTTCTCTAATGAACGGTCGTTTCGTTTGAGTTACCTTAACAACTGCGCAGCACTTTTGGCAGAAAGCAAGTAGATGGTCACGGTTTATAACGCATTCGCGATTACTCTGGTGGCGCCACCGTAGGCTGAAATCTAGCGCCAGTCTTAAAAATTCTTTGACGCACTGTGTACTTGAAAAAAAGCTGATTTATTTTTGTTTTGTAATCATTCCTGCGGACCGCGAGTTTGAGACCACTGGTGTAGTGTATCGTAGCAAAGCGTCACGGTGGTAGGTTCCGCGTTTCCGCCAAGGTCGGGAAAATATCGAAGACGATCCAAGAAGCGGCCATCCATCAGATTCAATGGATGACACTTCTGCGGTTATCGCCAACAGCATTTTGGAAGAAGAACGACGGGAAACATGTGAAGATATTGCATGTGAAGCAAGCATCACTTGGGTTTTAAGAATCCTAACTGAAAAAATTAAAGAAGAGAAAAGTGGCAGCCAAATGGGTTCCACATAATCTGAGTAGAGAGCGGCAAGCAGTTCGCAAAGGGGTCACAGAATAATTGCTTCAGTGGTACGAGACGGAAGGCAAGCAGTTTGTGGACACAGTTGTTGCTACTGGATACGAGATTTTGAACCAGAAACGAAATCTCAGTCAGCTCATTGGAAACATCCAGAATCACCTCGCCAGAAAAAAATTCCACCGCCAACAATGGAAGGAAGTGATAGCCATAATGATGATTATGATCTATGACAAGGTTGGAGTGAGAGCAACAGAGTGCCAGAGGGAACCACTGTAACAGCGGAATACTACAGAAGGTTTCTTCAAAATGTTTTGCGTCCAAAGATTCGCTAATGTTTGGGCAAGTCTTGTATTCCAGTCAGGACACCTCCATTGTTGAGGAGTCTGATTACTCGGGTCACCTTATTAGAAACATCCTGAATCGTTTCCCGCGAAGTGGCTTCTTCAGTTTTGGGAACAAGTCATAGTCTGGTGGGCTCATGTTAGGTCTGTATGGTGCGTGGGGACACAATTCTCACCCATACTTTTCCAGAATGTCTCTCTACATGCTCGAAGTTGGTGTCGTCATTTTGGGCAATGAAAATACGAGTCCGCATGCTTTCCGTACAGTAAGAGACATTATGGAAAAGTATGGATGGCAATTGTGTCCCCACGCACCGTACAGACCTGACATGAGCCCACCAGACTATGACTTGTTCCCAAAACTGAAGAAGCCACTTCGCGGGAAATGATTCAGGATGTTCCTAATGAGGTTACCCGAGTAATCCGACTCCTCAACAATGGAGGTGTCCTGACTGGAATACAAGACTTGCCCAAACATTGGGCCACTGTCATAAAGAAACATGGAGATTATTCAAAGGCCTATAAAGGTATGTTGTGAAATAAATTCGTGTTTTTAAGAGATAATCCACAGTGAGCAAAACTTTTGAAATGACCCTCGTATTAGCATCCGAATAAATGCCCGAATAGTCAAATAAAATCCCAACGAATGTGATCGTATAATGGTAGTGGACTCCAGAAGTGCTGCTTAGGGCATCTTTCAAACGGCTGCACCCCGGGTTTTTCACACACACACCGTAGCAAGGGTTTACGAAAGTTAATCGGCGATCGTGTGGGCAAAAACAGTTAGTGGATCAGAAAGTTAAAAGGAGACTGACGAGAATCGTGCGAAGTGAAAAGGCGGAAAACAACCCGGCAAATCACGACAGAATTCAACATTAGTGCGCGGAGGATCATTGCAGAACACACCACGTACCAGACCAATCTTCTGCTAGACCAATGGACTCCAGCAGAAGAAGACCAAGTTACCAGTCTACTCAATCGAACGCTAACTTTTTACCTAGTATAGGTCCTATTTCTTTATTTCATCAGGTATTTTTACTGGTAGGACCAGCGTAGCATTTAGAGTTCTTTTTTCGGAGAGGTAATCCAATTTTAAGGGGGCTGAAACTTGTTGACTGATTCGATACATACAATGCCTGACAGAGAAAATGCCACACAATGAAGGAATGCTCGCAAACGGACCAAACTGCACACACAGATAGCCAAGTAGGTCCTGAACAAATGATGTAATTGTCACATACCGACTAGGCTACAGTGGCCGAATATACAGGATGAACAATAAGGAGTGTGGCCCCCATTTTGGGTGATACAGCGTTGAATCCATCGTGGTCCTGGGGTATTGTGGACCCTGTGGTGTTGCTCCGATGTCACAGTGTATCTTAATTTTGGGTTGTGAAGACGTCCAATCGTGTCCCATAGATGCTGGAGGGGCGAGAGGTCGGGGGATCGTGCTGGCCACGGAAACATCCGCACACCGTGAAAAGCATTCAGGCTGCTCCAAACGGTCCGCGGTCGGGTGTTATCCTGTTAAAAAAAGGCGTTTGCGATGCCCTGAAGATACGGTAATGCCACCTCGTCAACATAGAGGTGTGCCGTCAATGTGCCCGTAATGCACACCAGCGGTGTGCATCTGTTGGGTGGCACCATGATTCCACGTTGCCGGGCCGTGTGGCACTCTACAATGGCAGAGCAATCCAACCGTTGGCCAGGTCGCCTCCAGACTCTCACACGGCGATCATCCATGGTGAGACAGAACCGCGATTCGTCGCTGAACACCACACTGTTCCATTCGGCACCCCACGCAGCTCTGGAACAACACTACGCCAAGCGATGACGACTATGGCTCGCTGTTAAGGGTAGCCTTTGCAACGGACGGCTGGAGAACAAACCAGACGCAGCCAATCGGCGCGACATTGTCCGCGTCGATATCAGAGCACCCAAGCTTCCCAGAACACTCCGCAAAATGTCGCCCGTTGTGGTCTGTGGGTCCGCTACGACATGACGTCGGATGCGACGATCGGTGAGCTCGGACGTCCTTCTACGACGTTGCACAGATCCTTCGGGGGATCACTGTTTCCAAATGCAACCGACGGTTGTGGCATCACGTTGCGTTTCTTCCGCAATATGACGCAAGGACCATTCGGCGGTAAGAATGCCTACGATGACACCTCTCGTGAACACATCTGTTTGAAGAAATTGCGTACGACGGCGTCTTAACGGCATTAGCACCCCTTGTTCGTTTTTCAGACATGGTTACAGCAGAACCCCTCACTTCTCGCGGCCGTCTCGGCTGATGGCCTCACCTGCTGGGTGTCCGCTTATATACCGCGCGCCGTTTGTACGATTGGCCGGCAAATGCAATCATTTGCATAACTTGTACGTGTTTACCCACCCTGCAATTTGCATGGCCCCGCGTTCACGTCTTCGTGGTGTGGCATTTTCTTTGTTAGGCAGTGTATAATCAAAATTTTGTTATATCTATATACATTAATATATATAAAAATTTTAAATAGAGTATAAAAATTTTTTTATGCCCGTATATCTCAAATGCAAATTCTAAGAGATCTGCACATACGAGTGATTAAAAATGTTATACCTTTGCTTTAATTCAGTAATTTACCACGGATTTCCCCTTGGGGTGGTACAAAATGTTGAGGATGCTAGTATGATAACGCTGTGCTAGAGAAAATCTCTCCCAAAGCATTAGGAGGGGTAAAAATGTCCTCACCTTACTACAAACGTGTTTCTGATTATTAAGGAATCGTTACAATGTTATATGAAAATGTATATAAATTAGGAGGGGTAAAATGTACTCACCTTACTACAAGCGTGTTTCTGATTATTAAGGAATCGTTACAGTGTTATCTGAAAATGTAAATTAGGAGGGGTAAAATGTCCTCACTTTACCACAAGCGTGTTTCTGATTATTAAGGAATCGTTAGTGTTATCTGAAAACGTAAATTTGAAGGGGTAAAATGTCCTCACCTTACTACAAGCGTGTTTCTGATTATTAAGGAATTGTTACAGAAAATGTAAATTAGAAAACGTAATCTGAAAATGTAAATTAGGAGGGGTAAAATGTCCTCACCTTACTACAAGCGTGTTTCTGATTATTAAGGAATTGTTACAGTGTTATCTGAAAACGTAAATTTGAAGGGGTAAAATGTCCTCACCTTACTACAAGCGTGTTTCTGATTATTAAGGAATCGTTAGTGTTATCTGAAAACGTAAATTTGAAGGGGTAAAATGTCCTCACCTTACTACAAGCGTGTTTCTGATTATTAAGGAATTGTTACAGTGTTATCTGAAAATGCAAATTAGGAAGGGGTAAAATGTCCTCACCTTACTACAAGCGTGTTTCTGATTATTAAGGAATTGTTACAGAAAATGTAAATTAGAAAACGTAATCTGAAAATGTTAATTAGGAGGGGTAAAATGTCCTCACCTTACTACAAGCGTGTTTCTGATTATTAAGGAATTGTTACAGTGTTATCTGAAAACGTAAATTTGAAGGGGTAAAATGTCCTCACCTTACTACAAGCGTGTTTCTGATTATTAAGGAATCGTTAGTGTTATCTGAAAACGTAAATTTGAAGGGGTAAAAATGTCCTCACCTTACTACAAGCGTGTTTCTGATTATTAAGGAATCGTTAGTGTTATCTGAAAACGTAAATTTGAAGGGGTAAAATGTCCTCACCTTACTACAAGCGTGTTTCTGATTATTAAGGAATTGTTACAGTGTTATCTGAAAATGCAAATTAGGAGGGGTAAAATGTCCTCACCTTACTACAAGCGTGTTTCTGATTATTAAGGAATTGTTACAGTGTTATCTGAAAACGTAAATTTGAAGGGGTAAAATGTCCTCACCTTACTACAAGCGTGTTTCTGATTATTAAGGAATCGTTAGTGTTATCTGAAAACGTAAATTTGAAGGGGTAAAATGTCCTCACCTTACTACAAGCGTGTTTCTGATTATTAAGGAATTGTTACAGTGTTATCTGAAAACGTAAATTTGAAGGGGTAAAATGTCCTCACCTTACTACAAGCGTGTTTCCGATTATTAAGGAATTGTTACAGTGTTATCTGAAAATGCAAATTAGGAGGGGTAAAATGTCCTCACCTTACTACAAGCGTGTTTCTGATTATTAAGGAATCGTTAGTGTTATCTGAAAACGTAAATTTGAAGGGGTAAAATGTCCTCACCTTACTACAAGCGTGTTTCTGATTATTAAGGAATTGTTACAGTGTTATCTGAAAATGCAAATTAGGAGGGGTAAAATGTCCTCACCTTACTACAAGCGTGTTTCTGATTATTAAGGAATCGTTAGTGTTATCTGAAAACGTAAATTTGAAGGGGTAAAATGTCCTCACCTTACTACAAGCGTGTTTCTGATTATTAAGGAATTGTTACAGTGTAATCTGAAAATGTAAATTAGGAGGGGTAAAATGTCCTCACCTTACTACAAGCGTGTTTCTGATTATTAAGGAATTGTTACAGTGTTATCTGAAAACGTAAATTTGAAGGGGTAAAATGTCCTCACCTTACTACAAGCGTGTTTCTGATTATTAAGGAATCGTTACAGTGTTATCTGAAAACGTAACTTTGAAGGGGTAAAATGTCCTCACCTTACTACAAGCGTGTTTCTGATTATTAAGGAATCGTTAGTGTTATCTGAAAACGTAAATTTGAAGGGGTAAAATGTCCTCACCTTACTACAAGCGTGTTTCTGATTATTAAGGAATTGTTACAGTGTTATCTGAAAATGCAAATTAGGAGGGGTAAAATGTCCTCACCTTACTACAAGCGTGTTTCTGATTATTAAGGAATCGTTACAGTGTTACCTGAAAACGTATAGTGTAAACCATTCCCCTGCCATTTGGTTTCAGCCCCTTTAGATTATTTAGATTAGCACATAGTAGCCAAAAAATAAATAAATAAAAACTATCTAACCGTCTGGACGCCAGTCTGAGGTGCATCCATTTTCTTTGTCACAGAGAGTAAACCACAAATCTCCAGGAAAAATAACCTTTTATGGAAAAAATTTCTAATAACTTGCTATTGTTAAAAATTAGGTAGCAAATATTTTGTTGCATTGGAAGCACTAACGTCATGGTAACTACATTGAGGCTTAACAGTATACATGGAAAGTCCGCATCCGAAAGACTCAAATACAGCTGAATGCCAGCTTCCAAAACATGATGATGTATTGTAGTGCAAACATCTTTACTCTGTGGAATTAGGTTTTTATTGTGGAAGTAGTTTGAGTTGTCAGTACTTCAAAAATTGCCCCATCAGCGAAGACTGTTCAATGTTTTATTATAAGATGATAGAAATTTCATATTGAAATTCATGTGGATTTTATTTCCTGTAATTATAATATTTTTCCTCATTTTCTTAAATTTTTTAAAATTAATTTCTCCAGATATTCAGCCAAAAATGAACGCAATTAGACTAAATGCATGGAGAGATCGCCCCCAAACCTAATGGGGGGCGTTCATGTATTTTCGGAGAGGGAGGGTGAAAAGATGCTTGAATACATCACTGGGGAGGACTCTAATTTTTTGTTGATGTCCATGTATAACAAGGAATTAATCTGATGACTTATAATTATTTGCTTCTGTTTTTCAGTGTTTTTCTTAAGTTTTTCAAAAACGTTTAGGGATATTATTGATTTTTCTTTGGCAGTTAGTAAACTTGTTACTTATTTAATTTCATTTGCCTTCAATATATCATCATCATCATCATCATTGTCAACCATTATCAATCCACTGCTGGACGAAGGTCTCCCCAAGTTTCCTCCACAACAGTCTGTCTTGTGCCAGTCTCCTCCATGTCACCCCTGCATACTTTCGAATTTCATCCACCCATCTCCCATGTGGTCTTCTTCTGGGTCTTTTCCTGTCCCTTGGAATCCAATCTAAAATTTCGGCTGTCCATCGATGATCTGTCCTTCTGGCAGTATGTCCAGCCCATTGCCATTTCAGGGATTTAACTCTGATCATGATGTCTTCCACTCTTGTCATTTTTCGGATCCACGAGTTCCTCTTCTTATCTCTCCTGGTTACACCAAGTATGCACCTCTCCATGCTTCTTTGAGTTGTCTGCAGTCTTTGTATATCTCTTTTAGTTAAGGTCCACGTCTCTGCACCATACGTAAGCACTGGAAGGATGCATTGATCAAACACTTTTCTTTTAAGACATAATGGCATATTGCTCTTGAAAATTATGCTGTTTCTTCCAAAAGCTCTCCAGGCAAGTTTTGTACGCCGATTAATTTCTTCATCAATGTGACCCTCACTTGATATCTGCTGTCCAAGATAAACGTACGTGTCTGTTATCTCCAGCTTTTCTCCATCAATCAATAAATCTTCATTTCTTGTAAAAGCATTGAACATCACTTTTGTCTTCTGAAAGTTAATTTTTAATCCCACTTCTTTACTCTTGTCAGCAAGTTCCTGGATCATACTCTGCAGCTCTGATGGGGTAGTTGCAAAAATGACTACGTCATCAGCAAAACGAAGGTGGGTTAGATAATCTCCATTAATCTTGATCCCTTTGTTTTCCCAGCTCAGCGACTGAAAAACACCCTCCAATGCGGCATTAAAGAGCTTCGGAGATATGGTGTCACCTTGTCTCACTCCCTTTCCAATTTTTATGTGTGTTGTATTTTCAAACAGCCGAATCTTTGCACTTGCATTTTCATAGATGTTATTAATAATATTAATGTATGCATCTTCAATACCGCAGGTTTTCAGAGCCATTGTAACTGCTGATGGTTTCACCGAATCAAAGGCTTTTTCATAATCGATAAAAGCCATGCACAATGGAAGTTCATATTCCCTCGCTCTTTCAATTAGTTCTCTCAGTACGTGGATATGATCTATTGTGCTGTAGCCACTCCTGAATCCAGCTTGTTCTCTCGGTTGAGCCATGTCCAGTGTTACCTTCAAGCGGTGTGAAAGAACTTTAGTGAAGATTTTATAAACTACTGATAGGAGGCTGATAGGTCTGTAGTTTCCGAGATCCTCAATGTCCCCTTTCTTATGTAGCAGGATCATTGTAGCGGTGTTCCAATCCTCAGGAATCTTTCCTTCATTAAGGCATCGAGTGAAAATTTGGGCGAGTACTGTTTCGATTTCTCCACTTGCTTCTTGTATGATGTCTACAGTAATTCCATCTTCTCCTGGAGCTTTTCCCCGCTTCATGTTCTTGATTGCATGTGCAACTTCTGCTGGAAGGACTGGAGGAACTCTGCGACAGGTATCTTTCATGGTGTCTGGAGTGCATGTATCATCCCTTTCATATAATTTGGAGTAGAAGTCTTTCACTCTTGTCAAAATTTCGCCTCTATTTCTTGTTACAGAACCATCTTCTTTTCTCAGTGCCATAATCTGTTTTCTTCCCTTACTGAGATGTCCCTTTGCTATCTTTAGACTTTGGTTGTTTTCAATTGCTTTCCTCACTAGTTCACAGTTGAATTTTCTTACGTCTTCAGTGATACTTTTTCTTACTGTCTTGCATAGCTCTATATATTCCACTTTGGAAGTCACATCTTCTTTAGTTGTCCTCATCTCTCTTCTTTTTTGCATCAACATTTTCGTTTTTCCTGATAATTTGTTTACATGCAACTTGTTCTTAGACCCAGCAAATTTTGTTGCTGTTTCCATAAGAGCTTTGGTTACTTTTCTGTTAACTTCAGAAATATCCACTTCTTCCGATGTTAGGCTTTCTAAAGCAGAGAATCTGTTCTTCAGTTCCAATTTGAAGGTATTATGGTGTTTTTTAAGGTTGGTTATGTCAATACATTTTGTTTGTCTTATGAGCTTGCCACGTTCAAGTTTGGTGTTGAGGTGCATCTTACATCTCACCAATCTATGGTCACTACCTGTGTTGAACTTGTTTAGCACACTGCAGTCTTCTATGACGAATTTTTTGTTACACATAATAAAATCAATTTCACTTGTCGTCCCATTTGGATGTCTCCATGTCCATTTCCTGTGTGGCTTTTTCTTGAAGAAGGAGTTCAAGATGAAAAACCCTTCTGCCTCTGCAAACTCAACGAGAGTATTTCCACGCTGGTTTCTGTTGCCGTGACCGAATTTACCTACTGAAGTTTCATTCTGTTGCCGTTGCCCTATTTTTGCATTGAAATCTCCCATAATTATTTTCAAGTGCTGCTTACCTTTATTATTTAGATCACGAATTTCCTCATAAAATTCTTCAATTTCTTCTTCAGGATAACTTGTGGTGGGTGCATAAGTTTGAATAATCTGAGGCTGGTATCTTTTCGAGAGTTGGATAACAAGTCGTGCAGCTCTGTCAGAGGAACTTTCAACTTCTACAACTTTATCCTTCAGTTTCTTGTTTATTATAAATCCAACACCACTAGTTCTGCCAGTATCTGTCCCACGATAGTAGAAGAGATGTCCACTTTTCAGTTCGATGAGATCTTCTCCTTTTCTCCTTACCTCACTTAGCCCCACGATGTCCCACTTGATCCTTTGTAGTTCCTCTTCCAATTCAAGAAGCCTTGAATCAGAAGATAGGGAGCGTCCGTTGTACGTAGCCAAGGTCAGCATCAGATGGCAGCCTAGTCCGGTCCTCCGGGGATTCTTAGCACCCTCTGCCTTCATGTCGCACTGGCCGCTGCCTTGGCCAGGTACATTCCAGCTGCCGAAGACTGAGGGCCAAGATTTAAGTTGTGGAATTATTTTGGAGGGTTTTGGCCATAACTCACCACGCTGGCCAAGCGGGTTGGTGAGTGTGGGATAGAATTTCCTCTAATCCCGATGGTATAGTTATACCGCTATTGGCGGTCGCCAGAGCCCCTTTAGTGGGAACAGGATGTACCACGAGAAGGCGGGGTTGACATTTGTCAAGGAGAGGCTGTGATGTTACGCATCACCTGACCTTACATCCCGCCTTCAATATATAGTTTTCCTTAATTAGATGTCCTTCTTTTTTGGCAAATTTATTTGACTACAAATATATTCTGATGCCCTTATTTTTTGAAGATGTGAAAACACAAATTTGTCCGTGACTGAGATCGAACCGCGGCCCATCACTCCGACGTAAGCTACCTGGGCTCTATTTCCTTCATATAAAGTGTTTCCTATCAGCTCAAGAACGTGCTCAGGAGGATGAAATTCGGTATCGACATAAGGTTTCCGGCATCTTTATATACCATGTTTTATGACGAAGTAAATTTCTCCATCATTTTTATGTCAGAGGTGGGGTTCGAGCCAGCAGCTCTCGGCTCCGGAGACCCGGGTGCTATCCACTATACTACACTGGCTTCTGCCCCATTTGTTATCTGCCTTTATCTCACGTGCGTCCTGCGGGGCAGCCACGTCGCAGCTTAAGAGAAATATTGAGAAGCCCTCTCTTCTCAACGAGACAGATATTTATGCCATGTCACTACAATATCTTGACGGCTCCAAGCGATACTACATCGGAATGACCAAGCGTTCATTCAGAATTAGACTCAGCGAACATAAAAGAATCACAAGGGACGGAAAAGTAACCACTGTTTTGTCCAGAGAAGTCAAGTTCAATTCCGCTGAACCCATGTGGGACGATATAAAGAAATTAGCTCCCAACTTCACGCCTAAATCTACTGCTATTCGTGAAACCTTAGAAATCATTGCCAACAGTGAGGCTTGCAATGATGGCGTCTCTCTAGAATTGCCACGAGTTTGGAACCAGTTCGTCTAATAATGCTGTGTTTCCTCCCACGATGCCGCGTGCCCAACCAACATGGCTCCTCGTTTCTTCGAATGAATATTCAAATTTGCACCCATTCATTTATTGTCAAGTTAAGTCATTGCGTTCAAATTGTTTAAGTGTTCTATTATGCAGTTTGATGTCTACCTTCCTTGAAAAAGCCACCTGGTTGATGTGTGAAAGCTTCCAAACTTTTTTGTTTTGATTGGATGTCTAACCCTTTAAAGACCATGACCCAGAAATTTTGTATCACTCTAAATAGCATAACGCCCGAAACTGTCTGTTAGTTCACTTTTTTGTTTAGCAACAATAGTGACTGAGGGTAACTCGAGCTGATACCTCATAGGTCGTGAAAATTTGAAGAACAGGTAAGGGTAGGATATCTGATTCACTAGACAGGCGTTTCAGGCGGCTATGGCCGTTTGTATATGTATGTACGGGCGTTCTGGGCGTCATGGTCGTTAAAGGGCTAACGACCACCGTGAGCAACTCAGTGTGCTATAAGCCGTCTCCAGCCCGCAATTTAGGGCCATTGGTTCCAGGGAAGGGAGAGAGTAAAACAAACACAACATCCATGCCTCACTGGGATTCGAACCCGAACCCTTCTCGGACGAATGATCGTTTAGACCACCGCGGCTTGATTATTAGAATTCAAATGGTATTTATTGAGAAACAAATATATACAAGTATTTGCAATCACAGGGGTGTCGTCGCGCGTTGGCGATCCCATCAAGCTTTTCACCTGACAAAGCAATTAACAGCAGTGACGAAGAATGACGCATATATAGGACTGCTCATAAAAGTCAGTCGGGGAATGTTCAAATTTCGGAAGAACAAAATACAAAGTGATCAATTGTTGAAAAAATGTAGGAAAATCACTGATGAAGAAGGAGAAAAAAGCCAGCTTCATTTCATTTTTTTCATTTAATTTCATTTATTTATTCATTCAGTTGCCACTACAGCAACTAGGAAAAGGAGGGAAAAGACCGTAAGGTCTGACATAGCCCTCCTCTCCCCGGAATACAGAAAACATGAAGCTTAACAAAAAAGACAAGCCAGCATATACATGGTAGGTTAATATGTGAATAAAACATGAACTAGCTCATATCCAACACATATATCAATGTGTTCCATCATTGATAACCTTCATTATAGTTAAATAAACAACAAGTATCTTTGCACATCACATATAATCACATATATATTTATAATTGAAAAACAAACGACGTTTGCTTTTCACTTTATAATCATATTAACCCACATTTCTTCAGTTTTACTCTTTTTAATTAGTCTTGGCAGCTATACTTGTATCCTTTCACATTAGATTATAGTTATCATCCTTTATCGTATCCCTTTTCCCATGTAACATTATACATCGTAGTGTAACGTATTCAGTATATACAGTTTACAGTCCACTACCAAGTATCATCATCCATTCAATCGAAATTGCCTATTGTTTACTAATTATTTCATAAGATGTGCTTCTAATTTTATTTTAAATAAATAAAAATTATTTATAGATGTTAGTTCTTGGGACAATGAGTTCCAAAATTTTGGGCCACTATAATTTAAGTTTCTCAGCTTGTGGGAACATTGGAATTAGTACGGATCTATTCCTAGTATTGTGGTAATGGGTATGTATATTTAGTTTTATTATATCATTGTGTATACCACTTTTAATTATTTTATACATTATTTTTCCCAAGTTATAATCATATAATTGCTTTATCGTTAAAGTATTATATGTATTGGGGTTCACTTTTGACCGAATAAATGAGTTTGGTTGAAAATTATTTGATGTTTTAACGTCTATTAGTCTTATAAATCTATTTTTCAGTACCTGTAGTTTATTGATATTATATTGTGTGGTTTGTCTCCAGGTTAAAATGCAATAATTAATATGTGTGTGAATTAGTGTATGATAAATAGAGATTAATGTTTTTGGTGTTAAGTTTAGCAAAGTACTACTGACCCTCCCGATATTTCTAGAAATCTTGTTACTTAAATTTGCAATGTGTTTGTTCCATTTCAAGTCATTGTGTATAGTTGTAGCTAGATAAGAGTGCGTTGAGACAGTATTAATCATGACTCCATTCAACAGAATCGGTAGATCGTATAAATGTGAAGTTTGTGAATTAGAGAAAATTATCAATTTAGTTTTGTTGATATTAACAACTGATTCATTTGCATTCAACCAATCTGTTATTTGTTTAAGCCGAGTATTAGTTTTTAGTGTAAGCTCATTTATATCAGTTCCCTTTAAAATAATAGTTACGTCATCTGCATATAGATCGATTGTATCATTATCTTTTAAGGTGGACGACTAGTGATTTTGCTTCCTATACTTCCAATGGGCAAACTTCTGTACACACTTTTTTCACAATTGATGCGTTCCCAAGGATGAAAATTTGAACAGCGATTAAAATAACTTCATATTATAACTTGGAATACTTAGTATTTTTTAAAATATAACTATAATTATATTAAAAAACAATAACTTTTCCTTTGGTGGTGTCGAGACCAGAAAAAACATGGCGCGACCTGTACATTGATGACGTCAGTAAACAAACAAATGTTGGATTGTTTAATTATGTTTATGTTTTAGAAAATATTAAGTATTTCAAGTTATAATATGAAGTTATTTTAATCGATGTTCAAATTTTCATCCTTGGGAACACATTAATTGTGAAGAAAATGTGTACAGAAGTTTGCCCATTGGAAGTATAGGAATCAAAATCACTAGACGTCCACCTTAAGGTTTTTCCACCTAAAATCTCTGCCTTATGTTTCCAATGGTAAAATTTTCTTGGCAATTAATGAATTTCCAAGGATGAAAATTTGTACATCGATAAAACTAATTTTAAGTTATAGCATGGGATACTTAATACTTGCTAAAACATAACCATAACTAAGCAATCCGACATTTGTTTGAATACTAACGTTATCAATGTACCGGTCGCGCCATCTTTTAACAGATCTGAACACTACTCAAAGAAAATTAATTGATTTTTTGTACAATTATGGTTATGTTTTAGCAAGTATTAAGTATCCTATGCTATAGCTTAAAGTTAGTTTTCTCGATGTGCAAATTTTCATCCATGGAAATACATTAATTGCGAAGAAAACATGCAAAGAAGTTTTACCATTGGAAACATAAGGCAGAGATTTTAGGGGAACCACCTTAATACTGCAATAAGTCGTTAATATTTACATTAAAAAGTAAAGGACCAAGAACTGATCCATGGGGTACCCCACAGTTTATGTTTTGTAATGTAGATCGATTCTGATGAATCTGGGTGTATTGCCTTTTTTCTGACAAGCAACATTTGAATAAATTATAGCTAAATCCCCAGAGTCCAATAATATTTAACTTATGAAATAATATATCAGGATTTAGGATATCGAATGCTTTTGAAACATCAAGAAAGACTCCTACTGATATTTGTTTTTGTAATAGATTTTGTTGAATTATTTTTTTTATTAGAGGTTTAACGACCACCGTAAGCAACTCAATGGGCTATAAGCAGCCGCCCGTCCTTAATTTAGGGTCACTAGTTCCAGGGAAGGGAGAGAGCCAGTGCCGTAAGAAAACACAACATCCATGCCTCACGGGATTCGAACCCGGACCCTTTTCGGACGAATGATCAGAGGCCATCGCTTAGACCACTGCGCCACCGGTGCAGCGTTGAATTATATTTTGCGTTATATTTTCTGTATGTAATAATGCTATGTCGGTTGATTTATTTGGTAGAAATCCGAATTGTCTGTAACGAAAATAGCCTGGTATGGATTAATTTCTCAAGTATTTTTGCGAAAATTGGAAAGTTTGCGATTGGACGATAATTATTTATGTCGTTTGTTGACCCATTCTTATATTTCGGAGTAATTTCGGAGATTTGTAAGGCATCTGGAAATATTCCGGTTTCAAGTATAAGATTATAGATCTGCAATAACGGCTGATCTATGATATCTGCCACAAATGTTATGGCTATTGGAGAAAACACATCGTAGCCACATCCGGCATTTGTATTGATTTGGTTTAAAGCATGAGTAAGTTCAGTCCTTGTAATTTTCACCATGTAAAAAGTATTAAGTCTTGACGGATTTTGTAGGTATTTTATATAATAGATTCCTGAAAATGTAAGTTGCTGCTTGATCAATTGTGGTGACAATATAAATTGATTATTGATCTCATTAGCTATAGCCTGTTTATCAGTTATTTTGTAAGTTGATTTGGTTAAGTATTGCGGTATTACTGGGCTGATATTTTACCCCAGTAATCGATTCAAATGTTTCCATGTTAGTTTGGGGTTATTTTAAGAGAATATATTAGTGTAGTAATTTCTTTTTAACTTCCAAATATCTGAATTCAATTTGTTTTTATATGTTTTAAAATTCTGGAAGTCGACTGTAGTTTACTTTTAATAAATTTGGAATACAGTCGTTTTTTTTATTTATTC
Organism: Macrothele yani; assembly: GCA_039090855.1. NCBI lineage: Eukaryota > Metazoa > Arthropoda > Arachnida > Araneae > Macrothelidae > Macrothele > Macrothele yani. Next base: position 153,377,025 of record CM077030.1, read on the forward strand.
GATTTAAAAAATTCCTAGTTATCCATGGTTTCCTATTATTTTTTATTTTATTACTTTTCGTTATTATTGGAAAAGCTCAATCGTATAAGTTTTTTAATAATATTGTAAATTAGTTATATGTTATATTTGGATTTTCCGCTGGGACGAAATTTTCCAAATTTATAGTTTGAAGCAGGTTCCGAAATTTTTCAAGGTTATTAGAACTTTTTAATCGTATTTGTTTGTTTATTGACTGTTTCCACATTGCATGTGCATGAGTGTAAACTGTGAAGATTGGTAAAGGGTCACTGATATCATAATTTATAACTCCTGATAAAACTGACTCTTGTGGAGCATTTGTGAGTGATATATCAAATAATCGTTTCTGTTTGAGGTGTAATTCTCATTGGATGTAATATTTTGTTGATAAATCTAACAGCAGTTAATATTTGAGAAAAGTACTGAGTCTGTGAAGTAGTAATAGAAATATTAATATTGAAGTCTACCAATAAAAATCGATTTTCCCCAGTTAAATTCACATAATTGAATGCCTCTGTTAATTTATCGAAAAACTGAGTTGTATTTGATCCTGGAGGGTGATAGCACACCATTACAACAGTGTGTTGATATTCTATTGACAAAATTTCTATGTTAGAGTCAATAAATGGTAAGTTTTTATTAACTGAATAATCATGTTAGGTATCCTTAACGTAAATGCTTGATGTTGGGTGCCGGCTTCGCCGAAAACGTCTGTCGTGGAAAACGCTATGTTACACTGTGCAGGAAGGAGCTCATCATAGGAAGACGCAAAAAGTTCAGCGATGACTACGTATAACACAATGCGACACTGTAGAATTCGAGAAGCATTGGTGATGAGAAGGTGAAGGAAGGATGGCAAACATCAAGCAGTCAGGACGAGATGATAACCAAATAGGATGGTGCAGTCACAGACCTCTCTAACGGAGATCACTGGAGAGAATAGAACATAAGAGCAGCAAACCTAGCAAGGACAGAAGAATGAACAAGGTCCAGGAGATCTCAGGAACTACCGAGGTCAAGGACTCATTCACAGCTGAGCACAAGAAAGTGAAGCTTAGTGATTAACAAATATGAAAAAGTTTAGTCTTTTCTCCCCAGAAGACATAACACAATCTCCGACATTCTCAACACGACAAAGAAACACTAGTAGTCACACTTCCTGGTGATGGAAGAAAAAACAAACACAATAAGCATATACTACAAAAAGACGTTTTTAACAAAAAAAAAAAAAATCTTGGTTCCCCCAAAAAAGAAAAATTGGTGTGCCCATCCATTTGTATGGACAAAAAAACAGCATTGAAACGATGCTACAGGCGCATTTCGCCTGTAGCAGCTGATCAAAAAAAGAACTAATTTGTATAAGACGGAGCATGTTGTCTTTACTGACACAAAACATCAGTAAAATGAAATAATTCAAATAACAAGAGAAATAGTACCATCATTAACAGTGAACCATGAGTTGTCGTACATCCATGTCGAGTAGAACGAGGATAAGGAATCGACAGCTTTAGCGGTATCATATTCAGCTTGTAAAATTGTAGTAATGGAAGACCGATATCGATGGCAAAGAAAACTACGAGCAGTATTGTATCTTCTCAAAGTAGGGTCATCAACACTGAGATGGTAAAAGTGATAAACGGAAAGTTTAGCTTGAAGGAAGAAAAAGAACAAAGACGTTTGTGAGATTGAGCATGACGATGATGGCGACGGAGGATAAAATAATGTAGCATAGTACGAAGAGAAAAACAATGTTTTTTCGGCCAAACAAAACATCATGGAGAACAAAGGTTGTAAAATCAAACATACAGAAAAAGAATGATGAACATCACCTACGTAGAACAGAAAAAAAAACAAACAATTCGGCGATGCCAGACGGCGGAAACGATAAAGCGATAAAGGGTGCGGTGTGTGTGTGTGTGTGTGTGTGTGTGTGTGTGTGTGTGTCAGAAGTCGTTAATGTAAATGAAGCCAATGGATGTCCTGTGCTTTAGGAGAAGCCAATGAAGTAGAGGAATCAGTCCAAGTGGCAGGGAGTTCGTCAGATGGTACAGAAGAAATTGGCATTGGAGTGCTGTAGTAGGTCATAAAGTGACGATATATCATCTTCATAGGTACTGAATGAGGGAGATAAGGGGCGTCGTTCAAAAAGAAAAAATATGGAGGGCAATGGGGCACGGAAGGGGTGAAGATAAGACCAAATTGGTCAGTCAACGAAGGATACAACCGACAAATACAAGTCTGAATCAAGCGGAGTTGTTGACGAAAGAGCGATGTGTCAGGTAACGATGGTAAGATTGATTAAAAATATTTCCACCAAAGTGAAGAATCGAGAAGCTGAGAAACCTTCACCACTCCACTGGCAAACCAAGTGGTGAAGTGGATGTAAGGAGAGAAAGGAGAATGAATAGCGGAAGAAAAGAAGACAGGTTCTGCCAATAGATCAGGTGTAGAAGAGGGTGGGAGCCGGACTGGGTACAAGAATCGCCAAAGGGAAATTGCGGAAATGTAAGTGTCTGGGATATGCGCAGGAAGTAGTGGATAGAGATCCATTTGCAGAAAGGTGGAAACAGTGAGATGAGGGCTGCGGGAAAAGAAAAGAGTATTGATAATGGTTCTAGAGGAAGAAAGAGGAAGCGTAAATTCATGAATGAAGTTATAAAGTTAAAAGGACCTGAATTTAGAAGACACATCGGCAAGACGAAGCCCGCCATACACCACGGGAAGAGTAAGCGTAGTACGATGTACCCAATTAATGGTGTTCCAAATAAAAGCTGTAAATAAACGTTGAATGTGAATCAACACAAGTTGAGAAGGCGGGTGAGCAATCCATGTGTGAAAAACCTTTGGCAGAATAAACGTGTTGAGCCGTACAGAACGGCTAGAGAAAGAAAAACGAGCTTTCAAACGGCGGAATGGAACAAGTCATTTGTTGATACCGCTGATGATGGGATTCCATGTAGCAGCAGCCACGGACACAGGAGAGCCAATATAGACCACTAAAATATTTATGACTGTATTTGACAACTAGGCCGACCAAGGTCGATATCTGTGAGAGGTCCATGTCCCGGCCCAGAGACCTGAACATTTGTTGATGTTTAGAGAAGATCCAGAGATAGCAGCGTATTCATCATAGGCGGTACGGAGGATGCCAAAAGCACTTCTAGAACGTAGGAAGACGGCGAGGTCATCGGCGTAGGTGGACAAAGCTACGTGGTGGTGGCGATGCATCGGGAGACTGCGAGCAATTGTAGAACATAGACGAAACCGAAGAGCAAACAGCAATGATTCAAAGGAAAGAGCAAAGAGTTGAACAGACAGGTGACAGCCCTGTCGAATCTTATTAGAAAAAGGAGTAGAGGAAGTTTGAAAAGCGGCAGTACGAACACGGAAAAAAGCATCTGAGTAGAGGTTAACGATTGCAGAGCAGAAAGTGGGAGGAAAGCCAAAGCGGCGAAGAACAGTGAAGAGGTAAGAGTGATTAATGGCATCAAAAGTCTGTTTCTGATTGAGAGAAAAGAGTGCCAGTGGTTCTGAAAGCCTGGAAGCTAAGGAATAGAGATTACATATGGTAAGAATGTTGGAAGAAATAGAACGGGATGGAACCGTGTAAGTTTGATCAGGATGGATTATATCAGAAAGAATGGGAGTGAGACGCAGGGCTAGAAATTTAGTAAACATTTTATAATCAGTGTTGAGTATAGAGATAGGCCACCAGTTAGAAAGAGAGCTAAGATTTCCGGATTTAGGGATCAACTGAAGAGTAGCAAACGAAAAAGAGGACGAAGAAAAATGTGAAGCTGAAAAAACAAAATTGAAGCAAGCAACCATTAAAGGAAGAAGATGTGGAAGAAAGAATTTGTAAAAAAACGGGAAAGCCATCTTCTCCTGGAGCGGAACGATCGTTGAGGATAAAAATTGAAGTTTTGATTTCGGCAGGTGAAATGGTAGTAGATAACGAAGACAAAAAATGGGCAGGAACTTGCGGGAGATTCTGAAGAAGCAAAGACGATTCCGCTGGTGAAGTGGGAGTTGGACTAAAACGACGGCTATAATATGCGTGAGTCATCGAGCAAATTTGATACTGATCCACAGTGGCAGAGCCATCGGGAATATCAAAGAAGGGAATCATGTTACTTTTAACAGAGGTCCGTTCCAGTTGACGAATATTTTCAAAAGGATCATCATGTGACGAACAAGGGCAGAGGACGCAAGAGATAAACGAAGCTGTTGAAGTTTAGCCCTCAAAAATCTTATTCAAACGTAGAAGTCAGAGCAAGAAGGAGATCGCGTTGGAGGGAATCAATCTGCTTCGCTTGAATTGTATGAAAACGAAAAGAAAATTTTCTGGCAAAATTGATCTGTTGTTTGGTGGAGAGCCACAGGGCAGCCGGATAAGCGGAAGTAGGAAGTGACACAACTGAACAAGAAATGATTCTAATAATTTCCGAAACAAAGGTAGCATTTTAAAACAAAGTATCATCAAACCTACGAAGCTGAGGATGAGGGGTAATTGAAACCGAAGGATGAAAAGAAAGAATAACTGGTCGATGATCTGAAGAAACACTTGGTGCGTGAGAGACAAGAAATCGCAGAGTGTAAAAACCGTGAAACATAAAATTGATCCAGTCGAGCAGGAACACAGCTGGAAATGGTGGAGGGAAACCAAGTGAATTCACGGGTAGTCGGATAGAGTAATCGAAACGTATCAGGTAGGTCGAAATTAGCTATCAACTGCGAAAGTTGTGAAATCAATAAATGTCGGGATTCAGAAGAACCATCCCTATCATATGTTGGATTAAGTGTACAGTTGAAGTCGCCAGCGAAAATAATAAAGTCTGACGACGGAATAGAAGTAAGAATAGAGGTAACATGATTCAGAAGAGATTCGGCTGTAGAGGCATCTAACGGCACATGTTAGTTGAGTAAATGGAAACAAGCAGAAAAATATCGAAATGAAACATATTGAAAATTTCCGGGATAACTCTGTGACTCGTGGATGTCAGTAATAAAAGACAAAAAGGAATTATGAAAACCCACTGCAGTTCCAGTTTCACGATGAGTCGGGTGGTTGTGGTGGAATAATAAAGGCCAGCGACGCCAACAGGAAGGATCGGCATGTACTGCAACATTTGTTTCTTGTAACAAAAGCATATCGGCTCGTAATAGATGAAGATCCTCAAAAACCAGGGCGTTCGCTATTGAACTAATGAATCCCCGACCATTTAAGGAGACAACATTTGATTTCTTCTTCTCTGGGGTGGTTAAAGATGGTCTGAAAGTTCAGGCATGAGAACTTTAAACATGTATTTTGTCCTTCCACCATATTGGATGGCTCAAGACGGCAAAGAGATATTACTAAACTTCTTCGAGCGCTGCAAGTTGTTGTACCATTTCGGGAAGTCGCTGTAAATTTCTATGGTATTTCCATAATGTTGTTCTTTTTCGGACACTGATACAGGGATATTAATTCAGAGAGAGAGAGTAAATGGCGTATTGGGGACAGTGCTGTCCTGGAAAACTTCTGGAAGGTCAAGAAGGAGGGAGGGGGAGAATTCCACTTCTGAAACAGCAGACTACGATTCACTATCATGGGCAGTTTCAATGCTTTCTTCTGCCAAATCGGTAAGGATGCCATAGGTGTTGGATGTGGAAACAGCATATTGACTAATCTGGCAAGGTGAAGCAGAAGAACGTCGAGAGTGCGGGGTTAAAGTGCGTTGTTTTTGTCGTAAACTGGAACTAGAAGACGAACGAGTGCATTGTGGTGAAGCTGGGGAAATAGAGCGTTTATTAGCTGTCTCAGACTGGGTGGCCTGTTGAGGTGGTAGCAGATGTGGAAAATTTAAAGTGCCCATATCAAAGGGATTATGTAAACCCACTGCAGTAGAAGTCAAAGACGGACCGGACCGGGCATTATCAAATTGACGAGATAGAGGAACTGAAGCAACAGCGTTACCAGTAGAAGCAACAGCGTTACCAGTAGAGTCTGTAGAAGGTATTACAGGTGGTTTTCCTGCAGCTCCTGGTAGAGCAGCAAATAAAGCCGATGAAGGTTCCTGTAGGCTGGAAATAGAAGTAGCAGCGGCATCAGGAGCAGAATTCTCCTGTAGAATACGATGTGGGCATTCGGACACGACGTGCCCTTCAGCCTTGCACGTAAAGCACTGTACACCCACAAACACATTAAAAACGAATGTGCGGGTGCCAATGGTGAGTTCCATGGATGTGGGACCTTCAACAATAGCTTCTTCACTAGAGCACATGATACGATACTGTCGACGTCCTCCTTGCACTGAACTGTAGTGCGAGTTGTGACCTAAAGCTGAAAGAATTTTCGCTTTGCCAATCACTCGTCCAAAACACCCTAGTGCTTTAATTAGTACTGAATCCGGGATGGCTGTCGGCACCGGCGAGAGGGTAACAGTAATAGGCCTATGTGAAGCAGGAATAGGTTGTAAATGGAAACGTCTAATATCAATTCCAGACTGAAGAATTCTATCAACAGTAGTGGGGTCTGTAAATTGCACTATAATTCCCCCTCCCATACGAATAATAGACACTATCTCTTTTTCAGGAACAACTTTATAAATAGCATCTAGATAAAGTCTGAGGGGGTGTCAGGTAGCGATTGAAAAAAGACACTAAGAAGTAATGCAGAGTTATACTGCTTACCTTCATGAGATTCTTCAGGAACCAAAATCTTCAATACTTTATCCACTCTGGTAAGTTCAATGTTATCAGAAAATGAAGTCGTAATCCGCTGAGATGAGCCACCAGCAACAGTCGCAAACGCAAGCGGAGGTGGAGTTGCGTACATATCACTAGCTATATCACTAGAGTTGGTTCCATATGAGACGTTGCTGGTAGAAGACATAGTAGAGATATCAGAAAGCACAGGTGAAGAAGCAGGCACATTCAAAGCTGATGAATACGAGATGGTAGAACTAGAAGACGATGAAGAAGCATGTGAAGTAGTAGAGACAATAGCAGAGGTTGCGGCCATCTCGGCCACGAACCCTAACGTGAGCGAGTGCTGCATGAAGTGGAATGAGCGTAGAACACAACAAAACGATACCAGGAACACTTAAAACAACACAAAATCTCCGAAATCAAGCAAAAACCGACTATTACTCGGAAGCTCTACGAGTGTGCGACGTGTCGTTATCAGAAGCCGTCGCTTAGATCACTGCGGATTGGAAACATTGATTTCTATTCTACGCCAAAAAAATTCGGATCATTAGACTAATTGAGTATAATTGGTGCACAGTTCCGATTTTTTAAATACCACTCATACATCATCCGGGATTCGAACCCGGCCGAGTATTCAGGAGCTTGGGTTTTTGGTCACTCTGCCGTCTTCAAAATAATATTCTGTAAGGAAGTGTGTATCTGAACAGATCAGGTCACAGCTGGTATAAAAATTTATTATTGCTGCTTTATATTACTCTGAGAAGGTGAATCATCTTTGGCACTTACATCACGTTTCTTGTCGGCACTTTCAGTATATCCGTGATTCGCGGGAAATCTTGCTCTATCAAAGTTTCCAAAAAAAAAAAAAAAAAGAACACGGAAGGAGAAGTAGAGGGAGATAGGAAGAATGGTTCGATAGCAAATCCCGATTTCAATTCACGACAGTGATTTTACGACGTTCCTTCCCCCCAACGACATGCCCCATCGAAAGTAATCCGGGCAACAACAGGACCTTGGCATTCTTATTTACTTCAACTTCCCTGGTTTTTCTTCTCGGGACAGTGCTGGCCTCATCTGAGTTCTCTAAAAGCTTTCTGCATTGAAAACCGATAAGAGTGTGTGTGAGAACAGCATTCCACACAGTTCGATTCTTTTCTTTTGGCTCAACTCCTACGATACACAATGTCGTTTTATTTGCTGCAGAATAATCTATAAGGAGCTTTGAAATGAGACTTGCAGCCGAGGGAGTTGGCTCACCCTACTCTCTCTCTCTCTCTTTTATAAAGAATGTTCGCGGTTTCCTGGAAAACTAGCCGTCCACGCAACGGAAGGAAGTTTGGCTTCAGAGAATATTCAAGTGAACAAACGCAAATCTGGCAGCACGCGGACGGCATTCATTTTTCGCTTTCTTTTCCCATTCCTTCTTCATTTATTTCCAGATAACCGAATTTATGAAGCTTCGCATTCGCAGCTCGAAGGAGGAAGTTAGATTATACATCCCCAATGAAAATTCTGATTGCTTTTCTGCGGAGTTCGCCTTCCCTTCGCCTCCTCTCTTCCAACTCTAACGAAAACCTACCGAGTTTTCCCCCTTTTTCTTTCACACAAAAGCTGAGGATGGCGTCACACACTGATCAGTCAGAAGTCGCTTGATTGCCGGGGAAAACGTTTTTAAGGACAAGCTTGTGCTTAAGAGATACCGCTTTTCAAAATATTTTGCCTTTCACAGTTTCGCCATAAATATGTGGAAAGTCAACTCATGTTTTTTCAAAAATTCGAATCTTTGGTAAACATCCACACCCTTCATAAAAATACATACATAAGTTGTCCTCTGAGATTTAGAAGCAAGATCCTTAAATGAAGGTCATCTGTCAAATAAAATTTTAAAATTGATGGTCATAAATTTTACTTGTTGTTGATGTATCAACGTGCAGATTTACAGCGATCTTGGTATACAATGCGAACTTTGTTGATCTCAATCAGGATCTTTCGTATTTATTACTTATTACGTAGGGAAGTTAAAACGTTAGTTGCACTCGCATGCAAAATAAAATGAACATTTTAGGAAATGCTTATATTTACGTAGGAAATGCGAGAGTTGTACCAAAAGTAAGGCAAAAGTGGGAACAACGTTTTTATTAACTGACAGAGGTCGTTCAAATTGCACATGCTGGTAGAGTAACTCTTCCTCTATAGCAGCCCTTCTTCTTCATTGTAGGTAAATAATGGATTCCAAGCAGAAGCTACGTGCTGTCATTGAGTTCTTGACGAAGGAAGGGGGCAGGCTGTCGGACATCCACAGAAGGCTACAGAATATTTACGGAGATGTCACCATTGACAAGAGCAATGTGCACAGATGAATGAAGAAGTTTAAAGAACGGGAAACCAGCATTGAAGACAAACCACGCAGTGGGAGACCATCGTCTGCGACCAATGAACACGAATCGTCAGCGAGTGGATGAAATGATTCGCGCGTAGAGACGATTCACAATCCGTGAGCTTGTTGCACAACAGGACTGTGGCCACAATGCCATACAGAAGATGGTGGAAGACTTAGGGTATCAGAAAGTGTGTGCAAAGTGGGTACCTCGGCAGTTGACACCCGATTTGAAGGAGAGAAGTGGGGAAGTCTGCTCTGATCTGTTAGACGCGTTTGAAGCCAACGACGATCCGATTTTTTCCGATCTGGTGACAGGGGATGAAACGTGGGCGTATCATTACGATCCAAAAACGAAGAATCAATCCATGGAATAACGTCACCCCCAGACCTAAGAAGTTCAAGAGCCAGCGATCACCACAGAAAGTCATGGTGACTCTTATTTGGGATGACAGGGGTGTCATTCTCCTCGATGTTCTGGAACGTGGCAGTACCGTGACCATCAAGCGGTACATTGAGACACTCAAGAAGCTTAGAGAAGCCATAAATAGGAAGAGACAGAACAAGAATCTGAAAAGGATTCATATTCATCATGGCAATGCGAGACCACACACATCTTTGCCAACAAATCAGGCGATCAGCAAATTAGGCTGGTCGCTCATCCACTGTACAACACAGATCTAGCTCCCTCCTACTTCCACCTGTTCGGTCCAATAAAGCACAGTCTCCGGTCACAACGATTTGATGACACAGACGAGGTGAAAGTGGCTGTGAAGAAGTGGGTACAACAGTCCACACCTGAATTTTTAAAAAGTTGATTCGAGAGTTGGGTTCAACAATGCATCGCTTGTGATGAAGACTATGTTGAGTAGTATATATGTATAGAGAAAGAGTTACTCCTACCAACATGTGCAATTCGAACGACCTCTGTCAGTTAATCAAAAAGTTATGCCCACTTTTGCATTACCTTCGCTACAACCCTCGTACAATAGAAGAGCTATTTTTCGACGACGTAATCGCCGAGTTTATTTAAACATTTGTCGTAGCGTCGAACGAATTTGTCTATCCCTTCTTGAAAAATATGTCGTCCAACTTGCGATAACCATTATCTCGTCGCATTTTAGACGTCCTTGTCGGACTGATATCGTTGTTTCGGAAGATCATTTTTCATGGGGACGAACAGATGGAAATTACAAGGGAGAGATCTGAACTGTAGGGTGGGTATTCCCACACCTCCCATTTGAATTTATCAAGGAAGGCCTCGGTGACGCGTGCCGAAAGTGGGGTCAAGTTGTCATGCAGAAGGACAATGCCTCTTGACAGTTTTCCTGGGCGTCGAGTTCTAATCGCCCTGCGCAGCCTCTTAAGGGTTTCACAATATGATGCCGCATTAATCGTGGTTCCCTTCGGCCCGAATTAATAATGCACAACACTTTGATTGTCGAAGAAAAGGGCGAGCACAGTCTTTCCGCCGGATGGAACAATTTGACACTTTTTCGGAAGTGGAGAATGTGAATGTTTTCACTCACTTGAAGTCTGCTTCTCTTTTGGTGATACGTGATGGACCCAAGTCATGTCTCCGGTCACGATATGGTCCAAAAAATAATTTCCTTCTCTGTGATAATGATCTAAAAAAAGCGAGAGCTGCTTGAAAATGTTGCGCCTTGTTTACGCTCTCCAACCGTAGGTTGAAGAAGCCTATATGCTCCAGCTCTGTCTGTCCGCGCGATAACTCGCGTAAAAATGGTTCGATTTCGATGAAATCCCGCACCTATGTCCTGACCTTTGACCCCAATTCGTTCATTTTAAATAGGGGACGAACCCTATTGAAAATGGACGAAATGGGGTCAAAGGTCAGGACATAGGTGCGGGATTCCTTCCATCGCCCTTATGCGTCAGAACTTACGTAAAAATCCTTCTATTGAGACAATACTTTATGTATCATATTGTTCCGGAAGTATACTTTACCGGTTCTGTTGAATATCATCGAAATGGGGTCAAAGGTCCGGGCATAGGAGCGAGATTTATTCTACAACCACTATCCTCATAATTTGAGTAATAACTTGAGTAGTGATTTCTAGTATGTTGGAAAGCGTATCATAATCAATGCATTCCATGATTTTACTAACTTGTTTCTCATGCAGATATTCCTGAATTTGGTCCTCCTGCGATTTTTTTGGCCTTCCACTATCCTTCTTTCCTGCTGAATAAATTCTCCTTAATAAGCATTTCACCACTCATTCTTTGAAATGGCCAAACCCCCTAAGAACATTTGCCTCTATAAAATTTCACAGGAGTAAATGTTGTTAGACACTTTGCTTCTTCACATTATACATCTGCAACACATCGTCCTTCCTCAGGTGAACAGAACGTGTTTTTCCACAAATCTCTTGTAAGTAGCGCAACTCTCCAGCACACGAACAACTGTCCCTTATGCAGTGCCCATGTTTCACTGCTATACATCAGAATAGAAACAATTACACTTTCACACACAGCCATTCGAGACTTTTTCGAGGGCACACCAGTTCTGTGAAAATTTCCTAAGACAGCTCTAATTTTCCAATCTGAATTCACTCTTCTACTAATTTTGCCATCTAATCTGTTTTCTCTTTTAAGCATGCTTCCTAAATATAACAATTCATTCACCTGGTCTATCTCTGTGCCATTTAGACAGATCTTGAATTCAGTACCAACAGTTTCTCCCTCAAACACCATGACTTTGATTTTTCTTTTATTTATACTTACTTGGGCTTTCACATAAACTTTGTACATCCGGGACATATTCTGCAACTGACTTTTGCACTCTTCCAACAGCACTGTGCCTCAGCGTACACCAATTGGTACACACGAATATTTCCAAGACATGAACCATATACACGACAGAGCCACCTTATTGTGACCACCAGCTAATATCCAGAGTAAAAGAAGCTAGATGGGCTGGGAGTGACTCAACAAGGAGATGCAAGGTGTTCTCAGGTATTTGCAGCCATGCTGACTGCAGTGCATCTGACAGCTGTTGGTGGGTGCGTGGTGTAGAATCCATAGAGCAAACAACACGATCGAGGATGTCCCACAGATGTTTAATTGGGTTTAATTGTGGGGAATTAGGTGGTCAGAGAAGTACTTTGAAGTCTTAATCGTGCTTTTCTAACATCTCGGACATTTCTAGCTGCGTGACACGTCGCATTGTCGTGCGGAAAGATCCCACACGCCCCATGGAAGACAATCAGCATGTATAGGTGTACGTGGTCTGCAAGAATGGATTCATAAAGAATTCGGTCCGTAGTGCCTTCCATAGGTATGAGTGCACCCAGGGAACGCCACGAAAACATTCCCCAGACCATAACGATGCCCCCCACCATCTTTTGTTCTTGCAGCAATGGTTGAAGAGTGTTTGTTTGCTGATGCTTCTCTCCAAGTCCATCTTTTGGATGAAGCAGAAATCGTGACTCATTGAAGAAGGCAATCTTTTGTCAATCAGAGGAGGTCCAATTACGATACTGGCGCGCAAATGTAAGCCTTTTCTGTCGATGCACCTTCATTGGCACAGGTGTAGCGACCATCCGTCTGCATCGGAGCTCTATACGCAGCAGAGGTCACTGAACTGTCGTTTTAGATATATTTCCGGTAACCCCCTGGCTCATTCGGCCAGTGAGCTGCTCCACTGTAGCGTGTCGATCGGCCCTCACGCACTTTCCAAGCCAACGTTCACCTCTCACATCAATGGCACGTGGTGCTCCGCAGTTTCCACTTCGGTTATTCGCAATGGTGCCATTTCCCCAATCACGATACACTTCAACCACTACAGCACGCGAACAGTTCACACACTGCGTTGTTTCGGAATTACTGCCACCGTTGGCCCGAAAGCAGATAATCATTCCTTTTCGCAAATCTGATAAATCGCGTCTTTTATCCATGACAGCAACGAGTGATATGTTTTCAGATTGCCTACAGCACACGTTATATACCCTCCAAGTCAGCTCACGACGCGTGCCTTCTTTCATTGGCTACGCACTGTTGATGTCAAAAGTAGGAGGTGGTCACAATAATGTGACTCAACTGTGTATAACAGCCACGTCACGTCTCTGTGTCAGCGTTTGAGACGGCGCCGCAGGGCATTGAAGTCTATAAGGAGACAGTGGATGAGCGACAGATGAAATTGCGGAATCGACCGGGGATTGAATATCTGACGAAGGAAGGTGAAATGTCTCTCAGTATTAATGAACGGATGGTACGTGTGCACATCCATGGTGCACCTTCATTTACGACAGTCAAAAATTGGCTTGCTCTCTTTAGACGGGAAAGAGGCTCGTTGGAAGACGACTCTCACCGAGAACGCTCAGTGGAGGTGACCACAGATGAAATGTGCCAGAAAATGGAGGACCTGGTGATGTCAAACTAGTGAATCCATGTAATACAGATTACCGAGTAACTGTAATTAAGTACCCGCAGCGTTTGAAGCATTTTGCATGAGACATTAGGGATGTCAAAGGTCTGTGCCAGATGGGTTCCTCGAGTGTTGACGCCTGAGAAGAAGAATGATCGTGCTGAAGAAAGTTGGGTTGGACTTGACAGCATTACCCGCGATCCAGATAACTTCTATTTCTGCATTGTGACTGGTGATGAGATGTGTCTTTTCTATTAGGTCCCCGATGCTAAACAAGAGAGTATGCAGTGGAAACATTATGAATCACCACCATCACCAAAAAGAAGTTCAAAACACAACCATCTGCCGGAAAATTATGGCCACAATTTTTTTGGGAGTCCAAAGGTTTGCTGTTAATCGATTACTTGCCTCATAAAAGGACTACGACTGCTGGCTATTATGTCGTGATATTGCGACAGCTGCGTGAAGCCATCAAAAGTAAAAGGGGAAAATTGCGACGGGGTGTTCGACTTCTCTGGACACTGCTGTAATCTACACCGCCAATGTTTCCATGCAAGCTGGGATAGAATGTGGATTCCAGCTGCTTCCCCACCCACCGTACTCACCTGATCTCCGTCCTAGTGACTTCTTTCTCTTCAAAAATCTGAAAATAAATCTGCAGGGTAGACCTTTTGCAGATGATTCTGAACTGAAGGAGGCAACGAAGTGTTGGTTTGAGGAGAAAGATAAAAACACAAGTATTTACATTTATAAGAACTCTGACTTCATTACTTCTGTAAGAACTTACTTCTAAATCATACACCGTCGTGTCACATATTGTGACCACCAACTAATATCCAGAGTTACCGCCGTGTGCAGCGCGGTCATCAGCTAGACGGGCTAGGAGGGACTCAATAAGGTGCTGGAAGGTGTTCACAGGTATGTGGAGTCATGTTGACTGCAGGGCATCTGACAGCTGCTGGAGAGTGCGTGGTAGAGGATTCATACAGCGAACAACACGATCGAGGTGGTACCACAGATGCTCAATTGGGTTTAAGTCTGGGGAATTAGGGGGCCAAGGAAATACTTGGAAGTCTCCATCGTGCTCTTGCAACCACTCTCGAACATTTCTAGCTGTGTGACATGTCGCATTGTCGTGCTGGAAGATCGCATCCGCCTCAGGGAAGACAATCAGAATGTATGGGTACACATGGTCGGCAAGGATGGATTCATAACGAATTCGGTCCATAGTGCCTTAAACAAGTATCAGTGGACCCAGTGGATGCCACGAAAATATTCCCCAGACCATAACGCTTTCCCCACCAGCTTGTGTTTTTCCAGCAGTGGTTGAAGAGTGTTTGTTCTCCGATGTCTCTCGCCTTGTACGCCAACGTCCATCTGTTGGATGAAGCAGAAAACGAGAATCGTCGGAAGAGGGGATCGTTTGCCAATCAGCGGAGGTCCAATCCCGATACTGCCGATGCACCTTCGTTAGCATAGGTGCAGTGACCATCCGTATGCATCGGACCCCCATACAGGGTTCGGTGAACTGTCGTTTTAGATACATTTCCGGTAGCCCCCTTGTTCATGCGGCCAGTGAGTTGCCCCAGTGTAGCGTGTCGATCGGCGCTCACGCACCTTCTAACCCGACGTTCACCTCTCACATCAATGGCACGTGGTGCTCCGTAGTTTCCACGTCGCTTATTCGCAATGGTGCCATTTCTCCAATCACGATACACTTTAATCAGAGCAGTACGCAAACAGTTCACAAACTGTGCTGTTTCAGAAATACTGCTACCCTTGGCCCGAAAGTCGAGAATCATCCCTTTTTGCAATTCTGATAAATTGCTGTTTTTGTCCATTACAGAAACGAGTGATATGTTTTCAGATTGCCTACAACACACCTTATACATAGTGGCCACTTTATTATGACCACCTCCTCAGTACTTTGTTGGGCCACCTTTTGCCTTTAATACTGCGTTGATTCTTCGTGGCATGGACTCCACGTGATGTTGATAGGTAGTTTGTGGAATCTGAGACCATGCTTGATGAACAGCACTTTCCAAGAGTGTGAGATTGCAGGGTTGTAGATCCAGCTGTCTGATGGCTCGTTCAACTTCATCTCACACATTCTCAATGGGGTTGAGATCTGCATATTGTGGGAGCCACCTAAGCAAAGTAAACTCACGGGCGTGTTCCTGAAACCAATCCTGTACAATACGAGCACTATGGCAGGACACATTATCTTGTTGAAAGTAGCCATCGCCATTAGGATAAACCATGCACATGACAGGATGCACTTGGTCCGCAACGATGTTTAGATATGATGTACCAGTCAGACGTTTATCAACACAAATGAAAGGGCCCAAAGCATGCCAGGAAAACATTCCCCAAACCATAACGTTGCCTCCACTAGCTTGAAGGGTTGTAGCAATGCATTTGGAGTCCATGCTTTCGTGCTGTTTCCGCCAAACTCTCACTCGGCCATCGGCATGGTGCAACTGAAAACGTGATTCATCGGGCCACATAATTTGTTTCCATTTATCGACTGTCCAATCCCTGTGCTCCTGTGCGAACTAGAGGCGTTTTCTCTTGTTAACTGCATACAGCAAAGGTGTTTGAACAGGCCTTCGGCTGCCATATCCCATCCGATGCAGTGTATGACGAACAGTGCGTGCAGAGATCATTTGAGGGGATCCTTGATTAAGATGGTCTGTAATTTGCTGCACTGTTGCCCTTCTGTTGTCTGTTACCAATCTGGACACTCTCCGTTCCGCCCCAGCAGTCACTAGTCGATGACGATCACACGTTGCACGTAGAGACCCAGTTTTTTGGCTGACAGTCCAGTCTTTAAACACTTTAACAGCAGCTGCTCTGGAGCATTTCACGAATGCGGCGGTATCGGCGATACTCGCTCCATGGCTCCGAGCTCCTACAATCATCTCACGTTGAAAGTCTGTCAAATCGCATTTTTTACCCATCTCGTCACCCAAAAATCCCTTCGACTACTGTCGCAAGCACTAAGCTTTTCCTTTTTATACTAGCCTCGCCCTCTGGAGGCAACAGCGTGCAGCCATGACTGATTTGCTTAAAACTGTCAGGTGGTCATAATAAAGTGGCCACTCAGTGTATACCCTCCAAGCCAGCTCTTCTTTCATTGGCTACGTGCTGTTGACGTAACAAGTAGGAGGTGGTCACAATAATGTGACTCGACTGTGCAATTCATCAATTCATCATTAATTACTTTTGAATCATAATTTTGTGAATACACGCTTTGATATCCTATTTTTTTAATTAGGTCAAACATACCTGACTTTGCATTTATGTATGTGCTTTTTGAAGAAAATTATAAAATTAAAGATAAATATTTTCTTCAAAACAACTAACAAAATTGGAAAAATTGCAATATGCGACAGTTTAAAAATTTACCTGGTTCTTTCTCATATCATGTAATTTAAGAGTTAATGAAGATAGCACGAATTCCATCCACAATTCCTTAGAATGATAGGAAAAAAACTTTTTATGGAAGTTTTATTAACACCGAAACACTTGAGTGTTGATACATGTAAATAAGGAGAATGTTTTTTCTGAAAACTGGGGTTAGCTCTCACCAAAGTGACAGAATGGAAGTTACCTTCACAAATTCAGAAGGCCAAGTGACAGAATGGAAGTTACCTTCACAAATTCAGAAGGCCAAGTGACAGAATGGAAGTTACCTTCACAAATTCAGAAGGCCAAGTGACAGAATGGAAGTTACCTTCACAAATTCAGAAGGCCAAGAACAGAGGTTCAGAAGTGTTTAAGCCAAAAAGTGTTAAAGCCATTGAAAAAATTACAAAGTGTTTTTTAAAGAAAAAAGTAATGGCTTTTATCACTGACGTATCTGTACTGTGCGAATTCGTGGATATGTTAAGAAATCTGTGCCTCTTTTGGGAGATTAAACACCTATATTTGGTTTTTCTTTATTAGTTATTTAATGATTTGCACTGCTTGACATAGAAAATCCTGCGCAATGAAGTATTTTATCAGAATGCCAGACAAACTTGTGCGCATGTGCCGACAGTTGGGCTATCTGAACGATTGCAGTTCCGAACAAATCCCGAACAGTGTGTCGTACGAACCTCACACATGCCAAGACAGCAAACTTGCAGCGGCAAATTTCGTCGGTGTAGCTTAATTGTGAAAGCATTCGGCTCCGGAGAAGATTGATGCGATTTTGATTCCTATCACGGACAAATTTGTGCTTCGCTCTATTGGTGCCTGAACGTAAAACGAACATCCTGGACGTTCGGTTCTTTGAAAAATGTGTCATGTTCGTTCCACACATCGTCTGGAATTAGTCAGAATTCCTTCTTCTACAGTTAGCTCTCCTTCAAGCGTGGTTTGCCGGCGGAGATATATGTGACGTATCTACCTCAGAGGAGGTGCACATGCCAAGACGACAAAGTTCCTATGTCAAACTCCGTCGGTGTAGCTTAATTGGGAAAGCATTAGGTTCCGGAGCAGAAGGATGCGAATTTAGTTCCGCCACCAGCAAATTTCTGCTTTCCTGTATTGGCGTCCAAACGTTAAACGAATCTTCTAGAGTTGGGTTCTTCGAAAAATGCGTGATATGCGTTCCACACTAGAGCTGAGTTCGGGCTCAGTTTCCTGAGCCGGAGCCCGTCCAAGCCCTTGGTATATCAGCCCAAGCCTAGCCGAGCCCGAATTTTATATTGCAAGATAGAGCCCGGGACCGAAAGAGCCCGAAAACTGGCTAACCTGTTCAACCATTAATAAAAAAAATCTCCTTTCCCACACTTCCACTCTCTCCTCCACCTGCAATTAACGAATGTATTTCTCAAATGGGGAGTGGTTGGAAGGGATCTCTATCTATTTTTGCAGCGTAACTGTGCGATTTTCTTTAACCGTTCGATTCCACCTGAAGTGCTTCGGGCGGCCGGGCATCCAAAATAATCGGGCGGTGCTGCAATTGTATGTTGCTCAAATAATGCTAATATTATGGTACCATAATGCGCTGCAATATGTACGTTGCTAAATCGAATTAGCAGGGAGCTACTGTGTGGAGATAAGGGATAAATTATCGTCGGCATGCTATCAACTATCCAACATCTATAGTTATTGAAAAAGCTTTTTCTTCTTTGCAGAAACACACTAATGCGTGGCCTATGGCATTTTCTACCCAAGCCCGGAATAAATAGCCATCTAGAATGCCCGCTCCCTAACCAGAACCAGTTTCCGAAGAATAATACCCTTTACAAATTATAAAGAGTTTCATTTGCTAAATCATAAAAAAATCATATTTACATGTAAAACAAATTCTCACGCTCTCTCTAAGAGCCCGAGCCCGCCCGTGCCAGGGCCGCAGTAAATATTCTGCAGCCGGAGCCCGATTCGGGCCCGTGCTCTGTTTCGGGCTCGGACTCAGGCCGTCTGAGCTCTGTTCCACACGTCGTCTGGAATTAGTCACTACGCATTGGTGAGCCTATAACGTACAAGTTTTTCCACGCCGGGAATCAAATACGGGTCCCCTCACTCCGGAGTAAGTTGCTCTCCCAACTGAGCTACGCCGGGCATCGAATTCGGGTCCCCTCACTCCGGAGTAAGTCGCTCTCCCAACTGAGCTACGCCGGGCATCAAATTCGGATCCCCTCACTCCGGAGTAAGTCGCTCTCCCAACTGAGCTAAGCGGACATGTGCTCTCACTGCTATCTGCCTTTATCTCATGTGCGCCTTGCGGTGCAGGAACACACCCCCCCCCTGAAAAAGGGCCGGGGGCATGGCCCACGGGTCGGCCGGGACCATGTGTCGCTGTAGGCAGTCATCCCACGAAGAACGCGCATTTGAGAAATCCCAGACATTTGGTGTGTGGAACGTAACATTGCACTGACTTATATTTTCGAATCACTCAAGAAGGGATTCTCATTTTTCCTGTATCGGCGTGTGGAAAGAACATCACACCATTGCGAGAAACTTAACAGCCGGATTATCCTGGAAGTTCGGACGCCAATATAACGAACAAGGCTGTTCGCACCGGGTATCAAACCCTGCTGCCCTCATTCCGGAGTAAGTCGCTCTCCCAACTGAGCTACGCGGACATGTGCTCTCGCTGCTATCTGCCTTTATGTCATGTGCGTCCTGCGGTGCAGGAACGTCAGAAGCCCTAGAACTCTCAGTTACAGAACTCATTAACCCTTTACCTAGCTGGAACGAATTAACTCGGGGTTAGGAAATTAAACAGAAATCAGCTCGAACGAATATACACTGCTGGACAATTTCTAAGGACGGATCATAAACGGCTATATAGCGCATAAAAAAGTAAGTGTGGTTGGATGCCAAGTGAAATAAAATAATGTCAGAATGCCAGGACATTACAAGAAAGAAAATTTGTTGTGCTCTGAAATCCAGAAGGCTTTGGAACGTGTTCAAGGGACAAACAGGCCATTTTGTGCAGAATACGTAAACGTGAAAAAAAAAATGCAATTACCGTCCGCAGGCGTTCCGGCGTAAGATGTCAATACGGGATATGGCCACCATGGAGGGCGATGCAAGATTCCACACGTCGTGTCATGCTTTGCACAACATTATCAAACAGCTGTTGGGGTAATTTATCCCATTCCTCTGTCAGTGCACGGATGAGGGTGTCCTTGTTTATTGGAGGGCATTGGCGACCAGCAAGACTCCTCCCCAAAGCATCCCACACATTTTCAATGGGATTCAGATCTGGAGAACGTGCTGGCCATACGAGGCGTTGAATATCCTCGCTCTCCAGACACTCCTGGACAGCGACTGTTCGATGACATGTTGCGTTGTCGTCCATGAAAATGAATCTATCACCGACAGCACCACGGAACATGCGAATATGAGGTAGCAGAACATCATTAATGTATCGTTGGCCAGTCATAGTTCCAGTTGGAAGCACATGGAGGGACGTACGGCCATTGATCATGATGCCAGCCCATACCATGACACTACATGTCGGATATCGGTCCCTTTCCTGTATGTTTGCTGGACAATATGCAGTACCACTATCACGCCAGATCAGTTGTCGTCGACAATCAGACGATAGACTGTATCTACTCTCATCTCAGAAGAAGACAGCATACCAGTCGTTATCAGTCCAATTGCAATGTTAATGGTACCATTGCAAACGGGTGGTACGGTGACGTGTGGACAATGGGATGCACACGACAGGACGGCGGGCATATAGTCCTCCTTCATGCAAACGTCTGGCGACAGTTTTTCGGGAGATCCGCTTGCCAGTAGCAGCCATAAACTGATTTGCTACCTCACTACCTGCGCTGCGCCGGTGTCTTTTTGTTGATAGCACTATGTACCGATGTTCTGCAGGTGTCGTACTGCGAACACGACCTCCCCCGTGACGTTTGCTACACTCTCCATTTGTTTGAAATGATTTCCAAAGCCTTGAAACAACACTGTGGCTGACGTCGAACTCCTTGGCAACATCCGTAATTTTTCGCCCTTCGTCAATCTTGCCAATAATACGGCCACGCGTAAAATAATCTAGGTGATGTCGGGAAGACATACTGAAAATTGCAAGTTCGTCAATTGATTCTTTCCCTTTCAACTTTGCGTTTGAACAAGAACGGTCAATACGCGTCAAATCCTTTATATCTCTTATCAGCGCTATGACGTCACGAACAAGTTCGGCAATCCAAAATTTGCATACGCACAACACGTCTTACTGTATCCCGCACTTATGCTAATTTCCACATTTTCCTGCCTTCCATTTTATGGTTGCTATCGTTGCTATTGTCATCCGTCCTTAGCAATTGTCCGGCAGTGTATTAGTTGCCTAAGAAGTTGGCCGAAGGCGACATGTGAAGCTGCACATCAGATACCGCTGCTTTTCCTTTCGGCCTTTCATTGAAAGTGGTCATTTAAGGGGAATGACTGCCATAAATGCTCTCTGTCTAATTACCTTTTCCGCTAAAAATACTATAAAAATGGCGACGAACCTAAGAAAGCCGCCCCGGTGGCGCAGTGGTCTAAGCGATGGCATCTGATCATTCGTCCGAAAGGGGTACGGGTTCGAATCCCGGTGAGGCATGGATGTTGTGTTTGTCTTGCGGTACTGGCTCTCTCCCTTCCCTGGAACCAGTGACCCTAAATTAGGGACGGGCGACTGCTTATAGCCCATTGAGTTGCTCACGGTGGTCGTTAAACCTCCAATCAAAAAAAAAAAAAAAAAAAAAAAAAAAAAGAACCTAAGAAAAGGTGAGAAAAGATATTTGTGTGACCTGTTTTTACCTAGAGGCATGATGTCTGTGTCAACGGGACTAGCCGTTCCCAAGCATTCCTTGGGTCATAGAGCAGAGAATAAAGGACTATACGGGAATCAAACTACAGACTTTAATACTACGGCCTTTAAGGGAGCACTCCTTACCAGAGACAGAATTACAGTCGATACTGTTGAGATGAGATGGGAAAGGAATTGTTTTGTTGCAGCTTTCGTAAAACGCAGCCGCTGTGTGAACATATCTGATTTAAAATAGCAAAAATTTTGATAAACCTTTGGTTCAAGTACATCGGCTGCTTGAAGGGTTAAGACAAGTTTATATTTAAAAATGTTTTTTTCCGTGACGGTGAATATGAGTTTCTATGGATAAAATATTGTCTCTTTTACTTTCCGATCAGTTCATGTGTAGATGAGCTACGAAAGCAAAACGTCCGAGAGCCATTGAAATAAATCACTAGTCAGGAGAAACTGCTTTCAGCTGAAGTGCAGCTACTGCCATTTATCTGACCCCTAAGACGAACGGCATGAACACACTTCGGTGACTCTTGAGATGGCTGATGTGTCATTCCTCGATGCGAAAATGCATTCAGATACGGCAATCTCAGCTTACAAGCCGAAAGCAGAGGCAAAGAGTAATCAATATGCATAAGAGAAGCAGTATTTCCTTCTTGATGCCGCCTGAACTAATGGCTACGGAAGCTGTTCCTTTTATAACACTGATTATTATCCAAACCGGGGATTCAAAAATGTTTCTCAATAGAAACACACAATAAATAAAAACGAAACTCGAGAGGGGTGACTCGCTTGCTAGAGGCCCAAAACTTTTGTCGAAAAAATGGAAAAAAAAAAAAGAGGACACCCAATTTTCGGTTGTAATGAGCACGTCTTGAATTCTTTCCGACGCGAAAAAAAAAATTATGAAAGTTATTCAAAGTCGATTGAACCGGTTAGAAAAAGAAATCGATCGGATTTCTACAAGCAAAAAAATCCAGAAATGGAAATATATACTTAATTCCACCAGCTGCTAAAAAGCACTTTAAGAAAATCAACAGATGGCGCACAAAACAGAAGAATAAAATACAGAAGAATATCAGAGACAATGAGATTTTCAAATCGAACACCTAAAAGAAGAAATATAGTAGGAAACATGATATGAATCTGCACCTACAAGTAGAAGAATTTTGCATAAGGGAAAAGTTGAAAACAGGCGAAAAGTATTCTTCATGGCAAAAGCTATGCTAAGGAAAAGGAACTTTTATAATACGTCTCTCGGAAGCAGAGGTAGAAAGAAAAGGTTTTGATCTTCGCGCCCCTAGCGGGAAACCTGTGCATTATTTAAGGAGGATAATGGTCCTTTCTTTATTGTTACTAATGCCACACACACACACGCACACACACACACACACACACACACATACAAGCCGCCCCGGTGGCGCAGTGGCCTAAGCCATGGCTTCTGATCATTCGTCCGAAAGCGGTCCGCGCGTTCAAATCCCAGTGACGCATGGATTTTGTGTTTGTCTTACGCACTGGCTTTCTCCCTTCCCTGGAACCAGATGCTCTAAATTAAGGACGGGCGACTGCTTATAGCCCATTGATCAGATCAGAACATATGTAGAGGATTTTAGGAAGGAAGTGTCTGATCCCAGGTCTTAAACAACCCTTAGAAATAGGAAGATATTAGATTTGGACTAGAGTTCCCGATAGGAAAGTGACACGAAAGCGAGGTAGAAAGCGGGAAGAAGACACCCTTATTTATTACCAGGAGGAGGGGGTGTGTGTGTGCCCAGGGTCCGACGGCTTAACGTGCCCATCCGACACATGGCGGATATTTAGTGGTTAGAGCGTTCGTACCTGCTTGGGATCGAACCTGAGGTTATCGCCGTAGCATATATATAAAAAGGATCCCTCTTATATATATATGCTACTGAGATAACATTAGGATCTCTTAAATCGCATGATTAAAAGCAGAAACATTGAGGGACACAGATTAGATATTTGCGCCACTTAGCGGCGAAATTGTGAACTATTTTGGGAAGTTATCATAGTTAGTAGAATCTGATTGAAACAGAATTTTTCCCATAGGGTGTTCAGTCCCGCAGATATTGCTGTAAACGGAAACGTGAACTTACGTACTCTAGTGGGACACTTGTGAGTTAAGTGGCTTCAATCTCTTGGCGTATAGCTTCTTTGAGAATAGCGATTGCAAGCTGTTTATGTACAAATGGTGAATATATTTTAAATACGCCGCCCCGGTGGCGCAGTGGTCTGAGCGATGGCCTCTGATCATTCGTCCGAACGGGGTCCGGGTTCGAATCCCGGTGAGGCATGGATGTTGTGTTTGTCTTACGGCACTTGCTCTCTCCCTTCCCTGGAGCCAGTGACCCTAAATTAGGGACGGGCGACTGCTTATAGCCCATTGAGTTGCTCACGGTGGTCGTTAAACCTCCAAAAAAAAAAAAAAAAAAATATATATTTTAAATACGTGGAGGTAATGTAAATAAACGAAGTCATCATTTACATTCTTTCTTTAAATAAGCTCCACAGAATGAAGCCGGGTGTTGTCTTGAAGGAAAGCATATAGTGGAGATGTCATCAGGTATGTCACTCATAGCCGAGGCCGAAGCCGGTTTCTCAAATGTCCTTGGGGTGTCAAGGGAGCTCAGTGGGAGAACCATGCCCCTTATCTGCCCAAAACAACAAGTTGGTCCGTATTTCCTTTGTTTGGAGACAAGTTTACATAACCTAAAAATTCATGCGAAGGGGACTGTATTTTCAGCACTTTCAGTTCAACTATTTGCTGAAATCTCTAAACGAACGCTAAGTTATAGTAAAACAGATCAAACCAGAATTTTTGCTTCATTAAGCGGCTCTTTAAGATATGGAATAGGTGGTTCATAATTTTTAGAAATTTTTCCTTTTCCTGCGTGTTTTTAAAATGTCTTAGGTTTAATTCCTCGCATAATTCTATAGCATCAGCTACTGACTCACTTAGAAGCTGAACAGCTAATTTAACATTCATTTTACGGAGTCGCCACTCGACATGGGGTTTCCTTAAATTATTCCAAAAATGCAGTCATTCCCTATCTTGAAGTTTTTGTAAATTTTCTCTGTGCATCCAGAGAATTGTGTTCTTATCTTCGTCTACTACATGCCCCTTACAACTCCTAAAGTGTTTCCTACAAATTTAATCACATGACACGGATTAAGCATTATGTAGATGGGTTTCTTAGTGACTGGGTGAAGGAAAAAGGTTTTAAATTCCGAACCAGGATTAAAATCACATCGTAATTTCGATGCCATTCTCAAATTTGTTGCATTTCTATCAAAAGCAAGGTTCATCACTTAAGCTCCTGACTCATGAAAAAGTTTTAGTGCCTGATTTACCAAATTTGCCAGTTTTGATCCTTATAAGCGATTTACAAAAAAGTGCACCAAACAGAAGTCATCGCTCTTTCCACGTTAATGAGTGAGACACGGAGAAATTATCATCGGCCGCCACCGGGAATCGAACCCAGGGTCTTCAAGTTACGTGCCGGACATGCTACCACTGCACCACAGCGGCCTCGAATTCTCCAGACTCACAAGGGATTAACTGCCAAACCACATGGCAGCTTGCTTCATGGAGCCCCGCACAGTGCTGGGGATTCACCAAAGATGGAAAGCAGTAACTGAACAAATGATTAGGAGGCGATTTGAATAATTTATTCATACACTCGACGTTAATCAGGAACACCAAGCAGAAGTCATTACTGTTTTCACGTTAATAAGTGAGTCACGGAAAAAATTCTCATTGGCCGCCACGGGAATCGAACCCAGATCCTCCAGTTACGCACCGGACAGGCTACCACTGCACCACAGCGGCCTCGAATTCTCCATACTCACAAGTGATTAACTAGTTAATCACTATCGAATTCTCCATACTCACAAGTATCACAAGGTAATCACTTGTGAGTCTTTTGTGATTCTAGAGAATATTAGAACTAGTTAATCACTATCGAATTATCCAGACTCACAAGTATCACAAGTTAATCACTTGTGAGTCTGGAGAATTAGAGGCCGCTGTGGTACGGTGGTAGCATGTCCGGCGCGTAACTGGAAGACCCTGGGTTCGATTCCCGGTGGCAGCCGATGATAATACTTCCATGATTCACTTATCAACGTGGAAAGACCGATGACTTCTGTTTGGGGTTCCTCATCGACGTCGAGTGTATAAATTAATTACAAAAAAGTAGCCAATAGGTATTTTGAAATTGGTATTTATGCCAACGAGCGTTACATAAAACATTTTTTGCCACTGGCAAGTCATCCGTATCAAGTTCAGTCGTCATATTAACAAAACCATGAAATCCTTGAATAAAAAGCTACAAATTAGTACATAAATATTTTTGAAAAGAGCATCGTCTTGCACTTGCTTCCTGTGAGGCTGTTGAACTCCTTTTGGGCTTATAGGGTGTGTGGCCGGAAACCTAGTGTTCCAAGGTCGCCGGGAAAACTGACTTCAGGGGTTAGACGTCTTAGCATATCCACCCTATTCCCTCCCCAAGGGTGGTGTTAAATCTGGAGATCTTGGTGTCCAAAGATTTTTGGAGGTTACTCGGTCTTCAAAAACGCTTTCTATTTCTCTCATGCTGACACTTGAGGGGAGACATGTTGCACCATCTTATTGAAAATATCCATTCGTTAGTTCATCATCTGTTAACTGATTTACAAACTTACTGAAGATTTCCAGGTAGACTTCTGTGACAACATTTCGTTAAAAAAAAAAACAAAAACAGGGCAAATAATTCGTCTACGAGATACATCACAACACAGACCGATTTTCTCCGAATGCAAAGGCTCTGCATGCAGTTCATGATGATTTTCTTGTGCCTATACATGCGTGATTTGAGAGTTTAGTCGCTCAGATGAAACCATGCTTCATCCGTAAACCAAGTGAGGTCCAAAATCCCAGGGTTATGTGTAAGAAAATCTTGAAACCATAAACAAAACCACACACGTTTTCCGTGGCCTTTCCAAACAATTCTTGAATACATGGAGCACGATAAGGACGCAGTTCTGATTGTTTGGCAGCTCTTTGACTAGCGTATGAAAGAGTAGTCTTTTAGGAAAGTCTGCGTAATGATTTTGATGGGATGCTTCTAATCGCACCTTTACATCCTATGTTGCCTCTTCAGATAGTTTCCGACCTCCTGAATGGTGATTGACCAGGCTTCGCGTTGTCTCTAACCTTTTTACCAACTTATGGATACCATTTTTTGAATGTACATTTCTTACACCAAAGGTAGTCTGAAAATGTTCTTCGCCACGCTTTTAACGAACTCGTTTGCCAGTATTTACGAACGAAGAACACCCACTGTTCGATTGTGTACAAGATTATCGCGCAACAACCGAGCCAACTGTGGCGCTACGCATGCGCGCTGAACGTAATTGGTCAAGTCACAGGAACAGTCAAAACCTGTTGCGAGGGAGCCGATCCTGTTTTCCAAAGGTCCTAGGTATGTGTATATAAATTTTCATAACGAAATATAAAAGTAAATAGTGATCTTTTCGATAAAAGTTTGAGGCCTCTAGCGAGCGAAACTACGCACATTTGTTACAGTTTAAAATGGCAAGACCATGTTTATGTTGACGTGAATTTTCGAAAGTGAAAGTATTTCAACTAATGTAAGAGTTCTTGCTCCCCAGCAGTATCCCAGCACTAATTTAGGACCACCGATTCCAGGAAAGGAAGAAAGCGAGTGCCGTGTTTGTCTTAACAAACACAACATCATTGCGTAGCCTCGATTCGAACTCGGATCCATCTTAGACGAATGATCAGAAGCGTGCGGTGGTGACGCTAACAGATAAAGAAGCAACGAGGAAAAGACGGCAAGTTAGGTTGCATATTTTATTTCTGTCAAAGTGAACCTTACTGCGCCGCCCCGGTGGCGCAGTGGTCTAAGTGATGGCCTATGATCATTTGTCCAAAAGGGGTCTGGGTTAGAATTCTGGTGAGGCATGGATGTTGTGTTTGTCTTACGGCACTGGTTCTCTCCCTTCCCTGGAACCAGTGACCCTAAATTAGGGACTGGCGACTGCTTATAGCCCATTCAGTTGCTCACGGTGGTCGTTAAACCTCCAATAAAAAAAAAACCAAAAAAAAAACCTTACTGCATGATGGCGACTGTTGTTATTTAGTATGTGATCACACTACGAGATCGCAAGCCTCTGGATCTTACCGCAAGCAAAGTTGGCTGGAAAAAAGTTAGTGTAGCAATGGCGATCGTACTAAGGGAAAGGAAGTTTTGTATCACAGGACACATGTCAAAAGGAAATGGGATTGGCGAATCACATGGCGAAATGGAATAGGACTGGCCACCACAGGAAAGAGAAAAACAGAAATGCACGTGTTCAATAAGAATATCGATTATTTAAAAGATCTTTCGGATCTTAACACTTAATTTTCGGATAAAGACGCAATGTGGTTGACATAATAACTATGTCACAAAGACTCTTTTAGAGGCTTAATGACCACTGTGAGCAACTCAGTGGGCTATAAGCAATCGTCGGTTTAATTTAGGGCCACTGTTTCCAGGGAAGGGAGAGAATCAGTGCCGCAAGGCAAACACAACACCCATGCCTCACCGGGATTCAAAACCGGACCCATCACAATGGCCGGAAGTCATCGCTTAGACCACTGCGCCACTGGGACGTCACAAAAAGTTCGAAGTAGTTACCTGATGTGCATACAATTTGAGCACTCTTTAAAATTTTAAAATGCATATAATTCATTTCCCCCATGATAGCTTATTACAGATTTAGAAATTTAAAGTCCATGGACCCAAGGTGCTACCCTTTCCGGTGGCACAGTTGTCTAAGCACTCTGACTATTCGTCCGAGATGGATCTGGGTTCCAATCCAGTTAGGCGTAGATATTGTGTTCGTCTTACGGCACTGGTTTTCTCCCTTTCCTATAACCAGTGACCGTAAATCATTGACGGGCGACTTCTTATAGCTCATTGAGTTGCTCACGGCGGTCGTTTAACCTGCAAACAAATAAAAGAAAGGTACGCACTGAAATAACTGTCTTTAAAAGTTAAATAGGTATGTAGAACAATTACCCTAAAATCTAGCGCATGTTTAACAGTAATATTCGATTTATTAATGAAAATGTGACCGAAATTATTATGAAGCTAAACACTACTAGGTAATGAAATGAAGAGAATAACTCTGTTTGCCCCCTTTTAGAACTGATGTGGAAAAGGGGAGCACCGGTTGAAGACCTCTGCGCAAAAGGCATCTCCAGCTTGCCGAAATCCATCGTGAACTGGAGGCACTCTATGACGCCAGTGTAATGACAGGTAACATTTGTGGAAGTGGTGCAGTGCGTTCGAACATGGTTGGATAATTGTTGTGGACGAACAAAGAAGAGAAAGACCTTTTACATCCTCACAGCGCTCGGATGATATCCAGATAGCATTAAGGTAAGACAGACGTGTTTCTCTGGCAACATTGGAACAGCGATTCAACTTTTGTCACGGCACAATGTGCGCCATTGTTCACGAGCTTCCGTGCTAAAGAAAAGGTCTGCAATACCTGCGTTCCTAGGCAAGTGATAGATTATTACAAAAAGACACGCATGGCGACATCGCTTGCACTTTTTCAGCGATATATGGGTGTTCCATGACAATCCAATGAGTAAAGCCGAAACAGTGATACGGAAGCAACCTGGTTCAACTATAACAAAGAAATTCAAGCCCTGGAATGATGTACCGACTGCGTTTTGTGAAGGCAAGGCGTCCTCTTGAAAGATTTCACTTCTTGCAGTGCAAAGATCAAATGGAAATGCTTATCAGGCTGCACTAAACACACTGAAGAAGGTTGTATGACGAAGTAAATTTCTCCTTCATCTTTTGTCCACGCCGGATATCGAATCAGGGTCCCCTCACTTCGGAGTAAGTTACTCTCCCAACTGAGCTACGCGGACGTATGCTCTCGCTGATATCTGCCTTTATCTCATGTGCGTTCTGCGGGGCATGCAAGTAACAGTTGTTAGTCGCAATAGGTCAGCATTGTTGTTAAAGGAAGTGTTACTGAACGCTAACGTCATAATGCGCACTACCAAGAACCACGGTGAATCTCTCGAACGTTTGGCGCTGGGAAAATCTTTCTAAATCCCATGTAGCCTTGATTTGGCACCATCCGACTTGCACCTTTTCCCTAAATTGAAGAATTACTTTATAGGTGAACGTTTTAAATCCGGTGACAATGCCCAAGCCGGGGTTAAACGATGGCTACGTCTGAAGGACACACCTCTTTCCCACCATGGTTTGGACTCCTCGGTCTCGGTCGAAAAATAAATTGCACGTATTGTACCTCGTTTATTTCCAAAGTAAAAACATAGAAAGCATCATTTTCTGACGTTCAATTTTATGCAATGCCCTACCTTAATATCCAGACATCCTCATGTCTACAAATTATCCTTATTTACAAAAAAAATAAAAATAAAATAAAAAATAATATCGTGTGCTGAAGCCTTTGTCTCTTATCACGGCCTCCCTCTAGTCTTCCTAAAATACTCTTCACCCGATATTTAAACTTTGGTCCATATGACGGCCTCTAGTCTTCGTGAAATACTCACCACCAGATGTTTAACCTTTAATCCATATGGTGGCCTGTAGTCTTCGTGAAATATTCTCCACCAGATATTTAACCTTTAGTTCATTCTAGTCTTCGTGAAATACTCTCGACCAGATATTTAACCTTTGGACCATATGACGGCCTCTTGTCATTGTGAAATACTCTCCACCAGATATTTAACCTTTTGGTCCGTTCTAGTCATCGCGAAATACTCTCAACCGGATATTTATCTTTTGTTCCATATGACGACCTATAGTCTTCGTGATATATTTTCTACCAGGTTTTTGCGAGCCTCAGCCGGTATGTTCTGCCATTGGGCCTTCAAAGCAACAATCAATTCAGCTTTGTTTGTTCAGTGATCTCTTCTTCCATGCACTCGACGATCCAATTTGTCCCAGAGCTTCTCCATTTCCTTCA
This sequence comes from Macrothele yani, assembly GCA_039090855.1. Taxonomy (NCBI): domain Eukaryota; kingdom Metazoa; phylum Arthropoda; class Arachnida; order Araneae; family Macrothelidae; genus Macrothele; species Macrothele yani. Next base: position 153,407,775 of record CM077030.1, read on the forward strand.
GGTCAGAGCTATAGTCTGGCCAGTCGAAATTTTCGACGGCCATGTGCTCTAACCAATACGTAACAACGCGAGATGTAGGACATGGTGTGTTGTCTTTCTGATAGAGAGGTATCAGCCTTTCCCAAAATACTGTCTCAACGTTGATAGTACATAATTGTCCAGGACTTGTAGGTGGAGCTCGACATTCATAGTTTTGCACAAAACGATTGATATCAGGCCAAACTCCAAAAAAAAAAAAAACAGTTCCATACCATCAAGATACCTCCAACAAACTTCATTACTGTAACGGTACAGTTCTGAAGAGACATTTTTCCTGGCATCCGCCACACCCAAGAATGACCATCATCAGACTGGTAGACTGTGTAACGTGGCTCATAAACCCAAAGCACAGATTTCCATTGGTCTATAGTCCAAGATCGACGTTCCTTACCCTACGCAAATCGACATGTGGCATTAGTCGAAGTGATTGGCGGTTTATGCATGGCTGGTCGACCGTGGTAACCCACGTGATGCAGTGTTACATAAGGTTTGCGTGAATTGGCACAATGTTCATTTGCATCTGAGCAGATTATTCAGAGCTCTCCTGTCACATTCTACCAGCTACGTAGATTTACCGGAGTTTGTAAAAATAAGCCCATTTGCCGGTGCTGGATTTTGAGCCATGTCTCCTCCCTCCGGAGCCAGTTATTCTCCCGACTGAACTACATCGACCCATTGCACCGACCTTGGCTTATCGCTGCAACTTGCCGTTTTGACTCTTGCTCACCTCAGTGGTACGTCACATATATCTCCTTTCCTTCACGAAGGGCTTGGACGAAATCGCAAGTTTCCAAGTTACCCCACAAACCATGTTTCCAAGTTAGCTCGCAAACCATGTTTCCAAGTTATCTCGTAAACCATGTTTCCCAGTTAGCCCGCAAACCATGCTTGACGAGTTAGCCCGCAAACCATGCTTGACGAGTTAGCCCGTAAACCATGCTTAAATCATACATGAGACTGTAGAAGAAGGAATTCTAATTAATTCCAAACGATGGGTGGAAGAAGCATCACACATTATTTTCGAACCTCACGATCGAGAGATTCATTTTTACGATCGGGTGCCAATGTAAAAATTAAGTCCTGGGTAATGTCCTAACACAGACAACTTTCAAATCCACCGGGAGATGCAGCGAAGTGTCGCGGCGAAGATAACGAGCTGACGCGGCAGCTTTCTTCACGGATGACCGTAGACTCTTGGGCCTCTAAGGGCACAAGAGTCGGCGTGTAGTTTTGCTGTACAACTCCCTAGAATAACCTAACTTGTTCCAAGGAGTTGTACAGCAGGAAAACGTGTGAGAGCTCAAATAGAAAACAGCAAGGGTCAGTGATGCCAATGAGCTGACACCAAGGGCTATCTCCCGAACAAAAGGTGATACAGAAATCTAATACCACTTGTTTTAAAGCTTAGAACAAGTGCTATCTAACTGATTTGTCGGAATGGACCCTGGGCTAACAACAAAAATTTATTCAATATCATAACCCTGACAGCAGGTGAAAAAAGTGAGGCAATTAGAGAAACTAAAGCTTAAGGGCTATCTCCAGAACTAATGAAGATACAGAAACGTAATACCACTTGTTTCAAAATTTAGGACACGTGCTATCTGGAATACATTGTCGGAGTGAACTCTGGGCTAATACGAAAAGAGTTATTAAATGTTATAACCCTGACAGCAGGTAAAACAGATAGGCAACTAGAGAAAATAAACCTAAAGGGGCTATTTCCAGAACTGATAAAGATACAGAAACATAATACCACTTGTTTTGAAGCTTAGGACACGTGCTATCAAAGTACATTGTCGTAGTGGATTCGGGGCTGACACCAAAGAAGTAATTAATTGTTATAACCTTGACAGCAGGTAAAACAGTGAGGCAAATAGAGAAAATAAAGCTACTTTTCAACTTAAGGTTTTCATAATCAGCATGCATACATTTGATGGTAAACGCTACCTTTGATATTAATACACTGCCGGACAATTGCTAAGGACGGATGACAATAGCAACGATAGCAACCATAAAATGGAAGGCAGAAAAATGTGGAAATTAGCATAAGTGCGGGATACAGTAATACGTATTGTGCGTATGCAAATTTTGGATTGCCGAACTTGTTCGTGACGTCATAGCGCTGATAAGAGATATAAAGGATTTGACGCGTATTGACCGTTGTTTTTCAAACGTAAAGTTGAAAGGGAAAGAATCAATTGACGAACTTGCAATTTTCAGTATGTCTTTCCGACATTACCTAGATGATTTTACGCGTGGCTGTATTATTGGCAAGATTGAGAAATTGCGAAAAATAACAGATGCTGCCAGGGAGTTCGACGTCAGCCACAATGTTTTTTCAAGGCTTTGGAAATCATTTCAAACAAATGGAGAGTGTAGCAAACGTCACGGGGGAGGTCGTGTTCGCAGTACGACACCTGCAGAAGATCGGTGCATAGTGCTATCAACAAAAAGACACGGGCGCAGCACAGCTTGTGAGGTAGCAAATCAGTTTATGGCTGCTACTGGCAAGCGGATCTCCCGAAAAACTGTCGCCAAACGTTTGCATGAAGGAGGACTATACGCCCGCCGTCCTGTTGTGTGCATCCCATTGTCCAGACGTTACCGTACCGCCCGTTTGCAGTGGTGCCATCAACATCGCAATTGGACTGATAACGACTGGTCTGCTGTCCTCTTCTCAGATGAGAGTAGATACAGTCTATCGTCTGATTGTCGACGACAACTGATCTGGCGTGATAGTGGTACTGCATATTGTCCAGCAAACATACAGGAAAGGGACCGATATCCGACATGCAGTGTCATGGTATGGGCTGGCATCATGATCAATGGCCGTACGTCCCTCTATGTGCTTCCAACTGGGACTATGACTGGCCAACGATACATTAATGATGTTCTGCTACCTCATGTTCGCATGTTCGGTGGCGCTGTCGGTGATAGATTCATTTTCACGGACGACAACGCAACATGTCATCGAACAGTCGCTGTCCAGGAGTGTCTGGAGAGCGAGGATATTCAACTCCTCGTATGGCCAGCACGTTCTGCAGATCTGAATCCCATTGAAAATGTGTGGGATGCTTTGGGGAGGAGTCTTGCTGGTCGCCAATGCCCTCCAATAAACAAGGACACCCTCATCCGTGCACTGACAGAGGAATGGGATAAATTACCCCAACAGCTGCTTGATAATGTTGTGCAAAGCAAGACACGACGTGTGGAATCTTGCACCGCCCTCCATTGTGGCCGTATCCCGTATTGACATCTTACGCCGGAACGCATGCGGACGGTAATTGGATTTTCTTCACGTTTACGTATTCTGCACAAAATGGCCTGTTTGTCCCTTGAACACGCTCCAAAGCCTTCTGGATTTCAGAGCACAATAAATTGTCTTTCTTGTAATGTCCTGGCATTCTGACATTATTTTATTTCACTTGGCATCCAACCACACTTACTTTTGTATGCGCTATATAGCCGTTTATGATCCGTCCTTAGCAATTGTTCAGCAGTGTACCTATACTTGTGCTACGTTTAAAAGTGAAAAATGGACCCAATCCTAGCTGCGCTTCCTAAGTTACTGTTACAAACGCAATTTGCAGACGGACCCCTGAGATTTCTAAGAGTCGACGATTGTCAGCAAAGACAGCTGCCGTGGCCGACCGCAATCTTCGTCGCAACACTTCGCTGCGTATCCCGGTGGATTTCAAAGTTGCCTGCGTTAGGACATTACCCACCGACCGTGATTTATCGCTGCAACTTGCAGTTTTGAATCTTGCGTCACCTCAGTGGTATGTCACCTGTTTTTTCTTAGCTGATTCATCCCCAGCTGATTATCTAGGGAGCATCAATGATGGTGAAATGTTACGTACCGAGCGACTGCTTACGTGGCACCCTATCATCAGTTCGCGATGGAAATCAGTTAACTCTGTTGACCGTGGCATCTTGAATTCACAGTTCTACTGCTGTCTGGACATAGCCCTACGAACATATTTATTATGGAGTCTATGAAGTACTGCTTGCGTAGTACTGAGCTTGTAACGTACCAGGAGATGTGACGTACCTGCCAGAAGGACGCACACGACATAAAGGCAGATAGGAATCAGAATAAAAACGTCCGCGTAGCTCAATTGGTAGAGTGACTTATTCCGGAATGAGGGGAACCGGGTTCGAATCCTGGCACGGATAAAAATGACGGAGAAATTTACTTCGTTATAATGGCGCCCGAACTATCCGGATGACCCGACCGTTCAAAATCTCGCATTGGTGTGATGTTATTTCCACACCGCGAGATAGGAAAAATAAGAGAATCCCTTCTTCAGCACTTCGAAAAAAAAATAAATAAAAAATAAGGGGGAGATGATGTAACGTACGAGGAGATGTGACGTACCTGCCAGAAGGACGCACACGACATAAAGGCAGATAGGAATCAGAATATAACGTCCGCGTAGCTCAATTGGTAGAGCAACTTATTCCGGAATGAGGGGACCCGGGTTCGAATCCTGGCGTGGATAGAAATGACGGAGAAATTTACTTCGTTATAAGCTCACATTCAATAGAGGGGTTACTGGTAGAGCAGTGTGGATACGTCGCTGTCAATTAATTAGGATTCTCAGGTATCTGCAAACAAGTAGTAGATCATGTCGAAAATTTTGTTGCACCCGATCACTTCTCAAGGAAAAATAAAATACTCACTTTTCTCCTTTACAATAACAGAAATAAACTTCAATTTCACGAAATTATTTTTGTATAAATCCTTTCTTAGACCGAAAAATGGCTCTAGTGCACAAATACCATGTTGGATGCGTTCAAGAATCATATGAAAAATTTCAATTTCAATTTGAAAGCAAGTTTTGTCAGATCGACTGAAGCCTGTCTATTTCCTCTTCAACGCTATAAAAATATATCAGGGTAGGAAGGAAAATACCGTATTTTCAAACTTTTATTGTTGCTTTTATGATTTAAGTGAGTGTTGATGGTTTGACAGGAAAGAAAGTGCAAGTCATGGAAAATAAGGTGCTTGTCGTATATAAAATACTTCCAGACATCCCATTTTTACTAAAACACAGCTTATGTTTTTTTTAACTGCAAGCTTAAGAGATAGACCTTCTAAACAAATTTCAAAATAAAAAATGTATGCTCCGTAGATGCAGCTGATGCCATTACTTACAGGCTAGTGACGTATTTTATGAGCGGGTGTACTTGATGGAACGTTGCCTTTAACCGCGGTAGGTAAATAACGACTTCGGAAACCACCTTTCACGCTGAAAGTACCTTTTCATAAACACCTGCTTCTTTAAAATTCTTGAAAGCTGTCATTTATGTTGACCGTTATTTTTATAGTACTGTAGCTGACTGCGGATGGAAAACAACGACTCTAAAGGAAACATACAGATCACAGCAAAAATGAATAGAAGTTGCTGCGAGCTAAACAGCGAGGTAACTGAAAGATTTCGCCTTATGTTTGTTTCTTGAATTGGATAAGCTGAATGTAATCACAGGTGATTGTGACATTATATAATGAATTAGCTTTATTTTCTTTCCGCTAAGCTAATTAATATGAATGATTCTCTTCCTACCAGCTAGCTAATGATATACTTGTACGAAGCTTCAAAATAATGAATTCAAAAGGGTGTTGTTACTAGTTAATTACGAACGTAAACAAAGTCTCAACGCTGGTTATTTATAGGAATCAATAAATGTTATAAACCTAACAGCCAGACAGAGGTCCGATAAAAACTATGAATTGAGAAAGACTAACTTACATAAACTTCTTTATTTATACGACTCTTGGTCAACTAAGGCACACACACACTTGTAGTACAATACTGAATAATCTCTCCTCGTATTATAAACGCTCTCTCTTAACAACCACAAGCTCTCCTCATAACAACACAAAAGCCCTCCTAAGTCTCGATGAACGCGCCTATATACTAGCTACCACCACGTCATGACTTACACTCATTGCCAGATCTCATTCAGCGGGTGAAATAATATTTCGTTCAGTAGGAAGATAATTTACATAGTAAAATAAAATAACCAGAGATAGTAAAATCAAAAGGAAAGTGAATATAGAGTATACGTTACAATTAGGAGGACAAATATACAGGGTGTCCGAGAATTATTGGACACATTACAAAATTATATAAAACAAAACATTAAACAGATAGAAAGAAACTAACTGTACTATCTTACGAAGTAACTACACAAGTTACTAAATTTCAATGTGAGATCCCTTGATTGCTCGTAGTACGTCTAAGCGATCCTCGATTTCATGCCATGTATTGGCAAGCATCTGAGGAGTTATGGAATTAATAGCAGCTGTGATACACAGCTTCAGTTCCTGCAAATCAGTACAAGGCGTCTGATAGATACGATACATCACATAACCCCACATGAAATAATCAAATGGAGTTAGACCTGGAGAGCGAGGAGGCCACAGAATGGGACCACCACGCCCAATCCATCTGTTGGGAAAATGCTCATTTAGGCACTTACGTACACACGTCGACCAATGCGGAGGCGTCTTGTTGGAAAACGACGTTGTCATATCTTTTGATCTGAGGTATAGCGAAATTTTCTAGCATATCCAAGTAAATGTCACCATTTATGTTTTTTAGCAGAAGAAGAAAGGGCCAATCACTTCTCTTTTTGATAGGGTGCACTACACATTAACTTTTGGAGAATCACGTTCAAGTTCAATAGCAGCATGAGGCGGTTCACTGCTCCATATCCTACAGTTGTGACGATTCGCAATACCTGATACATGAAATGTGGATTCATCACTAAAAATTACAGTACTGAGAAAGTTTTCGTCGTTTTCCACTCGATTCAGGATATCCACAGCGAAATCTTATCGCAGAGTGTAATCACTTACATGCATCTTTTGCACTAGTTGAATTTTATAAGCATGAAATTTTAATTTCTTGTGCAAGATATCGTGAACTGTCGATTTCGGAATGCACAGTTCTCTACTTGCTTTACGAACGGATTTCCTGGGGGTTCGTCGGAAACTTTCATTAACTTGGTCAACCGTCTCACTGCTGACGCTAGGCCTACCGGCTCCTCCACGATGTTCCACATTGACAGTTTCTTTAAACTATTTCATCCTGCGCTTAATTGAATTCGTTGACGGAGGATTATAACCATTCTCTAAACGGTACCGTCTTTTAACTTTAATGACAGACTTTAATTCCGCAAGCCATAACACACACATCGCCTTCTGCTGTACGGATGACATGATTACTGATTGCGCATTTCTCATACATTCCTCATCAGGCCACACCTAGCGCCATCTATCGGATTTTGGGAATAAAAATTCTGCAAAGCAAAAATATAGAAACCGTGTTAGTAATACGTGGCATAGAAAAACAGACAATGCTCATAGTGTTTTTTGTACATAATTTTGTAATGTGTCCAATAATTCCACCCTGTATAACATAGAGTTCGTGGAACGAATGTTCTTTGCAAGCGCAAGGAAAAAGTACAGGATTTTGAAGGTGGCAAACAGAATAGCCATTGCTTTGCTTACTGTTCAACATGTAACTTTAACATCAGAAAACTTGAAAATTACATCGCCCTAGAGCGGGAATCGAATCCGCATCTCCCGATTTCCCTTCGAGCATTCAACCCGTTACACCAATAATTTTCACGATTTCGGATGCTAAAACCACACGTTGAACAGTAAGCGAAGTAATGGCTATTCTGTTTGCCGCCTTCAAAATCCCGTAGTTGTTCCATGTACACTGAAATGCCAGAAAAACTGGTACCGACGAGCTTATGCAAAATACATAGCAACGTCACCTATACACGTACTCGGTTGCGTCCGCAAGTGCGTATTTAAAGCGATAGACATCCTTGCCAGCTGTCAGAGCTGTTTTCGGCATGAGAATGACAAGTAATAACGATTTAAGCGATTTTCAAAGCGGTGTCATAGTTGGCGCTCGTTAGATGGGCCATAGTATTTCATGGGCAGCAACGAAGTTCGGATTTTCACGGACGACCATTGCAAGGGTGTACCGTGACTACAAGAATTCCGGCAAAACCTCCAACCTGCGATACCAGTGTGGCCGTAAAAGGACATTGGGTAAACGTGACCATCTCGGCTGTCAAGAATCGTTTCACGCAATAGGAGTGCAACACTCTCGCAGGTATCATCATAATCGGAATTCAATGCTGGAGCCTCAACAAGCATCAGCGCCCGGACTGTGCAACGTACCCTGCACGATATGGGCTTTGGGAGCCGACGCCCAACTCAAGTCCCTTTGATGGGTATACGACACAGAGCTATGCGCCTCGCTTGGGCACGACAACACCGCCACTGGACATTTGGTGACTGGAAACAAGTAGCCTGGTCTGACGAGTCGCGTTTCCAACTGTATCGGGCAAATGGAAAGATTCGTGTGTGGCGCAAACCTCATGAAGCCATGGATCCTACCTGTCAGCAGGGAACTGTACCGGCTGGTGGAGGGTCCGTATTGGTATGGGGTGTGTTAAGCCGGACTTTACTGGGACCCCTGGTACGTCTACAAACGTCTGTGACAGGCCAACGCTATGTGCGCATCCTTTTTGACGAGGTACACCCGTTCATGTCTTGCATTCATGCTAATGGATTGGGCCTGTTCCATCAGGACAATGCACCTCCACACAAGTGTCGGAAAGCCACATTATGGTTAGAGAAGCATTCGTCTGAGTTTGGGGTGTTGCAATTTCCACCCAAATCGCCAGATCTGAACATGATAGAACACATTTGGGATGCCATGCAACGTGCTATCGAACACAGGAATCCGAGACCTCAGAATTCACCCGAATTGTGGAACGCTCTGCAGGAAGTTTAGTGTGCATTGCCTGCAGCATATTTCCAGAAGCTAGTGGAGTCCATGCCCCGTCGTATTTCTGCAGTCCTGCGCTCCCGTGGGGGACCTACCAAGTATTAGACTGGCGTACCACTTTTTCTGGCACTTCAGTGTATTTGTGAAGAATATTTCTTCCGTAATCTTCATGTCCGAAATGCTGGTGATTTAGAAAGCGCTACGAGGAAGCAGAATTTGCTTCGTGAGTCGAAAAATCGAAAAAAAGTTCTGATTCTTAACAATCATGTACTTCGGACACCGTCGTTCTGAGGGGTGTAACAGGCAGCATGCTAGAAGGAAAATCGGGAGGTGTAGGTTCGATTCCAGCTTCAGGGTGATGTAATTTTCAAGGTTTCTGATGCCAAAGTTGCATGTTGAACAGTAAGCAAGGAAATGACTATACAGTTTGCCATCTTCAATATCCAACAATATAGACTGGTCTACACCCGTTCATGTCTTGCATTCATGCTAATGGATGCAAGACATGAACGGGTGTAGACCGTTCATGTCTTGCATTAATTAAGCAACAAATGGAAAACTCGTGATAGCTCAAAAAGTACGCAACCGATTCGCGTAAAATTTGGCGGTAAACTTTATCAGACCAAATGCAATAAAAAAAGTAAGAACATGTGATACAAAGCATTTAAATTCCATATGAGTGATGCAAATATGAAATTACAGAAAGATGAAGTAGGAAAAGGTACTTCAATATGGAGTGTGGTCACCCCGAACAGCAATACAGTCCCGACAGCGATGTTCCATGCTGTTAATTATGGTGTCGAGGGAAGGTGCGTCAATTGTTCGAGCAAAGCAGTGCGGAACCTCTGCAGGGTTCGGGGAGGGGAGCTGGAGGCCAGAAAGATGCATCCCGAGAGCATCACAGACATGCTCAATGAGCTTCAGATCGGGAGAGCCTGCTGGCCACTCCATACGGACTATATATTTTCTGTACCAGGTACTGGTGCACGTGGCGAGCTGTGTGAGGGCGGAGATCATCCGCCTGCAGTACAAATGCATCGCCAATTGCGGCCGCATGTGGACGGACAATATCGTCCGGGATGTCGTCTCTATCCTCTGAGCATTGAGGTTTCCATGTGGTAACACATAGAGGTCGGTACGACAGCCTAACGATATGCCTGCCCACACCAGAACACTACCACCACCATAGGTGTCTCTTTCGTGGAAATTAGAGGGAAGGTAGCAAGTACCGGTCTCTCTCCATATGTAAACACGGCGAGAATCACTCTGTGAACAGTATCGTTACTCATCAGTAAACAGAACATACCTCCACTGATTTTGAGTCCAGTTCACAAGCATTCGTGCCTAATTGAAACGTTCCCCTCGGTGGCGGGGGGTGAGGGGCACGCATAATACCAGTCACCGAGCATAAAATTCTTTTGCATGTATAACTTTCTGCATACCGTCGAAGCTGATACCGTCCGTCCGGTGGCTGCCGCAAGCACACATCTGAGATGAGTCGGTGTAGCCGTCCTGTTCCTCAGTGCCGAAAGCCACACATACAGGTCATCCGCGAAGGTTGTCGCCCTTGGCTTACCTTCGCTGTACCTTCGGGGAGCTGCACTCGATTCTTGGAAATGCTGCCACATCCTGCTGACCACAGAACGATCGACGTTGAGCCATCTTGCGACGTCCGCCTGCCATTGCCCTGCTTGAGCCATCTTGCGACGTCCGCCTGCCATTGCCCTGCTTGAGCCATCTTGCGACGTCCGCCTGCCATTGCCTTGCTTGAGCCATCTTGCGACGTCCGCCTGCTGTTGCCCTGCTTGAGCCATCTTGCGACGTCCGCCTGCCGTTGCCCTACTTGAGCCATCTTGCGACGTCCGCCTGCCGTTGCCCTACTTGAGCCATCTTGCGACGTCCGCCTGCCGTTGCCCTGCTTGAGCCATCTTGCGACGTCCGCCTGCCGTTGCCCTGCTTGAGCCATCTTGCGACGTCCGCCTGCCGTTGCCCTACTTGAGCCATCTTGCGACGTCCGCCTGCGGTTGCCCTGCTTGAGCCATCTTGCGATGTTCGCCTGCCATTGCCCTGCTTGAGCCATCTTGCGATGTCCGCCTGCTGTTGCCCTGCTTGAGCCATCTTGCAATGTCCGCCTGCCGTTGCCCTGCTTGAGCCATCTTGCGACGTCCGCCTGCTTGAGCCATCTTGCGACGTCCGCCTGCCATTGTCCTGCTTGAGCCATCTTGCGACGTCCGCCTGCCGTTGCCCTGCTTGAGCCATTTTGTGACGTCCGCCTGCCGTTGCCCTGCTTGAGCCATTTTGCGACGTCCTCCTGCCGTTGCCCTGCTTGAGCCACCTTGCAAAGTCCGCCTGCCGTTGCCCTGCTTGAGCCATTTTGCGACGTCCGCCTGCCGTTGCCCTGCTTGAGCCATTTTGCGACGTCCTCCTGCCGTTGCCCTGCTTGAGCCACCTTGCAAAGTCCGCCTGCCGTTGCCCTGCTTGAGCCATCTTGCGACGTCCGCCTGCCGTTGCCCTGTTTGAGCCATCTTGCGACGTCCGCCTGCCGTTGCCCTGCTTGAGCCATCTTGCGACGTCCGCCCGCCGTTGCCCTGCTTCGAGTCGGCCTATCGCTCTGTTGCGTAATTCCGCTGGTAAATGACGTCTCGAAGCCATGTTAACAAAATCGCTATCTCGAAATTTTGTCATTCACCGCCGCACAAGAATTGTCGATTTCATCCGAAACAGCTGGTTTTAAGTTAATAAATACACAGTTGATGTGGATTAGGAACATCAAATAGAAATCATCGCTTTTTCCACGTTTATGAGTGAGTCACGGAAACATTCTCATCGGCCGCCACCTGGACAAATGTATCGCCAGTGTATCAATGTATCCCGGTGGCGGCCGATGGTAATTTTTCCGTGACTCAGTCATAAATGTGGAAAGAGCGATGACTTCTATTTGATGGTTTTAAGTTCTTGCGCATTTGTATAAAGCGCTGCCAGCGCCACTCATTTGCCTTCCATACAACGATGCTGTATGCTTTCGCCCGTAGCATATGCAAATTTCATGCAATTTCAGCTAAGGTGTTTCCCAAAATGATAGAGCCACAGGAGAAAGTGGATAAATAACAAAATATAAGTCAATCAAGTAATTGTACAGCAGTGCATATAAGTATTCACGCAGTGCGACATATGTGTGCACCAAAATAAAAGTTAAATAACAAAACGTGTACCTGTTTGAGGGTTCCAAACAAATACGTTGAACTGGACACTGTCCCAAAAATATGGAACCGCTATCACAAATGTGTGTCAAACCAGATTTTTAATGGCCAATAAAACTTCCATTTTGCTGGATGACATCAAACACACGTTTTGCTTTGGAGTTCACTAGTTTCTGACATTGCTGTAGGGAAATATTGTCCCAAGCTTTCAAAATTGCACGTTGAAGGTCCGTAACTGTTCAATTGCCTCCCATGTGCATACACCTTACGTGCGACAGCTGCCCACATGTTTTCCATAGGATTCAGATCTGGAAAACATGCAGGCCAGTCCATGACAAGAATTCCATTGGCAAGAAACCACTCCCAGGTCGAGTTCGTAGTCTGAGGGCGTTCATTATCCTGCAAAAACTACTGAGCTTCAGAGTCACTTAATGATTCAAAATACAGCACGAGATGCTTATTCAATAGCTGCTGGTAGCTCACAGCATTCAGGTATCCAGTTAGAACGGCTAATGGTGTTTTGCCAGGTCCACCGAATGTCCTCCCCCGCCGGACAGTTACGCCTCCACCAGCTTGTTGGCGCTTGGAGTAACTCAGTTCTCCCTTTCAAAGGCCGTGCCAATAATACTTCTATTCTTCCGGACCATCCAAATTAAAGTTCTTTTCATCACTTCAAATTACTTAATGCCATCGTTGAGTCCGTGACATATGGTATTCAGCCCTGTTACGTCTTTTCTGTTTGTGTTTCAGTTAGCTTAGGGCGCCCCCGCATTTTCCGATGACGTATGAATGGAAACTTCTTTAGAACACGATGCACTGTCGATTTCGATACGTTTATGCCCACAGCAGACGAGACTTGAACTGACACTGGATGTTGAGTTACTCATCCGACGCATAATCAACCTTTTCTAACGTGAAGTCAAAACTGAAGGACGGCCAGTAGAATTCTTGCTTCCGTACAATCCATTTGATGTCAACTAATGTGCAACCACATGGTGGGAACGATTAATACACCTTGCAATATCTCGAATGGACAGTTTATTCCGGAATAATGCAGCAATTTTCCGTTGCTCGGGCGCCATCAATGATTCTCCGCGGCCTATGTAGCATAAACTTTCGGTTGCCGTTAACGAACTCCAACTACGCAGTTCTGACGTACTGAAACGATGGGCATTTCTTCCGCTTGCAGTCCCGCAGCAACAATCTACTGCGTAGCTGCGGTAACATTTGCATTACAAGACGGTATTCACGAGTGGTTCTATCATTTTGGGACGCGTATATCTAACGTCAATATCTTTATAATTCTCATACTCATTTATTTGTATAGGGCATTTGCGACCATTTTTCACGTACACCACCTATTTGAAATGCCTATCTCTGTAATATTGTCTGATTTCAACCATTGGGCCCGAAACTTCACAGCCATTCTAGTGGCTCTGTCACTTTAGAACACACCTTATATTTCGCCCAATTATCGCGATTTTTCGGTTTGTTGCTTAATTTATGGAAACCAGTGTAATAGCATTGCAAGCAGACATACCTCAGAAAACTCGAAGATTACATCGTCCTGCAACGGAAATCGAACCGGCATCTCTCGATACAGCATGTTACCCTTACACCACCTAGAGCAAGGAACCTCCAAGCAACTGAGGATGTGTTTGGGACTCAGATGACAAATCGCGAGATGAGGGTTCGATTTCCGTTCCAGGACAATGGGACGGTGTAATTTTCAAGTTTTCTGAGGCATGTATACTTGCATGATTAATTTGGCACCCATCTGTTCGTAACATCTATTTGACTGTCATTTGTTTCTAAAGAGTTATTTCTTCAGGGGATTCGCTTTCTGCTAGCATGCCCCTAATCTTCAGCGATTCGCAGTGGTCTAAGCGATTGCTTCTGACCATTCGTCCGAGATGAGTTCGGGTCCGAATCCCGTTGAGGTATGGATGCTATGTTTATCTTACGCACTGGCTCTCTCTCCTTCCCTGGAACCAGTGGCCCTAAATTAAGAACGGGCGACTGCTTATAGCCCATTGAGTTACTCACGGTGGTCGTCAAATTCCCAATTAAAAAAGAAAAAAAAACCCATACAGGTAGGCTCAGTTCTGATTGAGCCGTCAGTTTGAAACGTACGACTACGACTTTCAGATCAGAGAAGTTGAAATAAGATAGTCGAGTATGGTTTCCAAGCGTTTATTTAATATGTCATAGCCAACACAGGTCTACATTATCTTTACAAATAATGCTGGATACATTGCGAACACAAAGCAAATCGATACACGAATTATCCAACGTGGTGCTTTGTCTGCTCGGGCTTCTTACATTTTTCATCACTTGCTTTTGCTTCTCGTTTTGATTTTCTCCCCTTTTGCTTGCGTTAATTGTGCGAATTCCGTGGCATTGCCAAAAATGTTAACCCGTTCACACGAAAACATTTTTTTTTAATTTAAGTTTAAACGACTGCGATATGTTCTTTATATATTTGAATAGATCTCGTCGGGAGCTTTGAAACGATACCACGCACAGTCGTGTTACGCTCAGGGTTGCTGAGATAGACTGAGTAAAACGCGACTGCACTCCCAGAAATACTGCATCATCTCTGCCGCGCACAGGGAGCGAGGGGACAGTCGTGCGCACGTTGTATTGAGCAGTACGCGATTCGGGCTCCATGCTGTTTACGAATATGCTAATACGATTAGAGTACGGCACGTATTTTTAACGCTGTAATGATTTCAATTGGGACCTATTTTTGTCACAGTCGGTCTGCCGTAAGTCACCCCATACTATCCGCGGATTTAGACGTAGTCCTACGCCAAAAAAAAAAAAAAAAAAAAAGCCCCAAAAAACCAAGAAAGATGACACCGAATTTTCGGGTGTAATAAGCACGTCTTTTGAATCTGTTCTGACGCAAATTAAATTTATCAAAGTTATTCAAAGTCAATGGAATCGGTATGGAAAACAATAGCATCTGACGGAAGGAAGAAGTTTTTCAATCGGGTTTTTAAACCCTCAGATATTGCTGTAAACGGAATCGTGAGCTTACGCCCTCTGTTTGCAGACTTGTTGCTTTCAGAAAAACATGAATTTATATGAAAAACATTTCGTACCGGAAACGTTCTCCAACACCGAAAGAATATTTCAAATCGGACTCTCAGAAACAGAGATATCGACAAAAATAAGATGTGACTTTACGTCGCCTGGCGAGAAAACCATGCATTATTTTAGGAAGAAAGTATTCTCAAAAGGTTTTTCCATATGAGCGGTATCGGTCCAAGAAAAAAAATTACTCGAGTTTTCAGGAGCCCAGATTTTTCTACAAATACATCAGAAACAGATATTAACACTTATGCCCCCTGGTGGCCAAACCATTCTTTACCAAACATTGGAAATTATGTGAAAAATATTTTCCATCAGGTCTTGTATGCGATACAGGAAGAATTTTTCAAATCGGAGTTTTAGGAGCAGAAATAACGCAGAAAACGCATTTAACCTTTGTGCCCCCTAGCAAAAAGTCTATGATTTACTTGAAAATTTTGAATTTGTAGGAAAAACATTTCGCATCGGAAACACTATCCAACAAAGAAGGAATTTTTCAAATCGGACTCCTAGAAGCAGAGATATTGACAAAAATAAGATATACATCTGGGCCCCTGGCGTAGAAACCATGCATTATTTCAAGAAGAAAATGTTCCTAAAAGGTTTGAGATATGAGTAGTATCGGTCAACAAATGAATTTTTTGCAATCGGGATTTTAGAAGCTCATATTATGTTGCAAATACATCAGAAGCGGAAATTAAGACTTACGCCACCTGGTGGCCAAACAATTTTTTACAAAAAATAGAAATTATGTGCAAACGATTTCTCTTCAGGAGCTGTACCCGGTGCAGAAAGGATTTTTCAAATCGGAAATTTAGAAGCAGAGATATATAGGGGAAAAGCAATTTTCCTTTACCCTCCTAGCGGAAAGTCTATGAATTACTTGAAACTTTTGAAATTATAGGAAAAACATGTGGCACTGGAAACACTATCGATCAAAGAAAAAATTTTTCAAATCGGACTGCTAGAAGTAGAAATATTGACAAAAATAAGATATACATCTACGCCCCTGACGAAGAAACCATGCATTTTTTTAAGAAGAAAATGTTTCTAAAAGGTTTGTCGACATGAGTATAGTATCGGTCTACAAACGACGTTTTTTTCCATCGAGAATTTAGAAGCTCATATTTGGCTGCAAATACATCAGAAGCGCAAATTAAGATTTACGCTCCCTGGTGGCCAAACTATTTTTTTTACAAAAATTGGAAATTATGTGCAAACGATTTCCCATCAGGAGCTGTATCCGGTGCAGAAAGGAATTTTCAAATCGGAAATTTAGAAGCAGAGATAAAGGGGGAAACGCAATTTACCTCTACGCCCACTAACAGAAAGTCTATAAATTACTTGAAAATTTTGAATTTATATGAAAAACATGTCACACTGAAAACACTATATAACAACGAAGGAATTTTTCAAATCGGAATCCTAGGAGTAGAGATATTGACAAAAATAAGATATACATCTACGCCCCTTGGCGGAGAAACAGTGAAATATTTTAAGAAGAAAATATTGCGAAAAGTTTTATCGATGTGAGTGGCATCAGTCTACGAAAAAATTTTTTCAATCGATATTTTAGAAGCTCAGATTTTATGGCAAATACATCAGAAGCAAGAATTAACACTTACGCCCGCACTGGTGGCCAAAGTATTCTTTACCGAAAATTTGAAATTATATGCAAAAGATTTTCCATCAGGAGTTGTATCCGCTGACGAAAAAAAATAAATTCAAATTGGAGTTTTAGAAGAAGAGTTATCGGAAAAAATGCTATTTACTTTTACGCCCCTAGCGGAAAATGTATGCATAATTTGAAAAAGTAATTATATTTAAAATACTCTTCGACATAAATGAAATCGAAAGATAAAATGATTTTTTCAATCGGATTTTTAGAGGCAAATATGTGGAATAAAACGTATTTTTGAATTCGACGTCATCTGCATTTACGCCCTCTAGCGGCGAAATCGTACATCGTAAAAAACAAAACAAAAACGAAATAAAGGATCATTCGCATATTTCAAGCTTCCCAATGCTAAAAGAATTTTTCAAATCGGACTAATAGTTGCAAAGATATCGTGGGTACAGACGGACGGACGGCCGGACAGACAAACAGGTAACATAAGCACGATCTTTTTTGGGCTTTCCAACCGTAGGTTGAAGAAGCGTATATGCTCCAGCTTTGTCCGTCCGTCTGTCCGTCCGTCCGTCCGCACGATAACTCACGTGAAAGTTGTTCGACTTCGATGAAATTTTAGTATGTGGTAGGGAACCACCTGGGCACGAACCCTATGTAACGTACCAGGAGATGTGACGTACCTGCCCGAAGGACGCACACGACATAAAGGCAGATAGGAATCAGAATAAAACGTCCGCGTAGCTCAATTGGTAGAGTGACTTATTCCGGAATGAGAGGATCCGGGTTCGAATCCTGGCGTGGACAGAAATGACGGAGAAATTTACTTCGTTATAATGGCGCCCGAACTATCCGGATGACCCGACCGTTCAAAATCTCGCATTGGTGTGATGTTATTTCCACACCGCGAGATAGGAAAAATAAGAGAATCCCTTCTCCAGCACTTCGAAAAAAATAAAAAAAAATAAGGAGGAGATGATGTAACGTACCAGGAGATGTGACGTACCTGCCCGAAGGACGCACATGACATAAAGGCAGATAGGAATCAGAATAAAACGTCCGCGTAGCTCAATTGGTAAAGTGACTTATTCCGGAATGAGAGGATCCGGGTTCGAATCCTAGCGTGGACAGAAATGACGGAGAGGTTTACTTCGTTATACCTATTGAAAATGGGCGGAATGGGGTCAAAGGTCAGGCAGGGCATAAGAGCGGGATTTATTCCATTGCCCTTATGCGTCATAACTTGCGTAAAAATGGTTCGATTTCGATGAAATTTTAGTATGTGGTAAGGGACCACATGGTAACGAACCCTATTGAAAATGGGAGAAATAGGGTCAAAGGTCAGGACACTGGAGTGGGATCCATTCCATTGCCCTTTTGCATCATAACTTACCTAAAATTCTTGGATTGTGACAAAATTTGATAAAGTTTTGTCACAATCCAAGAATTTTGATATATATTGAAAATATATATTGAAAATTCCGGAGGTATATTGAACCGGTTCTGTTGAATATTAACGAAATGGGGTCAAAGGTCATTGCACAAAAGCCAGATTTATTCCACAGCCATTATTATCATAACTTGCGTAAAACTGCTTCTATTGCAACAAAACTTTATCATGTTATTCCAGAGGTATAGTGAACCGGTTCTGTTGAATATAATCAAAATGGGGTCAAAGGTCAGGACACAGGAGCAAGATTTATTCCACAGCCATTATCCACATAACTTGAGTAATAATTTCTGGTATGTTGGAAAGCGTATCATAATCAATGCATTGCATGATTTTACTAACTTGTTTTACAAAAGACGTGCTGAGAAAGGAAAAAAAAGAAAAGGTAAAGGATCATATATGCTTCGATTTGCGCACAGTGGAGCATTTTATCTGAGTCTCAAAACACATCCTCCGCTGCGTGAAAGTTCCTTGTACTGGGTGGTGTAACGGTAACATACCCGAACGTAAGTCGGTAGATGCGGGTTCGATTCTCGTTCCACGATGGTGTAATTTTGAAGTTTTCTGAAGCATGTCTAATTGCATGATTAATTTAGTATCCATTTGCTCGTAATATCTATTTGACTATCAATATATGGCATTTCCGTTTCTCATATCTTGCTACTTTTTTAGCCTCCTCTACATCACAGTTGCACATCTCTAACAAACTCTGAAAATTCCATAGCTTGATATTACTAAGTTTCTTGTTTGTTTTTGTTTTGTTTCGGAGTTTAACGACCACAGTGAGCAACTCATTGTGTTACACTCAGATCGCAGGGTACGAGTATTTGCTAAAACTATCATGGACTTCCTCACTTTTCATGAGGAAACCTTTAATTTAGAAACACAATGCGCATTCCTTTCACATTGTAATATCCTCATATGTCAATAATTTTAAGACATAATTTCCCCTGAATTCGCCCGTTTTTTGGTTTTCTTTAAATACAGTCCCCTCCCTCAACTTTAGAGGGTCTTTTCTCTAATTATCTGCACGTTCTCATTTTAAATGTACCTCCTTTTTGCAGTTAGTGCAGTTTTTAGCAGTTACTGTCTTGTCACTATTTTTAGCACGTGTTTTGTAAAAAAAAAAAAAAAAAAAGTTAGAAAAATCATGCAATGCATTGATTATGATACGCTTTCCAACATACCAGAAATCATTACTCAAGTTATTACTCAAGTTATGAGGATAATGGCTGTAGAATAAATCTCGCTCCTATACCCTAACCTTCGACCCCATTTCGATGATATTCAACAGAACCGGTTAAGTATACTTCCGAAACAACATGATAAAGTTTTGTCTCAATCGAAACATTTTTACGTAAGTTATGTTGCAAAAGGACAATGGAATGCATCCAGCTCCTATGTCCTGACCTTTGACCCCACTTCACCGATTTTCAATAGGAATCGCCCCCAGGTGGTCCCCAACCACATACTAAACTTTCATTGAAATCGAACCATATTTACACGAGTTATTGTGCAGACGGACAGACGGACAAAGCTGGAGCATATACGCTTCTTCAACCTACGGTTGGAAAGCGTGAAAAACGATCGTGCTTATGTTATCACGTTGTCCGTCCGTTCGTCTGCCTTTTGCTACCATATCTCTGCAACTACTAGACCGATTTTAAAAATTCTTTTTGCACTGGGGAGCTTGAAATGTGGAATGATGGTTCTTCCAGTCAGTTTTTTTCCGATGCACAACTTCGCCGCTATAGGGCATAAAGTTAGATGATATCGAATTAAAAATACATCTTATTCAATATATTTGCTTCTAAATATCTGACAGAAAAAATTATTTTTCCTTTCGATGCCCTTTATATCGAAGACTATTTCAGGTACAGTCTCTTGTAACCTGGCAATCAACGTTTGTCAGGAGTAAAGTTAAGTAACCATTTTAAGATAGTGAATTGAAAGCACTTTTCCCGCCATTTTCAGGGAGCCAGAAAGCGGACTGGCTCCCACTTTCTCAGTGTCGCAACAGAAGGAAAGCTAGATTTATGGTTTCATGGATATCTGAGAGAGTACTGGCTAATGATATCTGAGCGGTGAGAGAGAGAGAAGGCATTTTAAGGAGTGTCCGCGCTTTCTTGGAAAGCAGGGGAAGCCGTTTGGGAGGTATTTATCAGCAAGAGGACGTTTCACTCTTCTGGGGGGATTCTGTTGGAAGTGACCGGAGTAGGAGGTGGTAAATTCTCTCTGGTCGGTGTGAATCGAGATAAGTAAAAGAACAATGAGCACTACTGATTAGGGAGGAGAATACTGGCCGCGCAAGAGAAGGGGATTCGGGGTACTAATAAGTAAGAGAACGAATAGAAATCAGGGCAATGCTTACAGACGTTCCCTATATCATCTGAATAAACATTTTCCTCACTTATAACGTAACCCTTTTTTGTGTGCGAGATTGGTGTTACCCTATGTCTTAAACCATGACTAAGGAAATGCTGAACTAAATGAGAATACGATGCAATAGTTGCACGGGATAGCTCAAATTAGGCTTTTACGGCCAGACGAAATATATACAGAAGTCAAACTTACGATAACCTTTTTATTGGTCCAGCAATAATTGATGAAATCCAAAATATAGCACTGCGAGCTTTACACTTCACATATAATGCCTTCATTATCTGTCGTATAATATATCTTAACAACGACCGAACATCTCCACACACACACACACACACACACACACACTAAGTAACTGCCGTATCGTCCTTTTATCGAAAGTTCTTATCACATTCATACGTCACTCTCTGACCTTAAAAGTGTTGCGAACCTCATTCATGTGAGAGAGAAGGTATCACGTTAATTTTCGAAAGTGCAAAAGAGAACAAACTCAAATTTACATAGGAAAAGGAGCTAAAATTGAAAGTTAAATTAGAATATACGTCACACACTGCAAGAGCAAATTATAACGTTAGTCGATATTTTACTTATATTTTATTGATCTGCTCCAGTCGCGTAAAACACGGGTTAAACCCCCGATATAAATTTTTTTTTTTTTGATCGGAGGTTTAACGACCACCGTGAGCAGCTCAATGGGTTATAAGCAATCGCCAGTCACTAATTTAGGGCCACTGGTTCCAGGGAAGAGAGAGAGAGCCAGTACCGGAAGACAAACACAAGATCCAGGCCTCACCGGGATTCGAACCCGCACCATTCACGGACGAATGGTCTTAAACCATCGCTTAGACCACTGCGCCATCGGGGCGGCTACAAAACTTGCTGAAAGCGAAGCATCCATGAACTCTCCTCACATGGCGCTGAAATATAACTCAGCACCAAGCCCTGTAACGCTTTTTTCAAGTAATGCATAGATTTTCCGCTAAGGAGCGTAAAGGTACATTGTGTATTCTGCAATATCTCTGCTTCTAAAGGTACCATTTGAGAAATTCCTTTTGCATCGGATATAGTCCATGGTGGGAAATGTTCTACATATAACTTTTGATTTTTGGTGAATAATGATATGGGCCACCAGGGGGCGTAAACCTTTTGAGAATAGTTTCTTCTTACAACAGTGCATAGTATTTTAAAAAAGAAATAGAGAGCCACCTCGCAAAACTGTATGATAATAATTTCTTCTTAAAATAACGCATAGTTTTCCCGCCAGGGGCCATAGACATATACTGTATCCCATTTCTGTCGATATCTCTATTTCTAAGAGTCCGATTTGAAAATTTATTTCTTTGTTGGAGAGCATTTTCGGGACGAAATGTTCTACATATAATTTCTATTTTTTTATAACTGGTGTCATCAAATCTCTAATCTGTTTTTATCAATATCTCTGTTTAGAAATGTGCGTTTTAAAAAATTCTTTTAAAACCGGATGCCATTTGCCTTGTGGAAAATTTAGGTTTGTATTTGAGGAGTTTCGCAGTTCACAGTTCCGTCGTTAGGTGGTGTTTTTGTACTTCTGTTTGCAGATGTATCTCTGCTTTTAAAAGTCCTATTGAGGATTTTTTTTACTGCATACTGCTTACTGAGGAATGTTTTTTACAAATTTTTTTACTGCGTGCCACGTGCCATTCGCTACAATAAAAAGTTAGTCAAATCATGCAATGCACTGATTATGATGCGCTTTAAAACATAACAGAAATCATTACTCAAGTTATGAGGATAATGGCTATGGAATAAATCCCGCTCCTGTGCCCTGACCTTTGACCCCATTTCGATGATATTCAACTGAACCGGTTCAGTGTACCTCCGGAACAACATACTAAAGTTTTGTCGCAATAGAAGCATTTTTGAGTGAAGCAAGGCCGAAGGCCGAGTGGAGCTCTCTTTACGAGACTCGAGACAATTAGTTGTTCGGGCATAGGTACGAGATGACACATCCGATCACCTTGATGTTTTGCATGCGATTGGACATCGTCCATGGTCAGGTTCGACGCTTTCCGATTCTCGAAATTACGTGTCATTAAGGAATAATCGTTCCAAAACTTGCATTTTTATGGGTTTTTCCGGGTTTTGAAAAGGGGTCGTTTCTTACCTAATTTCTCCAAAGATCTTGAGCCGATCGCGGTGACACTTGCCACAGAGAAAGGGAAGGACATGGTGAGTGACATGGGGTTGGTATCATTGTGATTGGTCGTGTCATATAAAAATAATGACCATTAAAAAACTGACCAATTTTAATAATAATTGAAAAAATCCGTTCTTTATACAAGACTCGGGACAATTAGTTGTGCGGGCATAGTCACGACATGACAAATCCGATCACCGTGATTTTTGGCATGCGATTGGACATCGTTCATGGTCAGGCTTTGACGTCTTCCGATTCCCGAAATTCCGTGTCATTGAGGAATTTCAATTGAAACTAGATGACTTTTTACTTGAACCGTTTCACAAAATTCGGCTCACTAACATTAATTAAAAAAATCGTTTGAATTGAAAAACGAAGAAATGGAAAGACTCCGCCTCTTAGCCGAACACTTGCTTAATCTATAATAATAAAAGGAAGTTTGTATATGTGAGTGCGTGTATCTGTCTTTCGCGATACAAAATGAAAAACGTGGTTCTCTACCTGAGTGTGCCTTTCCGCTTTGTTTACATGCAACCTGATCACAACCAACGTGAAGGCGTGATGGAAAGTAGTTCATGATAAATTTTAGGCATTTCATTTTTAGAATGTTTCGTGCTTTTGTTCTGGAAGTCATAAATTTTACGCGTGCTTTTTTTAGAATTTGTTAAAATAGACACCTTAATTAGCTTAGATTTTGCAATAGCTTCGCTCAAAATTTGCCGACTGTACCCGAGTAATCGGTCACCGTTGAAGGCTGGTCCTAGTTAGGCAAGTTATAAGGATAATGGCTGTGGAATAAATCTCGCTCCTGTGCCTTGACCTTTGACTCCATTTCAATGATATTCAACAGTACCGGTTCAGTATACCGCCGGAACAAAATGATCAAGTTTTGACCCAATCGAAGCATTTTTACGTAAGTTGTGACGCATAAGTGCAATGAAATGGACCCCGCTCGTATGTCCTGACCTTTGACCTCATTTCACCCATTTTAAAAGGGTTCGTCCCCAGGTGGTCCCCCACCACATACTAAAATTTCATTGAAGTCGAACCATTTTTACGCAAGTTATCGTGTGGACGGACAGACAGACGGATTAAGCTGGAGCATATACGCTTCTTCGTATGCGATACAGGAAGAATTTTTCAAATCGAAGTTTTAGGAGCAGAAAACGCAAATTACCATTGTGCGCCCAAGCGGAAAGTCTATGATTTACTTGAAAATTTTGAATTTATAAGAAAAACATTTCACATCAGAAACACTATCCAACAAAGAAGGAATTTTTCAAATCAGACATTCAGAAGTAGAGATATTGACAAAAATAAGATATACATCTACGCCCCTGGCGTAGAAACCTTGCACGATTATAAGAAGAAAATGTTTCTAAAAAGTTTGTCGGCATGAGTAGTATCGGTCTACAAACGACGTTATTTTCAATCGAGAATTTAGAAGCTCATATTTTGCTGCAAATACATCAGAAGCGGGAATTAAGGTTTACGCCCCCTGGTGGCCAAACCATTTTTTTTGAAAAAATTAGAAATTATGTGCAAACGATTTCCTATCAGGAGCTGTATCCTGTGCAGAAAGAATTTTTCAGATCGGAGATTTAGAAGCAGAGATATAGGGGAAAAACATATTACCTTTACGCCCCCTAGCAGAAAGTCTATGAATTACTTGAAAATTTTGAAATTATATGAAAAATATGTATTACGGAAAACACTATCCAACAAAGAAGGAATTTTTCAAATCGGACCCCTAGAAGTCGAGATATTGACAAAAATAAGATATACATCTACGCCCCCTGGCGGAGAAACTAAGGAATATTTTAGGAAGAAAATATTCTGAAAAGGTTTATCGATGTGAGTGGCATCAGCCCACGAAAGAATTTTTTCAATCGATATTTTAGAAGCTGAGATTTTATGGCAAATACATCAGAAGCGAAAATTAACACTTACGCCCCCTGGTGGCCAAAGTATTCTTTACCAAAAATTCGAAATTATATGCAAAAGATTGTGCATCAGGAGATGACTCCGCTGAAAAAAAAATTCCAATCGGAGTTTTAGAAAAAGAGTTATCGGAAAAAACGCAATTTACTTTTACGCCCCCTAGCGGAAAATCTATGCGTAATTTGAAAAAGAAACTATATCCAAAATACTCTTCGGCATAAATGGAATCGAAAGATAAAAGATTTTTTTAATCAGATGTTTAGAAGCAAATATGTCGAATGCAACGTATTTTTGAATTCGACATCATCTGCATTTAGGCCCTCTAGCGGCAAAATTGTACATCGTAAAAAAAAAAAACGAAATGAAGGATCATCATTCGCCTATTTCAAGCTTTCGATTGCAAAAAGAATTTTTCAAATCGGACTAATAGTTGCAGAGATTCCGTGGGTACGGACGGACAAACCGATAACATAAGCACGATCTTTTTTTACAAAAGACGTGATAAAAAGCCACAAGTGTCTGCTAATAAACAAAACCTCAGCAAAATTAAGGGACTTTAACTGAAAATTGTTATACATGTGTGCAGTCTGTTATGCTGGAAAATCAACATCTAGTTCATGTCTGTATGACTATCAAACCACTGAATATCATAAGTGACAGTTAACTGTAGCTGCACACACACTCCCCATGGGTGGGGGAGGGAGGCAACTGTCGTGTAACAAGCAAAATAACAGAAAATTATGTGGAAGAAAAATTCTTCACATAATACGTGGAAATGCATCACAATTATTAATGTGCAGCAATCAGACATCCCTGAGTTGCCAGTATTTACTGTTTCTCACATAATATTAATCACATAGAAAACTTGACAAATTTCATCGTCCTTCGAACTTTCTGATGTGATTAATATTACATGAAAAACTGTAAATACTGGCAAATCAGAGATGTCTGATTGCAGTGTTAATAATTGTGACATAGGTTCACATATTATGCAAAAAATATTTCTTCCACACAATTTACCTGAGTGACTAGAGTTTTACTTAACAACACTATGAGGAAGCAGAATTTGCTACGACAGAAAACGGTTGGAGAATATTCCGATACTTAACACTCAGATACTTAGGACTTTGTCATCCTGGGTGGTGTAACAGATAACATGCTCAAACGGAAATCGGGAGATGCACGTTTTTTTGTTTATTTTTATTGAGGATTTAAGGACCACCGTGAGCAACTCAATGGGCTATAAGCAGTCGCCCATCCTAATTTAGGGCCACTGAGCCCAGGGAAGGGAGAGAGCCAGTGCGGCAAGGCAAGCAAAACGAATATTGCACAATATTTTCGAGCAACCAGAGACATTAACTGATCCCAAAATATTGTGCAATATTTGTTGTAAATATTGTAACTCTTTGTTTAATTGTAGTTAAATTGTGTATTATGGGGATTACTAGGATATAAGTTTTCACTCTGTCAAATTTTCGGGTTGTACCCCAACCCTTCGTCAAAACTGACTAAGAAGGTGCTGCCACTCAAGTGGTAATGTCATACCGCTATGTTCGTTAATCATGGAACCTCTTCTTCTCTCAATGTGTAGACTTTCTTCAAGTTTCCGTTTTAGGTAGTGTTATTGGTGTGCAAGAATTTTTAAAGATTCCCAGTCCATTGAATGTCTAGTACTTTGTACATGTTTATCAAGGCCTGTTTTGCTTGTAATGTTCCTAATTGCGGCTTTGTGTTCAGCTACACGGGTGCGGAGTTGTCTTGCAGTTTCTCCTACATATACGTTACCACAATTGCAGTTTACACTGTAGATAACTGATTCTTGTAGTAGTCCTAGTTAGGCAAGTTATACGGATAATGGCTGTGGAATAAATCTCGCTCCTGTGCCTTGACCTTTGACTCCATTTCAATGATATTCAACAATACCGGTTCAGTATACCGCCGGAACAACATGATAAAGTTTTGACCCAATCGAAGCATTTTTACGTAAGTTGTGACGCATAAGTGCAATGAAATGGACCCCGCTCGTATGTCCTGACCTTTGACCTCATTTCACGCATTTTAAAAAGGGTTCGTCCCCAGGTGGTCCCCCACCACATACTAAAATTTCATTGAAGTCGAACCATTTTTACGCAAGTTATCGTGCGGACGGACAGACAGACGGATTAAGCTGGAGCATATACGCTTCTTCAACCTACGGTTGGAAAGCATAAGAAATGGAGAGCATTATTCGTTTTAAATAATGTACAGCTTTCTCGTCAAAGGGTGTAAAGGTTAAATCCTTTTTCTTGCTGTAATATGCTTCCGACAGATGCATTTGAAAAGTCTTTTATTTATTTTTTTTTTTATTGAAGGTTTAACGACCACCGTGAGCACCTCAGTGGGCTATAAGCAGTCGCCCGTCCCTAATTTAGGGCCACTGGTTCCAGGAAACGGACAGAGCCACCACCGTAAGACAAACATAACATCCATGCCTCGACCACTACGCCACTTGTGGGCTTGTGTGTGTGTGTGTGTCATTCGCTACAATAAAGATGGGAGCATTATCCTCTTTAAATAACGCACAGCTTTCCGGCTAAGGGCGCAATATTTCTCATATGCATAGGCGGCGCGAAATATTTCTCATATAATTTAAAAATTTTCTTAACGCGCAAGTGTCCCACTAGAGTACGTAAGTTCACGTTTCCGTTTAGAGCACTATCTGCGGGATTTAGAACCCAATGGAAAAATTCTGTTTCAATCAGATACTACTAAGTATGATAACTCTGTATGCATTTTGCTTCCCAAAACAATTCACAATTTCGCCGCTAAGGGGCGCAAATATATAATCTGTGTCCCTCAATGTTTCTGCTTCTAATCAAGCGATTTAAGAGATTCTTTTATCACTGGATACCAATTGCCTTGTGGAAGACTATAGGTTCGTAATTGAAGAGTTTTGTAGTCCACAGTTCTGTCGCCAGGTGGTGTTTGTGCACTTCTGTTTGCAGCTCTATCTCCGCTTCTAAAAGCCTATTCAGCAACATCCTTATGTGGGTGTGTTTGATTGGAGGTTTAGCGAACACCGTGAGCACCTCAATGGGCTATCGGTGCCGCGGGTGGCCTAGTGGTCAACGTTCGTGACTGCAATGGAGATAACCTCAGGATCGATCCCAGGAACGTACGAACGCTCGAACCACTAAATACCCACCGTGCGCTGGACGGGCTCGTTAAGCCGTCGGACCCCGGGCCCTGCCCCCCCACCTTTCCGGTAATAAATAAGGGCGTCTTCCTCCCTTTTTCTACCTCGCTTCCGTGCCACTTTCCTACCGGGCACTCTAGTCCACATCTAATAACTTCCTATTTCTAAGGGTTGTTTGAGACCTGGGGTCAGACACTTCCTTCCGGGAATCCTCTACATATGATCTGATCTGATCAATGGGCTATGAGCAGTCGCCAGTCCCTAATGTAGGGCCACTGGTTCCAGAGAAGGGCACTGGTTCCAGGTAAGGGAGAGAGCCAGCATCGTAAGACAAACACAACATCCATGCGTCAACGGGATTCGAACCCGGACCCCTTTCGGACGAATGATCAGAAGTCATCGCTTTGACCACTGCGACACCGGCGCGGGGTCTTTTTCTTAGGATAGCTTTTTTCGTGAAGAATACTTTTCGATTATTTCCAACTTTTCCATTATGCCAAATTCTTGCGCTTGTAGGAGCAGAGTTATATCATATCTCCTTCTATATTTCTTCTTTTAACTATTCGATTTGAAAGTCTTTTTGTCTCTGATGAACTTTTTGTTCCCCATTATAAAATTTTCGCATCATAGTTTTTAGCAGCTGGTGTTAGAAATTAGTTGTTTCTATTTCTGGATGTTTCATCTATTGTAGAAATCCGGTTGATTTTTCCTTTAACCGGTTGTATTGACTTTTTTTATTGGAGGTTTAACGACCACCGTGTGCAACTCAATGCGCTATAAGCAGTCGCCCGTCCCTAATTTAGGGACACTGGTTCCAGGGAAGGGAGAGAGCCAGTGGCGTAAGACAAACACAACATCAATGCCTCACCGGGATTCAAACCCGTACTCCGGAACCGAGGTAGAAAAGATGCCGCTAATGCCCACCAGATGGAAACGTCTCAGTAGCTGAGCCCATCTTATGGATTTATGATGTCAGATGCTGACATCATAAAAACACATCAAAGAAAAACACACATAGTACCGTGAATTGTTGGTCGCTGTGGTGTAAGGCTAACGCGCTCTGCTAGATATCGAGAGATTCAGCATTCTATTCCCCGACGGCGGCCGAATAACAATTTTTCGGTTGCTGTGTGTTGCTTAACGTGGAAAGAGCGATGGATTTATTTATTCAGTGATTAATTCGTTGTTGTTCGGTCTTGCTTGTTGTTCAAAATGTGGAAAGTGTATAATTACAAAAATGAAAGATGTCGACGGTGTAATAAATGATTATGGAACCAAAAATATAACGGGCCATATGAAAGTATGCGCACCTCCATCAAAGCGTGGAAAGAGTGAACAATCTAAATACATTTAAAAAATAAATACATTTGTGTAATCGTAAATAATGATTCCCATTTGTAATATACTCCATGGTCACGGTCATAATCAGCCATTACTTCTGGATTACGCAAAATAGTGGCACTAAAAATGGCACTAAAATTTAGCAAGTAACCAAATTTTATTATTAAAAAAGGATTTCAGCTATTAATAGTTATTGAGATGAATATATATATTACATTTATAAGCATATATATACACTGGCGGAAAGTGAAAAAAGAACACCAAGAAGGAGACGACTGATACCAACGAAATTTATACAGCATAATAACGGAATACAGAGGATACAGTGATCAAAACATTATGGCAAAATACAGCTGTATTTGCTGGTAAACTGAAACATAATAATTCCATGTAACATGGTTAGTACGAGGTTGAACCGCCATGAACTGCATCACACTGTGCAATTCTGGCATGGAGTCTGTCGTACAGATGTTGGATGTAAGTTTGGGGTATTAAACTCCAAGCATCCTCAACCTGGACGCGTAAATCGGGGATGGTCGTGGCTGGCCGTGGAGACCGGATAAGTCGTTGTTCCATAAAATCCCACACGTGCTCAATGGGGGACAAATCCGGTGAACGTGCAGGCCATGGAAGTTGTCTCACACCCTGAAGTGCATGTTGGGTGGCACGTGCCGTGTGTGGGCGTGCGTTATCTTGCTGGAAAACACCACGATGGACCGACCTTACAAATGGCACAACAAAGGGCTGAATGATGTTGTTGATGTAGGAGGTCCTGTTTAACGTACCCGGTACAAACACTAGTTGTGTACGGGAGTGATAGCTGATCGCTCCCCACACCAGGAGACCAGGTGTAGGCCCTGTGTGTCGCTGGCGGATGCAAGAAGGGTGGAGACGCTCCCCTGTGCCTCTGCGAACATGCATACGGCCATCGGAGGCTCCCAAGCAGAATCTGCTTTCATCGCTGAACACGACAGATCGCCATTGCGTTCTCCAGTGCAGATGTTGGCGACACCACTGCAGCCGTTCCTGACGGTGGGCTGGAGTCAGAGGTACACATGCCAGAGGCACACGTGCACGTAGTCCTGTATCCAGTAGATGGTTGCGGATTGTTCGCACAGTCACCTCAGGTGCAACGGCAGCTCGGATTTGCGTCGCAGTGGATGTTCTGCTTGACAACGCCGCTCTTCTTATTCGTCGATCGGTCCGCTCATCAGTCCGTCTGCGACTCCCGGTTCCACGTCTTCTCGTGTGGGAATGTTCCTCGGACCATCTACGCCACCATCGTACCATCACCGATATTTCCCGTCCAATTCGCTCCGCAATACGACGATACGACCACCCGGCCTCACGGAGTCCGACTAGATGGCCTCGCGGAGTCCGGCTAGACGACCTTGCTCAAAGTCCGACAACTGCTGAAATCGTACACGTCTTCCATGTCCAGGCATTGCATCTTCTTCAGGGTCTTCGCACGTGTCCGTACGCCGACGACTGATTACATTCACTTCGCCGTACTCCTTAATACCACCGATGATAATTTGCATATTATGCCGTGCTGTGGCGTAAGTGCTCACCGGTTGGTCCTGAAATTAACATCACACCTACGTAAACTCGACCCCATCAACATATGTAAATTTCATGATCGTCCGCCAATTCCTTTTTGGTGTTCTTTTTTCATTTTCCGCCAGTGTACATTTGTGTAATCGTAAATAATGATTCCCATTTGTAATATACTCCATGGTCACGGTCATAGTCAGCCATTACTTCTGGATTACGCAAAATAGCGGCAGTAGAAATGACACTAAAATTTAGCAAGTAACCAAATTTCATTATTAAAAAAGGATTTCAGCTATTAAATATCAAGTAGTTATTGAGATGAACATATATATTGTATTTATATGCATATATATATAAATTGATTTTTGAATTTATAGTTTAAAGCAGTTTTGTCTGGGTAAGTTACGGGTCCGGGTCAGAAATGTTTGACCAGTTTCCAACTCTGATAGTAGTTAGGCCACTGCTTAGGGAGTAAGTATAAACCGTTTTCTTAGCGGTGTAATATGGTACATTTAAATACCTAGGCTTTTGCACTTCATTGCGAGGCTCTTTCAAGGCCGAAGTTAGACATAAAGTTACTCTCACTGTTAGTTTGGTTTTGGGGGTTTAACGACCACCGTGAGCAAATCATTAGGCTATAAGTAGTGGCTCGTTCCTAATTTAGGACCATTGGGTCCAGGGAAGGGAGAGAGTCAATGCGGTAAGTCAAACACAACATCCATGCCTCAACGGGATTCAAACCCGGATCCATCTCTGACGAATGATCCGAAGTCAACGCTTAGACCACTGAGCCGCAGGGGCAACCTTCCTCCCAATGGATACCGACAGTATATCGATTATACCAACAGATGAACAGATTTACACGGAGTTGGCAAACTATTAACTACACGGAGTTGGCAAACTATTAACTACACGGAGTTGGCAACAAAGTAGCAATCCCGCAGATGGTACTGATGGAAGATGGCTGAATCGGTATTAAAAGGGAACGCTAAGGGCATGAAGAGATTAATGAAGTGAAGAAACATTTGAGAATGCAACGTATTGCAGAGGGTGAAGCCATCAGAAGAGGTCAGTGGATGACTACAGCGGCAACATAAAAGCTTCAATTCGATCATCATGGCTAAAGAAATTTTGATCGACAGCAACCACAAGCAAGTTTACAGGAATTGGAACTGTATGGAAAAATTGGCAAAACATGGGCTTCATATATGGTGTTTGAATGTAACTTCAGGATAAAATAGGCCTAAACAGTAAGTTAAAAATGCTTTCCTACGTTCTAATCGTAAATAAGGAAATTTCGCAACTATGAAGTGCTTCAGTGCAGCGGGTATAATGTATTAGAAACATGGCTTTCAAAAGACAACAGTAGTCGTGAAAACAATTTAGAGAGAGAGAGAGAGAGAGAGAGAGAGAGAGAGAGAGAGAGAGAGAGAGAGAGAGAGAGAGAGACTATTTGAAGGAGATAATGTAAAGGAAAATAAAGCAAGGAAAGGCAGATAGAGAACGATGAGAAAGGATGGAACAAGATAAAGAGAGAGAAGAGATAGGGAAGGGAATCGTAGATAGAAATTAGTATGGTGAGGGGGAGGGAGGGAAAGAAAGGGTCGAGGAGAAGTGGTTCGATAAAGAGGAAGGTAGATAAGGAATACAAAAATGAGAGAAGTTTCAGGTTGATGGATACACTAGAAAGAAAAGGAGGGAAGAAGGGAGAGGAAGGAGTCAGATATAAAGGGTAGCAGGTGAGAGGAATAACAGAAAGAGACATAAGCGAAGAAGGAAAGAGAGAGAGAGACAGAGAGAGAGAGAGAGAGAGAGAGAGACTATTTGAAGGAGAGAATGCAAAAGGAAAATAAAGCAAAGAAAGAGAGGTAGTGATAGGGGAGGTAAATAAAGCAAAGAAAGAGAGGTAGTGATAGGGGAGGTAAATAAAGCAAAGAAAGAGAGGTAGGATAGGATGGAGCGAAACAAAGAGAAGAAAAAGATAAGGGAATCGTGGACAGAAAGAAGTATGGTGAGCGAGAGGCAGGGAGAGAGAAGTAAAAGGAAGAAAAGATAGAGGAGAGGAAGGAGCAATAGAAAGAGGAAGGCAGATAAGGAATAGAGAAAAATAAGAGAAGAGACAGATTTATGGATGCGCTAGAGAGAGAAAGAGGTAAGAAGGGAAAGTAGGGAGGAAAATATAGAGGGTGGCAGGTGAGAGAAATAAGAGAAAGTGACAGGAACAATGAAGAAGAAGAAGAAGAAGAGAGAAGAGAGAGAGAGAGAGAGAGAGAGAGAGAGAGAGAGAGAGAGAGAGAGAGAGAGAGAGAGGCTATTTGAAGGTGAGAATGTAAAGGAAAATAAAGCAAAGATAAAGAGGTGGGTAAAGATGGGACAGGATAGAGCGAAACAAAGAGAAGAAAAAGATAAGGGAATCGTGGACAGAAAGAAGTATGGTGAGCGGAAGGCAGGGAGGGAAAGGAAAAAGAAAGAACAGATAAAGGAGAAGAAGGAACGATAGAAAAAGGAAGGTAAATAAGGAATAGAGGGAAATAAGAGAAGAGACAGATTGATGGATGCACTAGAGAGAAAAAGAGGTAAGAGGGGAAAGTAGGGAAGAAGATATAGAGGGTGGCAGCTGAGAGGAATAAGAGAAAGAAACAGCTGAGACGAATAAGAGAAAGAAACAGGAGCGAATAAGAAGAAGAAGAAGAGAGAGAGAGAGAGAGAGAGAGAGAGAGAGAGTGGAAAGAGAGAAATAAAGATGAAAGCGAGGAAAGGGAAATGGAACAGAGGGAAAGAAGGAAACAAAGAGAAAGAAGCGAAAGAAAGAGAGATGGAGAGAGTGAGAAAAAGGGAGTAAAAATGCAAATGAAGGTGAGAACATTAGTTTTCATTTTTCTGAATTGTGCTAATTCGTTTTTCATGTAAATGATCTAAATTAACCTGATATTGCGATCGTCAAAGCCTCGGAGGTTATCTCTTTTGTACTCAAGTATCCGACAGCCAAAATCTGAAACTGACTATTTAAAATCCTGCCGAAGATTTATCACTCGCGACCTTGTCATAAGCCTGTTGTTAAAGTAATTTACGAATGATGAAGCGAAAAGCTCATTAAATGTTAAATATCTTAATGAGAGGCTTTCGTTCAATATTATGAACTGAACCGCCGACGTGTTTTGTTGTTCAGTATCACGGCAATCTACTGATGCTCTACTTTGTTATAAATCTTTTTCTTTAACAAACATCATTCACCGTTTTAAGTTGAAGAATGCATTTAATGTTCTATCTTCTTATGTATTTGGATGCATCATTTTTTACAGTTTCATTCTGTGACGTAGACCTCTAATTTGACCTTTCTTTCGAGTTTATGTGTTCGTACACATGTATATGTAAATTTGGTTTCTTGTTAAATATTTTCTAACTTATCACACAAAGTTTCATCTGACGAGTTTGAAGTGGTCATCCTGATAGCGGGTCAAAACGTAATCAACGTAATTAAAGTGTTCTGAGATAAGAGCGCAGGGTGCAGAGTTCAACGTTATGTGAGCAAAGAACAAAAAGCCACCCCCGTGGCGCAGTGGTCTAAGCGATGGCCTCTGATCATTCTTCCGAAAGGGGTCCGGGTTCGAATCCCGTGAGGCATAGATGTTGTGTATGTCTTACGGCACTGGCCCTCTCTCTTCCCTGGAACCAGAGACCCTAAATTTGGGACGGGCGACTGCTTATAGCCCATTGAGTTTGTAACGTATACTCTATATTCACTTTCCTTTTGATTTTACTATCTCTGGTTATTTTATTTTACTATGTAATTTATCTTCTTACTGAACGAAATATTATTTCACCCGCTGAATGAGATCTGGCAATGAGTGTAAGTCATGACGTGGTGGTAGCTAGTATATAGGCGCGTTCATCGAGACTTAGGGAGAGCTTTTGTTGTTGTTATGAGAGAGCGTTGTTGTCTACGGAGAGCGTTTATAATACGAGGAGAGATTGTGTTGTTATGAGGAGAGATTCTTCATTAGTGTAAAACAAGTTGTGTGTGTGCTTTAGTTGACCAAGAGTCTGATAATAAAGAAGTTACTGTAAATACGTCTTTCTCAATTAATAGTTTTTGTCAGACCTCTGTCTGGCTGTTAGGTTTATAACAATTTTATTCATTACCATAAATAACCAGCGTTAAGACTTTGTTTACGTTCGTAATTAACTAGTAACAACCTTTTGAATTCACTATTTTGAAGCTTAGTACAAGTATATCATTAGCTAGCTGGTAGGAAGAGAATCATTCATATGATTTAGCTTAGCGTAAAGAAAATAAAGCTAATTCATTATAAGTTGCTCACGGTGGTCGTTAAATCTCCAACCAAAAAAATAAAATAAAAAAAAGAACAAAGAGGATTTTGTATGAGCAATGTTGATATGAGCTGATTGTATTGAGTGAGCAGATTGTATTGGAAGAATGATAAGACTCCGCGCTTATTGTGAGACATCATTGGTTGAATTCTATTCACCGTATTGTGTAAGAAAGACTTGTTGATGATCAACTTGTGATGTCTTTGTATTACTAATAAAGTGAAGATGAATTTCATTACGCAGAATTCATTCTGTTGTTATTGAACTTTGGCCATTATCTGAAAGTGATAATCATGAGCAATTAAGATTTTCAGCAAAGATGCGAACGACTGAAAATAATCCCGATATTAAAATGAAGCTAATTCGCTAAGTGAAAGTCTCAGTGTCGATTTAAGCTTTTAGTGAATTTAACGTAAAGTCCAGTTCTACAAATCACCACAATAACTCCTATTTTATAATTCTTTTACATTATAAAAATGAAAAGGCCAGACCATGTTTTCGTGTACCACGTTAATTTTTTCTTGATCACAATAGAGTCAGCGTTCAATTCCTGTATCAAAAATTCAGCTTCACTTGAATAGAAACTTTTAAACTTTTGTAGATTTTTTGACCCCACGCTCGTTCCATATAGAAACATAAATGTCATGGAGATGCTGCTCATTGAAGGTCATAGTATCTTTAAAGAAAAGCGAGTCATTTTGCAGTATTCCAAAATTTGGCATGCGTGATATATTATTGTGTTTTGATACAGGGAATTAGACGCAATCCAAATATTCCCACTTGAAGAGATAAAAAAACAAAAACGAAAGCGTTTTTAAATAAACTTTTTTTCGTGAATCCTTTTTTAAACATTTTAATTTCTGTATATATATATATATATATATACGTTTAACGTTTGCAACATTTCTCGTTTGGTGCTTTTCGTGATATTAATCCCGTCCCTTCATCCGCAACTGAACTGTTGCC
The DNA here is from genome assembly GCA_039090855.1 of Macrothele yani. Lineage (NCBI taxonomy): Eukaryota > Metazoa > Arthropoda > Arachnida > Araneae > Macrothelidae > Macrothele > Macrothele yani. The sequence goes on from CM077030.1 coordinate 153,443,873, forward strand.
AGTTACGTGAAACGTATGACTGAAAGTGTTGCAGAAAGGTCGAATGAAGAATGCAGCGTCATGTCCTTCGACGTGATGCGCAGCTGAGCCGTTGCCACTTGAAAAAAAATGCCAGTGAAATTATTACAGGCATCCTTAGCATATTTCTCGCGTATGTGGCACTTGCACAGATAGCCAGCTGCATTGTTAGATAATAATTTCGGAGCGGGAGGGGAAATCGCAAGTGAAGTCTCTTAATGATCTTACAATAATATCGAAATAAGTTTTGCGTTTAAGATAGAACTTAATTTCTAAACGTTTAATAAGTTAGAATATATATTATTATTATTATTTTATTTATAATCAATGATAAATCATCAACAAGTAAATAAATAAAAAAGACAAAAAGTTAAAGGCAAATTTACATTTTACTATTATATGCTACCTGAGGAAGCGTAGGCGTGAGGATCCATCTCTGGCCTAAGGAAACGTCCTGTGAATGATGTGGTATGTAATGCTATGTCTAGTTTTCATTATGTTTTAGTCATAGGTATTTTTCAACAGTTGGCAACACTGCGTGCGTCTGGTGGATGTGCACATCAATTGGGCACTCAAAGATTTTGAGTCTGGTACGCTGAATTTCGTGTTATAGAATTAAATTTATTTTAATTATTCATAATTGCCCTTACTTTAGGATACTCCGTCTACGAAGCCTCACAGCCCGTGTTGTTGGTACCCGAAAAAAGCAGACCACCAGCCAGCTCTCAGAGAACACAGAGAATACACTTTTAAATTGTCGTTCAGCAGCGAACACACACCAGCACTTCTCATACTTCTTACCAGCAAAGCTCTGTTGCTAAAAGCGTGGCTCTCCGTGGCGTGGCCACTGCAATAAGCCAAACCACCCAGCCAGCACTCACAGAATACACATGATCCACTATTCACTTTGTCCCTTGTTTAAACTTTGGAGATTATAAAAATAAAAGTTTCGTTACCGTACTCTCTGCATACAGAATCTGCAAAGCTCGGTCTCTGAAAGGAATTTGCAAGATTTGTCTCTGAAAGGATTCTCCAAAGCTCCGTCTCTGAAAGTAATCTGCAAACCAATGTCTCTGAAAGGAATTCGCAAACCAATATCTCTGAAATGAATCTGCAAAGCTCGGTCTCTGAAAGGAATTCGCAAACCAATGTCTCTGAAATGAATTTGCAAGCTTTGTCTCTGCAAGGATTCTCCAAAGCTCCGTCTCTGAAAGGAATCTGCAAAGCTCGGTCTCTGAAAGGAATTTGCAAGCTTTGTCTCTGAAAGGATTCTCCAAAGCTCCGTCTCTGAAAGGAATTCGAAAACCAATGTCTCTGAAATGAACTTGGAAGCTTTGTCTCTGAAAGGATTCTACAAAGCTCCATCTCTAAAAGGAATCTGCAAAGCTCGGTCTCTGAAATGAATTTGCAAGCCAATGTCTCTGAAATAAATTTGCAAGCCAATGTCTCTGAAATAAATTTGCAAGCTTTGTCTCTGAAAGGATTCTCCAAAGCTCCGTCTCTGAAAGAAATTTCCAAACCAATGTCACTGAAATGAATTTGAAAGCTTTGTCTCTGAAAGGATTCTCCAAAGCTCCGTCTCTGAAAGGAATCTGCAAAACTCGGTCTCTGAAAGGAATTTGGAAGCTTTGTCTCTGAAAGGATTCTACAAAGCTCCGTCTCTGAAAGGTATGTGAAAAGCTCGATCTCTGAAATGAATTTGCAAGCCAATGTCTCTGAAATAAATTTGCAAGCTTTGTCTCTGCAAGGATTCTCCAAAGCTCCGTCTCTCAAAGGAATCTGCAAAGCTCGGTCTCTGAAAGGAATTTGCAAACCAATGTCTCTGAAATGAACTTGAAAGCTTTGTCTCTGAAAGGATTCTACAAAGCTCCGTCTCTGAAAGGAAAGTGCAAAGTTCGGTCTCTGAAATGAATTTGCAAACCAATGTCTCTGAAATGAATTTGGAAGCTTTGTCTCTGAAAGGATTCTACAAAGCTCCGTCTCTGAAAGGAATCTGCAAAGCTCGGTCTCTGAAATGAATTTGCAAGTTTTGTCTCTGAAAGGATTCTCCAAAGCTCCGTCTCTGAAAGGAATTTCCAAACCAATGTCTCTGAAATAAATTTGCAAGCTTTGTCTCTGCAAGGATTCTCCAAAGCTCCGTCTCTCAAAGGAATCTGCAAAGCTCGGTCTCTGAAAGGAATTTGCAAACCAATGTCTCTGAAATGAACTTGAAAGCTTTGTCTCTGAAAGGATTCTACAAAGCTCCGTCTCTGAAAGGAAAGTGCAAAGTTCGGTCTCTGAAAGGAATTCGCAAACCAATGTCTCTGAAATGAATTTGGAAGCTTTGTCTCTGAAAGGATTCTACAAAGCTCCGTCTCTGAAAGGAATCTGCAAAGCTCGGTCTCTGAAAGGAATTCGCAAACCAATGTCTCTGAAATGAATTTGCGAGCTTTGTCTCTGCAAGGATTCTCCAAAGTTCCGTCTCTCAAAGGAATCTGCAAAGTTCGGTCTCTGAAAGGAATTTGCAAACCAATGTCTCTGAAATGAATTTGAAAGCTTTCTCTCTGAAAGGATTCTCCAAAGCTCCGTCTCTGAACTCTCAGAGACGGAGCAAAGCTCGGTCTATCTGCAAAGCTCGGTCTCTGAAAGGAATATGCAAAGCTCTGCATACGAAATCTTCAGCGTTCTACATATGGAATCTACAAATCTCTATCTCTAACAAAGGCTACAACTAAAATCATTCTAAAAAGATGCAAGTTGAGTCTATAGTATTATTCAATACTCTTCATGAAGCAAAGTAACTCACGGACACCTTCATGCCCTCAAAAACAGAGCGAAGATAGATAAAAAAATCAATATTTAAATAAAATTAATACTGCGCTGAAATGAAGATCTCGGGTTCTCACTGCATTGTTAAAAAAATCTACTTAAAAATGAGAACCTAAACCTACTGGATATTTTTTAAGTACAATCGTATCGTAAACAAGTACATGACATGCTCAAATATAAGTTACCATACGTACTTACAAATAACTGCGTCAATAAATATAAATATAATCTCGTATTACTTCCTTTTAGATAGTATAGATTTCAAGAGAAATTGTTTAAAAAATGTGCAAAGTGACACACATAAATATTCGTACAAAAAAAAATAAAAAAATAAAAAAAAACACTGATCACAAGTACACTGGTGGAAATTGAAAAAAGAACACCAAGAAGGAATTGGCGGACGATCATGAAATTTACATATGTTAATAGGGTCGAGTTTACGTAGGTGTGATGTTAATTTCGCGAGACCAACCGGTGAGCGCATACGCCACAGCACGGCATAATATGCAAGTTATCGTCGGTGGTATTTAAGGAGTACGGCGAAGTGGATGTAATCAGTCGCCGGCGTACGGACACGCACGAAGATCCTGAAGAAGCTGCAATGCCTGGACATGGAAGACGTGTACGATTTCAGCAGTTCTCGGACTTTGAGCGAGGTCGTCTACTCGGACTCCGCAAGGCCGGGTGGTCGTATCGTCGTATTGCGGAGCGAATTGGAAGGGAAGTATCGGTGGTGGTACGATGGTGGCGTAGATGGTCCGAGGAACATTCCCACACGAGAAGACGTGGAACCGGGAGTCACAGACGGACTGATGAGCGAACCGATCGACGCATAAGAAGAGCGGCGTTGTCAAGCAGAACATCCACTGAAACGCGAATCCGAGCAGCCGTTGCACCTGAGGTGACTGTGCGAACAATCCGCAACCGTCTACTGGATGCAGGACTACGTGCACGTGTGCCCCTGGCATGTGTACCTCTGACTCCAGCCCACTGTCACGAACGGCTGCAGTGGTGTCGCCAACGTCTGCACTGGAGAACGCAATGGCGATCTGTCGTGTTCAGCGATGAAAGCAGATTCTGCTTGGGAGCCTCCGATGGCCGTATGCGTGTTCGCAGACGCACAGGGGAGCGTCTCCCACCTTCTTTCATCCGCCAGCGACGCACAGAGCCTGCACCTGGTCTCCTGGTGTGGGGAGCGATCAGCTATCACTCCCGTATAGAACTAGTGTTTGTACCGGGTACGCTAAACAGCACCTCCTACATCAACAACATCATTCAACCGGTTGTTGTGCCATTTGTAAGGTCGGTGCATCGTGGTGTTTTTCAATAAGATAACGCACGCCCACACACGGCACGTACAATGCAACATGCACTTCAGGGTGTGAGACAACTTCCATGGCCTGCACGTTCATCGGATTTGTCCCCCATTGGGCACGTGTGGGATTTTATGGGACAACGACTTATCCGGTTTCCACGGCCAGCCACGGCTATCCCCGATTTACGCGTCCAGGTTGAGGATGCTTTGAACTCAATACCCCAAACTGACATCCAACATCTGTACGACAGACTCCATGCCAGAATTGCACAGTGTGACGCAGTTCATGGCAGTTCAACCTCGTACTAACCATGTTACATGGAAATGCTATTTTTCAGTTTACCAGCAAATACAGCTGTATTTTGTCATAATTTTTTGATGACGTTATCTTCTGTATTCCGTTATTATGCTGTATAAATTTCGTTGGTATCAGAAGTCTCCTTCTTGGTGTCCTTTTTTCCCTTTCCGCCAGTGTAATTTAATTATACATAAAGTAACTTTGTATACGTTTTAACTTTAACCATATTTGTGTGTCAATTTCATAAATAATATATTGTCGTTTCATCACTATATTTGTCATAATGTTTTGCGGTCCATTTGACTAGCATGTGACAATGAGTATATCCATTATTCCAGATGTGCCATCGAATAATATACTTCCAGTTGATTCTATGAATAAATGAATATGTATGGAGTAAACTGAAGAGCAATTGAGTTAGAGATAGGTGTCTAGTAACGTGTAGCACCACCTTTCGACCCGATGACGGCTGCGATTTGTCTCGGCATGGACTCGACAAGACACCGGAAGCGTTGGGAAGCCATACAAGTTCACGACCCCTGAACAAGCTCCCACAGTTCACGAAGATTTGATGGAGGGGGATCAGAGCCTAGAACATTTCTCTCGATGGCATCCCAGATGTGCTCGATGTGATTGAGGTCAGGTGACCTAGCTGGCCAAGGAAGCGAGGTCACGTCGGTGAAGTGTTCATCCAACCATTCGGATACAATTCGGGAGCGATGGCACGGTGCATTGTCTTGTTGCAGGGTGAGGTCCCCAGTGGGACGTTGAAGACGCACAAACAGGAGCAAATGGTAGTCCAGGATATCCCGGTAACGTTGACCTGTGTGGGACGATGTCACACGTACCAGGGGTCCATTTCAGTCCACGTAAACAGTGCCCAGACGAGAATGCCACTCCCAGCAGCTTGAAGAGTACCCTGCTGGCAAGAAGGACCCATCGCTTCATGTGGTTTGTGCTGTACTCGTATCCTGCCATCAGCATGTACCAACGTGAATATCGACTCATCAGTCCAGGAAACATTTTCCCACATGTCTAGGGTCCAGTGGCGATATTCCCGCGCCCATGCTAATCTTTGCACCCTGTGATGTTCGGTCAGCAGCGGTACCCTCGTGGGACGATGGCTTCTGTACCCCATAGCGAGGAGATGGTTCTGGATGGTGGGGCTGCTTACACGTTTTTGTGCACCAGCGTTAAATTGCCGAGTGATTTCTTGCACTGTGGCCCGTCTATCCGCTGTTGCAATGCGAGCTAGCCGACGATGACTCCGCTCATCCACACGCTGTTGCCCACGGCAGGTAGCCCTTGCAGGGATGGTTTTACCGGATTCGAAGTATTCACAGTGCACCTGTGACACAGTGGCTCGTGAAAATCCCAGTGCCTGCACGACTTCTGAGATGGAGTGACCCATTCGTCGGGCCCAGACAATTTGTCCACGATCAAATGCGTTTAGACCCTTCGTCTTACCCATACTGCGTTCGACTCTTACTGTTTCCCTTCGCATCACTCCTTATATTGTCGGATCGCTGCATACGTCATGTCATTTCCGTTTACAGGGCCGCCCACAGCGCCACATTTGCACGACGCCAGCTGTCCCTAATTCAATTGCTCTTCAATGCATACGTATTCCAAATTTGAAAGCGAGCCATGGATGGCTTATTTGTTAGAGATTCAGACTACTGATGGTGGGACACCAGATTCGAACCTAGCCTTGTAGTGTGGATTTCTACTAATCGCTGACTATCCTCTGTGCATCGGGCGAGCACGTTAAATGACGTCCCCCCTAGTTAAAGTTCCTAAGCACCCCGCATTAATTCCTATGTTTAAAATCGTACGATTTTGAACATAGAAAGCAGAGAGATCTCTCACGTACAAACTATCCTGCCAGAATCGCTAGATTCGTTCTAACGTCCTTCAGTTTCTGTGTGCCCTGCCCGATAGGGCACAGAAATTGAATGAAGGTAGGACACATGTATTTGAAATATGTGGATTTTTTTGAGTACATATATTTGAAGTATCAGATATACTCACAATTGATTCCCTGTATGTACTCAAAAATGAGTACGTGTCTTTTTCAAAAATGAGACACAACTACTCGGAGTTATTATAAGCCCAGAATGTACTAAAAAACGAGTATATTTTGCTTATTTCTAAGTGCCAATTTTCAACAGTGTGGTTGTAATTGAAATTAAATGAATTGATTTAATTATTTTAAATATGCAGCGAAATTAAATTAAAAGTGACAAGTATCAAATTTAAACAGTTTTTTTCCATTACGGAAAAGAGGGATTAGGGTATGTGCGAGTAAGTGAAAAAATTAAGCTCTGTTTTAGCCACCCCTCAGTGTTCGTACTTCATCAACGTCCCTGCATATAGGTGTTCGTACATTCAAATGAGAGTGATTTGACATTGAAAATATGGATTGACCAAGAAAAGTGAACTCTTAATTAACAGTCTTTAATTAAGAATGTATTTAATTTGAGTTACGTATTTTCTGCATTTGATTTTCGTAACACACAGTAGTTCAAGCATTCCACAGTAGATACGAGCACGGGTCGGAGCTATGATAAAGAAACCGGAAACAATTCCGGGCTTATCTCGGGCGCGGGCGGGGTTTTTATATCAAATCTTTGTCTAAAACCAGGGCACGTAGGCGCCAGGGCTCAAGTTAGTTTTCCTTTACACTATTTTCATTAAATTTATTAAACACTGCTGACCGAATTAACTAACGCAATGGGAAACGCACGATTGATTGGTTAGGCTATAATCTGTCTTTTGTCCTTTGCCTAAAATTCTTAATTATTTTTTACTGCGTTTTTCGCTTGCATAACTCGAAAAACGTCTGTGAGTGCTTTAAGTAACAGCTATGTACTTCATTTTTTCCTAGATGCAATGAAAACAGATAGTAAAAAGGTTTCTGGAGACTAAAATTTAAAGTTCTGCTAGCTACATTATTAAAATTGGGACTTTTGAAAAATAGTAAAAAGTTTTCTGGCGACTAAAATGTGAAATTCTGTTAGCTACAATATGAAAAATGGGAATTTTGAAAAACAGTAAAAAGTTTTCTGGCGACTAAAATTTGAAGTTTGCTAGCTACAATATGAAAAATGGAAATTTTCGGTCATTCGGTGAAAATATGAAGGTGAGTCGAGGTAAACGAATTAACTTGATACACTGGGAAACAAAATGAAAGCCTTTTTGTTACCTGAATATGATACACATAATAATAATCCTTCCTCTCAATTTTTTTGGGAGGGGAGTGTCGAAATTACCCGGAATCACTAACATTCTTGTCTGATGATGAAAATATAAATAGGAGTAAAACAATATGCTTAATTTTTTCCTTATTCACATATGTTAAAATCCGGGCCCGTCATAAATAATGATAAATGTAACAGGCCTGGGCTGAACCCCGGCCTTGAAAAAGAAGCTCGTGCTCATCTCTGTTCCACAACTCAGATTGAGCCGTGATAAAGAATTCTGAAAATAATTAATATTATAAAAAGCCAGATCTGTCTGGAACGTTTGACGTTACAGCAACTTCTGCATTGTTCCGCCATCACGTATCGATCAATTCGTGTATGCTCTCGAGATGTCAGAGTGACAGCACGTGATACAGCAACGTCTGCATTGTCCTGCCATCACGTATCAATCAATTCGTGTGTGCTCTTTAGATGTTACAGCGATTGCGTGATATAGAACAGCATGCAAGACAGCAACGTTTGCATTGTTGCGCCATCAAGTATCGATCAATTCGTGTGTGTTCTCGAGATGTCAAAGTGATTGCGTGCTAAACAACAGCACGTGATACAGCAACGTCTGCATTGTTCCGCCAGCACGTATCGATCAACTCGTGTGTGCTCTCGATTGCTATATCGCATGATAGAACATCATGCGATATAGCAACGTTTGCATTGTTGCGCCATTACCCGGAAGCACTAACATTCTTATCGATCAATTCGTGTGTTATCGAGATGTCAAAATGATTGCGTATCGATCAATTCGCGTGTTATCGAGATGTCAAAATGATTGCGTGCTATAAAACAGCACGTGATACAGCAACGTCTGCGTTGTTGCGCCGTCATGTATCGATCAATTCGTGTGTGCTCTCGAGATGCCAAAGTGATTGCCTGCTATACAATAGCACTCGATCTAATGTCAAAGCGATTGCGTGCTATGTAATAGCACACGATCACTTTGAGAAGTCAAAGCGATCGCGTGCTAATTTAAAAACATACAAAATTCGAATGAAATCTTTAATTTAAAACCTACGAAAGTCGAATTGAAATCTTAATAGCGCAGCAAGTTGAGTTTGCATATCAATTTAATCTTTTAATTTGTACGTTTTAATATTTTTTCTATTTTAATTTAACTAACTTTCAGAGTTTAGGCTTATTATATTATACATTATGCAAAATATCGATCTATCTAAACGCTCTAACCTACAATGAAAAGTGAAATCTTGAGTTGTGAAAGTGAGCAAAATTGCATCTAAAAACAGATGTCGCCCCAACAGCACATTGTCGATAATTTAGATAGTTCCAATTTGTAATGCCAGATGTCGCATTATTTTACAGAAAAAGCTTCGGTATTCGGTATGAAGTTTCTAACTAACTGTCCAATAGGACAGTCTAAAACAAGCCGTGGACGGAATAACAAGTGTGCTGCAGAAAGTTTAAGCAAAAAATAAAAGCAAAAGTTATTAAAGTAAGTTCACACGAAAACAACTGGACTACAAGAAAAATTGTTAAACAGCTTTTGAAAAATGGAAATAAATAGCATATAATTTTCAGTTCTAATATGAATGAGTTCTTACTACATAAGCTTTTACTATATTTCCTTGCAAAAAGCCGGCGACTATTTGATTTGTTTTCAATCTGCTTCAATTAAAAATTTCCCCTCGTTTTAGATGAGAAACATCTCATATAAAACCTACGTAATAGGCTACGTCTGTCCCTAACGCTCTGACGTCATTCAATACTTGCAGCGCCATCTGCTTTTATCCGGTGGCCGAAAACGGAACTAAGCTCACCGCTATCGCACGATGCGTAAAACCAGGGAGAAATACCGAAAAATAAAATAAAGTTAGTAAGACAAACGACCTCATCTGTGGCAACAAGCACGTGCTCGAACAACTGTCTGCGACGTTTGTTCTGTTACGTAGGTGTTATGTCGTGTTTTATTTCATTTTCTTCGCATTGCAGAGTAATTTCATAAAAAGGAATCAGCGTAATTTTATTTCGTAAAAAAAAGAATGTTCATTGTTGTAACGTTCATGAAATATACTTTCCCATTTGGACATCACAAACAAAAAGAACACCTGGTTATTAAAAGAAATACTCCACATATCTTATATTTCCCCGTCATTATTGACGGGCTTTTACCTGGTATATTAATATTTATTTAAAGCTTAAGAACAACCGCCCTAGGGCGCGCTATAGGCTTGTGTGAGAATGTAAACGTTACTTCTCCTTCCATCCAAGGATGCTAGAGATCTTACTTTTAGCCATGTGATCACAAGAAAAAGAGCATTAAATTATTTACACTCAGTTAACGTGAATTACACTCGAAAGAATCTAAGGAGCATTCGTTGTACTGATATTTGTGGTAAGCACATTAAAGATTTATTAATTAAAAAAGAAGATTAAATACCATTTCATGACTCAACACCAGTGTGACACAATTGTTCGCTGTTACCGGTCTCGGAGATCAGGGAGACTTAAAGAAAAGAATCGGGAGATAGCGACACAACTGTTAAAGCTACAAAGGATTCTGGAAATTAATGATTTCTGCCAAGGATGTAACTTCTTCTTGCACCGAGGGACGATGGATGGAGCTGAAAGCTCGTAGAGGGGGTCCCTGAGGCCTGTAGATCGGGAGGGAGGGGATCGGGATAGTTTGCTGGCATTGTGGATAACCTCCGGGTCTTGAGGGAAAGACCCCGATGTAACGATGGCTACAAGAAGACTCTGGTGATTACTTCTCAACGAGGGGACCGCCCACTGATTGTCCATGCGGGCAAAGGGTCAGTAGAGCACGGCTAATGGACACATGAAAGAAGAAGAAGGCGTAAAAAATGAAAAAAGCAAAATATTTTGAGCAAACTAACGGTGCGTGTGAGGGATGGTCAAAGTCGGGAAGGTTTCTTTGCGCTCATTTAGCTAGGAAGCCGCTTTAAGCTCCACAAAACAGCAAGAAAACCAACTGAACTGGCAAAAATGCAGGTACCTTGGGAAATATTATCGTGTTTTTGATGGTATGCATCTTTCCCGACAGTAATAAAGACAAGAAAGATGACACCGAATTTTCGGATGTAATAAGCACGTCTTTTGAATCCATTCCGACGCAAATTAAATTTATCAAAGCTATTCAAAGTCAATGGAAACGGTATGGAAAACAATAGATCTGACGAAAGAAAGAAGATTTTCAATTGGGTTTTTAATCCCTCTGATATTGCTGTAAACGGAATCGTGAGCTAACAAACTCTTAGAAACAGAGATATCGACAAAAATAAGATGTGACTTTACGTCGCCTGGTGGGAAAACCATGCATTGTTTTAGGAAGAAAGTATTCTCAAAAGGTTTATCCATATAAGCGGTATCGGTCCAAGAAAAAAAAAATTAGTCAAGTTTTCAGGAGCCCAAATTTTGCTACAAATACATTAGAAGCAGAAATTAACTCTTATGACCACTGGTGGCCAAACCATTCTTTACCAAACATTAGAAATTATGTGAAAAATATTTTCCATCAGGTCCTGTATGCGAAACAGGAAGAATTTTTCAAATCGGAGCTTTAGAAGCAGAAATAACGCAGAAAGCGCAATTTATCTTTGTGCCGCCTAGCGGAAAGTCTATGATTTACTTGTAAATTTTGAATTTATAGGGACACATTTCGCATCGGAAACACTATCCAACAAAGAAGGAATTTTTCAAATCGGACTGTTAGAAGTAGAGATATTGACAAAAATAAGATATACATCTACGCCCCGTGGCGTAGAAACCATGCATTATTTCAAGAAGAAAATGTTCCTAAAAGGTTTGTCGATATGAGTAGTATCTGTCAACAAACGACTTTTTTTTCAATCGAGAATTTAGAAGCTCATATTTTGCTGCAAATGCATCAGAGGCGGAAATTAAGACTTACGCCACCTGGTGGCCAAACCATTTTTTACAAAAATTAGAAATTATGTGCAACCGATTTTCCATCAGGATCTGTATCCGGTGCAGAAAGAATTTTTCAAATCGGCGATTTAGAAGCAGAGATATAGGGGGAAACGCAATTTACATTTACGCCCCTTAGCGGAAAGTCTATAAATTACTTGAAAATTTTGAAATTATATGAAACACATGTCACACTGGAAAAACTATCCAACAAAGAAGGAATTTTTCAAATCGGACTCCTAGAAGTAGAGATATTGCCAAAAATAAGATGTACATCTACGTTCCCTGGCGGAGAAACTGTGGAATATTTTAGGAAAAAAATATTCCAAAAAAGTTTATCGATGTGAGTGGCATCAGTCCACGAAAGAATTAATTCAATCGATATTTTAGAAGCTCAGATTTTATGGCAAATACATCAGAAGCAAAAATTAACGCTTACGCCCACTGGTTGCTAAAGTATTCTTTACCAAAAATTTGAAATTATATGCAAAAGATTTTCCATCAGGTGATGTATCTGCTGAAGAAAATATTTTTCAAATCGGAGTTTTAGAAGAAGAGTTATCGGGAAAAATGTAATTCACTTTTACGCCCCTAGCGGAAAATCTGTGCGTAATTTGAAAAATTCACTATACCTGAAATACTCTGCGGCATAAATGGAATCGAAAGATAAAAAAATTTTTCAATCGGATGTTTAGAAGCAAATATGTGGAATAAAACGTATTTTTGAATTCGACATCATCTGCAATTACGCCCTCTAGCGGCGAAATTGTGCATCGTAAAAAAACGAAATGAAGGATCATCATTCGCATATTTCAAGCTTCCCAATGCAAAAAGAATTTTTCAAATCGGACTAATAGTTGCAGAGATATCGTGGGTACAGAAGGACGGACGGACGGACAAACCGATAACATAAGCACGATCTTTTTTTACAAAAGACGTGCTAAAAATACCGAGTAGAAAAATTCGATGTAACGAAAATGGGTAAAGGAAGTAAGCAAAACCATTGCTGAAATCTGATCATTGCATACCGTTCCATGAAGTGATGTAACAATAGTTAATATTATTGTTACTCAACAATATGTTTTACTAAACTATCGCCGAACAGTGTTTCATCACGTTTTACATAAACTTAACAAGATCTGCAGAAACTAATATATCAATAGCACAGCAAAAACTAAATATATGAACGATACAGAAAAGTAAATATCGTAAATGAACCGAAAATGTGCGTTTCCGGATCATATAGTGTTTTATTTACACCGAAAATTCTATAGTTAGACATAAATATCTTCACTTATGGACCTAAATACTAATACGTACCTTATAATCCATAGTTGATATGAAGCACATTGTTGGTGTATCAATTTATTTTCTTTGTGGACACACTGATGCAGGGCCGGATTAAGGGGTGGTCTATAGGGGCTTGGTAGGCCTTGTGGCCTACCATGACCAAGGGCCCAGGAGGTATGCATGGACAAATAATAATATATAGTTAGTTAGAGAAAGTGAGAGAGAGAGAGATTTATAAAATTGTTTCACTTTTGCTTCGTATGATTTCCACTTGATCAGAAACAGTCACCAAGACGAACAGATTTCAAGGCAGTGACTCACAGATGCTAAAGGATTCATGTTGCTGTGTACAACGGTGTCGGCGAGACAGTTTCAGCTTTTTCACTTCCATCCACCCACACCTTCTAACTTGCACTTCGAACCATCAACGGTCAAAGTCCCCTGTGGCTTCACATTGCATAACAAAAATAATGCACTAAGAAAAGTACACAATACTGAATCATTATTAAATCCAAGACACAATCTAGGAATTTTAAGCTTTTAACTCATGTTCTTATGAGAACAATGAAAAATACAGTGACTTATTAAGAAAACTCTGCAGATAATTTATTAGTTTGAAGAATGCACTACGTATAATGATCACAAGCATATTGCTACAGTTTCGTGTTTTAAGGAACTTCATAAGGATTCCCCGTCATAAGTTCTTTAGGGCCCATATAACGAAGTAAATTTCGCCGTCATTTCTGTCCACGCCAGGATTCGAACCCGGATTCCCTCATTCCGGAATAAGTCACTCTACCAATTGAGCTACGCGGACGTTTTATTCTGATTCCTATCTGCCATTATGTCGTGTGCGTCCTGTTGGCAGGTACGTCACATCTCCTGGTACGTTACATCATCTCCCCCTTACTTTTTTTTTTTTTTTTTTTTTTGAAGTGGTTGGAGAAGGGATTCTCTGATTTTTCCTATCTCGCGGTGTGGAAATAACATCACACCATTGCGAGATTTTGAACGGTCGGGTCATCCGAATAGTTCGGGCGCCATTATAACGAAGTAAATTTTTCCGTCATTTTTATCCGCGCCAGGATTCGAACCCAGGTCCCCTCATTCCGAAATAAGTTGCTCTACCAATTGAGCTACGCGGATGTTTTATTCTGATTCCTATCTGCCATTATGTCGTGTGCGTCCTGCTGGCAGGTACGTCACATCTCCTGGTACGTTACACCCACTCAGACACCTTAACCTTGGGGCCCACTCAAATGTCTTAGCCTAGGTGGCCTACTAAGGCCTTAATCCGGCCCTGCACTGATGGATCCCAACCATGCCGCGATTCTTCCAATCATATAAATCCATCGGTAGGTGAAACATCTGGATTTATTCTCTCATATTGCACATTGATTCCAACACTCTAAATGCTAAGTGTGTACATTCCGGTAACATTTCTTATTCCATCGATGTTCACATGCAGCTGTTACACTACCAGTTAAAACTTGAAGTCTAAAAGCACATTTCACCATTAAAATCCAATAAACAGTCTAAAATCACGTCATGCTTAAGATGACCAATATTTCACCATCAAACTACCATTAAATACAGCAAAGGATACAGAAAAACTTTGATAGAAGGAAAAGAAATCGAAAAAGTAGATGAATACATTTATTTAGGTCAAGTAATCAGTTTTAAAGAAAGACAAGAAAGATAAATCATCGGTTAAATAGTCTTTAGGAGTGTCCAGCCTTTTGGACACTTAAAGACTATTTAACCGGCGATCTTTTATTGTGTTAAAAAAATCTTTAATTAATTTTTTAAATAGTCTTTAAGTCTCCAAAAGGGTCTATTACCTTGGATAATTATTTTATTGATTTCTCTTTCTTGTCTTTCTTTAAAACTGATCACTTTACCTAAATAAAAGTATTCATCTACCCTTTCGATTTCTTCTCCTTCTATTAAAATCTTTTATTAAACCTGCATTTACTTATGGAAGTGAAACGTGGAGTATCACAGAACGACAATGTGAAAAAATGAGAGTATCGGTAAAAAAAAAGTTAGAGGGAAGAATGTTGAAAATAACAAGAAGAGACAGATTTAGTAATGAACTTATAAGAGAAAGAACAGGAATAATAGATATTATAAAAAATAATAAAAGAACCAAAGTGGAAATGGGCTGGACATATTGAAAGACTGGAAGATGAAAGATGGACGATATTAATAACAGAATGGCAACCGACAGATGGAAAGAGACGAAGTGGGATGCCAGAGAACAAGATGGAGAGATGACCTTCAAAAATTTAGAGGTGCTAAATGGCGGACTGAGGCTAAGGATCGAGGAAGTTGGAAAAGACTGGGGGAGGCCTATACCCTGTAATGGCTGCCAACAGGCTAAGAAGAAGAAGAATGTCTGATTGCAATACGCATGAATTACGAGAACGTGATGTTAGATGTGATAGCAGCCATCACAGAAATGAATTTTTGATGCTATGAAAACGGTGTGTCGTAGCTAAATTCGTTTTCCTTTCGGCACCCCCAGGAGGGGAGGGGGCCGAATTATTTGTTATCGACAAGAACTTTAAAATTATGTATAACACGATGGGGCGTAACCTCTAGCTATCCTAGACCCAAAGGTATTAAACTCACACACTAACACACTTGCAATTCAGCGTTTGTTTTTCTATGTTGATGTCGTAATTTAGCTTGCGCATGCGCACATGGACTTTCGGAGCTATAGCATTTCGTCGGTGTCGGGGTCGTTTCTTACGTTCGTTTAAATCTGAATAATATACTCTGATGAGACATTCCATTATGACCACCGCCATCCTAGAGAAATGAGCGCGCCTGGAGACCGAACGGTGGCGCAGGTGAAGTTCACAGAGCAGTATAAATATACAACCCGAGGACCTGATTTCGGTTAGTGAAGTGTTCGGAGTCAGAATGGGAAAAGCTGCCGATTTATCGGAGTTTGATAAAGGACAAATTGTGATGGCACGGCGACTCGGAACTACGATCTCAGAAACGGTGCGGTTTGTGGGTTGTTCACGTGCCACTGTAGTGACTACGTACCAAAAGTGATGTCCATATGTCCAAACGACGAACCGTCGTCCAACCGCGCGTCGTCCGAAGATCATTGATGCCAGAGGAGAGCGGAGACCGGAAACTATGGCGCATTGTTGACAGCGACCGCAGGGCCACAGTGCATCAATTCACCCACAGCTACAACAGTGGTGATCAGGGCAATGTGACACAGCTCTGAGTTCATCACACAGCCTTCTGCGAATGGGAATGCGTAGCCGAAGACCAAGCCAGGTCCCCATGCTCACTGCACGTCATCGCCAACAACGCACGGAATCGGCCCAAGATCATCGAGATTGGACCGTGG
The DNA here is from genome assembly GCA_039090855.1 of Macrothele yani. Taxonomy (NCBI): domain Eukaryota; kingdom Metazoa; phylum Arthropoda; class Arachnida; order Araneae; family Macrothelidae; genus Macrothele; species Macrothele yani. Next base: position 153,460,135 of record CM077030.1, read on the forward strand.
ATGATTGGAAGAAAGGGGACTGGTCTGACGAATCCAGATTCCTGGTGCATCACGTAGACGACCGAGTGCGAATACGCCAATTACCAACGGAGGCTATGGCACCTGGATGGGCGTAAACAGGCCGGTGGCGATGGTGTTATGCTATGGGCGATGTTTTCTTGGGACACTGTAGGCCGCATTATCCGAATAGCACAGTCCCTGATAGCTGTCAGATATCTGAACATCGTTGCGGACCAAGTTGAACCATTCAGGGCAACTGTGTTCTCTGCTGGGCATGGCCTTTTCTGTACAATTCCTGACAGCTGTCAGATATCTGAACATGGTTGCGGACCAAGTTCAACCATTCAGGGCAACTGTGTTCCCTGCTGGGCATGGCCTTTTCTGTATAATTCCTGACAGCTGTCAGATATCTGAACATAGTTGCGGACCAAGTTCAACCATTCAGGGCAACTGTATTTCTCTGCTGCGCATGGCCTTTTCTGTACAATTCATGACAGCTGTCAGTATCTGAACATCGTTGCGGACCAAGTTCAACCATTCAGGGCAACTCTGTTCCCTGCTGGGCATGGCCTTTTCTGTACAATTCCTGACAGCTGTCAGATATCTGAACATCGTTGCGGACCAAGTTCAACCATTCAGGGCAACTGTGTTCTCTGCTGGGCATGGCCTTTTCTGTACAATTCCTGACAGCTGTCAGATATCTGAACATCGTTGCGGACCAAGTTCAACCATTCAGGGCAACTGTGTTCCCTGCTGGGCATGGCCTTTTCTGTATAATTCCTGACAGCTGTCAGATATCTGAACATCGTTGCGGACCAAGTTCAACCATTCAGGGCAACTGTGTTCCCTGCTGGGCATGGCCTTTTCTGTATAATTCCTGACAGCTGTCAGATATCTGAACATAGTTGCGGACCAAGTTCAACCATTCAGGGCAACTGTGTTTTCTGCTGCGCATGGTCTTTTCTGTACAATTCATGACAGCTGTCAGTATCTGAACATCGTTGCGGACCAAGTTCAACCATTCAGGGCAACTCTGTTCCCTGCTGGGCATGGCCTTTTCTGTACAATTCCTGACAGCTGTCAGATATCTGAACATCGTTGCGGACCAAGTTCAACCATTCAGGGCAACTGTGTTCTCTGCTGGGCATGGCCTTTTCTGTACAATTCCTGACAGCTGTCAGATACCTGAACATCGTTGCGGACCAAGTTCAACCATTCAGGGCAACTGAGTTCCCTGCTGGGCATGGCCTTTTCTGTACAATTCCTGACAGCTGTCAGATATCTGAACATCGTTGCGGACCAAGTTCAACCATTCAGGGCAACTGTGTTCCTGCTGGGCATGGCCTTTTCTGTATAATTCCTGACAGCTGTCAGATATCTGAACATAGTTGCGGACCAAGTTCAACCATTCAGGGCAACTGTGTTTTCTGCTGCGCATGGTCTTTTCTGTACAATTCATGACAGCTGTCAGTATCTGAACATCGTTGCGGACCAAGTTCAACCATTCAGGGCAACTCTGTTCCCTGCTGGGCATGGCCTTTTCTGTACAATTCCTGACAGCTGTCAGATATCTGAACATCGTTGCGGACCAAGTTCAACCATTCAGGGCAACTGTGTTCTCTGCTGGGCATGGCCTTTTCTGTACAATTCCTGACAGCTGTCAGATACCTGAACATCGTTGCGGACCAAGTTCAACCATTCAGGGCAACTGAGTTCCCTGCTGGGCATGGCCTTTTCTGTACAATTCCTGACAGCTGTCAGACACCTGAACATCGTTGCGGACCAAGTTCAACCATTCAGGGCAACTGTGTTCCCTGCTGGGCATGGCCTTTTCTGTACAATTCCTGACAGCTGTCAGATATCTGAACATCGTTGCGGACCAAGTTCAACCATTCAGGGCAACTGTGTTCTCTGCTGGGCATGGCCTTTTCTGTACAATTCCTGACAGCTGTCAGATAACTTAACATCGTTGCGGACCAAGTTCAACCATTCAGGGCAACTGAGTTCCCTGCTGGGCATGGCCTTTTCTGTACAATTCCTGACAGCTGTCAGATATCTGAACATCGTTGCGGACCAAGTTCAACCATTCAGGGCAACTGTGTTCCCTGCTGGGCATGGCCTTTTCTGTATAATTCCTGACAGCTGTCAGATATGTGAACATAGTTGCGGACCAAGTTCAACCATTCAGGGCAACTGTGTTCTTCTGCTGCGCATGGCCTTTTCTGTACAATTCCTGACAGCTGTCAGATACCTGAACATCGTTGCGGACCAAGTTCAACCATTCAGGGCAACTGTGTTCCCTGCTGGGCATGGCCTTTTCTGTACAATTCTGACAGCTGTCAGATATCTGAACATCGTTGCGGACCAAGTTCAACCATTCAGGGCAACTGTGTTCTCTGCTGGGCATGGCCTTTTCTGTACAATTCCTGACAGCTGTCAGATACCTGAACATCGTTGCGGACCAAGTTCAACCATTCAGGGCAACTATGTTCTCTGCTGCGCATGGCCTTTTCTGTACAATTCCTGACAGCTGTCAGATACCTGAACATCGTTGCGGACCAAGTTCAACCATTCAGGGCAACTGTGTTCCCTGCTGGGTATGGCCTTTTCTGTACAATTCCTGACAGCTGTCAGATATCTGAACATCGTTGCGGACCAAGTTCAACCATTCAGGGCAACTGTGTTCTCTGCTGGGCATGGCCTTTTCTGTACAATTCCTGACAGCTGTCAGATACCTGAACATCGTTGCGGACCAAGTTCAACCAATCAGGGCAACTGAGTTCCCTGCTGGGCATGGCCTTTTCTGTACAATTCCTGACAGCTGTCAGTATCTGAACATCGTTGCGGACCAAGTTCAACCATTCAGGGCAACTGTGTTCCCTGCTGGGCATGGCCTTTTCTGTACAATTCATGACAGCTGTCAGATATCTGAACATCGTTGCGGACCAAGTTCAACCATTCAGGGCAACTGTGTTCCCTGCTGGGCATGGCCTTTTCTGTACAATTCCTGACAGCTGTCAGATATCTGAACATCGTTGCGGACCAAGTTCAACCATTCAGGGCAACTGTGTTCTCTGCTGGGCATGGCCTTTTCTGTACAATTCCTGACAGCTGTCAGATATCTGAACATCATTGCTGACCAAGTTCACCCATTCAGGGCAACTGCGTTCCCTGCTAGGGATGGCCTTTTCTAACAGGATAATGCGCCATGTCACACTGCCGGAATCGTCAAGAAGGGGTTCGAGGGACGTGCTGGTGTCTTCACATTCACCTGACATGAACCCAATCGAACATTTGTGGTTCGACTTGGGAAAGCTGGTGCGCGCTAAATCACTCCCATCCCGAAATGTACGAGAACTGGAGGACCTACTGTTGACACTATGGTATCATATACCCCAGGATACCTATCGCCGCCTCATCGAATCGATGTCTCGCCGAGTGGCCGCTGTTTTGCTGGCTAAAGGGGGTTCTACAGCATATTAGGTATGTAGTCGTAATGTATTGGTTCATCGGTGTACGATATAATAAAAATAATGCAAATTATTATTGTTTTTGAAAAACTAAAAATGGCAGGGCTTTCCAACAATGTTCCGCAATCGACGAACTTAGGTAAACGTGGTGATTTGAGCAACTTTGATCGCAGACGCATTGTCAGCGCAAGGCAATGCTATTGTCCAAGTGGTAAAAACGCTAGGTTTACCGAAGACAATCGTATCAAGGGTGTACCTCGAGCATACCATCGACAGAAGTACCACCTCCCAGAGAGCAAGCTGTAGCCGATCAGACGCCATTGATGATCGGGGTCGACGTAGACTATTCAGGGTTGTACGAACAGACCACTTGGTACCGGCGGAGCAAATCACTCCCAAGTTAAATGGCGGAGGCGCAAGTGGCTACAACTCCCGCTGTATACCCCTGAGCTGCTGGACCGGACACCCCACTCGTATGACTCTGTTGATTGATCATCATCTGATATTACCCCTCGCCTGTTGCCGGTAACATTAAAATTGGACCTCTGCAGAATGGCGCTGTGTCGGGTGGTCAGATGAATCTCGTTTCCAATTGTACCGAGCTAACAGGAGGGTGTGGGTGTGGCGTCGACTGCATGAAGCCATTGCCCAGTCGCGCCAGGTTTTCTCTGCTCAAGGCGGTGGTGGCTGTGTAATGGTTTGGGCAACCTTTTTATGCCGTATAATAGATCCCTTAGTGTGTCGAGTGTGGTCCTTAACTTCTGACCACTACCAGCACGTGCTGGCTGATCACCTACACACTTTCATGGCCTTCACGTATCCTGCGGCTACTTGTCTGTTCAAGCAGGACAATGTTCCGCCCCAACGGGCCGCAAACACTCAGGTATGGGTCGGGGAACACTCATCTGAGTTTGTATTCATCCACTGTGTACAGTTGGAAGCTCTCTGGAATGCCATGGAGCGGAACATCAGATCCATAGATCCAGGGTCAACGCTTCGGGAGTTGCTGCGGAGAATGCTGCAACATGCATGGCTGGTATTACTTCCAAAAACAATGCGGTATTTGGTGGAGTCGATGCCTTGGTGTGTACAGGCTGTTATTGGCGCTAGAGTAGAACCAATACGGTATTAAGTAGATATCTCTAATGTTTCGTCGGTTGAGTGTGCTTATTACTGCGGCAGCCATAGTTCAGTAAATATTTTCATTTATGAGGGGTTGTCCAAAATAATGGAAACATCTTGCTGAAAACAGTGAATTTGGTATGTGCTGCTTTTTGAGTAAAACGAACATGTAGTTACAATTTGTTTAAAGTGTTGCCTATAGTCTCAAGGGTCTGTGTGATTGCATTGTAAATCGGTGTTTGCATAATTTTGTTCCAGGTGAAGGCACATTGAGTGACCTGTCTGAGTTCCAAAGAGGGCGGATTGTAGGAGTTGGTGCGTCGGTAACCACAGTGGTACAGGTATTGATGGTATCGAGAGGTACCGTGTCGAAGGTCATGACAGAATACAATGTTCACAGCACAACATCATCTGCGAGAAACAATTGTGGAAGGAAAACTAAATTCACTGCGAGATACAGGAGGACATTAAAGAGGATTATGACCGCAAGGAAGAAGACCACAGCGACGAAAGTGACCGCTGAGCTTAATGCACATCTCCAAACCCCAGTGCCGACCCATTCAGTGTGAAGGGAATTGCATAAGCACAATATTTACGGCAGATTTGCGATTGCAGAACCCCTGGTGTCACAGATGAATATGAAACGGACTACAGTGGTGCCAGGAACATAAAACGTGGATTGCGGATCAATGGAAACATGTCTTGTTTTCCGATGAATCCAGTTTCTCACCATTCCCCACCACAGGATGGGTTTACGTGTGGATAACCCCAGCAGAAGCCTACAACACAGACTGTCTCCTTCCTACACTGAAGCATGGGGGAGGTTCCGTAATGGTTTGGGCCAAGATCTCGTGGTTTGCAGCAAGCCCGATTAGCACCTCACACGGACGGATCACTAGCGTTGACTATGTCACTCTTTTGGCCGACCATATGCATTCAATGGCGCAGACATTGTTTCCGTCAGGGGATTGCACCTTTCAAGATGATAATGCCCCGATTCACAGAGGTCGAACTGTTCAGTCATGGTTTGAGGAACCTGAGGATGAAGTTGCACACCTTCCCTGGCCTGTACAATCACCGGAATTGAACATCATTGAGCCCCTGTGGTCTGTGTTGGAAAGCAGAGTGCGATCCCGTTATTCTCCTCCGGGGTCTCTCAAGGAATTAGAGCAGTTTCTGCAGGAAGAATGGTACAACGTACCACTTACCACCATCCAGGACTTGTATGCGTTCATTCCAAGGAGGATTCAAGCAGTTGTAAATGCCAAGGGTGCTCCAACACCATATCAGGTGCGTAACACCTATTGTTTCAAGATGTTTCTATTATTTCGGACAACCCCATCATATTTTCTTTCGCTGGTTTTACGACGATAACATTCATTAATCTACCTACCTGAGTATCGCTCAATGTCAATAATTTGTAAAACCTTATTGTGTTACAATTTAATTCCACTCAGTATGCACCGGACTGTGGCTTGGTGTGGTTGTGAGTTACACACTCACAACTCGTTTTATTTCACACCCATAAGGATCTTGGCAAGCTAAGGATGCATAGCATAAATTATTTACAAAGAGTACGAGAGCACTCTCCCGATTTTCTTCCACGTTCAGACGTAACAAGCTGCAAGAATTCTCCAATCAATTTTAGCATTGGAATTTAAACCAAGTTCCGCTTGCACGGTTCATTTCCAGTTATTCAACATTTTCTTTTGTTTCGGAGTTTGACGATCCCCGTGAGCATCAGAGGCTATAAGGAATTGCTCTTCTCTAATTTATGAACACCAGGCTAGTCCAGATTAGTGCTGTTATGAAGAAGTCATTCCTCTGACAACTCGGCCGTCACGGAAGTCGTTCAGTAGCATCGTGTACGCGTGTAAAACACATTTCTTTGCATAAACTAGATTTACTTGTGAACGAAAGGGCAAAACCTTGCTCTCTTTAAACTACCATAACTGAGTTTCATTTCCAGAGCAAATGATCTTCAGTGACTTACTCCTAATCGAGGAGACTTTTAGGGGGGACGACCGCCGTGAGCAGTTCTATGAGCTATAATCAGTCGCAAGTCCCTAATGTAAGAGCCATTGGTTCCAGGAAAGAGAGAGAGAGAGAGAGAGAGAGAGAGAGAGAGCAAATATTGAAAGACTAACACAACATCCATGCTTCACCGGGACTCGAACCCGGACCAATCTCGGACGCAAAGTACGAACCCAACGCTTAGAGCATTTCGCCGTCGGGGCGGCAATTATGATACACGGGATCTAAAGGCCACTTGTAACGCGTCTTCTGGTGCAGAAGTATTTATTACAATGCCACTGTACGAGTCTAGCGATTGGGTTCGAGTCGTGGTTGAGACACGCCTAGTGTATTTGTTCTGTGTTCAGGTTGTTTACGGCCACTAACTAACGCTTAGTGTATTTGTTCTGTGTTCAGGTTGTTTACGGCCACTAACTAACGCTTTTAAATTACGGTTTGACTAGTTGTGACGTATACTCTAATTTAACTTTCTGTTTCGGTTCCAGTTCTCTTACATAAATTTTGGTTCATTCTGTTAAAGCAGTTTCTAATCTTCATGCCAGATTTTTTCTCTCGGTAAATGTTGGTTTGGCAACCTGACATTATATTAAAAGTATATGATGTATGAGTGTGATATTGAAACTGATAAGAGAGTGTTGTTTACGATTGCATCACACTGAGAGAGAGAGAGAGAGAGAGAGAGAGAGAGAGAGAGAGAAATTTGTTATGGAAAGATTGTTACGAGAGATGTTATTCGAGTTCGAACGAATCGCTTACGTTGATGTTATGTTTCGTTGATATTGAAATTTCAAATAAGTTGAGTTAGAAAGAATTAAAGAGTCTACTGTGTAAAAGGAGTCGGCAGCATTCCGATGTCAAAGTACTTGATGATTAAGTACGAAGTGAATTCGATTCTGTGAACTTGTGTTGACTTGGTTGCCTACCAAGGACCAATTAATATTGATTAACCTCGTAAGTAAATTCTGACTTTCTCCTAGACGTGCTAGATTCAAAGTCCAGGAAGACACCCATTCGGGAGATGCTTGAACCGGTATGCTTAGCACAACTATCATGCGAGATTCAAAGTCCAGGAAAATAGACGTTAGAGAAATGCTTGAACCGGCATGCTTAGCGCCAACTTTCATGCTATATTCAACGTCCAGAAAGACAGGCTTTAGAGAGATGCTTGAACCGGCACGCGTAGTGCTGAATATCATGCTGGATTCAAAGTCTAGGAAGACACCCGTTCGGGAGATGCTTGAACCGACATGCTTAGCGCCAACTATCATGCTAGATTCAAAGTCCAGGAACACAGCCGTTCGGGAGATGCTTGAACTGGTATGCTTAGCCCAACTATCATGTGAGATTCAAAGTCCAGGAAGACAGACGTTAGAGAGATGCTTTAACCGGCACGCTTTGTGCCGAATATCATGCTGGATTCAAAGCTCAGGAAGACACCCGTTCGGGAGATGCTTGAACCGGTATGCTTAGCCCAACTATCATGCGAGATTCAGTTAGAGAAATGCTTGAACCGACATGCTTAGCGCCAACTATCATGCTAGATTCAAAGTCCAGGAAGACAGCCGTTCGGGAGATGCTTGAACCGATATGCTTAGCCCAACTATCATGTGAGATTCAAAGTCCAGGAAGAGAGTCGTTCGGGAGATGCTTGAACCGGCATGCTTAGCGCTAGCTATCATGCTAGATTCAAAGTCCAGGAAGGCAGCTGTTGGGAAGATACTTGATACTTGGGCTACGCATACCGATGCGTAGCCCAACTATCATGCGAGATTCAAAGTCCAGGAAGACAGACGTTAGAGAGATGCGTGAACCGGTACGCTTAGTGAAAACTATCATGCTAGATACAAAGTCCAGGAAGACAGCCGTTCGGGAGATGCTTGAACCGGCATGCTTAGGGCCAACTATCATGCTAGATTCAAAGTCGCTCAGACTACTTGTTTTGTTTATTCCGATGCTCAGTAAGGCACTAACTGATTCCCGACGAGCTTGTAATTCTGATCTGTACCGCACACCGCACTTCAGAAAAAGTATCGGGGTGGCGTCTCACCGCGCCCATCCCAACTGCAGCACTAGTGGTTGGCTGCATCAAAAAGTGTAGGAAAACTCAAATTTCCCGGTGGTGGTGTCCTAACCCGCATCCTTCTGTTGCGGAACAGAATGCTTTCCCAGTTGAGCTACATCGACAAAGTTCATCACTGCAACCTTGTCGTCTTGACACGTGCTTTATCTGTGTAGTACGTCACAAGTGGTGCTACACCAGCTGCACCACTTTGGGAGCAAAAGTAAGGCATTGTGTGATACATAAAATATAGAAACATCAGGCAGTGGGTGCAACTTCGAACTATTGAGGCTGGACACCATACCATGGTGCATAACTGCATCATATTTTTGTATATTTCGTGTATCACATATTTGTTTCCCTTTACCCCAGCTGGTGTAGTACCACTTTCTGGTGTAACCAACTACAAAATGTTTAACAGTGTGGGTTTTGAGTAGCAGTGTACTTAGTCTGGCTTTAGTGGAAAAGGATAAAAATAAAGAATCCCTCTAATTATAACTATGACATGAACTGGGAACGTTTGAGGATAATTACAACACGAAAGAGCTATTTTTTGTTATGCTTCATTTGAGGTACATTATCAACCTCTATACCATGTTGATAAAATTTCATAGTGTGGGCTCGACAAGCTGCCAATTATTATGTTTAATGTTTCAAAATTAGTACTATTAGAGAAAACAGGTGGAAAGATATATGCACATACCACCGGACAACGAATATTTACAAAAGTCTTTCCCCCAAGGTACACTGCTGGACAATTGCTAAGGACGGATCATAAACGGCTATATAGCGCATAAAAAGTAAGTGTGGTTGGATGCCAAGTGAAATAAAATAATGTCAGAATGCCAGGACATTACAAAAAAGACACTTTATTGTGCTCTGAAATCCAGAAGGCTTTGGAAAGTGTTCAAGGGACAAACAGGCCATTTTGTGCAGAATACGTAAACGTGAAAAAAATGCAATTACCGTCCGCAGGTGCTCCGGCGTAAGATGTCAATACGGGATATGGCCACCATGGAGGACGACGCAAGATTCCACACGCCATGTCATGCTTTGCACATTATCAAGCAGCTGTTGGGGTAATTTATCCCATTCCTCTGTCAGTGCACGGATGAGGGTGTCCTTGTTTATTGGAGGGCATTGGCGACCAGCAAGACTCCTCCCCAAAGCATCCCACACATTTTCAATGGGATTCAGATCTGGAGAACGTGCTGGCCATACGAGGCGTTGAATATCCTCGCTCTCAAGACATTCCTGGACAGCGACTGTTCGGTGACATGTTGCGTTGTCGTCCATGAAAATGAATCTATCACCGACAGCACCACGGAACATGCGAACATGAGGTAGCAGAACATCATTAATGTATCGTTGGCCAGTCATAGTCCCAGTTGGAAGCACGATCATGATGCCAGCCCATACCATGACACTACATGTCGGATATCGGTCCCTTTCCTGTATGTTTGCTGGACAATATGCAGTTCCACTATCACGCCAGATCAGTTGTCGTCGACAATCAGACGATAGACTGTATCTACTCTCATCTGAGAAGAGGACAGCAGACCAGTCGTTATCAGTCCAATTGCGATGTTGATGGCACCATTGCAAACGGGCGGTACGGTGACGTCTGGACAATGGGATGCACACAACAGGACGGCGGGCGTATAGTCCTCCTTCATGCAAACGTCTGGCGACAGTTTTTCGGGAGATCCGCTTGCCAGTAGCAGCCATAAACTGATTTGCTACCTCACTAGCTGTGCTGCGCCGGTGTCTTTTTTGATAGCACTGTGTACCGATCTTCTGCAGGTATCGTACTGCGAACACGACCTCCCCCGTGACGTTTGCTGCACTCTCCATTTGCTTGAAATGATTTCCAAAGCCTTGAAACAACACTGTGGCTGACGTCGAACTCCCTGGCAACATCTGTTATTTTTCGCCCTTCTTCAATCTTGCTAATAATACGGCCACGCGTAAAATCATCTAGGTGATGTCGGGAAGACATACTGAAAATTGCAAGTTCGTCAATTGATTCTTTCCCTTTCAACTTTGCGTTTGAACAACAACGGTCAATACGCGTCAAATCCTTTATATCTCTTATCAGCGCTATGACGTCACGAACAAGTTCAGCAATCCAAAATTTGTATACGCACAACACGTCTTACTGTATCCCGCACTTATGCTAATTTCCACATTTTCCTGCTTTCCATTTTATGGTTGCTATCGTTGCTATTGTCATCCGTCCTTAGCAATTGTCCGGCAGTGTACCATGTTGATAACTTTTTTTGATTGGAGGTTTAACGACTACCATGATCAAATCAATAGGCTATAAGCAGTCGCCCGTCATTCATGCCTCACCGGGATTCGAACCCATTCCCCTTTCGGACGAATGATCAGAGGCCATCGCTTAGACCACTGCGCCACCGGGGCGGCTGATAAAATTTGATAGTGAGGGCACTTCAAGCTGCCAATTATGATGTTTCACTTTTCAAAATTAGTAATATTAGAGAAAACAGATGCAAAGATATATGAGCATACCACTGGACAACAAATATTTACAAAAGTCTTGTCTCCCAAGATTGAATTAATAATTTCATATAGATTTCAAGGTGTTGAACACGAATCTGATAACAAAAATACAAAATTGGCTACGGATTGTGAGAGATCTGCAAAAGTTTCTTATACGTACTTACCACATGTAGCGGTAAAATACGTCAGACGTCGCTTTGCCTGTCGTTTGTATAGCTGCTCAGGATCAGTTCTAGCGAGCGTCCAACAGCAGTCAGCCAACATAGAAGCTGACTACTTTCTCTGGCATCTTTTCTCCATCGTTGTAATTTCCTGATGGCAACGTTCACCATGCTCATCACTAACCATGTCGCAGTTGTCGCCGAAGGTACTCAATTGGGAATGGAGTAAGTGTGTCTTCAAGGACATATTGCAGCTAAGTTTGTGATACAGAGACAACACGTCCTCAACCATTTTTTTGTAGTTTTATGCCCTGACATTTCCGAGGAAGTTAGTTGACACTAGGCGAAACGCACCTCAAGCTGTTTTCTCACCACCCTGTAGCAGGTTGTCGAACATCTCGTCAATGAAGAGCTCTCTGATCTGAGAACCTACGAAAATTCCCTCTTCAATTTTTGCTTTGTTGAGTAGAGAGAATTCGTCAGACAGGTACTTGAAAGCTGAATCAGTCCAGTCGATGGCTTTTACGAAGCTTTTTACCAGTGAAGGGGAGGTAGCAGAATTTTGTGCGTTTCTGCCAGTGTTGAAAATTCTTCTGTTCGACCTTCAGAGATTTCTTCGCAGGCCACTCTTTCTTTACATAGTTCCTTGCCCGGCTATCCCATTCTCACAAAAACAGCAGTATTTCGTATATTCCTGCTGCAGACCCATCAATATAGACACTACCTTCAAGACACCACAGAGATGCCAGCCGTACTTTCTGTATTGAAGACAGTCCAACAGCTGTTTTAGGGTTTCGTAGGTTTCATTCATGTAGGCAGCGTGTCCGAATGGAACAGATGTAAGCTGGTTTCCATTATGCAGCAGCACCGCCTAAAGACCCAATTTCGACGAGTCTATAAATAGTCGACATTCGGGCAGCTCATGTTTGATTCAAAGGGCATTCATCAGGCCATCTATAATGCATCGCTGCAGAACTCAAGGTCATCTTCCTTTCAGAAGTAAGATGCAACTGCTCATGACGAGTGCGAAACGAAGTCACTCAGACATTTTCCTTGATGAGATTCCATTGTTCAGTAACTTCGCTTTAACCTTGGACAGCTCCAGATCTCGAACAAGATCTCTCAATTCTTCTTGTGTGGGAATGTGTGTGGCACATATGACTCATTATGACCAACATATGGACCATGATTAAAAGTCGAAGGCTCAGAAGAACCCGACATCAGTTCGCCACCGTCCTAATCATCCTCTGAATCGGTGGAAAATTCTTTCGAAGGTTCGGGAATGGAATGTAGTTTATAGTGTGACGTACCTGCCAGCAGGACGCACACGACATAAAGGCAGATAGGAATCAGAATAAATGTCTGCGTAGCTCAGTTGGTAGAGCGACTTGTTCCGGAATAAAATAAGCGGCCTCGGGTTCGAATCCCGGCGTAGACCAAAAATGACGGAGAAATTTACTTCGTTATAATAGTGTTGAACTGGTCGGATAGCAGATAGTATAATCCGGTACGCCATTGTCCACTTCTTTTTTCTTGTAATGCTTCCATAAACAGGTGGTACCGTACAGAAGTAGCAGTCATTTTCACGATTGCTTGATTCCTCCAAACCATAGAAACAGCAAAAGGCATCAAGACTTTACCACATTTCAGCCACTTCGGAAGACTTCTAGCACATGTACCACATCATATATGTAGGACCCATGCCTTGTACTGGTCCCCGATCTTGCATCCAAAATAAGTCTCATACGCATTTTTCACCATAGGAGTGATGCCCGTTTCCAGGTTTGTAAACGTCACTTCGCCGCAAATATAACAAAAGTTATTTGGATTATTAACACAGTTACGAGGCATTACTACTTTTGAATTTACATTGCAGGGATCACCTGTTTACGCTTTCCAACCGTAGGTTGAAGAAGCGTATATGCTCCAGCTTTGTCCGTCTGTCTGTCTGTCCATCCGTCCGCACGATAACTCGCGTAAAATAGTATGATTTCGATGAAATTTAGTATGTAGTTAAGGATTACATGGGAACGAACCTTATTGAAAATGGCTGAACTAGGGTCAAAGGTCAGGCCATAGGAGCGGGATCCATTCCATCGCCATTATGCGTCATAACTTACGTAACAATGCTTTGATTGCGACAAAACTTTATCATGTTGTACCGGAGGTATACCGAACCAATTCTATCTAATATAATTGAAATGGGGTCAAAGGTCAGGGCACAGGAACAAGATTTATTCCACAGCCATTATCCTCATAACTTGACTATAAACGCTTCTATTGCGGCAAAACTTTAGTATGTTGTTCCGGAGATACACTGAACCAATTCTGTTTAATATCATCGAAATGGGGTCAAAGGTCAGGGCACAGGAGCGATATTTATTTTACAGCCATTATCCTCATGACTTGAGTAATAACTTGAGTAATGATTTCTGGTATGTTGGAAAGCGTATCATAATCAATGCATTGCATGAATTTACTAACTTGTGTATATGATGCAAGGGTACTTGGGAGTGTAGACCAGGAAGTCGCACAAACACTTGCTCATCCTACGTGATTTCAGTTTATACTAATGATTGCATCATCTTACGTAAGCGATGTCATGACTCAACTGCATTGCATCAGACAATGATGTAATAGCTCCTAGGAGTGGTGTATATAAACTGCTGGACAATTGCTAAGGACGAATCATAAACGGCTATATAGCGCATAAAAAAGTAAGTGTGGTTGGATGCCAAGTGAAGTAAAATAATGTCAGAATGCCAGGACATTACAAGAAAGACAATTTATTGTGCTCTGAAATCCAGAAGGATTTGGAACGTGTTCAAGAGACAAACAGGCCATTTTGTGCTGAATACGTAAACGTGAAAAAAATGCAATTACCGTCCGCAGGCGTTCCGGCGTAAGATGTCAATACGGGATATGGCCACCATGGAGGGCGATGCAAGATTCCACACTTCTTATCATGCTTTGCACAATATTATCAAGCTGCTGTTGGGGTAATTTTTCGCATTCCTCTGTAAGTGCACGGATGAGGGTGTCCTTGTTTATTGGAGGGCATTGGCGACCAGCAAGACTCCTCCCCAAAGCATCCCACACATTTTCAATGGGATTCAGATCTGGAGAACGTGCTGGCCATACGAGGCGTTCAATATCCTCGCTCGCAAGACACTCCTGGACAGCGACTGTTCGATGACATGTTGCGTTGTCGTCCATGAAAGTGAAGCTATCACCGACAGCACCACGGAACATGCGAACATGAGGTAGCAGAACATTATTAATGTATCGTTGGCCACTCATAGTTCCAGTCGGAAGCACATAGAGGCACGTACGGCCATTGATCATGATGCCAGCCCATACCATGACACTACATGTCGGATATCGGTCCCTTTCCTGTATGTTTGCTGGACAATATGCAGTACCACTATCATGCCAGATCAGTTGTCGTCGACAATCAGACGATAGACTGTATCTACTCTCATCTCAGAAGAGGACAGCAGACCAGTCGTTATCAGTCCAATTGCGATGTTGATGGCACCATTGCAAACGGGCGGTACGGTGACATCTGGACAATGGGATGCACACAACAGGACGGCGGGCGTATAGTCCTCCTTCATGCAAACGTCTGGCGACAGTTTTTCGGGAGATCCGCTTGCCCGTAGCAGCCATAAACTGATTTGCTACCTCACCAGCTGAGCTGCGCCGGTGTCTTTTTGTTGATAGCACTATGTACCGATCTTCTGCAGGTGTTGTACTGCAAACACGACCTCCCCCGTGACGTTTGCTACACTCTCCATTTGTTTGAAATGATTTCCAAAGCCTTGAAACAACATTGTGGCTGACGTCGAACTCCTTGGCAACATCTGTTATTTTTCGCCCTTCTTCAATCTTGCTAATAATACGGCCACGCGTAAAATCATCTAGGTGATGTCGGGAAGACGTACTGAAAATTGCAAGTTCGTCAATTGATTCTTTCCCTTTCCACTTTGCGTTTGAACA
Source organism: Macrothele yani (assembly GCA_039090855.1). Classification (NCBI taxonomy): domain Eukaryota; kingdom Metazoa; phylum Arthropoda; class Arachnida; order Araneae; family Macrothelidae; genus Macrothele; species Macrothele yani. The sequence goes on from CM077030.1 coordinate 153,475,503, forward strand.
AGAACGGTCAATACGCGTCAAATCCTTTATATCTCTTATCAGCGCTATGACGTCACGAACAAGTTCGGCAATCCAAAATTTGCATACGCACAACACGTCTTACTGTATCCCGCACTCCATTTTATGGTTGCTATCGTTGCTATTGTCATCCGTCCTTAGCAATTGTCCGGCAGTGTATATGATGCAATATGACGCAATATGTTGTGGACTAAGACTGTCCTAAAGAGGAGCATGTCATGTCATTTTCGTGTTTAGAACATTGGAATTAGTAAAGATTTGTTATTTTCATTTCAGAGGCAGATTGTATGTTGTCCAGTGTATGTTTCAACGGTAGCGAAAGAAAAGTATAGTATATACTATTTATTTTGGCGGTTACTCTTCAGAGCATGGCCCATAAAATCTATTATCTACCCTTTTTATCCTATTTGGCAAGCAGAAATATTCGCTTCCTGTGAAACAGGGTTGTGATTATAATCTGTTCAAAGCGAAACAAGATTTCTGGAGTGCAAGCAGTTACAAGTGTATTTTCTTTTCTTTATCCCTTCAGTTCGGATTGCCTCGATTTCCTTTTCGTCTGGTTTAGTTCCTCTTGTCCGTCCTCTATTGCCACACACCGCCCAATTCTCGGGTTTGTTCTCTTTCTCATTCTTCTTCTCTTCCTTAACAACCCTGCTCTTGTTCTTTTACTCTTACTCCTTCCGATTCAAAACGACTTACTCAATTCTGATTCTACTGACTCGTGAAGTCGGCCCGAACAAACAGAAATCAAATCCAATTTTATTGAGTTTAGGAGATTCTGCGATGGAAGATGTTTTTTTCCCTTTTTTGTTGGTGTCTCGCACTTCTTGTGTCGGTGCGGTATCCTTTTAAAATACACTTGTCTCTCCCTTTCTCAAACATGTGTTTCCGCCTTTTCCACTTATTCTTTCTTGTCACAAAACAATTCCAATTTCGTTTCATTAAGTTACATAGCCTTTCTTCTGCTACATGCCTACACTGAAAGAGCTCACACTTTTCCGAGATGTTTACAAATGTGGGATCCTTTTGTGGAACGAGCGAATAGAATTTTTTCTGTAAATGGGGAGGGGGAAGGAATGCCTAGAAGATTCATTCAATTTGTTTTATTTAGAAAAAAGACGCTGTCTGCAGCACAAGTTTGAATCATAAAGTCTAGTTGCATTTGTTTGCAAAACACACACACACACACACACACACACAGATTACCTCAAAATTCAGGTGTGAAATACTCAGACCTTATTATCTTTTTGCGTGGGTCTCCGTTACTTAAGTTTATATTGAATAACTGTATCTTTTGGAATATAAGACGCACCCTTATTTTTGAGAAAAAATTAAGAAAAAAATAAATTGGCATTTTAAAAGGTTTTTATTAAAAAAAAAACATTTTAGGCGTAAAAAACAGAAGCTTGTGAATAAATGAATCCTTGCAATTTGTGAATTTAGCAATGTGCAATACCGCTAATGGAAAACAACTTAGAGAAACACCACGCACTGCAACAGCCAATGATGTGCATGAACTGCAAAGTTTGCCCGTGATGTCACATCTACATTCAGCCAATGGCCCTTGTTATTGGTTCTGATGATCATTTTAATGACCTTCCTCTGTACCTGCAATCAACTCATGCTTTGCTATACGCTGATGACACTGTCATTTTTCAAAAATGTCATGATTTGCATAAGTTACAGATAATGATCAATAATGATCTATCAAATTTATCTCATTGGTTATGCTCTAAAAAATTATCATTTAATATTCTAAAAGCCAACGCCGTATATTTCCGAAACGTTCATAAAAGAGAGGACATAAATAACTTTCCAGTCAGGATTAATGATCTCCCCTTAAAATTGTGGACAAAGTTCAGTATCTTGGTGTTTGGTTTGATGAATTCTTTAACTGGAATACGCATGCTCAGTTTGTTTTAAAAAAGTTTCTTTACAGGTTGGCGTGCTTGGTAAAATTAAGCATCTCTTCCCTATCAATGTCCTAAAAACATTTTACTATGCTTTTATTTATACCCATCTCTCCTATTGTCTGGAATCTTGGTATTCAAATATAAGTGCAAACCATAAGTTATGCTTGCTCAAATTACAGAAGAAATCTGTTCGTTATATGCTGAACACAGATTACATGTCTCATTCAAAACCATTATTTCTAAAACTAAATATTCTAAAAATTCTTGAAATTTTTACCTTGAAACTAGGTATCATGTTTCTTAAAATAATGCATCCTAAACTGCCTATTTTTCAATCTGACATCAAATATCTGGATTATTCTATCTTCACCAGATCTGTTGCTAACAACAAATTATGTCAGCCGTGTGTTAGACTTAATTATGGTTTAAATAGCATACTGTATAAAGCCATTATCCGATGGAATAATCTCCCAGATAGCATCAGATCTCTGAAAAATATCAAAAAGTTTTCCTTGTCTCTGCGAAATTACATTGTAAATCACCCTGATCTCCATAACGAATCTCAACCCTATCATTAAATTGTAGTTCCAAGCATGCTGACAACAGTGGTGCTTCTGTTATAACCATCTTACATGCTTTCATATATGCCATATGCTTTATTCTTCTTCTTACATCTGATAGGGGGAATCGCCTTACGACCAATGTGTTCAGACACTTTCTGGTGTATTGCATTTCATATAACTGTAAGTTTTAAATGTGTGCAATAAATAATTGTATTGTATTGTATTGTATCTTCGCCATCCGACTGATATATCAAAGTGAGATGGCCCTTGTCAAAGGCTATCAGTATTCTGTGGCATACTAACATTTCCTGGAAACCGGGAATTTTTTAAATAGGAAGCTTGCCAAGAACTGTTCGATATACATTCAATGGACAAAACATTAGAGATACATACCTAATAACTCGCTGGTCCTCATCTAGCGTGAATAACAAACTGCACATGCGGAGGAATCGACTCCACCAGATGCCGGAGGGTTTTCTGAGGTAATGCCAGCGATACCGGTTGCAGCATTATCCACAACTCCGCACTAGGCGTCTGCCCAGGATCCATGGATCTGTTGTTCCGCTCCATGGAATCCAAAAGAGCTAATCCAGGGTTTAAATCCGGGGAGCTTGGATGTCACCGGATGGTTGTAACGTATACTCTAGATTCACTTTCCTTTTGATTTTACTATCTCTGGTTATTTTATTTTCATATGTAAATTATCTTCTTACTTAACGAGATGTTATTTTCTCCCGCTCAATGAGATCTGGCAATGAGTGTAAGTCATGACGTGGTGGTAGCCAGTATAAATAGGCGCGTTCAACGATACCAGAGATAGCTTTTTGTTGATGTGCGTAGGGAGAGCTTTGTTTCATGTGTAAAGAGATCTTCGTTATATGCGTAAGGAGAGCTTCGTTTATGTGAGTAGAGCTTCGTTCATGTGCAAGGAGCTACGTTTTATTGAGTAGCTGTGTGTCTGGTGAGGTGTATGTTGGATCATATCAAGAGTTTCCCTAATAAAAAGTTGTTTTAGTAAGTACGTTTTTCTCAGTTCATAGTTTTGTCAGACCTCTGTCTGGCTGTTAGGTTTATTCCAATAAGTGTTGTTATTAACAACCAGCATAAGACTTTATTCATCTTAATTACTACAACAACATTACTACCAGTTGTAAGCTTGTTCATTATTATTACTACACTACTAGCAGGCAAGTTTATTCATGATATAATTAACACAACAAGCATTAGAAGAAGTTTTATTCATTATAATTGGCGCCCGAACTTTTCTCGAACACGAGGTCTTAACAATTATTACCCATGTCTTCCTTACCTGAGATAACTTCAAATTTTCACCCTAAATCAAATTTCGATGGTGATGGGATTAATTTCAACCATCTGCAAGAAGCCTGTGGGGCTCACTTTGATATAAGTGATCTACACGTACCCAGGCATTCTTCACAATTTCGTAATTCACCAGCTTCCTATTACTCTGAGTCGCGGGTCGTACCTGAGGGAGTTCAATCCTCTCAGCGAAGCAGAATGCTTGCCCATTTCGTGCCGCATGCAGGAACAATTCTTTTCAATGGTTTGGAGGGGTCCTTAAAATTCCTCGAAGATTTGGAAGATCATTTTGATCTACACAATTATCCTCAAGACTGCAAAGTACAAATCGCAGGCACTTGCTTGAAGGATACCGCTAAGACCTGGTATCGGCAGTGGAGAGTGTCGAACCCGGATTCTCATTATGAGAATTTCCGAGCAGAATGTTTGGAGGTCTTTCCTTTCGGCCTCAGTCGAGCTAGCCTTGCACAACAACTTTTTTCTCGTCAGCAAGGACCCAACGATAGCCCTGTTGCATTTGCTTTGGAAACGACACGCTTGTATAACTTATGGGATCCACATGCCAGTCATGTCGACATGTTGGACACCCTATTGCAGCAGCTCGATCCATTTCTACAGGATTTTCTTGAGGTTCAACACCCTGCTACAATTCATGAATGCCTTCGCCTCATACGAACGTATGAAGAGCGACACGGCAAACATGGTTCAACTCACCATGCTCGGGCACCCCGCGAGGCTTATTACGAATATCCTCAGCGGCATAATAGGCCTACTGACTTTCAATGCGAGCGTACACAAGTGCACGCCCAAGCTTAATACGTTCCACCGCATAGAAGAGTGGTACACCAACCGCTTGTTTCTAATCAATCTTCTGGATACCGTACAAATGCACAGTATGCTCGACCCCGTTCCAATCAGCAGCATTCGGAACGTTTTCATGCTCAGGGCAATGATGATTTTTCTGCCCGTGCTGAGGGAAGAAGTAATAGAAATGAAAATGTCAACAGACATGCGGAGTTCTCGCAGCAGTTTTCACGCAGTTTTCCTCATCGTGAAAATTTTCCCGATACCCGGCAGGGCCGAGGTTTCAGACCGCATGATAATCCAACCAGGAATCCTTTAAACTTCCAAAGGAAGTAGACCAAGGGTCGGTCCTGCTTCCTGATACCAAGCATTCTGACCCTAAAACAGTATTAGTGACTGTTCAAACTCCTCAGTTGCCTGATGTGTTCTTGACAATGGAAGATATTATTGTCGAGACAAAGTTCGACAGTGGTTCTGAAATATCAGCCCTAAATACGAAGTTTTGCACTGAAAATGTTCCTGAAATACTCGTTCAGCCTGCGACGCAGTATTTGCGAGGTGCAAATAACGAAATCTTCAGTATCACAGGAACTGTCACATTATCTCTAGGGCTGGGAAAGGCTCGTTTTACGCATTCTTTCCTGCTTATAGACGAACTACCTGTTAAATGTCTAATGGGAATGGACTTTATCAATACTTTTCAAGTTACTCTGAATTTCGTACAACATGTTATTTCCTTTCCGGAACCTGTCGAAGTGATTCCTACGGATCCTATAGATATAACGAGTTTATTATTGAGTAACCAATTGAATGAGAGGCAGCGAAACCAGCTTTCTCTACTTTTGCAGGAAAGCCCTGGTTTATTTTCTGATCAACCTGGTTTCACACAGGTGGTTTATCATGTAATTGACACTGATGGTTCGAAACCGATAGCGACGAAACCTTAACCTTGTGCTCCCCATGAGAAACAAGAAATGCAACGTCAAATTTCTGAGATGATTAAACAGGGCATAATAAGGGAATCAACAAGCGCCTGGGCTGCACCTGCCTTTCTGGTTCCAAAGAAACAACCCAATGAATTTCGTTTCGTGACAGATTTCCGCAAGCTAAACCAAGTCACGAAAACGATCAATTATCCACTACCTGTCATGTCGCATATTTTGCATGACCTGTCATCAACTAAATGGATGTCAACCTTGGATTTGGCGAGTGGATATTGGCAGGTGGCGGTACATCCGGACTCCGTCGATAAAACAGGCTTTGTGACTCCTTTTGGGGCTTATGAATAACTGCGTATGCACTTTGGATTAGCTTCTGCACCTGCTACTTTCCAAAAGCTTATGGATACGGTTCTCAGACCTGTTCTGGGTCCCCATGTGCATGTATATTTGGATGACATTATTATTACATCCGAGACTTTTGACGAGCACCTTTCTTTGCTCAAACAGGTGTTCCAACTCATATACAATGCTGGCTTGACGTTAAGACCTAGTAAATGCCAGATAGCGAGGGACGAGATTGTATATCTGGGGTTGAAAATCACTCCCCACGGCTTATTTACGGATAATGAAAAAATTAGGCCTATAGTTGACTTTCCTCGGCCTAAAACAGCAAAAGAACTATCACGCTTTCTGGGAATGACCGGATGGTATCAGCAGTTCGTCCCCGCTTATGCTACAATCTGTGAGCCATTGTATGCTTTGAAACGTAAATACAAGAAGTTTTGAAAGAAATACGGGATTACGCCATATAATACATATAATATAATATTTTTCTGGGAGACGCGGGTTCGAGTCCCGTTCCAGGACGATGAAAATTTTCAAGTTTTCAAAAATTATCTGACTTACCATCCTTGTCACATTTACGCCAAAAATCGGATTGTCATCTTCAAAATTTGTACAAGAAGTTTGTTTGGACACCTGAGGCTAACGCTGCATTTGAAACACTGAAGTCTGCGTTGACTCAGCCTCCGGTGTTGGCTTTCCCGGATCATACTAAGGAATTTGATATTTATACTGACGCATCCGGAGTTGGTCTTTTTGCGTTTTGTCACAAGCTGGGCATCCAATAGCTTTTGCGTCTCGTACTTTAGCCAAAGCTGAACGCAATTATTCAGCTACGGAACGTGAATGTCTTGTTGTAGTGTATGCTCTTGACAAATTTCAATGTTATCTTAACGAATTGACAGTTAACATAATTACGGATCATTCTGCCCTTCAGTATTTGAATTCTGCTAAGCGCCTATCTCAAAGACTTATGAAGTGGGCTCTGAAGTTACAAGAGAGCAATATCAAAATTTCATATCAGCCAGGTCATAAGAATCAATTACGGGACGCATTGTCTCGCGTCCCGATTAGTGGGGTCCCCACAGAAACTACTCCTGGATGTCAGCCTTTACTTCTAATAGCTGATATAACATCCAGAGAGCAGATAATGGCAGAATTAATAAATGATCCAGATTTTGGGGATATCTATAATTTCTTGCTTGCGGGTTCTCCCCTACAAAGTGATCCTTCTCTGGCTGGGAGGTCACAGCATTTTGATGACATAGAGGGTCTTCTTTACTATACGAAATCTAGGACTACTAGGGCAGAGTTTCGCCCATGTATTCCGCGAACCCTTAGAATGGCCCTTTTAAACGAATTTCATGACAAACCTCTTGCAGGCCATTTAGGTATTCGCAAGACCCGTTGTAAATTGCAGGATGTTGCCTATTGGCCTGGCATGTACCAAAGTGTGCTCGCATACGTTCAATCATGTCACTTGTGTCAGATTAATAATTACCGTAATGTAAGACCGGCCGGTCACTTGAAATCTAGTTCAAGTTCTCATGTGTTTGATATTATTTCAATAGATTTATTGGGACTTTATCCTTTATCTGTTAAAAACAAAGCTCGTTACGTTTTAGTATTAACTGATAATTTTTCTAAATGGGTTGAAGTTTTTCCCATTAAAGCCGCTACGGCAGAAGTTATTTGTAATGTATTAATTAATGAAGTATTCTCTAGATATGGTGCACCTAATAAAGTAGTTTCGGATAATGGTCCTCAATTTATTTCTGACATTTTTGAAAGAATGTGTGCGAGACTACACATTAAGCATAAATTCATTTCCCCATATCATCCCCAGAGTAATCCTGCTGAACGAGTAAACCGCACGCTTGTTAAAATGACTGCTACATTTGTCATGGATCATCACGAGCGATGGGATGAACATCTTGATCTTTTTTCGTTCGCCCCCGCTCGTCTGTTCACGAATCTACTAAAATTACTCCTGCAGAACTTTTTCTGGGTAGCAAAATTAAGACCCTTTTTGAAAATTTAACGGGGATTATCGACGAACTAAACCAGCGACCAACTCCGCAATCAGTACGAATCATGGCAGAAAAAGCTCGTGTTGCAATGCTAGGAGTACAAGCGGCTCAAGCAAGATACTATAATACTAGGCGTAGGGAACCAGATCTTGTCGTTGGAGATCTCACTCTCGTGGAAACGTACTTCCAGTCTTCTGTTTCTCATACTTTAGTGAAGAAATTTGCACCCAGCTACGAAGGTCCATATCGGGTGGCAAATGTGTTTGAAAATACCATTGTTCTTGAAAAACCTGACAATCAATTTCAATACGTACACGTTGCTCAGTGTCGCAAGTATCATGAACGGAATATAGATTTTATCATCAACCCTACTCAACCTTCTGTTCCACAGACTCAAATGTCTATATCTCACGATCAACCTCCAGAAATTTTGGACGAACCGACAAACATTTTTGAAGAATCTCCAGTTATTTTTCTTCACCCTCCCCTCCTCCAGACGGGCTTCTAAACACGCAACCTGATTCTCCCATGAGACGAAGGCTCGAATCAAGTTCTTCAAATACTAGTATCGTTCCTTTCCCTCCAACCATTGCCAAGACTATTGCTGCACCGTTTCCTGATAACTCTGCACCAACACAAGATCCTACTTCCTTGAATACCTCGTCAGAGAGTATTCCTATAGGCAGAAATAAACATCGCCCTGCACGACCACTAACTTACAGCAGCGACTCAGAGTCATCAGATATTTCTGATTTATCAGTTATGGACAATAGTTTGACGATTCCTAAACGTCAGACACAAATTACAAACCGTCCAGCAACACCAAAAGCTGGTCGAAAACGTAACTTGTCTCCCCAATCTGCTTCGCCGCAACAGCGACGAAGGCAGAGATCCTTGCATCCGCCCGGGTTTCGCCCCTGGAACCTACGCTCAGGGCAAACAGGGCCAATGCCTGCTTCTACTCTCATGCCACGAGGTAGAAAGCGAAAACAAACGATGTGGCCGGAGCCACGTCCCTCCAAAAGAATGCTGGAAGGACAACACGGTCCCCAACACAAAGGGACTACATATCAAAAGCCTGGGGAGACCGTTCCTGTCAGCCGCAGGGATTTCCTGACCGACAGACTTCGGCCGTTCCTGATCGACGCACTTCAGCCGTTCCTGACCGTTCCTGTCAGCCGCAGGGATTTCCGGACCGACAGCCTTCAGCCGTTCCTGACCGACGGATTTCAGCCGTTCCTGTCAGCCGCAGAGATTTCCTGACCGACAGACTTCAGCCGTTCATAACCGACGGACGTCAGCCGTTCCTGACCGTTCCTGTCAGCCACCGGGATTTCTTGACCGACAGACTACAGATGGTCAAGATCCAGTCAAGTCGTGGAAGAGATCTACACCACCTGAATTTACCAGTCCAATTAGGCCTGGAAAACGTTATCGTACTAGAGTTTTTTATGCGTCCTCGGGATAAGTAAGTTCTCGTGGACAGGTTCTTTTCTCCGTTTGTTGTTTTTCCTGCACGACCAGTTGGCGTGTCAGAATTTCTTTTTTTCGTGTGGGCCTATGCATTCTTTTTCTGTATATATGTGTTTCTTTTTTTATATTTCTTCTATGTCCATCTACTAATCGAAATTTTTTTTTATATATATCTATGTACTTAGGGGTAAAATAGTAAAAATTGTTACTGTTAGGCAGCTCCAGGCAATCTTCGCTGCTGATACAGTTGGTTTGTATTCAACGATAATATGAGAACGTAATTTGAAATTAAAAAAGTGATTCCTGCTAGGCAGAATAAAAGGAAGGTATGCCGATGCAGGTTTGTTTTGTTCAAGTATACAAAGTGTTTCACAGACGAATACAGATTTCTTGATTTTGTCATGCCAAGTTTGATATTGTACATACTGCTGCCACCAAAACAACAACAAAAAAGAGGTCGATAAACATCAGTCAACGAAGTGTAAGACTTACACTCCAAAATTGATAGGTTTTTCGAAAAAAAAATTAAGGGGTAGATGATGTAACGTATACTCTAGATTCACTTTCCTTTTGATTTTACTATCTCTGGTTATTTTATTTTCCTATGTAAATTATCTTCTTACTTAACGAGATGTTATTTTCTCCCGCTGAATGAGATCTGGCAATGAGTGTAAGTCATGACGTGGTGGTAGCCAGTATAAATAGGCGCGTTCAACGATACCAGAGAGAGCTTTTTGTTGATGTGCGTAGGGAGAGCTTTGTTTCATGTGTAAAGAGATCTTCGTTATATGCGTAAGGAGAGCTTCGTTTATGTGAGTAGAGCTTCGTTCATGTGCAAGGAGCTACGTTTTATTGAGTAGCTGTGTGTCCGGTGAGGTGTATGTTGGATCATATCAAGAGTTTCCCTAATTAAAAGTTGTTTTAGTAAGTACGTTTTTCTCAGTTCATAGTTTTGCCAGACCTCTGTCTGGCTGTTAGGTTTATTCCATTAAGAGTTGTTATTAACAACCAGCATAAGACTTTATTCATCTTAATTACTACTACAACATTACTACCAGTTATAAGCTTGTTCATTATTATTACTACACTACTAGCAGGCAAGTTTATTCATGATATAATTAACACAACAAGCATTAGAAGAAGTTTTATTCATTATATGGTTCCAAACTGTGATGAGTGTTCCTTGAGCCATGTCTGGACGGTTGCGGCCATGCGCATTGTTTTACTGGAACAGACCAACGGGCGCAGGTTGCGTGAAAGCTGTTAGTGTGTGAAGGTGATCAGACAGCACATGCTGGTAGCGCAGTGGTTAAGGACCCCTCTAAGGGACCTAATGTATTTCATGAGAAGGCTTCTCTAACCATCACAGAGTTACCACCGCTTTGACAGAGCCCAACTGGCACCAGAGAGCCATGGCTTCATGCTGTAGACCCCACTCCCGCACCCTACCGTCAGTTCGGTACAGCTAGAAACGGGATTCATCTGACCACACGACGCGGCGTTACTCTGAAGAAGTCTAGTTCTGATGTTCCTGGAACCAGACCAGGCTTAATTTCTGATGACCAGCAGTCAACAGGGGCACACGAGTATGGCATCGGCTCTCGTAGACCAGCGTACGATCTCGTAGACCAGCGTACGAAAAATGCGTCGCACCATTCTCTCGCTGACGCTGTTTAGGCCTTCTATATTAAACATGGATCTGATTTGTGCCGCCGTTGCCAAGCAGTCTACCTATTCCAGCCTGGATAATCTATGTCCTTTCTGGTCATCAATGGCTTGTGGTCGGCCACCGCTTGATCTTTGGGCCCTGGTACGTTCCTTCTATGGTATATTCGCGGTACACCCTTATACGGTTGCCTTCGGAAACCCTGGGGTTCTTACCACTTGGGCGATAGGACGACCCATCTGTCTTGCATTGACAATGTGTCTACGATTAAAGTCACTCAGATCACCACGTTTACCCATGTTAGTCGATGGCGATGCACTGTTGGGAAGCCATGCTATCCGCCTATTTATCGCCTGCGTTGGGTTTGGCTCTGTCCATTCTGCGCGGGGGATGCCCATGCCAACGGCCCATCACCTCTATCTCTAATATTTTGTCTACTGAGCGTAAAAGAAGTCAACGGTCTAACATCTGCACATTGTTTCTGAATAGCAAGTTAGCAGACTGTCGGAAATGGCGACACTTTCCGTCGTAAACTGCAAATTAAAATATGTTCCCCCAGAAAAGTACACATTTCACGAATAGATTTTCTCAAAAATTACTACAAAATTACGACTCCATAGTTGTTATGTTACTGTGAATGAATAGGATTTTTGCTTTTGTTTACGAGAGTTCTGTGTGAAGCGAAGAATTTTTAGCAGTAATAATCCACCCCCAGTCTACTGGTGGATATCGTAAGGGGACCAGTCCCTTTTTAGGCTTCGCGTGTTAACCTTATGGGAGGTCTCGATGTACTTAGGTACATGTTTCTCACGACAGACTTGGCCTATCAATTGCAAACTTGGCATGCATTTTCCTAAGGATATCATGAAAGTTGTTTTAAGGGGATCAGTCCTTCTTTAGGCTTCCCATGTTAACCTTATGGGAGGTCTCGATGTACTTAGGTACATGTTTCTCACGATAGACTTTTTTTTTTTTTTTTTGATTGGAGGTTTAACGACCACCGTGAGCAACTCAATGGGCTATAAGCAGTCGCCCGTCCCTAATTTAGGGTCACTGGTTCCAGGGAAGGGAGAGAGCCAGTGCCGTAAGACAAACACAACATCCATGCCTGACCGGGATTCGAACCCGGACCCCTTACGGACGAATGATCAGAGGCCAACGCCTTAGACCACTGCGCCACCGGGGCGGCCACGATAGACTTGGCCTATCAATTGCGAACTTGGCATGCGTTTTCCTAAGGATATCATGAAAGCTATTTTAAGGGGATCAGTCCCTTTTTAGGTTTCCTATGTTAACCTTATAGGAGGTCTCGATGTACTTAGGTACATGTTTCTCACGATAGACTTGGCCTATCAATTGCGAACTTGGCATGTATTTTCCTAAGGATATCACGAAAGCTCTTTCAAGGGGACCAGTCCCTTTTTAGGCTTCCCATGTTAACCTTATAGGAGGTTTCGATGTACTTAGGTACATGTTTCTCACGATAGACTTGGCCTGTTAATAGCAAATTTGGCATGAATTTTCCTAAGAATATCACGAAAGCTCTTTTAAGGGGACCAGTCCCTTTTTATACTTCCCATGGTCACCTTATAGGAGGTCTCGATGTACTTAGATACATGTTTCTCACGATAGACTTGGCCTATCAATTGCAAACTTGCCATGCATTTTCCTAAGGATATTATACAACACCTCAACTAGAACTATCGTAATCGAACAAATAAATAATTTTCTATTAATTAATCAAATATTGCTTTCGATTTTGCTGATGTTTTCATTAGCAATTGTTTTTATTATTTTAATTGAGCACATTATGTAGTCATGATTCTAGTTCAGGTGGTTGTTGATATATACAATAAGGTATAAAAATTTTTTGAAGCCATTATCTTCAGTGCTTTATGAGGAAAATGTTCCTAAATGTACAAAACCACAACTTTTTAGGGGAGGCAAAAAGCGAAGAACACCTGTGACTAGAAGCCTCCTGCGTCATACTCCTTTTCATCTGCTTTGCTGAACTTCCTCTGCTTTGCTCAAGTGTCGTATACCATTCGATTCAGCAAACTCTGTAGGAAAAAATTGCACTGCATCTGACAGCTGCTGGAGGGTGCATTGTGGACGATCCAAAGAGCGAACAACACGATCGAAATGGCCCCACAAGTGCTCAATTGGGTTTAAGTCTGGGGAATTAGGGGACCAGGGAAGTACTTGAAGTCTTCATCGTGCTCTTCCAACCACCCTTGGATATTTCTAGCTATGTGACACGTCGTCGCATTGTTGTTCTGGAAGATCCCATCCGCCGCTGGGATGACAATCAGCATGTATCGCGGTAGAATAACATCGTGGTCTGCAAGGATGGATTCATAACGAATTCCGTCAATGGTGCCTTCCACAAGTATGAGTGGACCCAGAGAATGACACGAAAACGTTCCCTAGACCATAATGCTGCCTCTATCAGCTTGTGTTCTTCCAGCAGTGGTTGAAGAGTGTTTGTTCTCCCATTTTTCTCTCCTTATACGCCAACGTCCACCGATTCGATGTAGCAGAAAACGTGACTCATCGGAGAAGGCAATCCTTTGCCAATCAGCGGAGGTCCAATTCTGACACTGCCGTACAAATGTAAGTCTTTTCTGCCGATGCACATTCGTCAGCATAGGTGCAGTGACCATTCTTCTGCATCGGAGCCCCATACACAGCAGGGTTCGCTGAACTCTCGTTTTAGACCCATTTCCAGGAGCCCTCTGGTTTATTCGGCCAGTGAGTTGCTCTTCTGTAACGTGTCGATCGGCCTACACGCTCCTACGCAGCCGACGTTCACCTCTCTCATCAATGGCACGTGCTGCTCCGCAGTTTCCCCGTCGCTTATTCGCAATGGTGTCATTTCTCCAATCACGATACACTGTAAGCACAGCAGCACGCGAACAGTTCACAAACGGCGCTGTTTCAGAAACACTGCTATTCTTGGACCAAAAGCCGATAAACATCCCTTTTTGCAAATATGATAAATCGCTCCTTTTATCCACGGCAGCAGCGGGTGATATGTTTTCAGAGTGCCTACAGCCCACCTTATATACTCTCCAAGCTCGCTCGCGACACGTGCCTTCTTTCATTGGATACGCGCTGTTGACATCAAAAGTAGAAGATGTTCACAATAATGCGACTCGACTATGTATAAGACGCAGGGGGCCGGCACGGTAAGTGCAGTGGCATAAGCACGGGCTTATGACCATTCGTCTGAGAAGGTTCCGTGTTCGAATCCCTGAGAGGAATGAATGTTGCGTTAGTCTTACGGCACTGGCTCTCTCCCTTCCCTGGAACCGAGGCGACTGCTTATAGTCCATTGAGTTACTCACGGTGGTCGTAAAACCTTCATTAAAAAAAGAGACTGCTTCTTATATTCCGCATAGTACGGTTCTCTTTGTCTTTCTCGATGAATACTGATCGGCTCGCCTGTCAGTCTTTTTACCAGACTTACGTACTCACGTCAGTTCCATACTTCTCCGTCCATATTTTGGAGCCATAGTACCACATAATGACCTCTATCTGATTTTGACTGTTTATAGGAAAGGAAGACAACCGGAAAAAAAGATCACACACACACACGACTGTTTTACTAATAACTACACTCTGATACATGGGGCCAACCGGTAAAGCTTTAGCTTTGGAGAATAATTTTGTGAGATCCGACATTATTTGGAAAAAAACGGTCTTAGATCTGATGAACACGTGTTTATTAACCATTTTACCGGTTGGAACGGATTAACTCTGTGTTAGTAAAATGGGCAGAAATGAGCTCGAGCACATTTGACTATTATTATACGAGAAACTTTCCATCTTTTCAGTGCTTACTACACTATCTACCAACAAGTAATTGGACACCCCTGCAATCGACGATATCTGCGGTCCTGATACACGTCACGGCCGCCGCCGTTAAATATCGTGTGGGAAACAACAACTCAACCAGTCGCATGCAAGATGCCACGCAGTTCGGAGCTCTCTGATTTCGAGAAAGGTGTAATCGTCGGGTATCACAGAAATGGCCGATACATACGTGACATATCCAGCGAGCTGAAGTACCCAAAATCGACAGTGGCCTACGTGATTGGCAAGTGGAAGATGAGAGGTGACTGTCGGAATGTGCCCCGACCCGGCAGATCCACAAAACTGGGAGTAAGAGACCGACGGGTGCTGGCCAGAGACATTCGGAAGAACCGCACCAAATCGATGGGCCACATCCGTGAGGAGTTTCAACAGGCATCCGGGAGTGTTCTTTCGATGAATACCATCCGTAAGGAAGCCCATCTGCTCGGTTATCATGGACGTGCTGCCGCCCACAAGCCTTAGACCACCAAGTCCAATAGCGCTGCTCGACTAATGTGGTGCAAAGAACGTCGACATTGGACCGTTGAACAGTGGAAACAGGTTCTTTGGAGTGACGAATCAAGGTTCACCCTCTACCGTTCGGATCGCAGAGTCTGGGTTTGGCATCTGCCTGAAGAACGCCTCCTGCCGGAATGTATTGTGCCAACTGTGAAGTTCGGCGGCGGTGGAATCATGCTATGGGGGTGTTTCTTCTGGTATGGCACGGCACCCTTAGTCGCAATTCCTGGTAGACTCAACGCCGAGACCTACTGCATCATTTTGGATGACCATGCGCTTCCTACTTTGTGGCAGTTTTACGGGGTGGACCCATGTTACGTTCACGATGACAATGCCACCTGTCATGTTGCTAGGTCCACCATGGCTTGGTATGGCGACAATGGGGTTAATCGAATGGACTGGCCTGCGCAGAGCCCGGATTTTAACCCTATCGATCACCCCTTGGACGAGTTGGAGCGTCGATTTAAGGGGCGCCCCCACCGTCCGAAATCGGTGATAGAACTGACCTGTCTTCTCCAAGTCTGGTGGAAGAAAATGCCGCTAGCCGTCGTACAACGCCTGGTTTGAGAGTATGCCCCGGAGGGTCGCAGCTGTAATCGCCGCTCGTGGAGGCTCCACCAACTATTGAAGGTGAATAAACTTTGTTTTCTTTTGCTATTACAGGTATCCAATTACTTGTTGGTAGATAGTGTATATGGACTTTAATTAAGAAATGTATTCTGAGGCTGCAAACACTCAAAGAATCATGGACATGCCTGGTAAAGATAGGAAGAAGAATACGTGGACTAAGGAAATGACAATGATTGATGACATGATCAAAACTAAGACACTCAAATGGCAATGGATTGGATATACCACTATAACAACTGAACACCGTTGGACAACAGAAATACTAGACCGGATATCAAGGAA
Organism: Macrothele yani; assembly: GCA_039090855.1. Taxonomy (NCBI): domain Eukaryota; kingdom Metazoa; phylum Arthropoda; class Arachnida; order Araneae; family Macrothelidae; genus Macrothele; species Macrothele yani. Next base: position 153,491,859 of record CM077030.1, read on the forward strand.
TGGAAAATGACATAGAGGAAGAGCACGCAGAAAAGACGGGTGAGTGAAATTCTAAAGCATGCTGGTATGTCATGGTAGAGACCGACTCATAGAAAATTGTGGGAAAGATTTGGGGGACCTTCACCCATTAGTAGATTGACAATGATTGATGATGATATGTATATAACTTTATTCAGACATTCATGAAGGCTTATGCGGAAAATAAAAATTTAAATATTAAATAATTAAAAACAAACACATGAAATATTATATTTCCAAATGTTCCTCTTCCTTTAACTTTGAATGTATTGTACTTTGGATAAGATGTTTTGAATTTAGAAGGTCAGCAGTTCGAAATGAAACTAGCTTAGAATCGGAATCCGTTTTCTAGTTTTATTAAGTTGATAACACGCATTCAGATTTCACAAAGCTATGTACGTTTCAACTAAATAATTAGGCAATTTTTTTTCCTGTTTGGGAGACTGCTTGTGTTTCGTTTCTAGTTAATTATTTCCGTTGGTTTCTCTTTGAACGCGTTTTCACTCGAGGTATTTTTTTCTAAAAATACCTCGAGTAAAAACGAGGTATTTTTTCTTTCGAGGTAATTTTAGAGAAAATAATGTTATCATGAAAATTATACAGTAATTTAGGAAGATCGTTCTATGACTCCTAAAATTTGTATTTTGCGAAATTAATTTTAGCAGCTTCCCAGCAAAACTAGTCTTGCTGGGCCAGCACCTAGCCACTGTTGGCTGCCAGCAGTGCCAGCGCTGGCGCAGCACTATGTTGCCGTTGCATGAACCGTCAATAAAATGTCCAAACGGCCACCAGATGGCCAGCAGTTCAGGCTAGCAGCTGGCCAACAATTGGTACTCCATCAGTTGTCATATACCAGAACAGGACCATCAGTTATCCATCATTGGCAGTGGCTGCCACAAGCGGCCCTTAAGCGGCCTTGCAAACACGTGCCATAAATGTTAACTGGCCTCATATGGCCCACTAGCTCCCGGAGTTGGCAGCCGGCAATCACGTGATGTAATTAATGGCTTTCCAGCAAAAACGCAAGTGTTGGAAGACTCCTGGCCACCAGCTGGCAGTTTTGGGTTATTGCTGGCCAAAATCTGCCTCACACGGCACGGTAGCATTCTGTTGGTGGTAACGCTATCAGTTGGAAGCCATTGATGGCCTTGCAGCATCGCCGTGAATTGCGGGCAACCAAGCAAGTGCCGCCAGTGGCCCGTAGCTAGCAACCGATGCAACCCCAACACGAGCTGGAAGCAACGGGGCTGCGTATGCGCAGAAGCAACACGTGCTGTGTCTCTCGTGGTACCAGTTAGTTGTGTCTCTCGTGGTACCAGTCAGTTCAAGACGGTATAGTGGTACCAGTTAGTTGTGTCTCTCGTGGTACCAGTTAGTTCAAGACGGTATAGTGGTACCAGGTAGTTGTGTCTCTCGTGGTACCAGTTAATTCAAGGTAGTTGTTGGTTTGGGAAACTGCGGTTATCTTTTTTTTTACGGCAACTACTGGGAAATTGGCGTAAAAGATTTGGCAAGCTATCAGTTACATCACGTGATTGCCAGCTGCCAATACCGGGAAACTAGCGAACCACATTAGGCTAGTCATCATTTATGGCACGTGTTTGCAGGGCCGCTGAAGGACCACTTGTAGCAGTCATTGCTTGTGATGAATATCTGATGGCCTTGTTAGGATAACTGATGACCCTTATCTGTAAGTTTTTTTATGTCGTTTGTGTGTGTTATGTTGTCTTTCAAGTGGACGTGTCATCTGTATCTTACATGTAGCGTGGTTTTAACTTAGAAACGTCATGTAGCTTTTAACCACCTTATTTTTACACCTGATGATGGGAACACGTTGAGTTTTCCGAAAGTACTTGTTTGTTTTAATGTTTTAATGAATAAATGTGTCAACGTGTCTCGACGGTAAATATCCTCACCTTGTGGCCTTTTTTGGTGCGCGGTTGAAACGTACCAAGCTTATCCTTGGTTAATCTTAATGCTTGAGCAGTGGTATGGCCGAGTTCAAACTCGTAAGGCAAAAGTTCCCTAATTGGTCGGTTGTGGCTGTTCACCTTTTAGGCGTCCCAACCACAGACAGAACGACGACATGCAATACTGTTCACAGCAACGACTACCACTTTATATCATAGATACTTCATGTATATCTTCCGTATAAGGAAGTCACAAGTTATACGTGGTTAAAATACATAATATATATAAATTCAGTACCTCTTTTAGAATTACTATTACGCACGTTCAAATACGGACATGTGATTATTTTGGTGCAGCTAATTATGACGTTTATTATTTAAAAAATAAAGACTAAAAAAAAAACCAAGAGAAATTACTTACATATATTCGTCCAGAGGTCGTTTTTGTTCGCATACCACCGTAGTTCCGCAAGTTGCTTGGTCTCAGGTGTTCAGCAGCTATGCATTGCAAAAGTCCGATGGTGACTATGGTGTTTAGCAATGTCAAGGTAGTAGTCGACCCAAAGAATCTTGCTTCGTAAGCTCAAAAGAATAATACAACTGAGAATAAAAACCCTGTAATGACCACAGGTAGGTTGAAAGGCTAACAATGAACAATCCAAAAAACTATAGCGAACGAATCTAAAAGGCTGATAGTGAGCGAATTTAAAAGATTCTCAGTTGTATTATTCTTTTGAGCTTAGGATACAATATATGGCAAGATTCTTTGGGTCGACTACTACTTGACATTGCTAAACACCATATTATAGTCACCATCGGACTTTTTGCAATACATAGCCACTGAACACCTGAGACCAAACAACTTGCGGAACTACGGTGGTATGCGAACAAAAATGACTTCTGGACGAATATATGTGAGTAATTGCTCTTCCTTTTTTTTTCTTTTTAGTCTTTATTTTTTAAATAATAAACGTCATAGCAATTATAAAAGAGGTACTGAATCTCTATGTAGTATGTATTTTATATCACTTTTGACGGACTGTAGTGCGCGACTTGAACTAGTTTTAAACACGTGACATACCCGCCGAAGCACATGCGTTTATGCAAATATTGCGAAACTTTCGACCCTCCCTCTGTATGTTTTCAGGTTGAGAGAATTACCGGAAAAAATTCTGATATTTGGTTTCTGCTTTCTTTGACTAACTTATACTATAACAAGAAGTAGTCTGCAACAATACAAGAATCCGTCTCGTGTTTACTAACAGCTTCGAGGGTAGACTATTACAAATTATCAGTCTTTCACGATTTTGTTTATTCATTCTTAAAATAGTCTGAGGCATTGCTTCTGAAAAATGGAGATAATTTTTTATGGGCGATTCAAAGTGTAAACAGTCACTTTAAGGAGAATAAAAAACAAGAAGAGAAATTTGCATCAAGAGATGAAATCAGTTGCCTAATGAAAATTTTTCCATGGTCGATAAACTTTTAATCTCTGCAATACTGTCTCAGATTATGCGAATAAGTTATTACCCAGAAGGCACGTAGAGGGGGTGACGGAAACGGACAGGAACTTTGCAAAAATGTCAGACGAAAATGAAAGATCAGACTGAATATTGAGAAAGGTTCTTATCATCTCAGAGTTGCTCCTTTTCGAAAGTATGTTTAGAAAGAATCGGATTTTTGGACTCGGCGATGAGAATTCTCAGGAAGTAAGGCTGTATTCGAAGCAAGATGATGTAAGAAAAATAGCTGAGAGGCAAAGAAATGCCGCCTGAAAGAAACCAGGAAATAAGTAAAAAAAAAAAAAGCCGGAATATGAGAAAAAGCTGGAAAAACAACTCAATCAATTGCAGTTGGAGCGAGGGCAGCAACACTCGGCCACACACAGGCAGTGAGTAAATACGTTGTCCTCAAGACGACGAGGAGTCAGTCAATATTGTCTTGTGTCAAAGCTCCCCGCAACAAGAAGAAAATAATAAAATAAAGGCACCGCTGATGCTTCAACGTGGAACTCACCACCAAATGATAGAAAAAAGAATGAAAGAAATAAGCTGGGGAATTGATTAGATTCTTCATGCCGGAACAGAAAAACTTCGCAAAACGAATAAGGGGTTGGAAGGTAACATTCATTGACTCACTTCTTCTGGGCCTGCTAAGATTTGAATGTTTCATGAGGTGCAGATGAGAGGAAAAAATACGTTTCGAACACGAAATTCAATCTCACTTACTTCGGTGTCGTGATTTAATTACCTCGAAACATAGGAGGTCACGTCTGTGAACTCTTTTTAAATTAATTCCTGTGTTTTCAACAAGGTAAACACTGTTGATTGCATGGCTAGAGCAGAAGACATCATGCAGAAGACAAATGTTTCTATTAGTTAACCATTCAGAGCGCAACAAGTTTGCCACCATGCAGAAGAAAATGTTTTGACCACACAGAGTGCAGCAAGTTTTGCACGATGAAGAAGATACGTTTTACTGTTAGTTAACCACCAGAACCGCAACTGCCAAGGCCGGATTAAAGGGGGCTGGGATTATTGGGCTATAGCCTAGGGTTCCGCTGTTACCAAGGACCCAAGAGGCATGCCGTTACATCACAAATTATACACAGGTTTTACACGGTCGAGTCACATTATTGTGCCCACCAGCTAATATTCAGAGTAACCATCGTGTGCAGCGCGGACAGCAGCTAGACGGGCTGGGAGTGACTCAATAACTGGCTAGAAGGTGTTCACAGGTATGAGGAGCCATGCTGACTGCAGTGCATCTTACAGCTGTTGGTGGGTGCGTGGTGGAGAATCCATAGAACCAACACGATCGAGGTGGTCCCAGAGATGGTCAATTGGGTTTACGTCTGGGGAATTAGGTGGCCAGGGAAGTACTTTGAAGTCTTCATCGTGCTCTTTCAACCACTCTCGGACATTTCTGGCTGTGTGACACGTCGCATTATAGTTCTGGAAAATCCCATCCGCCACAGGGAAGACAATCAACATGTGTGGGTGTACGTGGTCAGCAAGGATGGATTAATAAGGAATTCGGTCCATAGTGCCTACCAAAGGAATCAATGGACCCAGTGAACGCCACGAAAACATTCTCCAGACCATAACGCTGTCCCCGCCAGCTTCGGTTCTTCCAGAAATGGCTGAAGAGTGTTTGTTCTCCGATGTTCCTCGCCTTGTATGCCAACGTCCATTCGTTGGATGAAGCCGAAAACGTGACTCGTCGGAAGAGGCGATCGTTTGCCAATCAGCGGAGGTCCAATTCCGACACTTCCGTACAAATGTAAGCCTTTTCTGCCGATGCACCTTCGTTAGCATAGCAGCAGTGACCATCCGTCTGTATCGGAGACTCATACGCAGCAGGGTTCGCTGAACTGTCGTTTTTGACACACTTTCGGTAGACCCCTGGTTCATTCGGCCAGTGAGTTGACCCACTGTAGCGTGTCGATCGGCCTTCACGCACCTTAGAAGGCGACGTTCACCTCTCACATCAATGGCACGTGACGCTCTGCAGTTTGCACGTCGCTTATTCGCAATGGCGCCATTTCTCCAATCACGATACACTTTAACCACAGCAGCACGCAAACAGTTCACAAACTGCCCTGTTTCAGAAATACTGCTATCCTTGGACCGAAAGCCGATAGTCATCCCCTTTTGCAAATCTGATAAATCGCTCCTTTTATCCATGGCAGCAACGAGTGATATGTTTTCAGGTTGCCTACAGCGCACCTTATATACCCTCCAAGCCAGCTCACGACCCGTGCCTTCTTTCACTGGCTACGCGCTGTTGACGTCAAAAGTAGGAGGTGCTCACAGCGATGTCACTCGACTGTGTACATACATTGTATATTGTATATATACATGTATAGTGGGACATCAGAGAAAAATCCCCAAAATGGCAGTGCGCTGGGACATGTTGCCAGAAGAACGGACCACCGATGAACAACTGCAAGGGTCAGGAAAAGACCTAGAAGAAGACCACATGGCAGATGGATGGATGGATGAAATTCGAATGCATGCCGGAGTAACATGGAGGACACAGGCTCAAGACAGACAGTTGCGGGAGAAACTTAGGGAGACCTATATATACAACGGCCGTTCCATAAAAACTGAGTGTAAAATCCCACATAATGAAGAAATATAGGTATCGGAAAATATATGTTATCTTTCTCAAAGTATCTTTCATCGGATGATATGCAACGGTCACATCATGCAATTCACTTTTCAAAAGCATGTGGCAAAGGCATTTTGTAGAAGCTGCTTTAGCGACCCCTGTACAGCTTGAATAACGTCTGTTGAATATTGCGCCACGGAACTTCTCTTTGAATGTTGGAAACCACCAGAAATCGCACGGGGCGAGATCAGGACTGTAGGCAGGCTGAGGCATGATTTTAATACTGCATTCCATAAGAAACTGTTGAACACCAGCAGACACATGTGCGAGAGCGTTATCATGCTGTAGGGTCCGTTTGCCCACCAGTTCCGGCCGCTTGATCGCTATTGAAATGTAACAATCAGCATTGATAATATTAAGTAGAGGAGTGGCATGCTGGTAGACCACATGTTTATGATAAAAGAAAGTTATCATCATCACCTTTCCAGCTTATTCGGTTTGGCGGATTTTTTTCTGAGGAGTCGAGCCTGTGTGTATCCAGACACTCGTTGCGCGCTTCGTGAGGGGGTCGAAATAGTAGACCCATGTTTCATCGGCAGTTATTACTAGGTTTAGAAAGTTTGGATCCTTGGCAATTATTTGTTTCCACTCATGACACACCTTAACTTTGGCTAGCAATTGTTCTCTCGTCAGGTGATGAGTTACCCATCTGGAACACACACGATGCAGGAGTAATTTGTTGCGTAGAATGCGGAATGCCGATGTTTTTGAAATATTAGTTGACGGCGCTATGTTTTCATACGTCATCCGTCGATCTTCTTGCAGGACTGCTTAAGCAGTGTTAACAATACGCTCCGTATTGTTAACACTGTTAGGAGGGAGTTCCGACCAAGCTTAGGAGCGAGTTCTACAGACAAAGGCGTCTTTTTTGAAATCATGGTGCCATCTAAAAATCGTTGATGCACCCAAATGTTTATCTTTGTAATCTTTTTACATTAAATCACCTGTTTCTGGAGCCGTTTTATCCAAACAATTTTAAAATTTTATCGCACAACGCATTTCACTTCTTAACTCTGAATCACTCACTTCCATAGCTGTATGGCGAAATGCAGAGGTATTTTAAACAACTGCGCAATATCAAAACCAGAATCGTCTGTCACGGCTAATAACTGTTGCCATAGATACTTCCTTAATTCAGTTAGTCGTCTGCGTGGTTATTTCCCCCCTTCGCACTGTTGTCAATACAGAAGTAACTTAAACAACTGCGCAAAAACAAAACCGGAATCGTCTGCCACGGCTAATAACTGTTGCCACAGATACTTCCTTAATTCAGTTAATCGTCTGCCACGGCTAATAACTGTTGCCATAGATACTTCCTTAATTCAGTTAATCGTCTGCCACGGCTAATAACTGTTGCCATAGATACTTCCTTAATTCAGTTAATCGTCTGCCACGGCTAATAACTGTTGCCATAGATACTTCCTTAATTCAGTTAGTCGTCTGCGTGGTTATTTCCCCCTTCGCACTGATGTATAAACACTGCTGGCCACCCAAAATGCAACACCAAGAAGGAAGCATCCGATTGGTCTGAAATTCGCAGCATGCGTTGCCCGCGAGAGGACATGCAAACGATTAGCATTGCAGGGCATGTACAAATCATGTGCGCCCGGCACGCCACCGAGAAGCACTATAAGAAGGGTGCACAGAAAGCGGGGTGTAAGTACTGGAAGTGTGTTGTGCTGCCGGACCTGTGCGCGGGAAGCTTCCTGATGACTGGTCGCAGAATATGGCAGTCATTCCAGCATGTTTCGGAGTTCAACAGAGGACAAATAGTGGCTTATCCCGACAGTGGTTTATTGTAACGAGACATCGGCTCCCGTGTGGGACGACATCCAGCCACAGCTAGGCGAGTATGGATTCGGTGGGTGCAGGAGGGACGGACGGACCGACGTGAGCGATTGCCGCAGCCGCGGCACACCACCGAACGAGGGGACCGGCATGTTGTGTGGCGGGCATTGACGGCTCGCACCGCCACGTCACGAACGTTAGCGCAGGAATTCGGGTGTGCTGCGCAACAACCTGCATCAGCACATACCGCTCGACGTCGTCTGCAGGAGCGGGGACTTATCGCACGGCGCCCATTGCTCCAATTGCCATTGACGTTACACCACCGGCAAGTGCGGCGGCAGTGGGCCGTTGAACGCCGCACCTGGACTACGGAATGGCACGACGTTGTCTTCTCCGACGAATCCAGCTTCTGCCTGGTGGTCAGATCCGCGTGTGGCGGCACCGCGGCGAGAAACTCCATGACGCCCTCCGCTAGGGGACACAAAGGTAAATTGCGTTTTCTTCGTTATTTCTGCTACAAAATTTCCGATTTATCAAATTCTTCCTGTATCGCATACAAGACCTGATGGAAAATATTTTTCACATAATTTCTAATGCTTGGTAAATAATGGCTTGGCCACCAGGGGGCATAAGTGTTAATTTCTGCTTCTGATGTATTTCTAGCAAAATCTGGGGTCCTGAAAACTCGACTAAATTTTTTGTTCTTGGACCGATATCGCTCATATGGAAAAACCTTTAGAGAATACTTTCTTGGTAAAATAATGTATGGTTTTCCCACCAGGGGACGTAAAGTCACATCTTATTTTTGTCGATATCTCTGTTTCTAAAAGTTCGATTTGAAAAATTCTTTTGGTGTTGGAGAGCGTTTCCGGTGCGAAATGTTTCGCATAAAAATTCACGTTTTTCTTAACGCAACAAGTCTGCAGCAATATCTGAGGGATTAAATACTCGATTGAAAAACTTCTTTCTTCCGTCAGATACTATTGTTTTCATACCGGTTCCATTGACTTTGAATAGCTTTAATAAATTTAATTTGCATCAGAACGTATTCAAAAGACGTTCTTATTACACCCGAAAGTTCGGTGTCATCTTTCTTCTTTTTTAGCTCGTCTTTTGTAAAAAAAGATCGTGCTTATGTCATCGGTTTGTCCGTCCGTCCGTCAGTCCGTCAGTTCGTCCGACCGTCTGTACCCACGGTATCTCTGCAACTATTAGTCCGATTTGAAAAATTCCTTTTGCATTCGAAAGCTTGAAATATGCGAATGCTGATCCTTTATTTCGTTTTTTTACGATGTACAATTTCGTCGCTAGAGGGCGTAAATGCAGATGATGTCGAATTCAAAAATACGTTTTATTCCTCATATTTGCTTCTCAGCATCCTATTGAAAAAAATCTTTTATCTTTCCATTCCATTTATGTCGAAGAGTATTTTGGATATAGTTTCTTTTTCAAATTACGCATAGATTTTCCGCTAGGGGGCGTAAACCTAAATTGCATTTTTTCCAATAACTCTTCTTCTAAAACTCCGATTTGAAAAAAATTCCTTTAGCGGATACAACTCTTGATCGAAAATCTTTTGCACATAATTTCAAATTTTGGGTAAAGAATACTTTGGCCACCAGTGGTCGTAAGGGTTATTTCTTGCTTCTGATGTATTTGCCATAAAATCTGAGCTTCTAAAATATCGATTGAAAAACTTCTTTCGTGGGCTGATGCCACTCACATCGATAAATCTTTTCGCAATATTTTCTTCTTAAAATATTCCACTGTTTCTCCGCCAAGGAGCGTAGATGTATATCTTATTTTTGTCAATATCTCTACTCCTAGGATTCCGATTTGAAAAATTCCTTCGTTGTTATATAGTGTTTTCAGTGTGACATGTTTTTCATATAATTTCAAAATTTTCAAGTAATTCATAGACTTTCCGTTAGGGGGCGCAGAGGAAAATTGCGTTTCCCCCTATATCTCTGCTTCTAAAACTCCGATTTGAAAAATTCTTTCTGCACCGGATACAGCTCCTGATGGGAAATCCTTTGCACATAATTTCAAATTTTCTGGAAAATGGTTCGCCACCAGGGGGCGTAAACCTTAATTTCCGCTTCTGATGTATTTGCAGCAAAATATGAGCTTCTAAATTCTCGATTGAAAATAACATCGTTTGTAGACCGATACTACTCATGTCGACAAACCTTTTAGAAACATTTTCTTCTTAAAAAAATAGTGCACGGTTTCTACGCCAGGGGCGTAGATGTATATCTTATTTTGGTTAATATCTCGACTTCTAAGAGTCCGATTTAAAAAATTGCTTCTTTGTTGGATAGTGTTTCCAGTGTGACATGTGTTTTCTATAAATTCAAAATTTTCAAGTAATTCCTAGACTTTCCGCTAGCGAGCGTAAAGGTAAATTGCGTTTTCCCCTATATCTCTGCTTCTAACTCCGATATGAAAAATTCTTTCTGCACCGGATACAGCTCCTGATGGGAAATCGTTTGCACGTAATTTCAAATTTTTGTAAAAAATTGTTTGGCCACCAGGTGGCGTAAGCCTTAATTTCCGCTTCTGATATATTTGCAGCAAAATATGAGCTGAAATCTCGATTGAAAAAAAGTCTTTTGTCGACCGATACTACTCATGTCGACAAACATTTTAGGAACATTTTCTTCTTGAAATAATGCGTGGTTTCTACGCCAGGGGCGTAGATGTATATCTTATTTTTGTCAATATCTCTACTCCTAAAAGTCCGATTTAAAAAATTGCTTCTTTGTTGGATAGTGTTTCCGATGCGAAATGTTTTTCCTATAAATTCAAAATTTTCAAGTAAATCATAGACTTTCCGCTAGGGCGCACAATGGTAAATTGCGTTTTCTGCTTCTAAAGCTCCGATTTGAAAAATTCTTCCTGTATCGCATACAAAACCTGACGGAAAATATTTTTCACGTAATTTCTAATGTTTGGTAAAGAATGGTTTGGCCACCAGGGGTCACAAGTGTTAATTTCTACTTCTGATCTATTTGTAGCAAAATCTGGGCTCCTGAAAACTCGACTACAATTTTTTTCCTGGACCGATACCGCTCATATGGATAAACCTTTTGTGAATACGTTCTTCCTAAAATAATGTATGGTTTTCCCACCAAGGGACGTAAAGTCACATCTTATTTTTGTCGATAACTCTGTTTCTAAGAGTTCGTAAGCTCAAGATTCCGTTTACAGCATTATCTGAGGGATTAAAGACCCGATTGAAAAACTTCTTTCTTCCGTCAGATACTATTGTTTTCCATACCGGTTCCATTGACTTTGAATAGCTTTGATAAATTTAATTTGCGTCAGAACGGATTCAACAGACGTGCTTATTACACCCGAAAATTCGGTGTAATCTTTCTTGTTATTATTTTCATACAGTCATTTCAAAACAGTACTTTTTACGACAGTTATATACAGTTTAAGCATTGTCATTCTCCTTACGTTTGTATAATTAATCAGGCTAGCTGAAGTTATTACAAGTTTATTTGAATTCACGTACATTACATTGCATCTGCAACGTTTTTTCTCTGATGATTACACTTTTTGTGTGTCGTATCGTGACTCTTTGAACGCAGAGAGAGGGGAGAGAGAGAGAGAGAGAGAGAGAGAGAGAGAGAGAGAGAGAGAGAGAGAGAGAGAGAGAGAGAGAGAGAGAGAGAGAGAGAGAGAGAGAGAGAGAGAGAGAGAGAGAGAGAGAGAGAGAGAGAGAGAGAGGCGGTCTCTTGGTATTAGAGACTGTAAAGTATCGCCTCAAAAAATAAAATAATAATTTACTGAATCATTTAACATTCTTGTTTTCAAAATCTGTGATTTGTACAACAGTGAAATATCATATGTGGTGTGAGAAATGGAAACGGTAACAGACTCCAAAAAATTCTACCTGGGTATTTGGAAGTCTCTGTTAGCTCCCAGACTCAATATCAAATAAAAAATTTTTTTCTGTTTTTTATTTTGTTTTTTTCTATGATGATGAAGAGGGTTAAATCGGTCTTATGGGAAAAAAGGGGTAGTAATGACAGAAAAAATATAAACTTAAATTGAATATGTATATTTTAATTGCACTTAAGATAATGATGTGTGTGTGTGTATAAAAAACAGAAAGACAGATTGGGGCGCAATATTTTGTAGTTTGAAAGGATGCACAATTTCCTAGTCACGCCCCTACCATCTTGTTTAATTACAGCTTTAATTTTATTTGGCACGCTATCATTATGACTCAATATCACATCAAGTTTATTCCACTCCATGCTCAAAATATCCTTTTGCAGGGTCTTGCTTTTTCTTCTTCACGGCCCTTTCAAACATATCCCAGATTTCTTCAATTAGATTCAGATCGGGTGAATAGGCAGGCCAACTGAGATCTCATGTTCTTTCAAACCAATCTAGCACAATTTCAGCTCGATGGGCACAAGAGTTATCATTTTGAAACTGAGGATCCACACTGTGTCTTTCTTGTTCCAAATACTGGACAAATGGCAATAATGCATTATTTAAAAGTGACACATAATCCATAGATTTCATGCGATTGTACACCTCAGAGAATACTGTAACTCTAGTATTTGAAATTCAGCCCCCAAACATAACACTTTCACATCCCTTTTGCTAAGCTCTTTGGACACATTCTGTGTTAAATGCTTCTCCAGCTTTCTGCTTGATCGTGGAGCGACTATCGTTGAAGTTCAAGCAGAATCTGGATTCGTCGGACCATATTACTCGTCGCCTCTGTTCAGTGGTTCAAAGACAATGCTGTTTTACCCAAGCAAGGCGATTTTTGCTTCTGGCCAAGCAAATCAGGCGAACGGCAAATTTGGGTTTTCGCAGAGGTTTCCTCCTGTATTATATAAAACCTATATAATAGGTTGCGTCTGTCCCTAATGCTCTGTCATTCAGTACTTGAAGCAGCACCTGCTCTTATCCGGTGGCCAAAATGAGAACTAAGCTCACCGCCATCGCACGATACGTAAAATCAAGGAGAAATACCGGAAAATAAAATAAAGTTAGTAAGAAAAACGACTTCATCTGTGGCAAAACGCGCGCGTTCGAATGACTGTCTGCGACGTTTGTTCTGTTACGCAGGTGTTATTTCTTGTTTTATTTCATTTTCTTCGCATTGTAGAGTACAGTCCAACCCGTATTTAACGGACTGCGACTTAACGAATTCCGCAATGGCACGTACATGTTTTATGGTTCCGACGGAATCACATTGAAATTAATGCTTGGCGTTTCCCGATTTTAACGAACACATTTCCTCAATTAAGCGAATATCTTTTTTTCTTTTTATTTTCACGTTGAAAGTTAGCCCAAATGCTATCCCTTGATGATGTTTTCGATGAACAGATTGGACTAAATGCATCAGATTCTGAGTGAAGAAGATGAAGCAGAACTGAAAGTTAGCTGCGTTAGTGATGCTGGTGACAGTGTAGAATGTGCTAAAAAGTACTTGATGCCGTTCGATATTAATGATGAGGTTTTTCATGCACTTCATAAAATTGATGCTGAAATTCATTGCTAAACGTTCAGAAAAAACACAAGCAATCTTCTCTAAAGCATTTTTTTCCACAGTGTAAAAAGGAATCAACAGATATTCTGTTTTTACACTTTAGTACCAATTGATGTTCTGTTTCATGCAGTTTAGGATACTGAAATCATTATTTAAGAAGCTAAATTTCTGGGAAAAAATCAACTATCGTATTTTTCTCGCAATTTTAAAGTACGCTTAAATTTTGATGCTAAATATTGAAGTCTAATATCAATGAATTATGTATTTAATATTCAAAGTAAATGTGTACGTATTATAACATTTTGTATAATAAATTCGTAATTAAAAGTACTATACATAATTTAAATGTCACTGAAAGAAATAGAACATAGCTGCTTAGGTATTCTATTATGAATGCTAGCTTAATTTGAATGTTTCATTTGAAAGGTTTCCCTCGATTTAGCGAATTCCGCGATTTTACGTACAAGACTGTTGGTCTCTTGAAGTTCGTTAAATCGAGGTTTGACTGTAATTTCATAAAAAGAAATAACGCTCTGACGTACTTCAGTATATCTAGAAGTATTTCATTACCTTTAGTTAACATAATTTTCATCACCTAAATTTTTACATTACATGATTTTTAACGTACTGTGACCGTCATATGACGCTTAAAATCTATTAATCTATATAACAATCTTCTGTCATGGGAATATTGAATAGGAATATTGCGAACATTTTGTTGTTGGTAACCTATCTTACAGACTGTCCATTAATAATTCAACCGTCTATTATACACTGCTGGCCACCCAAAATGCAACACCAAGAAGGAAGCATCCGATTGGCCTGAAATTCGCAGCATGCGTCGCCTGCGAGGGGACATGTAAACGATTAGCATTGCAGGGCATATGCAAATCATGCGCTCCCGGCACGCTACCGAGAAACACTATAAGAAGGGTGCACTGAAGGAGGGGTGTAAGTAGTGAAAGTGTGTTGTGCTGCCGGACCTGCGCGTGGGAAGCTTCCTGATGCCTCGTTGCAGGATACGACAGTCATTCCAGCACGTTTCTGAGTTCGACACAGGACGAATAGTGGCTTATCACGACAGCGGTTTATCGTACCGAGACATCGGCGCCCGTGGGGGACGACATCCAGCCACAGTGAGGCGAGTACGGATTCGGTGGGTGCAGGAGGGACGGACAGACCGACGTGAGTGATTGCCGTAGCCGCGGTACACCACCGAACGAGAGGACCGACATGTTGTGCTTCGGGCATGGACGGCTCGCACCGCCACATCACAAACGTTAGCGCCGCAATTAGGGTGTGTTGCGCAAAAACCTGTGTCAGCACGTACCGTTCGACGTCGTCTGCAGGTGCGGGGACTTGTCGCACGGCGCCCGTTGCTCCGATTAGCATTGACATTACACCACCGGCAAGTGCGGCGGCAGTGGGCCGTTAAACGCCGCACCTGGACTACGGAATGGCACGACATTGTCTTCTCCAACGAATCCCGCTTCTGCCTGCAACACCACGATGGTCGGATCCGCGTGTGGCGGCACCGCGGCGAAAGACTGTAGGACGGCCGCATTATGCATCGCCATACCGGTCCGTCGCCTATCGTTATGGTTTAGGGCGCAATTGGATATGACACCCGCACCTCTCTGGTACGAATAGCTGGTATACGCAACAGCCACCACTACATCCCCGACGTTTTGGAGCCTGTAGTTCTCCCTTACCTACAGGACCTGCCAGCGGCCACGTTTCAACAGGACAATGCGCGCCCGCACGTGGCACGCATCGTGCAACAATTCTTCACGGCCCAGCAGGTGTCACTGCTGCCGTGTCCCGTCTGTTCTCCCGATATGTCGCCCATGGAACACGTCTGGTCGCTGATCGGCAACCGAGTGTCCCGGCAAGCACCACCTGCGGCTACGCCTGATGAACTGTGGTAACGTGTGGGAGCAGCCTGGACAGACATACCCCAAGTCCACATCCAAAGCCTCTTTCGTTCGATGCCGCGGCGGGTAGCGGCCGTTATTGCCAGGAATGGGGGCCACACGAACCTATTGATGTCTGCGTGTTCCGCAAGTCGCACGGGCCTGAAAGCTCAATCGTTTCATCTTTGTATCTGTTGTTATGTTTCCAGTAAATCTGGCTTTGCTATCTCGTGTCCTTCTTGGTGTTGCATTTTGGGTGGCCAGCAGTGTAGTTGTGTATATGTATTTCACGATTCGTGTTATAAAAATTTCAGTCACACCTTTTCCTCCCGTGCATGTCACGGGCTATGAGATAGTTACATAAACACTCAGTCGGAAAATCTTTTCTGTAACTTTCGCGAATGCTTGCTGATCTTTTGAAATTACGAGTATTACAATAATTTGACGTTGCTACAGTACATCCTCTTTCAGGCTGGTCTCATGCGCAAATCACATTTGTCCACTGTTTTGAATTTACATTTTGTTGTATAACACCGACGCTATTTCGTATTGCAATAGTGTACCGTAAATCTGGCTTTGTATTTATGTAACACATGTGTACTGTAAAAGATTGGCGAATGATTTTATGCAGATGTTAATATTTATTTCGGCATCTACCCTATGACATCTACTCCGCAGAATTATAAAAGGCGATAGTGAAAGTTCCTTGGAACCATTTCTAACTTCCGCGGAAGTACGATGCGTGCTTAGAAAAAGAACGCTTTATTTGTCTTGCCTTGGTAAATAGCCTGGTTCGTTTACCCATGTTTCATCGGAGAAGCGGTTCACAGAGGAAAATGTTTCTTCACTGATAGAAGCCCTTTCCTTTGGGAGCGATTTGCAGTGCCAACTATATCTTCGCCTTTTTGCTGTTAACATCTCGGATAATTTTTTGGAGCTAAAGAAGCTGTTGGTTGTACCAAAAGCAGCAAAAAACAAAACAAAACAAAAACAACAACAAAAAATATTGCTTGAAGGTGTATTCCCAAATAGGGAAATCTATGCAATACATGCAGTTTTTAATATCCTCATCTAAGAGACGAAAGTATTCCTAACTCATGCTTTTTTAGCAATGCATTTCGCAAACCTGTACTGAGCCTTTGTTAGAAAAAGCTATTGATAAACTTTAAGGGATTATAACGAAGTGAATTTCTCCGTCATTTTTATCCGCGCCGGGGTTCGAACCCGGCTCCACTCATTCCGGAATAAGTTGCTCTACCAATTAAGCTACGCGGACATGTATTCTGATTCCTATCTGCCTTTATGTCATGTGCGTCCTGCTGGCAGGTACGTCACATCTCCTCTCCTGGTACGTTACATCATCTCCCCCTTATTTTTCTTTTGAAGTGCTGCTCACATTTTTCCTATCTCGCGGTGTGGAAATAACATCACACCGATGCGAGATTTTGAACGGTCGGGTCATCCGGATAGTTCGGGCGCCATTATAACGAAGTGAATTTCTCCGTCATTTTTAGCCGCGCCGGGGTTCGAACCCGGGTCCCCTCACTCCGGAATAAGTTGCTCTACCAATTAAGCTACGCGGACATTGATTCTAATTGCTATCTGCCTTTATGTCATGTGCGTCCTGCTGGCAGGTACGTCACATCACCTCTCCTGGTACGTTACAGGATTTTCCGGGTTTATGGAAGCTAATGCAGTTATGTATGCGAAGAATGCACTTTTATTCAAATAGGATTATTTCCATCAACAAAATCTATAAATACAATAATATTATAAAGATAAAAAGTTTGTGAGTTTGTATGTTTGTAAGAGGTAATCTCCGAAACTACTAACCAATTTGGAAAGTTCTTTCGCCATTCAAAAGCTAATTTTTTCCCGATGGACATAGGCTACAAATTACAGTGCTGGAAAAAATGTTAAGTTCGTGTAAAGAAATGCGAAAATGCAGACAATGGATGACTAAGTCAATGGGGCGAACCGTTCAAATAGTGCTAAAAGAAGTTTCAAACCCTTCTAAAATACACTATCTACCAACAAGTAATTGGACATCTGTGATAGGAAAGGAAAACGAAGTTTATTAATCTTCAATAGTTGGTGGAGCCCCCACGAGCGCCGATTACAGCTGTATCCCTCCGGGGCATACTCTCAACCAGGCGTTGTACGACGGCTAGCGGTATTTTTCTTCCACTCGTCTTGGAGAAGACAGGTCAGTTCCTTCACCGATTTCGAACGGTGTGGACACCCCTTAAGTCGACGGTCCAACTCGTCCCAGAGGTACTCGATAGGGTTAAGGTCCGGGTTCTGCGCAGGCCAGTCCATTCGATTACCCTCATTGTCACCATACCAAGCCATGGTGGACCTCGCAACATGACAGGTGGCATTGTCATCCTGAAAGTAACATGGGTCCACCCCGTAAAACTGCCATAATGTAGGAAGCGCATGGTCATCCAAAATGGTGCAGTAGGTCTCGGCGTTGAGTCTACCAGGAATTGCGACCAAGCGTCCCGTGCCATACCAGGAGAAACACCCCCATAGCATAATTCCACCGCCGCCGAACTTCACAGTTGGCACAATACATTCCGGCAGGAGGCGTTCTCCAGGCAGACGCCAAACCCAGACCCTTCCATCCGAACGGTAGAGGGTGAACCTTGATTCGTAGCTCCAGAGATCCTGTTTCCACTGTTCAACGGTCCACTGTCGATGTTCGTTGCACCACGTTAGCCGAGCAGCGCTATTGGACCTGGTGATCAAAGGCTTGTGGGCGGCAGCACCTCCATGATAACCGAGCAGATGGGCTTCCTTACGAATGGTATTCATCGAAAGAACACTCCCGGATGCCTGTTGAAACTCCTCGCGTATGTGGCCCGTCGATTTGGTGCGGTTCTTCCGAATGTCTCTGGCCAGCACCCGTCGGTCTCTAACTCCCAGTTTTGTGGGTCTGCCGGGACAGGGCACATTCCGACAGTCACCTCTCATCTTCCATTTGCCAATCACGTAGGCCACTGTTGATTTCGGGTACTTCAACTCGCTGGATATGTCACGTATGTATCGACCATTTCTGTGATACCCGACGATTACACCTTTCTCGAAACCAGAGAGCTCCGAACTGCGTGGCATCTTGCATGCGACTGGTTGCGTTGTTGTTTCCCACACGATATTTAACGGCGGCGGCCGTGACGTGTATCAGGACCGCAGATATCGTCGATTGCAGGGGTGTCCAATTACGTGTTGGTAGATAGTGTATTACAGTGCTGAAAAAAAAATGTTAAGGTCGTGTAAAGAAATGCGAAAATGCAGACAATAGATGACTAAGTTAATGGGGCGAACCGTTCAAATTGTGCTAAAAGAAGTTTCTAACCCTTCTAAAATAATAATGCGATAAAAATGTTTGCGAAAAAAAAATAAAAAGAAGAAAACCGTACTAACTACATTTGCAGCTGGAAAAAATGATAAGGTCAGGAACGTTTCCCAAAAAGTATGTAAATTAGGTTGTTTGATTCATGTGTAGGAACAGGCGCCTTGATAAGCAGAGCCCGTGGCAACGTCAGTGTTGGCTTTGAGAAGAGTATTGTTATGGCGAAGGGCAAAAAGTTGTCGGATTTTGAACGCGGTAAAATACAAGGATTGCATGCGAGTGGGAAGAGTGGTGCGGAAATTGCAAAGGCTGTAGGCCGATCCAAGACAGTAATGAACAATTATTTGCGAAATCCATTTTCTTTTGGACTAAAGAAATCTACAGGTAGGCCAAAATCAATTTCAAATCGTATGAAACGTAGAGTTCGTAAACTTGCATGTGCTAACAAAAAGTCGTCCAGTGAAATTTTTGTGAACTTTACTTGTCCTGCAGTGGCCGAACTGTACGAAATGTTTTAGCCAGCAATTCGAACATTCCAATACATTAAGCTAAAGCCAAAACCCTACCTGAATGCTAAACATATATGTGCTCGAGTAGAGTTTGCAAAAAGGCATATTACTTTCGGGGATAAGTGGAAAGACGTGGTCTTTGCCAATGAAAAGGAATTTAATTTGGACGGGCCTGACGGTTTCGCTAAATATTGGCATGATCTGCGGAAAGAAAAACCTTATTTCTCAAAACGCAAATTCGGCGGAGGCTCGGTCATGGTTTGGGGGGGGGCATTTTCTGCTACTGCAGAAACCTCACTTGTGATTATTGACACAAAAATTAATTCCAACAAGTACTAAGATATGCTGGCGGATAATGTACAACCTGTTGCTCCCCTTATGGCATCGGGAGATTGGAGTTTTCAGCAAGACAATGCCAGCATCCACAACTCTCGGTCTACTAAAGCGTGGTTTGAAGCCAATGACGTTCGTGTTTTGCACCGGCCTTCACAGAGCACCGACCTCAACCCGATGGAAAACCTTTGCGGGTATAATGGTGCGCTCTGTCTACAAGGACTTCAGACATTTCCATACAAAAGCAGACCTTATTGCAGCCGTGCAGACAGCATGGGTAAACATCGAAATTCCGACACTATCGAAACTTGCACACTCTATAACTGATAGATTGATTGCAGTCATTGAGAAGAAAGGAAAACTATTAGACTATTAAGTGCTAAATTGCTCAAACATGTATGCCGACCTTATATTTTTTTCCAAAATGAAAATGGTCTAATAATTACAATTTTATATTTCATTACAAATTTTGAAGATGACAATCCGATTTTTGGCGTAAATGTGACAAGGATGGTAAGTCAGATAATATCCGAAAACTTGAAAATTTTCATCGTCCTGGAGCGGGACTCGAACCCGCGTCTCCCAGAAAACGCCTAGGTATGCTAACCACTACACCACCCAGAACGACCAAGTTTCAAGTTTCCGATCAATTTGAATTCTGGGTGGTGTAGTGGTTAGCATACCTAGGCGTTTTCTGGGAGACGCGGGTTCGAGTCCCGCTCCAGGACGATGAAAATTTTCAAGTTTTCGGATATTATCTGACTTACCATCCTTGTCACATTTACGCCAAAAATCGGATTGTCATCTTCAAAATTTGTATTATATGGCGTAATCCCGTATTTCTTTCATGATTTATATTTCATTGTTAATTATGCAACATTCGCATAAATATTTTGTCTATGTTAAATTTTAGTACCTCTAGAATTCTAGTACTTATGTTATAAACTGTTTTGTGTGCGACCTTACGTCTTTTTCCAGGGCTATATTACGCTATGCAAAAATGGAGATAAACAACAAACATTTATGTAAAAAAACGCCGCGTAATCTCGGAAACTACTAAATCAATTTAGAAAATTTTTTCGCCGTTCAAAAGCTCATTTTTTTTCCGATGGACAAAGGGTATATATACGGTCGTATCGGGATAATATGACCACGCCCAGAATCACAGTGTATCCGCCCAGGTGAGTCACATAGTGCACGTGACAAGATCGTCCGCACGTAGATATAAGCGGCCAGCCAGGACAGATGAGCCACAGTGCGTCACGTGAGCACAGTGTGCAGAGGTAGTAATTTGACAGACGTTCAAAAAAGGAATGATCATTGGCTACCGCGCCAAGGGTGGAAGCATCTAAGAAACAGCAGACTTCGTGTGCTGTTCGCGAGGTGCTGTAGTAAGGATGTACTAAGAAGGGACCGTTGGCACACCGAGTACATTCTGACGTCATAACTGTGGAGCACCAAAGGCCATCGACCCCACAGGAGAACGTCGCCTCCGTCCACTTGTAAAAGGTAATCGACGCGCAACAGTGCAGCAATCGACCAAGCAAATGAAAGCTAGGGTGCCCAACGTGTCCCCGATAACAATAGAGTGATCCCTGTTACGGATGAGTCTCTGGAGTCGACGCTGCGTCAAAGCGTCCATGTTAACCCAGGTCCATCGGCAACGGCGCTTGCAGTTCGCATCGGGCTACCGTCATTGGACAGTAGAAGAGTGAAAAAAGGTTGTCTTCTCCAACGAATCGAGGTTTCTACTCCACAGAAGCGACGGGCGGTGGCGGATACGGCGTAGGACACACGAGAAACAACACTCGGGCACGCTTGTCGGTCAAGTACAGGCCGGCAGTGGCAGTGTGCATGTCTGGGGGTACGTTTTCCTGGTATGACCTGGAACCGCTGGTATCACTGGATGGGTCCCTGAATACCAATGGTTACCTGCCAATCCTCACTGACCACATGCATCCTTTCATGTTGGACGTTTACCCTGGTGATTGTGGTGTCTACCAGCAGAACAATGGGCGGTGCCACTTTGCTAAGGGGGTGCGTGACTGGTTGAAGGAACACGACAGCGATGTCTCCGTTCTCCCTTCGCAGGCGAAATCGCCCGACCTCGATCCCATACAGCACTTGTGGAACTATTTGGATCAAGAGGGCCGGGGGCATGGCCCACGGGTCAGCCGTGACCACGAATCGTTGCAGGCAGCCATCCGCTGTAGAATGTGCACTTGAGAGTTCCCAGTCAATCTGGTGTGTGGAATGCAACGTCACACACACTTATTTTTCGAAGCGCTGGGGAAGGGATTTTCCAATTTGTCTGACCTCGCGGTGTGGAAAGAACACCACCCCATTGCGAAATCTTGAACTGCCGGGTCATCCGAGAAGTTCGGGCGCCATTGTAACGAAGTAAATTTTTCCGTCATTTTTGGTCCACGCCGGGGATCGAGCCCGAGTCCACTTATTCCGGAACAAGTCACTCTACCAACTGAGCTACGCGGACGTTCGTTCTCGCTGCTATCTGCCTTTATGTCGTGTGCGTCCTGCGGGGCAGGCACGTCAAATCTCCCCCTTCCGAAAGAGTGCCGGGTGCATGGCCGACGGGTCAGCCGTGACCATGAATCGTTGCAGGCAGCCATCCGCTGTAGAACGTACACTTGAGAACTCCCAGTCAATCTGGTGTGTGGAATGCAACGTCACACACACTTATTTTTCGAAGCACTGGAGAAGGGATTTTCTAATTTGTCTTACCTCGCGGTGAGGAAAGAACATCACACCATTGCGAGATCTTGAACGGCCGGGTCATCCGAGAAGTTCGGGCGCCATTATAACAAAGTAAATTTCTCCGTCATTTTTGGTCCACGCCGGGGATCTAACCCGAATCCACTTATTCCAGAACAAGTCGCTCTACCAACTGAGCTACGCGAACGTTCGTTCTCGCTGCTATCAGCCTTTATGTCGTGTGCGTCTTGCGGGGCAGGCACGTCACAACCTCCGTGCTCTGCTGCAGTCCTAATGGGTACGTGTGCCTCGGACAACTTTCCAGGCCTCATTGCGTCCATGCCACGCCGTCTCGCCGCTGTCATCCGGGCCAAGGGTGGTTATTCCCATTATTAGGTAGGTGGTCATATGATTCTGAAACGACTGTGTATTAGTACGGTATGAAAAATTGGGGATGGACAGCAAACGTTTATGTAAAATACCTCCGCGTCTCGCACCGGTACCACGGGGACAAAAGGGTGGGGGATGAGGGGAAGACACGTCCACTTCGATATCAGTAGAATACAATGTCGCGCCGGCACAGACAAGCCAAACGGCACGTAATGCGAACGCATGCACTGATAATTGCTTCCTCGATTGCTGAGGTCTCAATTTTAAGGGAATTTTGAGTAGGTATCTATATTAGTATTTGAGCGAGCGAAAGTAATAAATTGCAACCAAACTAAAAATGTGGAATATGCAGAAGCATTGTGTGACGTATATTCTAATTTAACTTTCATTTTTAGTTTCTTTTCCTATGTAAATTTGAGTTTGTTCTTTTTTGCACTTTCTAAACTTAACGTGATGTCTTCTCTCTCACATGAATGAGGTTGGCAACACTTTTGAGGTCAGAGAGAGAGTGACGTATGAATGTGATAAGAACGTTTGATAAAAAGGACGATACAGCAGTTGCTTGGTGTGTGTGTGTATGTGTGTGTGTGGAGATGTTCGATGGTTGTTAAGATAGATTATACGACAGATAATTAAGGTATTATGTGTGAAGTGTAAAACTCGCAGTGATATATTTTAAATGTCATCCACTGTGCTGGACCAATAAAAGGTTAAATGTAAGTTGGACTTCTGCATATGTTTCATCTGGCACGTGAAACATTTAGTTGAGCTATCACGTGCAACTATTGCATCGTATTCTCATTTACACTGCTGGCCACCCAAAATGCAACGCCAAGAAGGACACGAGATAGGAAAGCCAGATTTACTGGGCACATAACAACAGATACAAAGATGAAACGATTGAGCTTACAGGCCCGTGCAAACTTGCGGAACACGCAGACATCAATAGTTCGTGTGGCCTCCATGGCTGGCAATAACGGCAGCTACACCCCGCGGCATCGAACGAAAGGGGCTTTGGATGTGGGCTTGGGGAATGTCGGTCCAGGCTGCTTCCACACGTTGCCACAGTTCATCAGGCTTAGCCGCGGGTGGTGCTTGCCGGGCCACTCGGTTGCCGATCAGCGACTAGACGTGTTCGATGGGGGACATATCGGGAGAACAGGTGGGCCACGGCAGCAGTGACACCTGGTGGGCCGTGAAGAATTGTTGCACGATGCGTGCCACGTGCAGGCGCGCATTGTCATGTTGAAACGTGGCCACTGGTAGGTCCTGCAGGCAAGGGAGGACTACAGGCTCCAAAACGTCAGAGATGTAGCGGTGGCTGTTGAGTGTACCGGCGATGCGTACCAGAGGGGTGCGGGTGTCATATCCAATTACGCCCCAACCCACAACGCCAGGCGACGGACCGGTATGGCAATGCATAATGCAGGCGTCATATAGTCTCTCGCCGCGGTGCCGCCACACGCGGATCCGATCATCGTGGTGTTGCAGGCAGAAGCGGGATTCGTCGGAGAATACAATGTCGTGCCATTCCGCAGTCCAGGTGCGGCGTTCAACGGCCCACTGCCTCCGCACTCGCAGGTGGTGTAACCTCAATGGTAATCGGAGTAATGGGCGCCGTGCGAAAAGTCCCCGCTCCTGCGGACGACGTCGAATGGTACGTGCTGACACAGGTTGTTGCGCAACACACCCTAATTCCTGCGCTAACGTTCGGGATGTGGCGGTGCGAGCCGTCAATGCCCGCCACACAACATGCCGGTCCTCTCGTTCGGTGGTGTGCCGCGGCTGAGGCAATCGCTCACGTCGGCCAGTCAGTCCTTCCTGCACACACCGAAACCACACTCGCCTCACTGTGGCTAGATGTCGTGCCAGACGGGCGCGGATGTCTCCGTACGATAAACCGCTGTCGCGATAAGCCAATATTCGTCTTCTGGCGAACTTCGAAACGTGCTGGAATGACTGCCGTATTCTGCACTGAGGCATCAGGAAACTTCCCACGCACAGGTCCGGCAGCACAACACACTTACACTACTTACACCCCGCCTTCTGTGCATCCTTCTTATAGTGCTTCTCGGTGGCGTGCACATGATTTGCATATGCCCTGCAATGCTAATGGTTTGCATGTCCTCTCGCGGGCGACGCATGCTGCGAATTTCAAGCCAATCGGATGCTTCCTTCTAGGTGTTGCATTTTGTGTGGCCAGCAGTGTAGTTCAACATTTCCTTAGTCAAGGCATCAGGTTCTCGTGCGGAATGATTCAGTCACAAAAGTTTAAGGTAGGAGTCTTAAAAGCATAGTAATTAAAACAATACACCAGCTTGCGATGAAGTGAAGAACTTATTTAATGTACAAGTTAAAAGGTTAAAAATAAAATAATAAAAACTATCGGTCTTCCTAAAGACCATCATCAGAAGGAAGGGTTTTTTGAGTGGGGAGACATACTGTATAAGTAACCTACAGATAGAACGTCACGTATTGAACAGGTGATCAAGTCGTTAAATCTAAATTGATTATATTCATATATCGATTTAAAACTATCAATTCAGATTTGACGACTTGATAACCTGTTCAATACGTCACGTGCTGTCTGTAGGTTACTTATACAGTATGTCTCCCCACACAAAAAACACTTCCTTCTGATGATGGTCTTTAGGAAGACCGAAAGTTCTTATGTCTTTATTTTTAAAGTTTTAATTTGTACATTAAACAAATTTTTCACTTCATCGGAAGCTGGTGTATTGTTTTAATTACTATGCTTTTAAGACTCCTACCTTAAACCTTTATAACTGGATTTCCTTAGTCATTGTTTTAGACATAGCGTAACACCAATCTCGCACACAAAGAAGGGTTGCGTTATAATTGTAACTACATATGACGATTTATTCTGAGATAGTATTTTCCGAGTTCCATGCGAACGAAGTCGCGGGAGCCGCCTCGGTGGCGCAGTGGTCTAAGGCGCTGGCCTCTGATCATTCGTCCGTAAGGGGCCCGGATTCGAATCCCGGTCAGGCATGGATGTTGTGTTTGTCTTACGGCACAGGCTCTCTCCCTTCCCTGGAACCAGTGACCCTAAATTAGGGACGGGCGACTGCTTATAGCCCATTGAGTTGCTCACGGTGGTCGTTAAACCTCCAATAAAAAAAAAAAAAAAAAGTCGCGGGGAAAAGCTGGTATGCAAATAAAATTTCCCACCTTCCAGATTCCTATATACACGCAAATGATGGGTCATATTGTTTGTTAAAACTGCAGTTTCTGTTTACATGAACCTTTCTTGGGAAATAGAAAAATTCCGTGTAATAATAGCTGAATTTGTATACGTAAGCATTCCGCAGAAAAGTAGAGATACGCTCTGTATTATGGGCAAAGCCACCAATTAAGTTTTTTTTTTTTTTTTTTGATTGGAGGTTTAACGACCACCGTGAGCAACTCAATGGGCTATAAGCAGTCGCCCGTCCCTAATTTAGGGTCACTGGTTCCAGGGAAGGGAAAGAGCCAGTGCCATAAGACAAACACAACATCCATGCCTCACCGGGATTCGAACCCGGACCCCGTTCGGACGAATGATCAGAGGCCAGCGCCTTAGACCACTGCGCCACCGGGGCGGCCCAATTAAGTTTAAATCCACTATGGTGTTTGACATAAAATCTCTATCTAGGTGAAATTGATCTCTACCGCAGTTCTTGGTATATATAGTTATAACTCAGTTTCAAATGGAAATATTAATTAAAAGAATCAAATATCCTTCACTAGATTTTGGGAAAGTAATGCTATAACGTAATTCAGGTATAAAAATGTTCATACACTGGTTAGTGAAATTACAACAGCTGCCAGGCTGTTGTAGTGTTAAGGAACTATAAGTTAACTGCATACAGGGGCTGTGGAAGGGGAATGGGTGAATAGAGGGTGTAGTGGGGAGGTCATGGCGAAGGGTCGCCAAGAAAGGTCAGGGTTAGTGAGATCTTTAACTGTTACCACACCTGCTCGGAGCCAGGTAGGATAGGCAAAGTACGGAAGATGAGAGGGGTGAATAATCGAAGAATAAAAGAGGGGTTCAGCAAGGAGCTCAGTTGTGGAATCAGGTGGAGAACGAGAGAGAGGGAGGGAACGAAGGAAATTTAGAGCTTCACGGTAAACAGGGGGAAGTCGAATGAGGGTGAGGGGTCGGTGGTCCATGAGTAGTAAGGAGAGAAAAGAAAAGTTAGGGTTGCTCGGGGAGGCGATGACGTCCCTAGCTAAAACGGCATCTGGTACTGGCGACGTGAAGAGACGGAGAAAAGTAGTAATTCTGACGGCCTTGTAGTACTCCTGTGTATCAAGGAGTCCGATGCCGCCGTGATCCGGAGGACGGCAAAGCTTTGTGACACTGACCCAGTGGTGGCAGGTCCATATCAGAGAAGTAAGACATCGGGTAATTTCATGAAGGCGGAGTTGTAGAGACTTGACACCAAGCCAAGTGTGTGTGCACAAGGAAATCAGGTAAGTTCGAGAGAGGCGAGCTCTGTGGAAGAATGATGAGCAGAACTGGGCTCTCCTCCAGGAGGCAGTTGACCTGAGCAAGCGTGGGTGAATAGCATTCCACGTGTAGAGGGGGGCAGCTTGCAAGGAACCAAGATGAACTCCAAGGAAGCGCTGTGAGATGGACGACCAGCTTGCTCCCCAAGGGGTGTCTACACGATGTGCCCATGAGCCGCATCATAAACCAGTGCTTTTAGATGAGTTGAGCGCTGCACCGGAGGATGAGGCATAAGCTGCGAATAGACGTTGGAGACACGGAAACTGTGAGTCATGACGGATGCAGATGGTGACATCATCTGGGTATGCAACAGAGGTAGTGGCATGATGTCTTGTGCAGGCAGAGAGTGGTGGCAGAACTGCTTTAAAGGATTGGTGTACAGAGCAGAGGAAGGGTTCAATTGCGATTGCAAAGAGTTGTCCGGAGAGTGGGCAACCCTGTCGCACTCCCCGGCGGAAGGGAATAGGCGCTGTGAGAAAGGTGGGCAGCTTGACCTGGAGAACGGCGTCTTGATAGAGTGAGAAAAGAAGAGAGACGAAGGAAGGAGGAAAACCGAAGTGAAGGAGTGTAGCCGATAGATAGGAATGTGAGATATTATCAAAAGCGGATTGTTGGTCAAGAGAGAGAAGGGCGAGGGGTTCAGAGCGAGATCGGGCAAGATGGATTAGATCATTTAGTAGATGGATGTTATGAGAAAGTGAACGGCCGGGAACTGTGTAAGTTTGATTTGGGGAGAGAATGTGAGTGAGAATGGGGTTAAGGCGTTGGGAAAGAAGTTTAGTATAAAGTTTATAATCTAGATTTAAGAGGGAGATAGGGCGCCAATTCCCCAGGTCAAGGAGATCACCTTTCTTAGGGAATAGTACAACATATGCTACTGTGAATCGCCTTATTAGAGGGGAGTGATTGAAAGCAGCAGAAAGTGCAGAAAAGAGAAATGGTAGAAGGAGAGGTAGAAAGGTTTTATAGAAGAGGAACGTGAGGCCGTCCGGACCCGGTGCGGCCCTAGAGTTTAAAGAAGAAAAACGTCGAGGATAGTTCAGAGAACGTGGGAGGAAGGAGGAGGGAAGAGGCAAGATGGGGAGGAACTTGTGGTAGGTTAGAAAGAAGTGATGCCAAAGCCGAAGAGGATGGCGGAGGAGATTCACAGAACTTCTCTGTATAGAACTTTCGGACCTGGGAACATAGAGTGAGTGGATCATCAGACACCTCTCCAGATGCGAGGCGAAGGTGCCGAAGTGAATTCGATGCTGTTCGTGTTTTTTCCATGGATGTAAGGAAATCGTAATTGGATGCGTCTGGCGATAGATGTTGTAGCCGGAGACGTCGTAGAGCTTGTTGAGCCAGAGGAAGGAGGATTGATCGCAGTTCTTCTTGATAGTGGCAGAAGAGGGATCACTTAGGCTTAGGATGGAGAGCATGGAACAGACATGGTTGAGACGCATGTTTTGAAGCGTTTTTGCTTTAAAAGAAAGATTGCGAACGTGGAGAACGAGTTGCTGTTTAATGTCCAACCAAAAAGTCAGACCACAAGGAGCTGATTGAAGTTGAGGTCGTTTGTCCTCAAGGAAGGAGCGTACTGAAGTACAGAAGTCTGGATCTGTAAGAAGAGTGTCGTCAAGAGTCCATGGACGAATTGTACGGGGTTGTGCTGGAACTGCTTGAATAATAAGAACGATGGCACAATGGTCAGAAGAAGCTGTAGGAGTGATAATAGATTCTGTCACAGCTGTAAGCAGAGTAGATGAGGCGTAGTATCTGTCAAGGCGAGCTGTGTACGGATTTTGATTATGTTGCGAGCGCCAAGTATGTACAGTCGATGAAGGATGGAAGTGACGGTGAACATCAATGAATGAGTTGTCGGAGACCACTGACTGAAGAAGATTCACCAAGTTAACACGGCGTTCTCTGGTGGAAGGAGATCGGTCCAGGGTAAGATTCAGAGTGCAATTGAAATCCCCTCCAATTAAAACATGATCTATGGGAGGAATGCGAGACAAGGCACGACGAAGGCGAGTAAAAAGTATTGTCAAGTGGGTTGAAGAGCTTGGAATATAAATATTAAATATATGATAAGATGTGGAAGCTATGGTGAATGATGCACACTGTAATAGGTTTCGACATAAGTTTCGAACCGAAAAAGAGGTGATTATGGAGTTGAAAGTATGGCGGATACCTATAGCTAGACCACTATGGGATGATAGTTGGTAGGCGTGGTGAAATGTGTAGTTCCACTGGCGCCATCGTGAGAATATCGTAGTGGATTGGCAATTCGTCTCTTGTAGTAAGAGAAGATCAGCTCCTAACGGAGTGAGGTCTTCATGTACCAAGGCATTAGAAAATGGGGATGCAAATCCTCTGCAATTAAGAGATACAATCTTGAAGACTTTTTTCCATTAATGCTTGCTGAAGAGCCTTCACAACAGGAGGAAATGATTTGAGTCGATTAAAAATAGGTTTTAGCCCACGGATGTTCCTTGAAGGTGGGAGATGCATTGATTAAGGACTTGGATCTGATCATGCACTAGAGGGAGAAACGATGCATACTTTGAGAGTAAAGCATGCGTTGTGGAGTGGTCTGTCTTATGTGACAGGTATTGATGTAAATCTTCAAATGAAATCGGCCCAGTAGGAACCGAGCCATCCTTAAGGTATTCGACAAGATCGTCAAATTTAAGAGGAGGCTCTTCGTCGGCCTGGACAGAAGAGGTAGCAGCCTTTGATGGTGAATTCTTTCGAGAGGTACTACCAGTACGGGGAGAGGTGCGGGGTGATGCGGCAGTCGGTTTCTTCGGTGGGCGTCTTCGAGAAGAACCACGACGTTTCAGCGAAGGCTCAGTTGAGCTCTCATCAACTCGAGATTCGTGGCCAGAAAATCCGTCATCAGCAGATTTAGAAGTATCAATGATAAGGGCAGTGGAGAAACCCCCTGAAGGGGACTCGCTACAGAATGACGACGCATGGGAAGCGAACAATTAAGTGAGGGAAAATCCAGTTGCTGGTCGAAGGATAAAGGGTCCGTAGACACGCGTTGAC
Organism: Macrothele yani; assembly: GCA_039090855.1. Lineage (NCBI taxonomy): Eukaryota > Metazoa > Arthropoda > Arachnida > Araneae > Macrothelidae > Macrothele > Macrothele yani. Next base: position 153,522,030 of record CM077030.1, read on the forward strand.
CAACTCCTGCAGTCGACTTTTGTGAAAGTTTCGATTCTGAAGCTTTCTGTGCAGTGGAAGAAGGTGTTGCTCGGCTCAGAAGAGGGCCAGAAGTTGTAGGAGAATTATTAGGAGCCTGTGATGCTAGATGTGGGCAATGCACACGTAAATGATTCTCTCCGTGGCAAAAAGTGCAGTGGAGGAAGGTAGTCACTTCAATTCTCCTACGTTGCTGTCCACAACCAACGTTGAGCACCTTTGGGCAGGCGAGCAAATGTTCATCAGATGGAAAGATCACTCTTGCACTTCGGCGAAATCCTCCTATGGATTTATCGTCTGGATCTCTCGGCGCGGCTGAAAGAGTAGTAACTGGCCCAACAACTCGGCCGAACTTACTGAGTACAGTGCACAGCGCAACGTCTGACACCTCAGGTGGAACCGGATAAAATGTAACCAGGATTGGACGCTGAGAGACAGGTTCTGGTAGAAGATGGACGTCTTTGAGGGACAAACCTTCTGTCAAGACAAGATCCGCATGCTCTTTAAGAGCAAAGTACACCAACACAGCTCGAGGTTTTCGAGCCATGTGAGTAATACTGGCTCCAGCTGGAAGTATCTGCTTGAGAGCCATACTATATTCTTTCAACTTTGTGTCTGGGAGCGCATCAAAACACACTCCGAAGTCCATTCTAGAATAGAATTGTTTTCCCGCTGGGGAATCTTCGGGAATATCTATGGTGGCAGTAAGGCCATCAACAATGACGTACGAGTCTGGTAAGACTTCTGCAACAAACTTGGAAGGAGCTTTTGTTCCAGTAAGAGCGGCAGAGTATGCCCTAGGAGCAGGACTCGAGCGTGAGGGCTGCAACGCAACCGGCTGTTTGAACTGAGTTGAAGTAGAGGGTAAATTAGCAGCGCTGTCAGACACATCCATGTCTTCACTTAAAGCAACAGAGAGTTGCGCTGCACTGACGTCACTGGTCGAAGCAGGGCAAGAAGCTTGAGCTGTAGTTGAGGAGTCACTTTCCACTTCTAGTGGTTGGGTGACGTCACCTACAAGCATTGGAGGAGATTGGTCTCGTGTCGAGGAGGAGGAGGAGGCGGCAGGAAATGCCTCGCTGATATGGGCGTGGACATCGCTCTTATCAGCAGCAGCCGCCGCCATTGTTAATGACGAGGGCTGCCTGAGAAATCGACGAGCTCGGTCGACAATTCAAATGATGATAACAGAAAAAAATAAACTACTCACCAACTTGGGAGATGTATCAAAACAAAGCACGAACCTTCAGCTTGAAGGAACACGAAAGGAAAATGACGAACCACACGATAAAACACACTAAATAGGCACACAACACGGAGCTCAGAAAAAACGTGACTTAGGCCAAAGGTGGACCGACACCGTACTAATGTATGCCAATAAATGCTATGTTGTGTCCCTCTTCTAGGTGTCCGGTGACTTTTGTGAGTACATTGTATACAATTACGACAGATGCCACAGAAACCAATCAACAAGGTACACCTGCTGGCTTTGCGACGTGAATCGCTGGGTCAAATTCCACAGAACCATATTGCTGATCTCATTTCCACAATGCCTGGCAGAGTGAAAGCCCCGTGTACTTCAAGGAGTTAGTTATACTGTTCTTAGTGCTGTCTGTGTATAATTCCATATTTATAATTACACAACTGTATTTTACTCAAAGCTGTAAAAAATTTAGCTGTTACCATTTAGTACCTAAATAAAAACAAATTTAACGCAGACAGTTTTCCTGGACTGCCCTTTTGAATTCTGATTTCGTATAAATACAATACTCGCTCAGGTAGATAAAAGGTTTCAGTTCTTTGAATTAGAGCATAGTATGTATGCATTTCTTACCAAACGAAACTATCCTCCTGTTGAAGCTGTATTAATATCAGCTAAAGAATTCATTAAATTTGGTACCGACGTATCAGATGAAATTTTAGATAGATTTCTTACAAAGTATATAATATCATTTGGCGGACAACATAAACATTCAGGTCCAAAAGAGCTTCTTCAACGCGTAGTAGATTGTAATTGCAGCGACATTTTCTTACATTTGATGATCCCTTTATTATTATTTTTGACTATACCAGCAAGCGTTGCATATTCCAAAAGATCATTTAAAAATCAAAATAAAAAATAATTAAAACATATTTAAGATTAACCATGAGCCACGATCGTTTGCTATCCTGAGCGATACTTTTCATATTTTTCTGCAACAATGACAGTTGTAGGTATCTATTTCTATTTTTGAAGAAGGGCCTATTTCCTGATTTTTGGTGCAAACAACTTCAATCTGTTTTTTGTGAATCGTCAGCGAAGTCGAAATGCAATAGCTTCTGATTAATTGTAGCACAGCGGGGTTAGGGCACTTTGGCCCAATTAAGCGGCAGCCCCAATTATGCGAAGCTGTATTCCAAAAAACTCATTTGGGGTGTTCTTCAAGAATTGTCCAAAGTAAATGGCTTCCCCTATTGACCGATCGCCCAATTAACCGGAATCTACTGTACTCATAACTCACGAATCCCAAACGGACAACATATTTATTATTTCTCTGTCATTTGAACGTCCTCAAAATTTCTATGCGAATTATTGATAAAACTGGTAGATTTGGGTAAGGAAAAATTATAATATCTTTTGATCCATAATAACAACTATATAATCTGCAAAACAAAGCTAAACTTAAGCATTCATAAAATATTTGTGGAGTATATTGCTTATTTTGAAATAGCTGATAAGCAGAATAAATATACAACTTATGATTGTGTGTATAAAGATTTTTGACTATGTTTAAAGATTTCAGTATATTTCTTCGGCGTGGCGAGGGGGCCTCATTAATGGTTTTGCACCCCGGCACGATAATTCATGCACCGCCCCACATATTAGGCTGGTCACAAGAGCCTACTCATGCCAAGAAGAAGGCCATTTCAGGTCTTAAGAATATCTTATAAATCCTAAGTTACGAAATTTGAGTAGTCATGCCTTTCTATAGGGCTTAGATTATTGCGTCACGGAACTTTGTGGCAGTTTTTTACGCTTTCCAACCGTAGGTTGAAGAAGCGTATGCCCATATGTTCCAGCTATGTCCGCCTGTCTGTCTGCCCATTAACACGATAACTCGAGTAAAAATGGTTCGATTTCGATGAAATTTTAGTATGTATTAGGGGACCACCTGGGGACGAACCCTATTGAAAATGGACGAAATGGGGTCAAAGGTGAGGATATAGGAGCTGTATCTATTCCATTAACGTTATGCGTCATAAGTTGCGGAAATATGGATTTCAATGAAATTTTAGTATGTAGTAGGGTACTACCTGGGGACGAAACCTATTGAAAATGGATGAAATGGGTTCAAAGTTCAGGATATAGGAGCGAGATGCATTCCATTGCTCTTATGCGTCATAACTTGCGTAAAAATGGTTCGATTTCGATGAAATTTTAGTAGGTGGTAGGAGACCACCTGGGGACGAACACTATTGAAAATGGGTGAAATGGGGTCAAATGTCAGGACATAGGACTGGGATCCATTCCATCACCCTTATGCGTTCTAACTTACGTAAAAATGCTTCTATTGCGACAAAAGTTTAGTATGTTGTTCCGGAGTTATACCGAACCAATTCTGTTTAATATCATCCAAATGGGGTCAAAGGTCATGGCACAGGTTCGAGATTTATTTCACCGCCATTATCCTCATAACTTGAGTAATAACTTGAGTAATGATTTCTGGTATGTTGGAAAGCGTATCATAATCAATGCACTGCATGATTTTACTAACTTGTATGGAATCGGATTTTGGATTTTTGAACAAAACATGTCTCAAACCACGAATTATGAATGCATGCTTTGCAGGGAATAACACTGGAACTTTATAGTGGCTGGCTCAGAGCCCCGATCTTAACCCTATCGAATATATTACAGATGAAATAGAAGCCAAGATCATAGAACTCCTGAATGAACTCATTTTCCGGCAGACATGAAGTTACTAGGTTTCTTCACCACTAGTTAACTGAAAGTGCTCTTACTGGAGAAGTAAACGTGGCGAATAGTTGGCTGAAAATCTATTTCTTTCAACAAAAGTTATATTTGTCGTGCAGCTTATGATATTTAATAGAGAGTACATGCATTTCCCTAATTTGTGACTCCAGATTGCAATAATGTCAAATACTTTCATATTCTTCACTGATCTTACCGTACTATTTCTTTAACGCCATCCTCTAGTGCAGAGCAGAACACGTTTACAACGAGCCGTATTTAGCGGTATCGCGCATCTATCGAGCAAAATAGGAACTTTTGTTTGGTATAATGTTAATTAGAAGCTCATTTGATTGTTTCTGATGGAACCAAATTTAATGAAGTCCCGGATTCAACGAGGGACAGAAAATCTGAGATGATCACTTTTTACAAGCAAAGTAACAAAATCTAATGAAATTCCATGTTTAACGAGGCAGAGTAAAATCTTCTGCGCACTCTCGTGAAATGAAGGAATAGAAATGGTGGCATACAGGACGAAATTGCGATAGCTATGGGAAATCTCGGTGTGCTAGTGGTAGAAGTTTGGTAGAAAAGCAATGGAGAGGGAATACATCAAACGCTCAACAAGCGAGTCGTGAGAGAGGCTCGGCCAGGCACTCCATGTTTTGTGTGTATCACATCAGGGGAGTTGAAAATAGTCCACCTGCTCCTAGGCAAAACAGGATGGTACACTGATATTGTGTGTGAGTGTACTTCCGGCTCACGGATATTGTAGCTCAGAAGTACACTCACACACATGTAAGTGTACTTCTGGGCTACAATATAAGTGATATATAGGGAGTAATGCAACTGGGATGTCGCCAGAGGGGTAACAGAAAATAAAAATTCCAGGAGTTGTGTCCATTGCTCCTTTCACCCTCCAAGTGAGCGCTGCATTAGGAGGATCGGTGCTGCTTTTGCTTCACGTATGTTTCGTAGTTAGTTTCAAATTTGGTTTCAAATCGGACAATACAATTTTTAAAAGTTTGCCAAGTGGTTGTCCGTCAATCGTGAACGAAGTTTTGATTTAACATATTTCATTCTAGAGAAAGCTTGTTCACAAAGATATGTACTGCCAAACACTGAAATCATTTTCCTGGCAAAACTTTTCAGGTGTGTAAAATTATTCCTAGGCAAAAGATAATAAATTGTAATTAAACTTTCACTCTTAAACAATGCCTTCAAATTATTATTAGATCGCAAATCTAACAGTTCCAACTGTAAATTCTCCATGGCATCATCAACTCTAAAAGTAAATGGATCCTGCAAAAGCTGGAGTTATTTTTCATGCTTGTAAAAATCACCGAAACGTCGTTCAAACTCAGCTTTCAACAACTTAATATTTGTGACACCGTGCTCAACATCAAAAATAAACTTATCAGACATCTTGTCCCACATATACTTACGAGATGGGAAAATTATAAAAAATTTTTCTGTGCAAACTGTTGCTTGAATAGTTCCAGTACTGAAAATCCTCCCTCACTCTTCTGAAAGGCACTATAGTAGTAATAATAAACAGGTTTTAAAAACGAAGTATCAATGAAACATTGCTATGATATCCGGCCATGCTGTAACATATAGCAACTCCCTTTCTCAGCCAGAAAAGAAAATTAAATATGTACAATGAATTTTAAAATTGCAAAAATTGAAATTTTCCGGCGGGCCGGATCCCGGTTCTCAGAGGGCCGGATTTAGCCTGCGGGCCGTAGTTCGGTGACCCCTGATTTAACGCATACGATTAGCCTCGCGACAAACAGACAACTCAACTAACCCCGACGAATCACGAACCTGACTTGCGTGAAGTCCAAGGTCACAACGAGTGCACCAACAGGCATTGAAGAAGAACATCTACGAGGCAGTGGCAGCGATCACTGGCATGTTCACAAAACCTGCAAAGAAACTTTTCGGAGGGTGCACAACGTTCCGTGATTGGCTTGCGAAATCACGTGATACAAATTGAAGATCGTCTTTAGTGAACGCCACGTGGGAGAAACAAACGGGAAGAAAAACGAAAAACTGCTTCAGTGATCGATATCAACATGAATTACAATATTGGAAGAATAATATCGAGTTTTCCGAAAATTACGACTATAAAATCAAGGAGATAAAAAAGAAGGAAGAAAAAAATTTAGTTGCTTTCTTTAAAGAAAAGTTATTGACAAAAGAATCAGTTGAGGTAATTTTACGGCAAGTTTTGATACTAATATTCAGGGTATATTATCTGAAAGAAGTATTTGCTTTATGAATAAGAAAAAGACCATAATATGGATTGATAAAATTTTTGTGGAGATAATAATAAGCATCCCTCTAAAATAAATTCGTATTATAAATACTTAAAATTTATGCGTTTTACTAAGGAAAAAAGCAGATTCTAAGTCAAATTTTCGGATAGTACTCCAACTCTTCCTTTCTGAAAATTTGACTTAAAATTCTCCTTTATTGCTTCGTAAAGATCACAAATATGAAGTTTTTGTAATGCATTAAGTCTAGGAATAGCCATGTTATTAATTACTACTAAATTCGTATTATTTGTGTTTTAGTGATGATCACTAAATTCGTATTATACAAAAACAACTTTGATATTCCTTATATTTTTTGAAATTTAAGTATGTGGTTTGCACCCAAATTGTTGAATACTATATAAAAATAGTAAGAGACAAAATAAAATTTAGTTTGCTATTTCACGAATCGGTTCAGATTGGAACAAAAATCGGGACTTCTGGTCCCCTTATATTAGAGCCTCAGTCGACATTCAAAATATTAAGTACACTGAAGAGCAATTGAATTAGAGATACCTGTCTAGTAACGTGTAGCACTACCTTTCGCCCTGATGACGGCTGCGATTTGTCTCACAAGATACCGGAAGCGTTGGGAAGCCATACGGATCCACGACCGCTGAACAAGCTCCCACAGTTCACGAAGATTTGATGAAGGGGGGTTCAGAGCCTCGAACATCTCTCTCGATGGCATCCCAGATGTGCTCGATGGGATTGAGGTCAGGTGACCTAGCATGCCAAGGAAGCGAGGTCACGTCGGTGGAGTGTTCATCCAACCATTCGGATACAATTCGGGAGCGATGACACGGTGCAATGTCTTGTTGCAGGATGAGGTCACTAATGGGATGTTGAAGACGCTCAAACGGGAGCAAATGGTCGTCCAGGATATCCCGGTAACGTTGACCTGTGAGGAACGATGTCACACATACCAGAGGTCCCATTTCAGTCCACGTAAACAGTCCCCAGACGAGAATGCCACCCCCACCAGCTTGAAGAGTACCCTGCTGGCAAGAAGGATCCATCGCTTCATGTGGTTTGCGCCGTACTCGTATCCTGCGATCCGCATGTACCAACGTGAATCTCGACTCATCAGTCAAGGCAACATTTTCCCACATGTCTAGGGTCCAGTGGAGAGGTTCCCGCGCCCATGCTAATCTTTGCACCCTGTGATGTGCGGTCAGCAGCGGTACCCTAGTGGGACGATGGCTTCCGTACCCCATAGCGAGGAGATGGTTCTGGATGGTGTGGCTGCTTACACGTTTATGTGCACCAGCGTTAAATTGCCGAGTGATTTCTTGCACTGTGGCCCGTCTATCCGCTGTTACAATGCGAGCTAGCCAACGATGACCCCGCTCATCCACACGCTGTTGTCCACGGCAGTTAGCCCTTGCAGAGATGGTTTTACCGGATTCGATGTACTCACGGTGCACCCGTGACACAATGGCTCGGGAAAATCCCAGTGCCTGCACGGATTCCGAGGTAGAGTGACCCATTCGTCGGGCCCTGACAATTTGCCCACGATTAAATACGCTTAGATCTTTCGTCTTACCCATACTGCGTCCTACTCTTACTGATTCCCGTCGCATCACTCCTTATATTGTCGGATCGCTGCATACGTCATGTCGTTTCCGTTTTCAGGGCCGCCCATGGCGCCACATTTGCATAACGCCAGCTGTCTCTAATTCAATTGCTGTTCAGTGTATATGTTAACCACGACCAATGTATGAATTCAAGTTGTATGTGTTACCTAGGACCAATACATAATATATAAACCTTTAATCAAAAAGAGAAATAATTAAAAGGAATTTCCAAAACGCGCAAGAATAACTCTTCCGCGGTTCCTTTCAAAATAAAAGGACAGAAATGCTATCGTGAAAATTCTCTGTGAAAAATCCTCTGTTTATTCACTTTCAACATCTCTGATGATATAGTTCTGTTTTCCATGGATGAACGCATGTTCTCACCAAGAATCTTTCAATTACTGTAATTATTCACGATATTATAATATTAATAAAAAGTTTGGTAAAGTAGCAGTAGAACACCCTGTAGTAGTTTATAACTTCTTTACTTAATGAGTAACCCTATGCTTCATCAAGTGCAATATTTCATCACTTTTCTAATCCTCTTTCCAATCATGGTGTTTCTTTTCCAGACATAAAAACCTCCTTAACATCAAGGCATTTTTTTATCCAAGCCGACGTAGAACCATTAATAGGAAGAAAAAAAAGTTTAAGAAAAGATATTTTAGAAGGTAAGTAGGAGACTTTGATTAGAGAATTTACACTAAAAATTTTTTATCTGGTTTTTATGCTGACGACGGGATATGCCACTCATTGAGAATACGGATACGTTTTTTATGACAAAAGTTCTCGGAATCTTTAAAAATTCTGAAGTTACTTTTATGCAGGAATAAAAGAAGGATTACTTACGTGATCTAAAGAAGGGATTAGCAAAATTAAATAGCACGGTCTTCTGGATGGAAGAAATAGCACAGATTCTGTTTTTCTGTTTTTTTTTATGGGAATAAATTACTCGGATTTCTGAATACCATAAATCTAAAATTTTTGTGTTACCGAAGAGAAACGTTGAAAAAAAAAGCTGTTTGTCACTTTCCAATGGAAGTATTCTCGTTCTCTAAGATGTGCTGAATAGTGTTGAGCACTAATAAGAACAAATACAGTCAAACCTCGATTTAACGAACTTCAAGAGACCAACAGTCTTGTACGTAAAATCGCAGAATTTGCTAAATCGAGGAAGCCTTTCGAATGAAGCATTCAAATTAAGCTAATGTTCATAATAGAATACGTAAGCAGCCATGTTCTCTTTCTTTCAGTGACATTTAAATTATGTATAGTACTTTTAATTACGAATTTATTATACAAAATGTTATAATACGTACACATTTACTTTGCATATCAAATACATTATTCATAGATATTACTTCAACATGTAGGATAAAAATATAAGTGTACTTTAAAATTGCGAGAAAAATACGATAGTTGATTTTTTTCCAAGCATTTAGTTTCTTAAATAATGATTTCAGTTCCTAAACTGCATGAAACAGAACATCAATTAGTACTAATTAACTTGCAAAAACAGAATATGTGTTGATTATCTTTAGACACTGTAGAAAAGAAATGCTTTAGAGAATATTGCTTATGTTTTTTAGCTTTATATATTGCAGCTTCAATTTTATGAAGTGCATGAAAAACATCATCATTAATATCGAAGGGCATCAAGCACATTTTAAACTGTTACCAGCATAACTAAAGTGGCTAACTTTCATTCCTACTTCATCTTCTTCATCAGAATCTGATGCATTTAGTCCAATCTGTTCAACGAAAACATGATCAAGGCATTTGGGCTAACATTTTACGTGAAAATGCTGGTTAACATAATTTTGTGGTTTAAAAAAAAAAATGTTCGCTAAATTGAGGAAATGTGTTCGTTAAATCGGGAGACGCCAAGCAGTAATTTCAATGTGATTCCGTAGCGACCATAAAAAATGTACGTAAAATCGCAGTCCGGTAAACAGGGATTTGACTGTATAAGAACCCTTAATGAGTGCACACAGAATGGTGAAAAAGAAAAGCCCGATGAAATGCAGCTGGATGGTCAACATGAGCAAGAAGTAAAGGTGCAATTAACTAAGGGAAAAATTTACAACCGCCGTTCCATAAAAACTGAGGGTAAAATCACACAAAATGAAGAAATATAGGTACAGCAAAATATATGTTATTCTTTTTCAAAGTATTTTTCCACGGATGATATGCAACGGTCCCACCGTTCAGTTCACTTTTGAAAGAATGTGGCGAAGACATTTTATGGAAGCTGCTTTAGCGACCCCTGTACAGCTTGAATAACGTCAGCATCTGTGTTGAATGTTACACCACGGAACTTCTCCTTCATTGTTGCAAACAACCAGAAATCGCACTGGGCGAGATCAGGACTGTAGGCAGGCTGTGGCATGATTTCAGAACTACATTTCGTAAGAAACTGTTGAACACAAGCAGCCACATGTGGGCGAGTGTTATTATGGTGTAGGGTCCAATTGCACACCAGTTTTGGTTGCTTAATCGATATGTGTCGTCGGAGACGCTTCAAGACAGAAATGAAATACTCAGCATTGACAGTAATTTGTGGAGGAACGGCATGCTGGTAGACTACACCTTTATGATAAAAGAAAATCATCATCGTCACCTTCCCAGCTGATTTGGTTTGGCGGATATTTTTGGAGGAGGTGAATCTGTGTGTTTCCAGACACTCGTTGCGCGCTTCGTGAGGGGGTCGAAATAGTGGAGCCATGTCTCATCGGCAGTTATTACTGTGTTTAAAAAACTTGGATCCTTTGCAATCATTACTCATGACACATCTGAACTTTGGCTAACAATTGTTCTCTCGTCAATTGATGAGGTTCCCATCTGGAACACACACACTATGCAGCCGTAATTTGTAGCGTATAATGCGGAATGCCGACGTTTCTGAAATATTAGTTAAATGTCTTCACACGTCATTCGTCGATCTTCTTGCAGGATTGCCCAAACAGTGTTAACAATACGCTACGTAACAACGCTTTCAGGCCGACCAGGCCTAGGAGCGAGTTCTGCCGACAAACGCCCTTTTTTGAAATCATGGTGCCGTCTAAAATTCGTTGACTCAACCAAACATTTATCATCCTAAATTTGCTTCATTAAATCACCTGTTTCTGAAGCCCAAACGATAGCAAAATTTTATCGCACAACGCATTTCACTTCTTAACCTTGAATAACTCACCTCCACAGCTGTATGGCGAAATGCAGACGTACCTTAAACAACTGCGCAATAACAAAACCAGAATCGTCTGCCACGGCTAAAAACTGTTGCCATAGATACTTTCTTAATTCGGTTAGTCGTCTGAGTGGTTATTTCTCCCCTTCGACGGTTACCAACTGGAAAAAATTACTCTCGGTTTTTATGGAACGGCTTTCGTACATTTATAATTAACTCCCAATTGCCTGCAAATAAATTAAGAAGAAATGACTAAGAAGATTTCACCGTAAGATACTATTATCTGGATTCATTAATTTTAGCAAAGCAAAATTAAGCATAGTGGAACCCCAGAATTACTGTCAATGCTCCGACCGGAAAAATTGACCATTGCTGGGACGTGGAACGAGGTGACGCTGATGTCAAGACGGCAAATCGCAGCGGTACACTTCTCGGTCTAGATTAATTGGGAAAACATCTGGCCCCGAAGCAAAAGGGTACGGGTTCGATTCTCGGCATAGGCAAATGGGTTGTTTCGCTACATTGGCGCACGAACGCAAAATACATTTCCTGGTCGTTGGAATCTTCGAAAACTATGTGATATTTGTTTAACAGATACATCTGGAATTAGAATTCCTTTTTCTACACTGGGCTTTTCTTCAAGTGTGGTTTGCCCGTTGATCCGGAAACCTACGATTACGTCCCATCCCTTTTTCAAGGGCAGGGGGAGGGGTGATACGTGACATGTGCTATGTTCGTTCCACATATCGTCTGGAATTATCCAGAGTTACTTCTCAGTGAGCTCTCCTTCAAGTGTGGTTTGCCAGTTGACCCGGAAACCTACGATTCTATGTCAAAATGGCAAAGTTACAGATACAAACTCTGTCGATGTAGCTTAATTGGGAAAGCATTCGGTTATGGAGTAGAAAGATGTAGGTTCGATTTTGCCACCGGTTAGGCCTAAGTTAACATTGCTAGTCCGTTGCATTTGTACAAAATAAGAATAATTGTATGAAGCTGAAGCAGAAAGAAAACGGTTGCGATACTTTCTCCAAATGCTGAATGTTTAGTAAAGATCAATATGATAAATAAATGAATCATGGTATAGAGAACTTTAGAAAGGCAGTGTCTGACGGCTGGTCTAAAACAGTTGAAGAGTGGAATAAATGAATAAATGAATCATGGTATAGAGAACCTTTGATGAATCATGGTATAGAGAACTTTAGGAACTTTAGATGAATCTTAGATGTATAGAGAACTTTAGGAACTTTAGATGAATCTTAGATGTATAGAGAACTTTAGATGAATCATGGTATAGAGAACTTTAAATGAATCATGGTATAGAGAACTTTATAAATGAATCATGGTATAGAGAACTTTAGAAAGGCAGTGTCTGACGGCTGGTCTTAAACAGTGGAAGAGTGGAGTAAATGAATAAATGAATCACAGTATAGAGAACTTTGGATGAATCATGGTATAGAGAACTTTAGAAAGGCAGTGTCTGACGGCTGGTCTTAAACAGGCTAGGATACAAGGGTTATGGTATGGTGTTTCTCCACTCGAATCAAAGGGCCCAGACACTCCCACAAAAAGATGCCCCAGACCCTAACGTTGCCTCCACCAGCTTGAAGTTTAGTGACAGTGAAAACTGGGTCCATGCTTTCCTGCTGCTGTCTTCATATCCTCACACTTCCATCTGCCAGCTGTAGTTGAAATTGTGATTCGATGGACCACATTACGCTTTTCCACTCATTTACTGTGGACTTTCTGTGTTTCTGAGTGAACTAGAGGCGTTATTCTTGTTCGCTGCAGATAGCAACGACTTACGGACAGGCCGTCTTATTCTGTAGCCCATACGATGAAATGTGCGGAGAATTGTTCGTTGACAGGCCATCGGACTTGGCCCCTGATTCAGATTATCTGTAATCTGACGAAGTGTTGCCCGCCTGTTGGACTGAACAAGACTGCCTACACTCCGCTCAGTTCGACCATCCAGTAGCTGCTGACGATCACACACTTTGCTCTGAGACCCTAGTTTTTAGCACGACTTTTGTAAAACAAGTTAGTAAAATCATGCAATGCATTGATAATGATACGCTTTCCAACATACCAGAAATTATTACTCAAGTTATGTGGCTAATGGCTGTTGAATAAATCTCTCTCCTGTGTCCTGACCTTTGACCCCATTTCGATGATATTCAACAGAACCGGTTCACTATACCTCCGGAACAACATGATAAAGTTTTGTTGCAATAGAAGCAGTTTTACGCAAGTTATGAGAATAATGGCTGTGGAATAAATCTGGCTTTTGTGCAATGACCTTTGACCCCATTTCGTTGATATTCAACAGAACCGGTTCACTATACCTCCGGAACAACATGATAAAGTTTTGTCGCAATCCAAGCATTTTAGGTAAGTTATGAAGCACAATTGCAATGAAATGGATCCCACTCCAGTGTCCTGACCATTGACCCCATTTCGCCCATTTTCAACAGGGTCCGACCCCAGTGGCTCCCTACCACATACTAAAATTTCATCGAAATGGAACCATTTTTACGCAAGTTATGACACATAAGGGCAATGGAATATATCCCGCTCTTATGCCCTACCTGACCTTTGACCCCATTTCACCTATTTTCAACAGGCTTCGTGCTCAGGTGGTTCCCTATCACATACTAAAATTTCATCGAAATCGAACCGTATTTACGCATGTTATGACGCATAAAGGCAATGGAATGGATCCCGCTTTTATGTCCTGACTTTTGATCCCATTCCGCCCATTTTCAACAGGACTCGTGCCCAGGTAGTTCCCTACTACATACAAAAATTTCATCGAAAGCGAACCATATTTACGCATGTTATGACGCATAAGGGCAATGGAATGGATCCCGCTTTTATGTCCTGACTTTTGATCCCATTCCGCCCATTTTCAATAGGACTCGTGCCCATGTGGTTTCCTACCACATACTAAAATTTCATCGAAATCTAACCATTTTTACCCAAGTTATGATGCATATAGGCAGTGGAATGGATCCAGCTCCTGTGTCCTGACCTTTGACCCAATTTCACCCATTTTCAATAGGGATCGTCCCCAGGTGGTTCCCTACCACATACTAAAATTTCATCGAAATCGAACAATTTTTTTCACGTGAGTTATCATGCGTACGTGCGGACGGACAGACGCACGGACAAAGCTGCAGCATATATGCTTCTTCAACCTACGGTTGGAAAGCGTAAAAAAGATCGTGCTTATGTTACCGGTTTGTCCGTCCGTCCATCCGTTCGCGTGTACCGACGCTATCTCTGCAACTATTAGTCCGATTTGTAAAATTCTTTTTGCATTGGGAAGCTTGAAATATGCGAATGATGATCCTTCATTTGGTTTTTTTACGATGTACAATTTCGCCGCAAGAGGGCGTAAATGCAGATGATGTCGAATTCAAAAATACGTTTTATTCCACATATTTGCTTCTAAAGATCCGATTGAAAAAATTCTTTTATTTTTCGATTCCATTTATGTCGAAGAGTATTTTAGATATAGTTACTTTTCAAATTACGCATGGATTTTCCGCTAGGGGGCGTTAAAGTAAATTACGTTTTTCCGGATAACTCTTCTTCTAAAACTCCGATTTTAAAATTTTTTCTTCAGCGGGTACACCTCCTGATGGAAAATGTTTTGCATATAATTTCAAATTTTTGGTAAAGAATACTTTGGCCAATAGGTGGCGTAAGGGTTAATTTTTGCGTCTGATGTACAGTATTTGCCATAAAATCTGAGCTTCTAAAATAACGATTGAAAAAATTCTTTCGTGGACTCTCATCGATAAATTTTCATTGACATTTTCGCCACTCACATTGATTAACCTTTTCGGAATGTTTTCTTCCTAAAATATTCCACAGTTTCTCCGCCAGGGGGCGTAGATGTATATCTTATTTTTGTCAATATCTCTACTTCTGGGAGTCCAATTTAAAAATTCTTTATTTGTTGGATAGTGTTTCCAGTGTGATATGTTTTTCATATAATTTTAAAAAATTCAAGTAATTCGTATACTTTCCGCTAGGGGGCGTAAAGGTAAATTCCCTTTCCTCCTATATCTCTGCTTCTAAATCTCCGATTTGAAAAATTCTTTCTTCACCGGATACCGCTCCTGATACGAAATCCTTTGCACGTAATTTCTAATTTTTGTAAAAAATGGTTCGGCCACCAGGTGGCGTAAGTCTTAATTTCCGCTTTTGATGCATTTGCAACAAACTATGGGCTTCTAAAATGTCGATTGCAAAAAAAGTCGTTTGTTGACAGATACTACTCATGTCGACAAACCTTTTAGGAACATTTTCTTTTTGAAATAATGCATGGTTTTTACGCCAGTGGGCGTAGATGTATATATATATATTTTCAATATCTCTACTTCTAAGAGTCCGATTTGAAAAAATCCTTCTTTGTTGGATGGTGTTTCCGATGCGAAACGTTTCCCCTATAAATTCAAAAATTTACAGTAAATCATAGACTTTCCGCTAGGGGGCACAAAGGTAAATTGCGTTTTCTGCGTTATTTCTGCTTCTAAAACTCCGATTTGAAATATTCTTCTTGTAGCGCATAAAAGACCTGATGGAAAATATTTTTCTCATAATTTCTAATGTTTGGTAAAGAATGGTTTGGCCCCCAGGGGGCATAAGCGTTAATTTCTGCTTCTGATGCATTTTTAGCAAAATCTGGGCTCCTGAAACTCGACTGAATTTTTTTTCTTGGATCAATACCGCTCGTATGGAAAATCCTTTTGAGAATACTTTCTTCCTAAAATAATGCATGGTTTTCCCACCAAGCGACGTAAAGTCACATCTTATTTTTGTTGATGTCTCTGTTTCAGGGAGTCGGATTCGAAAAATTCTTTCTGTGTTGGAGAGCGTTTCCGGTGCGAAATGTTTCTCATATAAATTCATGTCTTTCTTAACGCACACGTTTTTAACCAGAGGGCGTAAGCTCACGATTCCGTTTACAGCAATATCTGAGGGATTAAAAACCCGATTAAAAAACTTCTTTGTTCCGTCAGATACTATTGTTTTCCATACCGGTTCCATTGACTTTTAATAGCTTTGACAAATTTAATTTGCGTCAGAACGGATTCAAAAGACGTGCTTATTACACTCGAAAATTCGGTGTCATCTTCCTTGTTTGACTGGTGATCAACATGTTGTAAAATTAACAACTGCTGCACTCGAACATATCACAAGTGCAACAGTTTTGCTGGTTCTCGCACCAATTCTTCGAGCACCCACGATCATTCCACGTTTAAAGTTCGTCAGATCGCGTCTTTTACCCATTATGTCTTGCACAATGCACTTCATGCTTTCAGCGTTCCTTTTATATACCGATTCAGCCATCTTGCATCAGCAGCATCTGCGGTATAGCTATTTTGCATAAAATGGTCTAGTAGTGATAATAATTTGGTGTATGCTGTAGTGGTACTGAAAAGATCTCCGAAAATTTAGGAGTTCAAAATAATTTGGCAAGAAACAATGGAACACAAGTTACTATGACTTCAAACGGAATTTATTCTCCGGAAAATAGCTCAAAAACTGATGCGCTGCGCATTTTTATCTATCTTTCCTAGTTATAGTAAATCGAGGAAGATGTAACTATTTATTTTTAATGTGTAGCACTAATATGCACCGATTTATGAAAGTAATGCGATGCATTAATGAGCTGTCGCTAAGGTAATTAGATTATAGTAACGCTATTCATACATCAAGAATTTATGAAACATCAATGAGAATGTTTACAATGAAATACAAATCAGCATTTTCCTGGCATTGAAGAATCGCACAATTCAAATTAATATTTTCATTCTACTGAATGCAAGCAGAGTACAGAGAGAAATTAAAAATTAATTTAAGTACAGGTTCAGTTCCCGCTCGCTGCCGATGTCAAAAATTCTAAATATTCTCTAGGGAAATCAATATTATTCCGAGATATGGTGGTACTTTAGTATAAAAATGGAATATTTCCCCCGTTAACCATAGTAACACAGCGCTCGCCAGATATGTGGCACGAGGAACTGTTCAACCGGATTGGAAAAACATTAAATTGCTACACACACTCGCCTCTGTATACTCGTTGTATAACTGAACGTTTATACATCGAGGCCTTCGGGGACGGATGCTGTAACGATAATTCCACAATTGAAATACACAGAATTTGGAAGAGACTCATTACAACCACGAACTTACATAACATTTCTTGTTAAATATGTAAGTTATAACACATACGTATATTTTGCACCCTGTTTATCATATTTCCACATCGACATCATCTGATTCGTGATTTAGCATTGAAATGATGGCAACAGAGTGACACCCTTGCGACGCTATTCCATACCTGTACGTCATCATAGGTGTCCTCAAAGGATTATATGAGCATTATTGCCGATTAGGTCTGTCTTATGGGAGCACATGTGCAGCAGCGGCTCTCCTCCATCAGAAGACGGGTCGATTGTCAACCCGAAAGTACTAATGGGTTTTTAATCTTGTAAATATCTGTCGTTTTGTAAATTAAACATATCGTGTAAAGACGGTGTAAGTTCTTTAATGTATGGAATATTATACATTCCACGAGAGAAGATATAGTGTTAAGCCTGAAAACGCTGAAAGAGAATGAACTCAAATTTACATAGAGAAATCAACTAAAAATGAACGTTAATTTAGAGTATACATCACAATGGAGATTGGAAGAGTGGAAAAAAAGTGATGTGTTCCGACGAGTCGGGGTACACATTGTTCTGTACCGACGGATGGCAGAGAATTTGGTGGAAGCCCCATTCAGTAATCAATCTACTCGACTTTTAAGGCTGTCTTTGAACGAGTGTTAGGATTCATCTTCTGCGATAGATGGCGCAAAATATAAATTCTTGGGCGTTGCTTTTACGTCTTGAGGAAGTGTTCCAGAAGTTAGCGTCAGCGAATGACTGAAGACCTTACCATATTCAGAATGGAAGCTGTCGCTCGTTGGCTCAACAATGAAAAAACAAAATACGCCCTGTTAAGTTTTAACCAATGGCATTATTTGGGGGTGCAGCTTAGTAGGAAGGTGTAGTTTCTGTCTCAAATTCAAGTGTTTTCTGGTAATGTACACATTTTCTCTTCAAAAAATGAACGTACAGTAAAATTTAAGATGATCTATAGAAGACAAGATTCCAAATTCACTTCAGTGCCTATTCTTTGATTTCTATTTGGCCTAGATAATTAAAGTAATCATACAGAAATGAGAGATTCCGTTTCTTCCACACATAAACACTGCGAAGCTAACTTCTGGCGCCATCTAGCGCCAAATTGGAATACTTTTGAGTCAGATAAATTGAATTAAAAAAAAAAACCGTTCTAACAAATATTTCGGAAAAATAACTGCGACACGTATTAGCTATGGGTCGTTTTTATTTGTGCTCAAAATTTCAAACTCTACAAAGTAATAGTTTTCGAGAAAATGTGTACAAAAGAATTTGCATTACAGATATAGGACAGAATTTCTGTTACACTCATTATATTAGAGCCTTAAACACAATTTAAGGTTTTAGAGGTAGTGTCATGATGTAGGGCACGTTCTGTTTGTATGAAAGTAATCCCCTGATATTTCTGGATGGTCTGGTGTCCTCAAAGGATTATATGAGCGTTATTGCCGATTAGGTCTGTCTTGCAAGGCTGAATTTTTATGCAGCAGGTGACGGCTGTTTCATGGACGAAAATGTAACTGTCTATAACGCAAGATGTGTTCCGCAGTGGTTGAGCGTATGACAACGACTCCTACCCTCTTCCCTGGCCATCACAAATTTCGGATCTGAATCCCATTTAGAATGTATGGGACATTTTAGAAAAACAGATCAGGGAGCAAAGTCCTCTTCCGTCAAATCTAAGCATGTTAAATGAATGTCTGGTTAACGTTTGGTGTACTGTGGACGTAGATGCACTCCAACACCTTGTGGAACCTATGCCAAACAACATATGCGCTGTAATTAGGGCTAAAGTAGGTCCAACCCGATACTGAAAAAGATTTCTAATTCAGTGGTCGGTATGTATAGTTCATGAAGCTTTACCAAGGTCATTATGACGGCATGAGGCTTAGCAATGTCCTGTTGAAGGAGCGCTCACTTTCGGTTGAAAAACCCAGAGTATCTCTTGCTTCGGTTTGCCGTGCATCCTATTCAGGATCTCGGAATACAGTACAGCGTTGGCAGTTCAGCCATTCAGAACGAGCTCGTAGTGGATCTCAGAGTAGATAACCAACATCAATCCACTCTTCAACTCATACCAACTGGTGTTCCACAGGGTTCAAATTTCGGGACCTGTACTTTTCAGTATATAAATTAATGATATCTTTATTTCAATAAGTGATATAGACCTACTCCTCTATTCACAACCTCCTTCTATCACATCATCTATTAATGGTACAAACATAGAAGAGGTTAACTCCTTACTTTATTTGGGGATTACCTTACATAGGGACCTTAGATGCAACCAACATGTGGACTCTCTTCTTCTCAAACTGTCTAAGAACATTAGAGTTATCAACTTGGTATTTGCAAACCTTACCTATAAACTACTAATTAATTTATATTATACCATATTTCAGACTCATAATAATTATGCTATCTTATCGTGGGGACAGACAACTAAATGTAATTTCAAAAACTTCACATTCTTCAAAACAAATATATAAGAATAATTGACCTAAAATTTGATAGAAATACACAACTAACACTATATAATACCATAAGAGTTTTCCCAAACAAATATAACATTCTTACGATTAACCAATTATATTACTTCAATATCGGGAAAAATATGTTCAAACGTATTAAGAATAATTTAGACGCCGACATCATACAAATTATACCCCAGATACACACAAATGACACACGCACTAAATCACATATTCGGCCTATTCACCCGAAAACAAAGACCCTGAAGCAAAAGTTTAAATTACATTGGCCCATACTACTGGAACTCATTACCTACGGAATTAACTTCTTTAAATAATTTTAACCTTTTTTTAAAAAAAACTAAAAAACTTTATAATGAATTGCAGCTCCTCAAATTAATGATTACAGTGGATGGGAACTATGACTAATATTACGACTTGTATATCCTCCAGTCCTTCCAGCAGAAGTTGCACATGCAATCAAGAACATGAAGCGAGGAAAAGCTCCAGGAGAAGATGGAATTACTGTAGACATCATACAAGAAGCAAGTGGAGAAATCGAAACAGTACTCGCCCAAATTTTCACTCGATGCCTTAATGAAGAAAAGATTCCTGAGGATTGGAACACCGCTACAATGATCCTGCTACATAAGAAAGGTGACATTGAGGATCTCGGAAACTACAGACCTATCAGCCTCCTATCAGTAGTTTATAAAATCTTCACTAAAGTTCTTTCACACCGCTTGAAGGTAACACTGGACATGGCTCAACCGAGAGAACAAGCTGGATTCAGGAGTGGCTACAGCACAATAGATCATATCCACGTGCTGAGAGAACTAATTGAAAGAGCGAGGGAATATGAACTTCCATTGTGCATGGCTTTTATCGATTATGAAAAAGCCTTTGATTCGGTGAAACCATCAGCAGTTACAATGGCTCTGAAAACCTGCGGTATTGAAGATGCATACATTAATATTATTAATAACATCTATGAAAATGCAAGTGCAAAGATTAGGCTGTTTGAAAATACAAAACACGTAAAAATTGGAAAGGGAGTGAGACAAGGTGACACCATATCTCCGAAGCTTTTTAATGCCACATTGGAGGGTGTTTTTCAGTCACTGAGCTGGGAAAACAAGGGGATAAAGATTAATGGAGATTATCTAACCCACCTTCGTTTTGCTGATGACGTAGTCATTTTTGCAACTAGCCCATCAGAGCTGCAGAGTATGATCCAGGAACTTGCTGACAAGAGTAAAGAAGTGGGATTAAAAATGAACTTTCAGAAGACAAAAGTGATGTTCAATGCTTTTACAAGAAATGAAGATTTATCGATTGATGGAGAAAAGCTGGAGATAACAGACACGTACGTTTATCTTGGACAGCAGATATCAAGTGAGGGTCACATTGATGAAGAAATTAATCGGCGTACAAAACTTGCCTGGAGAGCTTTTGGAAGAAACAGCATAATGTTAAAGAGCAATATGCCATTATGTCTTAAAAGAAAAGTGTTTGATCAATGCATCCTTCCAGTGCTTACGTATGGTGCGGAGACGTGGACCTTAACTAAAAGAGACATACAAAGGCTGCAGACAACTCAAAGCAGCATGGAGAGGTGCATACTTGGTGTAACCAGGAGAGATAAGAAGAGGAACTCGTGGATCCGAAAAATGACAAGAGTGGAAGACATCATGATCAGAGTTAAATTCCTGAAATGGCAATGGGCTGGACATACTGCCAGAAGGACAGATCATCGATGGACAGCCGAAATTTTAGATTGGATTCCAAGGGACAGGAAAAGACCCAGAAGAAGACCACATGGGAGATGGGTGGATGAAATTCGAAAGTATGCAGGGGTGACATGGAGGAGACTGGCACAAGACAGACCGTTGTGGAGGAAACTTGGGGAGACCTTCGTCCAGCAGTGGATTGATAATGGTTGACAATGATGATGATGATGATATCGTGATGTAAATTGCGTTTTCAATGGTATTATCTGTAATGTTTATTATCTGCTCATATATCATTACCTTTTTTGTTGTTACTATGATACTCTTGTTTGTAATCACAACTACTGACCTCAGTGTAAAACTGGCCCAGGGAGCATGGGATCCTGTCAGGCCTTGCTGGCCTTTCCCTCTGCTTCCTTGCTGTGCATTGTTTCAACTGATATTTCTGTAACACTGGTTTTTATTTTGGCTCAGCAAAATAAATGAACTGAATCCTCCTAACTGCACAAGTCACACAGCACGACATTTGTATTGAAACGTCCGCGATTGGGAACAAGTAAAGCTGATTCACCTGGGCCCTACCACTAGTTGTACATACCAGAATTACGTATTTAGATACACTTCCTAACACCAGTAACTATTCGCCTGAAAAACCGAATATCTCGCGGATTCTGGAGCAGTTACTTGCGAAACCTTGATGCGTTGTTAAACTTTAGCTGGATCAATTTATGCAGCATCTCGCGTTATCGTCCATTGACCTTTCCGAGCTTCTGCAAGTGGCCAGAAATGGTAGATTTGGGAACAGCTAGTTGTGCTCAAATTTTACTAATGCTGGTTGTTGAATTTACTTCGACATCCATAAGCAGGTTTAATTGCTTTCTATAAATGTATCCACTCTCAGCCCGTGTCGCCAGCAGCAAACTCCTTGAACCACCAATTTCCGCTGTCCGAGGGACTGCAATCACCCCCTATTTCCGCTGTACTTCATGCATTTAAGACCATGCTTCCGATGATGGCACCACAGAACCAAGATTTGAAACTTCTTTTGCCATTTTGTACATTGCCATAACCATTGAATGAAGGTCTCGAAACACTTGCACTATACATGAACTGGTACCTGACAAAACGACTTTTGGTACGATCTGCAAATTGGATGATCTATCCCTACGAAACTATGTAACTTAGGGACACAAAATAACGCAATGTAAATAAAAACTCAATACTTTTCCGGACAGCCCGATAACATGCCTTATTGTAGTTGTCTTTATTTCATGGTTCTCTAGATCTTAAGGGAAAAAATGTACACATATGAATTATTTGTGACGTGCCTGCCCCGCAGGACGCACATGAGATAAAGGCAGATAGCAGTGAGAGCACATGTCCGCGTAGCTCAGCTGGGAGAGCGACTTACTCCGGTGTGAGGGGACCCGGATTCGATGGCCGGCGTGGACAAAAATTGACGGAGAAATTTACGCCGTTATATTGGCGCCCAAATTTTAAGAATGACCTGGCTGTTAAAGTTCTCGCAATTATGTGATGTTCTTTCCACACCGCGAGACAGAAAATAATGAGAATCCCTTCTTCAGTGCTTCGAAAAATAAATGTGTGTGATGTTGCGTTCCACACACCAAGTTGTCTGGGATTTCTCAAGTGCACGTTCTTCAGCGGATGACTGCCTACAGCGACACATGGTGTCCCGGATGACCAGTGGGCCATGTCCCCGCCCCTCTTTAGGGGGGATGTAACGTGCCTGCACCGAAGAACGCACATGAGATGTAAGCAGATAGCAGTGAGAGCATACGTCCGCGTAGCTCAGTTGGGAGAGCGACTTACTCCGGAGTGAGGCGACCTTGATTCGATGGCTGGCGCGGACAAAAATGATGGAGAAATTTACTTCCACATGCATTACATTATGACCACATACCTAATAAGCTGTGACCCGCAAAACAGCTCTTTAGCCCGCAAAACAGCGGCCACTCGTCGCGGCATCGATTCGATGAGGTGGCGATAGGTATCCTGGGGTATCTGGTACCATAATGTCAACAGCAGGTCCTATAGTTCCCGTACATTTCGGGATCATGGTGATTCAGCGCGGACCCGCTTTTCCAAGTCGAACCACAAATGTTCGATTGGTCTCATGTCAGGTGAATTTGTAGGCCAGGGCATTAACAAAAAGTCACCAGCATGTTCCTCGAACCACTCCTTGATGATTCTGGCAGTGTGGCATGGCGCATTATCCTGTTGGTAATTTCCATCACCAGCAGGGAACACAGTTTCCATGAATGCGTGAACCTGGTCCACAACGATGTTCAAATACCTGACAGCTGTCAGGTATTGTACTACTGGGATAATGGGGCCTAAAGTGTCCCAAGAATACATCGCCCACAGCATAACAACGTCGCCGCTCGTCTGTTTCCACTCAACAGTGCATCCATGGTGCCATAGCCTCCGTTGGTAAACGGCGTATCTAAGCTCGGAAGTCTACGTGGTGCACCAGGAATCTTGATTCGTCCGACTAGGCCACTTTCTTCCAATCATTCACGGTCCAATCTCGGTGATCTTGAGCCCATATCATGCGTTGTTGGCGATGATGTGCAGCGAGCATGGGGACCCGGCTGGGTCTTCGGCTACGCAGGCCCATGCGCAGAAGGCTGCGATGAACTGCGTGCTGTGACACATTGCCCTGATCACCACTGTTGCACGTGCTGGTGATTTGGCTCACTGTGGTCCTGCGGTCGCTGTGAACAATGCACGCCAGTTTCCGCTCCCCTCTTTAATCAATGAGCTGCGGACGACACACGGCTAGACGATGATTCGTCATTTGGCCAACCCACAAGCCGCGCCGTTTTCGAGATTGTAGTTCCGAAGCGCCGTGCCGTCACAATTTTACCTTTATCAAACTTCCATTAATCGGCAGCTTTCCCCATTCTGACTGCGAGCACTCTACTAACCTAAAGCTGGTCCTGGTGTTGTATATATACTGCTCCGTGAACTTCACCTGCCCCACCGTTCGGTCTCCAGGCGCTCTCATGTCTCTGGGCTGGGTTTGGTCATAATGTAATACGTCATGGGTGGAATATGAATTCTAAGAAATGCAATGTATCACATATGAAAGAATTAGAAGTGGACCATTTTTAGGAATAATCTCCCCAGATATTAGAAGTATAGTTATTCATACACTATACCTAATTATATTTTTTTCCGTGTTGCACACGTTATAGGTTAATAAACCCTTTTCCTCTGAAGGCTGTGATTTAGTCGTGATGGAATATTGTTACAGTAACATGCTTCAGATTCATGACTGCTGAGAAATTACAAAGACCGCAAAAAATTTAATACGTCAGGATCTGTATTACGATGTTTAAACATCATACGGTTTTAGTGTTTGGGAGGAGACGTACTTTTCTGCGCTGAAAGAATAAAGGTAATCCTTTTACGTCTATGACAGATGATTAATCTTGTTTTACTAATATCGATGTTCTGTTGTAGACGAAGATGGATGAAAACAGACAGTTAGGTTGACGAAACGATGAAATTTGATGTCAGAATCTTACTTTTGGCGTGGAAGAAGTGATTCACATCCAATCTTAACGCATATTTTTTATTACGACAATGTCTTTTATGTAATGTATGTTATCGTCCCTTTGGTTTTGGGTCATTGCGTCATTTTGAGGGAATCCAAAGAATGTTCTCTATAAGATGGATACGAGTCTTTTTGAGTCATATTGGATGCTGACAATATTCCGACGGATAGATAGATTGATAGCTTTTTTGGGTCATACTAAAAGATTGGGATAATATTCTATTTCGTAATGGCATTATGTTATAAAGTTTTAAGTGAAACAATATAGGTTTGACTTATACAGTATATACGTATATATTATAATCTGCGAAGGTATAAATATAGTAATTAGTAGATACGTACACACTCGTATCAGAATAATATAATCACCTAATAATGGGAATAACTACCCTTGGCCTGGATGACAGAGGCGGGACGGCGTAGAACGGAATCAATGAGGCCCTGGAAGGTTGCCCGAGGCACCCGGAGATTCCGGAGATGACGTGGTTGGGAGTTGGCACGTCGAACCTGTCGATCCAAGTTGTCCCACAAGTGCTCAATGGGATTGAGGTCGGGCGTTTTCGCAGGCCAAGAGAGAACAGAGACATCTCTGTCGTATTCCTGGAACCAGTCACTTACCCCCTTAGCGACGTGGCACGGCGCATTGTCCTGTTGGTGTACACTATCACCACCAGGGTAAACATCCAACATAAAGAGATGCATGCTGTGAGCAAGGATGGACAGGTAGCCATTGGCTTTCAGGTATCCATCGAGTTCTAGGAGCGTCCCCAGGTCATACCAGGAAAACATCCCCCAGACATGTACACTGCAACCTCCGGT
Source organism: Macrothele yani (assembly GCA_039090855.1). Lineage (NCBI taxonomy): Eukaryota > Metazoa > Arthropoda > Arachnida > Araneae > Macrothelidae > Macrothele > Macrothele yani. The sequence goes on from CM077030.1 coordinate 153,547,882, forward strand.
TTGCACGTGACCGACAAGCGTGTCAGAGTGTTGGTTCTCGTGTGTCTGACGCCGTATCCGCCACCGTCCGTCACTTCTGTGGAGTAGAAACCTCCATTCGTCGCAGAGGGCAACATTTTTTCCACTCTTCCACTGTCCAATAACGATAGTCTCATGCGAACTACAGGCAGCGTTGCCGATGAACTTGGGTTAACATGGGCGCTTTGACGTAGCATCTGCACCAGTGACCCATGCGCAACAGGGTTCGCTCTAATGTTATCGGGGACACGTGCCTAGGTGCCCCAGCGTTCATTTACGTGATCAATTGCTGCATTGTTGCGCGTTGATTGTCCTTTACCAGTCGACGTTTTCTTTTGGAGTTGATAGCCTTTGAGGCTCCACTGTTATAACTTCGGGAGGTACTCTGCGTGCTAGCGGTCGATTTCTGGTACACCGTTACTACAGCACCTCGCGAACAGCCCACGAAGACCTGTTTCTGAGATGCCCCCGCTCTTGGCGCGGTAGCCGATGATCATTCCTTTTTGAACGTCAATGCACTACCTCTGCCCATTTTGCTCACGTTACGCACTGTGACTCATCTGTATCTCCGCCAGTTTTGCAAACAGAATGAAGTGGTGTATTTTTTTAAAGTAATTAGCAGATCGTGCAGATTATTTAATGGAATTTTTTTTTTCTGCGAAAGCTGTATAAAGATTTTTTTAAACTTTTTATGCTCATTGGTGCAACTGCCAAGTCGTAAGTCTTTACGTCATTTTGAATATTTTTCTAATTGACTATGTATCCGTGATCAACCCTTGAAGAGATAAAAGCTTGTTTCGATATCAAAACAAGCTTTTATCTCTTCAAGGGTTGCTTGAAGATAAAAGCTTGTTTCGATCTTTTTTGTCTCAAAAACATCAAATTACCGTCTAAGTGAATGAACATCGTTGGATTCACTTAGACGGTAATTTGTTGCCAGTATGGATAATGAGGTCCACATTTAGACGTATGTTGTCAACGTTTAGACGTATGAGGCCCAGACGTAGACGTATTAGGTCCAGATTTAGAGACATGAAGTCCAGATTTAGACATATGATGCCCAGATTTAGACGTATGAGGCCCAGATTTAGACGTACGAGGTCCAGACTTAGACGTACGAGGTCCAGATTTAGACGCACGAGGTCCATTATTAGCATAATGGAGTTACTGCCTTGTTTGAAATCTGTTTTCGTTGACCAGGCGAGAAATTCTGCGCCGGTCACGACTTATCAAAATGGTGTTTCGTCCATAATTTTTCCTTTTATTCTTTTATTTTCAGTCGAGTTTGACTTATACCAATGTTTACAAACATAGAACCGTATGTTTTAATATTAGAAGCTTGTTTTAAGGCTGAAGAAGCCATCCGGGATGGCGAAAGCTTGCTATTTTAGCGTATATCTATGTATTATACGTAGATTAAACGCATTAGTTCTTTATTCTTTACATTATTGGCGTAGCCTTTATTCCTTTATGTAGAACACCGTTCTTTTATTAACACCTGCAAATACAGCAACTTCCTTGATACTGTGTCCTTTTGACAGGCCAAAAGCTATGACACTTTTTTGCCGGTCACTTAAAATCTGCCTTTCAACCCATTGATCTTAATTTTTCAAAATTTTCAGCTTATAATTTTGAATGTAGAAAGAAATAACATATATTTTATTATACTGGCGGAAAGTGAAAAAAGAACACCAAGAAGGAATTGGCGGACGATCATGAAATTTACATATGTTAATGGGGTCGAGTTTACGGAGGTGTGATGTTAATTTCGGGACCAACCGGTGAGCGCTTACGTCCCAGCACGGCATAATATGCAAATTATCGTCGGTGGTATTTAAGGAGTTTTTTTTTTTTTGATTGGAAGTTTAACGACCACCGTGAGCAACTCAATGGGCTATAAGCAGTCGCCCGTCCCTAATTTAGGGTCACTGGTTCCAGGGAAGGGAGAGAGCCAGTGCCGTAAGACAAACACAACATCCATGCCTGACCGGGATTCGAACCCGGACCCCTTACGGACGAATGATCAGAGGCCAGCGCCTTAGACCACTGCGCCACCGGGGCGGCTTATTTAAGGAGTACGGCGAAGTGAATGTAATCAGTCGTCGGCGTACGGAAACTTGCGAAGACCCTGAAGAAGCTGCAATGCCTGGACATGGAAGACGTATACGATTTCAGCAGTTATCGGAGTTTGAGCGAGGTCGTTTAGTCGGACTCCGCGAGGCCGGGTGGTCGTATCGTCGTATTGCGGAGCGAATTGGACGGGAATTATCGGTGGTGGTACGATGGTGGCGTAGATGGTCAGAGGAACATTCCCACACGAGAAGACGTGGAACCGGGTCACAGACGTGGTCACAGACGGACTGATGAGCGGACCGATCGACGCATAAGAAGCGCGGCGTTGTCAAGCAGAACATCCACTGCAACGCAAATCCGAGCTGTTGTTGCACCTGAGGTGACTGTGCGAACAATCCACAACCGTCTACTGGATGCATTACTACGTGTACGTGTGCCTCTGGCATGTGAACCTCTGATTCCAGCCCTCCGTCAGAAACGGCTGCACTGGTGTTGCCAACGTCTGCACTGGAGAACGCAATGGCGATCTGTCGTGTTCAGCGATGAAAGCAGATTCTGCTTGGGAGCCTCCGATGGCCGTATGCGTGTTCGCAGACGCACAGGGAAGCGTCTCTACCCTTCTTGCATCCGCCAGCGACACACAGGGCCTACACCTGGTCTCCTGGTGTGGGGAGCGATCAGCGATCACTCCCGTACACAACTAGTGTTTGTACTGGGTACGTTAAACAGCACCTCCTACATCAACAACATCATGCAGCCATTTGTAAGGTCGGTCCATCGTGGCGTTTTCCAACAAGATAACGCACGCCCACACACGGCACGTGCAACGCAACATGCACTTCAGGGTGTTTTCTAACACCTTCGGAGTGATTTGTGCGAACGCTGCAGAAATTTTCGCTTTCAGATCAACCAAGCTTTGAGGTCGTTGTGCGTAGGCGATGTTCTTCACAAACCCCACACGAGGAAATAGGGGAGAATGAGATCCGAGAGTTTGCAGGCCAGAGAATAGGGATATCGCGGCCACACCAGTTGTATTTGAATGTGTTGCTGAGGAAGTTCCTGTCTTCCAGTGAGTAGTGGGATGGGGCACCGTTTTGCTGTAAAATGACATCGTTATCCAGTTGTGATACCAAGAAGATCTGTAGCATGTCCAGGTACGGTTCTAATCGTACAGTGCCCCAGAGAAGAAAAAAGGACGGCGCAGAAACAGCATTCGCACAAATCACTGCGCAGCTAGGAAACACGTGGCAACAATTGAGCACCTGGTATGAACTCTGTCGAGTCCGTAAAGGGGGTCGTGTGGAGGCCTAGACAAACTCCCATCCAGATAGATCACGTCTGACAAATATTGACATTTTAAATCTATTATAAACCATACCACAGCATTCTGAAATTATCCTTACCCAAACGGATCACCCTGTATATCATATTAACGAATTACATACAGGATTTGGACAGAATAATGTGAACACCACGCTCAGAGACGTGATTTTAATGCAGCTGCCTATGCCACAGTACGCAAAGGTATCCATTACTTTTTGGTTGTAACAGCTTTGTTTGCCCTGTTTAAATGCATTTAAAGTGTCTTGTTGCACAATGTCTTTCAGGGTGATGAGGAAATGAGCTACCTAACGGACTTCGGAAGAGGACTGATTGCTGGTGGCCGGCTAGTTAGTGCCTCCGTGACAACAGTCGCCAGGGTTGTGTGGGTATCGAGAGCTACTGTGTCTGGCGTCGTGACAACATACCGTGTTCGTGGCAAAACCTCGCCTGCGAAGCACAAGAGCGGCCGGAAACGATCCCGATTGACAAAGATAGGATAGCATTAAAGAGGATTGTTACCGGCAATAAGAAGACTACGGCGTAGAAAATTAGTGTGTGGAGCTCAATTTGCATCTCCAGACCCCAATATCAACGAAAAAAGTGCGCGGAGAACTGCATGAACATGATATTCGTGGCAGAGCTGCTACTGCAAAACCTCTGGTGACGCGGTTGAATGCACAACGGCGACTGCAGTGGTGCTAGGAGCATGCAACGTGGACTGCCGGTGCATGGAAGCGGGTAATGTGGTCCGATGAGTCCACATTCACACTATTCCCCATCGGAGACGTGTTTGCGTGTGGAAAACACCATCAGAACCGTACAACCCAGACTGTGTGTTCCCTACAGTGCAGCATGGCGGTGGTTCTGTCATGCTGTGGGCGGTCATATAGTGGTTTTCAGCAGGTCCCCTGATCACATTGAAAGGACGGATGATTGGCAGGGCGTATGAAACCATTTTGGCCAATCAAGTCCATCCAATGACTCAGGCATTGTTTCCTGCAGGGGACGCCATCTATCAAGATGATAACGCCCCAATTCAAGGAGCTCGTAATGTGCACTCATGGTTCGAGGAACATGAGAACGAAGTTTCACACCTACATTAGCCTCCCCAATCACCAGACTTAAACGTCATCGAGCCACGTGGTCTGCGTTGGGAAGCAGAGTAAGATCCCGTTACCCTCCTCCTGCATCTCTCAAGGACCTGGAGTAGTTTCCGCATGAAGGATCGGGTAAAATCCCACTAACCACCATTCAGGATTTTAATGCGTCCATTCCAAGGAGGATTCAGACGGTTTTGAATTCCAAAGGTGGTCCCGCACCCTATTAGGTAGGTAAAACCTTCTTTTCAAAGGTGTTAATTATTATTCTGTGCAACTCCTGTCTCTTGCTGCAGGCGACTAATTTTTTTATCCGGTGTCTTTATGTGTTTTATAGGAATGTTTAATGAATGCGCAAATTGAGTATTCGTATACACCTTTACGTATTTTTATGATTTACTTTTAGCGCCGGCTGTTAAGGCGTATGTCTAGCGATTTTGCTTCCTATACTTAAAATGGGCAAATTCCTGTACACATTTTCTTCATAATTAATGCGTTCCCAAAAAATGAAAATTTGAACATCGATTAAAATAACTTCATATTATAACTTGGAATACTTAATATTTTCTAAAACATAAACCATAATTAAGCAATCCAACATTTGTTTGTTTACTGACGTCATCAATGTACAGCTCGCGCCATCTTTTTTCTGGTCGCAACACCACCAAAGGAAAAGTTATTGATTTTTAATGATTATATTTTAGAAAATATTAAGTATTCCAAGTTATAATATGAAGTTATTTTAATCGATGCTCAAATTTTTCATCTTTGGGAACGCACCAATTGTGAAAAAAATGTGTACAGAATTTTGCCCATTGGAAGTATAGGAAGCAAAATCGCTAGACGTCCACCTTAACAGTGCTAGAAAGAACATTTATCCTTTTAAGACTTTCGCACTGGAAGTTGCTAACTCAAATCAACTCTGCTGAGTTTCCATGCCATTCAGGTGTTTATCAGATTTTTTACTTCAGTGCAGTAATTATGCAAAACTAGCGACACTTATTAAAATGTTTACTGGAGAAGGATATTGGGGTTATTAATTCCACTGCTCGGAGTAACGACCGAAGGGCAATTCTGCAATTATCTTAGCGCTGCCATATTAGTCGAAGAAGAGCAGATTACTTAGCAAATAAAAGAGTAGAGCGCAGTAGCTCTTCTTGATTCAATCGAATTATAGATTTTCGAAAACGATACCGCAGCCTAGCCAGAGCGGGCGATCCATCAGCATAATTTCAATGTACAGGGATATAGGTGGACGAAGAGGAACACCGGCCGACCGAACTGAGAGAAAATCATTCCATCCCCCACCGCAGACTTCATGGAAACAATCAACGAGAGAAATACTTGAGGGAGGGTTGTACGGATGGCCACCTAAGTGGAATTTAATTCGATGAAGAATTTTTTTTTTCTGCTTGTGCGCACATTAAAATCTCATTTGTACGACGTCGCAGGCGTTGAAAGCACTCGACTCGATCAGATCTGCATAGGTCGGGGAAGAAACACTCTACTCATTTCGACCAAAAAAGGTTATCAAGAATAAAAACCCCTTCACGAATACAAGCTGATACCTCCGAGTGTTAATGACTTCGCATGTGCTTCAAACATCCATTTGATCCGCAAATGTCTATTAACACTTTTGCTCGAGCGTCAACATCTTTTTTTTCTTTTAAATTTAACATGTTCAATTTAAACTGTAAGAGATTTGGTAACACATATCGTACAGTTCTCTTCCTCGGAAATATGATAACGCAATCCAAAAATTTAATTTGTGTACCGAAGCTGAAAACACAAAATTTTGCTTTCATACTGTTGAGATGAAAATTAGAAATGAAGTTTTCTTAACTCCCTCGAGTATCTTGGCTGAGACCACAATTATCTTCACCCTATTCTCTCTACCCTGTACCTTCTTTCCCCCGTCTAATATTTCAAATTATTTTGTTTTTTGATGAAAGTCTATGTGGTGTGAAAACACTGGTTTTTCCACGTCGGGCATCGAATCCGAATCCCCTCATTCCGGAGAAAGTAGCTCTCAAAACTGAGCTACGCGGACATGTGCTCTCATTGCTATCTGCCTTTATCTCATGTGCGTCCTGCTGCGCAGGGCCGTCATATCCTCCCCACCCTCTGAAAGAGGGCCGGGATCATGACCCACGGGTCAACGGGGACCATGTGTCGCTGTAGGCAGTCATCCGCTGAAGAACGTGCCCTTGGGAAATCGCAGACAATTTGGTGTATGGAACGGAACATCACACTGATTTATGTTTTTCGACGCAGTGAAGAAGGAATTCTCATTTCTGCTGTCTTGCCGTGTAGAAAGAACATCACATCATTGCGAGAAACCTAACGGTCCAGGGTTCGAGTCCCTGTTCAGGCGCCAATGTGAAAACACAGGTATGCCGGAGCCGGGTCCCCTCACACCGGAGTAAATCGCTCTCCCAGCTGAGCTACGCTGACATGTGCTCTCATTGCTATCTGCCTTTATCTCATGTGCGTCCTGCGGTGCGGCCACGTAACAGTGGTCTTACTACTAGGGGTGTTCAAATGAAAAGGTACGAAACGTCATAAGAACGTAACCGTTAACATATTTGCCTATGCCGCTATGGGAGAAAGTAGCGACACATCTAGGGATGCGATTGGAGTCGCCGGCGTGGATCGGAGCATGCGCGGGCGCCCGCATGCGCAGGAGAGAGCAGAGGCTCTTATAAAGAGTGCCGTCCAATTGCCTACTTGTTGAATTCCTCCATCACAGACGAACCATTAACTCCGATGTGTACTGTGAGACACTCCGAAGACTACGCAGGTCCATCAAGAACAAAAGACCGGGGCTGCTCACGGAGGGTGTGGTTCTGCCCCATTATAAGGCGCGTCCACACGTCTCCAGGGTCACACACGCGGAACTGGCCAGGTTCCAGTGGGAGCAGCTTGACCATCCGCCCTACAGCCCGGACATGTCGCCCTACGATTTCCATGTGTTTGGTCCCCTGAAAAAACATCTGAAAGGGAAGCGCTTCCACTCGGACGACGAACTCAAGGACGCTGTGCAGGACTGGGTCTCGTCACAGCCACAGGAATTCTGGGAACAAGAAATCCTTCGGCTCGTTAATCAATGGGATCGTTGTGCTACGGCCTATGGTGTATACTTTGAATAAAGTCTTCATTTATACCCACAGTGTCGTTTCGTACCTTTTCATTTGAACACCCCTAGTACATACCTTCCAAAAGTCTATGTTGTCTGGTCCATCCTGTTGAACCAGTTCCGTGTGATGTCGGAGAATGGGCAACGATTTGGTCCTGATACGTTACCAGGATGGTTTGGTATTCCATCCGTACTTAGACATGGTAGCAATAGGTGCATCCTTTCATGGTAACGGTATTTCCCTCTAGTGGTAGCTTCTCTCAGCAGGATGGTGCACCATTCCACAAGTTCCGGATTCTTCGAGAATGGTTCGCGGAATGTGAGGAAGACTTACAGATGTTTACCTGGCCTTCAAATGCCCTAGACGTTATCAAGAATAAAAGAAGGTTATGATCAGGCCACCGTGGTACGAGACTTGAAACGTATGGGAAAGGTCCAGAAATTGGGGTCTTGGGTTCCTCACACTATCACCGAGGACAACAAGAATCAGCGTGTTGCCATATGTGGTTCCTTGCTCGCCCGTTAACGCGAATGTTCTCAGCAACACAAACCCTTTCTGTCTCGTATTGTTACTGGCCTGTAGGAGAATTTCAGGCATCGAAGGGAATGGTTAAGCCCAAACAAGACGCCCACACCACGTCCAAAACATGACCTTTATCCTGCGAAGATCATGTTGTGTGTCTGGTGGGATATGGAAGGCATTATTCACTGGAAAATGCTGCCGAGAAACTCCGCCGTGTGGAGGGAGCGATTCAGCAGAGACGGCCACATCTGCGCCATGATAAGGCACGCTCTCACATTGCAAACATGACCAAAATGGTTATTCAGAACTTAAAATGGGAGATCCTTCCACATCCGGCCTATTCCCCAGATGTCACCCCTGCAGACTATCACCTGTTCCGATCTCTGTCGAATGTACTCCATGGTAGAACGTTCAACAATGATGTTGATCTACAGGATTTCCTTGATGATTTCTTCGCAGCAAAATCTGCACGTTTTTTCAAGAATGGCATTGCAGACCTACCCAGACGTTGGGACACCATCTTAAACAATGGGGGAATACATAGTTGATTGATTCCATTTTCCATTCTGATGTAATACATTCCTGTAGTGCGGTGTAAAAAACGGCATGAACTTATGCATCAACCCAATACAATAGAACTCGCTTATAACGAGCACGTATTTAGCGATATCCCGGATTTATCGACAAAACAGGAGCTGTTGTTTGATCGTTTTTAACGAGTAAAACTTAATGAAATACCCGGATATAATGAAATTCAAAGTATATTGATCCGGATATAACGCGGAAGAGAAAAATTAAGATGATCACTTGTAACAAGCAAAGCAACAAAATTTAATGAAATTCCATATTTAACGAGGCAAAGAAAATCTGCTGCGCGCTGTCTTGGAATGAAGGAATACAGAGGGTGAGTCGAAAGTTTTTCAATACTTGGATAATTTTATGTCTTTATACGTACTTTTACGAAGAAAGCTGACTAGCATTCATAGTATAGAACATCGTGTTGCACCGCCCTTAGCTATCTGTCTGCCAGTTCTTTGATTCCGCTGCGGTAAAGGGTCTTGTCCTTCGAGGTGAAGAACTCCTTCAACCCAACTGACACCTCTTCCTGGTTGTCGAAAAGCCGCCCGCGAAGGAAGCGCGCCATGGACCGGAACAAGTAATAATCCGACGGGGAGAGATCCGGACTATATGCAGGGTGTGGCATCATTTCGATGCCCTCAAGTTCCTAGAGTTTTCCCCGGGTTGTTCGCGCGGTATGGGGCCGAGCATTGTCCTGCGGTATTGTTCTGCTGTAGGAAAGCACGCTTTCTGTTCACCAGTGTCGGGTATTTCTCCTCCAAAACGGCATACATCCTCTCCAGCTGTTCAGAGTAGAGGTTGGAGTTGATGGTCCGACCGTCTGGAACAAATTCGTGATGGATTTCCCCTTCGAAATTCCTCCAGACACAGAGCATCACCTTGTGCTAGAAGTGCCCAAATTTGGCATCAGTTTTTGGAAACTGGCCCTGGCCCAACCACTGCCGTTGTGTATTAAGATTACGGGAATAAACCCACTTTTCATCGCACGTAACAATTCTTTTGATGCAATGTACATCGTGTGGGTTTTCTACGAGTTTCGTTCACACTTCTACTCGGCGTTTGCTTCAGCTGGCGTCAGTTCGTCAGGGGTAATGCGGCAGGTTCTGTAGATCTTGCCGAGTTTCTGAAGGAGACGAACCACGGTGTTCAGTAACATGCCCAGCTCGCCTGATAATCTCCGAGTGCTGGTATTCGGATTTGCCTCTACGGCCTGGCGCACGGCCTCCGAATCCACGGTTCGTCGCCTACCTGACCTTGGCTGATCGTCGAGGTTTCTGTCACCTGAGCGAAATTTCTTGAGCCATCTGGTTGCGGTTTTATGGTCTACGAAATCTTCCCCTTTCTCGTGACAAATGTTTCGTGTTGCTTGAGCAGCGTTATGGCTGAGTTCAACCAAAAGTTCCCTAATTAACCTGTTCTGGCTGTTCATCTTTTAGGCGTCCCAACCACAGACGGAACGACGATATGCAATGCTGTTCACAGCAACGACAACCACTTTATATCCCTTTCGACTGACTGCAGTGCGTAACTTGAACTACTTTAAACACGTGACATACGCGTCGCAGCATATGCGTTTATGCAAATATTGCAAAACGTTCGACTCACCCTCTGTAGAAATGTTCCCATAGTGGACGAAACTACTCAAGTGGAGTGGAATCTTGATGTGCTAATAGAAGAATGTTGATAGAAAATTAATGAGTAGGGAGTGCATCCAATGCTGAACAAGTGAGTTATGCATGAGACCTTCTCACCAAATTCAAGGGGCTATGCCTTGGGAGCCACATTTATTAAAAATGTTTTCACATGATGTCTGCTTCAGGATTTGCTGATGGTATGTATTCATGTCAGTGCTTATCTTATTTTGTGTTTCCATAGTTAAATAACTAAATCTTTTAAGTCCATTTGTTATACATACTACAGTACCAAAAGTCATGCGATGGCAGTATGCAAACCTTTAACTGGCGCTGTCGTCGTATAAAGGCTTCGACGCACGCAACGATTTTTTATCAGTTGCGAGTTAAAATCTCATGAGTCAGGTTGAACAACCTCCAGTAGGATTATAGCCAGCCGACGTGAATTGTCCGCGTTCGAACGAGGCCTGGTGGTGGGAGTCAGACGGATGGTTCATTCAGTTTCCGAAGTAGTGCGAACATTCAACATTCCTCGATCCATGGTGTCACGTGTATACCGAGAATACCTCATGGAAGGCATTACCACCCATCATTGACAGCGCAGTGGCCGACCACGGGTGTTGAATGACCATGACCAGCAGTGTCTGACTAGGATTGTGCATGCGAACAGACAAGCGACACTGGCTCAAATAACATCCACATTCAATGCAGGAGGTACCAGAGACACATCCATCAGGCCAGTGCAGCGTAGTTTAGCGTCTATCGGGTATGGGAGCAGAAGACCCATCAGGGGACACAGCGCTTCACCTGGGATAGAACATGGTAATTTGACCCTGGAAGACTGGAATTATGTGGCGTGGTCCGATGAGTCATTCTACCAGTTGTTACGAGCTGATGGTAGTGTTCGGGTATGGCGCAGTCCCCATGAGGATATGGACTCAGGCTGTCAACAAAGTACTGCGCAAGCTGGTGGTGGTTCGATACATGTGTGGAGTGTCTTTACGTGGCACGGTTTGGGTTCTCATTTCCTTGTAAACACGTCATTAACTGGTAACCGCTTTGTTGCCCAGCTGGGCGACCATTTGTAGCCCTTCATGGACTTCATGCGCCCTAACAACGATGGGATTTTCCAGGAGCACAATGCAGCATGTCATCGGGCCCAAGTTGTCAAAATTTGGTTCGAGGAGCATTCTGGACAGTTCCAAATGATGGTGTGGTCAACACGTTCGCCTGACATGAAAACAATAGATCACTTATGAAACGTGGTGGAAAAGTCCATTTCCATCCAAGATCCTGCATCTACAAATACCAGGGAACTGTGGGCGGCGATTCAGGCGGTATGGCTCAACATCTCTCCAGATGGTGAATATATTTTAAATACGTGGAGAGCAACTGATGTGACTGATGGTGTCACATCAGTTGCTGAGCCCATCAATATGTGTAGTCAGATGTTGACTGATAAACCGCGAATAGCTCTGTGAATTGTTGGCACTGTAGCGTAAAGCGAACGCACTCGGCTAGTTATCGAGAGATCAGGGGTTCGATCCCAGCCGGTGTCGGTTTTACAATATTTCAGTTGCTATGCGTTGTTTATAAAAAATAACGTGGACAGAGCGATGACATCCCTCCAGATGTCTTCCGACCACTTGTGGAATCGATGCCACGTCGAGTTGCTACGGTATTAGGTAGGTATCCCATGACCTTTGGTACTTCGGTGTATATATAACATAAATGTGTATGCATGTTATCACGTATGCATAGTTTTCCATGCTGAAGATCCCCTCTTAAACGGATTAAACTTGCTCCTGAATTTCCATCGGTTCCGAGCTCCTCGTTATAAGCGGTTTCTACTATATATTAAATACACTAACGCTGAAAAGTTAAGTATAATTGTGAATCACTGGAAAAAGTTGCACTACACAAAGTCATTCGTCATGCAAACTACTCGATACCTCTTCCTGGAATGACGAATGTCCATCTGTTGCTGCAGTTGACCGATGACGGCGCTAGGAGCATGACATACGCCCCACGTAACACGCCACGGGTTGTAAAAAGAGAAGTCAGAGCAGCAGAATAGAGCAGGTATTGTGCGCGTTTCGGAGGTGCGACAATGCTGTATGCCAAACGTATATGGCTCAGCGAACCCATATTGATAATGTTATGCGGCGCAGAATGATCCGTCGACTGGAGGATGGCCAAACCTAGGTGGCACTGTCCCAGGAGCTACATGTGCCACAATGTGTCATTTCTAGACTCTGGGGGCGGTTCCAATAGGATTAAAATGTGTCTAGAACCTTCAGCAAAGGATATACGTGGATTACAACGCTGCAACAAGATTGTCTTTTGTCACTAACTGCCAGACGTCACAAGCAGAGTACATTAAGAGACCTTGCCCGAGACTTTTCATCTGCCACAGGGCCCGCGATTTCAAGGCATACCGTGTACATATGATTGAGTGAGTACGGGCTGTATTCCCGCAAGCCTGCAAGATGCATCCCGTTAACTGCAGCCCATCGAAGAGCTCGTGTAGCCTCATGCAGAGAACATTGTGCTTGGACACATGACCAATGCGACTCTTTCTTGTTTACTGACGAATCCAGGTTTAGTATGCACAATGACTCACGCCATGTCTTCATCCGGAGAGCACCTGAACTCGGTATACAGTGTACCACCTCCAACATCCTTGAACATTATCGTTTTGGCGGCGGTGGAATTTTAGTGTGGGGCGGAAAAATGTTGGGTTCACGTACATTCCTCCGTGTGTGCTAAAGAAAAACCGTAAGAGGCCATACGTACTGCGATGTCATTGTGCAGTAATATACACTGAGTGGCCACTTTATTATGACCACCTGACAGTTTTAAGCAAATTAGCTATGGCTGCACGCTGTTGCCGCCAGAGCGTGAGGCTGGTATAAAAAGGGAAAGCTTAGTACTTGCGACAGTAGTTGAAGTGATTTTTGGGTGACGAAATGGGTAAAAAAAGCGATTTGACCGACTTTCAACGTGGGATGATTGTAGGAGCTTGGAGCCAAAACCGCCGCATTCTTGAAATGTTCCAGAGCAGCTGTTGTTAAAGTGTTTAAAGACTGGACTGTCAGCCAAAAACTGGGCCTCTACGTGCAACGTGTGGTCGTCATCGACTAGTGACTGCACGGGCGGAACGGAGAGTGTCTAGACTGGTAATAGACAACAGAAGGGCAACAGTACAGCAAATTACAGACCACCTTAATCAAGGATCCCCTCAAATGATCTCTGCACGCACTGCTCGCCATGCACTTCATCGGATGGGGTATGGCAGCCGAAGGCCTGTTCGAACACCTTTTCTGTCTGCAGTTAACAAGAGAAAACGTCTCCAGCTCGGACAGGAGCACAAGGATTGGACAGTCGATAATTGGAAACAAATTATGTGGTCCGATGAATCACGTTTTCAGTTGCACCATGCCGATGGCCGAGTGAGAATTTGGCGGAAACAGCGCGAAAGCATGGACCCCAAATGCATTGCTACAACCCTTCAAGCTGGTGCAGGCAACGCTATGGTTTGGGGAATGTTTTCCTGGCATGCTTTGGGCCCTTTAATTCGTGTTGATAAACGTCTGACTGGTACATCATATCTAAACATCGTTGTGGACCAAGTGCATCCTGTAATGTGGATGGTTTATCATAATGGCGATGGCTACTTTCAACAAGATAATGCGTCCTGCCATAGTGCTTGTATTATACAGGATTGGTTTCAGGAAGAAGCCGGTGAGTTTACTTTGCTTAGGTGCCCTCCCCCAATCTCCAGATCTCAACCCCATTGAGAATTTGTGGGACGAAGTTGAACGAGCCATCAGACAGCTAGATCAACAACCCTGCAATCTCACACTCCTGGAAAGTGCTATTCATTAAGCATGGTCTCAGATTCCACAAACCACTATCAACATCTCGTGGAGTCCATGCCACGAAGAATCGACGCAGTATTAAAGGCAAAAGGTGACCCAACGAAGTACTGAGGGGGTGGTCATAATAAAGTGACCACTCAGTGTATATGGCTATTCAGGGCTGCAATGGGGCCTGAGTTCGTGTTTAGCGATGACAATGCACGTTCCCATGGAGCCACGGTAGGGGCTCAATTAGGACGTACCTATGAAGCGAAGATATCACTCACTCACACTGGCCAGATGGATCTCTCGATTTAAACCCCATTGACCGTGCGTGGGCCACAATCGGGAGACGTATTGAAAAACGTGAACACGTCATCCACCTCCTTGAACTCTTCTGGAATTTCGGACAGCATTGGTGCAAGGGTGGGACTCAGTTATTCAAGCACAGTTTGATAATCTGGTGCTGAGTATGTCCAGACGATGTATTGCATGTGTCGCTGTGGTAGGCCAACATAAAGCATATTGAACACTTTCTTCACCATAAAACGTGGGCATACTGCACGAGATGTACATTGCAAAAACAGCTCGAGGTAGCTGTTTTTCGTTCTTCTCAGCACTACGGCTGATTCTGTAGTGTTTTTCACGCTTTCCAACCGTAGGTTGAAAAAGCGTATATGCTCCAGCTTTATTTTTCTGTCTGTCTGCCCGTCTGTCCATTCGCACGATAACTTCCGTAAAAATGGTTCGATTTCGATGAAATTTTAGTATGTGATATGGGACCATCTGGGAATGAGCCCTATTAAAAATGGGCGATATTAGATCAAAGGTCAGGGCATAGGAATGGGATCCATTCCATTGCCCTTATGCGTCATAACTTGCGTAAAAATAGTTCGATTTCGATGAAATTTTAGTATGTGGTAGCGGATCACTGGGAACAAACCCTATTGAAAATGGGCGAAATGGGGTCAAAGGTAAGGACATAGGAGTGGGATCCATTCCATTGCCCTGATGCCCCATAACTTCCGTAAAAATGGTTCGATTTCGATGAAAGTTTAGTATGTTATAGGGGACTACCTGTGAATGAACCCTATTGAAAATGGGCGAAAAGCGGGTTAAAGTTCAGAACATAGGAGTTTGATCCATTACATTGCCTTTATGCGTCATAACTTGCGTAAAAATGGTTCGATTTCGATGAAATTTTAGTATGTGGTAGGGGATCACTGGGGACGAACTCTATAGAAAATGGGCGAACTGGGGTCAAAGGTCAGGCAGGACATAGTGTGATCCATTCCATTGCCTTTATGCCCCATAACTTCCATAAAAATGGTTCGATTTCGATGGAATTTTAGTGTGTGATAAGATAGTAGTATAGTAAAATGCTTCGATTGCGACACAATGTTTTCATGTTGTTCCGGAAGTATATTCAACCAGTTGTGTTGAATATAATCGAAATGGGGTCAAAGGTCATGACACAGGACCAAGATTTATTCCACAGCCATTGTCCCCATAACTAGACTAAAAATACTTCTATTGCGATAAAACTTTAGTATATTGTTCCTGAGATATACTGAACCAAATCTGTTTAATATCATCGAAATGGGGTCAAAGGTCAGGTCACAGGAGCGAGATTTATTCCACAACCATTCTCCTCATAACTTGAGTAATGATTTCTGGTATGTTGCAAAGTGTATCATAATCAATGCATTGCATGATTTTAAAAACTTGTTTGGATTTTCGTTTAGGTCAATATGCCGCATATCCAGAAGATTTTAGTTGCAGTCCTAAAAGTGGAAGAGTCGAAACTAATATTATCCTTAATTTTGGGGAAGGAGTGAATCGCTTCTGTTCCATGCATTCGACTCCTGAATTCCATTTAAATCATTATCTGTATGAATCTAAAACATCAGCAGGTAAAAGTGAGCAATGTTTTGTTTAAGGTTTAGCAAGTGTAAGGGGGAAAAATACCTTTTGTAGAGAAACTAGCACCGAAAATCTGTGTTTAATTCTCTTGCTGTGATAAATAAGTCATGCCATATTTCGGCTACGCTTTATGTGACTTAGTTTCATACATTCTTCTCATGAAACGATTAAAAAAGTTACATTTATTATAACCGCTGTGCTTCAGTTTTTTTAGAAATCTACATTTCTTGTAGAGCGTTTCCTTTTTAAGCTCTAACTAATGAAATAGTAATGATAAATGAACAGTAGTACAATGATGCTGAATGTTTGCTCGGGAAAATTATTTTACTTTTGTGCAAGAATAGTTTATTCCGTCGCATGCATAAACCATCGAGTAACTTTAAAAAAGCTGCAAGAGCTTGTTTCTTCTTGAGGCTGTAACCTTTGTCTGTAGAATGAGACAAGTATGCTTGTATTCAATACACAACAAAAGCGCGCTGTCATAAAAGCGCATGGTTTATTTTTATCGGAACAACTGAGGTATATGCAGATGGCAGTTCTTTTAACGCTTGAAGTTTCGTGATGGATGACACATCGACGCAACTTCCTTCTTACCCAGGAGGCCAATAAATATATTCACTCTTCTCCGTCAATTGTAATCGAAAACAGCTTGCAAAGAAATAGATCTTCTTTCGTTGGAGTCTTTATGAGATTGAAATAAATATCCTCTTCCCTTGTTGATCACTTCTCAGGCGACGAATTAAATGGCGGTTCTGTTACAATGGAGCCATAACTCAGAGGTAAAATCTCCGAAATATTTATTAGTTCATTTGTTTTAGAGATGATTAGTTACGAGCACATAGTCCACTGGTTCTCAGCGGATTTGAACTTGATTTCCCTTGACAGGGCAGTGGTTATTTTCCCGTCTTTTGTATTTCTTTTATATAGGAGGCCCGCAGGCTAAATGTGGCCTGCAAAGGGTGTTAGTCTGGCCCGCGGTTAAAAATTAAACCGAAAAGAAAGGTATAAATAAATAGAAAAAAAAAAAAAAAGAAGAACGTTTATCATTCCCAGAATAGTATAACTATACTAATGATCCGAATTTCTTGGAGTAAAATAGAAATAAAACTTTCCAAGATTTTGCACATCAACCAGTTGGCTTTTTTAAGGAATGTAGACAACTAATTGCAAACTGGATAATAGAACGTTTCAACAATTTGAATGCGGTGACTGGACTAGACCATAAATGAACAGACGCGAATGTGATATTTCAAAGAAACGAGGTCACGTTGGTTGGGCACGCGGTACCATGGCAGAAAATGCAGCATTATTTGAAGAATTGATTCCAAATACGTGGCAACTCCAGAGAGACGCTATCATTGCAAGCCTCGCTGCTGGTCAAGGTTTCCAAGATTCCGCGAATGACAGTAGATTTGGGTGTGGAGTATGAAGCTAACTTCTTGATATCACTCCACATAGGATCAGCGGATTTGAACTTGACTTCTCTTGATAGGGCAGTGGATATTTTTCCGTATTTTGTATTTCTTTTATGTTTGCTGATTCTAATTTCAAACGAACTTTTGGTCATTTCGATGTAGTATCGCCTAGAGCTGTCCGGATATTGTAGTGGGATGGCATAAACACCTGCCGCCGCCCCGGTGGCGCAGTGGTCTAAGCGATGGCCTCTGATCATTCGTCCGAAAGGGGTCCGGGTTCGAATCCCTGTGAGGCATGGATACTGTGTTTGTCTTACGGCACTAGCTCTCTCCCTTCCCTGGAACCAGTGACCCTAAATTAGGGACGGGGGACTGCTTATAGCCCATTGAGTTGCTCACGGTGGTCGTTAAACCTCAAATCAAAAAAAAAAAAAAACACCTGCCTCATTGAGAAGAGGCGGATTGTCAATATTGCTCTTAAGCATCGTATATAAAGATGCCGGAGAGCCGCCCCGGTGGCGCAGTTGTCTAAGGCGCTGGCCTATGATCATTCGTCCGTAAGGGGTCAGGGTTGGAATCCCGGTCAGGCATGGATGTTATGTTTGTCTTATGGCACTGGCTCTCTCCCTTCCCTGGAACCAGTGACCCTAAATTAGGGACGGGGACTACTTATAGCCCATTGAGTTGCTCACGGTGGTCGTTAAACCTCAAATCAAAAAAAAACAAAAAACACCTGCCTCATTGAGAAGAGGCGGTTTGTCAATATTGCTCTTAAGCATCGTATATAAAGATGCCGGAGAGCCGCCCCGGTGGCGCAGTTGTCTAAGGCGCTGGCCTATGATCATTCGTCCGTAAGGGGTCAGGGTTGGAATCCCGGTCAGGCATGGATGTTATGTTTGTCTTATGGCACTGGCTCTCTCCCTTCCCTGGAACCAGTGACCCTAAATTAGGGACGGGGGACTGCTTATAGCCCATTGAGTTGCTCACGGTGGTCGTTAAACCACCTATCAAAAAAAAAAAAAAAAAAAAAAAAAAGATGCCGAGACTTTATGCCGACACCGAAGTTCATACTCCTAAGCGCGTTATTTGGTATGTAAGGAATAGAGCACCCAGGTAGCGAAGTTGCAGCATAGGAAGATTAACACGGCTGGTTCTGGCTTTTTCGATAAAGTTATGCATCTGGTTCGACGCATGTCCTGCCTCAGTTGCCAATTCGACGATGGGTTTTAGTTCGGATTGACTAGAACGAACATCGGAGGAGACGGCGAAGACGCTTCTAATTCGAGAACGGAAGAAGGCGGTCTTGTAATCATTAAGGCCGAATGTATATCAATATTTATAATGTAAAACAGTATAAATATTTTTTGTTTGATTTAATTCTGTGGCTGTGTTTAAAGATTTTGGAATGTGCATTGACACGTGAGAAATGGTAAGCCTCCCCGGTGACGCAATGGTCTAAGCGCTGGCTTATGATCATTCGTCAGAGTTCAGTCTGCGTTCGAAACCCGGTGAGGCATGGATGTTGTGTTTCCCTTACGGCACTGGCTCTCTCCCTTCCCTCGAACCAGTGGCCCTAAATTTGGGACGGTCGACTGCTTAAATCCCACTGAATTGCTCACGGAGGTCGTTAAATCTCCAATAAAAAAAAAAAAATCCTATGTAAAAACAAAAATGGAAGCACATCACTAAACAGCAAATAAAAACTGCAACCACCAGTTAAAAGGATAAGATGATAGATGGCGCATAATTCAATAGATTCAATGACGAGAACCGACAGTATGGTGGGTTCTTACTAAAACTTTACTGTTTCTGAGAATGTCGACAAAGAATGGGCCGAAATTTAGCCAGCAAATGTTGGCGTGTACTCTGATACATAGCACGTGGAAGGTTACAACAACAGAGCACTCATGACAATATCCACAGCAAAATATTTTATTGTAACGGCGGAAAAATTTCCAGACGTTGCTAAGAAACCCAACCTGCTCACATTTAAAATGTAAACAACCTTTTTAAAAACTTCCTTAAGAAAAACATCCAACGGCTTTCATCATTATACATGTATAGCGTCATGACATGGTTATCGAGGCTTTCGGACTTTTAACATACGTATTTGAGTTAAAGATTGTAATTGCATTTGACGACTAGAAACGATTTAAATTTACTTTAATATTTTCCTCTGACGACGCTGATATCGAACACGTTAACGGAAAAGTTCCTATATACTTCTTTTCGAGTGAAATTAAAATGATGCACTGATTCTGCAATTTTCTGTTAGTAACATGGCTACGCATTTGACCGACAACTCTCTTTTTTTCTTTTGATTTGTACAAAGATTCTTTCAGTCCTTTCGCTTGAGTTCCCTCAGTCTTCTAAAACTTGAGGTAGCTTTTCATCGATATACAATTTTCATATTTTTCACAAATAATTTCATGTTACAGAAGTAAAAAAGAAAATATAATATATAACAGGATTGAAAAAGCTTACGTAACACCAAACAAGCAGTGCATATATGTACTAATTCTTCAGTTACAGGTCGAGGCTGAAAAATAAAAGAAAAGAAAAAATCTTGTAATCAAAACTGCAATTCTGTTCCGCTCGAAGGAAGATAAAGAGTGTTACAAGCCTTTTAGATCATTACAAGGATGTTCACGAAATATCTGTTTGAAGTTTATCTTAGAATCGACGAAAAATCGATCTTTTCGGGAGCTCAGCATGCTGTGTACATACAACTGATTCATGGTCTGTTCTCGGCGTCCGATTTTTGAAGGAGAAACTGATTTACTTCGAACTTTAAGGCAAAAGTTTGCTCTTCGAACTCTAATAGAAGATAAATTTAAGACTTATGGAAAGTAGTTCGTTTGCTTTTGTGCCTTGTATCCCTTTAAAGTCAATAGCCAGCGCGAAGGGAAGCCTCCTGCATTCTGGAGCAAACCTGTCAATTTCCAGTTTCTGTGGACATGGCACTGAATTTTTTCGTATTTTACATTTCAGTCATAAATTTAAACTTTTACAGTTTTGTCAATGAAAAAAAAATGATGCGAAAATCTATCCATTACTAGGCGATTCTTTTTATTAAATTCAAAACCTACTCCCCAAAGGCGAATGTACAGTAGCACATTGATCCCTAGGTTAAATTGCATGCGCTAGGAAACAATCAGCCGCTGCCGTGGCGCAGTGGTGTAAGCGTTGGCTTATGACCATTCGTCCGTGAACAGTCCGGGTTCGAATCCTGGTGAGGCATGGACATTGTGTTTGTCTTACAGCACCGGCTCTCTCCCTTCCCTGGAACCAGCGACCCTAAATTAGAGACGGGCGACTTCTTATAGACCATTGAGTTGCTCACGATGGTCATTATAACTACAATAAAAAGAAAACAAAAAAAGACCTGCTTGCCCAGGAATAAAATCAGACACCCCGGTGGCGCAGTGGCCTAAGCGTTGGCTTCTGACCACTCGTCAGAGACGGTTCCAGGTTCAAATCTCGCTGAGGTATGGATGTTGCTTTCGCTTTACAGCACTGGCTCTCTCCCATCCCTAAAACCAATGGCCCCAATTTAGGACGGGCGACTGCTTCTAACCCTTATACACTGGTGTGCAAAAATTAAGGACGAAGAGGAGAAATTAGCATAACAGTGGAACGAGCAGGCAGAACAGACCGAAAGATCACTCAGGAGATAGACTAGGGTCCGGTACGGTAGGGCCTGCGCATATATGCAGCATGACGTAGGAGGGGAGTGTCGGAAGACTATAAAGCACACGGGTGGTGTGCTTATAGTCTTCCGACACTCCCCTTCGGTGAAAGCTATTGCACGGTGTACATCGGTTTGAACGACGTCGAGTTGCTGCCACCGTGTGATATGGCCAACAGGCAATCCAGTAAACGACATCTGGATGACTTTACCCGAGGTCGCGTCATTGGGAAGTTGGAAGCAAAGTGTGACTAGCGTGGCCGAGGAGTTCGGGATCGCTCACAGCATCGTTTCACGAGCTTGGAGAGCATTTCAAACGACAGGAACAGCTGTCCGAGAGTTTAGCAGTGGTCGTCCACGAGCAACCACGGCGGTGGACGACCGGTATATTTTCCTACAGGCGAGAAGATACAGACGGCAGACAACGGGAGAAGTAGCAAGGCACATGCAGCAACTGGACGTCCATTATCGCGTTTTACCGTGGACAGGAGGCTGCACAAAGGTGATCTATTTGCACGACGACCAGTACGGTGTATGCCATTAACACCTGCTCATCGGAGATGGCGATTTCTGTGTTACTGGGAACACAAGAACTGGACACATCAGCAATGGGGTCGAGTTCTCTTTACGGATGAGAGCCGATTTAGTCTCACGAGCGATTCTCGACGTATACACATCTGGAGAGAGCAGGGAACACGCAATCACACCTCCAACATCATTGAAAGGGACCGGTTTGGAGGTGGCGGAGTTCTCGTTTGGGACGGTATCATGCTTAGTAGCCGTACTGACCTCCACATCTTCCAAGGAGGATCAGTCAATGGTGTCCACTATTGTACGGAGGCTCTCCTGCCTCACGTGCGCTTGTTTAGAGGTGCTGTGTGTCCTGAGTTCCTCTTCATGGACGACAACGCTACTCTTCATCGTTCAGTGGCTGTCGCAGAGCTGTTGGAGAGTGAAGATATTCAATGCATGGATTGGCCCGCAAGGTCCCCGGACCTAAATCCAATCATCACGTGTGGGACCTTCTTTGGAGACGCTTGGCAGCACGTTGCCAACCGCCAGCAACGATTCCGCAGCTGCGATTGGCGCTACAAGAGGAATGGGCCGCGATGCCTCAACAGCTCCTTGACAACCTCGTCCTCAGCATGGGCAGACGTTGTAAATCCTGCAACGCAGTCAGGGATGATCATATCCTATACAAAAGACTGAATTTTTCTTGGCAGCAGCCTGTCACATGGACGTTTCTGTCTTCTGTCCAGTTGTGCTCGAAGCTACCTTTTCAATAAAGTGCATTTGTATCCTTTGGATTCCTTGTATGGACGGTTTTGTTCCCTTGTCTCATATTCGTACATCTTGGGGATCTGATGGTATGATTTGAGTCAGTTTTCAATTCAGAACCACCAAATCTGGTATACTATCTCGTGGTATTCTAACTTAGACTGCAGACGGTTTTTGGAAGCGGTTGGAGCCCGTGGGGTTAGAGCCCCCCCCCTACGAAATTGCCGTAAAATCTAGTTTTCAATTTAGAACCACCAAATTTGGTGTCATGAAACTCTAATTTAGCGGCAGACCGTTTTTGGAACGGATCAGGGGCCGGGAGGTCAGAACTCCCCCCCCCCCGGTACAAAATTATCGTAAAATCTGCAGTTTTCAATTTAGAACCACCAAATTTGGTATACTATCTCATGGTACTCTAACTTAGACGGTAGATGGTTTTTGAAACAGGTCGAGCACGGGGTCAGAGCCCCCCCCCACATAAATTATTTTCGTGAAATCTATAGTTTTCAATTTAGAACCACCAAATTTCGCATACTATCTCACGAAGCTCTGACTTGCCGCCCCGGTGGCGCAGTGGTCTAAGGCGTTAGCCTCTGATCATTCGTCCGTAAGGGGTCCGGGTTCGAATCCCGGTCAGGCATGGATGTTGTGTTTTGTCTTACGGCACTGGATCTCTCCCTTCCCTGGAACCAGTGACCCGAAATTAGGGACGGGCGACTGCTTATAGCCCATTGAGTTGCTCACGGTGGTCGTTAAACCTCCAATCAAAAAAAAAAAAAAAAAAAAAAAAAGAAGCTCTAACTTAGACTGTAGATGGTTTTGGAAGCGGTTGGAGCCAGGAGGGAAGAACTCCCCCCATAAATTTTTTTCGTAAAATCTATAGTTTGCAATTTAGAACCACCAAATTTGGTATCATGAAACTCTAACTTGGACGGGAGACGGTATTTGGAGCGAGTCGTGGCGCGCTGGGTCAGAGCCCCCCCCCCAACGTACACAATTTTCGTAAAATATACAGTTTTCGATTTAGAACCACCAAATTTGATATACTATCTCATGGTACTCTAACTTAGACGGTAGACCGTTTGGAACGGGTCAAGGCCCGGGGGTAGGAGCCCCCCCCATACAAAATTTTCTTAAAATCTATTTCAGAACCACCAAATTTGGTGTCATGAAATTCTAACTTAGCGGGAGGCGGTTTTTGGAACGGGTCGGGGCCCGGGGGTCAGAGCTCCCCCGTACAAAATTTTCGTAGAATCTACAGTTTTCAATTTAGAACCACAAAATTTGTTACATTATCTCATGGTACTCTAACTTAGACGGTAGACGGTTTTTGGAATAGGTCAAGGCGCGGGGGTAAGAGCCCCCCACATACAAAATTTTCATAAAATCTATATTTTTCAATTTAGAACCACCAAATTTGGTATCATGAAACTCTAACTTAGACGGGAGCCGGTTTTTGGAACGGGTCGGGTCCCGGGGGGTCACAGACTTCCCCGTACAAAATTTTCTTAGAATATGCCGTTTTCAATTTAGAACCACCAAACTTGGTATGCTATCTCATGGTATTTTAACTTCGACCGTAGATGGTTTTCTGGAAAGGGTTGCAGTTTGGGGTTCAGAGCCCCTACCCACATAAAAAATTTCGTGAAATCTACAGTTTTCAATTTAGAACCACCAAATTTGGTATACTTCATCATGGTACCCTAACTTAGACGGCAGACGGTTTTCAGAAAGGGTCGGGTTGTTAGACCCCCCACACACAGAAATTTCGTAAAATCTATAGTTTTCAATTTAGAACCACCAAATTTGGTATACTATATCATGGTAATCTAACTTAGACGGTTTTCGGAACGGGTCGGGTCACGGGGGGTTTCATCCCCCCCAATTTTTTTCGTGAAATCTATAATTTTCAACTTAGAACCACCAAATTTGGTATACTATCTCATGGTAGTCTAACTTAGACGGCAGACGGTTTTTGGAACGGGACGGGCACTGGGTCAGAGCCCACCTCATAAAAACTTTTGTAAAATCTACAGTTTTCAATGTAGAACCACCAAATTTGGTATACTATCTCACGGTGCTCTAACTTAAACGGTAGGCGGTTTTTTGGAACGGGTCAAGGCCTGGGGGTAAGTGCCTCTACATGCAAAATTCTTCCTGACAAGTGGTCAGAAGCCAGCCCCTAGATCACTCCGCCGCCGTAGCGGCATACGTTGAAATGTATTTTTCATACGGCCCCAAACGCTCTTATGGACATACTAGATTGAACTGGACGCAAATAAATCATTAATATAATTTGTACTAGCAGGGATACCAGTTATTTGCCAGGTACATATTACTATTTGTGGAATCACCAAGTTCAGCGGGTGAAAGTTGATGAATGAAAAAGTTATTCCTGCAATTTTGCAGTAAACTTATTTTAAATTTTTTGATTTAGTTAATTTAATTTTGCGAAACAAAAAAGAAAGAAAAAGGAATGGGAATACTTACCTTCTAGGAGACATCTATAGATCTGCAGTACATCTGGCGTGTGCTTCTGTGAATCCCGCAACAAAGAAATGCAATGTACCTACGTGATGTCGATTGCGTTCGACTTCACATTGGCATTGATCATCTTTTTCCTTACCGTTTTGAATTTTGAATATCTGGAACTCTCTATTTACATTACATTATATTTCTTCCGGATAAGCCGTTCGTTGGTAGTGAAAGCTAAACTATATTGATTTGTGTTTTTAATACACCATTAAACACATATTTTTGCACTTTATTGTTATCTACAGTCTCTAACTTAGACCGTAGGTTGGTTAGTTGGTTGGTTGATGGTTTATGGTGCAAGGCCCTCAAAGGGCCAAAGAGCGCCTTGGAACGTAGATAGGGTATTCTTAAAAGTAAAAAACGGAGCTTTTTATAAAAATTTTGTTTGGGGTTCCCTTGACCAGGGCCCCGACCCCTTCCAAAAACCGTCTACCGTCTAAGTTAGATAACCATGAGATAGTATACCAAATTTGGTAGTTCTAAATTGAAAACCGTAGATTTTACGAAATTTTTATGGGGGGGGGGGGCTGTCACCCTCGGGCTCCAACCCCTTCCAAAACCGTCTAGCGTCTAAATTAGAGTTTCATGATACCATATTTGATGGTTCTGAATTGAAAACTGTAGATTTTATGAAAAAAAAAAAAATTATTGGTGCGGGCTCTCTGACCCCCGGTCCTTGACCCGATCCGAAAAAGGTATACCGTCTAAGTTAGAGTACCATGATATAGTATACCAAATTTGGTGGTTCTAAAGTGAAAACTGTAGATTTTACGAATTTTTTATGAGGGGAGCTCTGACCCCCGGGCCTTGACCCGTTCCAAAAACGGTCTACCGTCTAAGTTAGAGTACCATGAGATAGTATGCCAAATTTGGTGGTTCTAAATTTAAAACTAGATTTGGCGATTTTTTTATGAAGGGGGCCCTTACCCCCCGGGCTGCAACCCATTCCAAAAACGGTCTACCGTCTAAGTTAGAGTACCATGAGATATTATACCAAATTTGGTGGTTCTAAATTGAAAACTGTAGATTTTACGAAACTTTTATGAGGGGGGGGCTTTCACCCCCGAGCCCTAACCACTTCCAAAAAGCTTCTAGCGTCTAAGTTAGAGTTTCATGATACCATACTTAATGGTTCTGAATTGAAAACTGCAGATTTTACAAAAAAATTATTGGGGGGGGTCTCTGACCCCTGGGC
This sequence comes from Macrothele yani, assembly GCA_039090855.1. Classification (NCBI taxonomy): domain Eukaryota; kingdom Metazoa; phylum Arthropoda; class Arachnida; order Araneae; family Macrothelidae; genus Macrothele; species Macrothele yani. Next base: position 153,574,156 of record CM077030.1, read on the forward strand.
CTTGACCCGTTCCAAAAACGGTCTACCGTCTAAGTTAGAGTACCATGAGATAGTGTACCAAATTTTGTGGTTCTAAAGTGAAAACTGTAGATTTTACGAAATTTTTATGAGGGGGGGGGGGCTCTGACCCCCGGGGTCCAACCCCTTCTAAAAACCATTTAGCGTCTAAGTTAGAGTTTCATGATACCAAATTTGATGGTTCTGAAATGAAAACTAGATTTCACGAAAATTTTGTATGTGTGTGGGGGGTGGGGGTGGGGTGGGGGCTCGACCCCCTCCGGGCCTTAACCCGTTCCAAAAACCGACAACCGTCTAAGTTAGGGTACCAGGAGATAGGATACCTGATTTGGTGGTTCTGAATTGAAAACATTTCCTCCACTAGCTGACGATTCGTATCAGTGGTCGCAAATGATGGTCTCCCACTGCGTGGTTTGTCTTCAATGCTAGTTTCCCCTTCTTTGCACTTCTTCATCCATCTGTGCCCATCACTTTTGTCAATGGCGTCATCTCCGTAAACATTCTGTAGGCTTCTGTGGATGTCGGACAGCTTGCATCCTTCCTTCGTCAAGAACTCAATGACGGCATGTTGCCTCTGCTTCGAATCCATTATTTACCTGCAATGAAGAAGAAGGGTTACTATAGAGGAAAAGTTACTCTACCAACGTGCGCAATTTGAACGATCTCTGTCAGTAAATAAAAAAGTCATGCCCACTCTTGAATTACTTTCGGTACAACCCTCGTATCAGCAGTACCTACCATACTTCTAATTTCTAACTCCGAAATAAGCCATCAAACATTTGTTTGAGGTCATCAATGTAAGGTCCTGCCATCTATTAGCAGGTCTCAGCATTCCAAAGGAAAATAATTGAATTTCAATATAATTATGGTTAAGCGTTAGCAAATATTAAATATGCCATGCTATAATTTCAAGTTACCTTTATCGATGCGCAAAGTTTCGCGCGAATGCATTAGTTACTAAGATTCGAAATAAGCTATCAAACATTTGTTTGTCCACTGACGTCATCAACGTACAAGTAGTGACGTTTATTAGCAGGTCTTGGCATTACCAAATGAAACATTATTGATTTTTAATATAATTGAGATTAAGTTTCAGCAAATATTAAGAATGCCATGAAATAATTTAAAAATATTTTTATCGATGTGCAAATTGCTATTCTTGTGAATGTATTAATTGCTAAGAAAATGTCTTCAGAAATTTTTACCGTTGCAGACAAAGGGGCAGAGTTTTTAGATGGGACCACCTAAAGGTACTCTAATCGCCTATTTCTTAGATTAAAATACACTGCAGAGCAATTCAATCAGAGACAGCTGGCGTTATGCAAATGTGGCGCTGTGGGCGGCCCTGTAAACGAAAACGACATGACGTATGCAGCGATCCGACAATATAAGGAGTGATGCGACGGGAATCAGTAATAGGCAGACGCAGTATGGGTAAGACGAAGGATTTAAGCGCATTTGATCGTGGGCAAATTGTCGGGGCCCGACGAATGGGCCACTCCATCTCGGAAGTCGTGCAGGCCCTGGGATTTATACGAGCCATTGTGTCACGGGTGCACCGTGAGTACATCGAATCCGGTAAAACCATCCCTGCAAGGGTTAAATCCCGTGGACAACAGCGTGTGGATCAGCGGGGTCCGCGTCAGCTAGCTCGCATTATAACAGTGGCTAGGCGGGCCACAGTGCAATAAATCACTCGGCAATTTGACGCTGGTGCACAAAAACGTGTAAACAGCCACACCATCTAGAACCATCTCCTCACTATGGGGTACAGAAGCCATCGTCCCACGAGGGTGCCGCTGTTGACCGCACATTACAGGGTGAAAAAGATTACCATGGGCGCGGGAGCATCACCACTGGACCCTAGACATGTGGAAAAATGTTGCCTGGACTGATGAGTCGAGATTCACGTTGGTAAATGAGGATGGCAGGATACGAGTACGGCGCAAACCACATGAAGCGATGGATCCTTCTTGCTAGCAGGGTACTCTTCAAGCTGGTGGAGGTGGTATTCTCGTTGGAGGACTGTTTACGTGGACTGAAATAGGACCAGTGGTACGTGTGACATCGGCGCTGACAGGTCAACGTTACCGGGATATCCTGGACGACCATTTGCTCTCGTTTGTGCGTCTTCAACGTCCAACTGGGGACCTCATCCTGCAACAAGACAATGCACCGTGCCATCGCTCCCGAATTGTATCCGAATGGTTGGATGAACACTCCACCTGACGTGACCTTGCTTCCTTGGCCAGCTAGGTCACCTAACCTCAATCCCATCGAGCACATCTGGGATGCCATCGAGAGAGATGTTTGAGGCTCTGACCTCCCTCCACCAAATCTTCGTGAACTGTGGGAGCTTGTTCAGGGGTAGTGGATCCGTACGGCTTCCCAAGGCTTCCGGTGTCTTGTCGAGTCCATGCCGAGACGAATCGCCGCCGTCATCAGGCAGAAAGGTGGTGCTACACGTTACTATAAAGGTATCTCTAAGTCAATTGCTCTTCAGTGTTTATATCGCTAAATATTTGGTTAACCCGAACGTTAATGTATTTAGCCATATAAATGTCGGTCATATTACAACCAAAAATTTAGAAAAATATAATTCCTGCATGTTATCTTTAAAAACAAGTTAGTAAAATCATGCAATGGATTGATTAATATGCGCTTTCCAACATACCAGAAGGTATTACTCAAGTTATGAGGATAATGTCTGTAGAATAAATCTCGCTCCTATGACCTGACCTTTGACCCCAATACGATGATATTCAACAGGACCGGTAAAGTATACTTCCGGCACAACATGATAAAGCGTTGTCTCAATCGGAGCATTTTTACGTAAGTTATAACGCACAAGGGCGATGGAATGGATCCCGATCCTATGTCCTGACCTTTCACCCCATTTCGCCCATTTTCAGTAGGTTTCGTCCCCAGGTGGTCCCATACCACATACTAAAATATCAGTGAAATCGAACCATATTTACGCAAGCTGCTACGCATAAGGGCAATGGAATGGATCCCGCTCCTATATATCGTGACCTTTGACCCATTTTCACCCATTTTCAATAGAGTTCGTCCCCAGGTGTCCTCTACCACATACTAAAGTTTCATTGAAATCGAACCATTTTTACGCGAGTTATCGTGCGGACAGACGGACAAAGCTGGAGCATATACGCTTCTTCAACCTACGGTTGGAAAGCGTAAAAAAAGAATAATTAATTTCCGCATGCAATGACTTCCGTGCTTTTCCATGGTTGCATGCGAATTTGACAATTTCTTCATGTTCGTGTTATCATGGCGTGTGACGTTTTTTACGCTTTCCAACCGTAGGTTGAAGAAACGTATATGCTTCAGCTTTGTCCGTCTGTCCGCACGATAACGCGCGTAATACTGGTCCGATTTCGATCAAATTTAAGCATATAGTAGGTAACCATCTGGAGACAAACCTTGTCAAAAATGGGTGAAATGAGGTCAAAGGTCACGACATAGGAGCGGGAACCATTCTACTGCCCTTATGCGTCATAACTTGCGTAAATATTGTTCGATTTCAGTGCAATTTTAATATGTGGTAGGGGACCACCTAGGGACGAACCCTGTTGAAAATAGGTGAAGTGGGGGTCAAAGGTCAGGACATAGGAGCGGGATGCATTCCATTGCCCTTATGCGTCATAACTTGCTTAAATATGGTTCGATTTCGATGAAATTTTAGTATGTGGCAGGGGACCACCTGGGGACGAACCGTATTGAAAATGGACGAAATGGGGTCAAAGGTCAGGGCATAGGATCGGGATCCATTCCATCGCCCTTATCCCATACTATTAAAGGATCAATTCCTGTATATATGTAAATTTTATTTTGAAAACGGCTCTAAGGATTTTGATGAAAGTCTTTAACCTACCGTTTTCTGGTACTAGAAATCGATTTAGCTTGATCTCGACTTTAGGAAAATTCGTTTAGTGGGTTCAATAACCACCCCGAATTACCATGTTTTGAGTGCCATGGCGTTGTCCCATTAATGTTACCCATGCTTAGAAATCTTATGACGCCACACTCTCGCGATTGAGATGTTGGCGCGAGGTCACGCCCTCTGGCTAATTACATCATGCGTTGTGTGTGGACCCTATTAAAGTTTTATGGCGTCACACTCTTGCGAGCAGATGGTCGCGAGTCCCATCTGCCTCATTACGTCACGCGTTGTGTGCGTATGTCCGTCCGCACGATAACTCACGTAAAAATCTTTCGTTTTCGATAACATTTTAGTATGTGGTAGGGGAACACCTGCGAAAGAAACCTATGGAAAGTGAACGGAATGGGGTCCAAAGGTCAGGGCATAGGAGCGGGATCCATTCCACTGCTCTTATGCGTCATAACTAACGTAAAAAAGGTTCGATTTCGATGAAATTGTAGTATGTGGTAGGGAACCACCTGGGAACAAACCCTACTGAAAATGGGCGAAATGGAGTCAAAGGCTAGGATGCAGGAGTTGGATCTATTGCATAGTCCTTATGCATCAAAACTTACGTAAAAATATTTAGATTGCGACAAAACTTTATCATGATAATTAGGAGCTGTTGAATATCATCGAAATGGGATCAAAGCTCAGGGCACAGGATCGAGATTTATTCCACAGCCATTATCCTCATAACTTGAGTGATAACTTGAGTAATGATTTCTGGTATGTTGGAAAGCGTATTATAATCAATGCATTGTATGGTTTTACTAACTTGTTAAATGTATATGCTAAACGTTTTGTTACGCAGAAATCTTTTTTACGCTTTCCAAATGTAAGCTGAAGAAACATATATACTCCAGCTTTTACCGTCTGTCTGTTTGTCTGTCTGTCTGTCCGCAAGATAATTCGCGTAAAAATGGTTCGATTTCGATGAAATTTTTGTATGTGGTCAAGGACAACTTGGAAATCAACCCTATTGAAAATGGATGCAATGGAATCAAAGGTCAGGAAAGGTCAGGAAATTCCATCGCTTTTATGCGGCATAACGTACGTAAAAATACTTCGATTGCGACAAAAATTTTATCATGTTGTTTCGGAAGTATACTCAACCGGTTCTGTTGAATATAATCGAAATGGGGTCAAAGGTCAGCACACAGGACCAAGGTTTATTCCACAGCCATTATCCCCATAACTAGACTAAACATACTTCTATTGCGACAAAACATTAGTATATTGTTCCGGAGATATACTGAACCAATTCTCTTTAATATAATCGAAATGGGGTCAAAGGTCAGGGCACAGAAGTGAGATTTATTCCACAGTCATTATTCCCATAACTTGACTAAAATGCTTCTATTGCGACAAAACTTGAGTATGCTGTTCCGGAGATATACTGAACCAAATCTGTTTAATATCATCAAAATGGGGTCAAAGGTCAGGGCACAGGAGCGAGACTTATTCCACAGTCATTATCCTCATAACTTGAGTAATGATTTCTGGTATGTTGGAAAGGTATCATAATCAATGCATTGCATGATTTTAAAAACTGGTTTAGATTTTCGTTTAGGTCAATATGCCGCATATAAATGGGCGAAACGGGGTCAAAGTTCAGGACATAGAAGCGGGACCCATTCCATTGCTTTATGCGTTATAAATTACGTAAAAATGTTTCGATTGAGACAAAACTTTATCATGTTGTTCCTGAGGTACACTGAACTGGTTCTGTTGAATATAATAGAAATGGGGTCAAAGGTCAGGGCACAGGAGCGAGATTTATTCAACAACCATTATCCTCATAACTTGACTAAAATGCTTCTATTGCGACAAAACTTTAGTATGTTTTTCTGGGGGTATACTGAACCAATTTTGTTTAATATCCTCGAAATAGGGTCAAAGGTCAGCACAAGAGCGAGATTTATTCCACAATTTCCTCATAACTTGACTAGAAATGCTTGTATTGCGACAAAACTTTAGTATGTTGTTCCGGAGGTATACTGAACTGGTTCTGTTAAATATAATCGAAATGGGGTCAAAGGTCAGGGCACAGGAGCTAGATTTATTCCACAGTCAATATCCTCATAACTTGGGTAGTGATTTCAGGTATGTTGGAAAGCGTATCATAATCAGTGCATTGCATGATTTTACGAACTTGTTTTCCTGATGCAAGTTATTCAAGATCAGTCTAACAATATGAATTCGGAAAGACAGCAAAATATTTCGACAGAAATAACTTACGTTTTCAAACCAATGTAAAAGCAACATTTCCTAAGTAAAATCTGCTTGTATGAAATTTATTCATGTCTATAGAATATTTAAAAAGAAATTTTTATTCGTGTCATCAGTATACTTAAAAATAAATTTTCTTCACCACCACTATAATATTTAAAAATTCAGTTGTCCACTGCCACGTAAAAGAAAATGCACGAACTTGAACATTCAAAACCGGATTCCAAGAAACAGAAAACTTGAAGAACTAATCTTTAGTGCATGATTGATGCATAAGAAATAACTTATTGCGGGTGTGGAAATATTATGACTGACTGTCGGCTATTGTAGTGAGGTACTCACAAAACTGGAAATTTGCATTATGTTGAAGTTGAGATAGAAATCATAAAGTCCGAGTTTTCTTTGGTCATGTGACCGTTACAATACACAACCATGCACTTTCAGAGAACTGAAGCAACGTACAGTGGTTGGACAAAATAACGTGAACACCATGGTTGCAGGGGTTAATGTCATTCGTGTAGGCTATACTGATAAAAAAACCCATTGTGATTATGTTTTGTGTATCTTCTCTTTGTATACTAAATGCCCGTCAATAATAACGGGAAAAAATAAAATTTATGATACAGAAATTATTGAGATTTATTTATTGAGTTTTTGAGTTCCAATAGATGGCGACGTTGGCTCACAGCTTTCTGAAAATTTCCCGAGCAGTCGGTTATGGAATTTGATACGATGGGCTGTCTGTTTGTTACGTGTTTCGTAAAACCTTTAGTCCCTATTTCGTCAACACTTTCTTGTACACAACATTTTTCGTATACACTGACTGTGAACCCTGTATCAATTTCCCCTGTTCTTTTCCGTGAACAATTTTTATCTCCCCTGTGGCGCAGTGGTCTAATCGATGGTCTCTGATCATTCGTCCGAAATGGGTCCGGGTTCGAATCCCGGTGAGGCATGGATGTTGTGCTTGTCTTACGGCACTGTGTTGTATAATATTTTGTAATTCTCAATGTCTTTTACGTATATTTATGCTTAACAGATGGCGCCAGATGCGCACCGCAATACAGACGCTCTGTGTATGAAGTAACAGCGTTGCATTCTGGGATTTGCCTCGTATAAGAGAGGTCATGTGAATTGTGAGCGAAGAGCTCGTCGTGTTCGATCTTCTGTTTTTATAATAAAGTTGTTATGTTTTAGAATAGTGTTCTGTAAATAAAGGTAAAGTAGTGCTTTAGTTATGTTACGACAAACCACTGCGAAATTACATCACACTGGCTCTCTCTTTTTCCTGGAGCCAGTGAGACTGCTTATAGCCCACTGAGTTACTCACGGTGGTCGTCAAATCTCCAACCAAAAAAAAAAAAGTGTTCGTATCTCTATGTGACGTAACGCATCTCTGACGTCATGTGAGAATGATTTGGATTAGATGACGTCACACCAGCAGCAGTGTTATTTGTTGCTATGACAACTAAACAAAGTGGTATACGCCTGGACTGTGCGGTGTAGGTGATGACGTCACCTACACAAAAACACGAAAAGCTGAGCGTGACGTCACAAACATTTGTTTCTCGGTTGTTGCTATGACGATTTAAAAAGTGGCACGGAGGAGGAGGAGGACTCTAGCAGATTATATATTAGGATATTCTCCTTGTTGTGTGCCAGTGTAGTACAAGTTATGTTCAGCAGCGGCACGTACGAGCTGTAGGTGAAATGGGTGACCTGTCAGACTTCCAAAGAGTAAAATCGTGGAAGTCCATTTAACAGCAGCGGCTGTAACCATTACCGCCAATTTTTTTTGTTTGTTTGTTTGTTTTGATTGGAGGTTTAACGACCACCGTGAGCAACTCATTGGGCTATAAGCAGTCGCCCGTCCCTAATTTAGGGCCACTGGTTCCAGGGAAAGAAGAGAGCCAGTGTCGTAAGACGAACGCAACATCCATACCTCACCCGGATTCCAACCCGGACCCCTTTCGGACGAATGATCAGAAGCCGTCGCTTAGAACACTGCGCCATCGGAGCGTTGATGTTCCAAGAGCAACAGTCTCCATGGTAACGGCAGCGTACACAAAGCATGGCAAGACTTCATCGGCGAAGAAGAAAAATGGGCGAACACCGAGATTGAATGAGAGGGATCACCGAACGCTAACAAAGATTGTGCCTGCAAAGACGAAGTCTGCTTCCATTTTTAGTACGTCCTTTGTAAAGAAGTTAGTAAAATCATACAATGCATTGGTTATGATACGCTTTCCAACATACCAGAAATTATTATTCAAGTTCTGAGGATAACGGCTGAGGAATAAATCTCGCTCCTGTGTCCTGACCTTTGACCCTATTTCGATGATATTCAATAGAACCGGTTCAGTATACGTTCGGAACAACATACTAAAGGCTTGTCGCAATGGAAGCATTTTTAGTCAAGTTATGAGGATAATGGCTGTGGAATAAATATCGCTCTTGTATCCTGACCTTTGACGTAATTTCGATGATATCCAACAGACCGGTTCAGTGTACCTCTGGAACAACATGATAAAGTTTTATCGCAATCGTAGCATTTTTACGTAAGTTATGACGCATAAATTCGATGGAATGGATCCTGCTCCTATGTCCTGACCTTTGACCTCATTTCGTCCATTTTCAACAGGGTGCGTCCCCAGGTGGTCCCCTACCACATGCTAAAATTTCATCGAAATCGAAACATTTTTACGCGAGTTATCGTGCGGACAGTTAGACGGACAAAGCTGGAACATACACGCTTCTTCAACCAACGGTTGGAAAGTGTAAAAAAGTAAAAAAGATCGTGCTTATGTTATCGGTTTGACCATGCCCCTGTAGAATCCATATCTCTGCAACTGTTAGTCCGATTTCAAAAATATTTTCCATTGAGAAGCATGAAATGTGCGAATGATGATCCTTCATTTCGTTTTTTTATACGATGCACAATTTTGCCGCTAGATGGCGTAAATACAGATGATGTCGAATTCGAAACATATATTATTCCATATATTTGCTTCTAAACATCCGATTCAAAAAATGCTTTTACCTTTCAATTCCATTTACTTCGAAGACTATATTTGGTACAGTCACTTCTATAAGTTATGCATAATTTTTCCGCTATGGGGCGTTAAGGTAAATTACGTTTTCCCCGATATCTCTGCTTCTAAAACTCGGATTCGAAAAATTCTATCTGAAAAGGATACAGCTCCAAATGGGAAATCATTCACATATAATTTCTAAATTTTGGTAAAAATGTATTGGCCGCCAGGGGGCATAAGAGTTAATTTCTGATTCTGATGCATTTGCAGCAAAATCTGAACTTCTAAAATCTCAAATGAAAAAATCTTTCGTGGATCGATACCACTCAGGGCGATAAACCTTTTCGGAATATTTGCTTCTTAAAACAATGCATGGTTTCTACGCCAGGGAACATAGATATATATATAATTTTTGTCAATATCTCTGCTTCTAAGAGTCCGATTTGAAAAATTCTTTGTTTCTTCGATAGTCCGATGGAAAATGTTTTTCACATAGGTTCAAAATTTACAAATAATTCATAGACTTTCCGCTAGTGGGCGTTAAGTTAAATTGCGTTTTCCCTGATATCTCTGCTGCTAGAACTCCCATTTGAAAAATAATTGTTTCTGCACCGAATACAGCTGCTGATGGGAATTTCTAATATTTGGTAAAGAATGGTTTGGCCACCAGGGGCGTAAGGGTTAATTAATGCTTTTGATGCACTTGCAGCAAAATCTGAGCTCCAGAAAACCAGATTAAAAAATTCTTTCGTATACCTATACGCTCACATCGAAAAACCTGTTAAGAACACTTTCTTCTTAAAATAATGCATGTGTTTTCCTCCAGGGGGCGTAGATGCAAATGCTATTTTTGTCCATAGCTCTGCTTCTAAGAGTCCGATTTGATAAATTCTTCTTTGTTGGAGAGCATTTCCGCTGAAAAATCTCTGTCATATAATTCCAAAATTTTCTTGACGCACAGGTTTACTACCAGAAGGCGTAAGTTCACGTTTCCGTTTACAGCAATATCTTCTGTGTGATTCAAAAACTTCTTTTTCGATCGGATACTGTTAACTAAGAAAACTCTGCGTGCGTATTTTCTTCCCAAAATAATGAACAATTTCGCCGCTAGGGGCGCAAATGTTTAATCGGTTTCTCTCAATATTTCTGCTTCTACATGTGCGATTTAAAATCTTCTTTCAGCACAGGATGCTATTTACCTTGGAGAACACCTTAGGTAAGTATATGAGGAACTTTGTGGATCACAATTTTGTTGTTAGCTGGTGTTTTGTGTACTTCAATTTGCAGCTGTATCGCCGCTTCTAAAAACAATTGAAAAATTTCTTCTTTACTGCACTGCTGACCACCCAAAATGCAACACCAAGAAGGACACGAGATAGCAAAGCCAGATTTACTGGACACATAACAACATATACAAAGATGAAACGATTGAGCTTACAGGCCCGTGCGACCTGCGGAACACGCAGACATTATTAGTTCGTGTGTCCCCCATGGCTAGCAATAACGGCCTCTACACGCCGCGGCATCGAACGAAAGAGGCGTTGGATGTGGGCTTGGGATATGTCGGTCCAGGCTGCTTCCACACGTTGCCACAGTTCATCACGGGTGGTGCTTGCTGGGCCACTCGGTTGTCGATCAGCGACCAGACGTATTAGATGGGCGACATATCGGGAGAACTGGCGAGCCACGGCAGCAGTGACACCTGGTGGGCCGTGAAGAATTGTTGCACGATGCGTGTCACGTGAGGGCGCGCATTGCCCTGTTGAAACGTGGCCGTTGGCTGGTCCTGCAGGTAAGGGAGGACTACAGGCTCCAAAACGTCCGAGATGTAGCGGTGGCTGTTGAGTGTACCAGCGATGCGTACCAGAAAAGTACGGGTATCATATCTACTTGCGCCCTAAACCATAACGCCAGGCGACGGACCGGTATGGCGATGCATAATGCAGGCGCCATACAGTCTTTCGCCGCGGTGCCGCCACACGCGTATCCGACCATCGTGGTGTTGCAGGCAGAAGCGCAATTCGTCGGAAAAGACAATGTCGGGGCATTCCGTAGTCCAGGTGCGGCGTTCAACGGCCTACTGCCGCCGCACTCGCCGGCGGTGTAACGTCAATGGCAATCAGAGCAACGGGCGCCGTGCGACAAGTCCCCGCTCCTGCAGACGACGTCAAACGGTACGTGCTAACACCCCTCGATAGGTGGTGTGCCGCGGCTGCGGCGATCGCTCATGTGGGTCCGTCCGTCTCACCTGCACCAACTGAATCCATACTCACTTCACTGTGGCTGGATGTCGTCCATCCACGGGCGCCAATGTCTCGGTACGATAAACCGCTGTCGCGATAAGCCACTATTCGTCATCTGTCGAACTCCGAAACGTGCTGGAATGACGGCCGTATTCTGCGACGAGGCAGCAGTAAGCTTCCCACGCAGAGGTCTGGCAGCACAACACACTTCCACTACTTACACCCCACTTTCTGTGCACCCTTGCTATAGTGCTTCTCCGTGGCGTGCCGGGCGCACATGATTTGCTTAAGCCCTGCAATGCTAATCGTTTGCATGTCCTCTCGCGGGCGACGCATGCTGCGAATTTCAGGTCAATCGGATGCTTCCTTCTTGGTGTTGCATTTTGGGCGGCCAGCAGTGTATATGCCATTTGTTACAATAGCGATGTGCAGCATTATACTCTATAAATAATGCAAAGATTTCCCACTAGCTGCGTAAAGGGGGAACCTCTTGTTTTTGGTACCTGTGCTTTCAGGAGACGTATTTGAAAAATTCTATTTGCTGAGCATAGCTTTTCCCATGAAGAATATTTTTCACCTATTTTCAACTTTTCCATTATGCAAACGGGTCATAACGGATTGGAAAGACGAGCTCATTACATCTGAAAATGCGATGTCATGTTTCTTGTTTAAAACTGGAAACAATGAGAGCCAGCAGGCTGTGAATAAATCAAATTCTGTAGTTAATGAAATCTTAATTTCTGATCATAAAGGTGAAAATTAAAATGCAGGTTATTCTCATCGTGTTAAACTTTTGCAGCTTCACTGTTCTTTAGCAAATGAAAATTTAATTACAGATGAGAATCAAAATGAAAGTTATTCCTATCAAATTTACATCTCTGAAGCAGCAAATGGAAACGTGGCCTACCCATTAGATGACGATTCTCTGCCCTGTGAAACCCAAATTTGCTGGTAGCAAGACTCGAACCCACATTATTATTGTGCACCTGAGCCGAATGGTTTCCCAATTAAACTACGCCAGCAAGGGTATACTTGTCGTCATGACATGTATCTCACCTCTGTGGTGCGTCACATACATGTTCTCCTTGAGAAAGGTCTGGAACAGAATCGCGGGTTTCCGCGCCAGTCGGCAAACCATACCTGAAGTAGCTCGCTGTAGAAGGAATTCTCATTAATTCCAGACGATATGTGGAAGAAACATCATACATTTTTTGAAGCAAAGAAGGAATTCTCATTGATTGCAGAAGATGTGTGGAACGAACACCACACATTTCTCGAAGAATCAAACGGCCAGTAGAACCATTTTTACATCCGGGAGCCAATGTGAAATTCATGCTCTCTCACTGCAGGTGGCGCAGCTCAAAGCAACGTCCTTCTGCTCCGGAGCAGAATGCCTTCCCAAGTAAGCTACGCGGGCAATGACTTATCACTGCTACATACCGTCTTGACAGGTGCGTCACCGCTGAGTTAGGAACGTCACAGCCTTTATTCAAAATCTTTATCAAGAGATCAGTACACCTCACATGGGCCCAGCAAGAAATATTTTTCGGGGCCCCATACATCCTAGAAGAAACTATGTTCTGGACAATCAGGGTAATATTCACAGTAAATATAGTACTCAAACGAATGTTTAAGGGAAAATCTCAAGAACTCAGATTGTGTTTTTTTATGATAATCTCAAAGAGCTTTCGCGATCAAAAGATATTTGTCTTTATTAGCGGGTAAGTGTGCAGTTAAAACTTGCCGAACAAATATCCCATCTTCGTCTTTATAGCTTTTGGCTTTGTGCACGGAAGAAGATCAATAAAGATTCAATCAATCATCTGGCAGCTTCATTCTGAAGGCATCAGAACAAAGTACTTCCTTTTCACGCGGTGAAATTGTGAGAAAACTCGAAAGGCTCTCCTTCCAAGCGTGTGACCCGACAGGTGAAAACAAAACCTTCATACGCTCTTCTCATTGAGTATCACTGTCAAGAAAAACAAGAGAATCTGAAAGGAAGCTCAGCTGGCAGAGGATGGAGGGAGATCAACTGCGCAAGTTGGAAGCCGGAACCCGTGCTGAGAGAGAAAATCTGCTCGCCATTCTCCGAGGTGATGTTTAATCAACATAGGCGAGGAGATCACCTCCTCTCCCAGTTACTGACTGTGTGAAGAGTGTGGAAAACGAGGGGGGGGGGAATACATATCTGTTTGCTCCCATTTCGCGGAATGCGGAGAAGGTGAGGATGATGAGAAGAGTAGGTTAAGAGAGGGATGGATCAGAAGATGCTGGCAGCAGAGACACAGGATAGAAAGAGAGAATATCCTTGAAATCTGAAGAGAGAATCTCTTTCCCTCACTTCCCATTATCACCGGGTTAATCGAGTTTTCGTGCTTCGAAGTCATCCGGGGAGTCTGGCGGATTTCACACTCTCTGTGTGTGTGTGGTAATCTTCTAGGGGATGATGTTTGCATTCGGTTGACTGTGTATGACTTCTTCATTCTCAGTTTCCAGATTCTGAGTGAATGAGGTTTCACTTGTGTAACCAGATGCTTTAAATAATTATCGTTGATAACCGTTTTTTGCTAGTTACTGAAGGGATGCTTTGGAGCTGTTTGAGTGGTCCTAGAGTTTGCAAAGCACTTCTGATGTTAATATAAATTCTTAAAATACTTTTATTTTATCTACTAACGGAGGTGCCATGGGTTAAAAAAACTCATGAAGCGGCTTCTGTGCTTGCCTTACTTTAGAGTTCCTGAAGTTATGGATAGGATATATTCCACGGAAACATTTAAGCACACCGGACAAAAAATTAGTAAGTCCTAACAAAAATGACAGTTGGAAGTTACCGGTTGCACAGAGGGAGCCGTGATAGCATTGTTGGGATATATATATAGCACTGACGTGGTCTACAGGATCATTTCTGTCTCGTGCAGTGGTGAAGAGCAACGTGTGTGTTAAATTTAGTCTGCAATATGGGTCATAAGACAGACGTTACTGAGTGGAAAAATGGAGCCATCGTGTTTGGCTGTGCTCACGGACAGAAAGTGAATAAGGTCGCCCAGTTTGTTGGTTTGTCGAAGCGTACTGTCCAATGGGTCTACAAACAGTGGTGTAGTTCGCAGTCAACTGAAAATCGGCGACGTAACTGTGGCTGGAAAACGATTCTCACCAACAGGAACCGCCGCCATGTTGCTCGCCTAGTAACTGCAAATACGTTTCGAAAAACAGTCAATGAAAGTCCATTCGAACCAATTTCTGAAAGGACATTGCGACAAGAACTGCATGCGATCGACTTCTGGAGCAGAGTACCACGGAAGAGGCCGCTTTTAACAGCAAGTTACAAAGTACCACGTTATTTGTGGACTCAAAGGCACCAAAACTTTGGAAATTAGTATCTCGGTTTTGGTCGTACTCCAATGATGGGAGGCGACGAGTGCATTGCAGTCCCAATGGAGCCTTTAATCCTGATTGCGTCGAAGGTGTTGTTCAAGCTGGAGGGAAGTTTTGTGATACTTTGGCGATGTTTTCCGTACCACGAAATGGGCCCTCTTGTTGCAGTGACGATGAATTTGAAATAGCATGCGGACTGCATTCTGAATGACGAAGTGTTGCCCTTTGCCAAACATCTTCAGAAGTAGCATCACACTGCTACTCATGTTTTCCAAGACGACAACTGGGCCAAAATGGTGTCTGAGTGGCACCGCGAACAATCAGCAACACCGTTGAACCTCGACTGGCCCGACAAATCACCAGATTTAAATCCTATTGAAAATTTGTGGGATTATTTCAAAATGGGTGAAAAGCCAGAATAGATACCCCCATGCTCTGGCGGAACTTCGGGAATAATGGACGCACGGGTGGCTGCAAATTGATGACCAATACATCCACTACCTCGTGGAGTCTCTACCACACCGGATGTATGCGGTTATCAAGGCAAGAGGCGTCATCACCCGTTATTAGGTAAGTTCTGACTGGGGTGACTAATGTTTTGTCCGGTTCCAGAAAAATAAGAACCTTGGACAACAGATAAAGCGCCACATTAAAGAATAAGCGTTCAAAACTTCATTGGAGAGCATTTGAAAGAAACAGTACAATTTTCAAGAACAACGTACCATTAGATCTTAAAACAAAAGGGTTTAATCAATGCAACCTTCCATTTATTACGAGGGGAAGTCAGAAAGTAACTTTCCCGATTGAAGAACTTTAAAAGTAGCACATGTGTTGAAATTTCTTTTGCTGACGTGTAACTTGACATGTTCTGTTTTAGGTAGCTCTAATTGGACCCTGGAAGAGTGGAAACATGTGGCGTGGTCCAATGATTCACGCTACCAGTTGCTACGAGCTAATGGGGCGTGGTCCAATGATTAGGTGGCTCTAATGTAACCCTGGAAAAGTGGCAACATGTGGCGTGGTCCAATGATTCACGGTACCAGTTGCTACGAGCTAATGGGGCGTGGTCCAATGATTAGGTGGCTCTAATTGAACCCGGGAAGAGTGGCAACGTGTGGCGTGGTCCTAATGATTCACGCTACCAGTTGCTACGAGCTAATGGGGCGTGGTCCAATGACTAGGTGGCTCTAATTGAAGCCTGGAAGAGTGGCAACATGTGGCGTGGAAGAGTGGCAACAGTTTTAAAGCGATAAATCCCATTTCAGTAAGATTCAATGATTCCTGTATACACCACTGCAGCAAACGCTGTCAACGCACCCTTCCAGGAGCCATTGTCGAACGGAATACATCACGAACTGCAGACGTATTGGCCTGGAAAGTGATCAATAACAAGAGCTGAATACTTCTGCTGTATTCCACGTAGTCATGCTACATGGCTGCAACATAGTCAGGTGCTAAATAATGTCCCACAGGTAACACACCATCTGGTTTTATATGTTGCGGCTACTTGTTGTTACCTTCTTTGCAACAGAAATGTCTGGAGCCGTCTTTCAGCAAGAACATGTCCACACATTGCTCTGACATAATTGGGTACGAAGTCAATGAAACTAAGTAGGAGTAAGTCCGTGATCGAACTGTACCCGGAGTAACATACGTTGGTTCTAGCTGTACTAAAGGTTTTACAAAAATTAACAGCAAATTAATTTTTCGAACTGAGGGTTATGAATCGCGCAATTTTATGAGCATGCAGTTTTAAGAGATATCCTTTCTCTCTTTTTTAGAGAGGGTTAATTGCGACGCAACCTTAAGTGAATCAAATAATAGGATAACTGCTGTAGCAACAACTTTCCGTATTCTTGCTTGAACGCTATTTTAGCAAATATATAGTAGGAATATTACCATCTTCATAGTAAACCATGACCAATCTACAGCTAGATGAAGGTATCTCCAAGCTTCTTCCACAAATGTCTATTCTGGGCCATGTCGCTCCACCATGCTTTTGAATTTCACTCCTCTTATGGGATTTCTTCTGTCCCTTGGTATGTAATCAAATATATTAGTTGTCCAACCAGAGATATTACCATTTCAGATATTTTGCTTTGATTGTGATGTCTTGTCATTTTTCTGTGTCACGAGTTCATCTTCTCATCTGTACGCCATTGTTGACCGGGGTAGACGTAGACTGTCCTGGCTCGTATAGACCAACCGCTTGCCAACAACGCATCCAGGTTAAACGGTGGAGACCCAAGTAGCGTCAGCGAGTGAAAGGTACGGCGCACGATGCCTGCACTGGGCTAGGGGAGCCGATGCCCTTCTCATGTGCCACTATTGACTGCTCGTCATCGTCTCGCCTAGTGCCGGGAACATTGAAACTTGACTGTACCTCTGCAAAGTGGCGCCGCGTCGTCTAGTCAGACGAATTCTGTTTTCATTTGTGCCGAGCTGACGGGAGGGTGAGGCTGTGGCGTTGACAGCATGAGACCATGACCTGTGGTGCCTGTGTTCAAGGCTGTGGTGGCTCTGTGATGGTTTGGGGAGCCTTTGCATGGGACATATTTTGTCTCTTAGTGTGTCTGGAGAGGTACTTTACCGCTGCACACTGCGCACATGCGGTGGCTGATCACTTACACGCTTTCATGACCTTCTCACATCTTGCGGCAGATGGTCTGTTCCTGCAGGGCAATGCGCCACCTTACCAAGCCTCTACCACCCAAGCATGGCTCGAAAAACACTCACCTGAGTTTGGAGCCATCCACTGGCCCATAAGATTCATGGATTAAAGCCCTGTGGAAGATCTCTGGGATGTCGTGGAGAATATTATCAGATCGATAGATCCTGAACCGACGGTTGCGGATTCTTGATAACTGGTGCACACAAAATTGTGGTCTTATGCATGCGCCACAGAGTATCCCCCACTCTCAGTGGGAGACGAACGACATAAGAAAAACAAAAATGTACAATGAGAGAAAAGAGTTCAACAAGTCTGTAAGAATCCCTTCGGAAATTGCACTCTCCCACCGTGTCGTGTGGTAACAACTGGAGGTTGGACATCCTGGAAAGGCATGGTGTTCCAGTCATTTTTGGAATTCGCGGCTAGTGTACTGCAATTAGTACAACACGTATAATGTCCTTGGTGCAGATATGTAGGTTTCTGCGTATATAATTGCTCTCTATGCGAGAAAAGGTGCCAGCTAGTGTATTTTCTCATCCCTTCGTACCGCCCGAGGGCGCAGTGGTCAAAGTGTTGGGTTCTGATCATTTGTCCGAGATGGGTCCGGGTTCGAATCCTGGTGAGGTATGGATGTTATGTTTGTCTTACGGCGCTGGCTCTCTCCCGTTCCTGGAACCAGTTGCCATAAATTAGGGATGGGCGACTCCTTATAGCCCAAATACGTTGCTCACAGTGGTTGTTAAACCCTGAACATTACAAAAAAAAAAAAAAAAGATCCCTTCTCTTGTCTGACATTAGTTGAAAATTGAGATATATAGTCAACATGTCAAGGTTGATGTGGACTACGTTTGCCTGTCTTTTGTTTGAAGGCGTAAATCAGAAGTTTCTGCTCTGTAAAGATTATGAATTCTCTTCTTTCAATCCTGCGCCGGAATTTTTTTACAGATGTGTAAATGGCAAGTAATACTTCGGCGTAAGTGGACCAGCCTCGCTGGCTGGGGCTGAGCTTCATGGAAAGAAAAGCGATCGGTTCACAACCAGACAAAGTGTGCTGCATGAAGGAACCTCCAAGAGCTATGTCAAAAGCATCAACCCATATGCGTAGCTTTACTCCGGGAACGGGAGGACGGAGAACAGTAGCGTTAGCAAGTGTTTCTTTCGCGTCAAGGTATGATTGATTAAGTACATGAGATCAGTGCAGTTGCTCTTCAGGTTTTGATATAAATCGTTTTTCCTTCTTTTTATTTCTCTTTTCTTCAAAGAACTGGTTTAGGGGAGCGAGAATTTAAGCAGGTTTTTGAATGCAGCGTCTATAAAATTTATTGATTTGCCAGAAATCTCTAGGTTGTGTGATTGTTGTAGATCACAGAACCTAGAGATGTCACTTCGTCTGGAAAATCATGAATGTATGAAAATCTTGAATGATACGAACTTGGTCTGGAAGAGGTTCCATGCCAGATAAGGCAACTTTGTATCCAAGAAATGCAATCAGTGGTACTTCGAAGACACACTTAGATGGCTTTAGGATGAGTCCATACTTGTTTAATCGTGAGAATAATGCTCTCAGATGAGTAAGGTGTTCTTCAGCTGTGGTGGATGCTATAAGCAAATCGTCAACAAAAGCATAGACGAATGGAAAATCCCGTGTCACTTCGTCTATAAAGCGTTGAAAACTGCAGGCAGCGCTGCACAAGCCAGAATGCATACTGGTGCTTTCATATAGACCAAAGGAAGTTATGGAAATTTTGTGTACATCAGCTGAGTTGATCGGAATATGATGACATTCTGTCACTAGGTCTATATGAGAAAAGATTGCTTTCCCATGTAGTTCCGATGTGAAATGCAACATTTTTGGTACACTGTGCTTATCCTTCACTATTTGAGAGTTCAATGCACTGTAATCGCCTACTGGTTTCCAGTGTTCTGAATTTTTCTTGGGAACCATATGTACTGGTGAAGCATAGCGTCTTTCAGATTGTTAGATATGACTTAGGTCAATCATCTGTTGGAACTCAACTTTCGCTATTTTTAATCGGTCAAAAGCTAGTCTGCGAGGTTGTGCAGAAGCAGGTGGACCAACGGTCTAAATGGGGCGCCATACTTTATACTTCACTTGTTAGTTAGGACCTGTGAGTTTCGTAAGTTCAGATTACTCTTGAAGTAACAGGTGATAAATACGGTTGCCCGTTATGGCCTTTACAGAACACTCTGAAGTGGACAATACATGACCCTGTGTCTTGAGTTGTGTTTTCAAATCGAACAGTCGTTTGTCACGAAGATCAGGAATTAATTAGAAATAGTGGAGAAAATCAGCACCAATGGTTGGCACAGAAAAATCTCCTACTAAGAATGGTCATTTGAAAATACGTCGAAGACAAAATCAAATGTCAGCAACTTCCGGGCTTAAACGTGAATGTTTGACTTATTAGCGGCTGCAAAAGTATGTAAAGAGTGACCTTTCCTTTAATTAGAGGTGACAGGTACGAGGGTTGTACCGAAAGTAATGCAAAAGTGAGCATAACGTTTTTAATAATTGACAGAGGTCGTTCAAATTGCACATGTTGGTAGAGTAACTCATCCTACATAGTAAACCTTCTTCTTCATTGCAGGTAAATAATGGATTCCAAGCAGAAGCAACGTGCCGTCATTGAGGTTTTGACGAATGAAGAGTGCAGGCTGTCCGACATCCACAGAAGGCTACAGAATGTTTACGGGGATGACACCATTGACAAGAACAATGCGCACAGATGAATGACGAAGTTTAAAGAAGGGGAGACCAGCATTGAAGAAAAACCACGCAGCGGGAGACCATCATCTGCGACCACTGACACGAATCGCCAGCGAGTGGATGAATTGTTTCGCGCGGAGAGACGAGTCACAATCCGTGAACTTGTTGCACAACTGGCCTATGGTCACAATGCCCCACAGAAGATGGTGGAAGACTTAGGTTACGGGTGGTGTATGCAAAGTGGGTATTTCGGCCGTTGATTTGATGGAGAGAAGGGCGGAAGTGTGCTCTGTTCTGCTGGAAGCGTTTGAAGCCAATGAAGACACAGGGTTTTCGATCTGGTGACAGGGAATGAAACGTTGATGTATCTTTACGACCTGGAAACGAAGAATCAATCTGTGGAATGGCGTCACACCTCTTCACCAAGGCCAAAGAAGTTCAAGAGCCAGCGATCAGCAAAGAATGTCATGGTGACTGTTTTATGGAATGACAGCGGTGTTATTCTCCTTCATTTTCTGGAACGCGGCCGTACCGTGACCAGCGAGCGGTCCATTGAGACACTCAAGAAGCTTGGAGAAGCTATAAGGAGGAACAGGACCAACACAAATCTTAAAATGATCCACACTTACCATGACAATGCGAGATCACACAGATCTTTGACAACAAATCAGGCGAACAGCAAATTAGGCTGTTATGTGGTCACGCATCCACAGTACAGCCGAGATCTGGTGCTCTCCGACTTCCACCTGTTCGGTTCAATGAAGGACAGTCTCCGGGGACAACGATTTGATAACACAGACGAGGTGAAAGCGGCTGTGAAGAAATGGGTACAGCAGTCCACACCTGAATTGTTTCAAAGAGGATTCGAGAGTTGGAGTTCAACGACGGCGCAAATGCATCGCTTGTGATGGAGACTATGTTGAGAAGTACCTTTGTATAGAGAAAGAGTTACTCTACCAACATGTGCAAATGGAACGACTTCTGTCATTTAGTAAAAAAGTTATGCCCACTTTTGCATTAATTTCGGTACAACCCTCGTATAACGTCGGATCCTGTACCACGAGGAAATTGTCGTTTGAATGCCTGTATATAACAAAGAACCGACGAGATGTGTTTAGTAAGGTATATACCGCCGCTACACCCTTTTGACCTAGTATTCTTTTAAAGTGTTTTTTTATTTTTTTATTGGAGGTTTAACGACCACCGCGAGCAACTCAATGGGCTATAAGCAGTCGCCCGTCATTAATTTAGGATCACTGGTTCCAGGGAAGGGAGAGAGCCAGTGCCGTAAGACAAACAAAACATCCATGCCTCACCGGGATACGAACCCGGACCCCTTTCGGACGAATGATTAGAGGCCATCGCTTAGACCACTGCGACACAGGGGCGGCTTTTGAAAGTTACATGCACTTTGTAGCTTTGATTCCAGAACGGCTATGATACCAACAAATTTCCTTTCCCGTCGAACCAGATTCGCTGCGGCTCATTGATTTGTTCAATGGTAAATTTTGCAAACGAGAACGATGATGTCTGCCATCTAGTCGCTTACTCAGTTTAAACCAGATGATGGCTGTCATCTAGTCTCTTACTAAGTTTAAACCAGATGATGTCTGTTATCTAGTCGCTCACTCATCGAACCAGATTCGCTGCGGCTCATTGGTTTGTTCTATAGTAAATTTTGCGAACGAGAACGAATGATGTCAGTCATCTAGTCGCTTACTCAGTTTAAACCAGATGATGTCTGTCATCTAGTCGCTTACTCATCGAACCAGATTCGCTGCAGCTCATTGGTTTGTTCCATGGTAAATTTTGCGAACGAAAACGAATGATTTCTGTCATCTAGTCGCTTACTCAGTTTTAACCAGATGATGTCTGTCATCTAGTCGCTTACTCATCGAACCAGATTCGCTGCTGCTCATTGGTTTGTTCTATGGTAAATTTTGCGACCGAGAACGAATGATGTCTGTCATCTAGTCGCTTACTCAGTTTAAACCAGAAGATGTCTATCATCTAGTCGCTTGCTCATCGAACCAGATTTACTGCGGGTCATTGGTTTGTTCTATGGTAAATTTTGCAAGCGAGAACGAATGATTTCTGTCATCTAGTCGCTTACTCATCGAACCAGATTAGCTGCTGCTCATTGGTTTGTTCTATGGTAAATTTTGCGAACGAGAAGGAATGATGTCAGTCATCTAGTCGCTTACTCAGTTTAAACCAGATGATGGCTGTCATCTAGTCTCTTACTAAGTTTAAACCAGATGATGTCTGTTATCTAGTCGCTCACTCATCGAACCAGATTCGCTGCGGCTCCTCATTGGTTTGTTCTATAGTAAATTTTGCGAACGAGAACGAATGATGTCAGTCATCTAGTCGCTTACTCAGTTTAAACCAGATGATGTCTGTCATCTAGTCGCTTACTCATCAAACCAGATTTATTGCGGCTCATTGGTTTGTTCTATGGTAAATTTTGCGAACGAAAACGAATGATTTCTGTCATCTAGTCGCTTACTCAGTTTAAACCAGATGATGTCTGTCATCTAATCGCTTACTCATCGAACCAGATTCGCTGCTGCTAATTGGTTTGTTCTATGGTGAATTTTGCGACCGAGAACGAATGATGTCTGTCATCTAGTCGCTTACTCAGTTTAAACCAGATGATGTCTGTCATCTAGTCGCTCACTCAGTTTAAACCAGAAGATGTCTATCATCTAGTCGCTTGGTCATCGAACCAGATTTACTGCTGCTCATTGGTTTGTTCTATGGTAAATTTTGCGAACGAGAACGAATGATGTCTGTCATCTAGTCAAACTCGCATTGACAGCCAGGAACAACTCCATTCTGAACTTGAACATTTTTAAATAACATCAGTTAAGCCTTTTTCTTCTCGGTTCATCTGCGCATACAAACTACGCCACCTAATCATGTGACTATTTTCTTGATGTATTTTTATCATTGTTCCTTTATGTATTGTGTCATTGTGTTACATCTGAGGATGGGACCTATGCGGTCCTGAAAGGTCTTATGTTTTTTAACTGTGATGTTTTAATTGTACTTAGTAAAGTCTTTTAATTTATCATCAGCTTTTAACTATCTTTTTTATTGTGCAAAAACAGTTTTGTGAACTTCGATTCTTTGTCTTGCTCAGCACGAATGTTTTCGATCTCTTATTAATTTCACTAAGTAATTTTACTTCAGCGGTGCTAGTAACGTTACTGGAAATGGAAGCGCTACGCATGGATGCCAGATTTACTTCCATGATCCTATCCGCAGTTTCTGGAGCCATATCTAAATTGAGTTGTGTTACAGCAGCCAAAATTGTTCGCGCTGAAGAAGGGAGGTGTTGAGAAAAGTTTTAGTATTAATTCTTCAGGAACTTCATGGGATTGTGCGTGACGCTTCATAAAACGCAGTAACTCTGAATGCTTACGATCTCCTAATTGTTCTCTAGCTAGCAATTCGCGGATTTCACTATGCGGACAATCTCCAACACGCTTAATAAACTCAGTTATAGTGTTCTCATAAGGATCGTCTTGATCCGGATTTATTAGGACATCTCGCACAATAGAGGCTACTTCGGGAGACAAGGAAGCAACAATATAATTATATCGAGTTGTGCTTTGTGTTATTGCCTTTCGAATGGCTAGTACAGAAGAGCTATCACACATTTTCAACCATAAGACTGGATCAACGGGATTATATGCTGGAATCCGAACTGCGGAATTTGCAGCCATAATTCAATATAATAATCGTGTAGATGAAAATAATATTATAATTCGAGGAAACTAGAATGCGCATCACATGTTCTGCGAAATGTTGCATTAAAATGTAAACATTCGATTATATTCATACACACAGAAAGAAAATGGAGAATCTCTCTAGAGGCCATAGGAGCTTTGGTGTGTTGAACTCCGGGTGTCCATTTGTGGTTATGTTGATGGTCGAACTCACCGTAATTATGACAGAAAGCCGATTAATGACGATATATAAGTTCATTCGTATCAAACGTAACTATTATATTATACAGAATGAAACGCAGAACAGTTCACAAATCAATTAAACGAGACACACACTCACAACGGTCGGCCAGACGCTGTTGTCTTTGTTACTTGAGCGAGCCCTTATTTCTCATCTCTGCCGGACCGGTGGCGCAGTGGTCTAAGCGATGGCCTCTGGTCATTCTTCCGAAAGGGGTCCAGGTTCGAATCCCGGTGAGACATGGATGTTGTTTTTGTCTTACGGCATTGGCTCTCTCCCTTCCCTGAAACCAGTGACCCTAAATTAAGGACGGGCGACTGCTTATAGCCCATTGAGTTGCTCACGGTGGTCGTTATACCTCCAATAAAAAAAACAAAACAAAAAATTCTCATCTCTTCTCCTGTCACGCCACACACACGACGGTTGCGGTTTTTTGATTACACGTGCCCACAAAATCGTGACATTATATGCATACGCCGCAGATTGATGAAATCTGGTTGGCCGGCCCGGTGACGCAATGGTCTAAGCGACGGCTTCTGATCATTCGCCCGGGAGGGGTCCGGGTTCGAATCCCGGTGAGGCGTGGATCATGTGTTTGTCTTACGGCACTGGCTCTCTTCCTTCCCTGGAACCAGCGGCCCTAAATTAGGGACGGGCGACTGCTTATAGCCCAATGAGTTACTAACGGTGGTCGTTAAACTCCCAATCAAAAAAAAAATTGTAGTTGAATTTTTAAAATAAAAAATCAACCAGAATCGGCTTTCTGTCATAATTATGGTGAGTTCGTCCATAAACATAAAAACAAATGGACACCCGGAGTTCAACACATTAATGCTCCCACAGCAGCGCGTGTGGCCTGAGAGATTCTCCATTTTCTTTCTGTGAGTGTGAATGCAATCGAATGTTTACATTTTACGGCAACATTTAGCAGAACATGTGATACACATTCTAGTTTCCTCGAATTATAATATTATTTTCATCTACACGATTATTATATTAAATTATGGCTGCAAATTCCGCAGTTCGGATTCCAGCATATAATCCCATTGATCCAGTCTTATGGTTGAAAATGTGTGATAGCTCTTCTGTACTAGCCATTCCAAACGCAATAACGCAAAGCACAACTCGATATAACTATATTGTTGCTTCCTTGTCTCCCGAAGTAGCCTCTATTGTGCGAGATGTCATAATAAATCCGGTGGTCGTTAAAATAAATTCAGTGGTCGTTAAAATAAATCCGGTGGTCGTTTTAACCGGTCGTTAAACCCCCAATAAAAAAAAATTCTGGTTGATTTTTCTTTCTAACCAGTTCCATTGACTAGAAATGATTTTGAAAAATTTTATTCGCGTAGGAAAGGAACGAAAAGGGGTACTTATCACAATCAAAAATTCGATATCATGTTTCTCGTTTTCCATTTACTTTTTCGACTGCTGAATATATACTGTATATTTACTGTTAAGAAAGATCACATAACAAAAGTGTTGAAATATTAGCCAAATGAACATTTGTGTGAATATGGAGGTAAATATTCTCTCTTATGTCTACTAAATCTCAGAGAGAGGCTGATGCATACGTATGCAATATCTTC
Organism: Macrothele yani; assembly: GCA_039090855.1. Classification (NCBI taxonomy): domain Eukaryota; kingdom Metazoa; phylum Arthropoda; class Arachnida; order Araneae; family Macrothelidae; genus Macrothele; species Macrothele yani. The sequence goes on from CM077030.1 coordinate 153,599,959, forward strand.
GTAAACCGATTATTTGAAAAATCAATTCGATTATTTTGGGTAATTAATTTTATATTTCAGTCTTTAATGTAATTAGTGCTGTAGGAAAGAAAGCCAGATGGAGTTGAGTAAGATATTTGTCTCCACTGTACTAATAAAATGTTGTTAGTAGAATGGAGAGAAATATAAGGGTTGTCCAAATGAAACTAACTGTTGGAGTTAAGTGTAATTTATTACAGTGTGAGAATACGTACTCAGTTATGCCCACTTTTGCATTAATTTCGGTACAACCCTCGTATAACGTCGGATCCTGTACCACGAGGAAATTGTCGTTTGAATGCCTGTATATAACAAAGAACCGACGAGATGTGTTTAGTAAGGTATATAAGTACGAGTATATACATAACACATAGGTGCTGATAGCGCTAGTAATAGGCACCACTGACGTTACGGAAGGTGCCCCATTGGTCGATAAATGTATAGTTCCTCTGTCAGATGCTTTGGAACAAACTGCGCACACACTTTCAAATATATTTTTTTAAATAATGATTTATTGGACCTGGTGGTACAGACATTTTTTTTGATTGGAGGTTTAACGACCACCGTGAGCAACTCAATGGGCTATAAGCAGTCGCCCGTCCCTAATTTAGGGTCACTGGTTCCAGGGAAGGGAGAGAGCCAGTGCCGTAAGACAAACACAACATCCATGCCTGACCGGGATTCGAACCCGGACCCCTTACGGACGAATGATCAGAGGCCAACGCCTTAGACCACTGCGCCACCGGGGCGGCTCGTACAGACATGACAAACATGATACAGATATTTCATAGGATACAGAGATTACACAGCAACAGGTACAAATAATACATGGTTTACAGCATACCAAATGACCAATGTACATAGATAACCAGTGTTGGACAAGTAGCATATTGAGAGCCAGTGCTGAAAGACAAACACAAACATACATGTCTCACCGGGATTCAAATCCGGACCCAACTAAGGCGAATGATCAGAAGCCAGCGCCTTAGACCACTGCGCCACCGGGGCGGCTTTTTGATTGGAGGTTTAACGACCACCGTGAGCAACTCAATGGGCTATAAGCAGTCGCCTGTCCCTAATTTAGGGCCACTGGTTCCAGGGAAGGGAGAGAGCCAGCGCCGTAAGACAAACTCAACATCCATGCCTCACCGGGATTTGAACCCAGACCCAACTCGGGCGAATAGTCATAAACAAACGCTTAGACCACTGCGCCACCGGGGCGGCCACTTTCGAATACCCCAGTTCTTAGTGGAGGATTCTGCAAATGGAGCATCTACTGATGATGCCCGTTGAAGCTGCGGCCTCGCTAACTGTTGTTATTCTACGGTAATTTTCACCAGTTTGTCCAACTGTGTCCGGTGTGATGGCTGGGTGTGCTTGGTCATGTCTTGGCAGATCAATAGTGCTTTCACGTCCACCCTGAAATTCTTCGCACCATCTCAAGAACGTACTGTGTGCAAGGTAAACATTCCCGTAAATCACCTGCATGCGTCGTAAGATTTCTGTAAATTTGTTGTCAAAAATTGGGTCACGGTTCGTTTTGTCCGCTTGGAGGTATCCATGAAATATGTCTTTTATGCTCCTTTGATATTGCTCATTTCCAACGCGTTGCACCAAACAAATGTTTCGCACCCTGTATTCCTCTGTTAGTCACCCCGGTGGCGCAGTGGTCTAAGCGATGGCCTCTGACCATTCGTCCGTAAGGGGTCCGGGTTCGATTCCCGGCGAGGCATAAATGTTGCGTTTGTCTGTTGGCACTGGCTCATTCCCTTACCTGGAAACAGTGACCCTAAATTAGGGACGGGCGACTGCTTATAGCCCATTGAGTTGTTCACGGTGGTCGTCAAACCTACAATCAAAGAAAAAAACAATTCCTCTTTTATGTGTTGTTACTGCAGCACCACCATCACTTCGGCGGATACTGCAGCGCCCACCAAATATAGGCTTCGTGCGCATCCCAATAACTAAATGCTTCGCACGCTGCATTCCTCCTTTGTGTGTGGTTACTGAAGCGCCACCATCATGTCGGCGAATACTGCAGCGCCCACCAAATATAGGCTTCGTACGCGTCCCACTAACTAAATGCTTCGCACGCTGCATTCCTCTATTGTGTGTGGTTACTGCAGCGCCACCATCAGTTCGGCGGATACTGCAGCGCCGCCATTAGTTCGGTGGGTACTGCAGTGCCACCATCAGTTCGGCGGATACTGCCCACCAACAATAGGTTTCGTACGCGTCCCATTAACTAAATGCTTCGCACGCTGCGTTCCTTTTTTGTGTGTGGTTACTGAAGCGCCACCATCATGTCGGCGAATACTGCAGCGCCCACCAACTATAGGCTTCGTACGCTTCCCACTAACTTAATGCACGCTGCATTCCTCTTTTGTGTGTGGTTACTGCAGCGCCCACCAACTATTGGCTTCGTACGCGTCCCGCTAACTAAATGCTTCGTACGCTGCATTCCTCTATTGTGTGTGTGGTTACTGCAGCGCCACCATCAGTTCGGCGGATACTGCAGCGCCGCCATTAGTTCGGTGGATACTGCAGTGCCACCATCAGTTCGGAGGATACTGCCCACCAACAATAGGCTTCGTACGCGTCCCACTAACTAAATGATTCGCACGCTGCATTCCTCTTTTCTGTGTGGTTACTGAAGCGCCACCATCATGTCGGCGAATACTGCAGCGCACACCAACTATAGGCTTCGTACGCGTCCCACTTACTAAATGCTTCGCACGCTGCATTCCTCTTTTGTGTGTGGTTACTGAAGCGCAACCATCATGTCGGCGAATACTGCAGCGCCCACCAACTATAGGCTTCGTATGCGTCCCACTAACTAAATGCTTCGCACGCTGCATTCCTCTATTGTGTGTGGTTACTGCAGCGCCATCACCAGTTTGGCGGATACTGCAGCGCCGCCATTAGTTCGGTGGATACTGCAGTGCCACCATCAGTTCGGCGGATACTGCCCACCAACAATAGGCTTCGTACACGTCCCACTAACTAAAAGCTTCGCACGCTGCATTCCTCTATTGTGTGTGGATACTGCAGCGCGCACCAACTACAGGCTTCGTACGCTTCCCACTAACTTAATGCTCGCTGCATTCCTCTTTTGTGTGTGGTTACTGCAGCGCCACCATCAGTTCGGCGGATGCTGCAGCGCCCACCAACTATAGGCTTCGTACGCGTCCCACTAACTAAATGCTTCGCACGCTTCATTTCTCTTTTGTGTGTTGCTACTGCAGCGCCACCATCATTCGGGCGGATACTGCAGCACCCACCAACTCTATGCTTCGTACGCGTCCCGCTAAGTAAATGCTTCGTACGATGCATTCTTCTATTGTGTGTGGTTACTGCAGCGCCACCATCACTTCGGCGGATACTGCAGGCGCACTAACTATAGGCTTCGTACGCGTCCCACTAACTAAATGCTTCGCACGCTTCATTTCTCTTTTGTGTGTCGCTACTGCAGCGCTACCATCACTTGGGCGGATACTGTAGCGCCCACCAACTCTAGGCTTCGTACGCGTCCCGCTAAGTAAATGCTTCGTACGCTGCATTCCTCTATTGTGTGTGGCTACTGCAGCGCCACCATCAGTTCGGCAGATACTGCAGCGCCCACCAACTATAGGCTTCGTACGCGTCCCACTAACTAAATGCTTCGCACGCTTCATTTCTCTTTTGTGTGTCGCTACTGCAGCGCCACCATCAGTTCGGCGGATACTGCAGCGCCCACCAACTATAGGCTTCGTACGCGTCCCGCTAACTAAATGCTTCGTACGCTGCATTCCTCTATTGTGTGTGGCTACTGCAGCGCCACCATCCGTTCGGCGGATACTGCAGCGCCCACCAACTATAGGCTTCGTACGCGTCCCACTAACTAAATGCTTCGCACGCTTCATTTCTCTTTTGTGTGTCGCTACTGCAGCGCCACCATCAGTTCGGCGGATACTGCAGCGCCCACCAACTCTAGGCTTCGTACGCGTCCCGCTAACTAAATGCTTCGTACGCTGCATTCCTCTATTGTGTGTGGCTACTGCAGCGCCACCATCAGTTCGGCGGATACTGCTGCGCCCACCAACTATAGGCTTGGTACGCGTCCCGCTAAGTAAATGCTTCGTACGCTGCATTCCTCTATTGTGTGTGGCTACTGCAGCGCCACCATCAGTTCGGCGGATACTGCTGCGCCTACCAACTATAGGCTTGGTACGCGTCCCGCTAAGTAAATGCTTCGTACGCTGCATTCCTCTATTGTGTGTGGCTACTGCAGCGCCACCATCAGTTCGGCGGATACTGCTGCGCCTACCAACTATAGGCTTGGTACGCGTCCTGCTAACTAAATGCTTCGTACGCTGCATTCCTCTATTGTGTGTGGCTACTGCAGCGCCACCATCAGTTCGGCGGATACTGCAGCTCCCACCAACTATAGGCTTCGTACGCGTCCCACTAACTAAATGCTTCGCACGCTTCATTTCTCTTTTGTGTGTCGCTACTGCAGCGCCACCATCAGTTCGGCGGATACTGCAGCGCCCACCAACTATATTCTTCGTACGCGTCCCGCTAACTAAATGCTTCGTACGCTGCATTCCTCTATTGTGTGTGTCTACTGCAGCGCCACCATCAGGATCTGCGGATACTGCAGCGCCCACCAACTATAGGCTTCGTACGCGTCCCACTAACTAAATGCTTCGCACGCTTCATTTCTCTTTTGTGTGTCGCTACTGCAGCGCCACCATCAGTTCGGCGGATACTGCAGCGCCCACCAACTATAGGCTTCGTACGCGTCCCGCTAACTAAATGCTTCGTACGCTGCATTCCTCTATTGTGTGTGGCTACTGCAGCGCCACCATCAGTTCGGCGGATACTGCAGCGCCCACCAACTATAGGCTTGGTACGCGTCCCACTAACTAAATGCTTCGCACGCTTCATTTCTCTTTGTGTGTCGCTACTGCAGCGCCACCATCAGTTCGGCGGATACTGCAGCGCCCACCAACTCTAGGCTTCGTACGCGTCCCGCTAACTAAATGCTTCGTACGCTGCATTCCTCTATTGTGTGTGGCTACTGCAGCGCCACCATCAGTTCTGCGGATACTGCAGCGCCCACCAACTATAGGCTTCGTACGCGTCCCACTAACTAAATGCTTCGCACGCTTCATTTCTCTTTTGTGTGTCGCTACTGCAGCGCCACCATCAGTTCGGCGGATACTGCAGCGCCCACCAACTATAGGCTTCGTACGCGTCCCGCTAACTAAATGCTTCGTACGCTGCATTCCTCTATTGTGTGTGGCTACTGCAGCGCCACCATCAGTTCGGCGGATACTGCTGCGCCCACCAACTATAGGCTTGGTACGCGTCCCGCTAAGTAAATGCTTCGTACGCTGCATTCCTCTATTGTGTGTGGCTACTGCAGCGCCACCATCGCCTCGATGGATACTGCAGTGCCACCATCACTTCGGTGGATACTGCAGCGCCACCATCAGTTCGGCGGATACTGCAGCGCCACCATCAGTTCGATGGATACTGCGGCGGCCACCAACTAAATGCTTCGCGCTCTGCATTTCTCTTTTATATGGGGTTACCACAGCGCCTCGATTGCTTCGGAGGGTACAGCAGCGCCTCTCGTCTACCCTAGTCTATGTTTCATTTGGACGATCTTATAGGTCGTCCAAATGAAACAAAGGTGATTTGGCCTCGCTGCAGGAAATAGCTGTGAGGTGCTGGCTAAGAGAATTTATTCAGTGGCAGGGATGAAAGGTAGAGGAAGCCCAAGAAAATCACGGGAGGACCAGATTCAGGAATGTCTGCAAGAGAAAGTAATGGGAATAAGGTACAAAGGTATTGCGAGTGACGTGTGATGGATGACAGTGAAGCTCGAGTTGTATACCAAGATCTGTTTGTTTTTTGTTTGTTTGGGGATTTAACGACCACCATGAGCAACTCTATAGGCTATAAACAGTCTCCCGTCTCAAAGTTTGGGTCACTGGTTCCAGGGAGAGAGAGAGAGAGAGAGAGAGAGAGAGAGAGAGAGAGAGAGAGAGAGAGAGAGAGAGAGAGAGAGAGAGAGAGCCAGTGACGAAAAAAGCAAATACAACACTCATGACTCACAAGACTTCAAACCTTGACCCATCTCGGACGAATTACCAGAAGCCCGCGCTTCGATCACTGTGCCACAGACCAAAATAACTGTAAATCGAGACGTTTAATACATCAACAGTAGAGACAATCTATCACCATTAGTAGCTTTTATTTGGAAGATCACCTTGCTTTTAAAACCTAACCTTTGACTCTCAAAGGAAAACCTAGTGATGCGTATGTAATATCTTTCTTAACCTCTTAAAGACAGCTGCAGTCAACATGACGTGCTGAAGTATCGATCTCTATTTCCTGCGCCCGTGATATTGCCGGACTGAAGCGTTAAAGAAGTTACACAAGGTGTTTCAAAACTAATGGAACAAACCTTAAGGGGTGATAGAACACACCGAAAGAAGCACTTTTCCTCATAGAATGCTTGGTCGCAAGTTACGCGGTTAGGCGCTGGAGGGCGCTTTCCGTTTCCCCACACACGCCGTCTTTTGCAACGCAAAGACCCATATGTTTTACAGGAACGTCTAGATGGGAGGACATACCTTATTTTCCTTCAACAAGTCTTGCCTGAATTGATCCAGCATGTACCAGCAGCCGTCCGCCGTAAAATGTGGTTCCAGCATGATGGAGCACCAGCTCATTTCAGCACTCACGTACGTGATTACTTGAACGCCGGATTTCTAGGCCAATGGATTGGCCGAGGTGGGCCCCATCGCTTGGCCCCCACGAACACCAGATCTGTCTCCTCTGGATTTCTTTTTATGGGGGCATCTTAAGTCCGTAATGTACGACACTCCCATTGATTCCAATGAGGAACTAGTCGCTGCTGCAGCTGTCCGGGAAATGCCTGGTATTTTCCACAACATGCGGCCATCTTTACGTCGACGATGCCACGAAGCGTGTATCAGGAATGGCTGTCGCGCTTTCGAGCAGATTTTGTAAATGTAATTAATTTCAGTATTTACTTATTAATGTTTGCAAATTTGATATAATTTTGTGACGTCATGATTGGTTTTTAGTTTGTCTGCAATAAAGCTTTATTTTGATTTGTTGTGCCATTCCTGTCTTTGCGTCGCGAAAGACGGCGTGTGTGGGGAAACAGACAGCGCCCTCTAGCGTCTAACAACGTAACTTGCGACCATGCATTCTATGATGAAAAGTGCTTGTTTCGGTATGTTCTTTCCCCCTTAAACTTTGTTTCATTAGTTTTGAAACACCCTGTATACCGAACAGTACAAACACAATTGATTTATCGTGCCCGTAGCACTAGATAGCAGTACTAGCATGCATGCGTTTTATTATAGAGAATATTTCTGTGATGAACGGCAGATATTTATATTTTGTTTGTGGAAGACATGTGGTTTTTTGTTTTTGAAAGAGGTTTGCTGTTTTTTTTTTTTTCTGTTTGTTCGCGTTATGGAATCGGATGATGCAAGCGATTTGGATGACAACTTTAGTATTAGTGAATCCGGCACGGCAGTAAGTACATTTTGTGATAGTACAGATAATGAATAATGACAGCAGTGATGGAGTCGTATTGTTTCCTGGACGTGAATGCCAGAAAAATTTGCCTGCTGTGTGTTAGATCGTGCACCCTCATATTTTAGGTTTTTTGGAACACCTAAAGTAAATGTCAGTTTTGACCCAAGTTTCGGTATTACGTAATATTTTGAGCATTTTGTGAATGATGACTCGATCGATCTCCCTTAGCATGGTGACTTTCCTGTGAAATTTAATATCTTTCTACAACAGCTTAAAATTTGTCAAAAAATTAAAAAAACCATTGCATACTTCATTTAGAAACTCAGGAACTGTTAAATTTCTTGAACTGAAAAAAAAAAAAAAGGTTCTTTCTTGATGGTTTTCCTAAATATCAAGCGATCCTTAAGGGGTTAACCGATTATATAAAAACTCAAATAAAGGTCTCAGCTTATTTTGGATAATCAATTCCAAATTTTGAACTCCAGATTGGGTGAATTATTGCCGCCTCAACACGATATTACGAGATAAAAGTGCTTTAATGTAAAAGCAGCTTAGTTAAAACATTACATATAGGTTAAAAGTACACAAGAACTTTCAAGTCCGCATCGGGCTTTTCATCAGGTGTAAATCATATTATGCGAGTAGTGGGTTAAATACATTTAAGAAGAAGATATGACGTATATTGTCATAAAGAGCATGCGCACCACTGGTGCATCACCGTTAACACAATACATAACTATGTGATGTCTTTTGTTATCAATTAATGTCAATATTTGGTAAATCACTCTGAAATAAATATTTCCAAGGATTTTGCACGACACACGGGAAGTCATTATTGCAATACTGTTGCTGGTAGGCAAACATTTGCAGTAGCAATTTGCGTAGAAATTGTTAAGGTTTTCGAATTTGGAGTTGTTAATATGGTTGTTTCGTTCCGCAAAGGTTGATATGCTCTTAGAGATACAAGCAGGGAGTGAATCGAGCGATTTGAGATTCCTGAGAGCAGTAACCATTTAAGCAGCCGATGTAAGTAAAGTAAAATCTGCGCTCTTCAGACAAAAATGTTCACATAGTCGCAGGTTTTATGAAGGCTATGGCAAGATAATACCTTTCCTACTTCCAATCCTTGTTTCTCTGCTCCATCCTATAGTCCTATATTCTTTGCTCCAGTCTATACTTTTCTATTCTCTGCTCCATTCCATAGACCTTTATTCTCTGCTTCATCATGTACTCTTTTATTCTCTGCTTGATAACTCAAGGCATAATGTGGAAGGGTAGGTCCCCCTGACACGAACACCACGCCACTAGGTAGAAAGAAGAGACTGAAACATCTCTCTTCTTTCTTAGGTTTGTCGGGATTGTTACATTTCTTTTAACAAGAAATTAGTTAGAAAGGATTAGTGTCAATCATGCTCCTTAAATTATCACTTTGAAAAAAATAAGGTGGGAAAGAAACGTTTTCTTATGCGCAGATTCACTCATTTAGATCGCGCTCGGCCCATTTCTTAGACAGCGAATATATTCGTTCGAACTGATTTCAGCCCGTTTTCCTAACCCAGAGTTAATTCGTACCAGCCAGTTAAAGGGTTAAAGTAGCAGGTGTCGGATCCCGCAAGCATAAAGAATGGGGAATATTTTGAATAGCGTGCTGCATCTTATCAATATAATCTGACCTATCTAATACAATAATCTGACCTATCTAATACAATAATCTGACCTATCTAATACAATAATCTGACCTATCTAATACAATAATCTGTGACCCCTTGTCACCACCAATAATGGAGACTGTTGGATTCTTGAGGAGAGACCGAAGCTGTTTTTCTTCTTCTAATATTTAGAGAGTAACTCCACGACGTCCTTGTGCAGAACCAAATGATTTTTGGTCGTAAGTGTACTTCGTGCTGTTATCATTCCATACCTTTTCTATGACGTTGTGTCCTGTCGCTCTTTATTTAGACGACAAAACGCAAAATGAATTAACCTGTTTTGCTGGCATTAAGGATATTTTTGTCTACTTTTTCATCGCAAGGATTTAAACGTCACAAAGCTTTTATAATTCGTTTCCTGGTAAAGTCCTGGAGTTAGAGAGAAAGAGAAATTAAGTGGGTCAACTCAAAGCTGAGGATGCTTATCGATTATTCTTCGATCGGAGAAGAACGATGCATAGTAATCCTTTGTCCGAAGCGATCTCTTCGACTAAGAAGATAAGTAACTTCCCCATCAGGTGTGAATGAAAGCGGAAGCGACCATTTGCATAGAAATACAAATTACTCTCTTTTTTTATAATTCTTTTGATCTTCCTAGTTGAAGAAAGAAAACTTACGGGATTATTTTTCCTCTGTTCAAAGACAGAACGCTCATGCAGTCATTGTTTCACGTCTTCCGGCTTAAATCATAATGAATGCCATACAAGGAAAAGTACTTTTGACCAGAAATGTCTAAGAAAATCAATATAAAAGAACTCAGGCATTATGATGAAGGCGACAGCAATGTGACTTCCATACAAAATAACATTTCATGCATTAGAACAAATTCACAGGCAAACATATAAAAAAGGAAATTATTAAACTCTAGTTATTGTGACTTCAGTATTAAAACATGATACATTACAAATATATACAATGTGAAAAAAGAAGCAGTACCAGTAATTTAAATATGAAAAATATGAAAAGCGAATGTTTTTTCTTACTCTTCTCTTTCTAGCACCATTCTCCATGAGAGGGTTGCATAATTTTTTTTGTTAAAGTTTTCACGTGACCTTTTGAAATATTTTAAAAACTGGTGGCCGTTTTTTTAGCACGTCTTTTGTAAAACAAAGCACCTGCTTATAAATTTAATATAGTTTCGTCTGTCCGTCCATCTGTCTGCGGATACCATATCTCTGCAATTATTTGTCCTATTCGAAAACTTCTTTTTGCGTTGGAAAGCTTGAAATGTGAGAAGGATGATCATTGAAATCTGTTTTTTCCCGATGCATAATTTCGCCGCTAGAGGGCGTAATCGCAGATGATATCGAATTCAAAACACATTTCATTCCATATATTTGCTTCTTAATAGCCGATTAAAAATTCTTTCTTTCTTTCGATGCCATTTATGACGACGACCATTTTGGGTACAGTTTCTTTTTCGCCTAATGCATAGATTTTTTGCTAGGGAGCGTAAAGGTAAAATGCGACAACCCCGATATCTCTACTTCTAAAAATCATATTTGAAATAGAATATTTAGCACTTTTAGTGCTAAATATTCTATGTATATTTTCTAATTTTTGGTAGAGGAAAATTTGGCCACCAACGGGCGTAAGTGCTTATTTCTGCCCTTGACGCATTTGCAGCAAAATGTGAACTTCAGAAAACTCGATGGTAAAAATTATTTTGTACACAGATACAAGCAGTATTTTAAGTAGAAGGTAATCTACTTAAAAGTATGATAGGTAATCTACTTTTAAGTAGATTACCTTCTACTTAAAATACTACATCGTTTTTCCACCAGGGACGTAGATGTATATCTTATTTTTGTCATTGTTTCTACTTCAAACAGTCCACTTTGGAAATTTCTCTCTTTATCGGAGAGCGTTTACAGTGCGATGTGTTTCTCATATAATTTCAATTTTTTGTAATTCACAAGTGTGCCATTAGAGAGCGTAAGTTCACGTTAAGGTTTACAGCAATATGTACTAAAAATCCGATAGAAAAAATTATTTTTTGTTCAAATGCTAGTAACTATGAAAATTTTTTGTGTGTATTTTCTTCCCAAAGTAATGAACAATTTCACAGCTAGGAAGTCCAAATATTTCATCTGATTTTCTCAATATCTGTACTTCTAAACGTCCGATTGAAAATATTCTTTTAACACCGGATATCATTTACCTGATGGAACATTTCAGGTTCGTACATGAGGAATTTTGTAGTTCATAGTTTTGTGCTAAATGGTGTTTTTGCACTTCTGTTCGCAGCTGCGTCTCATCTTGTAAAAATTCCATTGAGATATTTTCTTTTTTATTGTATGGGATTCACTACAATAAAGATGGGCAGCATTATTCCCTTTAAATAATGCACAACTTTCACGCTAGGGGGTATAAATGTCTAAACCTTTTTCTCGCTATCTCTGTTTCCGGAAGATGTATTTGAACAGTTCTTTTTCCTTAGCATAGCTTTTGATATGGAGAATACGTTTCGCTATTCTTCAACTTTTCCATTATGCAAAATCCTTGCGCTTGAAGGCGTAGGTTAAATCATGTGTCCTTCGATATTTTTTCTCTTAACAGTGCGATTTGAAAATATCTTTGTTTCCGATGTTATTCTGTAATGAGAAACCTTTTGTGCTCCATTTGTTAAAAAGTACAGTAAAAAAACGTGTAAACATGTTCTTCATTGCTTTTTAACTTTTTGCGCATTATCTCTCTGCTATCACCTGTCCCATTTTTCATATCTAAATTAAATCTTGGAAACTTGGATTACGAACGTATTGTAATTTGAATAAACTGTACAACAAGTACGCTTACCTGTCTCTAGTTCAGTCATTTTCCATTTAATAAAAAGAGGTTGGCTGACAAGCGCTATGGAAGAAGGTCAGTCAAGATGCAGTTGAGTTAAAAGTCGTTGACTATGAAAACTTATCGGGACTGATAATACAAAGTTAAAAAACCAAATAAAAGTGAGTAAAAAGGATATGACGTGATGTAAAGAAACGCATTAAACTAGTTAAATGGTGGAGGAATTCTATAAAAACATACGGCACTCTAACAAGGTTCTCAAAGGAAGAAGTTAAGGAATGAAATTATATCCACTATGAACAATGTAAATTCTTGTCGTAATGTAGCATACACTGGCGGAAAGTGACAAAAGAACACCAAGAAGGAATTGGCGGACGATCATGAAATTTACGTATGTTAGTGGGGTCAAATTTACGTAGGTGTGATGTTAATTTCGGGACCAACCGGTGAGCGCTTACGCCACAGCACGGCATAATATGCAAATTATCGTCGGTGGAATTTAAGGAGTACGGCGAAGTGAATGTAATCAGTCGTCGGCGTACGGACACGTGAAAAGACCCTGAAGAAGTTGCAATGCCTGTTCATGGAAGACGTGTACGATTTCAGCAATTATCGGACTTTGAGCGAGGTCGTCTAGTCGGACTCCGCGAGGCCGGGTGGTCGTATCGTCGTATTGCGGAGCGAATTGGACGGGAATTATCGGTGGTGGTACGATGGTGGCGTAGATGGAACGAGGAACATTCCCACACGAAAAGACGTGGAACCGGGAGTCACAGACGGACTGATGAGCGGACCGATCGACGCATAAGAAGAGCGGCGTTGTCAAGCAGAACATCCACTGCGACGCAAATCCGAGCTGTCGTTGCACCTGAGGTGACTGTGCGAACAATCCGCAACCGTCTACTGGATGCAGGACTACGTGCACGTGTGCCTCTGGCATGTGTACCTCTGACTCCAGCCCACCGTCAGGAACGGCTGCAGTGGTGTCGCCAACGTCTGCACTGGAGAACGCAATGGCGATCTATCGTATTCAGCGATGAAAGCAGATTCTGCTTGGGAGCCTCCGATGGCCGTATGCGTGTTCGCAGACGCACACGGGAGTGTCTCCACCCTTCCTGCATCCGCCAGCGACACACAGGGCCTACACTTGGTCTCCTGGTGTGGAGAGCGATCAGCTATCGCTCCTACATCAACAACATCATTCAGCCCGTTGTTGTGCCGTTTGTAAGGTCGGTCCATCGTGGTATTTTCCAGCAAGATAACGAACGACCACACACGGCACGTGCTAAGCAACATGCACTTCAGGGTGTGAGACAACTTCCATGGCCTGCACGTTAACCGAATTTGTTCCCCATTGAGCACGTGTGGGATTTTATGGGACAACGACTTATCCGGTCTCCACGGCCAGCCACGACCATCCCGCATTTACGCGTCCAGGTTAAGGATGCTTGGAACTCAATACCCCAAATTTACATCCAACATCTGTACGACAGACTCCATGCCAGAATTGCACAGTGTGACGCAGTTCATGGCGGTTCAACCTCGTACTAACCATGATACATGGAAATGTTATTTTTCAGTTTACCAGCAAATACAGCTGTATTTTGCCATAATGTTTTGATCACGTTATCCTCTGTATTCCGTTATTATGCTGTATAAATTTCGTTGGTATTAGACGTCTCCATCTTGGTGTTCTTTTTTCACTTTCCGCCAGTGTATATACATTGTATATATATGACTGATATTTTTAATGATATTTTAGTATATATATATTAGAGATTGTTTAATTACCATATATATATATATATATATATATATTGCTTGTTGCGCTATTCATAAGTACAAGTTGCGACTAAAGTTGCCCGGATATTATACCATGCTGTAAGAAGTGTTAGCTGAAATAAAAGATGCATTAGTAAGTAACCTTTCTAAAGTTATTTAACTTATTAAATTATATAATTATATATCATCATCATCATCATCATCATTGTCAACCATTATCAATCCACTGCTGGACGAAGGTCTCGCCCAGTTTCTTTCACAACGGTCTGTCTTGTGCCAGTCTCCTCCATGTTACTGCCGCATACTTTTGAATTTCATCACCCATCTTCCATGTGGTCTTCTTCAGGGTCTTTTCCTGTCCCTTGGAATCCAATCTAAAATTTCGGCTGTCCGTCGATGGTCTGTCCTTCTGGCAGTATGTCTAGCCCATTGCCATTTCAGGGATTTAACTCTGATCATGATGTCTTCCACTCTTGTCATTTTTCTGATCCATGAGTTCCTCTTCTTATCTCTCATGGTTACACCAAGCATGCACCTCTCCATGCTACTTTGAGTTGTCTGCAGCCTTTGTATGTCTCTTTTAGTTAAGGTCCACGTTTCTGCACCATACGTAAGCACTGGAAGGATGCATTGATCAAACACTTTTCTTTTAAGACATAATGGCATATTGCTCTTTAACATTATGCTGTTTCTTCCAAAGGCTCTCCACGCAAGTTTTATACGCCGATTAATTTCTTCATCAATGTGACCCTCACTTGATATCTGCTGTCCAAGATAAACGTACGTATCTGTTATCTCCAGCTTTTCTCCATCAATCGATAAATCTTCATTTCTTGTAAAAGCATTGAACATCACTTTTGTCTTCTGAAAGTTCATTTTTAATCCCACTTCTTTACTCTTGTCAGCAAGTTCCTGGATCATACTCTGCAGCTCTGATGGGGTAGTTGCAAAATAACTACGTCATCAGCAAAACGAAGGTGAGTTAGATACTCTCCATTAAACATTATCCTTTTGTTTTCCCAGTTCACTGATTGAAAGACATTTTCCAATGTGGCATTAAAGAGCTTGGGAGATATGGTGTCACCTTGTCTCACGCCCTTTCCAATTTTTATGTGTGTTGTATTTTCAAACAGTCGAATCTTTGCACTTGCATTTTCATAGATGTTATTAATAATATTAATGTATGCATCTTCAATACCGCAGGATTTCAAAGCCATCGTAACTGCTGATGGTTTCACCGAATCAAAGGCCTTTTCGTAATCGATAAAAGCCATGCACAAGGGAAGTTCATACTCCCTTGCTCTTTCAATTAGTTCTCTCAGTACGTGGATATGATCTATATTGCTGTAGCCACTCCTGAATCCAGTTTGTTCTTTCGGTTGAGCCATGTCCATTGTCACCTTCAAGCGGTGTGAAAGAACGTTAGTGAAGATTTTATAAACCACTGATAGTAGGCTGATAGGTCTGTAGTTCCTGAGATCCTCAATGCCACCTTTTTTATGTAGCAGGATCATTGTAGCATTGTTCCAATCCTCAGGAATCTTTCCTTCATTAAGGTATCGAGTGAAAATTTGGGCGAGTACTGTTTCAATTTCTCCACTTGCTTCTTGTATGATGTCTACAGTAATTCCATCTTCTCCTGGAGTTTTCCCCCGCTTCATGCTCTTGATTGCATGTGCAACTTCTGCTGGGAGGACTGGAAGAACTCTGGTACTGGTAGCTTTCATGATGTCTGAAGTACATGTATAATCCCTTTCATATAATTTGGAGTAGAAATCTTTCACTCTTGTCGAACTTTCGCCTCCATTTCTTGTTGCAGAACCATCTTCTTTTCTCAGTGCCATAATCTGTTTTCTTCCCTTACTGAGATGTCCCTTTGCTATCTTTAGGCTTTGGTTGTTTTCAATTGCTTTCCTCATTAGTTCACAGTTGAATTTCCTTACGTCTTCAGTGATACTTTTTCGTACTGTCTTGCATAGCTCTATATATTCCACTTTGGAAGTCACATCTTCTTTAGTTGTCCTCACCTCACTTCGTTTTTGCATCGACATTTTGCTTTTTCCTGATAGTTTGTTCACATACAACTTGTTCTTAGACCCAGCTAATTTTGTTGCTGTTTCCATAAGAACTTTGGTTACTTTTTTGTTAACTACAGAAATATCCACTTCTTCCGATGTTAGGCCCCCTAAAGCAGAGAATCTGTTCTTCAGTTCCAACTTGAAGGTATTATGGTGTTTTTTATGGTTGGTTATGTCAATACATTTTGTTTGTCTTATAAGCTTACCACGTTCAAGTTTAGTGTTGAGGTGCATCTTACATCTCACCAATCTATGGTCACTAACTGTGTTGAACTTGTTTAGCACACTGCAGTCTTCCATGACGAATTTTTTGTTACACATAATAAAATCAATTTCACTTGTCGTCCCATTTGGATGTCTCCATTTCCATTTCCGGTGTGACTGTTTCTTGAAAAAGGAGTTCAGGATGAAAAATCCTTCTGCCTCTGCAAACTCAACGAGAGTATTTCCACGCTGGTTTCTGTTGCCGTGACCGAATCTACCTACTGAAGCTTCATTCTGTTGCCGTTGCCCTATTTTTGTATTGAAATCTCCCATAATTATCTTCAAGTACTGTTTGCCTTTATTATTTAGATGACGAATTTCCCCATAAAATTCTTCAATTTCGTCTTCAGGATGACTTGTGGTTGGTGCATAAGTTTGAATAATCTGAGCCTGGTATCTTCTCGAGAGTTGGATAACGAGTCGTGCAGCTCTGTCAGAGGAACTTTCAACTTCTACAACTTTATCCTTCAGTTTCTGGTTTGTTATAAATCCAACACCACTAGTTCTGCCAGTATGTGTACCACGATAGTAGAAGAGATGTCCACTTTATAGTTCAATGAGATCTTCTTTTCTCCTTACCTCACTTAGCCCGACGATGTCCCACTTGATCCTTTGTAGTTCTTCTTCTAATTCAAGAAGCCTTGAATCAGAAGATAGGGAGCGTCCATTATACGTAGCCAAGGTCAGCATCAGATGGCAGCCTAGTCCGGTCCTCCGGTGATTATCAGCACCCTCTGCCTTCATGTCGCACTGGCCGCTGCCTTGGCCAGGTATATTCCAATATATATATATATTAAGTGTGCAACTTAATTCTCGACCACAGGGAGGACACGTTGACAGAAAATTATAGCAAATAAAATATGTACCTACTCAGGGAAATAATCCCCGTAGTGTTGGTTACATTTGAGCCATCGGTCAGGGAGCTGACAAATGCCACTGCGGAAAAAAGAAGGCTGTTTCGAGTTGATAAAGTCATCAATACTTGTGTGGACCTCCTCGACAGAAGTGAAGTGATGTTGCAGGGAGCAAAAGAGGTGATAATCCGGCGAGGTGAAGTCTGGAGATAACGTCGAGTGGGACAGAATCTCCCATCCCAGGTCGGTGATCGTATTTAGAGTCGTTTTCGCGGTGTGAGGACGCGCGTTATCCTGAAGCAACAGGACCGACCTTCTGCTCTTGCTCGTGTATGGCCTTTTAACCTCCATTGTGTCACTCACACGAATGAGTTGCTGACAATAACGCTGAGCCTTAACCGTTTCACCAGGTTTGAGCAAGAGTGTACGACACCGCGCTGATCCCACCATCTGCATGGCAACAACTTCCTGGCATGGATATTCGGTTTGGCGGTACTGGTGGTAGGTTGACCTGGATAAACCCACGATTTGCGCCGCTTAGGATTATCGAAGAGAATACACTTCTCATCACAAGTAAAAATCTTGTGGAGGAAATCCTTCTTATTGAATCTGCAGAGCAAGGACACAGCAACATCGTAGCGCCTGGACTTGTTCGCAGCTGTGAGTTGGTGGGGCACCCTACGGCCCTCCTTGTGAATCCGTCCTAGCTTGCGCAGGCGCTTTGTAATGGCTTACCGTGTTACTCCGAGTTCCTGGGCGAGCTCTGACTGTGTGCGGCAGGGATCTGCGTCCAACTGTTGTTCCAGTTCCTCTTCGTCAACTTTCTGTGACTGTCTCGGACGTTCTGCTGCACGGAGATCAAAATTTGACTGCTTAAACCGCTGGAACCACTTAATGTCGGACATAACAGCCTCACCCAAAGCAGCACAGTTTATTTGCTGGGCTTCCGCGGCACGGTTTTTCGGCTGAAACGTGAACAGGAGGCAGTGCCTCAAATGTGCTTCTCGCACGACATTGCTTTCACCGTAAACTTTCGTCCCTTCTGTCACTACAGCTGTGAGCGGTTACGGTTGCCTGGAAAGCTGTTGCATGGCGCTGCAATCAGCTATAATCGCACACAGCTATTTGCATTTGCCGACGATGTATGATGGCTTGCGGTTAGGGACCGAGAATTAAGTTGCACACCTAATATATATACATTCACCAACCCGCTTGGCCAGCGTGGTAAGTTATGGCTAAACCCCTCCAAAATGATTCCACAACTTAAATCTTGGCCCTCAGTCTCCGGCAGCTGGAATGTACCTGGCCAAGGCAGCGGCCAGTGCGACATGAAGGCAGAGGGTGCTAAGAATCCCCGGAGGACCGGACTAGGCTGCCATCTGATGCTGACCTTGGTTACGTATAACGGACGCTCCCTATCTTCTGATTCAAGGCTTCTTGAATTGGAAGAGGAACTACAAAGGATCAAGTGGGACATCGTCGGGCTAAGTGAGGTAAGGAGAAAAGGAGAAGATCTCATTGAACTAAAAAGTGGACATCTCTTCTACTATCGTGGGACAGATACTGGCAGAACTAGTGGTGTTTTATTCATAATAAACAAGAAACTGAAGGATAAAGTTGTAGAAGTTGAAAGTTCCTCTGACAGAGCTGCACGACTCGTTATCCAACTCTCGAGAAGGTACCAGGCTCAGATTATTCAAACTTATGCACCGACCACAAGTCATCCTGAAGAAGAAATTGAAGAATTTTATGAGGAAATTTGGCATCTAAATAATAAAGGTAAGCAGCACTTGAAAATAATTATGGGAGATTTCAATGCAAAAATACGGCAACGGCAACAGAATGAAACTTCAGTAGGTAAATTCGGTCACGGCAACAGAAACCAGCGTGGCAATAATCTCGTTGAGTTTGCAGAGGCAGAAGGGTTTTTCATCTTGAACTCCTTCTTCAAGAAAAAGCCACACAGGAAATGGACATGGAGACATCCAAATGGGACGACAAGTGAAATTGATTTTATTATGTGTAACAAAAAATTCGTCATAGAAGACTGCAGTGTGCTAAACAAGTTCAACACAGGTAGTGACCATAGATTGGTGAGATGTAAGATGCACCTCAACACTAAATTTGAACGTGGCAAGCTCATAAGACAAACAAAATGTATTGACATAACCAACCTTAAAAAACACCATAATACCTTCAAGTTGGAACTGAAGAACAGATTCTCTGCTTTAGGAGGCCTAACATCAAAAGAAGTGGATATTTCAGAAGTTAGCAGAAAAGTTATAACGAAGTAAATTTCTCCGTCATTTTTGGTCTACGCCGGGATTCGAACCCGAGTACGCTTATTCCGGAAGAAGTCGCTCTACCAACTGAGCTACGCAGACATGTATTCTGATTCCTATCTGCCTTTATATCGTGTGCGTCCTGCTGGCAGGTACGTCACATCTCCCCCTCGAAAGAGGGCCGGGGGCATGGCCCACGGGTCAGCCGTGACCATGAATCGTTTCAGGCAGCCATCCACTGTAGAACGTGCACTTCAGAACTCCCAGTCAATCTGCTGTGTGGAATGCAACATCACACATTTTTATTTTTCGAAGCGCTGGAGAAGGAATTCTCTTATTTTTCCTATCTCGCGGTGTGGAAATAACATCACACCAATGCTAGATTTTGACCGGTCGGGTCATCCGGGCGCCATTATAACGAAGTAAATTTCTCCGTCATTTTTCGTCTACGCCGGGATTCGAACCCGAGTACGCTTATTCCGGAAAAAGTCGCTCTACCAACTGAGCAACGCAGACATGTATTCTGATTCCTATCTGACTTTATGTCGTGTGCGTCCTGCTGGCAGGTACGTCACAAAGTAACCAAAGCTCTTATGGAAACAGTAACAAAATTAGCTGGGTCTAAGAACAAGTTGCATGTGAACAAATTATCAGGAAAAACCAAAATGTTGATGCAAAAAAGAAGAGAGATGAGGACAACTAAAGAAGATGTGACTTCCAAAGTGGAATATATAGAGCTATGCAAGACAGTAAGAAAAAGTATTACAGAAGACGTAAGAAAATTCAACTGTGAACTAGTGAGGAAAGCAATTGAAAACAACCAAAGCCTAAAGATAGCAAAGGGACATCTCAGTAAGCGAAGAAAACAGATTATGGCACTGAGAAAAGAAGATGGCTCTGTAACAAGAAATAGAGGCGAAATTTTGATAATAGTGAAAGATTTCTACTCCAAATTATATGAAAGGGATTATACATGCACTCCAGACATCATAAAAGGTACCAATACCAGAGTTTCTCCAGTCCTTCCAGCAGAAGTTGCACATGCAATCAAGAACATGAAGCGGGGGAAAGCTCCAGGAGAAGATGGAATTACTGTAGACATCATACAAGAAGCAAGTAGAGAAATCGAAACAGTACTCGCCCAAATTTTCACTTGATGCCTTAATGAAGGAAATATTCCTGAGGATTGGAACACCGCTACATTGATCCTGATACATAAAAAAGGCGACATTGAGGATCTCAGGAACTACAGACCTATCAGCCTCCTATCAGTGGTTTATAAAATCTTCACTAACGTTCTTTCAAACCGCTTGAAGGTAACACTGGACATGGCTCAACCGAGAGAACAAGCGGGATTCAGGAGTGGCTACAGCTCAATAGATCATATCCACGTACTGAGAGAACTAATTGAAAGAGCGAGGGAATATGAACTTCCATTGTGCATGGCTTTTATCGATTATGAAAAAGCCTTTGATTCGGTGAAACCATCAGCAGTTACAATGGGTCTGAAATCCTCCGGCATTGAAGATGCATACATTAATATTATTAATAACATCTATGAAAATGCAAGTGCAAAGATTCGGCTGTTTGAAAATACAACACACATAAAAATTGGAAAGGGAGTGAGACAAGGGGACACCATATCTCTGAAGCTCTTTAATGCCACATTGGAGGGTGTCTTTCAGTCGCTGAGCTGGGAAAACAAGGGGATAAAGATTAATGGAGATTACCTAACCCACCTTCGTTTTGCTGATGACGTAGTCATTTTTGCAACTACTCCATCAGAGCTGCAGAGTATGATCCAGGAACTTGCTGACAAGAGTAAAGAAGTGGGATTAAAAATGAACTTTCAGAAGACAAAAGTGATGTTCAATGCTTTTACAAGAAATGAAGATTTATCGATTGATGGAGAAAAGCTAGAGATAACGGACACATACTTTTATCTTGGACAGCAGATATCAAGTGAGGGTCACATTGATGAAGAAATTAATCGGTGTATAAAACTTGTCTGGAGAGCTTTTGGAAGAAACAGCATAATTTTCAAGAGCAATATGCCATTATGTCTTAAAAGAAAAGTGTTTGATCAATGCATCCTTCCAGTGCTTAGGTATGGTGCAGAGACGTGGACCTTAACTAAAAGAGACATGAAAAGGCTGAAGACAACTCAAAGTAGCATGGAGAGGTGCATGCTTGGTGTAACCAGGAGAGATAAGAATAGGAACTCGTGGATCCGAAGAATGACAAGAGTGGAAGACATCATGATAAGAGTTAAATCCCGGAAATGGCAATGGGCTGGACATACTGCCAGAAGGACAAATCATCGATGGACAGCCGAAATTTTAGATTATATTCCAAGGGACAGGAAAAGACCCAGAAGAAGACCACATTTAAGATGGTTGGATGAAATTCGAAAGTATGCAGGGGTGACATGGAGGAGACTGGCACAAGACAGACCATTGAGGAGGAAACTTAGGGAAACTTTCGTCCAGCAGTGGATTGATAATGGTTGACAATGATGATGATATAAAAAAAAACAAGAAGAAGTGTTGGCTCAAATAATATATATATATAAAAATATAATTATTTTCCTTTGATATAATACTGTATATATATATATATATATATATTTCTCGTCAGGTTGATTTCGTGGGACCTTATAAATATATATACACTGGCGGAAAGTGAAAAAAGAATACCAAGAATGAATTGGCGGACGATCATGAAATTTACATATGTTAATGGTATCGAGTTTACGTAGGTGTGATGTTAATTTCGGGACCAACCGGTGAGCGCTTACACCACAGCACGGCATAATATGCAAGTTATGGTCGGTGGTAATTAAGGAGTACGGCGAAGTGAATGTAATCAGTCGTCGGCGTACGGACACGTGCGAAGACCCTGAAGAAGCTGCATTGCCTGGACATTGAAGACGTGTACGATTTCAGCAGTTATCAGACTTTGAGCGAGGTCGTCTAGTCGGACTTCGCGAGGCAGGGTGGTCGTATCGTCGTATTGCGGAGCGAATTGGACGGGAATTATCGGTGGTGGTACGATGGTGGCGTAGATGGTCCGAGGAACATTCCCACACGAGAAGATGTGGAACCGGGAGTCACAGACGGACTGATGAGCGGACCGATCGACGAATAAGAAGAGCGGCGTTGTCAAGCAGAACATCCACTGCGACGCAAATCCGAGCTGTCGTTGCACCTGAGGTGACTGTGCGAACAATCCGCAACCGTCTACTGGATGCAGGACTACGTGCACGTGTGCCTCTGGCATGTGTACCTCTGACTCCAGCCCACCGTCAGGAACGGCTGCAGTGGTGTCGCCAACGTCTGCACTGGAGAACGCAATGGCGATCTGTCGTGTTCAGCGATGAAAGCAAATTCTGCTTGTGAGCCTCCGATGGCCGTATGCGTGATCGCAGACGCACACGGGAGTGTCTCCACCCTTCTTGCATCCTCCAGCGACACACAGGGCCTACACCTGGGGAGCGATCAGCCATCGGTCCCGTACACAACTACTGTTTGTACCGAGTACGTTAAACAGCACCTCCTACATCAACAACATCATTTAGCCCGTTGTTGTGCCATTTGTAAGGTCGATCCATCGTGGTGTTTACCAGCAAGATAGCGCACGCCCACACACGGCACATGCAACGCAACATGCACTTCAGGGTGTGAGACAACTTCCATGGCCTGCACGTTCACCGGATTTGTTCCCCATTGAGCATGTGCGGGGTTTTATGGGACAACGACTTATCCGGTCTCCACGGCCAGCCACGACCATCCCTGATTTACGTGTCCAGGTTGAGTATGCTTGGAACTCAATACCCCAAATTTACATCCAACATCTGTACGACAGATTCCATGCCAGAATTGCACAGTGTGACGCAGTTCATGGCGGTTCAACCTCGTACTAACCATGTTACATGGAAATGTTATTTTTCAGTTTACCAGCAAGTACAGCTGTATTTTGCCATAATGTTTTGATCACGTAATCCTGTGTATTCCGTTATTATGCCGTATAAATTTCGTTGGTATCAGACGTCTCCTTCATGGTGTTCTTTTTTCAGTTTCCGCCAGTTTATATATATATACGATATTGTTTAGTTGTCATTTGAGTTATTTAAAGGTTGAGTGTTGTGTTATTTATAAGTACAAGTTACGACCAAAGTTACCCGGACATTATACCATGCTATACGAAGTGTTGGTTGAAATAAAAGATAGATTAGTAAGTAACCTTTTTGAAGTTAAGTGACTCCTGATTCACTTTAGGTGAAGTTTTGAGAATTAATTCAGAGAGTAAGTCAGCTACCCACCAACGCTGCAAAATAACTGTGATAAATTTTATTCTCTTCGGAAAGGATTTAAAAGTCGTGTTCATTAAAACCCGAAAATTCGGTGTTTTTTGTTTCTTTCGATTTTTGACAACCACCTTGCGAAATTGTAAGGGCTATACTCATGCGCCTGTCCTTAAAGTGAGGCAACTGGTTCCACGGAAGGGAGATATCCAGTGCCGTAAGATAAATACACCAACCATACTTCACCCGGGACTCTAACCTGAGTCCTGCTCGAACGTACGCCATACATCACTTGGACGCTGGGACGGAAATTTATTCGCCGACCAGTTTAATGGTCAGGAGCGCGGGCTTCTGACTATTCGCCCGAGACGAAGCAGGGTTTGATTATCGCATGAGGCGTCGGTTGTGTGTTTAAACCAAAATATGTATAGGGAGGGCGTTTTCTTACTTTCCTGTCACGCTGATTTCGTGCTCTACGAACGGAGCTCTCCCTCCCTTGTTCCAAGACAGCAATAGAAACACGCTGGCGACCAGGGGATCACTCATGGCGAACAGAACAACCAATCTGTACAAACGTCTTATGCCAAGAGTAAATTATTGGTCTAGAGGGAGGATTCACGATACTGAGTGCGAAATTTCCGTTGAGCCGTTGTCGCGAATTTCGTTTCTTCAAACTAAAATACACAGCGAGCACGCTGCGCACCTGTAAAAGCATCCATTTTGAAACGCACCCTTCTGGCGGTCGGGATTACGGAATTAGGTGCTACAGCACTGCGTGAGGTATAACGTGATGTGATTTTGCTGCAAATCAACGCCTCCAAAAATTTTGTAATTATTCTCAGTACATTTCTGTAGGTGTTCAAAGTTGTAAAGATCTTTCTGAACCATTTTACGAGTCTTTAATTTAAATAACGCTATTCTCAAGTTCTTAACTACAGGGTGTCCCACGCGCTACCAAACCCGGCATTTCTTTAATAATATTAACACCAATGAAGATATTGAAACGAAATTTGAACTGGACTTACTTCATTTCGTGCGAAATGTGATGACATCACAACATGTACTGGAAGTGGCCACCATTTGCGTCCAGACAGCATTGAACTCGGCGCTGTCCGCCAGCCAGCCAATACGCTCCTTAGTGGCAGACACATTCCTAAGTGTGGCGCCACTGAGAAGCAGTCCGCCAGCCAGCACGTATGCTCCTTAGTGGCAGACACATTCCTAAGTGTGGTGCCACTGAAAAGCAGTCCGCCAGCCAGCCAATATGCCCCTTAGTGGAAGACACATTCCTAAGTGTGGCGCCACTGAGAAGCAGTCCGCCAGCCAGCACGTATGCACCTTAGTGGCAGACACATTCCTAAGTGTGGCGCCACTGAGAAGCAGTCCGCCAGCCAGCACGTATGCACCTTAGTGGCAGACACATTCCTAAGTGTGGCGCCACTGAAAAACAGTCCGCCAGCCAGCCGATATGCCCCTTAGTGGAAGACACATTCCTAAGTGTGGCGCCACTGAGAAGCAGTCCACCAGCCAGCCGACATGCTCCTTAGTGGCAGACATATTCCTAAGTGTGGCGCCACTGAGAAGCAGTCCGCCAGGCAGCCGGACTGCTATTGGACGTCAATTATAAAAATTCCCGTATTTGGGCCAGTGAAAATCCCAGCGCGATACATGAAGAACCTCGTAATTCACAAAATATTGGTGTTTGGTGTCGGATGACCCGGCTTCGCATAATTAGTCCCATCTTCTTCGACACAACCATCACAACAGCTGCATATATAGAAATCTTCAACATCTTTGTAAATCAATTGGACAACGAAGAACTCTCCATTGGATATTATCAGCATGATGGAGCGACATCATATACATCACACACCAGTATGGCCGAAATTCAGTCCGTTTTCGTCAACCGCGTGATTTCGAAGGGTCTATAGTCGCCGCGCTCGCCCGATCTGATGCCTCCTGATTACTATTTATAGGGATATCTAAAAGGGAGAGTTTACCAAAAGAAACCGTGAATCATAGATGCCTTAAAAGCAAACATCAGAGAAGAAATTCAGGCAATGACGGTGGACGTAATCGCAAGGACTTTCCACAATATGGTGTGCCGGGTTCAATGCTGTCTGGATGCAAATGGTGGCAAATTTCAGCACAAGTTGTGGTGTACTACGATCTTGGAAGCGGCGCGGCTTGTGGGTTGTTCACGTGCCGCTGGAGTGAGTACGTATCAAAAGTGGTGCACAGATGGCCAAATGACGAAACGTCGTTCAGCCCTGTGTCGTCCGCAGCTCCCTGATGCCAAAGGGGAGCGGAGAGTATCGCGCATTGTTCACAGCGACCGCAGGACCACAGTGCGACAAATCACCCGCAGCTACAACAGTGGTGATCACGGCAATGTGACACAGCACACAGTTCATCGGAGCCTTCTGCGCATGGGCATGCGTAGCCGAAGACCTAGCCCGGTCCCCATGCTCATTGGACCTCATCACCAACAACGCATGAAATGGGACCAAGATCATCGAGATTGGAACGTGGATGATTGGAAGAAAGGGGCTTGGTCTGACGAATTAAGATTTATGGTGAATCACGTTGACAGCCGAGCGTGGGTACGACGATTACCAACGGAGGATATGGCACCGGGATGCACTGTTGGGCGTAAACAGGCCGGCGGCGAAGGCGTTATGCTGTGGGCGATGTTTTCGTGTGACACTTTAGGCCCCATTATCCCAATAGCACAATCACTGACAGCTGATAGGTATATGAATATCGTTGCGGGCCAATTCCACCCATTCATGGAAGCTGTGTTTCCCGCTGGTGATGGTCATTACCAACACGATAATGCGCCATGCCACACTGCAAGAATCGTCAAGAATTGGTTCGAGGAACATGATGGTGAGTTTCTGTTAATGCCCAGGCGTCCCGAATTCACTTGACATGAACACAATTGAACATTTGTGGTTAGATTTGGAAAAGCAGGTTGGCGCTAAATCACCACAACCCCTAAATGTATGGGAACTGGAGGACCTGCTGTTGACATTATGGTACCAGATTCACCAGGATACTTATCGCCATTGCATCGAATCGATGTGTCGCTGAGTGGCCGCTGTTTCGCGGACTAAAGGAGGTTCTACAGCTTATTAGGTAGGTGGTTATAATGTAATGCTTCATCGGAGTACATTGATTAAAAAGTTTTGCTCTGTTTTCCAGCTTTGTTTTACTTCATAGAATCTTCTTTAATTTACCAAAAGCTGTCCACCCCATTTTTATTATTCTGTCAATTTCTTCCGTAATTCTCTGTTTTTTTGTGGTAACTAGTTTTACTGGGTATATGTATTTTTCCACATATTCTGTTTCTTTATTATTATTCTAACATTATATATTATTTTTTGTTTATTGTTATTTTTTTTTTTACACTTTCTTGTGCTTCGCCATTATTAAGTTGGTTTGACATTATTTTTGTTTTATCAATATTGATTTCTAATCCCTTTTCTTTCGATAAATCTGTTAGTTCTTCTATCACTTCTTTTAATTCTTTTTTTATTTTCTGAAATGAGGACCGTGTCGTCTGCTAATCTAAAGTTGTTCAACCCTGCTTCATTTATGTTGATCCTCGATATATATGCCGCCCCGGTGGCGCAGTGGTCTAAGCGATGGCCTCTGATCATTCGTCCGAAAGGGGTCCGGGTTCGAATCCCGGTGAGGCATGGATGTTGTGTTTGTCTTACGGCACTGGCTCTCTCCCTTCCCTGGAACCAGTGACCCTAAATTAGGGACGGGGGACTGCTTATAGCCCATTGAGTTGCTTAAGGTGGTCGTTAAACCTCCAATCAAAAAAAAAAAAAACATCCTCGATATATGCGTCTTCCTACCACTCCCCATTACGTAAACCCTAACAATTCGTTTTTGACTTCATTTTAAGTGGGCCATTTTTTGAATTCCTATTGCTTTCTATAGACGAGAATAGGGAGCGCCAGAGCAGATACAGCAGGGGATGTTTGATATAGTAGTCACTTATAGGATTTCGTTTTGTAAAACTAACTGGAGTAACGCTAAGAAGATAACTAAGTGAATAAGAGGTATGACTCATTACTCCTTGCAACCACGCTGTATCACAAGTAAGGTCACTTCTGTTTTCTCTGTAAACCTGCACGGGAAGCAAACAGGCGGCCCACGTACGCAATGGTCTAAATATTGGTTTCCGACTGTTCGTCCGAGCGGTCATGGGTTTGAGTCCCGGATTAATGACGCATGTGTGGTGTGTTGGATTTATAGCACTGGCTCTCCCCTTTCCTTGGAGCCAGTGGCACTAAATTTAGGTCGGTAGCCTAGATATAGCCCTTAGACTGGCCCAGGATGGCCGTTAAACTCCTTCCCACCGACTAAAAAAACTTGCGATACCGTCACGAACGAGTTTTTGTGTGTGTGTGTGTTTCGGCATTTAATAACTGCCGTGAGCAATTAATTTGGCTGTAACAAAGCCGTAACATTAGAGAGATGTCTGTCCTCCTTTTCTCATGTCATTCGCAGGTTATATATCGTGATACGGCGGTGTTGTGTTTGATGTCATTCATGACAGCATTGGAAACGAATCGGAAGCATTTGTTTTCGTATGACGTCACTAAAAGTGAGAACTCATCTCTCTAATCTCACCGCCATGCCTTTTCTAGACAGCCTAGGATGTAAGCAGTTTTCAGTCCCTGATTTAGCGCCAACTATTTCACAAAAGGGGCTGATTTAACGCAAGCACACCCCGTTTGCCTCACCCGGAACACAAATTCGGGACTCGGAAAAATGGTTAGAAACCAGCTACTCATACCACTCGGATACCGGGGAGGAACGTGTAAGGTTTGCAGTTGTAGGAGGCACTGGTCCTCCCTATACCTTATATACAGGTTTCTAATGTTTTTATAAAGGCACTTATCCTTACAGTCTGACTCCACTAAATAGAGGATACATCAATGAGCCATTACCCTATGACCGTTTACTTAATAAGCTCTAGGACCCCCTTTAAAAGGCAAAACAGCGGCCACTCGGCAAAGCATCGATTCGATGAGGTGTCGATAGGTATCCTGGTGTATCTGGTACCATAATGTTAACAGCAGGTCCTCCAGTTCTTGTACATTTCGGGGAGGTGTTGATTTACCGCGAACCCGCTTTTCCAAGTCGAACCAGAAATGTTCGATTAGGTTCATGTCAGGTGAATTCTGAGGCCATTAACAGAAAGTCACCAGCATGTTCCTCGAACCATTCCTTGACGATTATAGCAGTGAGGCATGGCACCTTATCCTGCTGGTAATGTCCATCACCAGCAGGGAACACAGTTACCATGAGTGCTGAACTTATCCGTAACGATGAGCAGATACCTAACAGCTGTCAGGGATTGTGCTATTGGGATAATGGGGCCTAAAGTGTCCCAAGAAAGCATCGGCAACAGCATAACACCCCCGCCGCTACCACAGCCGGCCTGTTTCTGCCCAACAGTGCATCCAGGTGCCATAGTCGCCGTTGGTATCGGTGTATGCGCGTTGGGAGGTCAACGTCATGCACCAGAAATCTTGATTCGTCAGATCAGCCGACTTTCTTCGAATCATCCACGGTCCAATCTCGATTATCTTGGGCCCATTTCATGTGCTGTTGGCGATGACGTGCAGTGAGCATGGGGACCGGGCTGAGTCTTCGGCTACGCAGGAGCATGCTCAGAAGGCTGCGATAAACTGTGGGCTGTGGCACATCGCCCTGATCACCACAGTTGTAGGTGCGGGTGATTTGTCGCACTGTGGTCATGCGGTCGCTGTGAACATTGCCCGACGGTTTCCGCTCCCTTCTGGCATCAATGAGCTGCGAACAACTCACGGCTGGACGACGGTCCGTCGTTTGGGCATTTTTGCGCCACTTTTGATACGTACTTTCTACAGCGGCACGTAAACAACTCACAAGTTGCGTCGTTTCCGATATCGTAGTTCGGAGGCACCGTGCCCTCACAATTTGTCCTTTATTAAACTACGATAAATTAGTAGCTTTCCCCACTGTGACTTCTAACACTCTACTAACCGAAAGCCGGTCCTCGGGTTGTATATATACTGCTGTGTGAACTTCACGTGCGCCACCGTTCGGTCTCCAGGCGCGCTCATTTCTCTAGACTGGGGGTGGTCATAATGTAATAGCTCATCTGTGAAACTTACAAAAAAAAACAAAAAAACTTTCAAATCTCTGTAAAAGTTCTGTTATAAACGTCAAGTTCATATTCAAAATTTCTTTCATACATTTTTGAAACTATCCCTGAAGTTTTCGAACACAGACTATTACATACCTCATTTGATTTTATATCTGACTTATAAAAGAATGGTAGACTACCGTTTAGTTCTCTTAAAAAAAAAATTAGATATCAGCAAGACATTTATGCTTTGTTTGCGAAATTAACGACCGCCATTAGCAACTCGATGGGCTATAGACGCCCGTCCCTAATTTAGGACCACTTGCTCCAGAGAAGGGAGAGGGAGCCAGTGCCTTAAGCCAAACGCAACATTCATGCTTCATCGGGATTCGAAACAGGACACATCTCGTACGAATAATGAGATGATAATTTAGGGCTACAGACATTTCGCAGGGAGCTGGCTAAAAATAAAACGAATTATACTATTGGACTTCATCATCTGCGTGAAATTACTGAGGGAAAAATAGTGGCTCTCTGATTCACTCTGATTGAGCGTTTTGACTTACATGTTGTTGAAATATTAGAGTGAGTCGAAATTTTTGCACTATTTAGATCACTTCATGTCTTCATACGTATCTTTACGACGAACACTGACCAGCATTTAAAGTGTAGGCCATCGCGTTGCACCTTCTTTAGCCATGTGTCTGCCAGTTCTTCGATTCCGCGGTGGTACCAGTTCTTGTCTTTCGAGGAGAAGAACTCTTTCACCCCAACTGCCAACTCATCCTGGTTGTTGAAGTGCCGTCCGCGAAAGAAGTGGGCGATGGACCGGAACAAGTAATAATCCGACCGAGCAAGATCCGGACTATATGGTGAGTGTGAAATCAGTTCAATGCCCTCACATTCCTGGAGTTTTGTTCAGGTCGTTCGCCCGGTATGAGGCCGAGCGTTGTCTTGCTGTAGGAGAGCACACTTTCTGTTCTCTAGTGCCGGGGTACTTCTCCTCCAAAACGGCATACATCCACTCCAGCTATTCAGAGTAGAAGTTGGCGTTGATGGTCCGACCGTCTGGAGCAAATTCGTAATGGATTATCTCCTCGAAATTCCACGAGACAGTCTACATGACCTTGGCTGATCTTCATGATTTCTGTCACCTGAGTGACATTTCTCGAACTATCTGTTTGCGGTGCTGTGGACCACATAACCTTCCTTTTCCGCAAGAACAAATGTTTAGTGTTGCGTGAGCAGCATTATGGCCGAGTTCAAACTCGGAAAGCAAAAGTTTCCTAATTAGCCGGTTGTGGCTGTTCATCTTTTAGGCGTCCACCACACAACGCTGTTGTTCACAGCAACGACAACGACTTTATATCCCTTTCCACTAACTGCAGTGTGCGACTTGAACTAGTTTAAACACGTGACATATCCCCTGCAGAACATGCGTTTCATCGTCTGCTTTGGCTGCAGCACACGCGTTTCACCGTCTGCCTTGTCTGCAGCACACGTGTTTCATCGTCTGCTTTGTCTGCAGCACACGCGTTTCATCGTCTGCCTTGTCTGCAGCACAAGCGTTTCATCGTCTGCCTTGTCTGCAGCACACGCGTTTTATCGTCTGCTTTGTCTGCAGCACAGGCGTTTCATTGTCTGCTTTGTCTGCAGCACACGCGTTTCATCGTCTGCCTTGTCTGCAGCACACGCGTTTTATCGTCTGCTTTGTCTGCAGCACACGTGTTTCATCGTCTGCTTTGTCTGCAGCACACGCGTTTCATCGTCTGTCTTGTCTGCAGCACACGCGTTTCACCGTCTGCCTCGTCTGCAGCACACGTGTTTCATCGTCTGCCTTGTCTGCAGCACACGTGTTTCATCGTCTGCTTTGTCTGCAGCACACGCGTTTCATCGTCTGCCTTGTCTGCAGCACACGCGTTTCATCGTCTGCCTTGTCTGCAGCACACGCGTTTCACCGTCTGCCTTGTCTGCAGCACACGTGTTTCATCGTCTGCCTTGTCTGCAGCACAAGCGTTTCATCGTCTGCCTTGTCTGCAGCACACGCGTTTTATCGTCTGCTTTGTCTGCAGCACAGGCGTTTCATTGTCTGCTTTGTCTGCAGCACACGCGTTTCATCGTCTGCCTTGTCTGCAGCACACGCGTTTTATCGTCTGCTTTGTCTGCAGCACAGGCGTTTCATTGTCTGCTTTGTCTGCAGCACACGCGTTTTATCGTCTGCATTGTCTGCAGCACTCGCGTTTCATCGTCTCATAACATCATCTGGTTTGCATTTTGTGAAAACACAAGTTTGGCCGCGACTGCCATCGAGTCCGTGTTTCCATCACTCCGGAATAAGTCGCTCTTCCAACTGAGCTACGCGGACAGAATGTCTCGCTGCAGATATGTAGTTTTGACACATGTCTTCACCTCTGCAGTACGTCACAATTTATTTATAACATTTTTCCTACTTTTGATGATGCAGGTTGCTAATCGTAATCTCAGGCGCTGCACAATGAAAAATATCCTGAAGTTATGTTTCTCTTCCTATAAAAATAAGTTTTTGGTAGCAAGTTATTCAAATTCAGTTTATTCAGTAGCAACTTCTTTTTTTTAATGGACAGTTTAACGACTATTGTGAGCAACTCTATGGCCCATATGCAGTCGCCCGTCCCTAACTTAGGGCTAGTGGCTTCAGGGAAGGGCCAGTGCTGTAACTTAAGCACAACATTCATGCTTAACCGTAATTCGAACCCGGACACATCTGGGACGTGTAGTCAGAAGCCAACGCTTAGGCCACTGTGCCACTGGAGCGGCCGATATTCATTTCACCTTTGAGCTTAACTTAACTAGGTTTCAGCACCTCTCATTTTCTCCGCATGAAAGTATGAGCAGAAACCAGTGGGACGACAGAAACACCCAGTATTGCAAACATTTACCAATTATCATCGCCAACTGTTCGCAATTAAATGCTTGATGAAGATCGCCAAGTCTCTTCCACATCTGATTGCTTAAGCACTTAAAAAATGCCACTTAACAATCATGCTTAAAAAAACTCTTACGTGTCACTCTGGCATGCGTTCGAATTAGACATCTCCACCCAACTCACATGCGGTCTTTTTCTAGATGTTTTCCTGTCCCTTGGCATCCAATCCAGTATTAGATATTTTCACCCAACTTACATGTGGTCTTCTTCTAGGTGTTTTCCCGTCCCTTGGCATCCAATCCAGTATTAGATATTTTCACCCAACTTACATGGTCTTCTTCTAGGTATTTTCCTGTCCCTTGGCATTCAATCCAGTATTAGATATTTTCACCTAACTTACATGTGGTCTTCTTCTAGGTGTTTTCCTGTCCCTTGGCATCCAATCCAGTATCAGATATTTTCACCTAACTTACATGAGGTCTTCTTCTAGGTGTTTTCCTGTCCCTTGGCATCCAATCCAGTATTAGATATTTTCACCCAACTTACATGTGGTCTTCTTCTAGGTGTTTTCCTGTCCCTTGGCATCCAATCCAGTATTAGATATTTTCACCCAACTTACATGTGGTCTTCTTCTAGGTGTTTTCCTGTCCCTTGGCATCCAATCCAGTATTAGATATTTTCACCTAACTTACATGTGGTCTTCTTCTAGGTGTTTTCCTGTCCCTTGGCATCCAATCCAGTATTAGATATTTTCACCTAACTTACATGTGGTCTTCTTCTAGGTGTTTTCCTGTCCCTTGGCATCCAATCCAGTATTAGATATTTTCACCTAACTTACATGTGGTCTTCTTCTAGGTGTTTTCCTGTCCCTTGGCATCCAATCCAGTATTAGATATTTTCACCCAACTTACATGTGGTCTTCTTCTAGGTGTTTTCCTGTCCCTTGGCATCCAATCCAGTATTAGATATTTTCACCTAACTTACATGTGGTCTTCTTCTAGGTGTTTTCCTGTCCCTTGGCATCCAATCCAGTATTAGATATTTTCACCCAACTTACATGTGGTCTTCTTCTAGGTGTTTTCCTGTCCCTTGGCATCCAATCCAGTATTAGATATTTTCACCCAACTTACATGTGGTCTTCTTCTAGGTGTTTTCCTGTCCCTTGGCATCCAATCCAGTATTAGATATTTTCACCCAACTTACATGTGGTCTTCTTCTAGGTGTTTTCCTGTCCCTTGGCATCCAATCCAGTATTAGATATTTTCACCTAACTTACATGTGGTCTTCTTCTAGGTGTTTTCCTGTCCCTTGGCATCCAATCCAGTATTAGATATTTTCACCCAACTTACATGTGGTCTTCTTCTAGGTGTTTTCCTGTCCCTTGGCATCCAATCCAGTATTAGATATTTTCACCTAACTTACATGTGGTCTTCTTCTAGGTGTTTTCCTGTCCCTTGGCATCCAATCCAGTATTAGATATTTTCACCTAACTTACATGTGGTCTTCTTCTAGGTGTTTTCCTGTCCCTTGGCATCCAATCCAGTATTAGATATTTTCACCTAACTTACATGTGGTCTTCTTCTAGGTGTTTTCCTGTCCCTTGGCATCCAATCCAGTATTAGATATTTTCACCCAACTTACATGTGGTCTTCTTCTAGGTGTTTTCCTGTCCCTTGGCATCCAATCCAGTATTAGATATTTTCACCCAACTTACATGTGGTCTTCTTCTAGGTGTTTTCCTGTCCCTTGGCATTCAATCCAGTATTAGATATTTTCACCTAACTTACATGTGGTCTTCTTCTAGGTGTTTTCCTGTCCCTTGGCATCCAATCCAGTATTAGATATTTTCACCCAACTTACATGTGGTCTTCTTCTAGGTGTTTTCCTGTCCCTTGGCATCCAATCCAGTATTAGATATTTTCACCCAACTTACATGTGGTCTTCTTCTAGGTGTTTTCCTGTCCCTTGGCATTCAATCCAGTATTAGATATTTTCACCTAACTTACATGTGGTCTTCTTCTAGGTGTTTTCCTGTCCCTTGGCATCCAATCCAGTATTAGATATTTTCACCTAACCTACATGTGGTCTTCTTCTAGGTGTTTTCCTGTCCCTTGGCATCCAATCCAGTATTAGATATTTTCACCCAACTTACATGTGGTCTTCTTCTAGGTGTTTTCCTGTCCCTTGGCATCCAATCCAGTATTAGATATTTTCACCCAACTTACATGTGGTCTTCTTCTAGGTGTTTTCCTGTCCCTTGGCATCCAATCCAGTATTAGATATTTTCACCTAACTTGCATGTGGTCTTCTTCTAGGTGTTTTCCTGTCCCTTGGCATCCAATCCAGTATTAGATATTTTCACCTAACTTACATGTGGTCTTCTTCTAGGTGTTTTCCTGTCCCTTGGCATCCAATCCAGTATTAGATATTTTCACCCAACTTACATGTGGTCTTCTTCTAGATGTTTTCCTGTTCCTTGGCATCCAATCCAGTATTAGATATTTTCACCTAACTTGCATGTGGTCTTCTTCTAGGTGCGTTCCTGTTCCTTGGAATCCAATCCAGTATTTTGGTTGTCCAACACAGGTCAGTTCATCGAGCAAAATGTGCAGGAGTTTGCCCCTTGAGTGACTTTACTTTGATGATGATGTCCTCAACTCTTGTTATTTGTCTCCAAGAGCTCCTTTTGTTAACATTCTCGGTTAAACGAACAAGTATTCGTCATTCAATATTATTTGAGTTATCAGCAGCCTATCATGTCTTTTTACTTAAGGTCTATGTCTCTGGTAAGAATTGGACGAATTCTCTGAGCTGACTGCCATAGCTGTCCCAGTAAACAGTTTCAAGTCATAAAGGAAAATACTTCTTAAAAAATTGCCCTCTCTTCTACGTTTTATGCGCCTATTAATATTTTCTTCGATGTGACATTCCCTTGACTAGGCAATTAAACACATAATGTAAACTTCTATTCAAAACTGTAGGACGAGGTCATGTTGGCCTGTAAAAATCGGAAAAGGCGATTTTAGAGTTGTGAGTGATACCGATGGTAATATCAACAGTAAAGTGTAGCGAACGACTTCAAAAACCATGAATAATATGCAGTAAAGATGGAAACCGTACAAAATGTTACGATAAACAGACTACTAAAGAAAGTTCAGAATGCTTAGCACCAAGTTGTTTAGGAGCACTTGGGATAAATTGTCTCACTCCTGCGGGAGAGCCCTGATACTCAGTGGAATATTTTCTGATGGGAAATTCCTTTGCGTCTTCTTTGAGCGTCACATGCATATTTGATTGAACTGGGATCAGGGGAGAGGGCTGGTTACACCATCCGACGGATATCCTCACTAGCCAATGCTTCATCAGTAGCTTCAGTGCGGTGAGGATTGATGTTATCGTCCATAAAAACGAAGTCTGCGCCTACAGCACCGCGGAACACAGGAACGTGGCGAATAACCATGTAACTGCGGTGCCACTTCCGGGTGATTATCCCTTAATCCATCACCTGGAGTTTGGTACGTCCGTTGACCATGATACCGGGCCACACCATGTCGCTACGCCTGCCATATCTGTCCCAGTAAATGAAGTTCGTGGCATTATACACAGTTCTATGTTCCCTCCAGATCAATTGGCACTTGAAATCCGACGAAAGACTAATGAGGCTATCATGTGAACGCATTACTTGGTCCATTGATCTAAAGTTCAGTTAACCTGAGCAATACACACCACTGATGGCTGGCTGTGCGATGCAGCCTTGTTAACTGTAGACACAATGCTGATTTCCGGGCATATAATCCTGCTGCTTTCAGACGTCTTGAAACGGTTTGGCGAGAAATGAGGACACCTGTGCTTGCTTAAAGAAGATTAGCCAACTGTAATGTATAGACTCCGTTCTGCCATTACTGCCAGATAACTTTCATCTTGCTGGCTTGTATAGCGAAGACGACCTTCACAAAACATCTGACAGAGGTTGTGTGTCTTCCGAACACTCATCAAAGCCAAGACACTATGTTGTGTGCTGCTCGAAATTCGCTGGTAACATCGGTACCAGTCCGGCATTCTTTAAGGTTACCAATAATTCGGCCTCAGGTAAAATCCTCCACATGAAACCTGTCAGACATCCTTTTGTTACCTCAGACACACAGTTCCTTGCTTTGATGTTGAAACACATGTAAAATGGAATAAACTCTGATACGTTAAGGCTTGTTGGGTGCTCACGGTCAACCATATGGTTAGTACCTTTAAAAACTGCCCCGAGGAGGGGAAAAACCACAAACCGCTGATAAGATGTGGGGAGACCATGACTGATCGATGTTAGAGATGAGAGAAGGCTATCTCGTATGATACGAGCCAATGGAAGGGATAATCTGACGTAACTCGCGGGTAATTTAAATGTTGGGGAAGGGAGTAATGTGTCAAAACACACAGTATATCGACCCCTGCTGAAGGTGGTGCTGCGTAGACGTTAGCTGTTCCGAGTGCCCGTGCTAACATCGAACACCGTCGAAAGTACTTACAATGGGCACGCGAGCATCAAAACTGGATCATGAATGATTGGAAGAAGGTCGTCTGATCCTTTTGCAACTCGTGGACAGGCATCTTTTTACCTGGGGAAGTGTTGGCCACAGGATACACTGTGGGACGAAAACAAGATGTTGGAGGATAGTTCGTGGAACATGCCAATGTTCTGCTCGGAAGCCGTGGGTCCAGTTATTCATGTGCAGGCGACTATGACGTCTACCACCTACCTAAAATCACTGCAGACCAGGTACATTCTTTCTTTTAACGTAATCTCTCCTAGTAACACAGCTGGTGTACATTGAAACTGAAACACACGGGTTTAGAATATAATAATTGATTAGTATGGTGTAGGGTCTCCTTCGGAGGCCAATACAACTGCAATTCGTCGTGAGAAGGACCTGACACAAATCCTGCACAGTGGCCAGAGGGATTTGAAGCCATTCCTCTTGCAGAAAAGGTGGCTAGTTCACGACGTGATGCTGATGGAGGAAAGGGTTTCCTGACCCGCTCCTCCAGAACACCCCAGACTGGCTCAAAAATGTTCACGTCGGGTAACTGTGCAGGCCATGACGGATATTGAACCTCACTTTCATGCTCATTAAACCACTCTTCCACCAGTTTGGCTCTGTGAATCGATGAGTTATCATCTTGATACACGGCCGGCACCATCTCCACGGTACTATGTTTGAACCATTGGGTGCACTTGGTCCTCCAGAATTGTCCTATATTCCTCGGCAGTGTTGTACCCCTCAATAACAATCAGTTGGCCGACAGACTGCTACGATATTGCGGGCAAACCATCACGGAATCACCTCCGTGCTTCAACGTGGGCAATAAACAGTCCGGGTGGT
This sequence comes from Macrothele yani, assembly GCA_039090855.1. Taxonomy (NCBI): domain Eukaryota; kingdom Metazoa; phylum Arthropoda; class Arachnida; order Araneae; family Macrothelidae; genus Macrothele; species Macrothele yani. The sequence continues at coordinate 153,638,030 of CM077030.1, forward strand.
AATCTCGTGAGGGATGTCTCCACTCGTAAATTCTCCCGGTTGTGGGAAAGACAGTGAAGGACGATTCATCGGAGAACAATACACATATCATTTTATGCGGGAAAGACAGTGAAGGAGGATCCATCGGAGAACAATACACATTACATTTTATGCGGGAAAGACAGTGAAGGACGATTCATCGGAGAACAGTACACATTTCACGTTGTCCAACGTCCATGATTAGCGCTGTTGGCACCATTGAAACCGACGTTTGGCATTCATACAGGTGATCCAGGGTTTGGCGATAGCAACACGACCGTGAATGTTGACCCGGTGAAGCTCCCGACGAAGTTTTGATGACAACAGGTGAGTAGCGGTGCGTATTAAACTCTGCGGTGAGTTAGGCAGCTGTGGTTTTATGTTGTTTGGCTACCATCCGTGTTAGCACCCGGACGTCCCTGTCAGACAGCGGCCTCTTACTTCGACAGCTACTCCTATTGGATGTTGTTCTTCCCTCTTGAAGGTATGCGGACATGAACCTTTATACCGCTGCTCGCGATACACCACAAAGACTTGCTGTCTTGGACAGAGATGCAAAGGCGAGACGCACACCAACAATCAGCCCTCTTTGAAATCGGATGTCTCCCATTATGTTGTGCGGATCACACATTTTGACGTACGGCTGTGCTACTGCTCTACTAATGGAGACTTCACACTCCGCTCAAGTTGATCGACTCCGAAATAGATGCAGGCTGGCCACCAGGTAGCGCGTACAGCGACGTGACACATAGGGTGCTGTTTGCGCAGGTGTTCCAGTTTTGTGGTCCACCCGCTGTACATTCTTTCAGAAGGATAGTGCGCCGGGACACACTGTTCGGATTGTTCTAGGATAGTTCGCGGAACATTAGAAGCACTTCCAGTTGTTGCCATGGTCTCCAGATTTCCCAGGCATCAATCCGATCGAGCATCTGTAGTTTCTGTTGCAACAGCAAATCCGATCTGCGGCGGATCAACCACGTGACTTACTAGAAGTGTTCCTAACATGTTACCTGCTGGTAACATATTGTTACAAAATACCTCAAGACATCTTTAGATATCTTGTAGCTTCTATGTCTCGCCGGGTAAGAGCAGTTTTGGTGGCACGGGGAAGACCAACATCCTATTAGGCAGATGGTCATAATGTTTCGGCCCTTCGCTGTGTATCGCATTCTATTGGGTTGATTGTCGGAAAAGTCATGACGTATTTTAGCCATGTTTTGCAAATGTCATTTATTGATAGAAAGAACAAAGATCAATCAATGATATAATGTCCGTTTTGTTCGATGACCCTTTGCCATCTGTCAGTGAGCTGCAGAATGCCTCGTTCATAGAAGGACCTGTCCTTCGTGGCGAAAAACTGTACAAAGTGCTGATTTACAGCCTCATCTGAATTGAACGTAATGCCACGCAAGGACTGTTGAAGAGAGCGAAACAAGTGGAAGTCTGACGGCGTAAGGTCAGGCGAATATGCTGGGTGTGGCAACACATCCCACCCAAGCTCCAATGATTTTTGGCGGGTGATCAAACATGTGTGTGGTTTCGCGTTGTCGTGATGGAACACAACACCTTTACGATGAACGAGCTCTGGACGTTTCTGGATAAAGAATTCGTTCAAACTGTCCAATCGCCGACAGTACACATTCGAATTGATTGTTTGGTTCCGTGGTAGGAGCTCAAAAAAACACACCTTTATAATCCCACACCACACTGAGACCAGAACCTTCCGCTGACGAATGTCTGCTTTGGATGTCGTTTGAGGCGAAGCAGCACGTCGGGACCAAGACCGTTTACGCAGCATATTGCTGCACACAATTCACTTTTCGTCACCAGTTATCAGTCGCTTCAAAAAAGGACCGTTTTCCTCACGTTTAACGAGCATATCGCAGATGTTTATACGCGCCGTCAATTGAGCTTCTTTGAGTTCATGAGGAACCCACACATCGAGCTTTCTTACGTATCCCAGCTTCTTCAGGTGGTCGTAAACGCTTCAATGATGGATGTGCAATGTGTCTGCAATCTCTCGTGTCGTGTAACGTGGGTTTGACTCGATCAATGCCTGGATTTGGTCGCCATCAACCTCAGTTGGCCTCCCGGACCGAGGAGCATCGTTGAGGTCAAAATCACCAACACGGAATTTTGCGAACCACCGCTGGCACCGACGTTCTTGTAGAGCATTATCACCATACACTTTACGTAACTTTTCACAAGCTTGACGCACGTTCTTCCCTTTACGGAAGTAAAACAGTAAAATATGGCGAAAATGCACAGTTTGGTCTTCCATCTTCAACTTGATGTTAAATCTCCGCAAATCAACCAAATCGCTCACTATTCCTTTTAGACCGCAGCTAGAACTGGCACCTGTCGAATGTCATAGCGATAACAGAGCTGCGCATGCCTCTAGTACTTCCAAAACCACCCAACCGCCATCGGGTGCCAAAATACGTCATGACTTTTCCGACAACCCAATGCAACTAAAATAATTTATCAGATTTTGCTTATATCCGAACATTTGCATGGGAAAAGGGCACTTTTTATTTACTGAGAGCTAAAATTGTTAATATATCAAGGAGAATGCTGCACCTAATGAAAATCATTGACTTCATAATCTGGAATACTACATTTCACAATCAGAATCCAAAAATCATATTATTGAAACAAACCGAAATATGTGAGAATTATTCATACATTAAGAGAAGAAGTGCTAGATATTCTCTGGGATTTCATATACATTACATAAATGCAGTTTTTAAATATGGATATTTAACTTAGCTGTCTTCACATTTATGTCGAACAGATGTCTTAGAGAACAACAACTATACCTTCCCGTTTATGAGAGTCGTTAGCATAATGTAGAGGCGAAAAAAAACAGATAAAAGGGTAGAACATCAAGGGAAATAACGAGGTTTTCTTTCGCGTTAACGAGCGAAAATATGCTACATAAATTGCCCCACGGCACGGAAAAACTGAGAGGAAAAATGCAAAAATGACCCAACAAAGAGAAAAGAATGATGCCCCCAGGACAGGAATGAAATAGCATAAAAAACACCTTCAGCCGTTGATGTCGACGATGTGTTCAAGCTACGAAATTTCCGTGCATAGGAATATGCTTATTTCGAGGGGGGTGGGGGGATGCCTGCTTTTAAATAGCTGGCTGCATTTTATGCATTATCATGGTGAACATCGGAAAACATTCAACTGTGATGCAATTACACTTGTACAGAAGTGCTATCGCACTTACGCAAACACTTGTGCGCCTGAGGTCGTTGTGGAAATGAACCTGATATCTTACTGGAAAACAAAAAAACATAAATCGAATCAGTAAACAGAAGTGAAACTTTTCGTGAGCATAAAATGAACAAAAAAAAAAAAAAAAAAAAAACGGTAACGCAAGAAATACGATAAAGAAAATAATGAAGTAATTTCAAGAAAGAAATGATAGTGTTCGTAAAAGATTGAACAAGAAAGATGACACCGAATTTTCGGGTGTAATAAGCACGTCTTTTGAATCCGTTCTGACGCAAATAAAATTTATCAAAGCTATTCAAAGTCAATGGAACCGGTATGGAAAACAATAGTATCTGACGGAAGAAAGAAGTTTTTCAATCGGGTTTTCAATCCCTCAGATATTGCTGTAAACGGAATCGTGAGCTTACGCCCTCTGGTTACAGACTTGTACGTTAAGAAAAACATGAATTTATATGAGAAACATTTCACACCGGAAACGCTCTCCAACACAGAAAGAATTTTTCCAATCGGACTCTTAGAAACAGAGATATCGACAAAAATAAGATATGACTTTACGTCCCCTGGTGAGAAAACCATGCATTATTTTAGGAAGATAGTATTCTCAAAAGGATTTTCCATATGGACGGTATCAGTCCAAGAAAAAAAACATTAGTCGAGTTTTCAGGAGCCCAGATTTTGCTACAAATACATCAGAAGAGAAGCAGAAATTAACACTTATGCCACCTGGTGGCCAAACCATTCTTTACCAAACATTAGAAATTATGTGAAAAATATTTTTCATCAGGTGCTGTATGTGATACATGAAGAATTTTTCAAATTGGAGTTTTAGAAGCAGAAATAACGCAGAAAACGCAATTTACCTTTGTGCACCCTAGCGGAAAGTCTATGATTTACTTGAAAATTTTGAATTTATAGGAAAACATTTCACATCGAAAACACTATCCAACAAAGAAGGAAGTTTTTAAATCGGACTCCTACAAGTAGAGATATTGACAAAAATAAGATATACATCTACGCCCCCTGGCGTAGAAACCATGCATTATTTCAAGAAGAAAACGTTCGTAAAAGGTTTGTCGAAATGAGCAGTATCGGTCAACAAAGGACTTTTTTTGCAATCGAGATTTTAGAAGCTCATATTTTGCTGCAAAAACCATCAGAAGCGGAAATTAAAACTTACGTCACCTGGTGGCCAAACCATTTCTTACAAAAATTAGAAATTACGTGCAATGGATTTTCCATTAAGAGCTGTATCCGGTGCAGAAAAAAAATTTTTCAAATCGGAGATTTAGAAGCAGAGATATAGGGGAAAAGCAATTTACCTTTACGCCCCTTAGCGGAAAGTCTACGAATTACTTGAAAATTTTGAAATTATATGAAAAACATGTCACACTGGAAACACTATCCAACAAAGAAGGGGTTTTTCAAATCGGACTCCTAGAAGTAGAGATATTGGAAAAATAAGATATACATCTACGTCCCCTGGCGTAGAAACCATGCACTATTTTAAGAAGAAAATGTTTCTAAAAGGTTTGTAGACATGAGTAGTATCGGTCTACAAACGACGTTTTTTTCTGTCGAGAATTTAGAAGCTCATATTTTGCTGCACATACATCAGAAGCGGAAATTAAGATGTACGCCCCCTGGTGGCCAAACCATTTTTTTTACAAAAATTAGAAATTATGTGCAAACAGTTTCCCATCAGGGGCTGTATCCGGTGCAGAAATTTTTTTTTCAAATCGGAGATTTAGAAGCAGATAGATAGGGAGAAACGCAATTTACCTCTACGCTCTCTAGCGGAAAGTCTATAAATTACTTGAAAATTTTGAATTTATATGAAAAACAGGTTGCACTGAAAACACTATCCAACAAAGAAGGAATTTTTCAAATCGGACTCCTAGAAGTAGAGATATTGACAAAAATAAGATATACATCTACGCCCCTAGCGGAAAATCTATGCGTAATTTGAAAAAAAGTAACTGTATCTAAAATACTCTTCGACGTAAATGGAATCTAAAGATAAAATAATTTTTTCAATCGGACGTTTATAAGCAAATATGTGGAATAAAAAGTATTTTCGAATTCGACATCATCTGCATTTACATCCTCTAACGGCGAAATTGTACATCGTAAAATAAAAAATGAAATGAAGGATCATCATTTGCATATTTCAAGCTTCCCAATGGAAAAATAATTTTTCAAATCGGACTAATAGTTGCAGAGATATCGTGGGTACTGACGGACGGACAAACCGGTAACCTAAGCACGTTCGTTTTTTTCAAAAGACGTGCTGAAAAACTACGAGGTAAATCTCTATGGAAAATAGGCTTACTTCGTAACATAAGATCGCTTAGGAAGTAAGTGATCACTTTTAAATTGCCATATTTACTCTAATAACGAAATAATATTTACAATATTCGAGGGTAATTATTAGTAGTAACCTTTGTAATGCCCTTACGTTAATTCTGTGCGACTATGGGATAAAAATCAGTTCCCACAGAGCATTATGCAAAGGATGTTCACACATTTTCAGAACGACTTTCCAGCAATATAATTAGTGTTTAAATCTTTCTTAAATGTTCTATCTGCTAGACTTTTCTCTGGACTGTGAGCCTACATCTATACTGCTGGGCAATTGCTAAGGACGGATCATAAACGGCTATATAGCGCATAAAAAAGTAAGTGTGGTTGGATGCCAAGTGAAATAAAATAATGTCAGAATGCCAGGACATTACAAAAAAAACAATTTATTGTGCTCTGAAATCCAGAAGGCTTTGGAACGTGTTCAAGGGACAAACAGGCCATTTTGTGCAGAATACGTAAACGTGAAAAAAATGCAACTGCCGTCCGCAGGCGTTCCGGCGTAAGATGTCAATACGGGATATGGCCACCATGGAGGGCGATGCAAGATTCCACACGTCGTGTCATGCTTTGCACAACATTATCAAGCAGCTGTTGGGGTAATTTATCCCATTCCTCTGTCAGTGCACGGATGAGGGTGTCCTTGTTTATTGGAGGGCATTGGCGACCAGCAAGACTCCTCCCCAAAGCATCCCACACATTTTCAATGGGATTCAGATCTGGAGAACGTGCTGGCCATACGAGGCGTTGAATATCCTCGCTCTCAAGACACTCCTGGACAGCGACTGTTCGATGACATGGTGCGTTGTCGTCCATGAAAATGAATCTATCACCGACAGCACCACGGAACATGCGAACATGAGGTAGCAGAAAATCATTAATGTATCGTTGGCCAGTCATAGCCCCAGTTGGAAGCACATAGAGGGACGTGCGGCCATTGATCATGATGACAGCCCATACCATGACACTACATGTCGGATATCGGTCCCTTTTCCTGTATGTTTGCTGGACAATATGCAGTACCACTATCACGCCAGATCAGTTGTCGTCGACAATCAGACGATAGACTGTATCTACTCTCATCTGAGAAGAGGACAGCAGACCAGTCGTTATCAGTCCAATTGCGATGTTGATGGCACCATTGCAAACGGGCGGTACGGTGACGTCTGGACAATGGGATGCACACAACAGGACGGCGGGCGTATAGTCCTCCTTCGTGCAAACGTCTGGCGACAGTTTTTCGGGAGATCCGCTTGTCAGTAGCAGCCATAAACTGATTTTCTACCTCACTAGCTGCGCTGCGCCGGTATCTTTTTGTGATAGCACTATGTACCGATCTTCTGCAGGTGTCGTACTGCGAACACGACCTCCCCCGTGACGTTTGCTACACTCTCCATTTGCTTAAAATGATTTCCAAAGCCTTGAAACAACACTGTGGCTGACGTCGAACTCCCTGGAAACATCTGTTATTTTTCGCCCTTCTTCAATCTTGCCAATAATACGGCCATGCGCGTAAAATCATCTAGGTGATGTCTGGAAGACATACTGAAAATTGCAAGTTCGTCAATTGATTCTTTCCCTTTCAACTTTGTGTTTGAACAACAACGGTCAATACGCGTCAAATCCTTTATATCTCTTATCAGCGCTATGACGTCACGAACAAGTTCGGCAATCCAAAATTTGCATACGCACAACACGTCTTACTGTATCCTGCACTTATGCTAATTTCCACATTTTCCTGCCTTCCATTTTATGGTTGTTATCGTTGCTATTGTCATCCGTCCTTAGCAATTGTCCGGCAGTGTATATTTCCAAGATAACAGAGCATTTCTTAAAATTGGTAGTGGTACAGTAAACCTTCCGAATTGTGGGCATCGAAGGGGAAAGAAAAACTGTCGATTATTTAGAAATGTCCGCTATTGGGAAATACATGCTTTATGACAGCATGCTAAAAGCACTTTAAAAGATAAAAATTTGGTGTGTAACTTAATTCTTGGCCCCTAACCGCAAACGATTATGGAACGTCGGCAAATGCAAATAGCTGTGTGCGATAATGGCTGATTGCAGCGCCATCCAACAGCTTTTCCAGGCAACCGTAACCGCTCGCAGCTGTAGTGACAGAAATGACGAAAGTTGACGGTAAAAGCAATGTCGTTCGAGAAGCAACATTTGAGGCAGTGCCTCCTGTTCGCGTTTCAGCTAAACAAAAGTGCAAGCAAATGATCTGCGATGCTTTGGGTGAGGCTGCTATGTCCTACAGTACGTGTAAGAAGTGGTTCCAGCGGTCTAAGCAGGGAAATGTCGATATCCGTGATGAAGTACGTCCGGGACAACCACAAAAAGGTGACGATGAGGAACTGGAACAACTGTTGGACGCGGATCCCTGTCGCACACAGTCAGAGCTCGCCCAGGAACTCGGAGTAACACGGTAAGCCATTGCAAAGCGCCTGCACGGATTCGCAAGGATGGCAGTTGGATGCCCCCCAACTCACAGCTGCGAACAAGTCTAGGCGCTACGATTTTGCTGTGTCCTTGCTCTCCAGATTCAAGAAGAAGGATTTCCTCCACAAGATTTTGACCTGTGATGAGAAGTGGATTCTCTACGATAATCCGAAGCGGCACAAATCGTGGGTTTATCCAGGTCAACCTACCACCAGCACCGCCAAACCGAATATCCATGCCAGGAAGTTGTTGCTGTGCCTATGGTGAGATCAGCGCGGTGTCGTACACTTAGATTTGCTCAAATCTGGTGAAACGGTCAATGCTGAGCGTTATTGTCAGCAACTCATTCGTGTGAGTGACGCAATGGAGGCGAAAAGGGCAGAAGGTCGGTCCTGTTGCTTCAGGATAACGCGCGTCCTCACACCGCGAAAACGACTTTAAATACAATCACCGACCTGGGATGGCAGATTTTGTTCCAACCGGCGTATTCTCCAGACTCGGCCCCGTCCAATTATCACCTCTTTCGCTCCCTGCAACATCACTGTCGATCAGGCCTACACAAGTATTGATGACTTTATCAACTCGAAATAATCCTCTCTGTTCCGCAGTGACATTCGGCAGCTCTCTGACCGATGGCTAAATGTATCCAACACGACGGAGATTATTTTCCTGATTATGTACGTATTCGATTGGCTATAATTTGCTGTCAAGGTTTCGTGCCTGTGGCCGAGAATTAAACTGCACGTCTAATAAATATAAGTACGTAAATGCAATACATAGAGCAAACTTGTACTAATCTTTATTAAAAAATATCCATCAAAACCTAAGAAGTAAAATAATCAAGTATTGTTTAATTTATTACATTATTGTGAAATTTTGTTTTCTAAATGAATTTCTAGCCAGCCACCTGAAGCTTTGAATTCTGTGAATCCTAGTTCATTTGCGATTTCTAAAGCCTTTTGACGAATTAAAATCCCTGATAAAGGAATGTTCTTAACTCTAGCTCGGCAAAACCATTCATAGGTAAGAGTATCCACAGCTAAACCATCAGTTTTAGGGAACGCTCTCTTAATTTTCTGGTTGCCACTATAATCTTGCCAAGACTTCAAGATTTAACTCACTTGTGTTTTTCCAATGCCCAGTTTATCTTCCTAAACGAGCACACTTAATCTTTTTTTTCACTCAGCTCCACTATTTCAACTTTTTCTTTTACAGTCAAGCGCTTATGTTTCTGCGACATTTTAAAATCGATGTTTGAGAAATCTTTGCTTCACAGCTCACTTGATGACGAAAACCTACGTGATTATTGCAAACAAATCTGATTTCTAGTAATCTGGACTTGAAATTGATCTCTGTGCAGTGACCTTGATCTTATCAAGCAACAAAGGTGAGCCCCTCCCACCTACACCTGAATTGTGTTTGCATGTGTTTCATGCAAACGCAATTCCCGAATTAGCCGACCCTGAGCTCTGGTCCCCGTTTCTGAGGTCTCACCCCATTGGGAGCGCCTGAAGAGCTAGAAGGCAGTTTCTCCTGGTCAGATGTATGTATGCAAAGAGAGGGTCTGACTGTCTGGTTAGCACGAACGCTAATCCCTTTTCCAACGATTTCGGCCATTTACCCAGGGTACAGAGCACTTAGCACTTTAAAATTTACTTGGCCTCGGGAACAAAACTGTTAAGATAGAGGATGAGGAAGGGTAAAATAACAAAAATAAAACATTTTGCGAGTTTGGGGGAATCACAACCCTAGGAATTTCTAGAATCGAAAACAAATTGTCAGTTATATTGTACTTTAAGTGTGTCCTCGTCCATTGTTTAGAATGCCCGGTATTAAGAAGTGAACGCCCCATAAGAAGCCGTGCATTTCTGCAGGGGAATGAAAAATTGTCCGTTATAGAGAGATATCCGCTATTAAAAAGTGTCCGTTAATGGAAGTTTCACTGTATTTTCTTCTTCCACTGCTTTCCATAATGTAATAACTGTTTTGGGTCTGCGTTTAGAATGCGCTCTTTGTAGCAGTCCGAAAGCACAACAGTCCATTGGTTACACATCAGGGTACTTTGAAGGAACATAAGCAAAAGTATTGACACACGTATCTTTTTTAATTTTTAAAGAAATAGTGTGGTAGATTTGGATCATCCAGATGCCTTTCCAAGGAAGGTAGACAGCTGTCTACCTTCCTTGGAAAAGCTATCTGGTTGATGTTCCACTCTTCTTCCACTGCTTTCCATAGTCCAATGATAGTAATTTCTAAGATAGACAGCCTGTCTACCTTCCTTGAAAAAGCCATCTGGTTGATGTTCCACTCTTCTTCCACTGCTTTCCATAGTCCAATGATAGTAATTTCTAAGATAGACAGCCTGTCTCCCTTCCTTGAAAAAGCCATCTGGTTGATGTTCCACTCTTCTTCACTGCTTTCCATAGTCCAATGATAGTAATTTCTAAGATAGACAGCCTGTCTACCTTTCTTGAAAAAGCCATGTGGTTGATGTTCCACTCTTCTTCCACTGCTTTCCATAGTCCAATGATAGTAATTTCTGAGATAGACAGCCTGTCTACCTTTCTTGAAAAAGCCATCTGGTTGATGTTCCACTCTTCTTCCACTGCTTTCCATAGTCCAATAATAGTAATTTCTAAGATAGACAGCCTGTCTCCCTTCCTTGAAAAACCCATCTGGTTGATGCGCAAAAGCTTGGAAACCTTGATTTCTATTCTACGGGTAGACAATTGTCTACCTTCCTTGAAAAAGCAATCTGGTTGATGTTCCACTCTTCTACTCTGCTTTCCATAGTCCAATGATAGTAATTTTTAAGATAGACAGCCTGTCTACCTTTCTTGAAAAAGCCATCTGGTTGATGTTACACTCTTCTTCCACTGCTTTCCATAGTCCAATAATAGTAATTTCTAAGATAAACAGCCTGTCTCCCTTCCTTGAAAAACCCATCTGGTTGATGTGCAAAAGCTTGGAAACCTTGATTTCTATTCTACGGGTAGACAACTGTCTACCTTCCTTGAAAAAGCAATCTGGTTGATGTTCCACTCTTCTCCTCTGCTTTCCATAGTCCAATGATAGTAATTTCTAAGATAGACAGCCTGTCTACCTTTCTTGAAAAAGCCATGTGGTTGATGTTCCACTCTTCTTCCACTGCTTTCCATAGTCCAATGATAGTAATTTCTGAGATAGACAGCCTGTCTACCTTTCTTGAAAAAGCCATCTGGTTGATGTTCCACTCTTCTTCCACTGCTTTCCATAGTCCAATAATAGTAATTTCTAAGATGGACAGCCTGTCTCCCTTCCTTGAAAAACCCATCTGGTTGATGTGCAAAAGCTTGGAAACCTTGATTTCTATTCTACGGGTAGACAACTGTCTATTTTCTTTAAAAAGCAATTTGGTTGATGTTCCACTCTTCTCCTCTGCTTTCCATAGTCCAATGATAGTAATTTTTAAGATAGACAGCCTGTCTACCTTTCTTGAAAAAGCCATCTGGTTGATGTTACACTCTTCTTCCACTGCTTTCCATAGTCCAATAATAGTAATTTCTAAGATAAACAGCCTGTCTCCCTTCCTTGAAAAACCCATCTGGTTGATGTGCAAAAGCTTGGAAACCTTGATTTCTATTCTACGGGTAGACAGCTGTCTACCTTCCTTGAAAAGGCAATCTGGTTGATGTTCCACTCTTCTTCCTCTGCTTTCCATAGTCCCATCATAGTAATTTCTAAGGTAGACAGCCTGTCTACCTTCCTTGAAAAAGCCATCTGCTTGATGTGCAAAAGCTTGGAAACTTTGATTTATATTTTACGCCAAGAAATTTGGCTAAGTATAGTTATGCAAAATAGTATAGTACAATTTTGAGTATAATGGTGCACATTTCCTATTTATTAATTATGTAGAATTAAGTTTAACATTCTTTTCAAATTTTTTAAACTTTAATTTTGCATTGTATGAGAAACCAGCAATAATCATGAATCCTTTACTGAAACTTTCTTCGGATTCTTGGAATCAAATTTGTAAGTCTTTTACTGCTCCTCTGCCTCACGATGCCGGATCTCCACCCTTTCCGGAATCAGAGGCCCCAAATTCAGTGCGGGCGACTGCTTCTATTCATAAGAATTGCTTATGATGGATGTTAAACTCCAAAACCAGAAGAAAAGCCTAGACGAGACCACAAGATGTTTTGAAAATGTGTCCATAAATAATTGTTAAATATCATAAGAATATTAAAAATTCTATGTTACGTTTCACTAGAAACGAAGCCGAGTTGGTTCAACACTAAAAATATATTTTACTATTAATACACCACTACTTACGTTGGTGTAGGTTTATACTCTACTATTTATGTTGCTCTATTTAATACTCTACTATTTATTAGGGATATGCAAAAGTTTCTGCCGCCCCCACTAGTTGGGGCTGTAGAGGTATAACCAGCCGGCAACCCGTGCTGTCAGTTCTTTCATGAAGCTAAGCATGGCGGTCGATAAAGTTCATTTGCGGCACTATTTGTTATTCATGTTTAATTTTGGGAAAAGTGCAAGGGAAGCTTACGGTTCAATATGTCAGGCGTATTGCGAAACGGTTATGGGTGAGCGGACGTGTCGAGAATGGTTTACCGGGTTTAAGAAACGTGATCTAAGCTTGGAAGACAAGCCACGTGCAGGTAGACCGCAGGAACTCGCAGACGAGGAGCTGGGATCGCTATTCCAAGAGGATGCCACACAATAGACCGCGCATCTGGCGAAACGTTTGAAAGTTGCTCAATCGACGATGGTACGGCGTCTACAGGCCTCAGGGAAGATCCAGAAGATTGGTAAGTGGGTTCCTCACACTTCAATGGAGTGTAATATTGGTCAACGATTGGGCATCTGCATGTCGTTGCTGAAGAGGTTTCAAGGGAAGAAAGTCTTCTGGAAGGCTGTCACCGGGGATGAAAAATGGATCTATTGCGACAACACCGTACACAAGCGATCCTTGGTTGACCCAGGCCGGCCACCAACATCCACTGCAAAACAGGATATCCAGGGGGGGGGGAAGGTGCTGTTGTGTGTGTGGTGGGATATGTATGGAGTGCTGTACTTCGAACTGTTGAAACCGAGCGAAACAATCACTACACAACGATATAGCGATCAGCTGATGAAACTGAACGCCGCAATCGAGCAAAAACGCCCATGGACAGGTAAACAACGCCGACCAGTCATCCTCTTACACGATAATGCCCAACCACATGTCGGTGCCACCATGAAATCAACCCTTGAACAGTTAGTTACAATGGGAGGGCTTACTCCCTGGACATTGCATCCTCAGACTTTCATCTGTTTCGCTTTATGCAACATGCCCTAGCCCAGCAGACAATTACAGTGGCGGAAAATTCCGTCACTGTGTTCTTCAGCTAAAAACCCGAGTCCTTCTATCACAGGGGCATTCATTTGTTGCCTGAAAAATGGCAAAAGGTCATTGATGCTAACGGCCAATATTTCGTTGAATAAATGTGTAGTGGTTTTCCGATTGTTTCTGTCTCCTTTCTTCTTAAAATGGCGGACACTTTTGCATACCCCTAATATGTTGGTGTCGAAATATACTCTACTATTTATGTTGATGTTGCTTTCGTGCGATGTGCTGTGTTTCACATCTGCACGTGTACCCGTTTGTGCAATTGTTACCATGGTTACTGAGCTACCGGCTGAAAAGAATGCTGGGGTGACACCTAGATGTCTGACGTCAACAAAGATATACTCGTACATATTCTAGCAGAAGTCTTGCGCAGGTTGGTAGAGCTCTGTGCATGGCGTGATTTGCTGCTGTTTTCTTATTGTTGGGAAGTGTTTTCTAGTATGTACAAGCCACGATGTCAGCTGTGGTCATGGAGAAATTCAAATTATGGTAAGAACTAAGACAGTTTAAAGAACTGTAAAAAGATTTCTATGACGTAATATGGTGATAGACAATGATTATAAAGAACTTTCGTCCTACGCTTTATTACCGCGCCTTTTACTAGGGTTCCGCGAACCACTACTACGTCTTATTCGCCGTTCTGGGATTAAGTGAAACATCCAAACAAATTTTGCATAATCAAACCACCCCCAAATTTAATCTAGTGGTGTCAACGATGAAGTTGGGTTTCCTATTTCAGGGTTTCCAAGCTCAGGGTCGACTTAAGTGCTTTACGTTGTGTTTCATACGGAATAGCCATGGGTTGACCACGCTCTTCCATATGCCGCTTATAAAATTTAAGGGTTTTAAAGAGAACCATACGAAATTTGATAACTGTTGTGAAACCTTGAAATTAACTTAGAATTATACTTAAGATATACTTGCTGATTGACTGAAATGACCCAGATCAATTTCAAAATAAAACAGTTTATTCTTTGAAATTTGTCTTAATGCTAGGTACAAGTGTACTGGCGGAGTTTTTTATACTTAAATTAAACATTCTACGTATCATATTTGAGAGTTTGGTAAGCAAAATATTATACACAAATACAGAAAAAATCAGTAATTTTATTCTTAAATTCAAGTATTTTGTTCAATATTTAAAGCAAAGCTTACGTGCGCTAGAGAGACATATATTAACGCTAAGACTACTGGAAATAGACACTGCATTGCACATGCAAAGCTATGAGGTATCATCTAGAAATAATCTTACCCACTCTTCTTGGGTCGTCGGACTTTGGCTGCCTGGACGAAGATTATGTGCTCTTGTCGCTCTACCTACAACTCTCTTGCTATCTCCGATGCGGTCCTATATACACTATATTGACAAAAGTCCCCGGACACCTAGAAAAGAAACACCACATAGGAGTTATTGACATAACGTACATCAGTACGGTGTCGGTCCACTTTTGGCCTTGATGCATACACTGACTCTGTAACATAATGAACCTTCAAACGCAGAATGCGGACTGATACAGAGAACTGTTGACTCGAGACTTGAACTTACACGCAAGAGAGAGAGAAAAATGACATATTGACTATTGATTATTGGGGCGTGCAGTGTGATGTACGACTTGCGCTGCAGAGTTTGTGGGCCCGTTGTGTGTGAGATTTTGAAAAAGAAAGACGTGGAACAACCGGCCAAATTGAAGTGTTCTAAGGTTGTATAATGAAGTAGAGTGTAATAGTTACAGTCAATAGTTTTTGTACGATATAGATGCAAATAAAGTATTTTGTTTTATAACGGGCAAGTCTGTGACATTACAGCTAGAATATATTAGAGGCACCGGCGAGATGTTCGAATCATGGCAACGTCGTTGGAAAAGACGAGGATTACGATGAGAGTTCGAAAGGAGTCAGCATGACGACTCTCGCTTCGTTTGATAATTGCCGTAGAAGACTGTTTGATTGTCGAGAAGAGAACGTGATTATGAAGAAAAGAGTCAGCATGGCGACTCTCGCTTCGTTCGATAATTGCCGTAGAAGACTGTTAGACTGTGGAGAAGAGAATGTGAGAATGAAGAAAGGAGTCAGCATGGCGACTCTCGCTTCGTTCGATAATTGCCGTAGAAAACTGTTAGATTGTGGAGAAGAGAACGAGATAATGAAAAAAGAGTCAGCATAGCGACTCTCGCTTCGTTCGATAATTGCCGTAGAAGACTGTTAGATTGTGGAGAAGAGAATGTGAGAATGAAGAAAGGAGTCAGCATGGCGACTCTCGCTTCGTTCAATAATTGCCGTAGAAGACTGTTAGATTGTGGAGAAGAGAATGTGAGAATGAAGAAAGGAGTCAGCATGGCGACTCTCGCTTCGTTCGATAATTGCCGTAGAAAACTGTTAGATTGTGGAGAAGAGAACGAGATAATGAAAAAAAGAGTCAGCATAGCGACTCTCGCTTCGTTCGATAATTGCCGTAGAAGACTGTTAGATTGTGGAGAAGAGAATGTGAGAATGAAGAAAGGAGTCAGCATGGCGACTCTCGCTTCGTTCAATAATTGCCGTAGAAGACTGTTAGATTGTGGAGAAGAGAACGTGAGAATGAAGATGTAAATTGTGTCCCAGGTTTTGGAGCGTCACATATTGAAATTTTCGAGTAACATTCACACATACGTTTTATATTTGTGTAAGTAATGCTTTTTGTTGTTCTCAAAAAATTTTCAAGGGAAATAATATAATACACTGGCGTGCAAAAATTAAGGACGAGACGGTTTTTCGAATGTAACGTCGTGCAGAAGTGCTCCACATCGACTCAAATCATACCATAAGATCCCGAAGATGTAAGAATATGGGACAAGTGAGCAAAACCGTCCAAACAAGGAATCCAAAGGCACTTTATTGAAAAGGTAGCATCGAGCACAACTGGACAGAAGACAGAAACGTCCATGTGACATGCGGCTGCCAAGAAAAGTCCAGTCTTTAGTAGAGGATATGATCATCCCTGACTGCGTTGCAGGACTTACAACGTCTGTCCATGCTGAGGACGAGGTTGTCAAGGGGCTGTTGAGGCATCACGGCTCATTCCTCTTGTAGCGCCAATCGCAGCTGCGGAATCGTTGCTGGCGGCTGTTGATGTGCTGCCAAGCGTCTCCCGAGAAGGTCCCACACGTGTTCGATTGGATTTCGGTCCGGGGACCTTGCGGGCCAACCCATGCGTTGAATATCTTCACTATCCAACAGCTCTGCGACAGCCATTGTACGATGACGTGTAGCTTTATCGTTCATGAAGAGGAACTCAGGACCCACAGCACCTCTAAACAGACACACGTGAGGCAGGAGAGCCTCGGTACAACAGCGGACACCAGTGACTGAACCTCCTTGGAAGATGTGGAGGTCAGTACGGCTACCAAGCATGATACCGCCTCAAACGAGAACTCCTCCACCTCCAAACCGGTCCCTTTCGGTGATTTTGGAGGCGTGATTGCGTGTTGCATGCTCTCTCCAGATGTGTATAAGTCCAGAATCGCTCGTCAGTACATCGGCTCTCATCCGTAAAGAGAACTCGACCCCATTGCTGATGTGTCTAGTTTTTGTGTTCCTGGCACCACAGAAACCGCCGTGTCCGATGAGCAGGCGTTAATGGCACACACCGTACTGGTCTTCGTGCAAATAGACCACCTTTGTGCAGCCACCTGGCCACGGTAAAACGCGATAACGGACGTCCAGTTGTCTGTTGCATGTGCCTTACGATTTCTCCCACTGTCTGTCGTCTGTCTCTTCTCGCCTGTAGGACAATATACCAGTCGTCCGCCGCCGTGGTTGCTCGTGGACGACCACTGCTAAACTCTCGGACAGCTGTTCCTGTCGTTTGAAATGCTCTTCAAGCTCGTGAAACGATGCTGTGAGCGATCCCGAACCCCTCAGCTACACTAGTCGCACTTCGAACTTCTTCCAACTTCCCAATGACGCGACCTCGGGTAAAGTCATCCAGATGTCGGCTACTAGATTACCTGTTGGTCATATCACACCGTGGCAGCAACTCGACGTCGTTCGAACCGATGTACACCGTGCAATAGCTTTCACCGAATTGCTGAGCGTGCACCGCCCGTGTGCTTTATACCCTTCCGACACTACCTCCCCCTACGTCATGCTGCATATATGCGCATGCTCTACCGTACCAGACCCTAGTCTATGTCCTGAGTGGTCTTTCGGTCCGTTCGGCCTGCTCGTTCCGCTGTTATGCTAATTTCTCCTCTTCGTCCTTAATTTTTGCCCACCCGTGTAGTACAAAGATTCTAGAAGTTTTCCGTTACGGAATTGAATAATTGTTTTTAGAAACTAAAAGCAGCATTTGAGTTTGAAATGGAACGTTGGAGTAGATTTTTAATGTACAAATCTTTCTGATGAAAGTACAATTTCTACCATGAAATAGTATATTCAGATCAACTGATTGAGCGGGTAGTACAGGTAAATATTAGCAATCTTGCTGTAGACAAAGGTCATCCAACTTATACACATACGATAATAGGTAAAAATATTGTACACATAGCACTTGTTTGAAACCAGTATAATTTGAAATGACCTTCTTAGGAAGGGCTCGCAAAGAAAATCTTCAGCAGTTGGCGAAAGAATTGGGAATAGAAGTTACACCTAATATCAAAATCCCAGATTTAAAACATTGAATTGTCAACTTTGCAGGTTATGAAGAGGACTTCGTGAAAGAACTTTTAGCAGTTATTAAAAAGCGGAGAGAAACAGAAAAATGTATCGAAATAGAATTGATGCTTGAAAGGCTCAGAATAGAAGCCGGACGTCATTCGCTAGGGGGCAATGTGGAGCAAAATGAAAATTCTCATAAGCCGAGATCAGAACTTTGTCATTTGATGAAAACAGTTGACCCAAAAGTGAGCGATATAAGTATTTACTTTGTTTTATTTGAAAGGCCAGCAAAACAAGCAGAAACAAAAAAAGACGATTGGGTAGCAAGTTTAATACGACTTTTGCCCTATGAAATATCACAATTGATTGCCAGAAGAAATGTAGAAGATGAGAAAAATTATGAGTATGTTAAAACGATACTTCTTAAAAGATACAAGTTAAGCCCAGAAAAATTTAGACTGAAATTTATACAACAGATGCGTACATCAGAGAAGACCTGGAGAGATTTCGCATTCGATTTAGAAAATAGTTTTAATGAATGGATTTCAGGACTTAAAATAGACGATTTTGAGAAGCTAAAACAAACTAATGATCACCGATCAACTGAAGCGAAAGATGGAAATAAGAGAACATTTCATTGATGAATGGTTTAATATTGTTTCACCTTCGGTATTAGCAGATATGGTAGACAATTATTAAAATGTAAGAGGGTAAACAAAGAAATATTTGTCGCATGAATTTTTTGCATCAAAGAAAATGCCAGACAGTAAGAAAAGGACTGGAGTTAACTATGATTCGGGAAATCCTAGAAAAAATGGATTTTATGAAAAAATTATGCTAAGTCAGATGCAAGACAAGGATGGTCGAATCGGAGTGCACCTCAGAATGAGGAAAGGTATGATCGAAGGTGGAGAATCCAGTGTTTTGAGATGGATGATATAATCATATCCGACATCAGTGACCAAAGCTAAAATCTCAGAACTCATTAATTGTAAACAGGATCAGAGGTGAAGCTGAAGGGGATCTCTTGGCACGCTATACCTTTAAAGGAAAAATAAACGGGGTCACTATTCCTATTCTTCGTGATACAGGTTCTTCAATTGATATCATTTGTCAATAGCATGTGTCGCCAAGTAGGTTTGCTGGAGAACATATATGGGTGCAGCATCGTCTTGATGAATAAAAGGTTTGTTTACTATTGACAGAAGTTGAACTAGAATGTAAATTAGATCATATTATCACTAAGGCTGCAGTAATTAGGAAGTCGCTAGAGCAAAGTAGCTATTTGCTTGGTAATAAGACTGCCGCTTTGTTAAAGAAGGTTTACATGGAACATCAATTTAATTCAGAACAAGTAAATGCTGTAGTAACTCGATGTCAAGAAAAACCGAAACGAAGCAATGAAGAGAGCGATTCAGCAAATAATAACTCAGAAAAGAAAGAAAAACAGGTTTTTGAAATAACAGATAAATTAGAAGAAGAAATTCTGCCACTAGGGCGTGATGAAGTTAAAGCCATGTTAGAGTTGGTTAAAATAGATTCAAAAGGCTTCACTGAAACTCAATGGTCGAGAGTGTAATTGAGAAAAACTCTCAAAGAAATACAGGCGACAGATTCTAATAAGGCACATGGTTATGCAATGCTAAATCAACGGATGGTGGTGAAAACGAAGATGGAAGAGAGCACTATTTATCGAAATGAAAATTTGAAAAAAATCCCTATTCTTAAACCTCCTGACATTTCCGAAACATCTGAAGAAGTGCGTCTTTTAAAATTGATGTTGTTGACAAAGCTTGTAGATCACTCATCAGAAAATGCTTTAGTTTGATTTTTAAATGATATAGTCTACGTATTAGACACAAAAACTGTGGATCCTTGTCCAGAAGCTAAGAGACAGAGTTGTTTATGTGCTTCTACGTTGGCTGAAAGTTTACAGTCCAAATCTCATATGGTTTCTGAAACTCTTATTAAACCTTTGTTACAAACTACACTGCTGGCCACCTAAAATGCAACACCAACAAGGACACGAGATAGCAAAGTCAGATTTACTGGACACATAACAACAGCTACAAAGATGAAACGATTGAGCTTACAGGCCGTGCGACTTGCGGAACACGCAGACATCAATAGTTCTTGTGGACCCCATGGCTGGAAATAACGGCAGCTACACGCCGCAGCATCGAACTAAAGAGGCTTTGGATGGGGGTTTGGTGTATGTCGGTCCAGGCTGCTTCCACACGTTGCCACACTTCATCAGACGTAGCTGCGGGTGGTGCTTGCCGGGCCACTCTTTTGCCGATCACCGACCAGACGTATTCGATGGGCGACATATCGGGAGAACAGGCGGGTCACAGCAGCAGTGACACCTGGTGTGCCACGAAGATTTGTTGCACGATGCGTGCCACGTGCGGGCGCGCATTGTCCTGTTGAAACGTAGCCGCTGGCAGGTCCTGCAGCTATGGGAGGACTACAGGCTCCAAAACGTCGGAGATGTAGTGGTGGCTGTTGAGTTTACAGGCGATGCGTACCAAAGAGGTGCGGGTATCATATGCAATTGCGCCCCAAACCATAACGCCAGGTGACAGACCGGTATGGCGATGCATAATGTAGGCGGCATACAGTCTCTCGCCACGGTGCCGCCCCACGCGGATCCAACCATCGTTGTGTTGCAGGCAGAAGTGGGATTCGTCGGAGAAGACAATGTCGTGCCATTCCCTAGTCCAAGTGCGGCGTTCAACGGCTCACTGCCGCAGCACTTGCCGGTGGTGTAACGTCAATGGTAAAAGGAGTAATGGGCGCAGTGTGACAAGTCCCCGCTCCAACAGACGACGTCGAACGGTACATGCTGACCCAGGTTGTTGCACAACACACCCTAATTCCTGCGCTAACGTTCGTGAGGTGGCAGTGCGAGCCGTCAATGCCCGTCGCACAACATGCCAGTCCTCCCGTTCGGTGATGTGCCGCGGCTGCGGCAATCGCTCACGTCGGTCCGTCTGTTCCTCCTGCACCCACCGAATCCTTACTCGCCTCACTGCGGCTGGATGTCGCCCCACACGGGCGCCGATGTCTCGGTACGATAAACCGCTGTCGCGATAAGCCACTATTCGTCCTCTGTCGAACTCCGAAACGTGCTGGAATGACTGCCGTATTCTGCGACGAGGCATCAGGAAGCTTCCCACGCATAGGTCTGGCAGCACAACACACTTCCACTACTTACACCCCGCCTTCTGTGCACCCTTCTTATAGTGCTTCTGGGTGGCGTGCCGGGTGCACATGATTTGCATATGCGCTTCAATGCTCGTTTGGATGTCTTCTCGCGGGCGACGCATGCTGCGAATTTCAGGCCAATCGGATGCTTCCTTCTTGGTGTTGCATTTTGGGTGGCCAGCAGTGTATATCTCATCAGCATTCTAAAACACGTGTCTGCATTAATAAAATAGAATCAGTGCTTCTTCATGGAAATAACCAATATGTCCAAGTTGTTGTGAGTCATTTTGGTCAGCATCTGTTTGATTATTCACCATCTGTCAGAATTGCAGTTGGGGAACTTGTTGAAAATTGGTTGCTTAAACTAGCTGATCGCTATTCATTCTCCAACCGTTTGATTCCACTCCTACTTTCTTCGTTCTGTGATGTTGTTATAGGTGTGAGTTGCAGAGCTAAAATCCTCCGGAATGATGTTGGAGTACTTTATGGGGAGGAAAATATAAAGGATTTTAAAGGTCAAGTAGATTTACCTACATCTGTTCCAGATGATTACCCATTTGAAGATGGCCAACCTTTAGATTGTCGAGCACTGGTACAGAGGAACTTGTGTAGAAGTTTGCCTCTCTTGTTGCATGACCTGTAGGATTGGGTACCTGAAAAACTTGTGAGACTTCTATGCTGCTATACCAACTCTTACTTCATACTAAGAGCAATGCTACAAGCAATTTGCAAACTTTTCTACAAGGAATTTATTTTGCAGTCAAACATCAAGAGAAGAAAGCTGTTCTAATGGCATTGAAAACTGCAGAACTTCTTGGATACTTCATTGAGACCAATCTTTGGTACAAAAAGGTTTCTTCCGAATGTTCGAGATGCTCGTACAGCTGTGCATCTGAATATTTTGGCTGAAATACTCATGGGTTGTGCTAAATAACTACTTTATGACATTTATAAATCAGTATGCCCTGTTCTTGCTGAACCTTTTTGTACGCTGCACCAGAACAAGTGATGAGCAAGCATATTATTACCGTGCGTAAAACCTGTTCTTCTTTCAGATAAAGTAGATTCATCAACAAACCAAAAGCTTTTTACAGCTTTTATTTCTGTATCAGCATTATCATGTACAGATAGTATTACAGAGAAAGCAAAGTGTCTTATTGAATACTTAGCTGACATTCAGTGTTTGTAGTCTGCTAGTCATCTTTTTCATGTACATACTATGCCACGTTTGAAGGAGGTAACTGATAACCATGAATTATGGACTCCTCTAAGTCCCGAAAATGGTTTAATTTTTTTCTTGATCCAGTCATGTGACAGCATTGAGGAAATGTCTGATTTTAACATTCCTGTACTGATTAAAAATCTAGACCCATGAAAAGACGGAAAGTTACGCAGTCTCATGTCAACTGTTGTGAGTGATATTCTAGAGAAGCTGCCTGTCACACAGGAATTTTCTACAAATTCAATCTCCCTTATGCAGCATGTTATCTTTCCGAACTTAAAATGGCTTTTAGAACTATCGAAATTACTTGCCTTTGGAAAATTACAAATGGCAAGAAATTTAGTGAAAATATGATGTCTGTTGTTGGTGATGAACTTCTATCCAAACTCGTGTCTCAGATAGACGATGCAGCTGAACATCCTGTTATCTCTTTAAGTAGAACATTTTCTAAGGTACAGAAGACATACAGTACCAGCAGAAAAGAATGTGCTGTAATCATATTTGCGGAACAGAAACTGAAATACTACCTGGATGGTCAAAGCGTCCTCATACAAACTGATCATAACCCTCTCGTTTGGTTACGCACCAACGCTAGTTCAAATGCTCGCATAATGGGATGGGCCCTTGATTTACAAGCATATTTTTTATTTATTTTAATTTTTCTTTGCCACACTACACCATTCGCCATACAATTAAATCACAAATACAACTTTTGTGCCAAAAAAAAAAAAAAACAAAAAACAACAACATGCAAATACAAATATTATACAATAATATTATACATATATTGAAAAGTATAAATGAAGTAATACGAACTACAAACACACGTATGATAACATGAATAAATTTGTTTTTAGTTTTAGTTAAGGTAAATTGAAGCACCACTACAGGTTCTTAAACAAATCAGTGCGGTGCACTGTGATTGGGGCAAAGGAACCAGAGAAAAAGGCTAACAGTAGCCTGAAGATCCCCTAGTCCCCCCCCCCAAATAATCTAAATAGTCAAGCCAAAGAACAAGTTAACCATTATGCAGTAAATTAAAGTAATAATGCGTAATATACACTGCTGGACAATTGCTAAGGACGGATCATGAACGGCTATATAGCGCATAAAAAGTAAGTATGGTTGGATGCCAAGTGAAATAAAATAATGTCAGAATGCCAGGACATTACAAGAAACACAATTTATTGTGCTCTGAAATCCAGAAGGCTTTGGAACGTGTCCAAGGGACAAACAAGCCATTTTGTGCAGAATACGTAAACGTAAAAAATGCAATTACCGTCCGCAGGCGTTGCGGCGTAAGATGTCAGTACGGGATATGGCCACCATGGAGGGCGATGCAAGATTCCACACTTCTTATCATGCTTTGCACAATATTATCAAGCTGCTGTTGGGGTAATTTTTCGCATTCCTCTGTAAGTGCACGGATGAGGGTGTCCTTGTTTATTGGAGGGCATTGGCGACCAGCAAGACTCCTCCCCAAAGCATCCCACACATTTTCAATGGGATTCAGATCTGGAGAACGTGCTGGCCATACAAGGCGTTGAATATCCTCGCTCTCAAGACACTCCTGGACAGCGACTGTTCGAGGACATATTGCGTTGTCGTCCATGAAAATTAATCTATCACCGACAGCACCACGGAACATGCGAACATGAGGTAGCAGAACATCATTAATGTATCGTTGGCCAGTCATAGTCCCAGTGGAAGCACATAGACGGACGTACGGCCATTGATCGTGATGCCAGCCCATACCATGAGACTACATGTCGGATATCGGTCCCTTTCCTGTATGTTTGCTGGACAATATGCAGTACCACTATCAAGCCAGATCAGTTGTCGTCGACAATCAGACGATAGACTGTATCTACTCTCATCTGAGAAGAGGACAACAGACCACTCGTTATCAGTCCAATTGCGATGTTGATGGCACCATTGCAAACGGGCGGTATGGTGACGTCTGGACAATGGGATGCACACAACAGGACGGCGGGCGTATAGTCCTCCTTCATGCAAACGTCTGGCGACAGTTTTTCGGCAGATCCGCTTGTCAGTAGCAGCTATAAACTGATTTGCAACCTCACTAGCTGTGCTGCGCCGGTGTCTTTTGTTGATAGCACTATGTACCGATCTTCTGCACGTGTCGTACTGCGAACACGACCTCCCCCGTGACGTTTGCTACACTCTCCATTTGTTTGAAATGATTTCCAAAGCCTTGAAACAACACTGTGGCTGACGTCGAACTCCCTGGAAACATCTGTTATTTTTCGCCCTTCTTCAATCTTGCCAATAATACGGCCACGCGTAAAATCCTCTAGGTGATGTCGGGAAGACATACTGAAAATTGCAAGTTCGTCAATTGATTCTTTCCCTTTCAACTTTGCGTTTGAACAACAACGGTCAATATGCGTCAAATACTTTATATCTCTTATCAGCGCTATGACGTCACGAACAAGTTCGGCAATCCAAAATTTGCATACGCAAAACACGTCTTACTGTATCCCGCACTTACGCTAATTTAAACATTTTCCTGCCTTCTATTTTATGGTTGCTATCGTTGCTATTGTCATCAGTCCTTAGCAATTGTCCGGCAGTGTATAACCAACGTTAATCAACTATTTATTCTGAAGGTCTTTAGTTGTTTTTTGAATACAGAAAAGTGTGTAATCATCGTGAATCGAAGCGCAACCCATTTCAGGATCTAGGGCAGGTCAAGTTAATATTATTAAATAATAAATTAGTACGCGCTCTAGGTATTAAAAAACTATTATGTCCACGAGTGACATGATAATGGGAACGGAAATGCAAGTTAATTAGATCTGAATATGTCTTAGCATATATACGTTCATGCATAAACAGTAATAATCGAAAACTGTATAATTTATCAAATTACATTATCTGACAACTGAGAAAAAGAGAATGTACTTGTAAAGACGGATTCACCAAACGTAAAAATTCTTTTTGTAAAGCATAAATTCTATTAATATTCCCAATAGTTGTGCGACCCCAAGCCAAGAGACAATAAGATAGAAATGGATAAATAAATGAAAAATACAATAGCAATTTAACCCTAGCAGGCAACAAACTTGAAATCCTATAAATGACCCCAATGCGGGATCTGTGCCCAACCGCAATTTCACTAACATGTGCATCCCATCTCAAATTATCTTGTAAATATACACCCAAGAGCTTTACAACAGCCTGAAAGTCAAGGGGCACTCCACCAAATAATAACCCATTTGCAACATCCACTCTTCGCCTACATCGCGAAAATAGTACAGTAGTAGTTTTGGAAAAAATTATTGTTAAGAAATTACAGCAAAACCAACGAAAGTAATCCTGAAGTTCCAGACTCACACGTGGGATCAACTCAGATAGAGTGTCCCCGGAAAAAAATAGGCTTGTGTCATTAGCATATAAAACAGGAGTAGCACTTGAAGTAATAGTAAATAAATCATTAACATCAATTAAAAATAATAATGGGCCCAAAACCGATCCCTGAGGAACACCATGACGAACCATAAGAGCAGAAATTGAAATTGTTCTACGACCTGGAACTATGCACAGAAATGCAGATGGACTGAGCAGGATCCCTATTTTAGATGATCCGCCTAAAACATGCTATGTACATACGTAAACAAAGTTTTCCTTATGTTATATGATCTTAGAAATAGCTTAAAACTCGTACATATGTGTCAACTATTTTGAGGAAATTTTAATTTTTAAATCAAAATATGATTGTTGAGTTAACTTATTTTTTAATTTGATGAAGAATTATTATGTGAATTGTGGCTTTTATATTGTGTAATGCCAATAACTTTTTACCATTGGAAAAAGTTCCTTCGGAGTGAGGAGGGGTTGTAACATCATGAACCTTCAAACGAAGAATGCGGACTGATACAGAGAACTGTTGACTCGAGACTTGAACTTACACGCACCAGAGAGCAAAATGACATATTGACGATTGATTATTGGGGCGTAGAGTGTGATGTCAGACGTGCGCTGCAGAGGTAGTGGGCCAGTTGCGTGCGAGATTTTAAAGAGAAAGACGTGAAACAACTGGCCAAGATGAAGTGTTCTAAGATTGTATAATGAAGTAGAATGTAATAGTTACAGTTAATAGTTTTTGTACGATATACACTGGCGGTAAGTGAAAAAAGAACACCAAGAAGGAGACGTGTGGTACCAACGAAATTTATACAGCATAATAACGGAATACAGAGGATAACGTGATCAAAACATTATGGCAAAATACAGCTGTATTTGCTGGTAAACTGAAAAATAACATTTCCATGTATCATGGTTAGTACGAGGTTGAACCGCCATGAACTGCGTCACACTGTGCAATTCGGGCATGGAGTCTGTCGTACAGATGATGGGTGTAAGTTTGGGGTATTGAGTTCCAAGCATCCTTAACCTGGACTCGTAAATCGGGGATGTCGTGGCTGGCCGTGGAGACCGGATAAGTCGTTGTCCCATAAAATCCCACACGTGCTCAATGGGGGACAAATCCGGTGAACGTGCAGGCCATGGAAGTTGTCTCACACCCTGAAGTGCATGTTGCGTTGCACGTGCTGTGTGTGGGCGTGCGTTATCTTGCTGGAAAACACCACGATGGACCGACCTTACAAATGGCACAACAACGGGCTGAATGATGTTGTTGATGTAGGAGGTGCTGTTTAACGTACCCGGTACAGACACTAGTTGTGTACGGGAGTGATAGCTGATCGCTCCCCACACCAGGAGACCAGGTGTAAGCCCTGTGTGTCGCTGGCGGATGCAAGAAGGGTGGAGACGCTCCCCTGTGCGTCTGGGAACACGCATGCTGCCATCGGAGGCTCCCAAGCAGAATCTGTATTCATCGCTGAACACGACAGATCGCCTTTGCGTTCTCCAGTGGAGACGTTGGCGACACCACTGCAGCCGTTCCTGACGCTGGGCTGTAGTCAGAGGTACACATGCCAGAGGCACACGTGCACGTAATCCTGCATCCAGTAGACAGTTGCGATTGTTCGAACAGTCATGTCAGGTGCAACGGCAGCTCGGATTTGCGTCGCAGTGGATGTTCTGCTTGACAACGCCGTTCTTTTCATGCATCTATCGGTCCGTTCATCAGTCCGTCTGTGACTCCCGGTTCCACGTCTTCTCGTGTGGGAATGTTCCTCGGACCATCTACGCCACCATCGTACCACCACCGATACTTCCCGTCTAATTCGCTCCGCAATACGACGATACGACCACCCGGCAACGCGGAGTCCGACTAGACGACCTCGCTCAAAATCCGATAGCTGTTGAAATCGTACACGTCTTCCATGTCCAGGCATTGCAGCTTCTTCAGGGTCTTCGCACGTGTCTGTACGCCGACGACTGATTACATTCACTTCGCCGTACTCCTTAAATACCACCGACGATAATTTGCATATTATGCCGTGCTGTGGCGTAAGCGCTCACCGGTTGGTCCCGAAATTAACATCACACCTACGTAAACTCGACCCCATTCACATATGCAAATTTCATGATCGTCCGCCAATTCCTTCTTGGTGTTCTTTTTTCACTTTCCGGCAGTGTAGATGTAAATAAAGTATTTTGTTTTGTAACTGGCAAGCCTGTGACTTTAAAACCCTTCGAGACATGCTTTCGACAAGGTTTTGGAACACAGCGATAGGTTTGCCCTTCCACACAGTACATAATGCTGCCTCTAACTGTTGCTTAGTAGGAGACCTTGGTTCCAAACTTCTTATGCGGCGCTCTAATTCGTCCCATAGGTGCTCTATGAGATTAAGATCAGGGCTCTGTGCTGGCCAGTCCACACACGATATGAAATTATCGTCAAACTACGACGTAACAGTCCTTGCTTTATCGCTCGGTGCAATATCCTGCTGGTACCAACAAGGCTCGGTTCTATAGTATTGCCACAGAGTTGGTAGGACATAATTGTCCAGAATATCAGATAACCAATGGGCCAGGACCATACCACGAAAAATACCCCGCACGAGTATACTGCCAGCTCCAAACATGACCGTAGGAACAGTACACTGTGGTAAATAGCGTTCCCTCGGCTACCACCATTCCCACACACGGTCATCAGACTAATGGATCGTGTATCTCTGATTAATTAGTCGATAGGACCCGTTTCCACTAATCTACGGTCCACGATAAATGTTCTTTACACCATGCTAAACGACGAACAGCATTCCGAGTGGAGATAAAACGCTTATGAACAGACTCACGACCACGGTCACCCATGCATTGAAGTTCTCTGCGAATGGTACGTGTACATACCGAGGTTCCAGCATTTTTTCTCACCTGTACATTGAGGTCTTGTACAGTATTCCGTCGATTAGCTGTAACGACTCTCCTGAGGCTTCGACGTCCTCTATCACTGATTTTCTTTGGTTTGCCAGTACGGTTTGCTACTTCAGGCACACAATGTGTCTTCCACTTATTCAGTGCATCCAAAACATATTGTTGGGTATGTTTAAACGCCTCTCGGTTTCTTTTATGAAAAACCCAGTAATGTAACACCCAACAATCATTCTTTTCTCAAAGTCAGTTCTCTCGAGCCGCGACATTTTTACTCAACCTCACAGTGCGATATGATCTGCAGGCTTGTTTTTGTACCGTTTGCAGCTGTACCGCGCATCTGAACAACGCAGTGGATCCGTTTATTTGCTTTTTACGGAGTGTCCAGTGTTTTTTGTCAATATAGTGTACATCAGTGGGTTTCAAAACTTGGCAAAACTGAAAACTGCCTGCTAACACTCGTTGCGTAGCTCCTAATCTCCAACCTCGTAAACTCTCAGTCACTAGGTTTATTTTTCTATTTACTACCCTGGTGTCTCCATTTAATATTTTAATCTGTTATACTGTTCCTTATTTTCGGTTTTCCTTCTATATCCGCATTCGGCCTGTAGTCATTCTTTTAGGGGGCTGGGTCGGGGACTGCCCGAGGTAGCGTCATGTCGCACCATTGGTCACCCGTTTCCCTCCTAGTTACGTGATTCGTTCTTTCCCCGAACTTCCTCTGTTGGATTTGCGGAAAAAAGGACCGGTGTTGAAACAATATTTCTTTAACATATCAACTCTTTCTTTAAGGCTGCCTATGAATGAGTGTTAGGGTTCCTCTTCTGCGATAGATGGCGCAAAAATCACTCCTTGGGCGTGGCTTTTACGTCTTGAGGGACTGTCCCAGAATTTCGCGTCAGAGAATCACTGCAGACCTCGCCATATTCAGAATGGAAGCGGTCTCTCGTTGGCTTCACAATGAAAATACAAAGTACGCGCTGTTTCGTTTTAACCAATAACGTTGTTTGGGGTGGAGTTTAGTAGATAGATGGAGTTTCTATAGCGCAAATTCAGGAGTTCTCTGCTAATGTACACATTTTCTCTTCAAAAAAATGAACGTACAGTAGGATTTAAGATGCTTTATAGATTCCAATCTCACTTTTGACCCAATTCGATTATATCTATTTTGGCCTAGATAAATAAAAAAATCAGATAGAGATGAAAGATTTTGTTTCTTCCAAATAGAAACGCTGCTAAGCTAACTTACCGCGCCATCTAGCGCCCAAATTGGAAAACTTTGAGTCAGATAAATTGAATTTAAAAAAATGTTCTAACAATTTTTCCGAATAATAACTATGGCACGTATTAGCTATAGGTCGTTTTTATTTGTGCTCAAAATTCCAAACACTATAAAGTAAATAGTCTTCGAGAAAATGTGTACAAAAGAATTTACATTGCAGATATAGGATAGAATTTCTATTACACTCATTCAAAGACAGCCTTAACTGAATTCCTTTTCTTTTTGTTACGAATGTGCCTTAACTTACACTGGCTCCAGTGTCACGTATGGAATTTCCATTACGTGCTTATTGCAGGTTTCTGCGCTTGACCGGTCGTTGGCAGAGATGCTTCCCAACACGTAGCCTTCGTGGAGGGGTAACTCCCACGAGAAATTTTATGGCTTTTTCGCTTTGAAATTCACCGAGGAATCCAGTGAAATAATTGAAGACTGTTGCTTGTCGCTGCTTTTCCTGGACTTCTGGCAGTGTTCCTGGGTTTTGTGCGCCTGAGAAATTTTGGGAAAACGAATTCTTTTTTTTGTAACACCCGGGTACCAACTTTGTCAGCTCGCCTTCAGCGGACTGCTACTGGAAGACTGAATGAAAAAAATATTTTATGGCCTGAACTTCTTTTAAGACCCACTCTAATTTTCGAGCAAAGGGAAAAGTACTTACTCGACTTTAATTGGAATTTTAATTAAGGCTGTCTTTGAATGACTGTAAGAGAAATTCTATCCTATATCTGCAATGTAAATTATTTTGTACGCATTTTCTCGAAGACTATTACTTTGTAGTGTTTGAAATTTTGAGCACAAATAAAAAGGACCCATAGTTGCTATATGCCACAGCTATTATTCTGAAAATGTGTTAGAATTTTATTTAAAATTCAATTTACCTGACTCGAAAGTACTTCAATTTGGCGTTAGATGGCGCGATAAGTTAGATTAGCAGCGTTTCTGTCTAGAAGAAACGGAATCTCTCATTTCTGTCTGATTTTTTTAGTTATCAGGGTTAAAAAGAAATCATTGAATGGGGCCAAAAGTGAGACTGGAATCTTGTCTTCCATAAATCATCATAAATCCTACTGTACGTTCATTTTTTTGAAGAGAAAATGTGTACATTAGCAGAGAACCCCTAAATTTGAGCTATAGAAACTCCGCCTACCGACTAAGCTCCGCCCCAAACAACGTTATTGGTTAAAACGTAACAACAGGTATTTTGTCGTTTCATTGTGGAGCCAACGAGAGACCGCTTCCATTCTGAATATGGCTAGGTCTGCAGTGATTCGCTGACGCCAACTTCTGGGACAGTCCCTCAAGACGTAAAAGCCATGCCCAAGGAGTGATTTTTTGCGCTATCTATCGCAGAAAAGGAACCCTAACACTCATTCGAAGACAGCCTTAAGAGACTTAGGTTTTGACTGAAAAAACATTAAGGCCAAATCGGCACATTGCCCAATTACTTTAAATTAAAGGCTGCCGGAATACAAAAGAATTTTGCGGTAACAGCCTAAAGCTGTTACCGCTAAATTCTTAAAATGATTAGAACTTAAAATGAACTAAATGATTAGAACTGAAAATGAATTAAATGATTATAACTTAAAATGAATTAAATGATTAGAACTTAAAATGAATTAAATCTTGAAATGAAAAGCTTAAAGCGTTTCATTTTATTCGCTTTAGGACTCTCGAAGATAGAATCAAAATATTTTTAATATACCTTCTTTTCTGCCAACGTATAAATGTTTGAGAATAAATAACTCAAGAAAAATAAAAGAGATGGAATTGTATCATTATTTCTCAAGTCTGTTGATTATGAAGACTCATGTATCGTGGCGCTGTAGCACTACCTTTTTTTGGGAGGGGGATGTGCGATAGTTCTGTTATTGTAAGTATAGTATTTATTATTGGAACGCAAAGTACATCAACGGTTTACTTATTTATTTATCCTTTCACTGCTTTCTCGTAAGTCCAGTACACTTACAAATGGCTGAGCAAAGTGATCCAAGGAAGCAAGTTCAGCCCTCTTCTTGTGAGCATGCTAACAAAACTTTCAGAGACTTGTGAGTTGCTGGTTGGTCTTTCTTCCCAGAGATGTATTAAGCGATGCTACAACATTCTTCGAAACCAATGGATCGCAGCTGTGATTGAGTGCAATTTATCGGCTGTGACATCTTTTTTTTTTACCCAAACATGTGTATAAAAATAATCAGCAACGTAGCTCAAATGACTCTAATTTACCTTCTGCAAAAAAAAAGAGCAGCAGTCGGAGCTTAACAACAGCGAAGAAAGGGAAGTCAACATTGATGGAAGAGAGCAATTTCGCAGGTGGGTAGTTTGGCCTTTACGTGACCTGCGGTTGCATCAAACAAATGCGGAATCTTCGTGATTTGTCCCTGTTGGGTGACACTGAACCAGCAAGGGCATCAAGAAAAGTAATGTTGCTCGGAGCACTCTTTCTTCGTCCTCCCCCCCCTTCTATGTCCTAGATAACCACAGCGCAATATCGGAGGTTTTTTGTATTCAACGGAAGCAGTTTTATCCCGAGACAGCGAAAACGGACCGAAATGTCACTGCGTTTCCTCTCAACTAATGCAAACGTAGCTGCTGAAATAAATAAGCTCCGGATACTGTATCTCAGCTGAGAAAATCTTACATGCTCGGCTAACCATTCCTGTGTTTCCTTTACGGCATAGTAAATTAAATCACTTACCAAACTGAAGTTTGAGGACATTCTCGGTTCCTGTAGCTGCGATACACGAACCTAAAAACCAAGACTGTAACAATAAATGACGTCTGTGTGAGATATAATTCATCGGGAAACCGTCATAGACACTTCAAAATTCGTCAGATTGTTTTTCATCGTTATCCAAATCACTGTGGCTGGTTATAAATCGAAATTCCAACACAGGGTGTTCCTGAAAAGCAAAAATATTAACCTTGCTCTGGCGAAGGGAACAACAGATTAGATGCAAAGTATTATCAGTATGCTACCTTAAACGTGTGTGAAAACACTACTACTGGCGTTTAAAAAAATTCTGTCACGTACACGTCGCGAGAAGCAAAGCACTTCCTTATTTGGGCATTTATTCTCTATCAGGGGTCGAAATATTCCGTCCGGAGAATGTACGTGGTTCGTCAACCTCATTTTAATTCCATTCCTTCTGAAACTGGAAATTCATGTTTGCAGCTAGAGCCATGGAAACAAAATACGGCCGCACAGTTGGCTAAGCGCTGGTCTGTGACTGATCGGGCCCAGTTTCGATCCCTGGATGAGGCGTGAGTGGGGCGCTGCCCCCCCTAGATTATTATGAACTTAAAACTGAAATTCTTCTGCATTCACGCAATCCTGATAACAAGATTTAGAGGGTGGGTGGAAGGTTAGGAGGTGCAGCTCACAACACAATCCTTCACCTCAGTAAAAATTAGAATACACACATTGCATCTTAAAGGTCATACAGGGAAACCCCAGCTACAGTTCAGCTAGTTTCTTAAACGTTTTTGAAATGAAAATCAAAATATGTAATGATTGAGATTACGCTATGCGACGAGGAAACGTGTGCAGTACATTTAAGAAGCCAAAATTTGTGTTTCAAAATACTATCACATACCGGGCCTAAAAGCCTACGCCATTTTAGCAATGCCAATACAACAACACGCTGATTTTTATTACATGACTTTTACCGATCGAAGACTGTGTTTCTCCTCAAAAAAAATAAAAAAATAAAAAAATAAAATAAATACAAGATGTCACGTGTGAGCATGTCGAACCTCAGCGTTTTACCCCGTGACGTCATACGCAACAGAGCAATTATTTACCGGTGACGTGAAACACGCAAATTTGAAGCTGTGCCAGAAAGTTCGTAGCAAGACTACTGCGTCGACACATCCCGTTTCGTCGCGCGAAATTGTGATACTGCCACTCATGTGAAACGTATGATCCGAAATCTTACAAAAAGTTCGAAGTATGACTGAGAAACCAATCCGGTGACGTCATCAGTAGACAAGGTGCTGCCACTGAAATAAAAGATGGAATTTTAGATGACTTCCTTAACGTTTTGCGCACTGTGTAATGTATACCTTTGATTTAGTCTTCCTTTTGAATTTCTGTTTTCTTACGTAAATTTAGTTTCTTCTCGTTAAATGATTTCTGATTTACCGACACATTATTTTCGCCGACGAGCTTTCTTAGTCTGGCATCACTGGAAGTGGTCAATAGAACGCAATCACTAATTGCCGTAGTGTGTAGAGCGAGATATCGAATTGAACAAAGCAGTTCGAGATAACGATTTCTAAATAGTGATTTGAGATAATGATTTGTTTGCTGCGCATTTTATGATAGCAATGAGATGAGAGGTTAATTTTATGAGAGCGACTTAATCGTGTAATTAATGCGTGCATCTCGTGAAATGCGTATTTCACACACGACGGTTTGGCGAATGTTTCGAAAACGATTGCACTTAAAATTATGCAGATTTACCATCGTTCAAGAAATTATTAGAGGTATGGAAAAGTTTCTGCCGTTTTAAAGAGAAAGGAGACAGGAACAATCAGGAAACCAGTACACATTTTTTCAATGAAATACTGGTCGTTAGATTCAATGACCTTTTGCCATTTTTCAGGCAACAAATGAATGCCCTGGGATAGAAGGACTGGGGTTTGAGCTGGAGAACGCAGTGACGAAATTTTCCACGACTGGAACTGTGGTGAGCTGCTGTTGGGCTAAGGCATGTTGCACAGAGCGAAACAGATGAAAGTCTGAGGGTGCAATGCCCGGGGAGTAAGCCGAGTGCGGTAAAACCTCCCAGTGTAACTGTTCAATGGTTGATTTCATGGTAGCACCGATATGTGGTCTCGCATTATCGTGTAACAGGATGACTGAGCAGTGTCCTTTACCTGTCGAAGGGCGTTTTTGCTCGATTGCGGTGTTCAATTTCATCAACTGATCGCTATATCGTTGTGCAGCGATTGCTTCGCCCGGTTTCAACAGTTAGAAGTACAGCACTTCATGCATATCCCACCACACACAACAGCACCATTTTCCCGTTAATATCCTGTTTTGCAGTGAATGTTGATGGCTGACCTAGGTCGACCCCCGATCGCTTGCGCGTACGGGCAATAGACATTTCGCATCCCCGGTGACACATTCCGCAAGAAATCCCTCCCTTGAAACCTCTTCAGCAACGACATGCAGATGCCCAAACGTTGACCAATTTTACGCCCTGTTAAAGTATGCGGAACCCACTTACCAATCTTCCGGATCTTCCCCAAGACCTGTAGACGCCGTACCACTGTCGATTGAGCCACTTTCAAACGTTTCGCCACTTACGTGGTCAATTGTGTGGCATCCTCTCGCAACATCGATCCAGTTCCTCGTCTGGGAGTTCCAGCGGTCTACCTGCATGTGGCTTGTCTTCCAAACTTAGATCACGTTTCTTGAACCTGGCAAACCATTTTCGACACGTCCGCTCACCCGTAACCGTTTCGTCATACGCCTGACATATTGAACCGTACGCTTCACTCGCACCTTTCCCTAAACTAAACATGAATAACAAACAGTGCCACGAATGAACTTTATCGACCGCCATGCTTGGCTTCATGTACGAACTGACAGAA
This sequence comes from Macrothele yani, assembly GCA_039090855.1. Classification (NCBI taxonomy): domain Eukaryota; kingdom Metazoa; phylum Arthropoda; class Arachnida; order Araneae; family Macrothelidae; genus Macrothele; species Macrothele yani. The sequence goes on from CM077030.1 coordinate 153,673,727, forward strand.
CGCTCGCCGGCCGGTTAGACCCCTACAGCGCCAGCTAGTGGGGGCAGCGGAAACTTTTGTATACCCCTAATAGTAACGGAGATTACGTGGCTCGTTAGGAATTCTATGCGGAAATGTTGCATCGGATAGAGGAAGACGGCAGGAACATGCCTGGAATACGTAACCTTTAGTGATTAGTCGACATTTCCTGTGAGTGATAAGGCTAACGCCAAAAACCGCAGACTTTCGGGCGCCTAAAATCCACGCGAATACATGGAACATGCTCGTGACAGTTCAAAGGTGAATGTGTTTTCTGCAGTTAGCAAAAATGAGGTTTACGGCGCTTTCTTTTTCGTGAGAAAACCATTAATGGTATCATGCATCTAAATGTGATTGAACATTATCTTATTCTACAATTGGACGATGATGACTAAGAAGAATGCGTTCATTTTCACGGCGCACAACCTCACTATTGTATATATGTCCGGGATTTCCTCAATAAACGTTTCCCAGGCCAGTGGGTTGGTCGAGCTGCGTCGATAGCGTGCCCACCTCATTCATTCGACTTGATACATTGTGAAAACACAAGTTTGTCCGCGACGGTCAACGAATCCGTGTCCCCCTCACTCCGGAGTTAGTAGCTCTCGCAAGTGAGCCACGCGAACAGCATATCTCGCTGCAGATTTGTCTTCTTGACACACATTTTTACCTCTGTGGTACGTCACAACCTCTCGATTTTTTCCTATGGGGTTTCATTAAAGACAGAATCTTTGTTCTAAGATTACCTGCGCAGCCCTGTGGCACAGTGGTCTGAGCGATGGCTTCTGCTAGTTAGTCCGAGGAGGCTCCGGGTTCGAATCCTGAGAGGCGTGGATGCTGTGCGGTTATTATACACTGCCGGACAATTGCTGAGGGCGGATGACAATAGCAACGATAGCAACCATAAAATGGAAGGCAGGAAAATTAGCATAAGTGCGGGACACAGTAAGACGTGTTGTGCGTATGCACATTTTGGATTGCCGAACTTGTTCGTGACGTCATAGCGCTGATAACAGATATAAAGGATTTGACGCGTATTGACCGTTGTTGTTCAAACGCAAAGTTGAAAGGGAAAGAATCAATTGACAAACTTGCAATTTTCAGTATGTCTTCCCGACATCACCTAGAGGATTTTACGCGTGGCCGTATTATTGGCAAGATTGAAGAAGGGCGAAAAATAACAGATGTTGCCAGGGAGTTCGACGTCAGCCACAGTGTTGTTTCAAGGTTTTGGAAATCATTTCAAACAAATGGAGAGTGTAGCAAACGTGACGGGGGAGTTCGTGTTCGAAGTACGACACCTGCAGAAGATCGGTACATAGGGCTATCAACAAAAAGACACCGGCGCAGCACAGCTAGTGAGGTAGAAAATCAGTTTATGGCTGCTACTGGCAAGCGGATCTCCCGAAAAACTGTCGGCAGACGTTTGCATGAAGGAGGACTATACGCCCGCCGTCCTGTTGTGTGCATCCTTTTGTCCAGACGTCACCGTACCGCCCGTTTGCAATGGTGCCATCAACATCGCAATTGGACTGGTTTGCTGTCACTCTTCTCAGATGAGAGTAGATACAGTCTATCGTCTGATTGTCGACGACAACTGATCTGGCGTGATAGTGGTACTGCATATTGTCCAGCAAACATACAGGAAAGGGACCGATATCCGACATGTAGTGTCATGGTATGGGCTGGCATCATGATCAATGGCCGTACGTCCCTCTATGTGCTTCCAACTGGGACTATGACTGGCCAACGATACATTAATGATGTTCTGTTACCTCATGTTCGCATGTTCCGTGGTGCTGTCGGTGATAGATTCATTTTCATGGACGACAACGCAACGTGTCATCGAACAGTCGCTGCCCAGGAGTGTCTTGAGAGCGAGGATACTCAACGCCTCGTATGGCCAGCACGTTTTCCAGATCTGAATCCCATTGAAAATGTGTGGGATGCTTTGGGGAGGAGTTTTGCTGGTCGCCAATGCCCTCCAATAAACAAGGACACCCTCATCCGTGCACTGGCAGAGGAATGGGATAAATTACCCCAACAGCTGCTTGATAATGTTGTGCAAAGCATGACACGACGTGTGGAATCTTGCATCGCCCTCCATGGTGGCCATATCCCGTACTGACATCTTACGCCGGAACGCCTGCAGACGTTAGTTGCATTTTTTTACGTTTACGTATTCTGCACAAAATGGCCTGTTTGTCCCTTGAATACGTTCCAAAGCCTTCTGGATTTCAGAGCACAATAAATTGTTTTTCTTGTAATGTCCTGGCATTCTGACATTATTTTATTTCACTTGGCATCCAAAAACACTTACTTTTTTATGCACTATATAGCCGTTTATGATCCGTCCTTAGCAATTGTCCAGCAGTGAAAATACACTATACTGTGAATACTCAAGAAACGACGCGTATAGCGTATTAAATCCGTTTATTTTTGTGGTGTAGTAAGCGTAAAGATTATCCAAGCTTGCGCACTCCACTGGGAGGCTTTTTCAAAGCAATGGTAGACATAAAAGTGCAGGAATTGGATCACGTAAGAAAAAAGATCGTTTTTGAAAATATCGTGGGGGACATCACGAGCATATTACACGAATGTTTATTACACAGTTATACGGTGCGTCGCAATGCGTGTCCATCTTTTAATAACGCATGCCAAACCCTTGGTAGTTCAGTAGAAACTATTTCATTGCACGCTAGTTTGCTGGATAGGAAGGATTACGACTGTTTCCCTGATGGCAGTCTCTTTAAAGTTCGTGTGAGGGGCAATTCTTCTAATACTATTCCATACAGGAGCTGCCGACGAATGCATGACTGCTCTGACGAGGGCTGTATTCTGCATGTCCTGGTTGACACTTCGTGCGTGATTTTTTCATCTAGTGTCCAAGGATCGCTTTGTCATTCCGATATATATTTTTTCTCTGTTTTCAGGATATACCAACGGTATAATGTACACACCCGACTTTTCTTTCTCACATTGTCTCTCCTTGCAACTTGATATTATATGTGATAACGGGATCGGGGACTTCATTGCTATTAATATGTTGTATTTATGTAATAAATTTCCTAACCAATATGTAAAGCCTAAGACATATGTGATAGATCCTGCGTATCTCATCGTCTTACTAGGTGATTTTGTTATTGCTGACATTATACGATTTCTTACAGTTCTATGTACTCCGTCTATGTCATCCTTCCCATATCCAGTCTTTAGACCTTTGCCATGAATGAGATCAATATCCTTATTATTTAGGTAATCGGCTTTGCTTACGTTATAAGATCTAAAGAACCATGCTCTAACGCAAAAAAGTTTGTACTCTTACGGGCATTACGAATCGGGAGGGACGAGGTTCAGTACTGCGGTCAGTTTATAATAAACGTCAAAATCGAAGCTGGATGTTCTATTTCTTCTGAGCACAACGTCAAGATAATTCAACATCCCATACACTTCAAGCTTGAAAAAGCCTCCCAGTTGAGTGCAAAAGCTTGGCGAATCTTTGTGCTTACTACACAACAAAAATAAACGGATTTAATGCGCTATATGCGCCTCTTGAGTATGGATGTATGCTGTGTTTGTCTTACTGCGCTGGCTGTCATCCTTCCCTGGAACCAGTGGCCCTAAATTAGGGACGGGCGACTGCTTATAGACCACTGAGTTTCTCACGGTGGTCGTTAAACCTCCAATAAAAAAAAAAGGTTACCTGCAAATCTTGCTGAACACAAACCTTAAATCCCGCCGCAGTTGCGGAAGTGACAAAAGATAAGCTGCTTTGAGCTTGGAAGAAATTGGGATGTTTGCCGTATCACCAATGGCAGTTATATAGAGCAAAAATGACTATGTGGGATAAAATGCGAAGTGTTTTGCTACAGATTAATGTCTCAAAAAGTTCTGTAAGTATTCTGAATAAATTTCTGTATGCTTTTGAAGTTGTAAATTCCTTTTTGAATCACCCTGTATAGAAAAACACTAAAGTCTAAGGTAGGGAATAAAAGACTAACATATATTTCACAATCCACGTTTTACTGTTTTTTCATTTTTACATCAACACAGAACAACATTGGCTTTCAATCATATCACAGCATCGAAGGCTTGTGTACACCAAGTCGTTATCTCAAAAATACACACTTATCAAGACGCTATCCCAACTCTGTATATTTACTCAAAAAATCGCTATTACAAATTGCTCTCTTCAGAGATTGTTACTTCAAACCCGACTGCACTTGACAAATCTTTAGCTCATTGTGCAAAATAGTTATCTAGTTTGCACATCTATTACCTTCAGTTACAACAATATATTGACCTCTAAGACACTGTCACTGATGACAAACTTAGACAACTCTCAGTGAAAGAAATGCGATGTTAGGTTTATTTTTTTATATATTTTTTATTTATTAGAACTCATTTGCTGTACAATATCACCATACAACACACAAAAGAACGAACAATATGTCACATAATCTAATGTTAATAATAACAAGAAAATAAAATACACCAATGAAACCAATATAAGTAAGACAATTTTCCAGTTTTTAATTAAATTTAACAAGAAACTAAATTTACAAAAGAACACAGAAACTCAAAAGGAAGGTTAAATTAGAGCTACACATCACATGAAAGATTGCAATGAATTTGTGGGAAACATGTTTTATGTCGTGCTAGTCACAAAATGCGCATGTTGCAATTTTCAACACGTTATTAATTTCTGTTCAGTCGCGAGTCTCGGAATGTAAAATAAGCCGTAGGCAGGGAACCTAATCAGTATAATTACAAACAAACTGCTTTATAAATAATATCTAGCCTCTGAAGTAACGAAAAGCTTCTAGATTGTTACTACATGTCTTGGTTTCAAAGATTCTTCAAGAGCTACTGTTACCAGAAAATTGAAGAACAGAATACAAAAGCTTCGAATGTACAACTAAACGCAGACAAAGCGTGATGAACATTCGATCGATGTTTATCGCAAACGGGAAGAACATCGATCGAGTAGTCGGTTCTTCGTGTTCAAAGATCCTTCTCAGCATGAGGTCAAGGCGTCTATTTCGAATATCATTAATACTATGTGGACATGAAGGGTACAACACAACGAGTTTTTGTTTTATCGTGATACAAGAAAGGCTGTGTAGAGGATATGTCAAAGGAATCCATAACCAATACTTCTCCGACAGTTCGGAAACGAATTACGGCACATGAAAGAACAAATGAAAAGTGTATTCAGTTTTTCTGAAGATAATGTTTTAACGTCTTTCTTTATGTGCAGGAATCGCTGTGATTCTAGTAAACTGACACCATAGTTTAGATAATAATTTTTGGTATAGCTGAAATTGCATCAATGAAAAGAAAAAGAGTTAGACGGCATAAGACTGGAAGACTCCAAACCTTCTGAAATCGTAACTACAGTCTTAGAATATATCGTTAAAGATTTTAATTGACATGATGAAGACATCAAAATAGATAAAACGGATTGAGTAATAGAATATATCGTTAAAGATTTTAGTTGACATGATGAAGACATCAGAATAGATAAAAACGGATTGAATCATAGAATATATAGTTAAACATTTTAATTGGCATGATGAAGACATCAGAATAGATAAAAACGGTTTGAGGACGTAGGACATACTACTGGCATCCTCCTCATTTCAAATCAGAAAAGTGTGGTCGTATTATGAATGAGTTGGATGAGGAAATCAGAAATTGCAGTTCGAAAATATATAAAGGTAACGAGAAAGAGTTATACTACAAATAATGCACTAATCCTAAACGTGAAAATCATTGAAATAAGTTCCTTCACGTGGAATAGGTATTATAAATGAATGTAAAAAGATAGACAAAACGGGTATTCCAGTAATCCTGGACTGCATTCGGAAATTAAAAGATATATATATATATATGTATACACCGGCCGCACGAACCTTTATTTAGGATCAAGTGGCGCTAACTTTGTTCCGAAAGATAGCAAGTATGCGATGTGCCATGGATTCTGTACAGTGCTTCAGTTCGTTTCTGTCCAAAGATAGCCATTCTTGCAGTGTTGATGAAAGATGAGCTTTTTCTAGCATGCCTTACAGAATTGCGATCAGGAAACAATGCAGGCCAGGGCAGATAACAGAAATCATTCTCGCTCTTATCAGCTCATTCTCGCGTAATTCTGCAAAGATGCGCTGTTACATTTTGTTCCACAAAGATGCCATCGCATTTAACTAAAGAGTGCAACATTGCATGGTGTAGTTCATCAGCCATAACACTCAGGTACTTCCTAGATACCATCTACCTTCAACTGGGATCAGAGGAACCAATCTGTACCAACAGAGAATCCCCCATTGCATGATGCCACCGCCAGATGCCTGGTTTTTGTTCACAAGACATGCAATGCCCATCAAAAGATGAAGTTCTAGCCAAGTGCTTTGATCATCATTTGCACAAAACAATAGGGTGCGCAAATCATATAACCACATCAGTGTCTCTCGTTACTCTATATACTGTCCATTGAAGGCGCTCTCGGATTAACTGTAAACGAGTGTTTCTGCATTTTTCTGAGACAAATGACTTCCTAATGGTCAGACGAGACTTCCAAAATCCAGTTTTTTCAACTTGCTATGCACTTATTCACGTCGAAACAGGCTGCTTCTGACCTTGGTTGAAAACAGCAATTAGTTGCTAAAGAAACCTGTTCTTCCGTAAGTTCTCCACACAGCGTGACAGTCGCACTCTTCAAGTTTGGTTTTCTTGCCACATGTATGCACTTCTGACACGGGAGATCCAGTTGTAATCCAGTCTCTAAACAACTTTAATATGACTGCTTTTGAGAAATCAGTAATGTCTGTTTTGTTAATCTTGGCTCAGGCTAAACGTACCCCTACGATACACCTTTTTCGCTTTCCGGAAGATATGACGTACTACAGAGAAGAAGCACGTGTCAAGACGACAAATATGCAGCAATACATTCCTTCGGTTATAACGAAGTAAATTTCTCCGTCAATTTTTGGTCCAAGCCGGAAATCGAACCCGAGTCCACTTATTCCGGAACACGTCGCTCTATCAACTGAGCCACTCAGTCCTTCGTCCTTACTGCTATCTGCCTTTATATCGTGTGCGTCCTGCGGGGCAGGCACGTCACATCCGTCCCCCCGAAAGAGGGCCGGGGGCATGGCCCACGGGTCAGCCGTAACCATGAATCGTCGCAAGCAGCCATCCGCTGTAGAACGTGCACTTCAGAACTTCAAGTCAATCAGGTGTGTGGAAATGCAACATCACACACATTTATTTTTTGAAGCGCTGAAGAAGGAATTCTCTTATTTTTCTTATCTCGCGGTGTGGAAAGAACATCACACCATTGCGAGATCTTGAACGGCCGGGTCATCCGGGAAGTTCGGGCGCCATTATAACGAAGTAAATTTCTCCGTCATTTTTGGTCCACGCCGGGAATCAAACCCGAGTCCTCTTATTCCGGAACAAGTCGCTCTACCAATTGAGCTACGCAGACGTTCGTTCTTGCTGCTATCTGCCTTTATGTCGTGTGCGTGTTGCGGGGCAGACACGTCACACGGTGTAGTTTAGTCGGTTAGAGCAACTCACTCCGGAGCGAGTAGACTCGGGTTAGACAAATTCCAGTTTTCATAAAGATTCTGGGGTTTTCTCATGTTTGCACTAGTTACTATATCCAAATAAGCTGTTCCCTCTTTATAGGAGTCAAAGCAAAATAACTTTATAGGAGAGAAAGCAAATTTCGGTGACTGTGCTATCATATATCTAGAAATTTCTTGGGTCAGTGGTTTCAAAAACTGCGTTCTCACCAGAACAGACAACACGTTTTATGTGATTCCATGCAATATCTAATAAGTAGAAAAGAGTTTTCTAACATTCACACGTACGTAAATGAATGTGCATTTTATATAACTGGACGCGCACGTGCGGAATTTACTGGGTACTGCACATAAAGGTGAGTGTTGACGCACCAGTCAGACCGTGTTGAAAGCGCCTATGACACGCGGCGCGAAAATAACGGACTTTGAAAGGGGAAGGGTGGTTGGGCGCCACCTGAGTTTTTAATCAATGTGTACCTCTTTTCTGGGTTTTCCAAAACTCATTGTCGCAGATGTTTTTTTGTCGATGAAAAACAGATGATGCCCTGACAGCGTTGCCGCGCTGTGGGAGCCCGCACAAACTGAGTGATCGAGCCAAACGAAACGTATTGCGGAAAGTGAAGAAGGCACGCAGGTCTTATGCTACAGACTTTGCAGGTGGCGTCACACAAGACGCTGAAATAACTACTTATATCGGAACTGTCCGTCTGAAACGGTATTCCACGGTTACTACGGTACGTCAGCTGCACTGAAGTCCAACATCATTACAGGAAATGTCAACGACAACAGCCTTTTATGGGCCACGGAAGGTCACGTGGAGCAACGGGTCACACTGCTCATTATTCCACTTTCGGATGGATGCACTTGGATACCATTTGCTCGGGGAACGTTGTTAGGCGGACTACATTGTCCCTAAATCCTAGTTCAGAGGGTGATGTGTGATTACATGGGGATATTGCTGGTGGAAAGGACTCAGTTCCTTGGTTGTGTTGCCCTCCAGCGAAACTGCCGCTAGGTATGGAGATGTTCTGAGCAAATCCGCATTACCTAGGATGTGACCGGCGAAGCGAAAGCGCAACCAGTTGCAGACAAGTTCCCGCGCGAGTCCCGCCTGCAAAGTTAGCTCGGTTCCAAACGTAAACAGCTCTTTTGAGGGTATAACGAAGTAAATTTCTCCGTCATTTTTGGCGAACGCCGGGAATCGAACCTGAGTCTATTTATCCCGGAACAAGTCGCTCTACCAACTGAGCTACGCAGACGTTCGTTCTTGCTGCTATCTGCATTTATGTCGTGTGCGTCCTGCGGGGCAGGCACATCACATCTCTCCCCCCCGAAAGAGGGCCGGGGGCATGGCCCATGGGTCAGCCGGGACCATGAATCGTTACAGGCAGCCATCCGCTGTAGAACGTGCACTTGAGAACTCCCAGTCAATCTGGTGTGTGGAATGCAACATCACACACATTTATTTTTCGAAGCGCTGAAGAAGGAATCCTCTTATTATTCCTGTCTCGCGGTGGGGAAAGAACATCACACCATTGCGAGATCATTAACGGCCGGGTCATCCGGGAAGTTCGGGCGCCATTATAACGTAGTAAATTTCTCCGTCATTTTTGGTCCACGCCGGGAATCGAACCCGAGTCCACTTATTCCGGAACAAGTCGGTCTACCAAGTGAGCTACGCAGACGTTCGTTCTTGCTGCTATCTGCCTTTATGTCGTGTGCATCCTGCGGGGCAGGCATGTCACAAGAGCTAAAGCGCCCATGAATCCAGTTCCCGTCGCGTCGACGTAGCGCCGGTCCCCAACTCATTATGAGTGGGCCAAGTGCGGGGACAGACGAGCAAAGTCCGTCTTGCTCGGGCCACCTGAATCGAATCACGGGGATGGTGGGTACAGAACACCTTGTAAGCTCAGGCTCAGAGGAGTTTTTGGGGTTATTCCGTGAGATGAACGAGCTCATGGATAGCCTTAAAACGAGAATCTCACACAGTGTGAGGGACCTCATGCGCCTTATCCTTGATAGGATGCTTGAGACAGTTACAGAACAGTCGCTGCAAATTGAACAGATGAAAGCACGTCTGGAGGAAAGACAGAGGAGTGTACAAGGAATAGAGAGGAAGCCGTATGCTGAGGCCGCCGGGGCGAAGCCAACTCCCGGCGTGCCTAAAACCATAGTCCTCTCACGCTCTACTAATCTGCCCGAAGGGCCCCGCCAAGTCCTCGGCTGAGGTGAAGGACCTTGTACTGGATGTGTTCTTTCCCGAATACATGGGGACAGGAATAAAAGGAGTAAAAAAGGTTACCGGGGGCGGAGTCCTCATTGAATGCACCAATGCAGAAGGGATAAACAAATTTCTGGGAGGTTTTGATGAGTTCCCAGAACTAAATGATCACTTCAAAAAGAAGAAGCCAACAAGGAAGTTGCACAAATTGATCGTATTCGGAGATGATAACAGTGACATGGAGCAAGGTCAGGACCGGTTCACCCGCAAAAACGACCTGAAAGAGCTTGAGGAGTGTAGTGTTCCCTTCTCCATCAAAGGGAAGAGGGAGAAGTTCTACTAGGTGATCAAAATGGCCCCAGTGGACTTCCGCACCCTTGTGAAAACAGGGAAGGTGAACCTTGGTTTGCGAGTTCTGTCCTACAAGGAATTTCTGCTGAGTGCTGAGCTCATTGTGGGCAGGCGGGTCACAGGCACTGGAACTGCCAGAATGATGCGAAATGCCCCAACTGCTGCGATTTGAACGAGCGGTTCCGCTTAAAGCTTAATACAGCACACTCCAGTATGGACTCGGACTGCCCGTGTCTCAGACAAGAACTTGAGAGACTCCGAACACGCATCGACTTCTGTGAAATACGAGAGACTGAGGATTAAAGACGAAACGGGACTGCGTTTCCGATTGATTTGTGATACGCGGATTGTGCTTTCCTCTGCGCCTGTGTATTTAAATGTGTCAATGTTTCAATGTGAATGCAATCTTGTCTGTCGTGTTTGAATTGTGAATTAAAGGCCAAGTGAACCAAAAAGATGGTTCGCGTGACAAACTGATCTCCCAGGGAAGTCTCAGTGGAGTACACGGTCCATTGTGTACGACCTCCCCAGTTCGCACCACCTGTCGGTGTGTCCGAATCTGCGGTCGCTGGATCGGAATTGGTACCGTAACGTTTGCGGATAGTAAACGTGGAAAGAGAGTTCCATCAATTCTTGCAGAGTCCGCCATTGGACGGAGCAAGCTGATGCCCTCAGTAAACTTACCTTGGATGTGGCAGTGCTTCGGCACAGATCTCTGCCTATTTCAACAAGATTGCACACTGCATGGTTTGTCCAGGCTTGATTTCAGGAGCAGTCCAAGTGCTAAAATGACCAGGACAAATCCCAATCGGAACACAATAGAACATCTGTGAGACCAGATGGAAAGCGTAATCCGATCTCGTCCAGTAAGGCTTTGATGTACGGCAGTCCTGGCAAAAGAATTGCAGAAGGAATGGAAGAAAATATCTGCACAGTCCTACCGGCAATTCGTGGAAAGCTTGTCTAGATGGGTCGCTGCCGTCATAACTGCCAATGGTGAGCCCACTATGTACTCATTTCGCCTAATAAACACTGTTACTTCCGTTCGACCTAGGTGTCCGAATATTTTTATCTACATAGTATATTTGGAATAGAATTTCACACTTTCGACGAGTATGTCACGAATTGTCGCTGAGCTTCCTGTCACCAATTTATTGTTTATTTAATCTAAAAGTAAGTGATATTTTGAAGTTCGCTATTTGTTTCTCTGAGCTAGGATCTATATTTTACAGGAATGGAGTACTTAGACTGATTGAAGGTCAGTTCACTCTGACTTTTAAAGTGAAAAAAGGCGAAATAAAATGGAACTTAGAAAGTGCAACGCTCTTGCTCAGTACTTTAACATGGAGAAAGACTCTGATGTCAAGTAAGAGAATTTGTGAGAGTCACATGTGTACGAACTTCATTAGAGTTTTCAGCCAGATTCCAGTTGAGGGCAGAATTAAATAAATAATGAACGAACGTATGCAATTCACCTAAGGTGCATTTGAAAAAATGTCCAACTATACAGTTTGCTTTTATTAGAAGGTTATCAGAAACGAAACAATTCAATTTGATGAAACTTTGCAGACACATTAGTTATTTCAGAATGGCTTGTTGTACTCGAAAACATAGCGTACTACACTACACAGTAGCGAGTGATCATCGTTCAGCAGAATGCTTTAAAAAGGTGTGATAAGCATTTTGGGCGTGACGTCAGGTCAATGCTTGTCCACACAGAAACACAATTTTGAGCGCGGTCAATAACTTTCGCACCACTACATCAGTTGTGGAAGTTATTTGAATAGCGGTAGATCAACGACGGCACAGTTTTGAATGGGAACTTTCAATGACCATTTTGGTAAATTATAATTATTTGGAGTATCGTCGGCTCTGTGGAACTGGAAACAACAAATCTCTCTATTCTTCAGGTTTCAATTCATGAAATTTCTTGTGGGTATGTCTTAAAGTCAGAATCTTTCAGGTTAATTAATCAAAAAGTGATAAATCCGAAATATAGCTTGGAGTCTTTGCTGCTTTCCCCAAAATCTACATTTTGGAATTGAACTTTCCCAAATGGTGAAAGTCGGAAAAACAAAAACAACACTGAGCATGTTACTGTGCAAATGAACTTGATACATCAGTTTTTCAAAATGGACTGCATTTGTTGTTTTGATTTGGAAGAAAGATACCTTTAGACTTCGGAGACATCACGTGGATCCCTCAATAGAGAATCCCACCAAATCCTACATATGAAGTAGAAAGATGAATCGTATCCTGAATAGATTCACAGATACCGAGTTAGTTGCTAGAAACATGGTGAGATGAAACCACATGCTAAGGATCTAGAAAATAGTCAGGCACAGCCATAGGGAGATAAAGGGAGAAATAAGAATGCAGGCTGCCTCCGTATGTAAAAACACTGGTAGTACCAGAGCTAAGGAAAATACAAGTGCAGATCTTAGCCCAGATGGAGAATGGCTGACGGGATGGGATTTTATCTTGGACTTGATATCATTCTGTAGAATATATGCGATACATGAGTTAGTGAAATATTAGGAATCTTGCAGTACGCATAGGAGACCCCATTGAAGATTTTAAAAGATTATAGTACTTCTTCGTGAGGTGAGTATTATTAGGCTCCTGGGAACAGATTAATTATACACTAAATGGACAATTTATTATACACATCCAAGATTCTTAGGATTCATCCAACTAATAACCCGTCTTTTGCCCTCACAACAGCAACACCACATCATGCTTTTAGAACCTTTCCTGTAGCATTACGGCTCATGATTTCAGAATAGCCATGCTTACAGCGTCGAAAGTTGCCGTTTGTGTGGTTTGGACTCCAACGCATCGTTCAGCAGATGCTCAGTTAGGCTCAAATCTGAAGAGTGAAAGGTTCACTCGAGGGAAACAAGTTCACTGGAATGTTCCTTCAACATGTTCTTCGCCAAACTAGAGAGATGTTTTTTTTAATTGGAGGTTTAGCGACCACCGTGAGCAACTCAATGGGCTATAAGCAGTCTCCCGTCCCTAATTTAGGGTCACTGGTTCCAGGGAAGGGAGAGAGCCAGCGCCGTAAGACAAACACAACATCCATGCCCGAGCGAGATTCGAACCCGGACCCCTTACGGACGAATGATCAGAAAACTAGAGAGATGAGCCGGCGCGTTGATTTCATGAAAGAATACATCCTGTTGTTTGTGTTGGCCAGCCTTGAACGGTTGTAGGCTACTGTAGAGTACGTGAACGTTGCCTCTTACTGCGATGGTGGTCTCAATATTCACAAGAGACTCCAAGAAGGCCCAGAACACTACATTACTTCCTTCGGCGTATGGCACTCAGACTCGCCAGCTGGAGTTCTTCGAATCGTGTAGTTACACCACACAAGCATTTTCCTGTCTGCGTGTTGCACATGACACATCGACTCCACGGATTACGCTACGGAATTTACATTCTTCCACGTGCCATAGATTAAAAGCCCACAGTTTCCGGTGATGGAATTCGAACCTTCCTTCTCCGGATTCGAATATTCCACTGCTTGAACTACACCAACAAAGGCTTATTATTGCAAATTACCATTCTGACATGTGCGTAATCTCAGAAGTAGGTACGCCATACATCGACGAGCCATTCCATTATGACCACCCTCAGCTTAGAGAAATGAGCGCGCCTGGAGACCGAACGGTGGCGCAGGTGAAGTTCACAGAGCAGTATATATACAACCCTAGGACCGGCTTTCGGTTAGTAGAGTGCTCGGAGTCAGAATGGGAAAAGGTTACCGATTTATCGGAGTTTGATAAAGGACAAATTGTGATGGAATAGCGCCTCGGAACTACGATATCGGAAACGTCGCGGCTTATGGGTTGTTCACGTGCCGCTGTAATGAGTACTTATCAAAAGTGGTGCACGTATGACCAAACGACAAACCGTCGTTCAGCTGTGTGTCGTCCGCAGGTCATTGATGCCAGAGGGGAGAGGGGGCAATTCCACATTGTTCACAGCTACCGCAAAGCCACAGTGCGACAAATCACCCGCAGCTGCAACAGTGGTGTTCATGGCAATGTGTCACAGCACACAGTTCATTTCAGCCTTCTGCGCATGGGCCTGAGTAGCTGAAGACCCAGCTTCGTCTCCATGCTCACTGCATGTAATTGACAATAACGCATGAAATGGGCCTAAGATCAACGAAATTGAACCGCGGATGATTGAAAGAAAGTGGCCTTTTCTGACGAATCAAGATTCCTGGTGCATCACGTAGACGGCCGAGCGCGGATACGTCGATTACCAACGGAGGCCGTGGCACATGAATGCATTGTTGGGCGGAAACAGGCTGGCGACGGCGGCATCATGCTGTAGGTGATGTTTCCTTGGGACAATTTAGACCCCATTATCCCAATAGCACGATGCCTAATAGCTGTCAGGTATTTGAACATCGTTGCTGACCAAGTTCACCCATTCATGGCAACTGTATTCCTTCTTGGTGATGGCCATTACCAACAGGGCAATGCGCGATGCCACACTGCCAGAATCGTCAAGGAGTGGTTCGAGGAACAATGCCGATGATTTTCTGTTAATGCCCTGGCCTCCAAATTCACCTGACAGGAACCCAATCGAACATTTGTGGTACGATCTGGAAAAGCGGGTTTGCGCGAAATCACCACCACTCCGAAATATACGGGAAATGGAGAAGCTGCTGTTGACATTATGGTACCAGACACCCCAGGATACCTATCGCCACCTCATCGAATCGATGCCTTACCGAGTGGCCGCTGTTTTGCGGGCTGAGTGGGATCCTACAGCTTATTAGGTAAGAGACCATAATGTAATGATTCATCGGTGTATATACCTCCCCTTTGGTAAGGCTGGTGCACAAAACCACAGGTTATTTCGGGTCAGCCAACTAACCATGCTCTTTGGAGAAGAAATAATTCTGATTAATTCCAGATGTGGAAGAGGCATCAGACATTTTCTCATAGCCAGGAAATGCAGTTAGCGTTCCGGTGAAAATATAGTGTAAATGTCGAAATTTGCAGGTGATGGGATTCGAACTCACATCTTCTTTCTTCGGAGTCCGATATTCTACCTCTTGAACTACACCGACTAAGTTTATCTCTGAAACTTGCTGTTTTGACATGTGCTTCACCTCTAAGGTAGCTGGTCATTTGGGGAGTTTCCTTTGTTTGCCCACTGCAACCTTGTTGCCAGTCACATGATCTCAACAAAGGTATTCGATGTGGACGTCAGCCATTGTTCGTTCGTACGTCGAATGGTGTTTTTGTAAAAACCTTCAACGCCACAGAGGAGAGAATAATGCCGCCGACATTATCCTCTCTTCTGTGGTCCTATATTTGGAGGTTGTGCTACGGTATAGACCAGAGGTGAGAAACCTTTTCATGTTGGAATGCCGCATTGAGTTAGCCGTAGATCTAATAAGGCCGCATTCAAGAATATGCAATTAGATATACTTCAAAATGCACATTATTTTGTAAAATTCTAACTAACTTCAAAAAATGAAAAAAAAAAAAGTTAATTCTAAAGTCAGCTAGCCTGTTAATGACACTCTTGTGACTGCTTTTTGTTGGAAAGCATTTAAATGTTTGGTTGCAACATGGAGATCCGCACTGTTAACTGATCCTCTAGATAGGTATCCGTCATATGTGACCTTAAGGGCGTCTTGATTTGGGTTAGGTAGGAAAATAGGAAAATGTAGATTCGCAGCAATAAGTGGTTAAAAAGCAAGAAAGCATTTTTCGTGCAGAAGGCGTGGGTATTCTATTACATTTTCCCATATTTCAATTGGATCTTTCGTAGCATCAAATAAGGACTTTAAAATGTCATCTTCTGAGAGCTCAATCAATTCCATCTGTAGTTCTTTAGGAGCCACGGAGACATCAAATAGGTGAGGTAGAAATTCTAATGTGATTCTTAATGTTAGTTGATTCCTATGTCATGATTCTAATTGATTCTAATTTGTAATCTAATTGTAATCTAATCTATTTGTAATCCATTTGTATTCTAATTTATTCTAATTTGTAATCTAATTGCATTCTAATATATTTGTAATCTATTTGTATTCTAATTCTAATTTATTCTTTTTTGTTTTCATTTATTTTAATTTATTAATTTATTTTTATTTTTTCTAGTTTTTTATTTATTGTAATTTATTCTAATTTGTTTTTTATTTATTCTAATTTGTTTTTATTTATTTTAATTTATTAATTTAGTTTTTATTTATTCTAATTTGTTTTTATTTATTTTAATTTATTAATTTATTTTTTATTTATTCTAATTTTTTTTATTTATTCTAATTTATTCCAATTTGTTTTTATTTATTCTGATTTATTCTAATTTGTAATCTAATTGTATTCTAATCTATTCGTAATCTATTTGTATTCTAATTCTAATTTATTCTAATTTGTTTTTTTCATTCTGATTTATTCCAATTTGTTTTTTATTTATTTTAATTTATTAATTTAGTTTTTATTTATTCTAATTTGTTTTTATTTATTTTAATTTATTTATTTATTTTTTATTTATTCTAATTTTTTTTATTTATTCTAATTTATTCTAATTTGTTTTTTTATTTATTCTCATTTATTCTAATTTGTAATCTAATTGTATTCTAATCTATTCGTAATCTATTTGTATTCTAATTCTAATTTATTCTAATTTGTTTTTTTCATTCTGATTTATTCCAATTTGTTTTTTATTTATTCTACTTTATATTTTAATTCTGTTGATTGCAATTTGATTCTAATGTCATGATTCTTAATGTTAGTAAACCTTTTATTCTATTCTCCAACTAATAAGTCTATAACAGCTGCGTATTCTTCAAATGATTCGTATGGATTTTCCTGTTCATAAGTGGCCTTTGGTAACTGAGGAAAAGGTCCATCCGAAATTACCTTTTGAAGAAGTAATATTTTAATAGTGGCCGTCAGTCGGGGAGAATTATTTCGTTGAATTTTCGTTTTTACGCTTTGCTATTTTAAATAAGGTCATTTTAAGATTAAAATAAAAATAATAAAATACGAACAGAAACATAACAAAAGGATTTCTTCTGCAAAATGTGGATTCATTCAAAAGGCCGCACTTAATGGCCTAGAAGGGCGCATGTGGCCTTAAGGCAGTAGGTTCCCTACCCCTGGCATAGACTGTACTCAGCTCTAATATGGAAGTGTTTACTCATTGTCACAGTCGCGAAAGCCACACAGCAGATAGGTATCCGACATACTCGTATTTATAGCCATCATGGGGTTTCAGCAGGATTATGGTGCTGCAGAAGTGAAAAAAATGGAAAGAGATGAGGGGAGAAAACTCTGACATGGAAGCTCTAACAAAAACAACGAAATAAAAAATCATAAAGGGCGGTTGTAAAACCGGTTCTTTTATATGCATACGAAATTTGGGAGAAAAAGATACTGAAAAGATAGAAATGGGGATGCCTAGTTGGATAAAAAGGATATCAAGGAAATAAGAATTAGAATATAAAGAAAGAGCTTGGTAGCACGGCTGTTGGAAAGAACAGAAATTATGCTTCTTAGATGAATGAAAGGATATCGAGGAAAAGAAAATGAAAAATTAGAACACAAGAGAAAAGAGCTTTGAAGAACGGCAGTTGGAAAGAAGAGAAATCAGGATGCTGGACGAATGAAAGTGATACCAAGGAAACAGCAAAGAGGAAATGAGGGCATAAAAAGTGCTTGGAAAAAGGGCAGTTGGAAAGAACAGAAATGACGTTGCTTAGAAGGACGAACGGAATATCAAGGAAAGCATGAAAAAGAGGACGAAAGGAATATCATGGAAAAAAAAAAAACAACAACCGCAGAAGATGAAGAAATACGTGCATAAAGAATTAGTTTGGAAGATAGAAAGAGCAGAAATAAGGATGCTTAGATTAATGAAAGGGATTTGCAGGAAAGAATAAAGAATAACTATGGACATAAGGAAAGAGCTTGGATAAAGGGCAGTTGGGAAGAACAGAACTGATGCTGCTTAGATGGATGAAAAGGATATCGAGGAACAAAGAAGGTATTAAATATAAGGAAAGAGATTGGAAGAGGAACAACTGAAAATAATACAAATGAAGATAATTCGATGAATGAAAGGGTTATGAAGGAAAGAACAAAGAAATGACATATAAGGAAACAACTTGGAAGAAAGGCAGTTGGGAAGAAAGGAAATGATGATGCTGAGATGGATAAAAAGGGATATCAAGGAAGGAATAAAGAAGAAATGATACATAAGGAAGGAGCTTGGAAATAGAGAAATCAGTGAAAGTGAGAAGAGTGTTGTCCAAGATGTAGATGTTAGGATAAGTGAGGAAGAAAGCACAATTCGGGAAGCAGTTGAAACTGAGTTTCCAGGGAATAAATTATTAGGATGATCAAGGAAATAGCTGGTGGGAAAAGACAGTGGAACACACGGTAGAAGTCAAAGCACAGGCGGAAGTGGCTAGAGATATTAAGAAATGGAAAAGACATGATCGAAAGATTTGCTCTTGGCCAATCTGAGACTAAAACAGCCGAAATATAGGAGATAGCAAAAATTCCATGTAGGAAACCTCTTCGAAAATTGGAGCATTTTACTTTTCCAGAAAGAAATTGAACTAACATGTTTCCATTTCATTCGTAGTACTGAGCTCATTCGAACTCCCAGTACGGTGTGCTATTCCAGGCCACTCAAGTGTTTAAAATAAGTCTGCGAATGTATGAGAACGATAGATCTCCACACCCAGGAGTTTTGATTCATCGTGATGGCTCCCAGGGGGAGGGGGTATGGTCGTAAGGAGGGAGGCATATCATGCAGTAGTCTGTTTAACTTTGAAGAGGCTTTGGAAACTAATTTTAATTATATCAAGACTTCTGAAAGATTTTCAACGAGTATCATCCGTTACGGTTAACAGAAGCATTGTTGTGCCAGATGCAGGAATTTTAAATCTTCCGTGCTATCAGAAAATTAAATAATGCTTTTCAGAACATTGATCATGAGCACCAACCGGTAATCCACCGACAGTCAAACTTTACGTTAAAACGGAAGAAAGTGGAATCTCATTACCGGCACATTGAAGCTGTTAAGAGACCCATTATCTGCCGATGAATTGTCTTTAATGCTTTAAAATAAATTGTTCTCGGTGCTTTAAATGACGTTTATATTCAGACAGACAACGGCCGACGCGGCTTCTGTTTTAAGTCTGGCATCATGGAAATTCAAGTTTTTTTAGAAATTATCAATGCGTACTTCATTTGCTAGAGCATTCTCTAGAAGCAATTAAAAATATATTTGGGATTTAAATGAATCGAATTCACTTTTGCTTGTTTACCGTTCCGTTGAACACGTACAATCAAGAATGCATTCCTTTGAGTATGTCGCATAGCACTCCAAGGAGAGTTCTTGAAAATGTTTCTTCACAGGGAAGGTGAAGCTGTATCATAGACTGTAACAGTCACATGTGTTGCAAGTCGATACAGTCGTTTCCGTCACTGGTAAGTCTCTTCGCATTGTACGAAAAGTATGCGAATGCTTACACCGTACAGATAATGAAAATGCATCGCAAGTTGCTACAGCGTCATATGTAACACGTTGTTTCTTTCACACGTATCAGAATGCCTTCTCATATCCTAATAAGTAACTTTCGTGAAGTTTTGTGCTGTGTGGACAGTTAAAATGGGTAGCAAGTTATTACAGTTACATACGTAACAGGTTGTTAAAGTCGCATGTGTATCATGATATTACAGGCAATTCTTTTTTTGATTGGAGGTTGGACGACCACCGTGAGCAACTCAGTGGGCTATAAGCAGTCGCCTGTACCTAATTTGGGGCCACTGGTTGCAGTGAAGGAAAAGAGCCAGCGCCGTAAGACAAACAAAACATCCATGCCTCACCGGGATTCGAACCCGGACACATCCCGGGCGAATGTTCAGAAGCCATCGCTTCGACCACTGTTCCACCGGGGCTGCCTATTACAGGCATTTCTGCAATAAGTTTTTACAATTCTGTGTCAGAGGTTAGAGGTTCTTACATCCTGTGAAAATACTTTTGTAAATACACTGCTGGCCACCCAAAATGCAACACCAAGAAGGAAGAATCCGATTGGTCTGAAATTCACAGCATGCGTCGCCCGTGATAGAGGACATGCAAACAATTAGCATTGCAGGGCATATGCAAATCATGTGCGCCCGGCACGCCACCGAGAAGCAATATAAGAAGTGCACAGAGTTTAACGACCACCATGAGCAACTCAATGGGCTATAATCAGTCGCCCGTCCCTAATTTATGGTCACTATTTCCAGGGAAGGGAGAAAGCCAGTGCCGTAAGACAAACACAACATCCATGCCTGACCGGGATTCGAGCCCAGACCCGTTACGGACGAATGATCAGAGGCCATCGCTTAGACCACTGCGCCACAGGGGCGGCGAAGTGTGTTGTGGTTGGTTGGTTGGTTGGTTAGTTGATATTTATGGCGCAAGGGCTATGTTTGGTCAAAGAGCGCCGGACACAAGACAAACAAACAGTATTAAAAACGTATTATAAAGCTTAAAATCTGGCTGATCAAGTAAAACTGAACAATGAGAATGATGGAAGGGCTAAAAAAGACAATGAAACAAACAGTATTAAAAACATGGTACAATGATTAAAAATCTAGCTGATTCAGTAAAATTGAGTGTGTTGTGCTGCCGGACCTGTGCATGGAAAGGTTCCTGATGCCTCGTCCCAGACAGCAGTCATTCCAGCACGTTTCGAAGTTCGACAGAGGACGAATAGCGGCTTATCGCGACAGCGGTTTATCGTACCGAGACATCGGCGCCCGCGTGGGACGACATCCAACCACAATGAGGCGAGTATGGATTCGGTGGGTGCAGGAAGGACGGAAGGACCGACGTGAGCGATTGCCGCAGCCGCGGCACACCACCAAGTCAGAGGACTGGCATTTTGTGCGGCGGGCATTGACGGCTCGCACCGCCACATCACGAACGTTAGCGCAGGAATTAGGGTGTGTTGCGCAACAACCTGTGCCAGCACGTACCGTTCGACGTCGTTTGCAGGAGCGGGGACTTGTCACACTGCGCCCATTGCTCCGATTACCATTGACGTTATACTACCGGCGAGTGCGGCGGCAGTGGGCCGTTGAACGCCGCACCTGGACTTCGGAATGGCACAACATTTTCATCTTCGACGAATCCCGTTTCTGCCTGCAACACCACGATCGGATTCACGTGTGGCGGCACCCCGGCGAGAGACTGTATGACGCCTGCATTCTGCATCGCCATACCGGTCCGTCGCCTGGCGTTATGGTTTGGGGCGCAATTGGATAGGACACCTGCACCCATCTGGTACGCATCGCCGGTACACTCAACAGCCACCGCTACATCTCCGACGTTTTGGAGCCTGTAGTACTCCCTTACATGCAGGACCTGCCAGCGGCCACGTTTCAACGGGACGATGCGCGCCCGCACGTGGCACGCATCGTGCAACAATTCTTCACGGCCCACCAGGTATCACTAGTGCCGTGGCCCTCCTGTTCTCCCGATATGTAGCCCATCGAACACGTCTGGTCGCTGATCGACAACCGAGTGTCCCGGCAAGCACCACCCACGGCTACGCCTGATGAACTGTGTAAACGTGTGGAAGCAGCCTGGAACGACATACCTCAAGCCCACATCCACAGCCTCTTTCGGTCGATGTCGCGGCGTGTAGCGGCCGTTATTTCCAGCCATGGGTGTCAAACGAACTATTGATATGTGCGTGTTCCGCAAGTCGCACGGGCCTCTAAGCTCAATCGTTTCATCTTTGCATCTGTTGTTATGTGTCCAGTAAATGTGGCTTTGCTATCTCGTGACCTTCTTGGTGTTGCATTTTGGGTGGCCAGCAGTGTATTTGTGCTATATGGATAATGAAAATTATTACATACATGTGCTAAAAGTTACGGTAACAGAACGTCCTCTGCCATTTTAAATATCTCCAAACTATGGCTGCTACCAGAAAATTTGGCATATAATCTCCGTTTATTTTCTAAAGATTAAACGAAAATTACATGCCAAATTTTCGGGTAGCACTCCTACGCTCTCTTCAGGATTACAGCTATAGTAGGTGTTGCGATTCTTGAGGAAAATTCCAACCTTTCAAATCATTTGATGTTGTACCTCTTCTTCTCTCTATTTCGAGTCCTTCGGGCAATTTCATTTTGAAAAGGTGCTGTTGATGTGTCAAATCTTCTACCATGTTGAAAATGTTTGTCCTGTATGTTGAAAATGTTTGTCCAAATATGTGTTGTTTGTCATATTTCTAATTGCAACTTTATGTTCTCTCTCTCTCTGCCAGCCTGGTTTTAAGCTATATGCGTGTTTTTCCCACATAGCTGAGACCACACTCATATTTTATATTTTAGACCACACCTTATTGTAAAAGGATATTTTCTTTTCTTTTTTTTTTGGTTTAATTTCGGAAGGTAGTTACTAATTTTATTTTGTAATCCTGGCGTCAGTCTGACTAGAAACTTCTTACTGACCCTCTGAAGTTCTTCAAACAGCTGTGACGTATTACAGAGGTAAAAACATGTGTCAAGATGACTAATCTAATATATTTAATCGAGACACTCTGTTCACGTATCTCAGTTGGGAGAACGACTTACTCGGGAGTGAGGGGACCCGAATTCGATGTCCGTCGCGGACAAACTTGTGTTTTCACATTGGCACCCGATTGTGGAAAATGGATCCGCTGGTCGTTGGGTTCTTCGAAAAAAGTGCAATGTTGCTCAGTTGGAAGAGCGACTTACTCCGGAGTGAGGGGACCCGGATTGGATGGCCGTCTCTGACAAACTTGTGTTTTCACACAGTCCTACGGCAAGTAATTTTTCTATTTAACTGAAACTTAATTTTAGACTCCTGTTTTTTTTAATTTTTCACTAAGAATTTTGTTGACTAGTAGAGAAAGGTAATTATTATCTTCCGAAACTTCTTCAATTGCTAATTTTGAGAATTAAAAAAAATGCACAAAATGTTTTGCCTATTTGCTCTTTTCCAGTATTTTCTTTTAAAAAACGCTGGAAGAAGAGAGAAGAAGTACATTAAATGATTTGAAAGGGTGGAATTTACCTCACGAATGGCAACACGTACTATAGCTGTAGTTCTGAGGAAGGGTAGAGGAGCTACCCGAAAATTTGACTTATAATTTCCTTTTGTTCCTTAGAAAAAAAAACCCTAATTTGGAGGCATTTATACTGCATTAAATCTAGGAATAGCCATGTCATTAATTATTACTAAGTCCTCTTCCATTCAAATAAAAAAGCCGCCCCGGTGGCGCAGTGTTCTAAGCGATGGCCTCTGATCATTCGTCCGAACGGGGTCCGGGTTCGAATCCCGGAGAGGCATGGATGTTGTGTTTGTCTTACGGCACTGGCTCTCTCCCTTCCCTGGAACCAGTGACCCTAAATTAGGGACGGGCGACTGCTTATAGCCCATTGAGTTGCTCACGGCGGTCGTTAAACCTCCAACCAAAAAAAAAAAACTTCCGCAAAGGTTTGTGCCATACAGAGACCTAAAATATGTCGCAGATTGTTGCAGTTACATACGCAGAGAGCACAAAAAGCATAGGATACCTGATTCCTGGGCAAAGCGACGCTATCACCCAGCTCGCTAGGGGATAAAACCGGTGCTTGGCAGACATTCAGGTAGGAGGACCACCGCATTTTCGTAGAAGTAATTCGAATGTCAGTATGAATAAACATCGTTGTAAAATACTGATTTCATTGTCCCGTTCCGCCAATATGTCTTGGCTCCACGGGGACTTATTGAGCACCTTGGATGTTATTTTGACATGTTGCGACAATTATCCTGCCTTGAGACGCCGGTTCGGACCCTGGCCACCCCAGTGGCCCAGAGACCAGCCCGCGGTGACGTGCTGGCAGGCGACCTAGTATACCTTGTCTGGGTTCCCGCTCTGTCTGGCGGGATAGGTCGTTCATTAATTTAGGGTTCACTGGAAGATTCCTTGCCCTCGAACTATTTTTCGGGAATAATTTCCCTTTATTTTCTTTTTCAAAACATCTACACACATGTGTACACTGTCCTCATGCTTAGGACTCACAACATCAAGAGATAGCAAAAATTTTATTTACAGAGTATTTACATTGGTGGTCTCTTTGTCTGCTTGCCCACAGACTTTCGCCCTCATTCCTCTTCCGAATCGCTTTCGGTGTGCACGTTCACCTCCTACGTTTCGGTCCCCGTTTGATTGGGGAAGATGGTATGTTGCTGGAGGGTTAGCCTCTCAATCAAGGCTATTATCCCCCTCCTGTTAACGGAGGATTGGATGAGCAGATCCAATCTTCGCGTTCTTTGCACACCTGGGATCAGTGTGTTTCTCCATTCGGCGAAGCCACTGCATTCAAGCACGCAGTGTTCTAGTCTTGCAGTTCTATTTCCACAGGGACAAGTGCAGTTCCTGATGGCAAATCTGCCTAGGTATTCAGGGCTGATGCCATGGCCACTGAGTACTTGATTCAGGAACTTGTTTGTCTGTGCTCGTTTCGTCGAGACCTTCGGAAACACTCTGTGTGTCTTCTGCCCTGTCTCTCCCGTGTCCCATCTGACCTGCCATTCGGTCATGGTCTGTCGTGCCAATGCTGCGCGAATACTCCTTCGCGGCGTTCTACATTGCACGTCAACCGTCTCTTTCAGCGTGGCTGCCTTCGCCAGCTGATCTGCCCTTTCATTTCCTAGGGTTCCGACATGGCTTCGTACCCAGTGGAAACTGACTGCCCCATCTCCCTCTGCCCTCAAGAGGGTTTTGATCCTCTGGACGATGGGGTTTCATCCTCTGGACGATGGGGTTTCTTCCCCTGAATCTACTCAGAGCCTGCAGTGCTGCCTCACTGTCCGAGTAGAGTTTTATCCTTTCGTCACTCCGCCTGGGGAGTGCCCAGGTGAGTGCCTTCTCTATCGCCAGAAGTTCTGCCTGGAAGACAGAAGCGTTCTGCGATAATTTCACGCTTCCTGCAGTGGCTTCGTTCCCGTCCGAGAACGCACAGAAGCCTGCCCCCACTTGTCCCTTCAACTTTGAGCCGTCCGTGAACAGCTCATGCCCAGCTCCCGTGGGTTTCTCCTTGTCCCACGGTGGGCAAATTTCCTCGGCAGGGTGGATCTGCCAGTCCACGCTTTCCATCTCCATGTTGGAGGCTCGATGTGGCGCACCGAGAAGGTAGGCGTCCTCGCCTGACCTTAGGCAGTGCATTGCTGCCTCCTTTCCACTACTAGGTCTGCCGGCTCGCACCCCGCCAGCACTTGGAGTGCTAGGGTCGACGTTGTGCGAAAACAACCGGTGATCCCTAGTAGGGCCTACCTTTGGATTTGGTTTATCCCCTTCTTCATTCTGACTGTGGGAGTCCACCATGCTCCACTTGCATACGTCAGAATTCTTTCTATTCCTCTCTGATAGATGGCCTTCTTGGTTTTGCCCGATAACCTCATGCCATTCAATCTATTGAGAATCACCGTGCACCTTGTTCTAAGATGCCTCAGGTGTGGCAGCCCTGATATACTCTGATCCAGGACCACACCCAAGTACATCATTTCACGCACCGCCTTGATAGTGCACCCTTGGAATTTGCACTTAGGTGGTGTTTTCATTACTCCACTCTTAGCTATCGCTAGTAGAGTAGTCTTTTCAGGAGCGAAGCACAGTTTGCTTTCTCTGCTCCAATTGTCTAGCACAGCTAAGGCGCTATGTGCTTCTCTTTCGATCACGTGTCTCCCTGAGGCGGAGACCACGAGAACGAAATCGTCCGCATAGGCTTGAATTTCCACTGCGGGCCCCAGGTCTAGATTCAGTGCTGCATCTGCAACTATGTTCCACCAAAGCGGCCCGGAGTTGGATCCTTGCGGACACCCTCTGTGGTACGAACGCGAGGATTGCCCATTCCCCGCTTCGAACTCGACTCTTCTATCAGACAGGTAGCTGCTGATCAGTTTGAACAGGTTCCTTGGACAGCCAAGTTCTTTAAGTCTGGTTAAAACCATTGGCCATCAGACACTGTTGAATGCCCCCCTCACGTCTAGTGAGATGAAGCAGGTATGGAGCCCCTCTGCTTTGTTCCTCTCTGCCCTCTCTCTGAGGCTGCGAATTGCCTGCGTTGCGCAACGCCCCGGAAGGAAACCGAATTGGTTCCTGTTTAGCTTTCCCTGCTCCATGAGAAAGCCAAGCGCTCTGTTCGTTATGAGCTTGTCCAGCACCTTGCTCCACGCAGAGAGAAGACAGATGGGCCTATAGGCTGCGGGATCATTTTTGTTCTTTCCAGTCTTGTTGAAAAGAACTAGCACCGCTGTTTTCCACAAGTCTGGGAAGGGTCGCCCGCGATCAAGCAATCGATTGTTAATTTATCTAATTTTAATGCTGTAATGAACACGTGCGGACGGATGTTTCATTCCGCAATTTTATTGTTTTGACAAAGAACTGTGAACATTCTTCACCACGTGGAGCATTTTAATCCTATGTTTGAGCAAGGAGTGGTGCATGAACGCCTGGGGCACCTGACCTTGAAGAGTCAGCTGCTCGAGTTTTTCTGTTAGAGAAGTTGTGTTTTGTGTACGTGGAAGGTTATAATCGCCTGCGGGTATACGACGGCATTCTGGGCTCGGGTATTTCACGTGCTGGCCGGGGTAACTAGTTTTGTTTTTCATGTGCATGCGTAGTAGAGTACCGGAAAGGCCAAGGCAGTCTAGTGAAGAACAGTCGAGCACGAGCTTCGGTCGTCAAGGAGAGAGGGTCCAAGTTTGGACACCGGGTTGACGTAAAGGCCTGCGGGAAAGGCAGGGGTATAACGTGGTGGAAGGGAAGGAGGATTCCTTTGCTCACCGGGTCTCGCGGAAAGCATTGTGGAAAGGCAGCACGTGGTCAGCACGAGGAACCTGAACGTGAAGATATAGGAAATTCGCGAAGCAAATAGTTAACGGAATAATAAAGTTTTGCGGTTTCAATTTTTAATTCCATGTCTGGACTGAGTTTGGTCGACGTAATAATTCTTCTAAGCAAGGACGCCTTCAGCCGCCTTGATAACCAGATCTCATAGTAAAGGCGAGGCGGTAGCTCGCTATTCGGCGGGAATCAATCAAAAGGGATAATCCAAGGTATTATCTAAGATATAATCAAAGATTTAAGAATTGATAATACGTCTGGCCCTACAATCGGGATTTTGTAGCGTTCGAAAGAGAGATGATAGTGGGTTTCGAATGCATGGGTCACTTCATCTCGGATGTGATACAGGAATCGCTGTATCACTTTTCCGGAAATGGGAATACACCATTTCCGGAAAAAAACATCCCATGGCTGACAGCGCTGTGGGACGAGAAATGTAGCCAATGAACGCGACCGCTGATGTCTGTCTTGCATTGTTGAAATCAAACGGAGATTGACAGTGACACAAATCACCGCCGACTTCAACGAGGGAGGTACCACAAACGTCTTCACGAAGACAATCAGGGAATCATTAACCGTAATCGGCCATGTAAGCTGACAACCCACAACAGTCACATTGCTTTCTTTCTGTCGACCATGGTTTCTCTGGGTATTGACATCATCTGGGTATTGACTTCATCTATGTATTGAACATCATCGGTATTGACTTCATCATGACGAACGGCACACAAATATTCAAATTGTACATGATATCATAAATGGTGTTTACAGCCACGGGTTTTGGTTAGTTGCTTCCACGCGCTTGATAAAAATGGTGTGAATGCCATGTCATTAAAAAATTGCGAAGATTTCTGATATCTATATATATGGAAAGCTTCCAAAATATCAAGTTTGGTGGTTGAATCTGGCTTGTCAATTAGTTTTGCTTCTTCAAAGAGAAATTTATAGTCATTTCCGAAACAGTATTAAGCCAACGATGTCTTCTTTAGGTCCCCGTTTCGAATGTAGGTCTTCCGCTCCTTTTTTTCATTTTTTTTATTGGGGGTTTAACGATTACC
Organism: Macrothele yani; assembly: GCA_039090855.1. Lineage (NCBI taxonomy): Eukaryota > Metazoa > Arthropoda > Arachnida > Araneae > Macrothelidae > Macrothele > Macrothele yani. The sequence goes on from CM077030.1 coordinate 153,701,861, forward strand.
GCAAGCAACTCAATGGGCTATAAGCATATAAGGAGTCGTCCGTCCCTAATTTAGGTTCACTGATTCATGGGAAGGGAGAGAGATAGATAGTGCCGTAAGACAAACACAACATCCTAACTGGATTCGAACCCGGACCCTTCACGGACGAATGATAATAAGCCAGCGCTTAGACCACTGCGCCAATGGGGGTTAGGAGGGGGGGGGTTGTGCTCCTTCAATCGAAAACGCAAGCATCTACGGTTCTGTCCTATATACGAAGCGCTACATTGACATGGAATCTGATAAATTCTCTGCAAGTTTTTGTCTTCTTTCTTTTTTTTTTGATTGGAGGTTTAACGACCACCGTGAGCAACTCAATGGGCTATAAGCAGTCGCCCGTCCCTAATTTAGGGTCACTGGTTCCAGGGAAGGGAGAAAGCCAGTGCCGTAAGACAAACACAACATCCATGCCTGACCGGGATTCGAACCCGGACCCCTTACGGACGAATGATCAGAGGCCAGCGCCTTAGACCACTGCGCCACCGGGGCGGCGTTTTTGTCTTCAACATAGTCCATTGATCCTACAAAGTTCATTTTGTTTATGGGTTTCAAAATCACTTTAACATTAAAGGTTTTGAGAATTTTTGAAATTTTGAAGGCAATGTCACGGGAAAATGGATAATGACAAAATTGTCTAGCAATGGGCCGTCACAGAAAACTTGATAATTCAACCACCAAACTCGATATTTTGGAAGCTTTCCATATAACGCGAATAAAGGAACTCGATATTTTGGAAGCTTTTCATATACGCGAATAAGACAACTTGTCAATAACAAGTTGTCTTCGCAACTTGTTAATGACATGGCATACACCCCATTTCAGCGCGTGGAATCAACTAACTAAAACCCTGGACTGTAAACACCATTTATGATATCATACACAGTTTGAATATTTACGTGCCATTCGTCCTAATGAAGCTAGGTCAATACCTAACGAAACCATAGTCGACTTGAATTAATAAATATTCATGACAAACTACGTTGTATTCTCTTAATACATATAATCGTCACGAGACTGAGATCAAGAATATAACAAATGTTCAAAATAAAATTATTTCCTTCTTAAATATTCTATCTGAGAGCTCTTTCTCTGAACTATATACCTATATCTAGTTTCCAAGATAACAGGGAATTTCTTAAAATTGGTAGTGGTATTTTATTTCACTCCTCTTCCATAGTCCAATCATTGATTTAGGTCTGTGTTTAGGAAGCGTCTGTTTAGCAGTCTGAAGGCAAAACATTCCATTGGTGACACATCAAGGGACTTCAAAGGAATATGAACAAAAGATACGCATCTAATTTGTTTTTCATTGTTTTAAAGAAATAGAGTGGTAGATTTGGATGTATGAGTCGTTGCCTTATCCAGATGGAGTGCTACTCCTTGAAGGCTCTATGAATAAAGTAATGGTATGTTCTCTTGAAATATAGGAGATAAAATATTATTTCGGTAATATGTAGAATTGAGTTTAACATTTCTTAACTTTAATTACTTATTGTACGAGAAACGAGCAATTATCACGAATCCTTTGCTGGAACTTTCTTTGGGTTCTTGGAATCAAGTTTGTAAACCCTTTTCTGCTCTTTTGCGATAGTAAATTGACCTTTCTTTGTTACAGTCGCTTAGGCAGATTCATGCTTCATCAATATTCAAAACAAATTTCCATCTCTCTCTCGCTAAGTGATTTTCATAAAGAAGTCTACACCGTGATATATGCTCAGCCACGTGCCTATAGGCAAAAGGCGGTGAAATCTTTTTTCCAGATGCAAATCCTTATTTATTACCCTGTTTACAGTTGGTACAGATATGTTTAACGACTTAGAGATTGCTCTTTTTGTCGGTGGATTTTCTTTTAAGAACAGAGAGTACAAATTTGAAATAGTCGTAAAAGTTCGTACCTTCTTTGATATTCGTTTGGTGTGTTAAAAGCAATGTGCTTAATGAACTTTCCCTCTATTATTTACCGTGTTGCTGTTTTTTTACATTTAGAAAAGTTAGTTCCATCATTTTCACAGCGTTTCTTAATTACAGAATAATAATATAACTCTTCGTAAAGAGCAAAAACATCAGCTTCTATCCAAAGCGTGTTTATGTGCACCATTTTCTTAGCAGATGATATTTTAGTGCAGCACATGTTTCTTTCGTTTTTATCTAATACGCTATTGGTAGTTTCAAGTCTTTGAAGTTCTTTTATTTTCTGTAATCTTATACGTATATAAAGCACAAAATGTCTGTTTGTCTGAAGCAGCAAAACTCTCGAACGCCGAACTGTGGTATCGTTAAATTTGCATAGCTTATTATTACTGGAATTTCTAGGCCAACGCAACTATTTTAAGATCTCTATGTTGTTCCGTTTGCGAGGTATGAATTAATTAATAAGACAATCAATAAAGTCAGCGTCTTTTGCTACGCCATCACCGTAATCCTATTCCAAATTTGAAAGCACGTGACTGCATTCATCGCCGCGGCACATCCACAGGAGTTTCTATTCTTTGAGAACTGTGCATAAAAAAATGAAAAAAAAAACGAACTTTGCGAAATCTTAACGAAACGGGCTGAAATTTTTATCAACTCCATGGATTGATAATAAGAGGAATCCCTCAAAATTTCACCGGAATCCGGTAAAAATTTTTTAAAATAGGCATGGAATTTTTAATTCATCGGTAAACAGAAATATATGCGCAGAAACGGTAAGTAAAGGTGAAATTTGGAAGTCATGTTCCTATTAACGATTTACGATGTTCATTAAAATTTCAGCCAGTTTCATAAAATATTCGGAAATATACGTTTTTAACTTTTTTATCCCAGAGATTCGCCCCTCAAAGACGTCTGAAACTGAGAGCACGTGATGCATTTGATCGTCGATAACAAATTGTTAACGGATTTTGTTCAGTCAGTGTTCACTCTCCTGGACGCGTGTTAAATAATTCGTAACGCTTTTGGTCCGTTTGATCTACAGATTCCATACATTTTGTACAGGGCAAAGCCGGGTAGTAAAGCCAGTTTCTTATAAAAACCGTTCTAAGTATGTGTAAACATCCTCTGTAATTTCAGTATTGAAATTTATATAAAGTTTGTGACGTATATTCTAATTTAACTTTCATTTTAAGTTCCGTTTCCTATGTTCAGTAAATTTGAGTTTGTTCTCTTTTGCACTTTCCAAACTTAACGTGACATCTTCTCTCTCACATGAATGTGGTTGGCAACACTTTTGAGGTCAGAGAGAAAGTGACGTATGAATGTGATAAGAACGTTAAATAAAAGGACGATACATACAGCAGTTGCTTAAGTGTATGTGTGCGTGCGTGTGAAGATGTTCGATCGCTGTTAAGATGGATGTGAAGTTTACAACCTACAGTACTAAATTGTGGATTTCGTAAGTTGACTTCTGTATATGTTTCGTCTCTAATTAAGTTCCGTAAAAACTTAATTAGAGCTATTTCGTGCAACTATTGCATTGTATTCTCATTTAGTTCAACATTTCCTCGGTCATGGTTTTAGACATAGCGTAACACCAATCTAGCACACGAAAAAGAATTACGTTATAAGTTCTGCGTGCACGGTTCATTACCGCTCTTTCGACATTTCTTTTTGTTTCAGAGTTTTACCATCCCCGTGAGCATTAGAGGCTGTTTATACATTTCTCTTTGCTGTGAATACATTTATTTGAATATAGCTCTATTTTGCTGTGAATACATTTATTTGAATACAGCTCTATTTTGATGTGAATACATTTATTTGAATACAGCTCTAGTTTGCTGTGAATACATTTATTTGAATACAGCTCAATTTCGCTGTGAATACATTTATTTGAATACAGCTCTCTTTTGCTGTGAATACATTTATTTGAATATAGCTCTCTTTTGCTGTGAATACATTTATTTGAATACAGCTCTATTTGCTGTGAATACATTTATTTAAATATAGCTCTATTTTGCTGTGAATACATTTATTTGAATACCGCTCTATTTTGCTGTCAATACATTTATTTGAATATAGCTCTATTTTGCTGTGAATACATTTATTTGAATACAGCTCTATTTTGCTGTGAAGACATCTATTTGAATACAGCTCTATTTTACTGTGAATACATTTATTTGAATGCGGCTCTATTTTGATGTGAATGCATTTATTGAATACAGCTCTATTTGCTGTGAATACATTTATTTGAATACAGCTCTATTTGCTGTGAATACATTTATTTGAATACAGTTCTATTTTGCTGTGAATACTTTATTTGAATACAGCTCAATTTCGCTGTGAATACATTTATTTGAATACAGCTCTCTTTTGCTGTGAATACATTTATTTGAATATAGCTCTATTTTGCTGTGAATACATTTATTTGAATACAGCTCTATTTTGATGTGAATACATTTATTTGAATACAGCTCTATTTTGCTGTGAATACATTTATTTGAATACAGCTCAATTTCGCTATGAATACATTTATTTGAATACAGCTCTCTTTTGCTGTGAATACATTTATTTCAATATAGCTCTATTTTGCTGTGAATACATTTATTTAAATATAGCTCTATTTTGCTGTGAATACATTTATTTGAATACCGCTCTATTTTGCTGTCAATACATTTATTTGAATATAGCTCTATTTTGCTGTGAATACATTTATTTGAATACAGCTCTATTTTGCTGTGAAGACATCTATTTGAATACAGCTCTATTTTACTGTGAATACATTTATTTGAATGCGGCTCTATTTTGATGTGAATGCATTTATTGAATACAGCTCTATTTGCTGTGAATACATTTCTTAGAGTAAAATTCTCGTTTGTAATTGAATATCCCACGTACTTTAAATAACTAAAGGAAGCGCTTTTAAAAACTCGTGCTGTGAATACATTAAAAAAAAAAGGGCCACTGTTCCCTTGGTTCCTATTTCTGGAAGTGTTTTTAAATACTACGTTCTGTTCTTGATTTCCCTGGTGCCATAAATTTTCAGAGTCTAGAAAAAGCTTAAAAGTAATAAGTGACACTGATTGGGACAGATTAAAATTTTCATGACATCATCGAAATTTTTGCAGCTCGGTGACCCGCAGTTAAAAAGATTGACTCCCACTTTAGGTGTTGTAGTCTTCCTTTTATGTCTCGGTCGTAAAAGCAGTTAACTCCATAATAAGAGTGGAAGCATGTTGCTAATCTTAGGTTCTCAGAGGAATCATTAAAAAGTAACAAGAAGAAGGATTACATCGAATTCTTGGATGTAATGAGCAATCTTTTGACAACAAAAGTTTGTGGGTTAGTATCTAAGAAAGGTACTTTTAGCACTTTTGAAAAAACAGGACGTGATAATTATGACTAAGGGGAAAAGGACATGTTTATGATATCACTATGTGTTGCAGGTTTTCTGTGGACGCGTTTTCTCGGCACCTGTTAATGTGATTAAAAAACACCTTTCTACATTAGGGGCCTAAAGTACGAGAACCATTGTCTTTGCCTTTTGTTCTTTTGCTGGTGTACAACGTAACATGTAGGGGACGTAAATGCATATGCTGTGGAATTCAAACTGTGTATTATTTCTCATGTTTTTTAAAATCCGGTTGTTGCAATTGGTTCTTCCTTCAATATATTTTTCTATTGATTGAACATTTAACTCACACCGTGAGCAACTCAATGGGCTAAAAAATTCACCCGTCACTCATTTAGGGCCGTTAGTTTCAGGGAAGAGGCCAAGCCAGAGCCATAAGGCAAACACAACATCCATGCCACACCGGGATTCGAACCCGGATCAATCACAGACGATTAAACAGAAGCCATCGCTTAGACCACTGCGCCACCGGGGGAGGCTCGATACATTTTGCAAAAAAAAAAGACCATTCTGCTTGCGATTTCGTTTTCAAATAATGCACAGCCTTTTCTCTGGAGGGAGGTAAAACTCCATGACATCCCTTCCCCCGATATCCCTGTCGTCAAAAGCCCGATTTCTGAAGTTCTTTCCACATCTGATACTCCCTACTGCAGAAAATATTTGGCATAAATTTTCTAGTGGTTCGTAGTGAAAAATTTTGCTACTAGGTGGCGGAAGCGCAACTGAATCTCCGCTTCTTAAAACAAGACAGAAAAAATGCTTTTTGAACTGTATGCTATTAGCTATCGGAAGTAATTCCTTTTGTTATTGCTATTATTCGCCTTAAGTAATGCGCAATTTCTCCACTTGGGGCTGTGTATAAACTATTTTCTTGCTGTCTCTACTTTCAGATGTCGAATTAATTTTTTTTTTCATTGTATAGCTGCTCCTATGAAGAATGATTTGCATGTCTTCTGGACACTTGTGGAGGAGATCCGACACACAAATGCAGCCACACTATGTGTAGTCCGACCATCCTTACTAGCGTCAGTCAGTTCTGGTCTCGGAAGGAGTATGTTTTAATGGCCATACTTTTTTGCATGTTTCTCAAGGTATCATGAACGCCTCAGAGTACCGAAACGAGATCACTGTTTCCAGTAGGGAATTGTCTCACGCTGCTATTGGACAAGCACTTCCTTTTCTCGGTGACTATTGGACAAGCACTTCTTTTTCTCTGTGACTATTGGACAAGCACTTCTTTTTTTCAGTGACTATTGGACAAGCACTTCTTTTTCTCAGTGACTATTGGACAAGCACTTCTTTTTCTCTGTGACTATTGGACAAACACTTCTTTTTTTCGGTGACTATTGGACAAGCACTTCTTTTTCTCAGTGACTATTAGACTACCACTTCTTTTTCTCTGTGACTATTGGACAAGCACTTCTTTTTCTCGGTGACTATTGGACAAGCACATCTTTTTCTCAGTGACTATTGGACAAACACTTCTTTTTCTCAGTGAATATTAGACTACCACTTCTTTTTCTCTGTGACTATTGGACAAGCACTTCTTTTTCTCAGTGACTATTGGACAAGCACTTCTTTTTCTCAGTGACTATTGGACACGCACTTCTTTTTCTCGGTGAATATTGAACAAGCACTTCTTTTTCTCAGTGACTATTGGACAAACACTTCTTTTTCTCTGTGACTATTGGACAAGCACTTCTTTTTCTCAGTGTCTATTGGACAAGCACTTCTTTTTCTCAGTGACTATTGGACAAGTACTTCTTTTTCTCTGTGACTATTGGACAACACTTCTTTTTCTCAGTGACTATTGGACAAGCACTTCTTTTTCTCAGTGACTATTGGACAAGCACTTCTTCTTCTCAGTGACTATTGGACAAACACTTCTTTTTCGCGGTGACTATTGGACAAGCACTTCTTTTTCTCAGTGACTATTAGACTATCACTTCTTTTTCTCAGTGACTATTGGACAAGCACTTCTTTTTCTCAGTGACTATTGGACAAGCGCTTCTTTTTCTCGGTGACTATTGGACAAGCACTTCTTTTTCTCAGTGACTATTGGACAAGCACTTCTTTTTTCAGTGACTATTGGACAAGCACTCCTTTTTCTCAGTGACTATTGGACAAGCACTCCTTTTTCTCAGTGACTATTGGACAAGCACTTCTTTTTCTCTGTGACAGTGCAACCAGTCATTGTTTATTGTGCCTGGAGCGTGCTTCAGAAGCAGAAAGATCATGGGATTGAATCTTTACAGCAGCTTCCGAGGTCTTCTGATTTTTAATCCCGTTGAGAACATTGGGGATACTTTACAGTGACGTTCAATACCCCAATACAGTGGCAGACCTTCGTAACGTGTTGCCTGTAATATGGAACGAGCTGTTTCAGACACTCATCAATAATCTCATTGCACGTATGCCTCGTAGGTGTCAAGACGTTTTCGGACACAGAGATAATGTTACCGGGTACTGAAATACAGAGTTATGGACAATCTCCGAATTCACCATTTTGTCCATCTCGCAGTGCTACTTTGTTGTGTGCGGAAATTGCGCAGCAAACTGCTTTTGTAAACGCACTCTTTATCGTTTGTGTTTTGTTGCCTCATTGATGTTTTTTTCAGTGCGCATTACTTGAGTCAAATACATATATTCTTCATTTTATGCTATATACTTTAATTTTTATGACCAGTGCATATCTTTAGTGTTACACGCCATCATATCAAAATGAAGTACGCTTCGTCCTTTACTCTCGTTATACGCAGTATCATCATCCTCATCATTGCCAACCATTATTAATCCACTGCTGGACGAAGGTCTCTCCAAGCCTCTTCCACAACGGTCTATCTTGTGCCAGTCTCCTCCATGTTACTCCCGCATACTTTCGAATTTCATCCACCCATCTTCCATGTGGTCTTCTTCTGGGTCTTTTCCTGTCCCTTGGAATCCAATCTAAAATTTCGACTGTCTATCGATGGTCTGTCCTTCTGGCAGTATGTCCAGCCCATTGCCATTTCGTGGATTTAACTCTGATCATGATGTCTTCCACTCTTGTCATTTTTCGGATCCACGAGTTCCTCTTCTTATCTCTCCTGGTTACACCAAGCATGCACCTCTCCATGCTACTTTGAGTTGTCTGCAGCCTTTGTATGTCTCTTTTAGTTAAGGTCCACGTCTCTGCACCATACGTAAGCACTGGAAGGATGCATTGATCAAACGCAGTATAAGCGTTGAAAAGTATGGCTATCTACAAAAGTTTCTAAATATGTTATGTACAGGGTGATCCATTTAAAACAGTACCATGTGATTTACTTATAACTTTTTATAAATAACAACAAAATCATACTGTAAGTTAAGAATTATACATGTGGTATTGGAGAATCATTTTATCAAAGCAAATGTTAGAATTGTCCACCATTTTCTTGTAAACACAGTTGAACACGCCGCACCATATTCAGTGATGTCTCATGTAGAGTACGAGCAGTAACATTGCCAATTTCAGTCGTGATTGTTTCATGCAATGCATCCAATGTTTTTTGGATGGGTTTTGTAAACTCTATCCTTTAAGTAGCCCCATAAAAAATGTCAGGGGAAGGTAATCCGGAGATTGGGGAGGCCATATGTTTTTTGAAATTAATCTCTCATCAAAGAAGCTGGTCATGAGTTCCATTGAGACTTTCGATGTGTGACACGTAGCGCCATCCTGCTGAAAGTAGCCCTCTTTCAATTCAATTTCATCAAGTTGTTCCACAAATTCATTGAATATGCGCCAATAAACGTTAGTGTTGACAATCTCAGAGAAAAAAATGGGGCCAATAATTTTCGTAGACGAAACCGCACACCATACACCAACCTTTTGTGAATGCATCGGTGTTTCACACATAACGTGTGGGTTTTCGGCAGCCCAGAATCTGCTGTTTTGCGAATTGACGTAGCCTGACAGATGAAACCAGGCTTCATCCATAAACCATGTGATAGAGAGAATATCAGATCGCAAATTAAGAAACTTTTGAAACAATTTGCAGTAACGTACTTTCTTTCCCTTGTCCGGATCCTGCAGCTGATGGATTACGTGCACTTTAAACGATCGAATATTCGCTTTTTTGCTGCCCTTTGACAAGTTCCGTATGAATATCCTGTCTGTTGGCTTAATCTGCGCAATCGGAGATTGAAGTAAACGTTGCCGAACATCGTCCACATGCGTTTGGGGCATCGGAAGGTGATGTCTACCGCTACGGCTGAGAAGAGAACCGGTTTGCTCCAGTTTTTTTGCCATCGACAGAATTGTTGACTTGCTTGGCACTTTTCGAACTCCAAACTCTCTTCGAAATGCTCGTTGCGTTTTGATGACAGAATTGGTTACCCAATACGATTTCACAAAAAAAACACGCTCTGGAACAGCGTACTGCATGTTTCCGAATGCACGCAAGTGAATGACAACGCAACAACAAACAAATCACGAGCTGAGTTACAGTTACGGTTAACAATATTCTTCACGGTGGCGGTTTTCATTCTCCAGGAGTTGCTGCTTCTATTGAAAAAAAGAAGAAGTTCCTTGCGCGATGCCTTGCAAAAATGTAAGGTTTTTTCAGGGTACTGGTTTAAATGGATCACCCTGTATTTATTAACAGATGACTTTTTGCATGCGAGTTATTTAAACATGAGAAACCTTTTTTCTTCCGCTCCTTTTGCATTGGATTTTATTTCCGCAGAATTTTTTCTTTGGATTTTGTCTTCGCTAACTGGTGCGGAGATATGGTGTCCACAGACGAACCGATTAACAGACAACATTTTTGACGCTACTTATCTTTCCCGGCATCAGCAAAATAAATCCCATTCATAAAATTCGTTGTAACGTAAATAGGTGGCGGGAGTAGACAAACACATTGTTGAAATGTGATTTTGGAATCCTGTCTTATGAAGTGACGGAAAATTAGTTCTTTTCATTGTTACTCAACAATACAGCGATGAGCCATTACATTATGACCACCCCCAGTCTAGAGAAATGAGCGAGCCTGGAGACCGAACGTTGGCACAGGTGAAGGTCGCAGAGCAGTATGTATACAACCCGAGGACCGGCGTTTGGGTTAGTAGAGTGTTCAGAGTCAAAATAGAAAAAGTTCCCGATTTATTGGATTATGATAAAAGACAAATTGTGATGGCACGGTGCCTCGGAACAACGATCTGGGAAACAAGGTGGCTTGTGAGTTGATCACGTGCCGTTGTACTGAGTACGTATCAAAAGTGGTGCACAGATGGCCGAACGACGGACCGTCGTTCGGCCGTGTGCCGTTCGCAGCTCATGGATGCCAAAGGGGGAGCGGAGACTGTCGCGCATTGTTCACAGCAGCAACGTCAGGGCCACAGTGCGAGAAATCACCCTCAGATACACCGGTGGTGATCAGGGCATTGCGTCACAGCACAGAGTTCATCTCAGTCTTCAGCACATGGGCCCGGCCCAGCGGGGTCCCCGTGCTCACTGCGCGTCACCGCCAACAACGTATGAAATGAGCCCAAGATCATTGAGATTGGACCGTGGATGATTGGAAGAAAGTGGCCTGGTATGACGTATCAGGATTCTTGGTGCTTCACGTAGACGGCCGAGCGGAGATACGCCGATTACCTGACTATTGCGCCGAAAAAGGGAGGTGGCGGTGTTACCCTGTGGGCGATGTTTTCTTTGGACACTTTTGGTTCCATTATCCCTATAGCACAATCTCTGAGAGCTGTCAGGTATTTGAACGTCGTTGCGGACCAAGTTCACTCATTCGTGGCAACTGTGTTCCCTGCTGGTGACAGCTATTACAAACAGGATAATGTGTCATACCACACTGCCAGAATCGTCAAGGAGTGGTTCGAGGAACATGCTGGTGACTTTCTGTTAATGCCCTGGCCTCCAAATTCACCTGAGATGAACCCAATCAAACATTTGTGGTTGGACTTGGAAATGCGGGTTCACGCTAAATCACCACCACCCCCAAAATGTACGGGGACTGGAGGACGTGCTGTTGACATTATGGTACCAGATACCCCAGTATACCTATCGCCACCCCATCGAATCGATGCCTCTCCGAGTGGCTGCTGTTTTCTGGGCTAAAGGGGGTCCTACAGCTTATTGGGCAGGTGGTCATAATGTAATGGTTCGTCAGTGTATATTTTACTAAACTATTAACGAACATTATTTCATCACGTTTTACTTAAACCTAAGGACATCTCATTGAAATCAGCGTAAATTACGATTATTTGACGTTAAATGCGAGAAAAGCCATTACAAAACTACATTTTAATGCTATGAAAATGGTTAGTCGTCGTAGCGAACTTTTTTTTAGCTATCTCTTGACTCCCCCAAAGAAGAAGAGTGTTAGCTGCAACTCATGAAAGCTTTAGAATGATATACACTGCTGGCCACCCAAAATGCAACACCAAGAAGGACACGAGATAGCAAAGTCAGATTTACTGGACACATAACAACAGATACAAAGATGAAACGATTGAGCATACAGGCCCGTGCGACTTACGGAACACGCAGCCATCAATAGTTCGTGAGGCCCCCATGGCTGGCAATAACGTGAGCTACACGCCGCGGCATCAAACGAAAGAGGCCTTGGATGTGTGCTTGGGGTATGTCGGTCCAGGCTGCTTCCACACGTTGCCACAGTTCATCAGGCGCAGCCGCGGGTGGTGCTTGCCGGGTCACTCGGTTGCCGATCAGCGACCAGACGTGTTCGATGGGCGACATATCAGGAGAACAGGCGGGCCACGGAAGCACTGACACCTGGTGCGCCGTTAAGAATTGTTGCACGATGCGTGCCACGTGTGGACGCGCATTGTCCGGTTGAAACGTGGCCACTGGCAGGTCCTGCAAGTAAGGGAGGACTACAGGCTCCAAAACGTTGGAGATGTAGCGGTGGCTGTTGAGTGTACCGGCGATGCGTACCAGAGGGGTGGCGGGTGTCATATCCAATTGCGCCCCAAACCATAACACCAGGCGAAGGACCGGCATAGCGATGCATAATGCAGGCATCATAAAGTCTCTCTCCCCGGTGCCGCCACACGCGGATTCAACCATTGTGGTGTTACAGGCAGAAGCGGGTTTCGTCGAAGAAGACAATGTCATGCCATTCCGTAGTCCAGGTGCGGCGTTCAACGGCACACTGCCGCCGCACTCGCCGGTGGTGTAACTTCAATGGTAATCGGAACAATGGGCGCCGTGCGACCAGTTCCCGCTTCTGCAGACGACGTCGAACGGTACGTGCTGACACAGGTTGTTGTGCAACACACCCTAATTCCTGTGCTAACGTTCGTGATGTGGCGGTACGAGCCGTCAATGCCCGCCGCACAACATGCCGGTCCTCTCGTTCGGTTGTGTGCCGCGGATGCGGGAATCGCTCACGTCAGTCCGTCCGTCCCTCCTGCACCCACCGAATCCATACTCGCCTCACTGTTGCTCGATCACACGGGCGCCGATGTCTCGGTACGATAAACCGCTGTCGCTATAAGCCACTATTCGTCCTGAGTCGAGCTCTGAAACGTCCTGGAATGACTGCCGTATTCTGCGACGAGGCATCAGGAAGCTTCCCACGCACAGGTCCGGCAGCACAACACACTTCCTCTGCTTACACCCAGCCTTCTGTGCATCCTTCTTATAGTGCTTCTCGGTGGCGTGCCGGGCGCACATGATTTGCATATGCCCTGCAATGCTAATCGTTTGCACGGCCTCTCGCGGGCGACGCATGCTGCGAATTTCAGGTCAATCGGATGCTTCCTTCTTGGTGTTGCATTTTGGGTGGCCAGCAGTGTATAACACGATGGGGTGTAACCTAAACTGCTGATATCTTAGACTAAAAGGCACCAACTTACTAACATACAGTACCTGTGATTCAGCTCTTCTTTCTATCTTGAGGTCAGATTTTAGTTTACGCATGCGCGGATGGACTTTCGTAGCTGCATTACATTTTATGGATCGTTTCATACGATCGTCTAAATCTGAATATGATATAACAATAATAATAAAAATAAATAATGTTTTCGAAAAATTAAATAGTCGAAATATTTGTGACGTACAACAGAGGTGAAATCATGTGTTAAGACGACAAATCTGCAGCGAGACATTCTGTCCTCGTAGCTCAGTTGGGAGAGCGACTTACTCCGGAGTGAGGGGGACCCAGATGCGAATACCGTCGCGGAAGAACTTGTGTTTTCACATACTTTCAATTGCAGCACCCATAGTTTAGTAAATATTTGCTTTTATGACACACACAGCTTCTTCCATTGGTTTTACGACAATAGCATTCATTAACCCATCTAGCAAAGTACCGCTAAATGTCAGGAATTAGTAAACCTCATAGTTTGTTTTTATGATTTAATCCCATTTGGTATCTACCGGACTGTGACCCGGTGTGGTTGTGAGTGAGGCGAATAAATGCAATGTGTTATACGTAAATAAATGTACACTCTGGAATCATTCCTTTTATTTCACACCGACGAAGATCTTGGCATGCGAAAGATTCATAACATAAATTATATCTACAAGGAGTACCATGGTACTTTCCAATTTTTCTTTTCAAAAGATGTACTAAAACAATAAAATCTTTTGTTTTTTAATATTTTTCAACTGCAAAACGAATAGAATTCCTTTTCCTGCTATCAAATTACGAGTACTTGCACCTTTGCGCTATTGAAAAAGGGCTGAATAAACTTTGATAAACTCCCGTATTTTCAATTACAAACTCCATAGATTCTTTCTCAAATGAATTTCTGTTTCCATGTTAGTAATGTTATTATGCCATATTTTCATTTGTAATTTCCTCTTCTATTATTTCTTTGTTTTTTTATCTGACGTTCTTGTGAACTAACACGTTGAATGTGTAACTGTTAAAACGCCTGGAGGTGAGGATTTTGCCGTTTCTATTTTCGTAGCTCCTGTCTCTATGGACTTGGACATAAATTCTTATGTAAATAAGCCTTCTACTATTGTGGAGCAATAAATTATTATTACTATTCGTTTATTCAAGACTTGTGAAAGACATTTAATCTTACTGTGTCAGCAAATGTTTGGCATTTAAGAGTTTGGCTTCTGCAGAAGTGTCAACTATTATGGAGATTCGCAATTCTCATCACATTGTCCAAACACGTGGATATACACATCGGCATCTAAATTTTCAATGTCCTTGATTGGAGAAACCTGCTTTCATTTGTTTCTTTCCACTCGATACACTATCAGTTAATCTGCTTTAGTTAGCCTACTTAGCATTCTAAACACAGAGAAGCAAACGCACAATGCACTGTCCGTTTCTGAAGAGCTTAGAGCGATTCATCAACTATAAAGCCTAATTAAAGGATTTGTATCAAAGCAGTCATTTCAGAAAGGCATTTCTGGAGAGATTCGTCGTATATTTGAGGAATGAGCTTCTATCATATATCGTGTACACCAGATTGGTTAGTTTAGAAATGAAGGAACACAAACATTTACTAAAATATTCCAATGAAGTTTGCTGAAAATTTTAAAAGGAAAAATAAAACTCTCACAAAAATTCTTCTTCTTCGCATACTAATCTTAAAATGCACTAGGTGTGTTTTTAATGAAAGCGCCTGCTCTAACATAAAAGGTTCTACAGAAGAAAAGAAGATTTTCCAGATAGAAGTAGTTTAATATTTTTAAACGAAAGGCCCAAACCTTGAACTATGTGCGCAGAAATGATAAAATGGACAAAGCGATTTCAAAACTTTTTCGAGTTTGGTACCTAGCATGTCGTATGTCAAAATTAAATTATTTTAGGTTTCCTAATCAAATCTCTATAATTTGGAATTGAGCAATTTGGCCCTCGTGGAAAATCAGGGATAAAAATAAATCCGGCAGAAACAGAGATGGTTATTTAAAGAAGTGAACAAAACGGCATTTATATTTTCTCTGTTTTTTGTTGTAATCGTGCAAATAGGTTTTGAGTGAAATAAAAACATGAAAGGCAACATTTCTTTGTAAATCTCTAGAATTCAATATTTTCATGAAACGTAGATTCCATGTCCGTAGAGGGTCTAAGATCCGTTGATTCATATTGGGACATTGGAAAAAGAACTTTCGTTTTAAGTCGGGGATATGTAATTTAATCAACTAAATCATAATTTAATCAGCAAATGATGATAAAAAACCATAAATGATGTAAAGTGAGAATAAAAATAATGTGACCGAATGCCATCACGATGGAGGTCATGATGCTCAGAGTACTTTTGTACCTAGACGGTGATTACGAAGCAAATTTTCAAAGGAATATCCATTAAAGAAGTAGAAGTATACTGAAAACATATCTTAATAAAGATAACTCAGCAGTCGATCTAAGTAAAATAGAGCTTTCGCTTGTGAACTCTTTCGGAGGATTCTTAAAAGGTGGGGTATAATACAGGGTGTCCGAAAAATAACTGCACTGAAAGTATACACTTACCATGTCGAACGGGTTCCGACAGGAAGTTTCGGAAATGGGCGCCACCGACGTCCAGAAATGTCTGCACACGCTTCTGCATGTTGGTGAAGACCTTTCTCAGGGTATGTTGTGTGATTTGTTGGATGTGGGTCGTTATTGCAGCCTGTAGCTCTTCGTGGTTAATACAGGAGGTTTTGGAAATGGGCGCCACCGACGTCCAGAAATGTCTGCACCCGCTTCTGCATGTTGGTGAAGCCCTTTCTTAGGGTATGTGGTGTAATTTGTTTGATGTGGGTCGTAATTACAGCCTGCAGCTCTTGAAGTGTATGAAGTGGTTCCTACAGGAGGTTTTAGAAATGGGCGCCACCGACGTCCAGAAATGTCTGCACACGCTTCTGCATGTTGGTGAAGACCTTTCTCAGGGTATGTTGTGTGATTTGTTGGATGTGGGTCGTTATTGCAGCCTGTAGCTCTTCGTGGTTAATACAGGAGGTTTTGGAAATGGGCGCCACCGACGTCCAGAAATGTCTGCACCCGCTTCTGCATGTTGGTGAAGCCCTTTCTTAGGGTATGTGGTGTAATTTGTTTGCTGTGGGTCGTAATTACAGCCTGTAGCTCTTGAAGTGTATGAAGTGGTTCCTACAGGAGGTTTTAGAAATGGGCGCCACCGACGTCCAGAAATGTCTGCACACGCTTCTGCAGGCTGGTGAAGATCTTTCTCAGGGTATGTGGTGTGATTTGTTGGATGTGGGTCGTTATTGCAGCCTGTAGCTCTTGAAGTGTATGAAGTGGTTCCTACAGGAGGTTTTGGAAATGGGCACCGCCGACGCCCAGAAATGTCTGCACACGCTACTGCAGGCTGGTGAAGATCTTTCTCAGGGTATGTGGTGTGATTTGTTGGATGTGGGTCGTAATTGCAGCCTGTAGCTCTTGAAGTGTATGAAGTGGTTCCTACAGGAGGTTTTGGAAATGGGCGCTACCGACGTCCAGAAATGTCTGCACACTCTTCTGCATGTTGGTGAAGACCTTTCTCAGGACATGTTGTGCGATTTGTTGGATGTGGGTCGTTATTGCAGCCTGTAGCTCTTGAAGTGTATGCAGTGGTTCCTAAAGGAGGTTTTGGAAATGGGCGCCGCCGACGTCCAGAAATGTCTGCACACGCTTCTGCATGTTGGTGAAGACCTTTCTGAGGGTATGTGGTGTGATTTGTTTAATGTGGGTCGTTATAGCAGTTTGTAGCTCTTAAAGTGTATGCGGATCATTTGAGTACACCTTCCTCTTCAGTGTTCCCCATAGAAATAAGTACGACTGTGCCAGATCTGGTCACCGGGCTGGCCACAATACCCGGGAATTGATTCGATTTCCGAAAATTCCCCCAGAAGTTTATTGATGGCCCAGCGGTGTGAGCAGTTGCACTGTCTTGCTGAAACCATACTTTATTGATGGCGCAGTGGTGTGAGCAGTTGCACTTTCTTGCTGGAACCATAATTTATTGATGGCGCAGCGGTGTGAGCAGTTGCACTGTTTTGCTGGAACCATACTTTGCTGATTTCGCATTCCGTGAATTCGGATAAGAATGGTTGGATAATCTGGACAGGGTACCGTTCTGGGTAAATGGTTTCACTGAAGAAAATGGTCCCAAGAAGGTGGGTACGAGTTATGGCACACCAAACACCGATCCTCTGGTTGTGGAGAGACAATTCCTTAAATTCGTGGGGATTTTCCGTACCCCGCAGACGAGTGTTTTGGCTATTGATGTAGCCGGACAGATGGAACCTTGACTCATCTGTAAAGAAACTCACATCCAGAATGTCTTTACCTTCTTTAGACAGGAACGTTTGGAACCACCTGCAGTCCCGAACACGGGTCACGTGGTCTGATTCTCTCAGCTGTTGCACGATAGACACTTTGTACTGGTGGAAACCTAACTCCCTGTTCAACCCCTGTTTAGAATATCGTGGGCTGTATTCTTTGGCACATAAGCTTCTTGTGACAGCCGCCTCACGGACTTGTGTGGACTTCTCTGTATCCTGTCCTGGATACGCTGTGCGATGTCGGCTGCCGTGGATGGCCTACCGGTGTGGGGGTCGTAAAAAACACTGACGTCTTCATCACGAAATTTCCTAGTGTATTGTTTTTGCACTTTGTCCGTGTACTTTTTGTCATGGCGAAAGACATGTTCTACCAAACACACTCTCACTTCAACCGCAAGCATCATTGTCCCTGTGCCGAGACGAGTGATTAATCGACACGCCTGCCTCCGTCGACCAAGCGCTCGGGAATGACCTTCGCTCGGAATGACAGCTGCCTGCACGCGCCTCGGGGTGGGGAGACATGAAGGTTACCAGACACAGAGCACTTCCACGTGGTGGGTCACATCTACTGTAATTCCATTCAAATTTTTTTATTATTACGTTACTGCAATTGGTACGTTCAGTGCACAGTCATTATTCGGACACCCCGTATTTTGTTTCTGCAAAAGAAAACACCCCACTAAGAGTGCTAACAATTTTGAGCAATAAGTTTGATATTTACCGATTTAAGTTCTGAAGTACGGACAACAGAAGTAGAACAGTCGTTAACATAATCCAAAAAGATTAAATGCTGCTGAAGTCTCTGATTAATTGTGCCGCTGTGTGTAGTACAGTAGAAGAACTTTCGCACATACAATTACAACGAAGTGAATTTCTCCGTCATTTTTATCCGCACCGGGGTTCGAACCCGGGTCCACTCATTCCGGAATAAGTTGCTCTACCAATTAAGCTACGCGGACGTTTTATTCTGATTCCTATCTGCCTTTATGTCGTGTGCGTCCTTCTGGCAGGTACGTCACATCTCCTGGTACGTTACATCATCTCCCCCTTATGTTTCTTTTTTTTTTTTTTCGAAGTGCTGCTCTTATTTTTCCTATCTCGCGGTGTGGAAATAACATCACACCAATGCGAGATTTTGAACGGTCGGGTCATCCGGATAGTTCGGGCGCCATTACAACGAAGTGAATTTCTCCGTCATTTTTATCCGCGACGGGGTTCGAACCCGGGTCCACTCATTCCGGAATAAGTTGCTCTACCAATTAAGCTACGCGGACGTTTTATTCTGATTCCTATCTGCCTTTATGTCGTGTGCGTCCTTCTGGCAGGTACGTCACATCTCCTGGTACGTTACATCATCTCCCCCTTATGTTTCTTTTTTTTTTTTTTTTTTTCGAAGTGCTGCTCTTATTTTTCCTATCTCGCGGTGTGGAAATAACATCACACCAATGCGAGATTTTGAACGGTCGGGTCATCCGGATAGTTCGGGCGCCATTACAACGAAGTGAATTTCTCCGTCATTTTTATCCGCGACGGGGTTCGAACCCGGGTCCACTCATTCCGGAATAAGTTGCTCTACCAATTGAGCTACGCGGACGTTTTATTCTGATTCCTATCAGCCTTTATGTCGTGTGCGTCCTTCTGGCAGGTACGTCACATCTCCTGGTACGTTACACACTTTCTTATCAAAATTATCCGGACACTTGCCTGTCCAATTCTTCATGGTAATAGGAAAGGAATTAAGATGGAGTTCGCCCACTTTTTGCATCTAACATGGCCTCCACTCTTCTAAGAAGGTTCTTCATTAGGTATTGGCACGTTGCTTAGGGAATTTCCTTCCATCCTGCAGCAAGGGTATTAGTCAGGTCTGTCACCGATATCGAGTGGTTCGGCCAGGCTCTCAGTCGGTGTTTCAGTTAATCCCAAAGCTGTTCCATGGGGTTGAGTCGGGACTCCGTGCTGACCAATTAAGTTCTTCCACACCCATCTCATTAAACCATTCCTGCACGAACCTTGCTTTGAGGAAGGGGTCATTGTGTTGTGTGTAAAAAGAAGGGCTTTCACTGAACTGTTGTCATAATTTTGGGAGCACAGAATTGTTGAGAATGTCACTATACACCGATGGTCCATTACATTATGACAACCTACCTAATAAGCTGTAGGAACCACTTTAGCCAGCAAAACAGCGGTCACTCGGCGAGGCGTCGATTCGATGAGGTGGAGATAGGTATCCTGGGGTATCTGGTACCATAACGTCAACAGCAGGTCCTCAAGTTCCAATTACATTTCGGGGTGGTGCTGATTTAGCGCAAATCTGCTTTTCCAAGTCTAACCACAAATGTTCGATTGGGTTCACATCAGGTGAATTTGGAGGCCAGGGCATTAACAGGGTCACAAGCATGTTCCTCAAAACAGAATGGGAAAATCTGCCGATTTATCGGAGTTTGATAAAGGAAAAATTGTGATGCCACTGCGCTTAGGAAATACGATCTTAGAAACGTCACTGCTTGTGGGTTGTTCACGTGCCAGTACGTATCAAAAGTGGTGCACAGATGTCCAACCGATGAACCGTCGCCTAGCCGTGTGTCGTCCGCAGCTCATTGATGCCACAGCAGAGCGGAGACTGTCGCTCATTGTTCACAGCGACCGCAGGGCCACAGTGCGACAAATCACCCGTAACAACAACAGCTGTGATCAAGGCAATGTATCACAGCACACGGTTCATCGCAGCCTTCTGCGCATGAGCCTGCGCAGCCGAAGACCCAGCCAGGTTCCCTTTGCTCACTGCACGTCATCGTCAGCAACACATGAAATGGGCCCAAGATCATCGAGATTGGACCGTGGATGATTGGAAGAAAGTGGTCTGCTCTGAAGAATCAAGATTCCTAGTGCATCACGTAGACGGCCGATACGCCGATTACCAATTGAGGCCATGACACCTGGACACACTGTTGGAAGGAAACAGGCCCGCGGCGGCGGTGGTGTTATGCTGTGGGCGATGTTTTATTGGGACACTTTACGTCCCATTAACCGAATAGCACAATCCCTGACAGCTGTCAGGTATCTGAACATTCGTTGCGGATCAAGTTCAACCATTCATGACAACTGTGTGCCCTGCTGGTGATGGCCATTACCAGCAGGATAATGCGCCATGCCACACTGCCAGATTCGTCGAGGAGTGGTTCGAGTAACATGCTGATGACTTTCTGTTAATGCCCTGGCTTCCAAATTCACCGGACGTGACCCCAATCGATCATTTGTGCTTCGACTTGGAAAAGCGGGTTTGCGCTAAATCACTACCATCCCGAAAATGTACGGGAACTGGAGGACCTGCTGTTGACATTATGGTACGAGATACCCCAGGATACCTCTCGCCACCTCATCGAATCGATGCCTCGCCGAGTGGCCGCTGTTTTGCGGGCTAAAAGGGGTCATACAGCTTATTAAGTATGTGGTCATAATGTAATGGCTTATTGGTGTATATTCAACATGTGTGACTTCTATTAACATTTCTAACACGCTTTGGTTTAGAGACAAATTACGTCACGGTTAGTTTTGGTATCTCACCACCCGCGATGATACCGTTTATGTGACTTTTTTAGCACGTCTTTTGTAAAAAAAGATGGTGCTCATGTTATCGGTTTGTCCGTTCGTCCGCCTGTACCCTCGGTATCTCTGAAACTATTAGTCCGATTTGAAAAATTCTTTTTGCATTCGGAAGCTTGAAATATGCGAATGATGATCCTTCATTTGGTTTTTTTTTTACGATGTACAATTTCGCCGCTAGAGGGCGTAAATGCAGATGCTGTTGAATTCAAAATTACGTTTTATTCTACATATTTGCTTCTAAACATCCGATTGAAAAAATCTTTTATCTTTCAATTCCATTTATATCGAAGAGTATTTTATATATAGTTTCTTTTTCAAATTACGCATAGATTTTCCGCTAGGGGGCGTAAAGTAAATTACATTTTCCCGATAACTCATCTTCTAAAACTCCGATTTGAATTTTTTTTTTCAGCGGATACATCTCCTGATGGAAAATCTTTTACATATAGTTTCGAATTTTTGGTAAATAATACTTTGGCTACCAGGGGCGTAAGTGTTCATTTTTGCTTCTGACGTATTTGCCATAAAATCTGATCTTCTAAATTATCGATTGAAAAAATTCTTTCGTGGACTGATGACACTCACATCGATAAATCTTTTCCGAATATTTTCTTCCTAAAATATTCCACAGTTTCTCCACCAGGAGCCGCAGATGTATGTCTTATTTTTGTCAATATCTCTACTTCTAAGAGTCCGATATAAAAAATTTCTTCTTTGTTGCATAGTGTTTTCCATGTGACATGTTTTTCATATAATTTCAAAATTTTCAAGTAATTCATAGACTTTCCGCTAGGGGCGTAAAGGTAAATTGCGTTTCTCCCTATATCTCTGCTTCTAAATCTCCGATTTGAAAAACTCTTTCCGCACAGGATACAGCTCCTGATGGGAAATCGTTTGCACATAATTTTTAGATTTTGTAAAAAAATGGTTTGGCCACCAGGGGCGTAAATTTTAATTTCCTCTTCTGATGTATTTGCAGCAAAATATGAGCTTCTAAATTCTCGATTGAAAATAACGTCGTTTGTAGACCGATACTACTCATATCGATAAACCTTTTAGAAACATTTTCTTCTTAAAATAGTGCATGGTTTCTACGCCAGGGGGCGTATATGTATATCTTATTTTTGTCAATATCTCTACTTCTAAAAGTCCGATTTGAAAAATTTCTTCTTTGTTGGATAGTGTTCCCGATGCGAAGTATTTTTCCTATAAATTCAAAGTTTTCAAGTAAATCATAGACTTTCCGCTAGGGCGCACAAAGGTAAATTCAGTTTTCTGCTCCTAAAACTCCGATTTGAAAAATTCTTCCTGTATCGCATTAAAGAACTGATGGAAAATGTTTTTCACATAATTTCTAATGTTTGGTAAAGAATGGTTTGGCCACCAGGGGTCATAAGTGTTAATTTCTGCTTCTGATGTATTTGTAGCAAAATCTGGGCTCCTGAAAACTCGACTAAATTTTATTTTTCTTGGACTGTTTCCAGACACGGTGCTGACCCAGCAAAAACAGTCTTGTTGTGCCAGCACTGGGACACTGCTGGCTGGCAGTAGTGCCAGCACTATGTTCCCGCTACATGAAACGTCAATAAAATGTCCCGGTGGCTACCAGATGGGCCAGCAGTTCAGGCCAGCAGCTGGCCAACAGTTGGCACCCCATCAGTTGTCATATGCCAGAACAATGCCATCAGTTATCTATCACAGGCTGTGGCTGCCACAAGCGGCCTTTAAGAGGCCCGGCAAGTACGTGCTGTAAATGATGCCTTGCCTAATGTGGCCCGTCAGTGTCAGCCGGCAATCACGTGACGTAACTGATGGCTTGCCGAAACTTGCCAGTCAATTTCCCAGTAGTAGTAAAAAAAGAAGAAAACATAATCATATTTCCCCAAAGGCACACACAAGCACAACTGATTTCTCCCCCAAAGAAACTACCACATGATGTCACTGCGATGAGAAAATTTTCTCAACAGGTCAGTCAAATCGCCCGGTGGATCTGACTGGCATCGAACCAAGCACTGCTCGTGTGCGAAACGAATGCTCTAATCGCAACGCTAGATTGTCACGCGTGGCCGTCCGCTTGCTGACGAGCCTCTTTCTTGCGCGATGTGAAACTAAGGGTTCTCTTTTAAATTTCGGAATGTTGCCAGTTCGTTTTCGTAAACGAACGTTTCATATAATTCGTAAGTTTATTTGTTCAACGTAACGACTTTTTGTATTTACTTTAAGGGAACTTCACTAACTTTCCACGAGTGTACCAACTTAAAAACGCTTTCCAAAGTTTTGTGCTGTCCTTGTGGTCTTGAAAGGCGATTGTTTAATTAATATATTTACACATTCATGTCACATTCTGTTTACATTTTTAACGTTGTTTCTTTTTTCATGGTCCGAAGTTACTTTTGCTCTAAATAGGAATGATATTTTATTTTATTTTCGGTTATTTTTAGCAGCGAATTCATCCAACCTTGTGTATTCAACGTATGCATAAGTACATTATATTCACATAGCGTTGCCTCATTCTATTAAAACAGTCTTAAGGCTCTACGAGACCCGCCATCTTGTATTGCTGCCTTCTCTTGTTAACCAACGGGCAAGCGTATTTCACAAATTGCTCGGGCAATTTTGCACATTTTGGAACACCGTTTGTGACTAACGCAAGATATATGATAAATAAAGAGTTCCCTGGTTTCAGAATTTTTATTGACCTTTCCCTTCATTTTTTATCTGTAGCGAAAGTCGTACCAAGGCGTCTTCCATAGTTTTATTAATTAATAAAAAATACTTAAAGAGTCCAAAATGAAAATCTGAAACCAGCGAACTCTTCATTTATCCTATATCTTGCATTAGCCACAAACGGTGTTCCAAAACGGGCAAAATTGCCCGAGCAATTTGTGAAATACGCTTGCCCGTTGGTTAACAAGAGAAGGCAAAATACAAGATGGCGGGTCTCGTAGAGCCTTAAGAAAAATAAATCTTAAAAATAGAGTTAGGTTAACAGATCTAATTTAATTACTTCACAGTTAATAAAATAATTCTGGCCAATGAAAGCCTCCTTGGAAGTTGGTCTAGAAGATGTATATTTACTAACTACTTGGAACCTTTAGTGCTATGAACAGGACAGTCTTATTTTAAATAAAAATAATAAAATATTTAAAAATCACAAAAAAAAGTTTATAATTTATAATTATATAATTACAAAATAAGTTTAAAACATAAACTAGATATTCTGTCTCAAGAATAGTTAACACAAAAATGGTTAAACTTACGTAAAACTAAATAAGAAGCTGTTTTTGACTGTAGATGTACACTAAGGTATTTTAATAGAGGAAAAAATTATTAAATACACATCAGGTGTATTTGATAATAATTTTCGTGTATTCTGGTGAGTCTTCTGCTCTTACAAGACAAACAGGTCATCATTCTCGCTTTGGAGTTTTTTGATTGGTGGAATATCGTCTGCGGCGTGCTTTTTTGTGCGGGAGTCTCCAAGCTGTCTCTTCTGGATTTGAATCGGCTATTTGTTCGTAGTTTTGAAGAGGGTGGCTGCTTTGCAGGTAGGCTCTTTCATATGTTCATTTTGGAGGGATTTTGTACATTTTTCTGTCGTTTCTGTGCTGCTGAAATTTATTTTTATTTTGCCTTGCACTTGTGTATATTGCTCCATTTGGGGTGCATGCCATCACCTTTTGCCCTCGTGCCTGTTCGTTAACATTCGTTGTTGGGCGGAAGTTTTGCGTAGTTGTAATCTACATAAAGCATTCCCATAATACTGTGCACATATTGCAACTTTTATTTTTTAATTTTTTAAGTACATTACCAAAGCTTTATATTACGTGTCTTTGTCTAAAGTCATTCTGTGTCTCGTGGGAACTGTCTGTAAAGCGATCTGTTATTTGCTCCTGTTCTCTGTGCTTTTTTAGCACGTCTTTTGTAAAAAAAGATCGTGCTTATGTTATCGGTTTGTCCGTCCGTTTGTACTAACGATATCTCTGCAACTATTAGTCCGATTTGAAAAACGCTTTTTGCATTGGGACGCTTGAAATATGCGAATGATAATCCTTCATATCGTTTTTTTCTTACGATGTACAATTTTGCCGCTAGAGGGCGTAAATGCAGATGATATCGAATTCAGAAATACGTTTTAACCTACATAATTGCTTCTAAACATTCGATTGAAAAAATCTTTTATATTTCGATTCCATTTCTGTCAAATAGTATTTTAGATGTAGTTACTTTTTCAAATTACGCATAGATTTTCCGCTAAAAGGCGTAAAAGTAAACTACATTTTCCCCGATAACTCTTCTTCTAAAACTCCGATTTGAAATTTTTCTTCTTCAGCGGTTACACCTCCTCATGGAAAATCTTTTGCACATAAATTCAAATTTTTGGTAAAGAATACTTTGACCACCAGGGGACGTAAGTGTTAATTTTTGCTTCTGATATATTTACCATAAAGTCTGAGCTTCTAAAATATCGATTGAAAAAAACGTCGTTTGTAGACCGATAGTACTCATGTTGACAAACCGTTTGGAAACATTTTCTTCTTAAAATAATGCATAGTTTCTACGCCAGGGGGCGTAGATGTATATCTTATTTTTGTCAATATACCTACTTCTAGGAGTCGGATTTGAAAAATTCCTTTTTTGTTGGAAGTGTTTCTAGTGGGACATGTTTTTCATATAATTTGAAAATTTTCAAGTAATTTGTAGACTTTCCGCTGGGGGCGTAAGAGTAAATTGCTTTCCTCCCTATATCTCTGCTTCTAAATCTCCGATTTGAAAAATTCTATCTGTACCGGATACAGCTCCTGATAGGAAATCGTTTGCACATAATTTCTAATTTTTGTAAAAAAATGGTTTGGCCACCAGGGGGCGTAAACCTTAATTTCTGCTTCTGATGTATTTGCATCAAAATATGAGCTTCTAAAATCCGATTGAAAAAAACGTCGTTTGTAGACCGATAGTACTCATGTCGACAAACCGTTTAGAAACATTTTCTTCTTGAAATAATGCAGGGTTTCTACGCCAGGGGCGTAGATGTATATCTTATTTTTGTCAATATCTCTTCTTCTAGGAGTCCGATTTGGAAAATTTCTTCTTTGTTGGATGGTGTTTCGGATGCGAAATGTCTTTCCTAAAAATTCAAAATTTCAAGTAAATCATAGACTTTCCGCTAGGGGGCACAAAGGCAAATTGCGTTTTATGCGTTATTTCTGCTTCTAAAACTCTGATTTGAGAAATTCTTCCTGTATCGCATACAAAACCTGATGAAAAATATTTTTCACATAATTTGTAATGTTTGGTAAAGAATGGTTTGGCCACCAGGGAACATAAGTGTTAATCTCTGCTTCTGATTTATTTGTAGCAAAATCTGGGCTCCTGAAAACTCGACTAAATTTTTTTCTCGGACCGATACCGCTCATATGGAAAAACCTTTTGAGAATACTTTCTTCCTATAATAATGCATGGTTTTCCCACCAGGGGAAAGTCACATCTTATTTTTTTCGATATCTCTGTTTCTAATAGTCCGATTTGAAAAAAAATTCTTTCTGTGTTGGAGAGCGTTTCGGTGCAAAATGTATCTCATATAAGTTCATGTTTTTCTTAACACACAAGTCTGCAACCAGAGGGCGTAAGCTCACGACTGCGTTTACAGCAATATTTGAGGGATTAGAAACCCGATTGAAAAACTTCTTTCTTCCGTCAGATACTATTGTTTTTCATACCGGCTCCATTGACTTTGAATAGCTTTGATAAATTTAATTTGCATCAGAACGGATTCAAAATACGTGCTTATTACACCCGAAAATTCGGTGTCATCTTTCTTGTATTTTATTTTTATTGGATGGCACTTAACACAGGGGTTGCTACAATTTATTTGTCTTTTTTCTGTGGTTCCTGGTTGAGTTTTTCCCTCGGGTAGCTTACCACGTGTTGACCGTGTAGTAATGCTGCAAAAAGTATTTGTGCCGCCCCGGTGGCGCAGGCCTCTGATCATTCGTCCGTAAGGGGTGCGGGTTCGTATCCCGGTCAGGCATGGATGTTGTATTTGTCTTACGGCACTGGCTCTCTCCCTTCCCTGGAACCAGTGACCCTAAATTAGGGACGGGCGAATGCTTATAGCCCATTGAGTTGTTCACGGTGGTCGTTAAACCTACAATAAAAAAATATATTTGTTACTTCTAACTTCAAATAAAATCTTTATCCTTGGTGATTTTTTATTTTTTTATTTTTATTGTCGTCTTACAAGTTGAACAATTTTTGTATTGTAGTGTTCCTCTAAATTTTTTTTTTTTCAGTTGTTTTTCCCACGTTTCTAGGGTCAAAATTCTAAGCTTTTATCACAAAAATTGTGGGCTGTGTACAGAAGTTTTTCTGGTTTTTGTGGGCGATGATGAGTTATGGGTCGAGCCAGTTATATCATAGATGTATGCTAAAAAAATAAAAAAAAAAACATTTTGCTTAATTATTAAGTTTCCGTACCTTTGTGGGCGGTTCAATTAATTTGGTAATTTTGGAGACCTACATTGCATCTATGACAGAGCAGAAACCCATTTTCAACCATGTCTTTGTGGAAGTGAGAAAATGCAGAGTTTTACTGGTCCTTGAGAAAGTTCTTCTTGTAACTGCTCGATATGATGATAGCTTTATCTTTGATATCTTCCTTCTGCTATAAGAAACGTTTTGTGCGTCATTTGTTAATTTTCGTAACTTACTTTTTTTGCCGCTGGTGGAAGTAAGAAGTTGTTTCTATTTCTGGATGTTTTATCGATTGTAGAAATTTGGTTGACTGTTTTTCTAACCTGTTCCAATGACTTTGAATAACGTTGATAAATTTTATTTGGGTTGGAAAGGATTCAAAAGACGTGCTCATTCCATCAAAAATTCAGTGTCATCTTTCTTGTTATCATTGGAGACAGGACAGACTGTTCAGGTGAACCCACTTTAATAGCATGTGCTTTTATGTTGCTTTGCAGAGAAGATACGCATCGAATAAAAACAAAACAAAACAAGTTAGTAAAATCATGCAGTGCATTGATTACGATATGCTTTCCAACATACCAGAAATCATTACTCAAGTTATCAGGATATAGGCTGTGGAATAAATCTCGCTCCAGTGACCTGAACTTTGACCTCATTTCGATGATATTCAGCAGAACTGGTTCAATATATTTCCGGAACAACACGATAAAGTTTGGTCGCAGTCGAAGCAGTTTTAAGTAAGTTATGACACATAAGGGCGATGGAATGGATCCCACTCCTATGTATGTACTGACCTATGACCGCATTTCGCCGATTTTTAATAGGGTTCGTCCCCAGGTGGTCCCTTACCGCATACTAACATTTTATCGAAATGGAACGATTTTTACGCGAGTTATCGTGCGGACAGACAGATAGACTGACAAAGCTGGAGAATATATGCTTCTTCAACCTACGGTTGGGAAGCGTAAAAAAACAAGTTAGTAAAATCATGCAATGCATTGATTATGATACGCTTTCCAACATACCAGAAGTCATTACTCAAATTATGAGGATAATGGCTGTAGAATAAATCTCGCTCCTATGACCCGACCTTTGACCCCATTTCGATGATATTCAACAGAACCCGTAAAGTATACTTCCGGAACAACATGAAAACGTTTTGACTCAGTCGAAGCATTTTTACGTAAGTTATAACGCATAAGGCCGATGGAATGGATCCCGATCCTATGTCCTGACCTTTGACCCCACTTAACCCATTTTCAATAGGGCTAATCCCCTGGTGATCCCCTAAGACATACTGAAATTTCATTGAAATCAAACTATATTTACGCAAGTTATGACGCATAAGCGCAATGGAATGCATCCCGCTTCTGTCCTGATCTTTGACCCCCACTTCACCCATTTTCAATTCGGTTCATCCGCAGATGGCCCCCTACGACAAACTAAAATTTCATCGAAATCGATATTTACACAAGTTATGACGCATAAGGGAAATGGAATGCATGCCGCTCCTATGTATTGACCTTTGACCCCACTTCACCCATTTTCAATAGGGTTCGTCCCCAGGTGGTCCCTCTACCACATACTAAAATTTCATTGAAATCGAACCATATTTACGCAAGTTATCGTGCGGACAGACGGACAAACCTGGACCATATACGCTTTATCAACGTACAGTTGGAAAGCGTAAAAAAACATATGGACCAGAGTTCTGACAGTTCAAGCTTTCAACTGCAAATTGAATTTTTCAAATGCACTAACGGCTGCAGAAATATGGTGTCCACATGCGAACACAATGGTAAAATAAGCACGCACATACGAGCACTTTCGTTTCAAAAGATTTGATAAAGAAATGAAATTGGAATTAAAAGAATATTTTGTTTTGTCTTCCACGTACCCGCAAATGTGTTAGCAAGCAAAGAGAACGAAGGTTTTAACACTGTAACAGGAAACGCTGACGAATAAGCGAAAGCCACCAAAGTTACGAAGTTCGCTTTTAATAAGCACATAACTAAGTGCTTCTCAATGTGGAATAATGTCCTAATGGCTATTACAGATGCTTAATTTTCAGCAGTAATTAGCAAAGTAACGCTTACACTGATATCTGTTCCCGATGACGTTATCTTACTCCAGCTGAGATCAATCCGTTCCGAATATGACGTCACCTCTTACGTCATCGCCAGTCCATCGCGGAAACCAAATTTCAACATTGCCTTTGCTCTTTCGATGAAAGCCAATTGTTACCCAAATTCATTACAACACTTTAACAAACGGGAAATTCCTCTAAATTAATATTGAATCTTTTGTTCTCAGTTAGTTTTGTGACTCCGTTGGATAATTTTTCACGATGTTTTATCGACATTCGCATTAACACCATCTCGTATCAATGCAGCACAAAGAACGAAATATCTATCTGCGCTTTACAATCGCTTGAATTAGTGATGGAATTGGAGATATCGGATCTCTTTTCGAGTTTGCGTGAGTCACGTGTTCAACTTTGGTTTTTTAATTTTTACGGTTTTCCCAATTATAATCAAAATGTGCGCTGCTATTGAAATGAATTCGCGGCAAAAGAAGTTTTTACATATATTACGAATGACGACAACGAACTAGGTCGCACTGAATCAAGACCTGAATTACATTATTGACTGGTCTTGACTGGGAATGGATTAGGCTTCATCAAAAATGGAGGACACAAATAATCGAGCAGATTAAATAAAGTTTGCAACTTCGGTGGTACACGCTTGCTGTCATATCTCCTTTTTTAAATGTGAATTTCGAATTATTTCCTCTAATACAATTACCTTTAAAAGCAACTTTGGGAAAGTCATTTCGTTTAAAATGTTTGTCTGATAAATAAAAAAAGGAAATAAATCCTGAAGGCTTTGTCTCAGCAAAATAAACTTGAAATATGAAACAACCAAAATTGATGTGTTGTCTTGCTCATTTCGATGTTCTTACAGAGAATGGCATCAAAGTTAAAACTACGCTGTTTTCACTTTAAAATATTTCAGTTCGGTTTTCCAGATGAAACAATTCCAAGATAATTTCAGATTTCTTCCACAGAACAACTGTAACGTACCAGGAGATGTGACGTACCTGCCAGAAGGACGCACACGACATAAAGGCAGATAGGAATCAGAATAAAACGTCCGCGTAGCTTAATTGGTAGAGCAACTTATTCCGGAATGAGTGGACCCGGGTTCGAACCCCGGCGAGGATAAAAATGACGGAGAAATTTACTTCGTTATAATGGCGCCCGAACTATCCGGATGACCCGACCGTTCAAAATCTCGCATTGGTGTGATGTTATTTCCACACCGCGAGATAGGAAAAATAAGAGAATCCTTTCTCCAGCACTTCGAAAAAAAAAAAAAAAAAAAAAAAAATAAGGGGGAGATGATGTAACGTACCAGGAGATGTGACGTACCTGCCAGAAGGGCGCACACGACATAAAGGCAGATAGGAATCAGAATAAAACGTCCGCGTAGCTTAATTGGTAGAGCAACTTATTCCGGAATGAGTGGACCCGGGTTCGAACCCCGGCGCGGATAAAAATGACGGAGAAATTTACTTCGTTATACAACTGAATAAAATCCTACCTGATCGTTTAACTTCTGTGTACGCTAATGGGGACAAAAATTGCAACGCACATTGCGGAAGAACTTTGCTACTACTTGTTAGTGACATGAATAATGCAAAAGCCGTTCCATAAAAACTGAGAGTAACTTTTTTGAGTTGGCAACAGTGCAAAGGGGAAAATAACCACGCAGACCACTAACTGAATTAAGGAAGTCCCTTCGGCAAACAGTTATTAGCCGTAGCAGACGATTCCGGTTTTGGTATTGCGCGGTTGTTTAAGGTACGTCTGCATTTCGCCATACAGATATGGAGGTGAGTGATTCAGAGTTAAGAAGTGAAATGCGTTGTGCGATAAAATGTTGCTATCGTTTGGGTAAAACGGCTCCAGAAACAGTAGATTGAATAAAAAAGCTTACAAAGATAAAAATCTGGTTGAGGAATTGGCATTTACATGCCATCATGATTTCAAAAAGGGCGTTTGTCGCCGAACTTGCCCATGGGCAGGGTCGATCTGAATGTGTTGTTACGAAGCGTATTGTTCACACTGTTTGGGCAATCCTGCAAGAAGATCGACGAATGACGTGTGAAGACATAGCGGCGTCAACTAGTATTTCAAAAACGTCTGCATTTCGGATATTACGCGATAAATTACTGCTGCATCGTGTGTGTTCCAGATGGGTACCCCATCACCTGACGAGAGAACAATTCTTAGCTAGAGTTCAAATGTGTCATGAGGGGAAACAAATGATAGCAAAGGACCCGAACTTTCTAAATAAAATAATAACTGCCGATGAAACATGGGTACACTTTTTCGACGCCCTTGCGAAGCGCGCAACGAGTGTCTGGAAACACACAGGCTCGCCTCCTCCGAAAAATATTCACCAAACAAAATCAGCTGGGAAGGAGATGATGATAATTTCTTTGATCATAAAGGTGTAGTCTACCAGCATGCCGTTACTCTACAGTGCTGAGTATTACATTTCGGTCTTGAAGCGATATCAATTAACCCTTTAACGACCACAACGCCCAAAACGCACGTGTGTACAAACGGATAACCTCCCGAAACGCCTGCCTAGAGTGAGTCAGATCTCCTACCCTTACCTGTTCTTAAAATTTTCTCGACCTATGAGGGATTAGCAGAAGTCACCCTCAGTCGCTATTGTTGTTATTAAACACATAAGTGAAACAATAGACAGTTTCGGGCGTTATGGTATTTAAAGTGATAAGATTTTTGAGTCATGGTCGTCAAAGGGTTAAGCGACCGGTACTGGTGGGCAAGTGGACCATACACCATAATAACGCCCGCCCACATATGCTGCTTGTGTTCAATAATTCCTTACGAAATGCAGTATTGAAATCATGTCACAGCCTTCCTACACACCTGACTTCGCCCCATGCGATTTCTGGTTGTTTCCACCAATGAAGGAGAAATTCCGTGGCGCAACATTCATCATAGATGCTAACGTTATTCAAGCTGTACAGGGGTCACTGAAGCAGCTTTTACAAAATGCCTGCACCATATGCTTTG
Source organism: Macrothele yani (assembly GCA_039090855.1). NCBI lineage: Eukaryota > Metazoa > Arthropoda > Arachnida > Araneae > Macrothelidae > Macrothele > Macrothele yani. The sequence goes on from CM077030.1 coordinate 153,734,645, forward strand.
AAAAACGGACTGAACGATGGGACCGTTGCATATCATCCGAGGATAGAAACTTTAAGGTAGAATAACATATATTTTGCTGTAGCTAAATTTCTTCATTTTGTGTGATTTTACTCTGAGTTTTTAATGAACGGCCGTTGTACATGTGCCTCAGTATAGTAAGGTGCAACAGGTGCATAGGCACAGGGCCCAGAACGAAGGGGCCACTGAAACAATCGGATGAAGAAAGTAGCATGACACCGGAGGAATTATTTGAAATTTACAGCTTTTCGGACACTTTGTTGTCTCAAATAGGTGGCGTTATGAGCAACAGAGAACTGTTTGTCCCGATTTTACTTTCTGACGATTTTCGCTTTAAGTTTGAAGCCTTGACACTAATACAAAACATTAAGACTGCAACACTGCTTGACATTTCACAGATTTTCATGACTTTGGATTAATTTAGTCATACCCGAATATCAGTGTTGCTCTCTGAATATTTCTCACTGTTCCCGCTTCAACTGCTTCGTGTAGAGTAGTTTTAGCAAGTTAAAATTATTTAAGATCGATTATCGGACAAGAACGATTATTCAATCTTTCCATAGTTTCGATTGAATATAATATCGTAAAAGATATTAATTATATAAGCTTATAATGATGTAATCAATGAATTCGCTGAAATGAAACGCAGCAAAGTGAAATTAAAATAAGTATTTTCATTTATAAATACTCGTGAATGATCGTGTATGTTTCTTGTGCACACTAATATGATTTATGAACAATTTTTATATCGTTATTGATTTATTAGAAAAAAAATAGGAGGCCCAAAAAATAGATCCTTGCACAGGGCACATGAAAAGCTAGTTACGCTACTGTTTGTATGCATGATACAAAGAGCAGCCATGTGACATCACTGCCAGTGCCGTAACAACGTTCCAGATCCAGTGGTCTGACGCATTACCTTTCGTGAACAGAGTTTGGGATGGCAGAAGAATCATCTAAGAAGCTCTGTGTTCAGCTCCAAACTATATTATTTTGTAACTAGTTTAGCTTAAGAATCAAGTATTCATAATGCTGTATTACATGGCTATCCGTACTTGTAACTGTGACGACATAATGAACGTCAAATTTCTGTTTCACACGTTTATTTTAAAGTATTGAAACACCATGGAATGCCCCTGCATAATATGCATCTGCGAGATACACCATCTAATTATATACTGTACTTTCAAAAATTAATTAATTGAAAAACACTTGAAAAACCTTCTGTGATGAGGTGATCAATGGTCAATCGATATTCAGTAGATGACAAAAATACCAATATTTACTCATGAAAACTGAACGTTACATTATAGTATATACGTACATATTTGAAATAATAAGCAAGGTTTTGACATAGAATATCATACATTCATTCCCAATGTAATGGCAGGAAGACAAAATCAACTGTCTGAGCCTGTTAAAAGTCTCCACAACAAGATGAAGATGTATTTTCATACCTATAATCATCTTATATGTGCCAAAAACATTTAATATAATTAACTGAATTGTATTTAACACTCACCCCTCAGATGACTGTCCAACTTGGTTGTAGAAAACTTCATAATGACTGATGAACTTTAAAATCTCTTCATAGATTTAAAGCTCATCCGTCATTTTTTAGATACTTCAACGTGCACCAAATTGACATGTTATGCGAAGTGTTTGCAATGAATTTTCCTATTTTCCATCTGGGCATGAACTGTGCTTTTCTACAGCTAAGTTGGGCAGTCATCTGAGAGATGTTTCAACGTGCACTAAATTGACATGTTATGTGAAGTGTTTGCAATGAACCTTCCTGTTTCCCATCTGGCCATGAACTGTACTTTTCTACAACCAAGTTGGACAGTCATCTGAGGGGTGAGGGTTAAGGACAATTCAGTTAATTATATTAAATGTTGTTGGCACATATGAGATGATTATACTGTAGGTATACAAATACATCTTCATTTAGTTGCGGTGACTTTTAACAGGCTCAGGCAGTTGATTTTGTCTTTCTCCCATTACATTGGGAATGAATGTATGATATTCTACGTCATAACCATGCTTATTATTTCAAATATGTACGTATATACTATAATGTAACGTTAAGGTTTCATGAGTAAATATTAGTATTTTTGTCATCTACTGAATATCGATTGACCATTGATCACCTCATCGCAGACGTTTTTTCAATTAATTGATTTTTCAAAGTACAGTATATAGTTAGATGATATATATCGCAGATGCATATTATGCAGGGGCATTCCATGGTATTTAAATACTTTAACATAAACGTGTGAAACAGAAATTTGACGCTCATTATGTCGTCACAGTTACAAATATATTATTTTGATGAATACAGATGCAAATTTTTGATTTCTTTTCCCCTTCCTTCTGTTAATTTATTTCACTGGTGAAAACATTTTCCTTGCTGGAAAGTAGAAATAATAATAAAAAAAATCGCAAACACAGGAGAGAAAGAAAACTGAACTCTCGTGGATTATTAAAAGTAAAACACAACTCTCTGAATTTTGTTATTGTGGTTGAGTGGCCAATTTCTTGTCGCTGAAGGCAAAATAATACCCAAATAGTGTGAAAAAACTATTTATAGTTTATAGTTTACTATCTTGACACCTTTCGGTGGATCCACATCGAGGATATCCTTCCTTCTCACGTTTAATAACACCATTTTTTTAAACCAGATATTGCACCTGTTCACGTGAATCGCGTCACCCTAATTGATGCCAACATCCTACTTTGACCAGCCATGTGCCCAGAACTCCGCCCATTGAATATATTTGGAATACCTATGGACGTGTTCTTTGTGGTCTTCCAGATTCATCACTGACACTCTGCGTGTTCGGTTCAAACGAGAATGGTGGAGTTCCTATTTATCGTATATACACAATATCATTACAAAATGTTTTGTATATATCTTTAACTTTTAGTTTAAGTTTCAGATTTGGAATTTGTGTAGGTCTGTCCTTTTTGACGTCAGTTTGGGCGTGTATATCACATCTGCAATTAAGTTAAAATTTTTGGGTAGCAAAATGGGAATGTACACTCTTTGCCAAGAAAAGAAAAGCACCAAGATGGATTCATCCAATTGACAAGAAAATTACTATGTGCAATGTACATGTACAGTAAAGGAATTGATTCATTTATTTGGGTAAAACAGCTGCACGGGTGGAACACTCAGTACGTTGTGGCACCACCTCTCGCTCGAATACAAGCGGTTACCCGGAGTGGCATAGACGCATACAGTTAACGGATACTTTCCTGACGTTCAGCATACAAGATGGTGTCGAAATTGAGGGCCAGTTCTGCGACATCCCAGGATGTGCGTAGGTGGCGTCCTATGATGTTCCAAACATATTCGATCGGTGAGAGGTCGGGAGATTGGGATGGCCAGGGAAATATGTCGATATTACGGTGGTAGGCCTGGGAAAGCCGTGCCGTGTGTGACCACGGATGGTTGAGAGCCACGAATTTGGTTCTTTTCGAGCTGCACTCACAATCGCCCCATTGTTGCATTCTGTGTTTGCCGTCGGCTATCCACTGTCCGCAGGGTTGTACCGTCGTCGACCCACTGGCGCCAATATCGTCCGATTACCGCCACACTCCGACCCAAATGCCATGCTATACGGCGACTTGGCCAACCGGCCTATATCATCCCAATTATACGTCCTCTCTCAAACTCACTCAGCTGCTCGTGTTTTGCACGGATCCGACGTCGAGGATTCCTCGCAGTCTGTGAAGGTAAATAAAAACGCAATCCACTCTCACAGTTGTCCCTGAGTACGAGCTTTGCTCTTGATATACCCTCCTCCATGCGTGCTTCTCATGCACTGTGGCAGGCCATTATTTCGTCATTGATCGTTAATTTTTTATCATTCGCCTATTCAGCCCTGAGGTACTTGCATGCGGAACTTCATCAAAAACGAACGTCTTTCTTGTGGTGCTGCGTCTTTTTTTGGCAAAGGGTGTATATTACGTTTGCGCAAGGCCTTCCTTTGCAGACACACAGGGAAAGAGTTTGGAGAGACAAGATGGGTTTTTATCACTAAGCGTATTTAAAATTCTTTAGATTTTAAGTAACTAATGTATCAACTATAATCTGGTATGAAATCTTAGGCAAATATCATTCAGAATAACCTTATTGGTTTCACTCTTAAAAATTGGTACTTAGAAATAAGCAAAAGGTACTTGTTTTTGAGTACATGCTGGGCTTATAATAGCTCCGAGTACTTGTGTTTCATTTTTGGAAAAGTCACGTATTCATTTTTGAGTACATACAAGGAATCAATTGTGAGAGTATCTGGTATTTCTAATTTGAAATGTATGTAGTCATTCTTGCGTACATATATTTCAAATATATATGCTAAAATAATCCATATATTTTAAAATTAATATATATGTTCTAACTTCATTCAGTTTCTGTGCCCTGCCCGAAAGGGCACAGAAACAAGTTAGAGCGGATCTAGCGATTCCCTTAGGCTAGCTTGTAAGAGAGCACACTAGATGGCACCACCGTACGGTTTGGCACATAGAAAGCAGAGAGAAATTAAGGGGGCTAAGGAACTTTAACCTGGGGATCCTCCCACCCCCAGCCGTTAACCTGTTCAAACGATGCACTTAACGTGCTCGTCCGATATTCAACGATTGTTAAAATTCACACCACCACGGAGAGCCCCCAGGATCAAGCCTATCAGGCTAGGTTTGAACCTGGGGTCCCTCCATCAGTACTCTGAATCTCTAACCACAAAGCGATCCGCGGTTCGAATTCAAATTTGAAACGTGTGTACTCCATACATACTCATTTACTCATAGAATCAACTGGAAGTATATTATTCGATGGCACATTTGGGACAATAGATATACTCGTTATCGCATGCTGGGCAAATGGACTGCACCATTTTATGACAAATATAGTGGTGAAGCGACAGTATATTATTTATGAGATTGACACAAATATAGTTAACGTAAAAACGTACATAAAAGTACTTTATGCCTAGTTAAATTACTTGTGATCAGTGACTTTGTTGTAGTAATTATTTATGTGTGTAACTTTACACCCCATTTTATAAACAATTTCTCTTGAAATCTATAATATCTAAAATAAAGTAATACGAGATTATATTTATATTTATTGACGCAGTTATTTCTAAGTACGTATGGTTACTTATATTTTAACATGTCATGTACTCGTTTACGATACGATAGTTCTTAAAAAAATCGAGTAGGTTCAAGGTTCTAATTTTTAAATCGATTTTTGTTAACAGTGTACATATTTGGAATAAGGCCGATTCAGAATCATACCTTTATTTACGATAACACTTATATAGAGTAGAGATCAGATAATGAATTCTGAGGTTTCTGATTTTCGGAAAAAAATCTCTTAGATAAAACTCTCTTAATTTTCTCAAAATTACTGATGATTTCATCAGTTTTTTTGAGAAAATTACTTTTTTGTGAGTCACTATAAATGTGATGCATGTAAGGAGACGAGATATTTTGTTTAAATAAATTCCAATATTAATGAACAATCATGAAGCAGATTTAAAACAAAAATCCTAGTGGAGTCTATCGTTCATTTATACGCATGATGCTTCAATACCAGAATCAAGATTCACAATAACTCCAAAATATTTAAATCTGAAGGTGTGTGCATATATAATAGTCCAGAAAGAACTTCCTGTTGAAATGCGTTCAGTCTTGGTTGAAAGTTTCACCGTCAATAATGTTCGGATCTTCCAACATGTAGGATGTTTTCCTTTACAACAATTATTTATGATGTGCTGAAGATACTGGATTAATGGCTAACAAACAGAAGGAAACGGAAGACAAGTTACGGAAAAAGTCTGAAATAGCCAGAAGGGCACCATTAAGGAAAGTGATGCTTAATTTCCAAGTAAAACTGCTATTATTTCATGAGAAATACTTTCAAGCGAAAGTTTTGCTCATCAAAAATACAAATTTCCAGACGATAGAGACAAAGATTGGAAAAGTTCTCGGAAATCTTGCATTCAATCTTTTAAGTATGACACATACAAAAGATGCTACGCTAACAATGCTAGAAGAAAATAGCTGTACCTTAGAGCACACTTTGAAGGTGATGAAAGAGTTTGCTAACAAACATATTCAACGGACTTTTCTGTAGAGTGTATAGATATTATACAGATTTTTGTGCCGTCAAAACGTAAACCATTTCGGCGTTTGCTGCGCCAGTGAAGTTGAGGCCCTACTGATCGACTTAAAATGCAAATTAGGGAAAAGGGAACGTAAAGCGCCGATGCTTTGAATAGGAATTCGTTACTGCCAGTACCGACAGCAAAATGCTTTTACCATTATCTTCAGTAATTTCTTCATATCTTTTGCTCATTAGTGAGCTCTTAGATATAAAACTTCACTGCGCGGTAAAAAGATGAAACAAGGATTTATTGCTTACGTATACTTTCTACTCTTTTGTTTCGGGGAGACTTCACTCAATTCTATAAGCTGTTGCCCGTCCATAATTTAGGGTCACTACTTCCAGGGAGGAGAAGTGGACACACCCATGGGGCAGGTGGCCATCTATGGGTCATCCGAAGCTCTGACTCAGGGACCGCGGGTGTCCTAGTGGTCAACATTAGAGACTGCCACGGAGAAGACCTCATGTTCGATCCCAGGCAGGTACGAAGGCTCGAACCTATAAATATCCGCCGTGCGTCGGAAGGGCACGTTAAGCCGTCGGGCCCCGGGTACTGGCCCCCGGTAATAAATAAGTGCGTCTTCCTACCCCTTTCTACCTCGCTTTTTTGTCACCTTTCCTATCGGGCACTATAGCCCAAATCTCCTAGCTTCCTATTTCTAAGAGTTGTTCAAGACCTGACGTCAGACACTTCTTTCCTAAAATCCTTTACATATGGTCTGATCTGATCTGCTCTGACTCAGGTAAGAAACCCGTGCCTCTGACCACTCGGCAGCCGGAGCCGTGGCGTACTACGGAGGTAAAGTACGTGTCAAGACGATAAATCTGCAGGGATATATTCCGTCAGTATAGCTTAGTTGGGAGAGCAATTTACTCCGGAGTGACAGGGCGCAAGTTTGATATCGTCACGGACGAATATGTGTTTTCACAGAGCAATATACACTAGCGTGCAAAAATTAAGGACGAGACGGTTTTTCGAATGTAACGTCGTGCAGAAGTGCTCCACATTGACCCAAATCATACCATAAGATCCCTAAGATATAAGAATATGGGACAAGTGAGCAAAACCGTCCAAACAAGGAATCCAAAGGATACAAAGACACTTTATTGAAAAGGTAGCTTCGAGCACAACTGGACCGAAGACAGAAACGTTCATGTGACAGGCGGCTGCCAAGAAAAATCCAGTCTTTAGTAGGGGATATGATCACCCCTGACTGCGTTGTCGGATTTACAACGTCTGTTCACGCTGAGGACAAGGTTGTCAAGGAGATGTTGAGGCATCGCAGATCATTCCTCTTGTAGCGCCAATCGCAGCTGCGGAATCGTTGCTGGCGGCTATTGACGTGCTTCCAAGCGTCTCCCAAGAAGGTTCCACACGTGTTCGATTGGATTTAGGTCCGGGGACCTTGCGGGCCAATCCATGCGTTAAATATCATCACTCTCCAACAGCTCTGCGACAGCCACTGTACGATGAGGTGTAGCGTTGTCGTCCATGAAGAGGAACTCAGGACCAACAGCACCTCTAAACAGACGCACGTGAGGCAGAAGAACCTCGGTACAATAGCGGACACCAGTGACTGAACCCTCTTGGAATATGTGGAGGTCAGTACGGCTACCAAGCATGATACTTCCACAAACGAGAACTCCGCGACCTCCAAACCGGTCCTTTTCGATGATGTTGGAGGAGTGATTGCGTGTTCTCTGCTCTCTCCAGATGCGTATACGACCAGAATCACTCGTCAGACTAAACCTCAAGACAATATGAAAAATAATTTATTAAAAAGATAAAAGATACCTACGATCTCTCCTCGCAATTGTGAATCATGTCTAGAAGTGCAGAGCCTTTATGCCAAAAGCAGAATGTATATATACACTGTTGTGCAAAAATTAAGGACGATGAGGAGAAATTAGTATAACAGCGGAACGCGCAGGCAGAACGGACCGAAAAACCACTCAGGAGGTAGACTAGGGTTCATTACGGTAGGTCATACGCATATATGCAGCATGACGTAAGATAGGGGAGTGTCGGAAGGGTATAAAGCGCACGGGTGGTGTACGCTCAGCAATTCGGTGAAAGCTATTGCACGGTGTACAGCGGTTTGAATGACGTCGAGTTGCTCCCACCGTGTGATATGGCCAACAGGCAATCCAGTAGACGACATATGGATGACTTTACCCGAGGTCGAGTTATTGGGAAGTTGGAAGAAGATCGGAGTGTTCCTAGTGTGGCCGAGGAGTTGAGGATCGCTCACAGCATCGTTTCACGAGCTTGGAGAGCATTTCGAACGACAGGAACAGCTGTCCGATAATTAGTAGTGGTCATCCACGAGCAACCACTGCGGCGGACAACCGGCATATTTTCCTACCAGCGAGAAGAGACAGACGGCAGACAGCGGAAGAAATCGCAAGGCACATGCAACAGACAACTGGACGTCCGTTATCGCGTTTTACCGTGGACAGGAGGCTGCACAAAGGTAGTATATTTGCACGACGACCAGTACGGGGTGAGCCATTAACGCCTGTTCATCGGAGACGGGGGTTTCTGTGGTGCCAGGAACACAAGAACCGGATACATCAGCAATGGGGTCGAGTTCTTTTTACGGATGAGAGCCGATTTAGTCTGACGAGCGATTCTGGACGTATACGCATCTGGAAAAAGCAGGGAACACGCTATCACACCTCCAACATCATCGAAAGGGACCGGTTTGGAGGTGGCGGAGTTCTCGTTTGGAGCAGTATCATTCTTGGTAGCCGTACTGACCTCCACATATTCCAAGGAGGTTCAGTCACTGGTGTCCGCTATTGTACCGAGGTTCTCCTGCCTCACGTGTGTCTGTTTAGAGGTGCTGTTGGTCCTGAGTTCCTCTTCATGGACGACAACGCTACACCTCATCGTACAGTGGCTGTCGCAGAGCTGTTGGAGAGTGATGATATTTAACGCATGGATTGAACCGCAAGGTCCCCGGACCTAAATCCAATAGAACACGTGTGGAACCTTCTTGGGAGACGCTTGGAAGCACGTCAACAGCCGCCAGCAACGATTCCGCAGCTGCGATTGGCGCTACAAGAGGAATGGTCAGCGATGCCTCAACAGCTCCTTGACAACCTTGTCCTCAGCGTGAACAGACGTTGTAAATCCGGCAACGCAGTCAGGGGTGATCATATCCCCTACTAAAGACTGGATTTTTCTTGGCAGCCGCCTGTCACATGGACGTTTCTGTCTTCGGTCCAGTTGTGCTCGAAGCTACCTTTTCAATAAAGTGTCTTTGTATCCTTTGGATTCCTTGTTTGGACGGTTTTGCTCACTTGTCCCATATTCTGATATCTTGGGGATCTTATGGTATGATTTGGGTCGATGTGGAGCACTTCTGCACGACGTTACATTCGAAAAACCGTCTCGTCCTTAATTTTTGCACGCAAGTGTATATCGCTCTGTGAAAACACATATTCGTCCGTGACGATATCAAACTTGCGCCCTGTCACTCCGGAGTAAATTGCTCTCCCAACTAAGCTATACTGACGGAATATATCCCTGCAGATTTATCGTCTTGACACGTACTTTACCTCCGTAGTACGCCACGGCTCCGGCTGCCGAGTGGTCAGAGGCACGGGTTTCTTACCTGAGTCAGAGCAGATCAGATCAGACCATATATAAATGATTTTAGGAAAGAAGTGTCTGACGTCAGGTCTTGAACAACTCTTAGAAATAGGAAGCTAGGAGATTTGGGCTATAGTGCCCGATAGGAAGGTGACAAAAAGCGAGGTAGACAGGGGTAGGAAGACGCCCTTATTTATTACCGGGGGCCAGTACCCGGGGCCCGACGGCTTAACGTGCCCATCCGACGCACGGCGGATATTTATAGGTTCGTGCGTTCGTACCTGCCTAAGATCGAACATGAGGTCTTCTCCGTGGCAGTCTCCAATGTTGACTCAGGGACGACCGCGGTCCCTGAGTCAGAACTTCGGATGACCAATAGATGGCCACCTGCCCCATGGGTGTGTCCACTTCCTCCCTATAGGTAGTGACCCTAAATTATGGACGGGCAACTTCTTATAGAATTGAATGAAGTCTCTGAAACCCGAAACAAAAGAGGAAAAAGTATACGTAAGCAATAAATCCTTGTTTCATCTTTTTACCGCGCAGTGAAGTTTTATATCTAAGAGCTCACTAATGAGCAAACGATATGAAGAAATTACTGAAGATAATGGTAAAAGCATTTTGCTGTCGGTACTGGCAAGAACGAATTCTGATCCAAATCACGGACCCTTTATGTTCACTCTTCCCTAATTTGCATTTTAAGTTGATCAGTAGGGCCTCAACTTCACTGGCTCAGCAAACGCCGAAATGGTTTACGTTTTGACGACACAAAAATCTGTATAATACACGGCTGGACAATTCCTAAGGACGGATCATAAACGGCTATATAGCGCATAAAAAATAAGTATGGTTGGATGCCAAGTGAAATAAAATAATGTCAGAATGCCAGGACATTACAAGAAAGACAATTTATTGTGCTCTGAAATCCAGAAGGCTTTGGAACGTGTTCAAGGGACAAACAGGCCATTTTGTGCAGAATACGTAAACCTGAAAAAATGCAATTACCGTCCGCAGGCGTTCCGGCGTAAGATGTCAATACGGGATATGGCCACCATTTAAGGCGATACAAGATTCCACACGTCGTGTCATGCTTTGCACAACATTATCAAACAGCTGTTGGGGTAATTTATCCCATTCTTCTGTCAGTGCACGGATGCGGGTGTCCTTGTTTATTGGAGGGCATTGGCGACCAGCAAGACTCCTCCCCAAAGCATCTCACACATTTTCAATGGGATTCAGATCTGGAAAACGTGCTGGCCCTACGAGGCGTTGAATATCCTCGCTCTCAAGACACTCCTGGACAGCGACTGTTCGATGAAATGTTGCGTTGTCGTCCATGAAAATGAATCTATCACCGACAGCACCACGGAACAAGCGAACACGAGGTAGCAGAACATCATTAATGTATCGTTGGCCAGTCATAGTCCCAGTTGGAAGCACATAGAGGGACGTACGACCATCGATCATGATGCCAGCCCATACCATGACACTACATGTCGGATATCGGTCGCTTTCCTGTATGTTTGCTGTACAATATGCTGTACCACTATCTCGCCAGATCAGTTGTCGTCGACAATCAGACGATAGACTGTATCTACTCTCATCTGAGAAGAGGACAGCAGACCAGTCGTTATCAGTCCAATTGCGATGTTGATGGAACCATTGCAAACGGGCGGAACGGTGACGTCTGGACAATGGGATGCACACAACAGGACGGCGGGCGTATAGTCCTCCTTCATGCAAACGTCTGGCGACAGTTTTTCGGGAGATCCGCTTGCCAGTAGCAGCCATAAACTGATTTGCTACCTCACTAGCTGTGCTGCGCCGGTGTCTTTTTGTCGATAGCACTATGTACCGATCTTCTGCAGGTGTCGTACTGCGAACATGACCTCCCCGTGACGTTTGCTACCCTCTCCATTTGTTTGAAATGATTTCCAAAGCCTTGAAACAACACTGTGGCTGACGTCGAACTCCCTGGCAACATCTGTTATTTTTCGCCCTTCTTCAATCTTGCCAATAATACGGCCACGCGTAAAATCCTCTAGGTGATGTCGGGAAGACATACTGAAAATTGCAAGTTCGTCAATTGATTCTTTCCCTTTCAACTTTGCGTTTGAACAAGAACGGTCAATACGCGTCAAATCCTTTATATCTCTTATCAGCGCTATGAAGTCACGAACAAGTTCGGCAATCCAAAATTTGCATACGCACAACACGTCTTACTGTATCCCGCACTTATGCTAATTTCCACATTTTCCTGCCTTCCATTTTATGGTTGCTATCGTTGCTATTGTCATCCGTCCTTAGCAATTGTCCGGCAGTGTATCTATACACTCTACAGAAAAGTCCGTTGAATATGTTTGTTAGCAAACTCTTTCATCACCTTCAAAGCGTGCTCTTAGGTACAGTTTTTTTCTTCTAGCCTTGTTAGCGTAGCATCTTGAGTATGTGTCATACTTAAAAGATTGAATGCAAGATTTCCGAGAACTTTTCCAATCTTTGTCTCTATCGTCTGGAAATTTGTATTTTTGATGAGTAAAACTTTCGCTTGAAAGTATTTCTCATGAAATAATAGCAGTTTTACTTGGAAATTATGCATCACTTTCCTTAATGGTGCCCTTCTGGCTATTTCCAGACTTTTAACTTGTCTTCCGTTTCCTTCTGTTTGTTAGCCATTAATCCAGTATCTTCAGCACATCATAAATAATTGTTGTAAAGGAAAACATCCTACATGTTGGAAGATCCGAACATTATTGACGGTGAAACTTTCAACCAAGACTGAACGCATTTCAACAGGAAGTTCTTTCTGGACTATTATATATATGCACACACCTTCAGATTTAAATATTTTGGAGTTATTGTGAATCTTGATTCTGGTATTGAAGCATCATGCGTATAAATGAACGATAGACTCCACTAGGATTTTTGTTTTAAATCTGCTTCATGATTGTTCATTAATATTGGAATTTATTTAAACAAAATATCTCGTCTCCTTACATGCATCACATTTATAGTGACTCACAAAAAAGTAATTTTCTCAAAATTACTGATGAAATCATCAGTAATTTTGAGAAAATTAAGAGAGTTTTATCTAAGAGATATTTTTCCGAAAATCAGAAACCTCAGAATTCATTATCTGATCTCTACTCTATATAAGTGTTATCGTAAATAAAGGTATGATTCTGAATCGGCCTCATTCCAAATATGTACACTGTTAACAAAAATCGATTTAAAAATTAGAACCTGAACCTACTCGATTTTTTTAAGAACTATCGTATCGTAAACGAGTACATGGCATATTAAAATATAAGTAACCATACGTACTTAGAAATAACTGCGTCAATAAATATAAATATAATCTCGTATTACTTTATTTTAGATATTATAGATTTCAAGAGAAATTGTTTAATAAATGTGGTGTAAAGTGACACACATAATTAATTACTACAACAAAGTCACTGATCACAAGTAATTTAACTATGCGTAAAGTACTTTTATGTACGTTTTTACGTTAACTATATTTGTGTCAATCTCATAAATAATATACTGTCGCTTCACCACTATATTTGTCATAAAATGGTGCAGTTCATTAGCCCAGCATGTGATAACGAGTATATCTATTGTCCCAAATGTGCCATCGAATAATATACTTCCAGTTGATTCTATGGGTAAATGAGTATGTATGGAGTACACACGTTTCAAATTTGAATTCGAACCGCGGATCGCTTTGTGGTTAGAGATTCAGAGTAGTGATGGAGGGACCCCAGGTTCAAACCTAGCCTGATAGGCTAGAACTTGGGTGCTCTCCGTGGTGGTGTGAAATTCTAACAATCGCTGAATATCCGCAGTGCATCGTTTGAACAGGTTAACCGGGGGTCCCCAGGTTAAAGTTTCCAAGCCCCCATAATTTCTGCCTGATTTCTATGTGCAAAACTGTACGGTAGCGCCATCTAGCGTGCTCTCTCTTACAAACAAGGCTGTCAGATTCGCTAGATCTGTTCTAACTTGTTTCTGTGCCCTGCCCGAAAGGACATTTTTGAGTACATTTGAAATATGTGTACTCAAAAATGAGTGCATATATTTCAAATTAGAAATACCAGATATACTCACAATTTATTACCTTTATGTACTCAAAAATGAGTACGTCAATTTTCCGAAATGAGACACAAGTACTCGTAGCTATTATATGCCCAGCATGTACTCAAAAACGAATACATTTTGCTTATTTCTAAGTACCAATTTTGAAGAGTGTTGCCAATAAGGTTATTCTGAATGATATTTACCTACGATTTCCTACCAGATTGTAGTTCATACATAAGTTACTTAAAATCTAAAGAATTTTAAATACGCTTAGTGGTAAAAACCCATCGTGTCTCTCCAAACTCTTTCCCTGTGTGTCTGCAAAGGAAGGCCTTGCGCAAATGTATTATACACCCTTTGCCAAAAAAAGACGCAGCACCCCAAGAAAGGCTTTCGTTTTTGATGAAGTTCCGCATGCAAGTACCTCAGGGCCGAATAGGCGAATGATAAAAAATTAACGATCAATGAAGAAATAATGGCCTGCCACAGGGCATGAGAACCACACATCGAGGAGGGTTTGTCAAGAGCAATGCTCGTTCGCTGGGTCAACTGTAAGACTGGTTTGCGTTTTCATTTACCTCGACATACTGTGAGGAATCCTCGACGTCGGATCCGCGCAAAATACGAGCAGTTGAGTGAGTTTGAGAGAGGTCGTATAATTGGGATGAGATAGGCCGGTTGGTCAAGTTGCCGTATCGCACTGCATATGGGCCGGAGCGAGACGGCAATCAACGATATTGGCACCAATCGGTCGAGGACGGTACAACCTCGCGGGACGCGGGCAGTGGATAGCCGAGGACAACTACAAAATGCGAAAATGGAACTATTGTGAGCGCCGCACAAAAACCGAATTCGTCGCTCTCAACCATCTGTGGCTTTCCCAGGCCTACCTTCGCAATGTTGACATACTTCCGTTGTCATCGCGATCGCCCGACCTCTCCCCGATCGAACAGGTATGGAACATGGTAGGACGCGACCTACGGCCATCCCGGAATGTCGGAGAACTGGCCCGTGATTTGGACACCATCAGGCATACCGAACGTCAGGACAGCATCCGTGAACTGTACGCGCCTATGCCACTCCGGGTAACCGCTTGTATTCGAGCGAGCGGTGGGGTAAGAACGTACTGAGTTTTCTACTCGTACAGCTGCTTTACCCAAATAAACGAATCAATTCCTTTCTTATACATGTATATATTGCACATACCAATTTTCATCTCGACCGCATGACTACTTTGGGGTGCTTTTCATTTCTTGGGAAAGAGTTTACATTCCCATTTTGCTACCCAAATATTTTAACATAATCGCTGATGTGATATACAGGACCGAACTGACGTCAAATAGGACAGACCAACATAAATTCCAAATCTGAAACTTGAACTAACAGTTATAGTTATATACAAAACATTTTATAATGGTATTGCGTATATAAATACACTGCTGGCCACCCGAAATGCGACACCAAGAAGTACACGAGATAAGCCAGATTTACTGGACACATAACAGATACAAAGATGAAACGATTGAGTTTACAGGCCCGTGCGACTTGCGGATCACGCAGACATCAATAGTTCGTGTGGCCCCCATGACTCGCAATAACGGCCGCTACACGCCGTGGCATCGAATGAAAGAGGCTTTGGATGTGGGCTTGCGGTATGTCGGTCCAGGCTGCTTCCACACGTTGCCACAGTTCCTCAGACGTAGCCGCGGGTGGTGATTGCCGGACCACTCGGTTGCCGATCAGTGACCAGATGTGTTCGATGGGCGATATATAGGAAGAACAGGCAGCAGTGAAGAATTGTTGCACGATTCGTGCCACGTGCGGGCGCACATTGTCCTATTGAAACGTGGCGGCTGGCAGGTCCTGCAGGTAAGGGAGGACTACAGGCTCCTAAACTTCGGAGATATGCAAGTGTCATATCCAATTCCGCCCCAAACCATAACGCCAGGCGACGGACCGGTGTGGCGATCCATAATATAGTCGTGATACAGTCTCTCGCCACGGTACCGCCACACGCGGATCCGACCATCGTGGTGTTGCAGGCAGAAGCGGGATTCGTCGGAGAAGACAGTGTCGTGCCATTTCGTTGTCCAAGTGCGGCGTTCAACGGCTAACTGCCGCCGCACTCGCCGATGGTGAAACGTCAGTGGTAATCGGAGCAATGGGCGCCGTGCGACAAGTTCCCGCTCTTGCGGATGACGTCGAACGGTACGTGCTGACACAGATTGTTGCGCAACACACCCTAATTCCTGAGCTAACGTTCGTGATGTGGGGGTGCGAGTCGCCAATGCCCGCCACACAACATGCTGCTCATCTCGTTTGGTTGTGTGCCGCGGCTGCGGCAATCGCTCACGTCGGTCAGTCCGTCCCTCCTGCACACACCGAATTCATACTCGCCTCACTGTGGCTGGATGTCGTCCCACACGGGCGCCGATGTCACGGTACGATAAACTGCTGTCTCGCTAAGCCACTGTCAAACTCCGAAACGTGCTGGAATGACTGACCTATTCTGCGACGAGGCATCAAGAAGCTTCCCACGCACATGTCCGGTAGCAAAACACACTTCCACTACTTACACCCCACCTTCTGTGCACCCTTCCTATAGTGATTCTCGGTGGTGTGCCGGGCACACATGATTTGCATATGCCTTGCAATGCTAATCGTTTGCATATCCTCTTTCGGGCGACGCATGCTGCAAATTTCAGCCCAATCGGATGCTTCCTTCTTTGTGTTGCATTTTGGATGGCCAGCAGTGTATATACACTGAAGAGCAATTGAATTAGAGATACCTGTCTAGTAACGTGTAGCACCACTTTTCGCCCTGATGACGGCGGCGATTCGTCTCGTCTTGGACTCGACTAGACACCGGAAGCGTTGGGAAGCCACACGGATCCACTACCCCTGAACAAGCTCCCACAGTTCACAAAGATTTGATGGAAGGGGTCACAGCCTCGAACATCTCTCTCGATGGCATCTCAGATGTGCTCGATGGTATTGTGGTCTGGTGACCTAGCTGGCCAAGGAAGAGAGGTCACGTCGGTGGAGTGTTCATACAATCTTTCGGATCCAATTCGGGAGCAATGACACGGTGCATTGTCTTGTTGCAGGATGAGGTCCCCAGTGCAATGTTGAAGACGAACAAACGAAAGCAAATGGTCGTCTAAGATATCCCGGTAACGTTGACCTGTGAGGGACGAAGTCACACTTACCAGAGGTCCCACTTCAGTCCACGTAAACAGTCCCCAGACGAGAACGCCACCCCCACCAACTTGAAGAGTACCCTGCTGATAAGAAGGATCCATCGCTTCATGTGGTTTGCGCCGTACTCATATCCTGCCATCCGCATATACGAACGTGAATCTCGACTCATCAGTCCAGGCAACATTTTCCCACAAGTCTAGGGTCCAGTGACAATGTTCCCCCGCCCATGCTAATCTTTGCACCCTGTGATGTGCGGTCAGCAGCTGTACCCTCGTGGGACGATGGCTTCTGTACCCTATAGCGAGGAGATGGTTCTGGATGGTGTAGCTGCTTACACGTTTTTGTGCACCAGCGTTAAATTGCCGAGTGAATTCTTGCACTGTGGCCCATCTATCCGCTGTTACAATGCAAGCTAGCCGACAATGACCTCGCTCATCCACACGCTGTTGTCCACGGCAGGTGGAACTTGCAGGAATGGTTTTACCGGATTCGATGTACGCACGGTGCACCCGTGACACAGTGTATCGTTAAAATCCTAGTGCCTGCACGACTTCCGAGATAGAGTGACCCATTCGTTGGACCCCGACAATTTTCCTACGATGAAATGCGCTTAGATCCTTCGTCTTACACATACTGCGTCCGACTCTTACTGATTCCCGTCGCATCACTCCTTATATTGTTGCATCGCTGCATACGTCATGTCGTTTCCGTTTACTGGGCCGCACACAGCACCACATTTGCATAACGCCATTGTCTCAAAATTTGAGAAGCAAATCACATATGTGACGTCACATATGTGTTTTGCTTCTCAAATTTTAAGTTATAATCTGGCATTGTTCTTGATATGTAACCAATATGAAATCTCAGAATTCAATTATTTTAAATCTGAAGGTGGGTCTATAGTAGACCCGAAAGTGCTAATGTATTTCAACTTTTGATTAGAGTTTTAAAGTTACCATCATCGACTTTTATAATATCGTGTAAAAACGGCAAGTGTTGCTTACAACAATGTAGGATAGGGAAAACACCGTGAGGAAAAAATTACGATCATAAACAAATAAATGTTTGCTCCCTCTACCTTCAGTTTTCGGAAATGTTTGCCTTTATTTTTAAGGTTTTGGTGCATCTGCTGGATTTGAACTATTGCGCTCAAATGCAGCTTACGCACAAAAAAGCTCCATGCCAAGCAGCTAGATTGTGTCAATAGACGTAGGGTCCTTCTGCTGCAAGACAAAGCGCGTCCATACACCGGAGGGCCAAAACATTATGACCACCTGCCTAATATGATGTTGGTCCTCCACGTGCCGCCCAAACAGCTCTGACCCGGCGAACAATGGACGCCACAAGACTTCTGATGTGCTATCTGGTATCCTAACGTCAGCAGCAGATCTTTTAATTCTTGTAAGTTACGTGGATGAGCCACCGCAGATCAGATTTGCTGTTCCAACACAAATAACAGATGCTCGATTGCATTCAGGTCCGGAGAATTTGGAGACCAGAGCAATGCATGCATGGAAGTCTTTCTCGTGTTCCGCGAACCATTCTCGAACAATTCGGGAGGTGTGACATTTCGCATTATCTGCTGAAACAAATTAGTATAATCATGCAATGCATTGATAAGCTTTCCAACGTACCAGAAATCATTGCTCAAGTGGTGAGGATAATGGCCGTGGAATAAATCTCCTCCTGTGACCTGACATTTGACCCCATTTCGATGATATTCAACAGAACCGGTTCAGTGTACCTCCGTAACAACATACTAAATTTTTGTCGCAATAAAAGCATTTTAGTCAAGTTATGAGGATAATGGCTGTGGAATAAGTCCCGCTCCTGTGCCATGATCTTTGACCCCATTTCGATGATATTCAACAGAATCGGTTCAGTATACTTTCGGAACAAAATGATAAAGTTTTGTCGCAATAGAAACATTTTTAGTCAAGTTACGAGGATAATGGCTGTGGAATAAATGTCGCCCCTGTGCCCTGACCTTTGACCCCATTTCGATTATATTTAACAGAACCGGTTTAGTGTACCTCCGGAACAACATACTAAAGTTTTGTCGCAATAAAAGCATTTTTACATAAGTTATGATGCATAAGGGCGATGGAATAGATCCTTCTCCCATGTCCTGAACTTTGACCCCATTTAGTCCACTTTAAATAGGGAACGTTCCCATACTGGGAACGTACCCAATTGCACCAGAAGGAAGCATCTTCTGGATGGCACCAGAAGATGCTTTCTTCTTGTGCCATCATCCACTCACCCGAAAGCCACGAACTATACTGGTTTATTTTTCGAAGAACGAATATGCCGAGCTTTTCTTTTCTCGGGCCTAACAATTGGCGATCGTCACCTCTTAGCCGAATCCATCGTCCAGCGTCCTGTTCTGGTCTCTCTACATCCGGTACGCCCGGAGATATCTGATGATATGCTGTGTGCTGCACTTAGTCGATGCACCAGAGTAGTCGGCTCAGTGAAGACTCTCTTATCTTCCCCTCTGACCAGATGACAAACATATCTGTGGCTTCCGTACAACTGCTCGCATCATCTTCCCGTCGGAAGAGCATCTCATAAATTTTCCACGGTTCCTCGATGTTCGTTGCGGTAACGGGCGCCGCCGATTAAGCTCCTCAACTCTGCTCATTGCTCATGCTGCAAGGCTTACGGCCATCAGCAGGCTCATTGCCCCCATGCAGAGCCACTGACTCCTGGAGCTCCAAATTAGCATTCTACCTCTTCCTCCGTTTCTGCTGCCATGCCTCCTCCTGCGTCTGCACCTCTTGAACCCAGTTCTGCCGAAAATCTGATTAGAGCCTTCGATCAACACGCGTCTTCCGATGTTGCTTTCTCCACTCTGTCGGATTTTCCTCCGCTTGACTCCTCCTTGCCTTCCCGTGTTCTCCCTCCATCAGAGGATATCACGGCTGATCTTCAAGCTTCATTCACCGTCGGCACTTTTGCTCCAGGCGATGAGGTGGAGCTTTCCTCTGATTCCCCATCTCGTGTGTCATGGATCCACGGCAAACGTCGCTCTACTACTAGTACCGAATCCCGGAGGAAAAAGAAGTCACCTTCTCCGACTGGCCGCCCACATCGTTCCACCCGTCTAGCAGGCTCCAAGTCACGCCTGCCACGCTCTAGCTCTTACTTTTCAAAGTCCAAGAGTCCTCAATCGACGTTTGAAGATTTATCGACTTTGCTTACCAATGCCTCTCTTCCTACAGAACCTGTTTCCTTTGAAGATCTTTACGAATTTCTCACTCTTAAAACAAATCTGGAGTCTTCTCTCATTTTTTTACAACAGTTAGAAGCAGTTCTTCTCGAGGTCTTCGACCAAGCAACCCGACTACGTCTTGTGGTGTCGCGGTATCATCAATCGCCTCGACACATTCCAGAAAGCTGCCATAGCTGCCCTTCATCTGACGTCGGACTTACCCATTCAAGGTCGCCACTCTGAATTGTATGGGGTTTGCAAACCCCTCGCCAACGATCTCGTTCTGGAAGATCTCTTGCCTCTTGGGGCCGACTTACTCATTCTGCAAGAGACGAACAGCCATTCATCGACACTTTTTCTTAGATATCGCACTTGGGACTTCAAGGTTCACCATGCTTTCTGTTACTCTGTGCACGGTGGTACATCAGGAGTATCCGTCTGCCATCTCCGCATGCCGTGAAAGCTCCTTTTATGCTATGTGGTCGCCAGTGACCCCGTGGTTCGCTGTTACACCAAGTCCGTTACATCTTCCGGTGAGTTAAGACTCTGCATTAACTTTTTGAAGTTATTTCACTGCGGTGCCCCGCCTGTGATCATTTTGTTCTTCCGCAAGCATTGCTCTGTTTGCATCACGTTGTAAACTTGTCATTACTCATCCAATGTACATATCATCGCTTTTATCAGTTTGCATCATTCCTGTTCTTTTTTTCTTTGAGACGATTCCATGTTGCTCGTCTCCTCTGTTTTGTTACATTAAAGCGATTCGGAAACCACCTTTGTCCTTAATGCAAGCACTGACCCTTCGAGACATGCTTTCGACAAGGTTTTGGAACACAGCGATAAGTATGCGCTTCCATTCAGAACATAATGCTGCCGCTAACTGTTGCGTAGCAGTAGACCTTGGTTCCAAACCTTTTATGCGGCGCTTTAATTCATTCCATAGGAGCTCTATAGGATTAAGATCAGGGCTCTGTGCTGGCCAGTACACAACAAACGATACGGAGTTATCGTTAAACTACTCCGTAACAGTCCTTGCTTTATGGGACGTAAGTCGTGTCTGTTTTGAGCTCCGTGTTTCGCCGTCTACTGAGAGTGTTTTGTGTGCTCTGTCGTTTAACGTTTGTGCGTGCCATCAAGACGAAGGTTGTATCTTTCATTTAAGACATCTCCTGAGTCGGTGAGTACCATTTTTAGTTAGCTATCAGCACTTTATTTTCTCGACCAGTTGGTCGTTTTTACTAAATTAGGCCTCGCCATCAGCGATGGCGACTGCTGATAAGAGCAGCGTTCCAGTTCTCGTCACAGCTTCTCCTACTACGTCGATCCTGATCTCTGACGGAGCAAACCAATCAGCGTCCTTCCTTGATGATAAGGAATATCGTCCTCCTCCTGATGCCTATTGCTCTTCTTCTTCCACGCTTCAACTCTCTGACTCCACCCTCAAGTGGGGAGGCTACGTCGTTCGTTTCTGATGCTGCCGATGACGTAATGGATATATCTGAGGGCGTTGCTTCTCTGCCCTCGGTAACCTTGCCCAGCGTTGTGTCAGCTCCTTCATCCAGCGCTGCACCTCTGCCTTCCAGTGGAGATTTGTCTTCCCGCTCTTGTTCTAGCGTTTTCTCAGGGGCGTCCCTACCGACGCAAGCGACTCGCCTTCCCCTTGCGGATGCCCATGTCCAGATTCATGGTGACTCACTTCAATTGGACGTTCCGCACTTCTCACCGGCTGCGCAGGAACTTCACCCCACCCGCGAGTTGGGAGTGTGCCTAGATGCTCTTCCGAATACACCGTTGAAGGTCTATTGTGATACGCTCCTTGCTTTTCTTCCATCCGGAGCCATTACTCACCTCACTCGCCGGCCGCGGACGGTGATTGTTTATTTCACATCCAAAGAGCATGCAGACACGCTTCTAAACTTTGGTCTTCACCTGGGAGATCACCACCTTGTAGCTGAACCGATCGCAAGGCGCTCTGTTCAGGTCTTTTTTTTTTTGGTTGGAGGTTTAACGACCACCGTGAGCAACTCAATGGGCTATAAGCAGTCGCCCGTCCCTAATTTAGGGTCACTGGTTCCAGGGAAGGGAGAGAGCCAGTGCCGTAAGACAAACACAACATCCATGCCTGACCGGGATTCAAACCCGGACCCCTTACGGACGAACGATCAGAGGCCAGCGCCTTAGACCACTGCGCCACCGGGGTGGCCTGTTCAGGTCTCCTTGAATCCGGTGCCCACCGAAATCTCGGATGCGATGATATGTACTGCACTTAGTAAGTGTGGTAAGATTGTTGGTCCTGTTATTACACATTCAGCTGCGCCCAAGGATCCTGCAAATAAGAATGTTCGTAGTTTTCGCCGGAGTGTTCGACTCATCTTTCCATCAGAGGAGCATCTCCGTAAGTTCCCACGGATCCTAAACGTCCGATGTGGGCAGCTCTCCGACAAAATTGACATGCTAACATCAGAACACTGTGCTAATTGCAAACAACTTGGGCATCAGCGTGCTCGTTGCCCCAACAACGAGTACCCAGCTCCCACGGCTTCCAGAGTGCCTACCGCCTCTAAGCAGCCTCCTGCTACATCTCTATCTCTCCACCTGAACCGTCTTCTAGTGTGCCAACTGCCCCTGGGCCGAGTTACACAAAAAGTATATCTAAAGCCTCTTGTCAACGAGCGTTTTTTGATGCTGACATCACCTCCCACCTTCACTTTCCAGTGCTCGCCTCACCTATTACTCCTGATCACGTGGCAATATCGGGAGACCTCGCCGCTGGTTTCCCACCAGTCTTCACTGTTGGTGCCTCCGAGTGTGACGGCAGCGCCGAAAACTCCTCTGACTCTGCGTCTACTTCACGAGCATCGTCGCTCCCTGGAAAACGCATTTCTGGCACTCGTACAGGTACCCGACGTAAGAGGAAGAAGAAGAAATCTCCCTCTGCGGATGGGAAACCGTTCCGTGCTTTCAAATCTTCAGGAGATTTTTCTCCCTCTCCTGCGCCAACAGAAATTGAAAGGGACACTGATGATGATGGGTCTCCGCCTTCGTTTGACGTCTTTTCAAGTGTACTCTCCAAATGTGGTACTCCTTCAGAACCTCTCAATCTTGGAGATTACTATCAGTTTTGCACCCACACCACGAACCTGGAGTTGACGAATGACTACCTCCGAGAGCGCGAAGACATTCTTTCCGCGCTGCTCCTGCAAGCCGGATGCATTGCTAAGTACCTTCGTGGGTTTGCACATGACCCCCTGCACCACTCATGGACTCTTGACTGCGTAAACCGATTACAACAACTCCTGAAAGTTGCTTCGCGACTCCTCCAATCAACGACTGACCAGTCCATTCAAGGTCACGACCCTTAATTGCAGAGGGTTTGCTAGCCCCCTAGCGCATGCTCTTGTAATGGAAGACCTCTCGCCCCTCCGGGCCGATCTGTTACTACTGCAAGAAACAAACTGCCATTCCTCCACTCTGTTTACTTGCTGGCGTGCTAGAGATTATGTGTTCCATCATGCATTTCGATATTTATCTCATGGTGGGCTTGCTATCGGAATACATCAGCAATTCCGATCCACCCTCACTGCACTCTCAGTGCAGAACTCATGCCGGAATTCACTCCAGCAAGTCCCCTTCACAGTTGGCGGAGCTCGATTTCACATCTTTAATGTGTATATTCCGTGCATCTCTATTCGTTTATCCATCTTGTTCACCAAACTCCGTCAAGCTCTCTCAAAAGTCTCGCCTTCGGATCGTGTGCTCTTGGGTAGAGACTTCAATTGCACCCTTGACCCGGCACTGGATCGCTCTCCTTCGTCACGAGAGCGTCGGACGGATCTTGTCGCACTACTCCATGACCTTGTTGCTGATTTCTCCTTCACCGATGCTTATAGGCGCCTACATCCACAAGAGACCTCACACATGTGGTGCTCGTCTGGGAGTCAGCTTCCATCGACTGCACGCCTGGATCGGGTTTACGTTTCCACACCGCTTCTTGCGTCTATTACCGAGTTGCGACATCAACCTACTGCTTCCTCAGACCACTGCACGGTCACCCTCACAGTGTTTGTGGCGGTGTCACTCCTCGGACTGTACGTCCGTGGACGTTTGACTTCAATCTCCTCACTGATCCTGACTTTTGTGTCTCTGTCCGTTCTTTCCTAGCTGCTCGTCGCGCAGGGTTGCACTCCGCACCCTGTACCTTGACGCATTGGCTTCATGTGAAGCATCAGCTCATCTTACATATCAAGCAACGTTCCTTCACCATGACGACTTCCAGTCAGATGCGCCTCGATCACGCCAGGCAGATGCTCGCACTGATTGGGTTGTCAGATCCGCTGTTTCCAGCATACCAAGCGGAGCTCCAGGTTTGCTGAAACCTTTTGCGCAGCAAGCACTTTTCCGTCTGCGTATTAAACATCTGAATCCGGAGTAATGCACCTATGATTTTCTAACATCAATGGAATCTGCACGTAAGTCTTCTATCTCGCTGCGTCATCTTCGCCTCCCCTCTGGCGAAATAACATCCGATTAGGCAGCGATTTGCTCTCACGTTCATCAGTTCTATACCACCAAGTTCAGTGAAACTCCTCCCCCTCATCGCTCTGCTCTCCCCCATCTTCTCAATAACCTGCTTCAAGTTCCGTCTCATCTTGCTCACACCCTGTCTCTCTCACCCACATCCACGGAGGTGTCCTTCCCTTAACCCCCATGCCGCTCCGGGTCCGGACGGCCTCTCTTTTCCTTTTTATCGTGCGTTCTTGCCTCTTCTGTTGCCTTTGCTCCTGTCCGCTTTTTCTGCTGCATTTAACTGCTCCTCCCTCCCGATAAGTTTCACGGACGCACATGTAGTTCTATTTCCCAAGAAGGGTGACCCTCTTGACTAGGGAAATTGGCGCCCCAATTCTCTTCTCAATCAATATTATAAACTCTATACTAAGCTTCTTTCCCGTCGACTAAAATCTGTCCTTCCTCACATCCTTGCTGACTCTCAAAGTTCTACTGTTCCTGGCCGTTCTCTTTCCTCCAATGTTCAACTTCTTCGCGATCTCATTCATCTTGCCAACACTCATTTTGAACCTCTTGCTCTCTTTTCCTTAGACCTCCGTTCCGCTTTCGATAATATCTCAGACGCCTATTTAACACAAACCCTGCTACACTTTGGTTTTCCTCCACATTTTGTCTCTGTTCTTCTCTCCCTCTACCGGAACGCCGTTTTCCATGTCAAGACGGCATCTTTTCTCACAGCACATGTTCCCTTCAAGCGGGGAGTTCGTCAGGGCTGCCCGCTTTCTGGTCAACTGTTCGCGATTGCGGTCGAACCCTTTCTACGCTCTCTGCAAACATCTCTCCTAGCACAACTTCCACCACCAGTTGCCAGCTCACGGCATCACTCAGTCATTTACTCTGCCTATGCAGATGACATTACCGTCTGCATTCGTAGCGACTCACAGTTCCAACTGCTTCGTCATTTGTTCTCCGCATGTGCTTCATGTTCTGCAGCTGAACTGAATACGTCTAAGAGCACTGGATTGTGGTGCGGGCCGTGGTCCAATCGCATGGATGCTCCATGGGGGGCCACATGGTCATCCACTACCCAACGCTTCCTGGGTGTGCACTTAGGCTCACCACAAGCTACATCGGGTGCAACTCGCACGGAACTCCATCCTCGCCTCCTCCGCACAGCTGCGTTCTGGTGTCGTGCGCAGTTCTGTACGTCCTACTACCAGCGTGCAAATCTCACCAGGACATACCTTTTGTCCATTTGCAAGCATTCTTGGATTTCATCTACGACCCCACTTTTCTGTTTTATTTTTTCTTTTATTGGAGCTTTAACGACCACCGTGAGCATCTCAATTGGCTATAAACAGTCGGCCGTCCCTAATTTAGGGTCACTGGTTCCATGGAAGGGAGAGAGCCAGTGCCCTAAGACAAACACAACATCCATGCCTCACCGGGATTCGAACCTGGAACCCTTTCGGACGAATGATCAGAGGCCATCGCTTAGACCACTGCGCCACCGGGGCGGCCCGCTTTTATGTTTCCAGGAGGTTACACGCTGCCTTACTCGAGTAATGTGGGCGGGTCCTCACTGGATTAGCGTCCACAAGCTCTGTGCTCCTCCCTCCTATGGTGGTGCTGGCCTACGTGATGTCCCGCTGTCAAGCAAGCCGAGTGATCAACTTCATTCACCTTTTCACGACTCCAGTGGCTTCCGCAGTTCAGGTACGTAACGTTCTTGCCTCCTTGCGTAACACTCATTTTTCCTTTCTTTCTTTAGTTCTCATGGATTGCTGTACTTCCCCCTCCAAACTCCCACCTGCATATTCTGAAGCCCTCACTCACCTTCGCTCTCTCCCCCTCATTCGCTCTCCTCCCTCTTCAACTCTAGAGCTTCTTTCTGAACCCCTCTTCTTCAACTCCGTTGTTCATCCCCCCACCTCCCCTGCTTTTCATTCCCCTCTTGGCTCCGAGCAAGTGTAGTAACCGTACAAGACCTCACTAACTCGGATCTATCCTGGCGCCCTTTCTCTGGCCTCCCCCTGCTATTCTTTCTGTCCCCATTCGCCCGTTTGGTCCATGACTCCCTGCTTACTGCACTTCTTTCGCTTTTCCCTGATCTTGTCTCCCCCACCGGTCTCGTCTCTGTCTTTTCTGCCCCTCTTCCGCTGTCGTTTTTCCTCCGACCCTCAGACTCGGTTCTTCCTCTCTCCTCTCTCTCCTCTAAATCTCTTTATCGTTTTCTAGTGCACCTTGCCATCCCTTCACCGCTTTCTATTCTCGAGGTTCCCCCTGTTTCTCTTCCTCTTGTATGGGCCGCTGCCCGCTCACCCTTATCCGCCCTTCTTGAAATTAATACCCATGGCTCTTTTTGTATAATCGCCTTCCTGTTCCGTATTTTCTCTATCGCATGTCCCTTCTCTCCTCTCCTCTCTGCTCCTTCTGCGCACAGGAGGCAGACGTTTCTCACGTCTACCTTTACTGTCCCATCCTGATGCCTCTCCTCGACCAGGCTTTCGGGATTGCCAGTCGCTCCTGTTCTCAAGATCTTCCGTTCACTGCCTACAGACATCGTCTTCTGCGGGCTCATCCACCTACGCCTCTTCCGTCAGTATGTGCCTATCTTTTCGTGCTGGTTAAACACGTTATTTACGTATACCTTCAACAACTCCGCAGCGTTTCCTCGCCGGTCTCTTTACACCAGGCCAGCGCAGCACTTTTGTGCCATTTCCGAGATCGAATGCTTTCTCGACTCCGCCTGGAGTACCAGTCGGCTTCTTCTAGTCGTCGAGAAGCCACCTTCTATGCTACCTGGGAGCCGGTCGCTCCATGGTTTGCGGTTCATTCTGGACTGCTACACCTATCAGTACCCTAGGACATTCTACACCTCCTTTGCTGAGTTCCGTGGCACCCTGGTGCCCCTCCTCCACTCTACGACTCGTCTCGATGTATATCAGTTGATCGTGCTACAGCCTATGCTGTAATACTCAAGTTTTTGTTTTCTCGTTTTCAGTGTGCATATCATTGTGATCTTGTCATTTGAATTGTTGTTCTTCGTGTTGTACTATGCTTTACCATATTTACATTGTTATCAGTGTGCCCTCTGATTCCGTGACCTCCCGTCACTTTTATGTACTTGGGGCTGTACCCTCGTCACCGTAAGTGCTTTCTGTCTATGCACGTAGTGTATTACACCGTGTTCCTGTAGTGTGTTTTACTTTGAGATGTCATGTGGTGTACGTCTCTATCTCCCAATCGTTATATTTGCCGCACTCACACACCTTCTTAGTGTTTAGCCATTTTCATTGCACCTGTTTGATTTTTGTACAGTTCTATACTTCCACATTGTGTAAATACTATTTTCGTGCTTTCACATTGAGTTAATGCTTTGATCGTGCACGTACAAATTTATGATAAATTCGTCATCTGTCAGAACCAATGGCTTGTCCTGTGCTTTCACTTTATGCATATACTCATAACATCCCAGAGTGCACTCATGGTTTATCGTGTGCTTTTTACTGTACTTGTAACATTTCTTGCGCTGTATCGTGTCTTCACATTGTGTACTTTATTTGGTCATCCCTGTGTATAATATGGTTCATCATGTCTTGTTAATGTACCAGTTACATCTATTGCGTCGTACAGTGCTTTCATTTTGCGTTGATTCCTCTTGTCATCCCAGTGTGCATTCCTAGTTTTGCTCTGTGATCTTACTGTTCCTTCTGCATTTTTTGTTCGTGCAATCTACGCTACCGTTGAATTGTGAATGCTAATGTAATCTCAGTGTATTTTCATGCTTACTCGTGTACATTAATTACCTTCATCCCGCATGATTATGTTGCTTTGTTGCCCTCGTTAAATAACTTGCACAATTGTGCACGCTGTGTTTTTATCTCATGTATGTAATGTTTTACCTTCACGGCGGTGTTTGTGCTGTTCTTTTTCTAATTGTGTACTATTGTTTCGCCTGTGTTATCCTGTAAATCATGCCCAGCCAATGTCATGTGACACGATGTGTTTCTCTCTGTAACTTCTCCTGCAATTTTAGGCAATAAGCTTTGCTTGCAGCATTTGTTATTCATCCCCATTGTCATTGCAGTGTATATACCATCATTTTTTTAACAGTTTGTATTATTTCCCAGTGAGACGCCCAACGCTGTACGTCTCCCTCTTATGTTTTCTTATAATGAATAATAATAAAGCGATTTTGAAACCTTGCTTTATGGTTTGGTGTATTATCCTGCTGGTACCAACAAGGCTCGGTTCCATAGTTTTGCGACAGAATTGGTATGCCATAATTGTCCAAAATATCGAGGTAGATGTCATGGTTAACCGGTTTGCCCAGGATAACCAATGGGCCGGGACCATACCACGAAAAACACCCCCACACGAGTACACTGCCAGCTCCAAACTTGATCGCAGGAACAGTACATTGTGGTAAATAGCGTTTCTCCGGTTACCGCCATACCCACACACGGGACCAGATTGATGGATCGTATATCTGGATTCATCAGTCCATAGGAACCATTTCCATTGATCTACGGTCCACGATAAATGTTGTTTATACCATGCTAAACGGCGAGTAACATTCCGAGTGGAGATGAAAGGCTTATGAGCAGCCGCACGACCACGGTAACTCATTGAATGAAATTCTCTGCTATTAGTACGTGTACATACCGCGGTTCTAGCATTTGTACTCACCTGCACACTTTGGTCTTGTGCAGTACTCCGTCGATTAGCTTTAACGACTCTTCTGAGGCTTCGACGTCCTCTATCACTGATTTTCTTTGGCGTGCCGGTACGTTTTGCTGCTTTAGGCAAGCCATGTGTCTTCCACTTATTCAGTACATGCAAAACAGTTGAATTGGGTGTGTTTAAACGCCTCTCGGTTTCTCTTATGGACAACCCTCTAATATAACACCCAACAATCTTTCTTCCTCAAAGTCAGTTCTCTCCCGCCGCGATTTTTTCACTCAACCTCATAGTGCGATATGATAGCTGTCAGCTGCAGACTTGTTTTTATTCCATTTTCAGCTGAACAGCGCATCTTAACAACGCTGCGGAAACGTTCATTTGCTTTTGAAGTGTTGTCCGGTGACTTTTGCCAATACAGTGTATATTTTTGCACGCTAGTTTGCTGGATAGGTATTTGACTGTTTCCCTGACGGCAGTCTCTTTAAATTTCGTGTGAGGGGCAATTTGTTTAAGAGAAGAATAGAAAGAAGAATAGAAGAATCCTTCTAATAGAAGAATATAAAGGATAATAGAAGAATTTTTCCAATAGAAGGATAAAAAGAAGAAGAATAGAAGAATTACCCCTGACAAGAACTTAAAAGAGACTGCCATCAGGAAAACAGTCGAAGTCCTATCAACAAACTAGCGTGCAATGCTATGGTTTCACTGAATTACCAATGGTTTAGCATGCGTTATTAACAGGTAGAAACACATCACTACGCGCCATATAAATGCGTCATAAAAGTTCATGTGATATGCTCGTGATGTCCCCCACGTTATTTTTAAAAATCGTCTTTGTTCTTACGGTTCCGATTCCGTGCATTTTTGTCTACTACTGCTTTGAAAAAGCCTCCCAGTGGAGTGCGAAAGCTTCGCGAATCTTAGTACTTACCACGCCACAAAAATAAACGGATTTAATACGCTATATGCGTCTCTTGAGTGTTCACAGTCAGTATTTATAATAACGCGAAAAGGACATTTTCTGAGAGAGATTTGAGAACTGAGAATGTAGACATCAGTATTGTATTTATTATATTTCTTGTTTTAAACTATCTGGTTCTGAATTTGTAAGATTTTGATGTGTATTTTTACTTTCTTTTTAAGGAATTAAACTTTTGTTAAATTACACATAAGGCGCTCCTTTATTAAGTACTTCATTTTCGAAAGAGCTAGCCTTGATGATAGCTCGTAGGTTTTCAACGAGGTACAAATCTGGAGAGTTTCCAGGATGATCAAGCACAACGATTTGGTGTTTTGGATAAATTCCGGAAATTTCCGCCATGTTTGTCATGGCTTAAAACCGAGCTGCGAAAAATTTCGTCTCCATTCTGGGGTCTCTGTAGCGCTGGAACTATTTTGCCGCTCATTTTATCGATGCATTTATCGGAACTCATCAAATCGAACAAGACTTCTGGTTCCACTGAAAGTAAAACATATTTAAATCGTTATTTCTTTTGGTAGGATGTTTCGCATACTCACAGGTTTAAAAAAGACTTCTGATAATTCTTGTAGTACAATCTTGAAAAAAAAATTGAGTTTCATTACTGGAAATTGCTTTTTACAAATCTTTACATGTTGCATATTTCCTCCGTAGCAAGTGCTTTTTATTTATGGAGACGGATGAAAACATTTTTTTATCTCTTTTCATAGTACTTCCAAATTCAAGAAGCGTACGTAGCAAAACTAAAGATTCAACAGTAAAACTTCGAGACACCAGATCCCAATGAAGATCTTTGCTTCTTTTCTGAAGAGCTTCGTCGAAGTATTTGTCGTTGCTTTTAGTTTCTACAATACTTTAATTTGGCGAAAACTGATCCTATTTCACAGTGGTCGGGAAAAATCTCAAAATATTTTATTTTCGCCCAACCGTATAGTCGTATCAGTATCGATAACGCTCACTTTTAAGATGCAAAACTTTTGAGCGCTTCTATGGAGCAATACACTCTATACTGACAAAAGTCACCGGACACCCCGTCAAAACCAAATGAACGGATTCGCTGCGTTGTTAAGATGCGCGGTACAGCTGCAAACGGTACAAAAACAAGCCTGCAGCTGACCGCGATCATATCGCACTGTGAGATTGAGTGAAAATGTCGCGGCGGGAGAGAACTGACTTTGAGAAAGGAAAGATTGTTGGGTGTTATATTAGTGGGTTGTCCATAAGAAAACCGGGAGGCGTTTAAACATACCCAAGTCAACTGTTTTGGATGTATTGAATAAGTGGAAGACACATGGAGTGCCAGAAGTAGCAAAACGTACCGGTAGACCAAAAAAATCAGTGATAGAGGACGTCAAACCCTCAGGAGAGTCGTTAAAGCTAATCGAAGGAGTACTGCACAAGACCTTAGTGTGCAGGTAAGTAAAAATGCTGGAACCTCGGTATGCACATGTACCACTCGCAGAGAACTTCATTCCATGGGTTACCGTGGTCGTGCGGCTGCTCATAAGCCTTTAAACTCCACTCGGAATGCTAGTCGTCCTTTAACATGGTGTAAAGAACATTTATCATGGACCGTAGATCAATTGAAACGGGTCCTATGGACTGATGAATCCATACACAAACACGCCATCATTCTGATGTCCGTGTGTGGGTATGGCGGCAACCAGGGGAACGCTATTTATCCCAGTACACTGTTTCTACGGTCAAGCTTGGAGCTGGCAGTGTACTCGTGTGGGGGTGTTTTTCCTGGTATGGTCCCGGCCCATTGGTTATCGTGGAAAAACCTGTTAACCAGCACGTGTTTCTCGATAATCTGGACAATTATGCTTTACCAACTTTTTGGCAATATAATGGAACCGAGCCTTGTTGGTATCAGCAGGAAAATGCACCGAGCCATAAAGCAAGGGCTGTTACTGCGTGGTCTGACAATAATTCCGTATCGAGTGTGGACTAGCTTTCACAGAGCACTGATCTTATTCCCATGATCACGTATGGGATGAATTAGAACACCGAATAAGAAATTTGGAACTAAGGTCTACTGCTAAGCAACTGGTAGGTGCAGCATTATGTACTGAATAGAAGCCCATACCTATCGCTGTGTTCCAAAACCTTGTCGAAAGCATGTCTCGAAGGGCCAGTGCATGCATTAAGGCTAAAGCTGGACCGACACCGTACTAATGTATGTCAATAAATGCTATGTTGTGTTTCTCTTCTAGGTGTCCGGTGACGTTTGTCAACATAGTGTACAATGAGTGTATTAAAAACAGAGCAAAAGAGAACAAACAAACTGGTGTGTATGACAGGCAGTGCAGCACCCAACTAAGAGAGCTGCGTAAAACCAGATGAAAGCGGTTTTCCCCCGAATTGTTTGAGGAGCTGCCTTATTCCCATTCGTCGCATATGAAACCACACCACAGAGGGCGTTAGTAGCAATTCCTATTAGTGCATGTTCTACTAAACCTGGAAATAAGTTTGGAATTTTCTTTTGTAAACCGGTTCTATTGACACTATGTATAACATTGCGCATCAGAAGTTTCCGGCTAGTCGTCCAATTTGAATCGGGATTCGAGTCTCGGATGAGGAATGAGAGATATGCTGGTCTAATGGCACTGGTTCTGTTCCTCATTTGTGGCCAGTGGCCTTAAATTATGTTCGGGCGACAGCTTATACCGGAAAATTATACATGATGTTATCTGTGTAAGATGAACAAATCTCACATCACTGTAATTCAAAGGCCCTGAATAATACACACGGTAACACCCGTGAAAAATGTACAAAGCTGGTAGCAATGGTCTAAGCGATGGCCTCTGATCATTCGTCCGAAAGGGGTCCGGGTTCGAATCCCGGTAGGCATGGATGTTCTGCTTGTCTTACGGCACTGGCTCTCTCCCTTCCCTGGAACCAGTGACCTTAAATTAGGGACGGGCGACTGCTTATAACCCATTGAGTTGCTGAAGGTGGTCGCAAAACCTCCAATCAAAAAATAAAAAAAGAGCTGGTCCAGAACTCTAATTCACTAGTTCTTGATTTGAAGAGTTGGAGGTCCTGAATATCAGTGTAAATGATAGCACCGGTGAAAGATGCACAAAATGTACACTATCGTTAACTGATTCTCGGTTTGAATAATTGAAAGCTTGAACACTGCAAATGATAGCACCCGTGAAAGATGCACGAAGTATACACCAGTTAAACTAACTCTGGGTTTGAATAGTTGAAAGCACTGAACAGAGATCCAGAAAGCGTAGACCACTGTAAACTAACTTTCATTTGAATAGTTGAAGATTCTGAACACTGCAAATGATAGCACCCGAATGATCCACAAAGGGTACACCACTGTAAACTAACTTCGATTTGAATAGTTGAAGGTCAAGAACACAGTAAATTATAGCACCCGTGAAAGATGCACGAAGTGTACACCAGTTAAACTCACTATTGGTTTGAATAGTTGAAAGTCCTGAGCACTGTAAGTGATAGCACCAGTGAAAAGTTACGATACGTGCACCATTGTTAATTAACTCTTGTTCTGAATAGTTAAAAGTCCTGAAAACTGTAATGATATCGCACGTGAAAGATGTACAAAGTGTACATCATTTAAACTAACTTTTGGTTTGAATAGTTGAAGGTCCTGAATACTGTAGACTATTTTACCCGTGAAAGACGCACAAAACGCATCCCTTTGTAAATTACTAACTGTTGATTAAATAGTTGAAAATCCTGAAGGTGGTAGCGGTGGAAAAGGATGCACAGATCCCAGTGTTGCCTCCATACGCATATGGAAATGCCGTGTGGTTGATATTTTGATTTTAGTGGTGCAAACGTTGCAACGGGCGAAAGGGTATCTGTAATAACAGTTTCTTACGGAAACCGCTGTGAAGTTGGAAAAACTGTACTATAGTGGACTCGCGATAAATTGAACTAAATGCGAAGTTAATTCTTACGGGCTATCCAGAAACCACGTATAATTAATTAAAGAAATACGCAACTAATTCACGAACAGCTTTTGCAAAAAATCGCATATGTTTATAAATATGAGTTTCATATTTAAAAAACAAATTTTATAGCAATTTAAGTACTGGCACAATTATATTAGGTTGTTGCAGAAGGACCGTAGGAAAATGGACGGAAATTTCAAACACATAAATATGGGGCAAAATAAACTTTACTAATCAAACTAATCACGGCCATCAAAAGCATAAAAAATTACAAACGAGTTACAGGCTTTTTCATGCCATCGTGAAAAAATGTCTAGCCTCGGCATGCAACAAACTCACCGAAAACGATTTATTCTGTAGAATAGAGTCGAAGTTCTTGAAGAAGTGGTAATCCGTAGGCTACAGATCAGGTGAATTAGACGGGCGAGGTAAGGTATCATACGTCTAGTGGTGCAACTACTGGATTGTGTGGCGTACTACGCGGGGTATCACGTTACCATGGAAAAGTATTAGCCCATGGCGACTGACCAATCCCGCCTGTTTGCTGGCACTTTTCCATGCATAGCTACAGGTTCTTGACAATACCTGTTCACTGTGATGGTCACCTGGTTTGTAAGGAGGATTAGTGGACCACATAAGCTACGGACCACGGAACACATTCCATCGCCTTCCCAGGACGAAAAACCGCCTTCGCAGTGTGTTATATAGCATTGTCTTGAGTCGACCCATCGTGGCGAACGTCGTCGGTTGTCATAAAGCATCTATTCTTCATCGCACGTGATAAAGAACTTCAAAATGCCGTTCCTTTGATAGCGGAGGAGCAAAGAAGAACAGACATCAAGTTGTGGTGTTTGGCGTTGTTCCATCAACTCATGTGTGACCTCTTTATCCATCTACTTCACTTTGCCTTTGGATGCGAAATGGTTGCATGAAGTACTCCGAGTTTCCCAACAAGTCCTTGTATAAAAAAGTCCTCCAACTCTGCGTGTCGATAGATCCTTCTGGTCTTCCACGTTGTTCATGCTCGTTAGCTCCTTCTGGTCTACCGCTTGGTTCATTTTTGATAGATTCTTCTGGTCTACCGCGTGGTTCATTTTATATAGATCCTTATTGTCTACCCCGTGGTTAATTTTTGTTAGCTCCTTCTGGTATATTTCACTTTTCATTTTCGATATACCCTTCTGGTCCACCGCATGGTTCATGTTCGATAACCCCTTCTGGTTTACCGCGTGGTTCATTTTCTGTAAATCCTTCTTGTCTACCGCATGGTTCATTTTCGATAGATCCTTCTTGTCTACCGCGTGGTTCATTTTAGATGGATCCTTCTTGTCTGCCGCCTGGTTTATTTTCGAGGCTCATATCGATGGCCCGGAATTTTGCAAGCCAACGATGTGTCTTGCATTCATTAACGGTGCCATCCCCAAATGTTGCATTGATGTTGCGAGCTGAATCCAATGCACGGGGTCAAAGTTCAAATTCATATAAAACAATAACATGAATTTGGTTTCGATCCATTGTCCTCTTCACTGCAATACAACCCCTTAAAACTGATGTCACTGAGGAAATGACCAGGGTATTATCATTTAGTTTATTCAGACAGTTTATTTATTTGCTGTGTTACACGCAGTAAAGAACATGCACTACAAATCCTTGATATACCATAAATTAACAATCCACATGGAAATCACATTATATAAAATTAAAAACACATATTGCAACTCAGTGTAAGAAACTTGCTGTTAACGCACGATGTACGCACTTACTGAATGGTTCCAGTTATAGGCAAACTTTAATAACTGAAAACACACACAAGTTAAAATACATTTACGTGGTTAAAAAGACATGAATACTTTCGTGCTCGCTACGAGCACATCATCAGATGAAAGACAAGTTGGAGTTCAACCAGCATACATTAACTTCAGTTCTCATCCTCTTAATTCTTTACAAAAGTCTGCCTTAAATAGAGATCCTAAATATGCTTATCCGCAGTTTAACCCTAATCTCTTTCAGCTTATTTCCCAGGCAGAAAAGATTATTCAATCTCTCCCCACTCTTGAACGAGAACTCACCAGGTATAAGGTAGCGAAAGCCATCCAATTCAGTAGAAGTTCAAATATCTCCCCTGCATCTAAAACCCTCCGTAAAGAAAAACTCAGCTGCAGGCTCTTCGCTCAAACCCTAATTTGGCAGTTATCACAGCAGACAAATCCAACCAGGTTTTAATTCTCGATAAGCAGGACTGCGTAATGAAAATGGAAAATGCCATTGATAATACCCGCCATTCTATCATTCAAGGTGATCCTACCTATGCCGCTATTTCTGCTTTAAGCAGACTCCGTAATCATGGGTCCTTACCCCTTGCATTTCCAACTTCATGCACACACCGTTTGGATCTAGGGTCCCAGAATTGTTTGGGAAAGTGAAAACCCATAAGGAAAATCACCCCATTAGGCCTTTGGTTTCTGGGTATGCTAATCCCACCAGGGCTTTGGAAAAAGCACTTGTCAAATATCTTACCCTTCTAATCACTTCCTCACAATATTCCATTTCTAGCTCCGTAAAAGCCTTGCAACGTATCTAGGCTTTCAACCATCTTGGTTCCTCTTTCCTTATGGCTTCTTTAGACGTAGTGTCTCTGTTTTCCAACGTCCCCATTTCTTTTGTACACAATATCATTGAAAGCAAACTTTCCCAATTAGGGTCCGTACCCCCTGAGGAAATTCAAGCCGTTCTGCAAGCATTACGCCTCATTCAGAAACGTTCTTTTTCCAGGTTTAATGACATTTTATATCGCCAACTTGAGGAAGCCCCCATGGAGTCCCCACTCTCCTCTTTGTTGGCCGAACGTCTTCTTCAAGACATAGAAAACCGCATTTTGGACTTTTCTCAGATTACACCTTTATTATATCTTCGGTATTTTGACGATGTCTTGGTCTTTTGGCCTTCGTCAGTTGAAAATTTGTTCTCTTTCGCAACCACGTTGTCGTCTGTTTATTCTTCTATATCTTTCACCGCAGAGGTTGAATGTGACAATTCCCTTCCGTTTTTAGACTTCCAACTTCGTCGGAACCCCACCTGCCAGTACGTGAGTTATTCGGTTTACAGAAAGCCTTCCTCTATACCTATCTTGATACCACTCGTTTCTGCCCACCTGACCAGATATAAGGTTTCACCCTTATACTTTTTTATTCGTCGAGTATTTACCCACTCCTCTTCTGTAGCCTTCCGTGAGGAGGAACTTCAAAAGATATATATTGTTGCTTATCAGCACTGATTTTCACATTCAGATGTCCATAGAATCTACCAAAAAATCCAAAATTCAACATTTTTTTACCATGACACGTGAACGAAGGGATATCAAATATATTGGATCGATTACTTTCGTCCCTCATGTGAATGGTGCTTTATTGAACATCTGTCACAGTCACGGTGTCGGTTTTGGGTTAAAGACATCGAACATTTATTCCCTGATTAAAAATAATTTAGACCGTGTTGAATTGTTGAACAAATGTGGCATCTATTCCATTACTATGAAATCTGTCGATCCTCAAGACAAGGACCTTATATATAGCGGCTCAACCCTACGGAGACTGCAAAGAAGAATTAAGGAACACCAATATAGTGTAAAAATGGCTCTGCTTTAGCCAGGCATTCTTCAGCTGGTACACATTACCCATCTTGGACAGACGTCTCCATTCTTTCTACCTCTACAACGAGGGAAACAGTGCTCTTTACAGAGAGTCTGCACAATTTGCATCGAGTGAACACTTGTTGCAATGATGAAGTACCCAGCTATATTTCCCAGGCGTGGAAAACTTTACCGTCCTCGATTCCTGTTTCTATCTCTTACATCGCAGACTCTGCCCATCATTAATGGAACTCTATAGGCCTCTATTTGCTCACATTACGTTAGAGCAAGTGAACGTTCTTGTATTTCTTTCCTCATTGAGAACGGTTGTCAACGGCACCGATACATAAATGTGTTTTCTGGAACTCCAACTTGTCTTTCATCTGATGATGTGCTCGTAGCGAGCACGAAAGCACTCATGTCTTTTTAACCATGTAAATACATTTTAACTTGTGTGTGTTTTTAGTTATTGAAGTTTGCCTATAAGTGGAACCATTCAGCAAGTTTGTACATCGTGCATTAACGCCAAGTTTCTTACCCTGAGTAGTCCATGTGACACGAAAACCTTGTTTAATTATCACATATTGCAACATCATTAGTGCAAAATATTGCAACGTCATTAGTGCAACATATTGTAACATCATTACTGCCTATGGCAAGTCAAGTAATTACATATTTTTCAACTTATATATACAAAATACAAGAGGATAAAGATTTATGGATATTATTTAGCTCACTTTCGTTCTGCTGATGACGTAATCATTTTTGCAGCTACCACTTCAGAGATGCAGAGCAAGATGCAGTAACCTGCTGAAAAGTGTAAAGAAGTGGGGTTAGAAATGGACTTTCAGAAGACAAAACTGATGCACAATGCTTTTTTCAAGGAATAAAGAGTTTGCGATTGATGGGGAAAAGCTAGAGGTAACAGACTCCTACATTTACCTTGGACAACAGATGTCAAGCAAGGGTCACATTGATGAGGAAATTAATCAAAGTATAAAACTTGGCTGGAGAGCTTTTGAAAGGTACAGTACAATTTTCAAGAGCAATATGCCGTTATCTCTTAAAAAAAAGTGTTTAATCAACGCATTCTTTCAGTTTTTACATATGGAGCACAGACATGGATCTTAACTAAACAAATTAGTAAAATCATGCAGCCATTATCTTCATAACTTGAGTAATAACTTCAGTAATATTTTCTGGTACGTTAGAAAGCGTTATATGATACGCTTACTAATATACCAGAAATTATTACTCAAGTTATGAAGATAATGGCTGAGGAATAAATCTTGCTCCTGTGCTCTGACGTTTGACTCCATTTTGATGATATTCAACAGAATTGGTTTAGTATACTCCCGAAACAACAAACTGAAGTTTTGTCCCAATAGAAGCATTTTTAGGCAAGTTATGAGGATAATGACTGTGGAATAAATCTCGCTCTTGTGCACTCACCTTTGACCCCATTTTGATGATATTCAACAGAATAGCTTCAGTATACCTCTGGAACAACATACTAAAGTTTTGTCGCAATCGAAGCATTTTTACGTTTTATGACG
The DNA here is from genome assembly GCA_039090855.1 of Macrothele yani. NCBI lineage: Eukaryota > Metazoa > Arthropoda > Arachnida > Araneae > Macrothelidae > Macrothele > Macrothele yani. The sequence continues at coordinate 153,774,212 of CM077030.1, forward strand.
CATAAGGGCGAAGGAATGGATCCCTCTCCTATGTCCTGACCTTTGACCCCATTTCGCCTATTTTCAATAGGGTTCGTGCTCAGGTTGTCCCCTACCACATACTAAAATTTCATCGAAATCGAACCATTTTTACACGAGTTATCGTGCGGACAGACACACAGACGGACAGACGGACGGGTGGACAGACAGACAAACAGACGGGTAAAGATGGAGCATATACGCTTCTTCAGCTTACGGTTGAAAAGCGTATAAAAGAACAGTTCCGAAACTGAACACACTGCCTCTTCCAAATAAGATAGCCGCCCCGGTGGCGCAGTGGTCTAAGCGATGGCCTCGGATCATTCGTCCGAACGGAGTCCGGATTCGAATCCCGGTGAGGCATGGATGTTGTGTTTGTCTTACGGCACTGGCTCTCTCCCTTCCCTGGAACCAGTGACCCTAAATTAGGGACGGGCGACTGCTTATAGCCCATTGAGTTGCTCACGGTGGTCGTTAAACCTCCAATCCAAAAAAAAAAAAAAATCCAAAATCCAAATAAGATAATTTTCAAGAAGAGTCCCAGCGACTCCCCTAATGCTTTAACGATTTAAATTTACGAATCACATAGTGCGATATGTTAATTCTTTCTGATATTACCTTTTAACTGCGCGAGTCCATATTAACCCACATTTCAACTGCACCAAATTAATAATTACAAGTCGGGATCAAAAAACATAAGAAACGTACTTGATTTAATCGACAGCTTTCTCTTGTGAAGATAATACCAGCGCGCGAGCACACACACGCACACACACTCATGTAAAACCAAGAAAGAAAATCTGATCGACGTAAAAACTCGGAGTTGAACAAGATATTTATCTGTATACTTACAAAACGGAGAAGACATTGAAAAGACGAACACTAAAAAATGTTACGCCAACGCTGTTGTTACAAAACGTGAGTAGTTTCCTTACAAACGTCTGTGCCATTCCTGCACAATAGCGAAGAGAAACGAAACATAAAAGGACTTCTGGAGTTGTTAACAAAGCAAGAAAATTTTTTCACTAGCTACACAAAAATTGTACACTTAGAAAGAGGTCAGTCAAAAAAAGAAAAAAAAAAAAAGCTGGCTACTTTACCCTCTTTTATGGCATTCAGAGTTGGTTGCTAAGTGCGTTTCCGGAGAATAAAACCTACTGAGCAGTAAGCGAAGTATGGGGGAAAACACGTTCAGTAAAGCAAAAACAGAGTTACCCACGCAAAGAATGTTACGCAGAACAGAAAGAGATGGAAAAGGTTTCTTGCAAATCAACATTTACGAAAGCTTCAACGGCATTTGTCGCGCAATAATACTGTTACTCACGTTGATTCATACCTGTGTTGATAATAACTAGCCGACTAAGTATCATATTATTGCATTCCCGGTATTTAAATGTTTGATATTTTAAAAATCTATTCTACTTATACATTACTGGCCACCGAAAATGCAACACCAAGAAGAAAGCATCCGATTGGCCTTGAAATTCGCAGCATGCGTCGCCCGCGAGAGGACATGAAAACGATTAGCATTGCAGAGCATATGCAAATCATGTGCGCCCGGGACGCCACCGAGAAGCACTATAAGAAGGGTGCACAGAAGGCGGGGTGTAAGTAGTGGAAGTGTGTTGTGCTGCCGGACCTGTGCGTGGGAAGCTTCCTGATGCCTCGTCGCAGAATACGGCAGTCATTCCAGCACGTTTCGGAGTTCGACAGAGGACGAATAGTGGCTTATCGCGACAGCGGTTTATCGTACCGAGACATCGGCGCCCGTGTGGGAAGTCATCCAGACACAGGAGGCGAATATGGATTCGGTGGGTACAGGAGGAACGGACGGACCGACGTGAGCAATTGTCGCAGCTGCGGCACACCGCCAAACGAGAGGACCGGCATGTTGTGCGGCGGGCATTGACGGCTCGCACCGCCACATCACGAACATTAGCGCAGGAATTAGGGTGTGTTGCGCAACAACCTGTGTCAGCACGTACCGTTCGACGTCGTCTGAAGGTGCGGGGACTTGTCGCACGCCGCCCATTGCTCTGATTACCATTGACGTTACACCACCGGCGAGTGCGGCGGCATTGGGCCGTTGAACGCCTCACCAGGACTACGGAATGGCACGACATTGTCTTCTCCGACGAATCCCGCTTCTGCCTGCAACGCCACGATGGTCGGATCCGCGTGTGGCGGCACCGCGACGAGAGACTATGACGCATGCATTATGCATCGCCATACCGATCCGTAGCCTTGCGTTATGGCCTAGGGCGCAATTGGATATGACACCCGCACGCCTGTGGTACGCATCGCCGATACACTCAACAGCCACCGCTACATCGACGTTTTGGAGCCTGTAGTCCTCCCTTACCTGTAGGACCTGCCAGCGGCCACGTTTCAACAGGACAATGTGCGCCCGCACGTGGATTGCATCGTGCAACAATTCTTCACGGCCTACTAGGTGTCACCGCAGCCGTGGCCCGCCTGTTCCCCCGATATGTCTCCCATCGAACACGTCTGGTCGCTGATCGGCAACCGAGTGGCCTGCAAGCACCACCCGCGGCCACGCCTGATGAACTGTGGCAACTTGTGGAAGCAGCCTGGACCGACATACTCCAAGCGCACATCCCAAACCTCTTTCGTTCGATGCCGCGGCGTGTATCGGCCGTTATTGCCAGTCATGGGGGGCCACGCGAACTATTGATGTCTGCGTGTTCCGCAAGTTGCACGGGCCTGTAATCTCAATCGTTTCATCTTTTTATCTGTCATTATGTGTCCAGTAAATCTGGCTTTGGTATCTCTTGACCTTCTGTTGCATTTTGGGTGGCCAGCAGTGTATAATAAAAAAAATGCTGTAATAAAAGTCCTTAAAAACCACTGCAACAGTTCTGCAATGATATTAAAATTGTCCGTAAAAGAGCATAGTGTATGATACGTAATCAGCCGTAGCTCGCATTAAAAACTTTACTTTCTTTCCGATAATAAGTTGAAGCGTAAACACAATGCAAGTAGTGTTTCACCAAAAAACCAATTCCAAACAGTAAAATAGTTCATTTTTTTTATTGGAGGTTTAACGACCACCGTGAGCAACTCAATGGGCTATAAGCAGTCGCCCGTCCCTAATTTAGGGTCACTGGTTCCAGGGAAGGGAGAGAACCAGTGCCGTAAGACAAACACAACATCCATGCCTCACCGGGATTCGAACCCGGATCCCTTTCGGACGAATGATCAGAGGCCAACGCCTTAGGTTTAAAAGAAATATGTACATATTCATTAAAATGTCTTATGAAAAAATACTCATTTACAGAATCAAACCTTGTCTCAAAGTCACCATCCCTACAACATTTGCGTTTCTAAGTGAACTTCACTGAAATCATTCCTATTCCTAAACATTTTGATGGCATACAATTGCGGGATAATGAGATAATGATGACGATTATGATATTTCGATAGGTATTCCAATGCAGAATAAAATTTCCTTTCTTTTGCGCCTGTTTCTTTTTAAGAAACAAATTGCAGTGTGTTCTCGATTATACACTTCATTGAAAAAGGGATGCGAAGCTAACTGAAAATCACGGATAATCGGAAATCTGAATTTTCTAGATGCTAACACAAATTATTCATTAAATAACTGATATTCTACAATCTTTGCTTATTTATGAGAATTCTTGAGATGTTTCCAAATGTCAATTTTTATTTCCTTATAACTATGGTATCGTAATATTCAAATCAGCACTGACTTACTTTGCATTTTCGTTGATGTGCTTGAAATATCTTTTTTCATTTGCTTCCCCTTCGGTTTGATTTGCAGCAGTAATATAAGCATCTGCTCCAATCGTATGGAATTTCAAGTGTCGTGCACGTGACTCAATCCACGACCACTCATCAAAGCTTTATTTTTAGACAATTTCAAAACCATCTAGACTATTCATGATTTCCATCATCAAAGAGGTATCGCAATTTCTTCTTCGTTACAACCCGAAAAGTAATCTTCTATATTTAAAAGTCTTTGAATATGTACTCCCACCATGTATGGCTGAAAAGGCATTTGATTTCGAAAAGCCATCGGCAGTTATAGTGTCTAAAATCTTGCGGTATTAAAGATATGTGGTTTAATATTAAAACATCTATGAAAATAGAAGTGGAAAGGCTTAACTATTTTGGCACACAGCTGCCGCAAAATTTAGGAACGGTGTCAAATATGTGACGCCATATCTCCGACGCTCTTCAGTGCGATTTTGTAGAATGTCTTTCAACCAATGAATTTCGAAGAAAAGGGGATATGCTAATTAATGGCAATACCTTAACCCACTTTTTTTGCTGACAATATTGTAATACAAGGGTTGTAGTGAAAGAAATGCAAAAGTGGACATAACTTTTTTATTAACGACCAGAGGTCCTTCAAATTGCACATGCTGGTAGAGTACCTCTTTCTCTACACAGAGGTACTACTCAACATAGTCTCCATCACAAGCGATGCATTTGTGCCATCGTTGAACCCAACTCTTAAATTCTCTTTGAAAAAAATCAGGTGTGGAGTGTTGTACCCACTTCTTCACAGTTACTTTCACCTCGTCTGTGTCATCAAATCGTTGTCCCCGGATACTCTCCTTCATTGCAGCGAAAAGGTGGAAGTCGCAGGGTGCCAGATCTGGGGTGTATGGTGGATGGGGAACACCGACCAGCCTAATTTGCTGATCGCCTGATTTGTTGGCAAAGATGTGTGTGGTCTCGCATTACCATGATGAATATGGATCCTTTTCATTTTCTTGTTCTGTCTCTTCCTCGTTATGGCTTCTCTAAGCTTCTTGAGTGTCTCAATGTACCGCTCGATGGTCCCGGTACGGCCACGTTCCAGAAAATTAAGGAAAATGATACCCTTGTCATCTCCCAAACAAAACAGTCACTATGACTTTCTGTTTTGATCGCTGGCTCTTGAACTTCTTAGGCTTTGGTGAAGAGGTGTGACGCCATTCCATGGTAAAAAATTATTTATTTATTATTCGTCATTCCTTGGATCGATTCTTCGTTTCCGGATCGTAAAGATACGCCCACGTTTCATCCCCTGTCACCAGATCGGAATAAAACGTGTTTTCATTGGCTTCAAGCGCTTCCAGCAGATCAGAGCAGACTTTCACGTTTCTCTCTTTCAAATCTGCAATGAAGAAGGGTTACTATAGAGGATGGGTTACTATAGAGGATGAGTTACTCTACCAACATGTGCAATTTGAACGACCGCTGTTAGTTAATAGAAAAGGTATGCCAACTTTTGCCTTACGTTCGGTACAACCCTCGTGTGCTTGTGCAAGTATGCTCTGAGAGTTGCAGAGTGTGATTCATAAACTTACTGACAAGAATAAAGAAGTGGGACTAAAGATGAACTTGCAGAGATCAGAAGTGGTGTGCAACACTTTTACAGAACTGAAAATTTCAAGGTTGATTTGGACCAAATTTGGAAATACCTAACACTTTCCTTGAACAACAGATATCAAGCGAGGGCCACATCAAAGAAGAGATTAATAGGCGCATCAAAGAAGAGATTAATAAACTTGACTCACGGCCACATCAAAGAAGAGATTAATAAACTTGACTCACGGCCACATCAAAGAAGAGATTAATAAACTTGACTCTGCTGTGCATTTGGAAGAAAAGTGCAATTGTCAAGAAAACTTAAGCATTAGGTCTTAGCAGAAAAGCCTTTAATCAATACATACTTCCGGTTCTAATTTGTGGAACACAGACAGCTAAAAAGAGAAGTTGAAAACAATCAGAAGAAGAACACGTATCACATGCGCGGGCAAAACTTGAAAGCATGCCGGAGCGACATGAAGGAGAATTGCTTGAGACAGAGATTTTGGAAGATATTCGTACTCTGTAATTAAAACAATTCGGGGTAGGTAGTGTCGAGGTAACTACCGCTGAGGTTTCTGACAGAAAACATCTTACCCAGGCGGTGTTGTCGGGGCGGGGTGTTTGTAGGGTTGGTAAGAAAGAAATGAGCGCAACGAACTTGCATGTCTTTTATCTTACTTATTTCTCACAATGCTGACTAACTTGTAAAATTTTATTGAAGACATGACAATGGTACGAGTAGTACGATATGTAAGACTTACATGCTACACTTATATTTCTAAAGAACGTTAAGTCTATCGTGGTATTCTTAAAAGATGTGAATTCAGTTTGATCCGTGTCCAACACCAATCTGAATTCTTCGTTCAGAAACTGTTTCAGACGATCGTTCGGCCCCTCAATGTTAAAGTCCCCGGTGAGCAGAAGCGGTATGTTGGGATCGCAGGGCCAGTCGCTAACTATTGTTCTGACATGCTCTGCGTAGTGAAGCATTAATTGAAAGAGAAACATCTCGATGTAGTTGAGTGGTGTCTATGGATGAATATAGACTGACACTAGAACGAATTTAAATTGGTTGGGTATCTCAACTTACACTAGTACGCCTTCTCCAACATGAATATCCTGTAGTCAATTGAATCCAGAATACTTGGGTATTGGCCGTTGTGGAACGGGTCTAGCGACATGAGCCTTGCACGTTTTCTGATTCTTGAAGACTGCCGTGCCACCGTAGAATCCACTACACTTCTTCTTGCCCGTGCCCCGACTCGTACTGGGCTGCTGGTCGTCGTCATCGGCGTGTCTGTCGCACTGTTTGGACTCAATGTGTTTGAAGCCGGGTATATCGACGGTTTTGTCTTTATAATCTCAAGTCTCCGTGAGTGCCAAGTAGTCGGAGTGTGATACGTGAAGCCGTTACTCTTACTCAACGTTGGCACCTTTCTTGCTTTACTGTTGTCCAGCAGCTTGAGAACAACATAAACTGTTGAACGTCTTCATCTGTGAATTCCTGTTGTAAGAGTTGCAAGATAGCATCATTGGGCCGTTTTAAATCATCTTGGAACCATATGCGATCCCAAACTCCACAAACAAAACCCCACTTGTTACCATAGAACGACTTTTTAAAGTACTTCGCAGCCAGACGCCAATGGGTTATAAACGCTAAATCTCGATTCTCAAACGCCTCATCTGCTTGTATTTCGTCGCATTCCATCGGTTATATCGCACTGTCGACATCCATTGCCTGTGAACTGGCGTTAGGCGTTGCGGCGTCTGCGCGACTGGTACTCGTCTAAACTTGTCGACGTTGCCTCATCCTCCGCATTCGTTCTGCTGCTGTCATAGGGGCCTTTTTAGATCTCTCATTTATTCTTCTTTCACTTTGTAAGCGTTTACGATAGGCATTATTCTTTTACATTTCTTAGCATCTACTTTATAAATTTTGGTTTAATTGTGCAAGTTCTTTAATTGTAATTAATAATATGTTTATTGTAAATAAGTTATAACTTACTAAGGATACATTACTGAGACTGTATTTTGTTTTGTTTAACTACTTAGCACCGATTTACTGTAATAATGTACTGTTTTGTTGAATTCTGCCATGTATGGTATTGCTGTGGTGAATGGCAGAATATTCAATAAATTCAAATTCAAATTTACCTTCTTGTTTTGAAGATATTTCGACATTTTTGAAATTTTAATGAAAATTTGTCGAAGTTCAACACTTTGTCACTGTATATTTTTTCAAGTTCTTTCACTATGGTCATTATGAGTAATTTATTTCATAGTACTCGTCGAGCTCTGTTAAACGGCACCTCACACAACGTCCTACGCGTACGCGTTCCCGAGCTATACTAATTTTGCCGCGCGGCGAACCGGTATTTTTTCACTCCAATTTGGCAACCACCTTGTGGTGGCGTGTGACGTCACGCGCTCAAGGCTAATGTCGCGTGATATTCTTTCATCCATGCTCTTTCAAACCGTGTATTGCTTATTTCGATATGCGTTATAGTTTTAAAGTTATTAAGATTTGTCTGGTATACACAAAATGTTAGCGTAAGACCACTACTCATGCTCTGACAGACGTCCAAAAAAGAAAGAAAAACTTAAATATAAACATTATTTCCTGTGTAAGTCAAGAGAGGGCGCTCCGATGCAACAAGCTCCCTCGCGCTCGGATAGAAACAAGAGCTCTCTCTCTACGAAAGAAGCTGCGCAGATGTGAGTGAAGTTCCCGTCCTGGAAATATGTGTTTCTGTGCTTCGTACTAGAAGAGTTTGTTTTCTTCTTCTGTTTTTCTTAAAAAACGATGGAACTTGTATTATTGAGATTGTGTGTCTGGTTCTTCAATTTTTCCTTCCTTTTCAAGAAGAAACTGTGTTTTTTTTGGTGATCAGTAGATGACAAAGAATAGCTTATATAATGCGTCTTTTTCACAAAGTGAACTGTTATTATTTTTCTTTAACCTTCAGTTATTTATCACATATTCTACAATTAATATCTTCAACCATTTTGTTTATGATTTATTAAAACGAAGTCATCTTTAACTCTAAACGTATGTTTCGTTCTTTTTAGCACTATTCTATTTATTTGTATCAAGGCATTAGCTATCAAAACAATATGAATATACACTGCTGGCCACCCAAAATGCAACACCAAGAAGGAAGCATCCGATTGGCCTAAAATTCGCAGCATGCGTCGCCCGCGAGAGGACATGCCAACGATTAGCATCGCAGAGCATATGCAAATGATGTGCGCCCGGCAAGCCACCGAAAAGCACTATAGGAAGGATGCACAGAAGGCGGGATGTAAGTAGTGGAAGTGTGTTGTGCTGCCGGACCTGTGCGTGGGAAGCTTCCTGATGCTTCGTCGCAGAATACGGCAGTCATTCTAGCACGTTTTGGAGTTCGACAGAGGACGAATAGTGGCTTATCGCGACAGCGGTTTATCGTACCGAGACATCGGCGCCCGTGTGGGAAGACATCCAGCCACAGTGAGGCGAGTATGGATTCGGTGGGCGCAGGAGGGACGGACGGACCTACGTGAGCGATTGTCGCAAGCGCGGCGCACCACCAAAGGAGAGGACCGGCATGTTGTGCGGTGGGCATTGACGGCTTGCACCGCCACATCACGAACGTTAGCGCAGGAATTAGGGTGTGTTGCGTAACAATCTGTGTCAGCACGTACCGTTCGACGTCGTCTGCAGGAGCGGGGACTTGTCGCACGGCGCCCATTGCTCCGATTACCATTGACGTCGCACCACCGGCGAGTGCGGCGGCAGTGGGCCGTTGAACGACGCACCTGGACTACCGAATGACAAGACATTGTCTTCTCCGACGAATCGCGCTTTTGCCTGCAACACCACGATGGTCGGATCAGTGTGTGGCGGCACCGCGGCGAGATAGCGTATGACGCCTGCATCATGAATCGCCATAACAGTCAGTCGCCTGGCGTTAGGATTTGGGGCGCAATTGGATATGACACCCGCACCCCTCTGGTACGCATCGTCGGTTCACTCAACAGCAACCGCTTACATCTCCGACGTTTTGGAGCCTATAGTCCTCCCTTACCTGCAGAACCTGCCAGCGGCCACGTTTCAACAGGACAATGCGCGCCCGCAGGTGGCACGCATCGTGCAACAATTCTTCCACTGCCGCCGTGGCCAGCCTGTTCTCTCGATATGTCGCCCATCGAACACGTCTGGTTGCTGATCGGCAACCGAGTGGCCCGGCAAGCACAACCCGCGGCTACGACTGATGAACTGTGGCAATGCGTCGAAGCAGCCTGGGCCGACATACCCCAAACCCACATCCAAAGCCTTTTTCCGTTCGATGCTGCGGCGTGTAGCGGTCGTTATTGCCAGCAATGGGGGCCACACGAACTATTGATGTCTGCGTGTTCTGCAAGTCGCACGGGCCTGTAAGCTCAATCGTTTCATCTTTGTATCTGTTGCTATGTGTCCAGTAAATCTGGCTTTGCTATCTCGTGTCGTTCTTGGTGCTGCGTTTTGGGTGGCCAGCAGTGTAATATTGATTACGAGACACATCATAAAATCGTAAAATTGACTTTCGTATAGCCCCCCCCCCTACCGGACTCGCGGCGTAAGACGTTTTCCGTCTAAAACACTGTGAAAATCGTGGAACTAGCCTTTCTAAATGTAAAATGAGCGATATTAATAAAGAATGGAAGGATAAATCGTCAAGAATTGGTTTTAACAGTAAAATTAATACCAAATGAAGATCCAAAGAAGGTACGTACTTTGACGACTATTCCAAAAGCAAGGTCTCTGGTTTTAAAAGGAAATTCTCCGACCTAAAGAGCAATCGATATGTCGCTAAAAATCTGTGTAACAACTGTAAACAAGGTAATAAACAAATTTGAATAGGAAAAATCCCCCACAACGTTCGCCACCTTTTGCTTAGGCACTGGCTGAGCGCAGAACACGGTGTTGGCTTCTTCATGAAAATCACTTAGGCGGAGACAAGTGGAAATTTATTGCGGCTATTGATTAAGCGCGAAGCTACCTAAACGATTCTAACAAAAAGGGCCGATTTACTGTATAAAACAGCAGAAAAAGGCTAACAACTTGGTTCTAAGAATCCAAAGAAAATTTCAATAATGGATTCATGATTATTGCTGGTTTCTCGCACAATGGGGAATTAAAATTAAGAAAAGTTGAAAATAATGTGAAAATCAACTCTATACATATTACCAAAATATTGTTTTAACTCTTATATTGAAAGAGGAAATACGAGTACCATTCTTTTATCGACAGAGATTTCAAAGAGTTGAACTCCATCAGGATAAGGCTTCCAGTCATACATCCAAATCTACCCCTCGATTTCTTGAAAAAATGAAACAAAAAAGAGACGGGTATCAAGTCTATACTTTTTGTTCATATTCCTTCAAAGTCTCGTGGTGTGTCACCAATGGACTATTGTGCCTTCGGACTGCTATAAAGAGCAGTTTCTGAACTCAGACCTGAAAAACTGATTGGACTATGGAAAGCAGCGTTAGTGGAGTGGAATAAAATACCACTACCAATTCGAAGAAATACCGTATAATCTTGGAAATCTAAATATAGGTTCATTCCAGAGAAAGGGCTGTCAGATAGAACAATTAAAAAAAATAATTTTATTATAAACATTAATTAAATTTCCGGAATATGTAAACATCCTCTGTAACAATATACGTTACTTAAAATATTTTGCATAATCACAACAAATGTCCTTCCCGATTTTTGGGAAAGCTTAAGCCCGCGGCCTTACATTGTTGCATGCTTTCAGATTAGGAAATAATTTTTTCCCCGTTTTCATTTATTTCGTTTTTGCGATCGATAGTCTCGTTTGTTTTCTACGCTTTTCGAAATGTTTTCTAATTTAGTTTATTGCTTTCGAAATTCGTTGAAACGAAGTGAAATTAGGACACTGCAAGATAAAGGGAAAAAAAATGTAAAAAAGCAAACTTCTCGCCATAAAGTAAGAAACATCTTGTTAATTAATGAAAAATTACCACGATCATTTCATACCGACATTAATAATTCTGGTTCATGCATTAAAAGTGCATGTTACCGAGAAGACGGAGCATATAATTAATTATTGAAAAAATTACCAAGTTCCTTCCGTAACGGCGTTAGCAACTTTTTGCTAATGAATGAGATGCTTCTTCTTATGCTACCAACGCAGAACAGAATTTTCAGGTCTGACATAGCGTTAATAAAAACGTTTACTATTTGGCATGATATTGTTTGCTTCGTAACATGGATTCATTCTCTGAGTTAGAGCTGCATCTTTGTTGGAGCTACACACATTCGTTTTTTATTATGTGTACATTTAATTAGGTAAGTGCACCAAAGTCTTCTATGAAAAATTGTTTTCTCGAAATCGGGTTGAAATGAATGCAGTTGTTTTGAAGCATCTCCAAAAATAGTAAAGAAATGGCTAATTCGACAAGGAATTCGCCATAAAAGGATTTCTGCAAACTCAGGATAAATCCAATGAAAGTTCAGCGTGTTGTTTCTGTCTAAATTTTACTTCAGAAATATACAGCATTTAATTCACTTGGATGTTGAAAAGAATGAAATACTGGAGCTCCGAAAATCGAATATCATGCAATTCCGTCTATACATGTTTTCTGGTGCGCTTCACACCGAGAGATGCACATTTGCTCACATACGGTTTTATATACGTGTTTAATAAATTGACTCGCATAGATGACAGGCGCACTATATTTTCCAGCAGGTGCCAAAGACGTCCTCATCTCATTTATGCAGATAGACGTCGTAGAAGTTTCGAGTAAAAGCAGTAGTCATAACTTTTCTTTCATCTACTTGAAAACGTGACTTTTGTAAGGAAGCCGAACTTTATGCATCACTATTTTCATTTAATCGCTTTCCAAGAGAAATCAGGCTTCGAGGAGATCTGCATTTTTCTTCTAAATAGATTTGATTTTTAGCTGCACGGAGGCTTCAAAAATGAATGCGCAATTTCAAAATGGAACAATTTTATTTGATACAGTTATTGGGCAAATGCAAAAAATTCTCGTCACTGTTTTTTCCATCCTAAATGTTTTACGAAGTTTGTACTCAAAGTAATATAAAAGTACGCATAACATTTTTATTAATTGACAGAAGTCGTTCAAATTGCACATGTTGGTACAGTAACTCTTACTCTATAGTAACCCTTTGTTTTATGGCCGATTTGAAGGAGAGAAGCGTGGAAGTTTGCTATTATCTGCTGGAAGCGTTTGAAGCCAATCAAAACACGTTTTTTCCAGATCTGGTGACAGGGCATGAAACGTGGGCGTATCTTCACGATCCAGAAACGAAGAATCCGTCCATGAAATGTCGTCACACCTTTTCACAAAGACTTAAGAAGTTCAAGAGCCAGCGATCAGCACAGAAAGTCAAGGTCACTGTTTTTTTTGGGATGACAGGAGTGTCATTCTCCTTTATTTTCTGGAACGTGGCAGTACCGTGACCATCGAGCAATTCATTGAGACACTCAAGGAGCTTAGAGAAACCATAAGGAGGAAGAGACCGAACAAGAATCTGAAAAGGATCTACATTCACCATGACAATGCGAGACCACACACATCTATGGTAACAAATCAGACGATCGGCAAATTAGGATTCTCGGCGATCCCCCATCCACCGTACAGCCCAGATCTGGCAGCCTCGGATATCTACCTGTTCGGTCCAATAAAGGACAGTCTCCGGGATCAATGATTTGATGACACAGACGAGGTGAAAGTGGCTGTGAAAAAGTGAGTACAACAGTTCACACCTGAATTTTTTCAAAGAGGATTCGAGAGTTGGGTTCAACGATGGCGCAAATGCATCGCTTGTGATAGAGACTATTGTGACGTGTATTCTAAATTAACTTGCGTTTTTAGTTTCTTATGTAAATCTTGAGTTTATTCTCAGTTATTCTTCAATCTTAACGTAATATCTTTTCTCTCAAACGAATACTGTTGGCAACAAAATTGAAGTTGAATGAACGTGACGTATGCCTGATATAAGATAAGAACGAGAGATAAAAACGACGACTAAACTGTTGCTTGGCGAACGTTGTAAAGCGAGCGTTGTTAAAGAGAGCGTTGTTTGGAGAAGTGTTGCAAGTTGAGCGTTGTGTTAAGAGCTGTGTGGTGTGTGGAGAGTTTAATGCAATATGCTATGCTATGTCACGATGTGTTGGCTACATCCTGAATAAAGCATCTTTCCCGTAAGTTTGACTTCTGTTGTTTACGTGTTTCGTCTGGCCGTTAAGGTTTAATTTAGGAACTATTTCATCTTATGGTTATGTTTTTGAAATAACGTAGAAGTACGAAAAGACTTCTACGTCATACTATGTTGAGTAGTACCTTTGTATAGAGAAAGAGTTACTCTACCAATATGTGCAATTTGAACGTCCGCTGTCAGTAAAAAATTATGCCCACTTTTGCATTACTTTCGGTACAACCCTCGCATTTCAATCTATCGTATCGTTTCCATTATTGGCGATGATTTAGTAATACCGTCTAGTTAGCCGTTAAGTTTCCCTGTGAAAAAAAGTACTGCTCTTGTGGAGTCAAGAAATGTTTGAATCGCAGTTTCAACCTTTGTACAATCGCTCATGCTTTCAACAACAGCGTCATGATTCGTCAGCCACCAGAACCAATGAAAATTAGATGGTGCTAAGTCAGGTGAATACGGTGGCTTAGGCAAAAGTTCCCCACCAAGTTCAGGTAATTTGCACTGTGATTTGCATATGCACATGCAGTTTAGCGTTATCGTGATGAAAGACACCTTTCCAATTCATCAAACTGGGACACTTAGACTTCATGGTCTCGTTTACTCTGTCAAGTTTCTGAGAGTAAAGACTCACAGTGATCGTTTAGTTAGCTGCAAAAAGCTCACGATGGATTACCTTGCAATCCCATCAAGTGCAAAACATGGTATTTTAGGGGTGCAGATTGGCTTGTGGAGACTGTGTAGTACCACGGAGCTGACACAAGAGTCGAACAACGAGTTGCAGCGATAAACCAAGGTTGGTGTAGCTAAGTTGGAATAATAAATGGCTATGGAGCGTGAAAACGTGGCTTCGAATCCACCACCGGCAAAAAAAAAAAAAAAAGGGATTCATGTTTACAACATTGGCGCCCGAACGTAAAAATGGATCAACTGGTTTATCAATAATGCGCGACGCTTTTTTTCAAGCATCATCTTCTTCGAAAAATGTATGATGCTTCATCCACACATCGTCTAGAATTACTATAAAGATTCCTTCTTCTACAGTGAGCAGCTCTCTTTCAAGCATGAGTTGCGGCAGACACGAAATCTGCCATTTCATGCCCCCACCTTTCTCACGTACCAATCAGATGACACAAGAGTCAAAACGACACCTGTAGCGACATGGAAAGGCCGGTGTAGTTCATTGGGGAGAATAACTGGTTCCGGAGCGAGCAGACGTGGATTAGAAACTCCACCATAAAACAAATATTGGAAGGCTCAGTTCTAATTGAGCCGTCAGTTTGGAAGGTAGGACTGCGACTTGCGGATCGGAGAGTAGAAATGAACCAGTCGAGTATGGTTTCAAAGCGTTTATTTAATTCGTTGTAACAAACACAGGCCTCTGACATAAAAAGTAGCTTACATAATTTTTACAAATAATGCTGTATACATTGCGAACACAAAGCAGAGTTCGAGATGGACCGGGTACTGGTTCCATCGGTGTGTTGGAGTCTCGTTTTGCGGCGGCTGCTTTCAGGCGTTCTCGATACTCTCTAGGTCGTTGGGCTGCAGTCTTCATGGACTTCTTACTTTCCTCCTCACTTGCTCATGCCTCTCGTTTTGATTTTCTTCACTTTTGCTTGCGCTCATTCTTCGAATTTAGCGGCATTGTCGAAAATCTTAACCGTTCACAAGAAACAATTTTAAATTTTTTTGTTTGAACCACTTTGACACGTTCTTTAAGCATTTTAATAGATCTCGTCGAGAGCTATGAAACGATACCACCTACAGTCGTTTTGCCCTCACGGTTATCCAGATAAACCACGATAGTTTCAAAGGTGTTCACCTGTTCACAAGAAACTTTTTTTTAAATGTTCAGTTCAAACCACTGCGAAATGTTCTTCGTATATTTGAATAGATCTCGTTGAGAGCCTTAAAACGAAACCACGCGCAATCGCGTTGCGCTCCCTGTTGCAATGATATACTGAGCCAAACACGGCGGTACCCCCAGAAATATTGCATCACCTCCCCGCGCACAGGGAGCTAGGGGATCGTCGCTCGCACGATGTATTGCGTAGTACGCGAAGTGAACTGCATGCTGTTTACTAATATGCTAGCACGATTTATGTGCCGCACGTTTTTTTTAACGTCATAATGATTTAAATTGGGACCTATGTTTGTCACAGGCGATCGGCCGTAAGTCGCCCCATACTATCCGCGGAATTAGACGTAGTACTACGCCTAACAAGTTAGTAAAATCATGCAATGCATTGATTATGATACGCTTTCCAACATACCAGAAACCATTACCCAAGTTATTACTCAAGTCATGAGGTCAATGACAGTAGAATAAATCTCGCTACTATGTCCTGACTTTTGACCACATTTCGATAATATTCAACAGAACCGGTTAAGTATACTTCCGGAACAACATGATAAAGCTTTGTCTCAATCGAAGCATTTGTACGTAAGTTACAGCGCATAAAGGCGATGGAATGGATTCCGGTCTTATGTCCTGACCTTTGACCTCATTTCGTCCATTTTCAATAAGGTTCGTTCCCAGATGATCCCCTACCACATACTAAAATTTCATCGAAATCGAATTATTTTTACGCAAGTTATGACGCATAAGGGCAAAGGAATGGATCCCGGTCCTATGTCCTGACCTTTGACCCCACTTCGTCCATTTTCAACAGGGTCGTCCCCATCTGGTACCCTACCACATACTAAAATGTCATCGAAATCGAGCCATTTCTACGCGAGTTATGTTGCATACGGGCAATGGAATGGATCCTGCTCCGATATTCCTGACCTTTGACCCCATTTCGTCCATTTTCAATTGGGTTCGTCCCCATGTCGTCCCCTACCACATACTGACATTTCATCGAAATCGAACCATTTTTATGCGAGTTATCGTGCGGACAGGCGGACATACGGACAAAGCTGGAGCATATACGCTTTTTCAACCTACGGTTGGAAAGCGTAAAAAAGGGTTTATTTTCACAAATCGTTTCTCAAGCTCTCCTCCCCCCCCTTTGTTTTTGAGAAAACATTTGTTGCTTTTAATATTATCGTATAACACCCATTTTTTCGTCGCTAGTTGCTATTCGATCCAATATCGGATCGATTTGTATCAAGCCAATGCCTCCTCCAATTGAAAGCTTAACAGTTCATTCATTATGTCTTTGTTAGTGTTTGTTTCCAGTGCTCATCGGCCAAAGAGAATACGAGACTTCTGGTGTAGTCCGAACAGGCAGAACAGCAAATGTTCAAATGTAGTTGTTACGTTTAGTACAGGGTGCTCCAAAATTATCTTTACAACTTTGACCCTCAATTAAACAGAAACGGAATAACATAACAAAAATCGATTTATTTCATATATTTATTTTATTAGTACAGGGTGTTCCAAAATTACCTTTACAACTTTGACCCTCAATTAAACAGAAACGGAATAAGATAACAAAAATCGATTTATTTCGTATCGAACAGCACGTTCCAAAGTTTGATGATATACTTGTAGAATGCGCATTGCACGAACAACGTCGAGACGATATTCGACCTCTCGAGTATGCCCTCAGGAATTGTTGTGATGGCAGCTGTAATCCTGTGCTTCAGCTCATTCACGTGCGGAACCGAAGTGCGGTACACAATATCCTTCACATAGCCCCAAATAAAAAAATCTAGGGGTGAAACCCGGTGAACGTGCAGGCCAAGGAATTGGACCATTCCGACAAGTCCATCACTCTTGAAAGCAATAATCAAGAAAATTAGCAACACGTTGTGCCCAGTGCTGGGGTGCACCATCCTGCTGGAAGATGATAGCTGGTTGCAGGCTCTCCAATTAGGGGTAACAAACTCACTCAGTATGTCCAAATAAATATTAGATGTGACTGTGTTTTCCGCAAGAAAATAATGGGCCGATGATGCAGTTGTGCAGGAGACCGCATCAGACGTTAAACCTAGGGCTGTCACTTTCAATCTCACTGTGGGTTTTTAGACCCCTAAGTTCTGCAGTTATGCCTGTTGATAACACCACATACACGAAACGTTGCCTCGTTGCTGAATAAAACACGTTACAGGAAGCCTTCCTCATTATCAATCCTGTGTAGCATATCGACATAAAAATCGAAACGTTTCGGTTTGTCCCCAGGGTGCAGTGCCTGTGTCAAATGCACTTTGTAGGCAGTCAGGTACAAGCGCTTGTGCAACATCCTGTGCATCGTTGTAGGTGGAAACCCCAACTGCCTGGAGGACGTACGAATGGACTTCGTAGGAAACTGTGAGGGACACGTTCCGTGTCCTCTTCACTTATGCTTGGCCGGTCAGCGCCCTTTTTATGAAGCCCACTACCAGTTCCCATAAACCCATTGCATATTGTGGGACTGTATGGGGGATTACGTTGGTATTTGGTACGGAAATATCCTTTGGACTTGTGTACCTGACTTCGTCTCTATGAGCCATGTCGCACCCTGGGCCTTTTTCTGTGGAGTGGTCATCACAAGTTCAGGGTCGTGCCTGAAAGTAAACAAACCTTTTGCGTCCCAATAAATCTTTATGTGTTGCTGTTACATGTACAAAAAACAGAACTTCGCTATTTCACTTCATTTAGGATTTATTGAGGGATAAAGTTGCAAAGATAATTTTGGAACACACTGTAATTTCCGTAGAAGTACCGATTGGGTTTAAGATATAACACAACCACAGGGGGCGCTGAGTTATGTCACTAGACCAAAGATCATGTTTTTATCACTCACTCAGATTTATGACGTGAAGTACCACAAACAACTACTATTTACACGGTCGAGTCACACGATTGTGACCACCAGCTAATATGCAGAGTAACCGCCGGGTGCACCGCGGACAGCAGTTAGACGGGCTGGGAGTGATTCAGTAAGGTACTACACTGGCGTGCAAAAATTAAGGACGAAACGGTTTTTCGAAAGTAACGTCGTGCAGAAGTGCTCCACATCGACTCAAATCATACCATACGATCCCCAGGATGTTAGAATATGGGACAACTGAGCAAAACCGTCCAAACAAGGAATCCAAAGGATACAAAGGGACTTTATTGAAAAGTTAGCTTCTAGCACAAGAAGCTACCTTCCCAAGAAAATTCAGGTCTTTAGTAGGAGATATGATCACCCCTGACTGCGTTGCAGGATTTAAAACGTGTGTCCAGGCTGAGGAAGAGGTTGTCAAGGAGGCATCGCAGCCCATTCTTCTTGTAGCGCCAATCGCAAGTGCGGAATCGTTGCTGGCGGCTGGTGACGACGCGTTGCTAAGCGTCTCCCGAGAAGGTCCCACACGTTGTCGATTGGATTTAGGTCCGTTGATTATATTAATTCTCCAACAGGTCTGCGACAGCCAATGTACCATGAGGTGTAGCGTTGTCGTCGATGAAGAGGAACTCAGGACCCACAGCACCTCTAAACAGACGCACGGGAGGCAGGAGAACTTGCGTACAATAGCGGACACCAGTGAATGAACCTCCTTGGAAGATGTGGAGGTCTGTACGGCTACCAAGCATAATACCGCCCCAAACGAGAACTCCGCCACCTCAAACCGGTCCCTTTCGATAATGTTGGAGGTGTGATTGCGTGTTCCCTGCTCTCTCCAGATGTGTATACGACCATAATCGCTCGTCAGACTAAATCGGCTCTCATCCGTAAAGAGGACTCGACCCCATTGCTGATGTGTACAGTTCTTGTGTTCCTGGCACCACACAAACCGCCGTCTCCTATGACCAGGCGTTAATGGCACACACCGTACTGGTCGTCGTGCAAATAGACCACCTTTGTGCAGCCTCCTGGCCATGGTACAACGCGATAACGGACGTCCAGTTGTGTGTTACATGTGCGCCTTGCGATTTCTCCCGCTGTCTGCCGTTTGTCTCTTCTCGCCTGTAGGACAATATACCGGCCGTACGCCACCGTGGTTTCTCGTGGACGACCACAGTTAAACTCTCGGACAGCTGTTCCTGTCGTTTGAAATGCTCTCCAAGCTTGTGATACGATGTTGTGAGCAATCATGAACTCCTCGGCCACACTAGTCACACTTCGACTTTCTTCCAACTTCCCAATGACGCGACCTCAGGTAAAGTCATCGAGATGTCGTCTCCTGGATTGCCTGTTGGCCATCTCACACGATGGCAGCGACTCGACGTCGTTCAAACCGATGTACACCGTGCAATAGCTTTCACCGAATTGCTAAGCGTACACTCCACCCCCTACATCATGCTGGATATATGCGCATGCCCTACCGTACCGGACCCTAGTCCATCTCCTGAGTGGTATTTCGGTCCTTTCTGCCTGCTCGTTTCGCTGTTATGCTAATTTCTCCTTTTGTCCTTAATTTTTGCACACTAGTGTATATGCACTGCCGAGTAACAGTATTGTGACCACCAATAACCTCCGGGTGTACCGCAGACAGCAGCTAGACGGGCTGGAAGTGACTCAGTAAGGTACGAGAAGGTATTCACAGGTACCGGGTGATCCAAAAGTCTTTCACATTTTGAAAACGTAATAACTCGCGGAGTTTTGAGAGTAGAGCAGCGCGGTTTGCGTAGAAATTATTAGAATGACATCGGGTTTTTTATGAAATCATGAAAATGTTTACTCACTGTACTTACATTTTTCATCACCAGATAGCGCAGCAACCACAAGTTCGGAGTGTCGAGAAAAATAGACACCTGATAGTACCATGTTGGACACCTCATTATATCAGATGTTCAATGTGATGGCCATCCTGTTCGAGCACTGCCTGCAGACGAGAGAAAACGCAATGGACAGCATTGAAGAGCATGTCCGGTGGTATAACTGCCACATGGTGTCGAATGGCATCTTTCAGCATGGCTAATGAAGTGGGTCGACATCTGTACACTTGTGATTTT
Source organism: Macrothele yani (assembly GCA_039090855.1). Lineage (NCBI taxonomy): Eukaryota > Metazoa > Arthropoda > Arachnida > Araneae > Macrothelidae > Macrothele > Macrothele yani. The sequence continues at coordinate 153,794,665 of CM077030.1, forward strand.
AGGTAACCCCAGAGCCAGAAATCGCAGGATCTAAGGTCTGGTGACCGAGGAGAACAGGCCTTCGGAAAGTGTCGGCTCAACACTCGATTTGCGCCAAACGTCTCTTGTAGCAGTCGCTTAACGGAACGTGCGATGCGGGGTGGTGCTCCACCCTGCCTAAATGTGCACAGATTAACTGCATCCCGCTCCTGCAAGCTAGGGATAACGTACGTTCGTAACATGTTCGCATAACGTGAACCTGACACTGAAACGGTTTCGAAGGAGGTGACGCGGACCTCTTTAAAAAAAGGACCGATAATGAAGGAAGCCGCGAATCCACACCACACTGTCACTTTCGGCTGATGAAGTGGCGCTTCAACGTCTACTCGGAGATACCGCTCCATTTAGGGAAAAGTGTTCCTCATCAGTCCATAAAACGTTCATCAGCCAGCTCTCGTCGACATCCATTTGTCGAAAAAACCATGCTGCGAACTCCTGACACTGCACGTAATCGCCAGCTTGCAGTTCGTGATACCTTTGAAGTTTGTACGGGTATCTGTACAGAATCCGTCGTAGTGTTCGCCATACAGTCCCGTATGGAATGCCTGTTTGCTGAGAAACATGGCGAGCACTGGAGTCGCCATGTGCGGATGACATTGCAATCATATCCATTTCCGGCGTAATCATCTCTGCTGTAGAAGCACGTGTTCGTGGTCAACCGCTTCGTGGGCAAGCTGACGAAGATACCTTTTCCTCGCATTTTTTCACCATTCGCCGCAGCGCAGCACTTTCCATCGGTCCTTTCCCACTGCGATCCCTTTTCGATGACCGGTAGGCTCTGAACGCAGCACTCGCACATTCAGCGTTGCAATAGAACAATTTCAACAAGAGCGCTTCGTCAGGTAATGACTGATAAGGACCGCTGTGACTTGTGGTTGCTTCCCAGCTGCTGCTTTTATGCCCATTATCCCAGACCTGTTCGTCTATAGCGCCATCTGGCGCTGAAAAATGCAAGTACAATGAGTAAAAATTTATGTGATTTCATAAAACACCCGATGTCATTCTGATTATTTCTACGCAAACCGCGTTGCCCTACTCTCAAAACTCCGCGAGTTATTACGTTTTCAAAATGTGCAAAGCTTTTGAATCCCCCCGGTATGTGGAGCCATGCTGACTGCAGTGCATCTGACAGCTGCTGGAGGGTGCTTGGACAGGATCCATTGAGCGGACAATACGACCGAGGTGGTCCCATAGATGCTCAGTTGGGTTTAAGTTTCGAAAATCAGGGGGTCAGGAAAGTATTTTGGAGTCTTCATCGTGCTCTTCCAACCACTCTTGGACATTTCTAGCTATTTGAGATGTCGCATTGTCGTGCTGAAGGATCTAATCCGACCCAGGGAAGACAATCAACATGTATGGGTGTACGTCATCTGCAAGGATGAATTCATAACGAATTCGGTCCATAGTGCCTTCCACAGGTATGAGTGGACCCAAGGGATGCCACGAAAACATTCCACAGATCATAACGCTGCCACCACCAGCTTGTGTTCTGCCAGCAGTGGTTGAAGAGTGTTTGTACTGCGATGTTTCTCGCCTTATACGCCAACTTCAATCCGTTCGACGAAGCAGAAAAAGTGACTCATCGGAAAAGACTGTCCTTTGCCAATCAGCGGGGTCCAATTCCGATACTGCCGTGCAAATGTAAGCCGTTTAATGCCGATGCATCTTCTTTTGGATAGGTGAAGTGACCATCCGTCTACATCGGAGCCCCGTACTCAGCAGGAAATGTCGTTTTAGACACACTTCCTGTATCCCCCTTGTTCATTCGGCCAGTGAGTTGCTCCACTGTAGCGTGTTGATCGGCTATCACGCATCTTCGAATCCGACGTTCTCCTCTCACATCAATGGCACATGGTGCTCCAGTGTTTCCACGTTGCTTATTCGCAATGGAGCCATTTCTTCAAACACTATAAACTTTAAATAAAGCAGCACGCGATCAGTTCACAAACTGCACTGTTTTAGAAATACTGCCGCACTTGGCCCGAAAGCCGATAACAATCCCTTTCCGCAAATCTGATAAATCGCTCCTTTTATCCATGGCAGTGATATGTTTCAGAATGTCTACAACACACCTTATACACTGAGTGGCCACTTTATTATGACCACCTGACAGTTTTGGGCAAATGAGCTATGGCTGCACGCTGTTGCCACCAGAGGGCGAGGCTAGTATAGAAAGGGAAAGATTAGTGCTTGCGACAGTAGTAGAAGTGATTTTTGGGTGACGAAATGGGTAAAAAATGCGATTTGACGGACTTTCAACGTGGGATGATTGTAGGAGCTCGGAGACATGGAGCGAGTATCACCGAAACCGCCGCATTCGTGAAATGTTCCAGAGCAGCTGTTGTTAAAGTGTTTAAGGACTTTACTGTCAGCCAAAAATCTGGGTATCCACGTGCAACGCGTGGTCGTCATCGACTAGTGACTGCTCGGGCGGAACGGAGAGTGTCCATATACACCTACTGGGAACTGAATTCGAAAGTTTTATTCAGTATCGAATTAGAACTCCTTTAGCCCGAATAACTGCATGTATGCGGTTTGACATACACGGTCGTATCAGAATTATATGACCACCTACCTAATAATGGGAATAACCAGCCTAGGCCCAGATGATAGCGAGGAGACGGCGTGGCATGGGCGCAGTTAAGCCCTGGAAGCTTGCTCGAGGCACACGGACTGCAGCAGAACACGGAAGTCCCGGAGATGACGTTGTTGAGGTTCCGCGCGTCAAACCTGTAGATTCAAATAATCTCATAAGTGCTCTATGGAATTGAGGGCGGGCGATAGCGTCTGCCATGGAAGAACGGAAACATCACTATTGTGTTCCTGGAAACAGTTACGCACCCTCTTAACGACATATCAGGGCGCATTGTCCTGTTGGTAGACACACTCACCACTAGGGTAAACGTCCAAAATGAAGCGATGCATGTGGTCAGCAAGGACGGGCATGTAGCCATTGGTGTTCAGGGACCATTCCCGTAGCACCCGCCGTCCTAGGTGATACCTGGAGAACGTCCCGCTGACGTGCACACTGCCACCGCTGTCATGTACTTCATCCTCAAGCGTGTCCGCGAGTTGGTTCTCGTGTGTTTAACGCCGTATCCGCCACTGCCTGTTACTTCTGTGGAGCAGAAACCTCGATTCGTCGGAGAAAGCAACCTTTTTTCACTCTTCCACTCTCGAAAGATGGTAGTCCCATGCCAACTGCAGGCGTCGGTGCCGATGGACCTGAGTTAACTTGGGCGCCTTCACGCAGCGTCGACACCAGGGACCCATGCGGAACAATGTTCGCTCTACTGTTATCGGGGACACGTATCTGAGTTCTTCCGGGTTCATTTGCGTGGTTAATTGCTGCACATTTGCGAGTCATTTGCCTTTTAGCAGTCGACGGGGGAGACGTTCCAATTTGGGGTTGATGACCTTTGGGGCTCCACAGTTATGACGTCAGGAGGTACTCGGTGTACCAGCGGTACATTCTTGGTGCACCCTTTTTACAGCATCTCGCGAACAACCCACGAAGTCTGCTGTTTTCGAGATGCTTACACCCTTGGGTGGTAGCCGATGATCATTCCTTTTTGAACGTCAGTCAAATCACTACCTCTGCCTATTGTACTCACGTTACGCACTATGGCTCATCTGACCCGGCAGGCCACTTATATCCCCATGTGGTCGACCTTGCACTCTGTGACGCGCTTAGGTGGGATCTCTCTGATTCCGGGGATGGTCATATTATTCTGACAGTACTGACGATTATTGACAAGCCGTAGTCTTTAATAATTGCCTAGATCTCGTGCGGACGCACGTGACCATGTATTTTGTATATACGCTGCTGCGTAAGTGACATTTACGAACGTCTGCATAGAAGTTTATAATTCAGTGGCAGGTGTATGTATCATGACGCGGTATATTTCAGAAGGAGATCTGGAAAATAAGAAGAGAGTATTTATAATTTGGGACACAAATTTGAAGCATATATTGTGCTCGAGTGATTAACACGTTGTTTTAGGAATAATGATTGGTTGCGACATGACGGAGCGTATGTGTGCGATGCAACTCAGATCCGTATTTCACTAGTTACTTTCATTAATGTAACCGGCATAACGTCGTTTCCCGCAGTGCTAAGTAGGGCGATATGATAAGTAATTTGCTTTATCACTACGAGAGTAATGAATCACTTTCCAAAATTTCCTAGATTAGATGAAACAAATGCACGCTTGATTGGTGGCTCCCAAATTAGAACGGCCTGGTCATTTTGCAATGGGCGTGGGCAAATCTTACACATTTGTTCTTGAGATGACTGTAAATTCCGCAGGCGACTCTCTGTATCAGGTCTATTGAGACCACAATAATGAAACGCATTTATAAAAACATTTCCTGAAACTCTAGTTTCCGCAGTTTTTAGTAGGCGTGATGAAATGGAATTTCTTCGAGGTGATTTCTTTATACGAATGAAAAGTTACATGAAATCTGTGATACCAATAGAAAGATCAATGTTTAAGGATGCGTGAATGCACTAGGTTTCGTTAGAAGTCTCCATAGGTATTTAGACAGGCGTCCTACAGAGTGGGGAGACTTGAGATATTGTCCGAGAAAAACAACTGTGGTTTCTCCTTGAACCATCTGAACAGCGTGGCCTTTATTTCATCATCTCTGCGGAGTCTGTGCCTCTTTAGGGCTTTTTTTAAGGTCAGTAACTGGGTGGACAAGTACCTTCCATCTTTTCCTGACGAAAGCATCTTGAAAACCTCTGGAAATATACTGACGTGCATTGCCTTGAAGAATAATCACTCGAGACGAAATCATTCCGGTGAGCTTATTCTTTATGTCCCTATGCAAATTATAGAGTGCTCGCGTGTAGCGCTGGGCGTTAATTGTAACCGCAAGCTCTTTAAAATCTAGCAACCAACGTCTCTCATGTTAAAAGAAAATGTTGGCATAGCTTTACCGGTGGAAGGTTGTGTCTTGAATGTTTAGCTTTGGTGATCCGAGATGCTTCCATTGCGTACTCGCTGATTTACTAGACGAATCAAAATTGTAGATTTTGATTTTCGTCACAAATTCGTCACCTGCCACGATTCGCAGCAAGAAATCATTCCTCTCTGCTTGGTAGCAAGCACATCAAGTGTTCCAAACTCAAACCCATTCCTTGCTCCTTATGGTGGCCTGTCAACAACCGAGGTACCCACGAGGAAACACACATTCCTCTACTTCAGCTTGATTTTAACCACGATATGTACTATACCAAAACACAGCTTGAGTTCGTTTGCTGGCGAACGTAAGCTCCTTCAAAAGGTTCTCCTGTATGATCAACGTGTAAAACATCACAGATATCGATTGTGAAAACACAAGCTTGTCCGCGATGAGCATCGAAACCGTGTCTCTTCACTCCCTAGTAAGTCGCTCTCCCAACTGAGCTGCGCGGACAGAACGTCTCGCTGAAGATTTGTCGTCTTGACACATGTTTTCACCTCTGTAGTACGTCACAATACCTCCCTCTTAATGATTTTTCTTTGAAGCGAAGTAGGAAATTTTTCCTTAATTCCAAACAATGTGTGGAACAATTGTCACGCAGTTTTCAAAGAACCTAACGGCCAGTGGATCCATTTTCCTCAATCGGGCGCCAATGTGAAAACACAAGTTTGTCCGTGTCCCATCACTCCGGAGTAAGTCGCTCTCCCAACTAAGCTACGCAGACATAATGTTTCGCTGCGGATTTGTCGTCTTGACACATGTTTTCACCTCTGTAGTACGTCACACTATCTAATAGCGCATTGGTTCTTCTCAGTAGCGAATAACAGCGTGTAAACCCCAAGTTAGTGACTCCACCAGATGCCGGAGGGTTTCCGGAGGTAATGTCAGCCATGCCTATTTCACAATGTTCACAACTCCACCCGAAACGTTGGTCGAGGATCCGTGGATCTGATGTTTCGCTCCACAGCATCCCAGAGAGTTTCCACAAGGTTTAAATTCAAGAACCTTGGGGGCTACTGGATGGTTCCAAATTCAGACAGGTGTTCCTTGAGCTGTTCCTGGGTAGTTGCGGCCGATGGGGCGGCGCATCGTGTTGCTGGATCAGATCATTGGCCGCAAGACGTGCGAAGGCAATGAAAGCTTATAGATGATCATCCAGCGCGAGATGGTAGCGCGCAGTGGTTAAGGACCTCTCCAGACACACTAAGGAACTTAATGTGTCACATTGGAAGGCTCCCTAAACCATCACAGAGACACCACCGTCTTGAAAAGAGCCGACCAGGCACGACGGAAACATGACCTCATGCTGTGCACATCCTCCAGGTATATCGGTACAGCTGGAAACGGGATACATCTGACCCCACGACGCGGCGCCAATCTGCAGAGAACCAGTCCAGATGTTCCCGGCACCACACGAGGTGCAATGTCCAATGACGACAGTCAAAAGGGGCACACGAGTAGAATGTTCGCTCCCGTAACCCAGGGTGTGCAGAGTGTGCCGTACAGTTTACTCGCTCACGCTGTTAGGGCCTCCGGCATTTAAACTGGATGTGATATGCGCGGTCATTGCCAAGAGGTTGGTCTGTACGAGCCTGGAGTGTCTAAGTCGACCCTGGTCATCAATGGCGTGTGGTTGGCCACCGCTTGCTCTCTGAACACTGGTATATCTGTGGATAGTATACTCGTGGCACACCCATGATGTCTGTGGATAGTATACTCGTGGCACACCCATGATGTCTGTGGATAGTATACTCGTGGCACACCCATGATGTCTGTGGATAGTATACTCGTGGCACACCCATGATGTCTGTGGATAGTATACTCGTCTCACACCCTTGATGTATGTAGATAGTATACTCGTGGCACACCCTTGATGTCTGTGGATAGTATACTCGTGGCACACCCTTGATGTCTGTGGATAATATACTCGTGGCACACCCTTTGATGTATGTGGATAGTATACTCATGGCACACCCATGATGTCTGTGGATAGTATACTCGTGGCACACCCTTGATGTCTGTGGATAGTATACTCGTGGCACACCCTTGATGTCTGTGGATAGTATACTCGTGGCACACCCTTGATGTTTGTGGATAGTATACTCGTGGCACACCCTTCATGTCTGTGGATAGTATACTCGTGGCACACCCTTGATGTCTGTGGATAGCATACTCGTGGCACACCCTTGACGTCTGTGGATAGTATACTCGTGGCACACCCTTGATGTCTGTGGATAGTATACTCGTGGCACACCCTTGATGTCTGTGGATAGTATACTCGTGGCACACCCTTGATGTCTGTGGATAGTATACTCGTGGCACACCCTTGATGTCTGTGGATAGTATACTCGTGGCACACCCTTGATGTCTGTGGATAGTATACTCGTGGCACACCCTTGATGTCTGTGGATAGTATACTCGTGGCACACCCTTGATGTCTGTGGATAGTATACTCGTGGCACACCCTTGATGTCTGTGGATAGTATACTCGTGGCACACCCTTGATGTCTGTGGATAGTATACTCGTGGCACACCCTTTGATGTCTGTGGATAGTATACTCGTGGCATACCCTTGATGTCTGTGGATAGTATACTCGTGGCACACCCTTGATGTCTGTGGATAGTATACTCGTGGCACACCGTTGATGTCTGTGGATAGTATACTCGTGGCACACCCGTTGATGTCTGTGGATAGTATACTCGTGGCACACCCTTGATGTCTGTGGATAGTATACTCGTGGCACACCCTTGATGTCTGTGGATAGTATACTCGTGGCGCAACCTTGATATGGGTCCTTCGGGAACCCCAGCGTTCTTACCACTTGGGCGATAGAATGACCCATCTGTCTTGCTACCACATCAAAGTCCCTCAGATCACCACCTTTACCCATGTTCGTCGATTTCAAGACACTGTTGGGAAGCCCTGCTGTCCGGCTGTTTACCGTCGGCGTTTCTGGCATGTTGGAAAGCGTATCACAATCAATGCATTGCATGATTTTAATACCTTGTTCAAACTTAACGTTACATCCTCTCTCTCTCACAAGAGTATGGTTGACAACACCTTGAGGTCGGAAAGTACGACATCTGTTTGTGTCCGATGAGAAGTGGAAGATATATATGTTTGAGCAGCAGCAAAAAGTGTGGGGATGCTGGATGTCATGATACTATAATCGTGGAAGCGGCGTTAGGGCCACTAGTAACTAGTTTAGGCCCGTAATTTGGGGCCACTAGTTCCAGTGAAGAGAGAGAGCCACTGCCGTAAGACAAACAGAACATCCATACCTCACCGGAATTCGAACTCAGACGAATGGTCAGAAGCCAGCGCTTAGACCACTGTGCCACCGAGCGGCGGGGTTTTTCTGTTTCAAGTGCCGAAACGTGCTTCCTGTTTCCACCTTGATGTCGTGTGGCCCGAAAAAATTATGTTGTGAAGGTATTCTTTTCTGGTAACTCCAATTAGTATTGTGACTACAAGGCTATCTCAAGGGCTGTTAGCGTAATATGTTTCCATTTTTCTTTGTCTTGTATTGATTTGCTTTTTAAGACAGACTCGAAAATAATCCAGAGTAGAAAATATTTGATAGCTTGCGGGAGAAAAGCGGAGGCTGCAGTGAAATATAAATCAATAACTACTTCATGATGTATGGTGGAAGATATTTATTTGTTGGCTAAACTAAGGTAGTTCCTCCTGAAAACTCTTCCTTGCGTTTCAAATGGTAAAAACAATTCTGTCATTTTCTTCACAGTAAATATATTGCCAAGGGTGAAAATTTGCAGATCAATAAAAATAACTTTAAATCATAGAACGGTATGTTTAATATTTGCTAAAACTTAACCAGAATTATAATAAAAATTAATAATGTATTCTTTGGTAATGTTGAGACCTGCTAATAGATGGCGCGACTGTTAGATTCATGAGAACTGTGGACAAACAAATATTTGATGGCTTATTTCAGAATCAGGAATCAGCAGTACCCACAGTTCTGTTGACATTTTGATTTAAATTATTGCCAGAATATTTAATCAAAGTTGATCAAATCATTTTAAACATTCTTTTATTTTTTGAGGTTTAACGACTACTCTCAGCAACTCAATGGGATCTCAGCAGTCGCCCGTCCCTAATCTAGGGTCACTGGCTCCAGGAAAGGGGAGAGCCAATGCCGCAAGACAAACGCAAAACCCAGCCCTCATCGGGATTCAAATCCGGATCAATGTCAGACGAATAGTCAGAAGCCAGCGTTTAGGCCACTTCGCCACTGCAATGTCTTTTAAACATTCCAGATTATCGCATGGATAGACTCAAATTTCGATTCCTTTCCGAAATTTAATAAAAATATTGAAAGAATGATCAGCAGTATTTTAGATAGTTCTGATATCTAATTCCAAAATAAGCCGTCAAACATTTGTTGGTCCACTTACGTCATCAATGTACAGGTCGCGCCATCTATTATCAGGTCTCAACATTACCCAAAGAAAAATTGTTCATTTTAATATGATTTATGGTTAATGTTTAGCAGATATTAAGTACGCCGTGCTATAATCTAAAGCTATTTTTATCGATGCTCAAATTTTCATCGTTGGGAAGACATTTATTGCAAAGAAAATGTCCACAGAAGTTTTTACCATTTGAAACTCAGGGCATAATATTTAGATCGAGCCACCTTTTAAGCTGGCATCTACGAACGGTTCATGTACATCTAGCTAATATACCTAACTGACGTTTTCCTTTTCATATAGAAGGAATTAAAACAGAAAAACTAGCAATTATTAAATTTGAAGAATTCCGTTAAAAATTTGTTTCGAACTAACCAAGCTTTGTTGCCAATTGTTCATTACTGAAGTTATTTATTTGAAATATTCCACACTAAAGTCACAGAATGCATTGCATTCTGGAGTTGTTTACGTAACATTAATGTGTTTGGATAAGCAAACCATTATCCATATCTTCTCCCCATTGCAATGTTTTCGTCTTAATTTCAGCTCTTGAAGCTCATTTACATATACATCTACTTGAAAAATGAGAACTATTATTCAAATGGATAGACGTTGTCACGAATGGAAGTAATGATGCATCTATAATAACTTAGGCAAGTTCGTCGGTGAGGGACAGATTCAAAGGAGATTTCTGGGCTGAAAACAAATTGCTCGAACATTCAGAGTCAACGACCTTCTCATTATTTTTAGTTATATACAAGCGGGAATCGGCACCAGGGGTCAAAATGTGCGGTAGTGCGCACGCACAGGGCGAACTCTGTGTCAGGCTGTTAAACATTTCGCCGAGCTTTTATTTGATATCAGAAAAGTTCCGTGAAAAGCTGCAAATGTAATTACGTTGCGTTGGGATCCATCAAAGGAAATAATTTAGTAATACACTTACGGTCATAGATGGCAGAACACCTGAAGTAAGTCGAACTACGACTATGATTTTTTCAGGATGTTTTTATTAGGCAATACAGAACAACTGGTTAGCATCTCGGTGTGCCGCAGTGGTCTAAGCGATTGCTTCTGATCATTCGTCCGAGATGGGTCCGGGTTCGAATCCCGGTGAAGCATGGATGTTGTGCTTGTCTTACTGCGCTGGCTCTTTCGCTTCCCTGGAGCTAGCGGCCCTAAATTAGGGGCGGGAAACTATTTATACCACACTGAGTTGCTCACGGTGGTCATTAAACCTCCAGTCAACAAAAACATCTCGATGTCATACGTACCAGGTGTATCGAAATAGCTCATAATCAGTATTAACCTCTGGTTTGTATCATCTGCTGTACGCGCTGAGGCATCGAATCAAATAATGTGTGAATGGTGTCCTGTAAAACAGCCATCCAGGCTGTATTGACCTGCGTCGAAAGTTCATCAAGAGGTGCTGTGGACGGTCGTACGACCTGAGGTATTGAATCAAATAATGTGTGAATGGTGTCCTGTGGAAGAGCCATCCAGGCTGTATTGACCCGCGTACAAAGTTCATCAGGAGTTGCTGGTGGACGGTCGTACACTCTGAGGTATTGAATCAAACAGTGTGTGAATGGCGTCCTGTAGAACAGCCATCCAGGCTGTATTGACCCGCATCCAAAGTTTATCAAGAGTTGCTGGCGATGGTCGTACGCTCTGAAGTATTGAATCAAATAATGTGTGAATGGTGTCCTGTAGGACAGCCATCCAGGCTGTATTGACCCGCGTCCAGAGTTTATCAAGAGTTGCTGTGGACGGTCATACGCTCTGAGGTATTGAATCAAATAATGTATGAATGGTGTCCTGTAGAACAGCCATCCAGGCTGTATTGACCCGCATCCAAAGTTTATCAAGAGTTGCTGGCGACGGTCGTACGCTCAGAAGTATTGAATCAAATGATGTGTGAATGGTGTCCTGTAGAACAGCCATCCAGGCTGTATTGACCCGCGTCCAGAGTTCATCAAGAGTTGCTGTGGACGGTCGTACGCTCTGAGGTATTGAATCAAATAATGTGTGAATAATGTCCTGTAGAACAGCCATTCAGGCTGTATTGACCCGCGTACAAAGTTCATCAGGAGTTTCTGGTGGAAGGTCGTACGCTCTGAGGTATTGAATCAAACAATGTGTGAATGGCGTCATGTGGAACAGCCATCCAGGCTGTATTGACCCGCATCCAAAGTTTATCAAGAGTTGCTGGCGACGGTCGTACGCTCTGAAGTATTGAATCAAATAATGTGTGAATGGTGTCCTGTAGAACAGCCATCCAGGCTGTATTGACTCGCGTACAAAGTTCATCAGGAGTTGCTGGTGGACGGTCGTACACTCTGAGGTATTGAATCAAATAATGTGTGAATGGCGTCCTGTAGAACAGCCATCCAGGCTGCATTGACCCGCATCCAAAGTTTATCAAGAGTTGCTGGCGACGGTCGTACTGTCTGAAGCATTGAATCAAATATGGTGTGAATGGTGTCGTGTAGAACAGCCAACCAGGCTGTATTGACCCACGTACAAAGTTCATCAAGAGTACTGGCTGACGGTCGTACTGCTGTACGCTCTGTGTCATCAAATCAAATAATGTGTGAATGGTGTCCTGTGGAATAGCCATTCAGGTGGCATTGACCCGCGTGCAAAGCTCATCAAGAGTTGCTGGCGGACGGTCGTACCGCTGCTCTTGTCGTTTGAGTATATCTCAGAGATTTTCTATGGGTGATAAATCCGGCTACCTAACCGGCCACTGCAGAAGTGAAATTTTGTTATCCCGGAAGAAGGGACGTGTTGTCGCTGCATAATGCGGTGTGGCATTGTGCTGCTGAAATATGGCCTCGGGGATATCCGGCAAGTAGAGAAGGACGACCGACCTTAGAATGCCATTGACGTAACAAGCATTCGTCATGCTGATACGGACTCTCACCCAGGGGCGTCGTCTAGGGGGTGCAAGCGTGGGCTTAAGCCCACCCTGAAATTCGTCTTGCCCACCCAGTTCAAATTGGGCCATTTTTTTAATATACTTAACCTTAAAATATAATCTGAAATCTCTAAGTAATTGTAAGTCTTGTGTTTTATTCCATGTAGCCCTAAATATTTTTTCCTAGGAAGTGCGTTGTTCACGTCTCCGTAGAAAGGTTATCAAAATAGCAGCCCTAGGGCCATAAAAATTCAATTGTTCTCCACTTTTCCAATTCCTTAGTTTAATCCTCTGTTTCATGCTTGCATGGCCAGAGAGCGAATGACAAGGGTGGATAAGAATTCACTGAGGGTGGTAATTCCTAATTGTTCTGCTGTTTGTTTTCTTTACGAAATTGGGGATTCTTACACGGAAAGTGAAGTCAAAAGCTACACTATCTCTCTTAAGATTTCCCAGGGACAGTGAAAGTGCAGAAAGTGGTTGACGACTGCTTTGTCAGGGAGGAGTGCAATGCAAATTCGCTGGCTGGAAGGAAGGAAGTTAAGGAAGGGGGAGGTATCGTGTTTGCGTGGCACAACAGTAAAATTTGATTTAGATAAGCAAAAACGACATTTTCTTTTAAATAAATTGCTCAAGTACTGTACTATCTTTGTAAGCCAAAATGAAAAATTTCGAAAAAAAATTTCAGACAATGCATTCATAGCAAGCAAACTGTTCAAGGCGACATTCTACCAAAGCTTGTTTCTTACACCAGTAGGGTAACTAGTCAGATCCATGTATGTATGAGGGTCGGAATTGCACTACAATTCTTTTGTAGCCGGTAGTGTAAAGCATTGAAGCCGACCTGGTATCGCAGTCGCTGGCTTACGATCATTCGTCAGAGAAGAGGGCGTTTTCGAATCCCGTGAGGGATGTATGTTGTGTTTGTCTTACGACACGGGCTCCCTCCCTTCCCTGGAACCAGTTACCATAAATTAGTAACCTTCAATTATAAGAAGAAAAAAAGTGCTGAAAATTAGTTCTTTCAGTGCTTCGTAAAAAAGTTGTCATCAAGCTTGCCCCACCAAACATAATGCTCGCTTACCCGTCGCCCATCCGGATTTAGAAGTCTTGCGATGCCCCTGCTTTCTCGAGGGGTGATCTGCTTTTGTATCCGATATCACATCAGAGCCATAATGCCTGGAGTCGGTGAGCTACGCCTGGTGCGAATACACTTTTCCGGAAGCTTCTCCCTCTGTTTTTGGCGGTCACACATACGGCCATTCTTTTCGCCTATACAGAAGCGGGACTCGTCCGAGAACACGATATCGTGCCATTCATCACGCCGCTCGATGCGTCACTGCATCCTGGCAGGCAGCTGCTGCAGTGTCAAAGGTAGTCTGAGGAGAGGCAGACGACCTTGCAGTCGGACATGTAAAAACCTGAGACTTACTGTTACATACGAGATTGCGTCACAGTTTGCTACAGCTGTGCCAACGCTGTGAATGATTCATAACAGTCACTCAAAGACATCCTCGTGAGATAACGGTTGTCTCTCGGCGTTGTCTGTGTTCGACGTCAAGAGCCTTATCTTCGTGGCCATCTTCGTACCATTCCTTGCACACTCTTGTCGCGACGGACGCGCTGCGCCCCGCCCCCCACGATCGCAAGTCTCCCGCAGAGAAGCACTACAGTCATTCATGCCGACAATGCGACATCTGTCTAACTCGATGATGTAATTGTACGATTCTCTTACACGAGAGCGAGGCATCCTAACCCGCTGATGACCAAGCACTGACATGCGGACCGAGCCACGCCGAGATTGTACCAGAAAATCAGCCGGTTTCCGGTCTGTGACTTTACATGATATGATTTGCCTAGACACGGTAGGAATGCACCTATGACAGCGAAATAGTAATATTTTTTGCGATAAATCTACTTTGTCGCTACTAAGGTGTTAAGTTTTTTATGAATATGAGTGTATATTAGAACTTTCTAGTTGACACCCATGCCCTTGGATGTTCATTTTATTTGCAACTGATATACTACCTTAATGCATTAACAGCAAACCAAATGGCTAAATGTGGTATCAGGAATATTTGAAAACAGCAATATACACTGAAGAGCAATTGAATTAGAGATACCTGTCTAGTAACGTGTAGCACCACCTTTTGCCCTGATGATGGCGGCGATTCGTCTAGGCATGGACTCGACAACACACCGGAAGCGTTGGGAAGCCATACGGATCCCCGATCCCTGAACAAGCTCCCACAGTTCACGAAGATTTAATGGATGGGGGTCAGAGCCTCGAACATCTCTCTCGATGGCCTCCCAGATGTGCTCGATGGGATTGAGGTCAGTTGACCTAGCTGGCCAAGGAAGCGAGGTCACGTCGGGGGAGTGTTCATCCAACCATTCGGATACAATTCGGGAGAGATGGCACTGTGCATTGTCTTGTTGCAGGATGAGGTCCCCCAGTGGAATGTTGAAGACGCACAAACGGGAGCAAATGGTCGTCCGGGATATCCCGGTAACGTTGATCTGGGAGTGACGATGTCACACGTACCAGGGGTGCCATTTCAGTCCACGTAAACAGTCCCCAGACGAGAATGCCACCCCCACCAGCTTGAAGAGTACCCTACTTGCAAGAAGGATCCATCGCTTCATGTGGTTTGCGCCGTACTCGTATCCTACCATCCGCATGTACCAACGTGAATCTCGACTCATCAGTCCAGGGCAACAGCGGTACCCTCATGCGATGATGGCTTCTGTTACCCATAGCGAGGAGATGGTTCTGGATGGTGTGGCTGCTTACACGTGTTGTGCGCCAGCGTTAAATTGAGTGATTTCTTGCACTGCGGCCCGTCTATCCCGTGTTACAATGCGTGCTAGGCGGCGATGACCCAGCTCATCCACACGCTGTTGTCCACGGCATTTGGCCCTTGCAGGGATGGTTTTACAGGATTCGATGTACTCACAGTGCACCCGTGACACAGTGGCTCGTGAAAATCTCAGTGCCTGCACGCCTTCCGAGATGGAGTGACCCATTCGTTGGGCTCCGATAATTTGTCCACGATCAAATGCGCTTAGATCCTTCGTCTCAGCCCTACTGCGTCCGACTCTTACTGATTCCCGTCGCATCACTCCTTATATGGTCGGATCGCTGCATACGTCATGTCGTTTCCGTTTACAGGGCCGCCCACAGCGCCACATTTGCATAACGCCAGCTGTCTCTAATTCAATTGCTCTTCAGTGTATAATCGTGGTCAAAAGTCCTACACCACTAGACCGAAAGTCAGTTTTTAATGTTTAAAGTCTACTTATACAGCGTAATAATAAAGTCAGGAATACATCTTATACATCATTTTAAAGGAAATGTTATGCTGAGTTCATATTTGTTTACAGAATGTTATTACCAGTAATAGAACTTAATTTACAAGCAAAATTGTACAAGTGAGGAAACACAAATCCAGTTCTGGAAAAGCGTTCGCGCTCCTCTAATCCACTATAGCTTTCTCCGACATCCGCTAGTGAGATATAAAAGGATTTAGAATCGTCTGCCGACTTAGAATGCAGCTACTTGTTGTCAGTTGACAGAAGTTTATGCAGAATTCCTGGCGATATTTGAATTTCGTAATGTCAAAGACCCGAAAATTGGTCCTGCCTCTTCAAACCAGGGCAAACATTAATAATTTGCATGAACTTGGATTCAGTAGTCGTAAAATTGCTGTTAAATGTGGCTGTGATCATTCCGCTTTCGCGCACACGATTAAAAGTGTTGCAGAAACTGAATGTGTGGGAAACGGGAAAAGAACAGGTCGACCAAGACTGTGTACGGAACGTGATGATTGCATGTTGATTCGTCGTTCATTAAAATCAAGGTTTAAAACAGCCACTGATTAAAGAAATGAGTGGGAAAATGAAGTCGGCATTATTGCATATAGTGTGGGAGAATGAAGTCGGCATTATGCTGAACCCAGCCAACAATCAGGCACCCACATTCGGTGACGTTATGGTCCTGTATTTCAACCAGTGGTGTTGGCCGTCTGCATATAGTTGATGGCACATTGAATGGATCGAAATATGTAGATATTTTGGAGTCCAAACTGCTACCATCTACACCAGAAATGGGTTTGCGGAATTTTATCTTTCAGGACAATAACGCGCCATGTCATCGGTCAAAGTTGGTTGACGAGTGGTTTAATGGAAAAGTTATAAGAAAACTTCAGTGGCCGGCACAGTCACCAGATCTTAATCTCATAAAGAATTTGCTGGGGAAATTGAAGCAAAAGATCCGTCAACAAGGACCCACATCTAAAACAGCATTAATTGAGTCTGTAAGGGCCGTATGGCACCGCCTTATCACCAACGAACAACTAGAGAAGCTCATTAGTTCCATGCCAAGAAAGTGCACTTTGTTACTAAAAAAACCGTGGTTATACAATTAAATATTAAAGCGTATTTTGCTTGTTGGTAAGTTATTTCAAGTGTCCTTTAAATTTCAAAATGTACTGAACAGTAATTTTACGTTAAATGCATTGTACACTGATTTCACAAAGTCCACTATTTTTTGTTTTTTATGACAAGATGCTGTACCTTTGCTTGTAACTTCACTTCTATTACTGGCAATAACATTCTGTAAAAATATTTGAATTCAGCATGAAATGTCCTTTAAAACGATGTACAATATGTGTTCCTGACATATCCATTACGCTGTTAAGGTGGCTTCAAGCATAAAAAATTGACTTTTGGTCTACTGGCGCAGGACTTTTGGCCACGAATGCGTCTCAATCCAGGAAGATCTGGACAAATCTTGGAAGTTTATGGAAGCACAGTTTTTTTTCACGAAACTCATATAATAGCCTGATATATCTGAGTTCTTGAACAACCATAATTGAGACGGCATATCAAAATAGAAAAACACGTATTCCAAAAGCCAGTTACAAGATTTGTTCTTTAGGAAAAGAAAACAGGAAGTTTAAATATCCAATTTATGGAAGTTAACTGACATTAATGTTTTAAAAACCGTTTAAAACTGCTAGTGAAAATTAAAGGACAAAAATTAGTTAAAATATAAAAGGTGGCCTACCTTGTATTATTAAATCGTACAGTTATTTTCAAGATATGTAAAAGACAATTCATGACTTTCAATGTCGAAATCAAAAGTTTTATTCCCCTATACGAGCAAAGACGAGCAGATCTCAAGTAACATGCGATACATCATAGATACCAATGGCAAACGAATCGATTCTGAAGAAATAATTCTTCATATGAGCACGGAAATCAAAAACAAATGTCATTGTCAGCACTTGAAGTGCAAGATTGAGTTCATTCAGTTTTGAGAAAATATCAGATAGATAAGCCACTCGAAATAACTACTCTTTATCATTTAATCAATCTTTATTTTCATTGTTTTCCATGTAGTCGTCTCTACAGACTACTTGAAAATTACGTAGCCCTGTAGCAGTAATCGAACCATCTACATATTTCCATTCGAGAACGCTTAAAAATTAAACTGTGAAGAGCATATTAATCTATTAATCCTTCATTTTTTAATGAAAATGTTTTTGTAGTGTGGAACAATGGGTATGTAACTGCAAAGTATTTGGGGCATACAAGGGGATGCAGAAAAGTTTTCGGCTTAACCAACGTCATGTAATTGTAGCATTGCTTTGTTACTGCAGCTTATAACGAAGTAAATTTCTCCTTCATTTTTGGTCCACGATCGAACCCGAGTCCTCCTATTCCGGAACAAGTGGCTCTACCAATTGAGCTACGCGGACGTTAGTTCTGACTGCTATCTGCCTTTATGTCGTGTGCGTCCTGCTGGCAGGTACGTCACATCCCCCCCCCGAACGAGGGACGGGGGCATGGTCCACGGGTCAGCCGTGACCATGAATCGTTGCAGGCAGCCATCCGCTGTAGAACGTGCACTTGAGAACTCCCAGTAAATCTAGTGTGTGGAATGCATCATTTATTTTTCGAAGCGCTGGAGAAAGGATTCTCTGATTTTTCCTATCTCGCGGTGTGGAAAGAACATCACACCATTGCGAGATTTTGAACGGCCGGGTCATCCGGAAAGTTCGGGCGCCATTATAACGAAGTAAATTTCTCCGTCATTTTTATCCACGCAGGGGCTCGAACCCGGGTCCCCTTATTCCGGAACAAGTGGCTCTACCAATTGAGCTACGCGGACGTTAGTTCTGACTGCTATCTGCCTTTATGTCGTGTGCGTCCTGCTGGCAGGTACGTCACATCCCCCCCCCGAAAGAGGGACGGGGGCATGGTCCACGGGTCAGCCGTGACCATGAATCGTTGCAGGCAGCCATCCGCTGTAGAACGTGCACTTGAGAACTCCCAGTAAATCTAGTGTGTGGAATGCAACATTTATTTTTCGAAGCGCTGGAGAAAGGATTCTCTGATTTTTCCTATCTCGCGGTGTGGAAAGAACATCACACCATTGCGAGATTTTGAACGGCCGGGTCATCCGGAAAGTTCGGGCGCCATTATAACGAAGTAAATTTCTCCGTCATTTTTATCCACGCAGGGGCTCGAACCCGGGTCCCCTTATTCCGGAACAAGTGGCTCTACCAATTGAGCTAAGCGGACGTTCGTTCTGACTGCTATCTGCCTTTATGTCGTGTCCGTCCTGCTGGCAGGTACGTCACAAGCTCGAAAGAGTGTATTTTTGTATTGTAAAGTGACAATTTTCGGACTAATAGCTCTTTTTTCACCAGATGTTTGACCTCCTGAACTGAATTATGTCAATACAAAGTATAGAATTTTCAAATGTGGAACTCCGGGCTGTCATGAAATTTACGTTCCATGCAGAGGAAAACTGCAAAGGAAATCTATGAGTGTATGACGCAAACATTAAGTAACAAGCGCCCTTCATATTCCACTGGGAAAAAATGGTGTGCCAACTTTCAGCATGGAGACTTTGAGACCGAAGATGCTGAAAGATCTGGGAGGCCTTCAACAGTGACAACACCCGAAATTGTTGATCGTGTTCATGGTTTGATTTTGTGAGATCGGCAAATCTCGGCTAAAACAATATCTGCGACGCTGGATATATCCAGGGAACGTGTTGGGTTCATAATTCATGAACACTTGGATATGCAGAAGATGTCAGCGAAGTGGGTGCCCAAAAGTTTGAACGCCGATGAGAAACGAAAACGAGTGGACACTTTCAAGTCGGTTTTGTAGCATTTTGAGCGATCTGGTGATAATGTTTTGCAGCGACTTGCCATTGTTGATGAAACGTATTTTCAACACTACGATCCAGAAATGAAACAACAATCCTTGCAGAGTCATCACTCGTGTTCTCCAAGGTCAAAGAAATTCAAGACTCAAAGGTCAGCTGGAAAGGTCATGACAACGGTTTTTTTTGGGGATTTGGAAGACGTTTTACTTACTGACTATCTCCAGAAGGGCCAAACAATAAATTCTAGATACTATTCTAACTTGCTGTGCCGATTAAAGGAGGCGTTGAAGGAAAAAAGGCGAGGGAAATTGCTGAAAGGTGTTTGTTCTCTTCTTGCAGGATAATGCATCGGCTCACAAGGCTGGTACGACAATGGATGTTTTGAGGGATCTGGGATTTAAGTGCATCGAGCATCCACCCTACTCACTAGACCTTGTTCCATCGGACTATTTCCTGTTCCCAAACATTAAAAAAAGTGTGAAAGGGAAGCATATTTTGAATAATTCGGAGGTAAAAGCAGCACAGCAGCATTTGAGTGATCAGACATAAGATTTTTTTTGGAAGGGTTAAATAAATTCTAGAAACGTTGCGCCAAGTATGTTGAACGTCGGGGTGAATTTCAGGAATGGTCTGTAAGCTTGAAGGCTCTAGCCCATTTCCTTCTTCGTGAGGCCGAGAACTTATCAGAATCCCCTCGTACTAGAGGGGAGAAAAAGATGTCTGGACGGCCAGCAGCAGTGATAAACACTTGTCGGTGTTGCTTAGTTGGGAAGGCATTCGACTCCTGAGCAGAAGGATGTTGGTTCGAGTCTGCCCCCGGCAAGTTTGTATTTCGCTACATTGGCATCCGAACATGAAAATGGGTATATTGGCCGATGGGTTCTTCCAAAAATATGAGACGCTCCTTCCACACATCGTCTGGGATTAAAGAGGATACCTTCTTCGCTTCGAAAAATGTGCGATGCTTCTTCCACACATCGTCTGGGATTAATGAAATTACCTTCTTTGCTTTTAAAAATGTGCGATGCTTCTTCCACACATCGTCTAGAATTAATGAGAATTCCTTCTTTGCTGCGAAAAATGTATGATGCTTGTTCCACATATCGTCTGGAATTAATGAGAATTCCTTCCTCGCTTCGAGAAATGTGCGATATTTTTTCCACATATCGTCAGGAATTAATGAGGATTCCTTCCTCTCTTCGAAAAATGTGTGATGGTTCTTCTACACATCATCTGGAATTAATGAGAATTCCTTCTTCGCTTCGAAAAATGTGTGCTGTTTTTGGCACATATCGTCAGGAAATAATGAGGATTTCTTCCTCGCTTCGAAAAATGTGTGATGGTTCTTCTACACATCATCTGGAATCAATGAGAATTCCTTCTTCGCTTCGAAGAATGTGTGATCCTTCTTCTACACATCGTGTGGAATTAAGGATAATTCCTTCTTTGCTGCGAAAAATGTGTGATGCTTGTTCTACATATCATCTGGAATTAATGAGAACGCCTTCTTCGCTTCGAAAAATATGTGATGTTGTTTTCCACATATCGTCTGGAATCAATGAGAATTCCTTCCTCGCTTCGAAAAATGTGTGATGGTTCTTCTACACATCATCTGGAATCAATGAGAATTCCTTCTTCGCTTCGAAAAATGTGTGATGCTTCTAGTAACGTGTTGGCACCAGATACCGCAAGACATCTTTAGAAATCTTGTAGCGTCCATGATTCGCTGATGAAGAGTTGTCTTGGAGACACATGGAAGACCAACATCACATTAGGCAGGTGGTCATAAAGTTTCGACACTTCGCCTATTTCAGCCAATTTTGCCAAACAGAATTAATATTAGTTCAATACAGTACAGAAAAGAGGGAAAACCATGCATCACTGCCTATGGAAATGAAGCGCGCTAACTTCCTTTAAAACTATGCGATAAATTGACGGCCATTTCGGACAAAGACGATGCTGTCGAATATG
The DNA here is from genome assembly GCA_039090855.1 of Macrothele yani. Classification (NCBI taxonomy): domain Eukaryota; kingdom Metazoa; phylum Arthropoda; class Arachnida; order Araneae; family Macrothelidae; genus Macrothele; species Macrothele yani. The sequence goes on from CM077030.1 coordinate 153,816,177, forward strand.
TAGAAATGTATTTATAGATATCACGATTAATTTTGGGAGGTCATTTTTAATTCTGTTTCTTTTGATTATTTGCAATTGATGGGGACACATATTATATTAAATAACAAGGAATTTGGATACACTAACATTTTTCTTAGCTGTTGGAGCGCGTTTTGAAAGCTTTGATTTAAAGCCAATATCGATCATCGATTAGTCATCATGTCCCTAATTTAGAGAAGAGAAACACTATGCCGTTGCTGCGTCCTTATCACAGGACCGACATGTATCGCGTTGCCCATCCATTTCATTTTCCGCTAAGCCAGAAGAACATTTTACTCGAAGCAGAAGTTATTATTTTCGTTCACAGACGTCGAAAAGGAATTTGTCTTTGGAGTGGGGAACAAGAAAAGAAAGATCAAAGCGATTTCATGATTAAATTTTTTGCTTGCTGATAGTTAGCAGTCTTCCACGGGATACTTTTTTTGTTCTTATTTTGTCCTTTCAGTTTCATGTATCTGGCAGTACTTCAGCTTTTCGGAAGACTAAATCCTCGATGGCACGGATCCAGCTTAAGACATATGCCAGCGGGTATTCAGAAGCTGAAAGAAAAGTGTACACACTACATTAGGCAAGATGAAAGATTACTGCTTATTATGCTTATTTCAAATTGCCTTGTGTACCTGACCACAAGGGGCGTTTTCAGTAAAAAAAGAGTAGAACATTTTATTAAAAAAGAGAACAGAAAAACTCTTTAAGCCTTAATGATACAAAACGCAATCAGTTTCCACTAAATGGAGTCCAGAGCACAAAGCACTAAAATTAAAAAACAAACAAACTACATCTACATAAAGTAGGAAATGAAGTTCAAACTGACAAATTAACTTAATAATTACATGGGGCGTCCAAAACGTTTTTTACGTAATTGCACTCACTCTTTAAAAGTTAACCAGCTACGATTGGGGGGGGGGGGGGTAATGACGATCATGAGCAACTCAGTGTGCCGACTCTGTGGCGCTGTGGTCTAACACCTGTTTCTGACCATTCGTCCCGGGTGGGTCTGGGTTCAAATTCCGTTGAGGCATGGACGTTGTGTTTGCCTTATGGCACTGGCTTTTACTCTTCCCTAGAGCCAGTGACCTTAAATTAGGGACGGGCGACTGCCCATCGAGTTGCATATGGTGGTCGTTAAACCTTAAAATACTCAATGGGCTATGTTCAATTATCGGGCCCTAATTTAGGATTAAGGGTCCCAGGGAATGTAGAGAGCCAGTACCGTAAGACAAACACATTATTCTTGCCTCTCCGGGGATTCGAACCCGAATTGAAACCATCTCAGACGAATGACTTTTTTTGTTTGAGTGTTTTAACGGGTCCGGTTCACTTCGTTGACAATCACTTCGTCGACAACTCATTTCCTCGTCAGATACATTTCGTTGACAATCACTTCATCGACACTATACAGTATATGCGAAGAGTCGATTCCTAAAAAACCGAAAAAAAGTTCAGAACCACCAAATTAGGTATACTATCTCATGGTACTGTAACTCAGATCGTAGACGGTTTTTGGAATAGGTCGGGCCCGGCGCTAAAGCGGCCCCATACACATTTTCGTTAAATCTACAGTTTTAGATTTAGAATCACCAAATCATTATCATCATCATTGTCAACCATTATCAATACAATGCTGGACGAAGGTCTCCCCAAGTTTCCTCCACAACGGTCTGTCTTGTGCCAGTCTCCTCCATGTCACTCCCGCATACTTTCGAATTTCATCCACCCATCTTCCATGTGGTCTTCTTCTGGGTCTCTTCCTGTCCCTTGGAATCCAATCTAAAATTTCGGCTGTCCATCGATGGTTTGTCCTTCTGGCAGTTTGTCCAGCCCATTGCCATTTCAGGGATTTAACTCTGATCATGATGTCTTCCACTCTTGTCATTTTTCGGATCCACGAGTTCCTCTTCTTATCTCTCCTGGTTACACCAAGCATGAACCTCTCCATGCTGCTTTGAGTTATCTGATCTGCAGCCTTTGTATGTTTCTTTTAGTTAAGGTCCACGTCTCTGTACCATACGTAAGCACTGGAAGGATGCATTGATCAAACACTTTTCTTTTAAGACATAATGGCATATTGCTCTTGAAAATTATGCTGTTTCTTCCAAGAGCTCTCCAGGCAAGTTTTGTACGCCGATTAATTTCTTCATCAATGTGACCCTCACTTGATATCTGCTGTCCAAGATAAACGTACGTGTCTGTTATCTCCAGCTTTTCTCCATCAATCGATAAATCTTCATTTCTTGTAAAAGCATTGAACATCACTTTTTGTCTTCTGAAAGTTCATTTTTAATCCAATTTCTTTACTCTTGTCAGCAAGTTAATGGATCATACTCTGCAGCTCTGATGGGGTAGTTGCAAAAATGACTATGTCATCAGCAAAACGAAGGTGGGTTAGATAATCTCCATTAATCTTTATCCCTTTGTTTTCCCAGTTCCGTGATTGAAAGACATTTTCCAATGTGGCATTAAAGAGCTTCGGAGATATGGTGTCACCTTGTTTCACTCCTTTTCCAATTTTTATGTGTGTTGTTTTTTCAAACAGCCGAATCTTTGCACTTGCATTTTCATAGATGTTATTAATAATATTAATGTATGCATCTTCAATACCGCAGGATTTCAGAGCCATTGCAACTGCTGATGGTTTCACCGAATCAAAGGCTTTTTCATAATCGATAAAAGCCATGCACAATGGAAGTTCATATTCCCTCGCTCTTTCAATTAGTTCTCTCAGTACGTGGATATGGCCTATTGTGCTGTAGCCACTCCTGAATCCAGCTTGTTCTCTCGGTTGAGCCATGCCCAGTGTTACCTTCAAGCGGTGTGAAAGAACTTTAGTGAAGATTTTATAAACCACTGATAGGAGGCTGATAGGTCTGTAGTTCCCGAGATCCTCAATGTCACCTTTTTTATGTAGCAGGATCATTGTAGCGTTGTTCCAATCCTCAGGAATCTTCCCTTCATTAAGGCCTCGAGTAAAAATTTGGGCGAGTACTGTTTTGATTTCTCCACTTGCTTCTTGTATGATGTCTACAGTAATTCTATCTTCTTCAGGAGCTTTTCCCTGCTTCATGTTGTTGATTGCATTTGCAACTTCTGCTGGGAGGACTGGAAGACCTCTGGTGCCTTTCCTGATGTTTGGAGTACATGTATCATCCCTTTCATATAATTTGGAGTAGAAATCTTTCACTCTTGTCAAAATTTCGCCTCTATTTCTTGCTACAGAACCATCTTCTTTTCTCAGTGCCATAATCTGTATTCTTCCCTTACTGAGATGCCCCTTTGCTATCTTTAGGCTTTGGTTGTTTTCAATTGCTTTCCTCACTAGTTCACAATTGAATTTCCTTACGTCTTCAGGGATATTTTTTCATATACAGTATATTTTTTGCATATACAGTATAGTGTCGAAGAAGTGAGTGCGACGAAATGTACCTGTCGGCGAAATGAGTTGTCGACGAAATGAACGAGACCGGTTTTAACGGCTACTGTGAACAAACAACTTGATGGGATATATAAACAGTCTCCCATGCCTAATTTAGGGTGAATGGTATTGAAGAAACCCAGTGACGTAAGACAAATTTATCATCCATGCTTCAATCGGGATTCGAGCCCAGATCAATCTCGCACGAATGATTAGAAGCTGACTTCTGGGGTGGCATGCTCTTCGTGGCTATCGTTTCGTCAAAAGGATGATGCCACCCCGGCGGCGAACTGGTCTAAGTGCTGGCTTGTGATCAGTCGTCCGAGGTGGGTCCGTGTTCGAATCCTGGTGAGGCACGGACGTTGTATATTTCCTTCGACACTGGCTCTACCTCTTCCATAGAACCAGTAACGCTAAATTAGGGAAAGATGGCTGCTCATAGCCCACTGAGTAGCTCATGGTAGTCATTAAACCGCAAACGAAAGAAGGAAATGCATTTGAAAATTTCTTTTTGCATCGCATAGGTTTTGCCATGAAGAATGTTTTGCGAACAACTTTAACTTTTTCATCATGAATGATTCTTTCACTTGAGTCTGTCTCTGTGCATTTCTATTTGACAGCCAAAATGTTTTTCGTAGTGAAAGGTATCCTGGCTAAAACGCTTTCCTTTTCTCCTTCCTAAAACTATTTTTTTTACCTTCTACTACCTCACAGTGACCTAATTATGAAGAAATTTTATACTCATTTTCGTCCTTAGATAACACACACTTTTGATCTTTGATATAGAGTTACATTACGTTTCTTTGGCATCTGTACCTTTCTTTATTCGATTAATTATTTCATTTAGGTACATTTTGTGCATAATAAGTGATTTTTGGCAACATACCTTTTTGTCAGAAGTTATTAAGTGAGTAGGATACACCTAATTAATATCAAAGATAGTACAAAATCCGTTTAATGGTGTATAGACTAATACAGTATGAATAAGCGAGCTTTCGCCACTCAGGGGTGGCTTTTTCAGGTTACATATATAATATAAACAAAGCAGTGGAAACTTAACGATAGGGAACAATTCAAATTAAAAAGGTAAAACAGTTATAACAATGGTAACAGTATGTCAAGCGCGTGTGCGTAACGAGCTTGCTGCGAGGAATGTTCAGAATCGACTACCAGAAACTAGGTAACTCCACAGATACCTCTTCATTGCAGGCGTTAGGCGCCATGAGAATTTCAATAGTTTCTCTGAAGGATGTGGCCCTCGGCGTCGTGTACGGGGCAATTAATCGAATTTCCTGCCATTTGGGAACTGCATCTTGATTCTTGGCCGCCCTTGCAGGCGCCGTAGTATTCCTGTTGTTCAATACGTCTCGCTTATGCTCCTGGAGTCTAATCTTCAGCGAGCGCGTTGTCATGCCAACATACATTTTGGACGTCCCGTCGGCAATGAAGAGTTTTCTAATTCATACTGTATTAGTCTATACACCATCAAACGGATTTTGTACCGTCTTTGTTATACATTTTTGTCGCTAATCAGCACATATTGATCTTGTTATTTGCAAATATCTTACCAATCCTAAAAATTCAGTAAAACAGCGTTCTAAATAATAACGCAAGGAACTCTACACCAACTATATATAGGATAGTACAACTATACTAGCTATCCGAATTTATTGGCGTAGATAAAATCAAGGTTTCCAAGCTTTCGCACATCAACCTTTCTCAAGAAAGGTAGACAGCAAACTGCAAACTGGATAATACACTGCTGGACAATTGCTAAGGACGGATCATAAACGGCTATACAGCGCATAAAAAAGTAAGTGTGGTTGGATGCCAAGTGAAATAAAATAATGTCAGAATGCCAGGACATTACAAGAAAGACAATTTATTGTGCTCTGAAATCCAGAAGGCTTTGGAACGTGTTCAAGGGACAAACAGGCCATTTTGTGCAGAATACGTAAACGTGAAAAAAAATGCAATTACCGTCCGCAGGAGTTCCGGCGTAAGATGTCAATACGGGATATGGCCACCATGGAGGGCGATGCAAGATTCCACACGTCGTGTCATGCTTTGCACAACATTATCAAGCAGCTGTTGGCGTAATTTAACCCATTCCTCTGTCAGTGCACGGATGAGGGTGTCCCTGTTTATTGGAGGGCATTGGCGACCAGCAAGACTCCTCCCCAAAGCATCCCACACATTTTCAATGGGATTCAGATCTGGAGAACGTGCTGGCCATACGAGGCGTTGAATATCCTTGCTCTCAAGACACTCCTGGACAGCGACTGTTCGATGACATGTTGCGTTGTCGTCCATGGAAATGAATCTATCACCGACAGCACCACGGAACATGCGAACATGAGGTAGCAGAACATCATTAATGTATCGTTGGCCAGTCATAGTCCCAGTTGGAAGCACATAGAGGGACGTGCGGCCATTGATCATGATGCCAGCCCATACCATGACACTACATGTCGGATATCGGTCCGTTTCCTGTATGTTTGCTGGACAATATGCAGTACCACTATCACGCCAGATCAGTTGTCGTCGACAATCAGACGATAGACTGTATCTACTCTCATCTGAGAAGAGGACAGCAGACCAGTCGTTATCACTCCAATTGCGATGTTGATGGCACCATTGCAAACGGGCGGTACGGTGACGTCTGGACAATGGGATGCACACAACAGGACGGCGGGCGTATAGTCCTCCTTCATGCAAACGTCTGGCGAAAGTTTTTCGGGTGATCCGCTTGCCAGTAGCAGCCATAAACTGATTTGCTACCTCACTAGCTGTGCTGCGCCGGTGTCTTTTTGTTGATAGCACTATGTACCGATCTTCTGCAGGTGTCGTACTGCGAACACGACCTCCCCCGTGACGTTTGCTACACTCTCCATTTGTTTGAAATGATTTCCAAAGGCTTGAAACAACACTGTGGCTGACGTCGAACTCCCTGGCAACATCTGTTATTTTTCGCCCTTCTTCAATCTTGCCAATAATACGGCCACGCGTAAAATCATCTAGGTGATGTCGGGAAGACATACTGAAAATTACAAGTTCGTCAATTGATTCTTTCCCTTTCAACTTTGCGTTTGAACAACAACGGTCAATACGCGTCAAATCCTTTATATCTCTTATCAGCGCTATGACGTCACGAACAAGTTCGGCAATCCCAAACAACACGTCTTACTGTATCCCGCACTTATGCTAATTTCCACATTTTCCTGCCTTCCATTTTATGGTTGCTATCGTTGCTATTGTCATCCGTCCTTAGCAATTGTCCGGCAGTGTAGAACGTTTCAACGATTTGAACGAGTTGACTTGACTTGACTTGACCCAAGTCAAGTCACAAGTCACCTCGTTCACATTGTTGAAACGTTTTATTATCCAGTTTGCAGTCTACCTTCCTTGAGAAAGGTTGATGTGCGAAAGCTTGGAATCCTTGATTTTATCTACGCCAATAAATTCTGATAACTAGTATAGTTGTACTATCCAATAAAACAGCATTCATTTGTAACTGGTTTTGTTCAGTACGAAGAACAAGTGTAACACTGTGTATTATCGGAAACTGACGCTAATTAATTTAACGAAGCTATTCAAAGTCAATGGAACCTGTATGAAAAACAGTAGTATCTGACGGAAGAAAGAAGTTTTTTAATCGGTTTAGACATTGCTGTAAACGGAATCATGAACTTACGCCATGTGGTTGCACTATTGTGCAGTAAGAAAAATTTGAAATTATATGAGAAACATTTCATAGCGGAAACGCTCTCCAGCAAAGAACGAATTTTTCAAATCGGATTCTCAGAAACCGTTGCTTTTCCTTTCGGTTTGTCATTCAAAGTGGTCATTTACGGGGAATGATTTTCCTTAATCCTTCTTATCAAATTACCCTTTCTCCTGATAATACTACAAAAATGGCGAACAACCTAAGAAAGGAGATAAAAGATGTTTGAGTAATTTGCTTCTACCCAGTGGCATGATGTCTGTGTCAGGGGATTAGCTCTTACCAATGATTCTTTGGGTATGGAGCAGAGAATAAAGCACTATAACGGAATCAAACTATAGACTGTAAGTCTAAGGACCATAAGGGAGCACTTACTACCAGGGACGGATATATAGTCGATCCTGCTGAGATGGGAAAGAGAAAGGAACAGTTTTGCCATAGCTTTCGTATAGCCTGGCTACTATGTAAACCAACAGTTCTGTTTGAGAAGGGCAGAAAATTTTGGACACCATTTGGTTCAGATACATCGGCCATTTAAAGGGTTAACAGCACTAAAGCCTGATTTTACAAGATATGAGGTAGGGAAAGGCATCAATAAATTAATATTTTTTCCACATATTTCGATATAACTCAGGCATTTCTTTTTTTTTTTTTATTACGCAGGCCCTTTTTTATACACGTGTACTACGTTGTCAAAGGGAAAACACTTTTATGTTGTTGCTCTTCTGTGGCGATAAAAATCGCACAGGAATTATTATGTGTTACTTTTAAGTGCTTTCACACAGGTGGACCTTTAACGTTGGGTTGTTTTAGCTCTGCAGATGACATTCTCTGCAGGAAGAGAAAAAGTGTTTTCGCATTTATTAATAATTTCTTCTTATATTATTTTGTGCGTGATCTACATCATTAATAAAACGGGTTTTGTGTTATTCTCAACATTCTGTATTTACGGATTACCTTGATGTAATTATTATCCATATTCAAAGTTTAGAGATGGAATTCAAAAGTAAATTGCAAAATAATATTTTAAAAAGTCAAACTCGCGAAATTGTTAGCAATGTATTCGATATATTTTGCGGAAGAACAGAATTTGTAACAATAGACAAAAAAAAAAAAAAAAACCTCCACCGCCCACCATGAAAGCTTGAATCGCCCACTAATGGGCAGCTGGGACCATGTTAACGACCACTGCTATAGCCGATGTATAATAAACATTTTGTGAAAAAGGTTGCTAATTTTATTCTATGTGCTTTAATCCTCGATGAGTAAATAAACTTTGAGATGCATTTATGAGAGCACAAGGCATACCCCAGAATATTTTTTTTTCAAACACGATTGTGAACGAATTTTGGAATCCTGGAAGCCAAAATATGCTTCTTGGAAGTTTTAAAATACATTTTTCTTTACCACTCTCCCAGAAAGATAAATTAATCTCGGATGAAATCGAGAAGCGTGTTTGAAGATGGCTATATAATAGTAATAAGAGAAAAACCGTGACGAAAGATAAATATATATAAAGTGAGAGCAATTAAATTTGCTTTCGGATGTCATCTCTGCGTTGATCGTATGTAAATATAATTTAATGACATACATTATTAGTTCTGGAGCCGTGAAAAGACTTCATGTACAAATTTGTAAATTTTACATTTCATTCAGATGAAATAATAGGTCAAGCGCTGGAAACAAATGACAGTTTTGTGACAAAGCACGTACTAATTTCGTTGATACCATCGTTACCGCACAAACACAGTGTTTTTATTTCATAATGATGTTCCCAAAAATTCTTGTTCAGAGATTACTGAGCGACAATCGTCCGCTGATTGTGCATTAAAAGTAATTCATTTTGCTCAAAAGGGTGGAATTAAGAGAACGATAATTAATGTAGGGTGGTAGCAAAGGCCGCGCCGTTGCTCTCTGAACTCCACTTCGCATCGACATTATTCAAATTTTGCGCGATTGGCTTCAAGTTTAGGGAGTCTAGCCAGAGCAGTCTCCTAGCGTTATTTATGCTGCTTTTGATTGCGATGACAGGAGCCACAGATTCTGACAACCAGCGCTCAGCTTCAAAGAGCACAATGTTCTCACAATATCAGAAATTACAGGACACCCGGGGATTCCTATTATGGATTTATAACGAGCCCTGTTACCATCTGAGAGACATTCTGAAATATAACAGGCCTCCGAAAGTCCTCAACAAGTCACCGGAATTAAGATTTGCCAGCATCTGACTACTGGATAAAGCAACTGCCCTGAAATGATAATGGAACACTGACATCGCTTTATTATCTCGTTCCGAGAGCATCCCGGTTTCCAAGTAACTATCAAAATAAATACAATAAATATATTGTTCCCATGAATTCCGGGTAAGAAATCTGCAACACGTGCAGAAATGAATATGAGCAGGCAATGAAAAACAATTCACTGGTTGGAGCGAGTTAACTTCGGGTTAGCGAAATAAACTGAAACCATCTCCAATGAATAAATTCACTGTCTAAGAAGTGCGCCGGACGCCGCTGAAAAGTGTTCGCCTGCGTATCAGAAAGTTGCTTTTCTCCTAGCTTAGTTATTTAAAATGGTCATTTACAGATAAAAGAGCTATAATAATAGCGAGGAACCTAAGAAAAAAGAGAGATGTTTGGGTCACACACAAAGGCATGATGTCTTTGTGAAGGTGACTCGTCCCTACGCATCATGGCGTGGGACATGGAGCAAAGAAAGGAATATTAAAAGCGAGCGCTTATTACCAGTGACAGGATTTTAATCGTTACTACTGAGATTACAACTGAGGTTGAGTCACTTGTGTTTCTGTCCAGTGGCATGGTGTCCCTATCAGGAAGACTAGCCCTTCCCCATCATGCCTTGTGTCAGGGAACAAAGAATACAGGATTCGAAGCGAGCGCTTATTACCAGCGACAGGTTTTTGCTCGTTACTACTGAGATTTACAACTAAGGTTGAGTCACTGCTGTTTCTGTCCAGTGGCATGCTGTCCGTGTCAGGGAGACTAACCCTTCCCTCATCATCATCATCATCATTGTCAACCATTATCAATCCACTGCTGGACGAAGGTCTCCCCAAGTTTCCTCCACAACGGTCTGTCTTGTGCCAGTCTCCTCCATGTCACTCCCGCATATTTACGAATTTCATCCACCCATCTCCCATGTGGTCTTTTTCTGGGTCTTTTCCTGTCCCTTGGAATCCAATCTAAAATTTCGGCTGTCCATCTATGGTCTGTCCTTCTGGCAGTATGTCCAGCCCATTGCCATTTCAGGGATTTAACTCTGATCATGATGTCTTCCACTCGTCATTTTTCGGATCCACGAGTTCCTCTTCTTATCTCTCCTGGTTATACCAAGCATGCACCTCTCCATGCTACTTTGAGTTGTCTGCAGCTTTTGTATGTCTCTTTTAGTTAAGGTCCACGTCTCTGCACCATACGTAAGCACTGGAAGGATGCATTGATCAAACACTTTTCTTTTAAGACATAATGGCATATTGCTCTTGAAAATTATGCTGTTTCTTCCAAAAGCTCTCCAGGCAAGTTTTGTACGCCGATTAATTTCTTCATCAATGTGACCCTCACTTGATATCTGCTGTCCAAGATAAACATACGTATCTGTTATCTCCAGTTTTTCTCCATCAATCGATAAATCTTCATTTCTTGTAAAAGCATTGAACATCACTTTTGTCTTCTGAAAGTTCATTTTTAATACCACTTCTTTACTCTTGTCAGCAAGTTCCTGGATCATACTCTGCAGCTCTGATGGGGTAGTTGCAAAAATGACTACGTCATCAGCAAAACGAAGGTGGGTTAGATAATCTCCATTCATCTTTATCCCTTTGTTTTCCCAGTTCAGTGATTGAAAGACATTTTCCAATGTGGCATTAAAGAGCTTCGGAGATATGGTGTCACCTTGTCTCACTCCCTTTCCAATTTTTATGTGTGTTGTATTTTCAAACAGCCGAATCTTTGCACTTGCATTTTCATAGATGTTATTAATAATATTAATGTATGCATCTTCAATACCGCAGGATTTCAGAGCCGTGGTAACTGCTGATGGTTTCACCGAATCAAAGGCTTTTTCATAATCGATAAAAGCCATGCACAATGGAAGTTCATATTCCCTCGCTCTTTCAATCAGTTCTCTCAGTACGTGGATATGATCTATTGTGCTGTAGCCACTCCTGAATCCAGCTTGTTCTCTCGGTTGAGCCATGTCCAGTGTTACCTTCAAGCGGTGTGAAAGAACTTTAGTGAAGATTTTATAAACCACTGATAGGAGGCTGATAGGTCTGTAGTTCCTGAGATCCTCAATGTCACCTTTTTTATGTAGCAGGATCATTGTAGCATTGTTCTAATCCTCAGGAATCTTCCCTTCATTAAGGCATCGAGTGAAAATTTGGGCGAGTACTGTTTCAATTTCTCCACTTGCTTCTTGTATGATGTCTATAGTAATTCCATCTTCTCCTGGAGCTTTCCCTCGCTTCATGTTCTTGATTGCATGAGCAACTTCTGCTGGGAGGACTGGAAGAACTCTGGTACCTTTCATGATGTCTGGAGTACATGTATCATCCCTTTCATATAATTTGGAGTAGAAATCTTTCACTCTTGTCAAAATTTCACCTCTATTTCTTGTTATAGAACCATCTTCTTTTCTCAGAGCCATAATCTGTTTTCTTCCATTACTGAGATGTCCCTTTGCTATCTTAAGGCTTTGGTTGTTTTCAATTGCTTTCCTCACTAGCTCACAGTTGAATTTCCTTACGTCTTCAGTGATACTTTTTCGTGTTGTCTTGCATAGCTCTATATATTCCACTTTGGAAGTCACATCTACTTTAGTTGTCCTCATCTCTCTTCTTTTTTGCATCAACATTTTGGTTTTTCCTGATAATTTGTTCACATGCAACTTGTTCTTAGACCCAGCTAATTTTGTTGCTGTTTCCATTAGAGCTTTGGTTACTTTTCTGTTAACTTCCGAAATATCCACTTCTTCCGATATTAGGCCTTCTAAAGCAGAGAATCTGTTCTTCAGTTCCAACTTGAAAGTATTACGGTGTTTTTTAAGGTTGGTTATGTCAATACATTTTGTTTGTCTTATGAGCTTGCCACGTTCCAGTTTAGTGTTGAGGTGCATCTTACATCTCACCAATCTATGGTCACTACCTGTGTTGAACTTGTTCAGCACACTGCAGTCTTCGATGACGAATTTTTTGTTACACATAATAAAATCAATTTCACTTGTCGTCCCAATTGGATGTCTCCATGTCCATTTCCTGTGTGGCTTTTTCTTGAAAAAAGGAGTTCAAGATGAAAAATCCTTCTGCCTCTGCAAACTCAACGAGAGTATTTCCACGCTGGTTTCTGTTGCCGTGACCGAATTTACCTACTGAAGTTTCATTCTGTTGCCGTTGCCCTATTTTTGCATTGAAATCTCCCATAATTATCTTCAAGTGCTGCTTACCTTTATTATTTAGATGACGAATTTCCTCATAAAATTCTTCAATTTCTTCTTCAGGATGACTTGTGGTGGGTGCATAAGTTTGAATAATCTGAGCCTGGTATCTTCTCGATAGTTGGATAACGAGTCGTGCAGCTCTGTCAGAGGAACTTTCAACTTCTACCACTTTATCCTTCAGTTTCTTGTTTATTATAAATCCAACACCACTAGTTCTGCCAGTATCTGTCCCACGATAATAGAAGAGATGTCCACTTTTCAGTTCAATGAGATCTTCTCGTTTTCTCCTTACCTCACTTAGCCCGACGATGTCCCACTTGATCCTTTGTAGTTCCTCTTCCAATTCAAGAAGCCTTGAATCAGAAGATAGGGAGCGTCCGTTATAGGTAGCCAAGGTCAGCATCAAATGGCAGCCTAGTCCGGTCCTCCGGGGATTCTTAGCACCCTCTGCCTTCGTGTCGCACTGGCCGCTGCCTTGGCCAGGTACATTCCAGCTGCCGGAGACTGAGGGCCAAGATTTAAGTTGTAGAGTCATTTTGGAGGTGTTTGGCCATAACTCACCAGGCTGGCCAAGCGGGTTGGTGAGTGTGGGATAGCATTTCCTCTGATCCCGATGGTATAGTTATACCGCTATTGGCGGTCGTCAGAGCCCCTTTAGTGGGAACAGGATGCACCACGAGAAGGCGGGGTTGACATTTGTCAAGGAGAGGCTGTGATGTTACGCATCACCTGACCTTACATCCCAACCCTTCCCTATCATGACTTAAATCATGGAACACATAATAAATGACTATAAGAGAGACCTTATTACCAGTGACAGATGTTTGTTCGTTACTACTGAGATTTACTACTGAGGTTGAGTCACTCCTGTTTCTGTCCAGTGGCACGCTGTCCGTGTCAGGGAGACTAGCCTTTCCCTATCATGACTTAAATCATGGAACAGATAATAAAGGACTATAAGAGAGCGTATTACCAGGGACAGGTTTTTGTTCGATACTACTCAGATTACTACTGAGATTGAGTCACTTGTGTTTCTGTTCAGTGGTATGGTGTCCATGTCAGGGAGACCAGCATTTCCCCATCATGCTTTAGGTTATGAAACAGAGAATAAAGGACTGAAAGCGAGCGTTTATCACCAGTGACAAGGTTTTGTTCGTTACTACTGAGATTACCACTGAGATTGATTCACTTGTATTTCTGTCCAGCGGCATGCTGTCAGTGTCACGGAGACTAGCCCTGACTAGCCCTTCCCATCGTGCTTCTGTCCAGCGGCATGCTGTCAGTGTCATGGAGACTAGCCCTGACTAGCTCTTTTCCATCGTGCTTCTGTCCAGTGACATGTGCTTTTGGTCATGGAACAGAGAACAGAGAACAAGAAGTGAGCGCTTATTACCAGCAACAGGTTTTTGTTCGTTACTACTGAGATTTACTACTGAGTTTGAGTCCCTTCTGCTTCTGTCCAGTGGCACGCTGTCCATATCAGGGAGACTAGCCCTTCCATATCATGACTTAAATCATGGAACAGATAATAAATGACTATAAGAGAGAGCGTATTACGAGTGACAGGTTTTTGTTCGTTACTACTCAGATTACTACTGAGATTGAGTCACTTGTGTTTCTGTCCAGCGGCATGCTGTCAGTGTCATGGAGACTAGCCCTGACTAGCCCTTCTCCATCGTGCTTCTGTCCAGCGGCATGCTGTCAGTATCATGGAGACTAGCCCTGACTAGCCCTTCTCCATCGTGCTTCTGTCCAGTGACATGTGCTTTTGGTCATGGAACAGAGAACAGAGAACAAGAAGCGAGCGCTTATTACCAGCAACAGGATTTTGTTCGTTTCTACTGAGTTTGCAACTGAGGTTGAGTGACTTATGCACAGTGGCTTGGCGTTCGTGTCGGGGAGACTAGCGCTTCCCCATCATGTGTTAGGTCATGGAACAGAGAATAAAAAACTAGAAGCGGACGCTTATTACCAGGGACAGGTATTTGGTCGTTACTACTGAGATTACTACTGAGGTTGAATCACTTGTGTTCCTGCCAAGTGGCATGGTGTCTTTGTCAGGGGGAACTAGCTTTTTTTCATCCTGACTTAGGTTATGAAACAGAGAACAAAGGACTGAAAGCGAGCGTTTATTACCAGTGACAAGTTTTTGTTCGTTACTACTGAGATTACTACTGAGATTACTACTGAGATTGAGTCACTTGTGTCTCTGTTCAGTGGCATGTTGTCCGTGCCAGGGAGACTAGCCCTTCCCCATCATGTCTTAGCTCATGGAACAGAGAATAGAGGACTAGAAGCGAGGGCTTATTACCAATGACAAATTCCTAGTCTTTAGTTACTATTGAGATTACTACCGAGATCGATTCACTTTTGTTTCTATTCAGCGGCATGGTGTCCGAGTCAGGGAGTCTACCCCTTCCCCATCATGCCTTGGGTCATGGAGCATAGAATAGAGGACTAGAAGGGAGCGCAGTTTACCGATGACAGGTGTTTGGTCGTTATTACTGAGATCCTGTCACTTGTGTTTCTGTCCAGTGGCATGGTGTCCGTGTCAGGAAGACTATCCCTTCCCAATCATGCCTTGGATCATGAAACAGAGAATAAAGGGATGAAAGCGAACGCTGATCACCAGTTACTTCTTTATGGTCGGTGCTGGTGAGATGAGAGGGGGAAAGAAATTGGTTGCGTACGATTTTGTGATACCCGGGCCGCTATGTGTTCACTTCTGTTTGAGGAACGAAGCAAATTGTAGGCACCTTTTATACAGCTAGGGGTTATCTGAACAGAAAACCAAATCGACACTAATTTCAGAGGATGATCGATATTTTCAAAAAAATCATGTGGGATTTCTATGTCTTTTTTAGAGCATGTTGTTAAACTCCTTATATGCTCAGGGTCACGTTTAGGTAATAAATATCGCAGGAGCCGGGGGTTTTCGAAGTATTTATTCGAAGGTATACATATAATGATAAATAATATTTTCGCTGGTAATGAATGTTCTGTACAACATGAAAAGAGGTGCCGCCCCGGTGGCGCAGTGGTCTAAGGCGCTGGCCTCTGATCATTCGTCCGTAAGGGGTCCGGGTTCGAATCCCGGTCAGGCATGGATGTTGTGTTTGTCTTACGGCACTGGCTCTCTCCCTTCCCTGGAACCAGTGACCCTAAATTAGGGACGGGCGACTGCTTATAGCCCATTGAGTTGCTCACGGTGGTCGTTAAACCTCCAATAAAAAAAAAAAAAAAAAAAAAACCATGAAAAGAAGACTCAGTAGGTCATCTTCAAAGAAAACCAATAATAACAATAAAGTACTATAGCATCGATTACTACACAGATCAACTGTGGCAGAGCATACAATTTAAATACACGTGATTCTCATAAGTTAAAGAAAGTTACATGATGGGCAGTGGAATTAAATGACAAGTTATATGCAATTATCCGTGACACTAAACCACGGAGGTATGGTAGATCAAAATTTTGAAAACCGTTCTAGTGTTCTAGAGTGAAGTGCTTTAGAATATTCGGTTTGAAGACGAGCACGTAGTTTTTTGCAGAGAGTAGTCGCTGCCATTGATAAAGATGAGACATCAGAAGGATAAAGACAATGACGAAGGTAAATCGTATGTTTAACTAATATCAACAGAAAATTACAAACTTGAGAAGTATGAGAGAGATAAGGAGCCTTTGGTGCGAGAAATTGATAGTCAGAAAAAGTGTGTCTGCGTGAACAAATCCGACCAAGGATAGTAAATCAAAAATCAAAACGAGGAGTAAGAACAGGATATAAAATAAACATATGCTCAATGTTTCCAGGGACCGTGCAGAAAAACAGTCAGAGGAGGTGAGTAAATTCATTTGATGTAAATATCTTCGAACGGGAAGCCATCGATGAAAGAAAAGCCATTGGATATCAATTTCCTTTGGAAGATTGAGTAGAACATCAAGCGATCACCAAGCCATTAGAGGAAATGGATGGAATTGGGCAGGGCGACTCATTTTGAAGGCAAAGAAATCGGTATAGAAGTTTAGAAGTCACAGAATGTTGAAGGACCGGCTGATGGAAAATTTCGATCGAATATGGGAGTAGGAGAGGAGGTGCTGACTTTCTGACAAGTCCTGTAAAAGTAACGAGATCCGGAAAAAGACACCGAAGAATATTCTTAAGAGAGGAACGTTATTATATTAAGATTCATCCGGAGGATATTTCAACATGCAAAAATCTCTGTCTCCCCTCGTTAGCTGTCTGTATATACGAAATGTTTGAATTTTCATCAGAATTTCGTGTTGTGGGTGTAAAGTTGGAACACTGCAATGAACCGCACCGCACGTGTTGGTGAACATCCCCGATGCGCTGTTAGTTGCGCTAGAACATGGCAATCGGCAATTTACATAAGGGTCACTGTTTTGTTCTTTATCTCAAAGACTACCATGGTTTCGCTGGGTATTGACCTAGCTTCATCAGGATGAATGGCACGTAAATATTCAAATTGTATATGACATCATAAATGGTGTTTACAGTCACGTGTTTTGGTTAGATGCTTCCACGCGCTTGATAGAAATGGCGTGGATGCCATGTCATTAACAAGTTGCGAAGGCTTCTGACATATATGGAAAGCTTCCAAAATATAAAGTTTGGTGGTTGAATCTGGCTTGTCAATTAGATTTGCTTCTTCAAAGAGAAATTTATGGTCCTTTTTGTAACAGTGTTTAGCCATCGATGACTTCTTGAGGTCACAGTTCCGAATATAGGTCGTATGCCTACCATTCCTTGACGTCCTGGTAACTCGCTCAAATGGATCTCTCTCAACCACAATTTATCGAAAGCCTTTCGCTGTTTCCTCACCTCCACATTCCAAGTCCAATCACACTTGGCAACGAAAACTCAACGCCTGTTACAGTTGCATATATCGCGCGTTACACATATGTTCAGATAAAGACAGTTTGAAAAAATAATTTTATTTTCTTAAACGTCATGCATTACAGCGTGGATACAACCCTTCCATTATAGACAAGGCTCTAACAAAATTCCGGAAACCGAAGTCTATCTCCACGTTAACTCCTGTGATGCGCAATTGCGAGATAATTTTGCCATTATTTCATTTTCCCGTGACATTTCCTTCAAAATTTCAAAAATTCTCAAAACCTTTAATTTTATAGTGATTTTTAAACCCATAAACAAAATGAGAATTTCAGGATCAAAGGACTATGTTGAAGACAAAAACTCGTGGGGAATTTATCAAATTCCACGTGAATGTGGCGCTTCATATATAGGACAGACCCGTAGAGTCTTGCGTTTTCGATTGAAGGAGCACAAGACCTACATTCGGAATTGTGACCTAAAGAAGTCATCGATGGCTAAACACTGTTACGAAAAGGACCACAAATTTCTCTTTGAAGAAGCAAAACTAATTGACAAGCCAGATTCAACCACCAAACTTGATATTTTGGAAGCTTTCCATATACACAGTGAGTCAAAGAATTTTTAAGACTGGCGCTAGATTTCACCCTACGGTGGCACCACCGGTGTAATCGCGAATGCGTTATAAACCATGATCAAGAGTTACTTTAACAACTGCAGTAGTAGAGTTACTTTCTGCCAAAAGTACTGCGCAGTTGTTAAAGTAACTCAAACGAAAGGGCCGTTCATTAGAGAAGTAAAATTTTTTTCATGTTGGATTATTAAGATGGAACAAAGGGCTGTTAATAAATTTAACGCAAAACTTAGTAAAAGTGTCTCGGAAACGTACCAAATGATGAAACAAGTTTACTGTGAGTTTTGTTTAAGTAGATCAAGTGTTTTCCTGTGGTACAAACGTTTTTTGGACGGAAGAGATACGCTAGAAGATGATAAGCATACCGGAAGACCAAGTTCATCTAGGACACCTGAGAGTATTAAAAAAGTGCGTGATTTCGTGGCAAACAATCGATGTGCGTCCCTAAGAATGATGGAAGAGTCTTTAAACATCAACAAAGAAACGATTCTAACCATTATGCATGAAGATTTGGGCAAAACAAAAGTCTGTGCTACATTTGTTCCACACACGTTAACCAATGAACAAAAATCAAGGAGAAGTGCACATTGCAGAGACATCATTTCAGCCGCTGAAAATGATCCAAACTTCTTAAAATCGATTGTTACTGGTGATGAAACATGGCGGTTTCAATATGATCTTAAAACAAAGCGGCAAAGTGCGGAATGGAAGTAAAAAACTCGCCACAAACCAAAACAACAAGAAAAGTTCCATCGAAAATCAAAACGATTCTCATTACATTCCACAAAGAATTTGTTCCAAGTGGACAAACAATTACTGGTGAGTTTTATTTAAATGTTTTGAGGCGTTTGATCGGCAGAATTCGTCGCATTCGTTCAGAATATCGAGATGAAAACAGTTGGTGTTTGTTGCACGATAATGCACCCAGTCACACCTCACTTCTTGTTCGTAGATTTTTGGCGAAAAATAACGTCTGTGTGTTGAATCCTCCACCGTGTTCGCCTGATTTACCACCCTGCGACTTTTCTTTGTTCCCAAAACTTAAAATGGCGTTGAAAGGGTGTTATTTTGATGATATTTCGACCATACAAACAGCTTCGACGCGTGCTTTGGAGGCAATTCCGCAAAGTGAACTGGAACAGGCATTCGAATCATTATTAAATCGCCGTAACAAGTGTATTGAAGCCGGAGGGACTTATTTTGAATAACAAACCAAAACAAATTAAAATTTCTTGTTTCTATTTCAATTTACAGACCCAGTCTTAAAAATTCTTTGACACACTTTGCATATCAGAAGTCTTCGCAACTTGTTAATGACATGGAATCCTCGCCATTTCTATCAAGGGCGTGGAAGCATCTAACCAAAACACGTATCTGCAAACAGCATCTATGATGTCATATACAATTTAAATATTTACGTGCCATTGGTTCTGATGAAATATTATGGTCAATACCCAGCGAAACCATGGTCGGCTTGAAAAAACAAACATTTGTGACAACTACGTTGTATCACTGTTTATTGTTCATATTTAATCTCGGAAGAACTGCTGCAAAGCTCAAGAAACAGCGCCACAAAACTCGTAGAAGCTCTTAATGGAAGCAACTCTCGTGTGGAGGATTTATGATGTTCAAAAGTGGTTATTACAGACGAAACACAAGTAGTGTAGCAGCGTGCTCAAGGAGCTGCAGAATGCAGAATTACAAGCTCTTCGGAACAAAGACGCGACCCAGCAGACCACTCAAGTAGCAATGCAGTTAGACAAGAGAAAATCGTAGTGGTTCGACTGTTTCATGCCATAGAAAAGATACGGTATGGCGGACTACCAACGCTGTCCGGCTATCGCATAAAATGGCTCCCCATATATTCACTCTCTTTGCGAGCAGTGTGTCGTTCCAGACACTTATGCCGTGGTCATCAGCACCAAGTGCAAGTCGTGACTCATCACTGAAGACAACATGACGCCACTGGACAATATACCACTTTGATCGGCCAAACACCACTGCAACCGATACCGACGATGCTCGTTGGTCAGGGATAGGCAGCGGAGTGTTCTCCTTGAGTGTAGTCCCCGTGCCGTAAGTCTGGCAACATTCCGGATGGCTACTTCCGTACTTTTAGACGACGCAACATGGCGTAGGATGGTTGAGAGCAACGAATGCGGTTCTTGTCGTGCGGCTCTTGCAATCGCTCAGTTCTCCCATTCTGTGGTTGCCCTCGTCCGTCCACTGCATGCGCGCTACTGGGTTGTGCAATCCTCGACCCATTGGCGCGAACATCAGCCTATTACCGCGTCGCTCGGATCTAAATGCTTCGCGATACGGCGACTTGAGCAACCGGCCTCATCCCAATTATAAGTCCTCTCTCAAAGTCGCTGAACTATTCGTATTATGCACGGATCCGACATCGAAGGAATCTTCACAGTTGGTGGAGGTTAATGCAACCGTAATAGTCTGTCACAATTTTCCCTGCGTTCGAGCTTTGCTCTTGATATACCCTCTTCGATGCGCGGTACGCATGCGCTGTGACGGGCCACTAATTAGTCATTGGTCGGTATTTTTTAATCATTTGCATATTCGGCCCTGAGGTACTTGCATGCAGAGTTTGTTTGTTTGTTTTTGGAGGTTTAACGACCACCGTGAGCAACTCAATGGGCTATAAGCAGTCGCCCGTCCCTAATTTAGGGTCACTGGTTCCAGGGAAGGGAGAGAGCCAGTGCCGTAAGACAAACACAACATCCATGCCTGACCGGGATTCGAACCCGGACCCATTTCGGACGAATGATCAGAGGCCATCGCTTAGACCACTGCGCCACCGGGGCGGCGCATGCAGAGTGCCATTGGGATAGAACGAATTTTTCGGGTGTTTTTTTGTTTTTGTTTTGCAAAGAGTGTAGATACTGAATACCTGCAATCCATAAAACCTCCGTAAATTGAAACAGGTACTTGCAATTTCCCAATTTCTTGCAAACGGGCGCAGAAACTCGTGGGTGGCTCTCCAGTCTTTGGCATACCTATTTAAGAAGCTAGTTGTGCTCAAAAAGTAAAAACCAGAAGGATTATAATTATATTTCTTTTTTAGATGGTCGAGCCACATTATTGGGACTGCCAGCTAATATCCAGAGTAACCGCCGTGTGCAGCGCGGACAGCAGTTAGACGGGCTGGGAGTGACTCAGTAAGGTGCTGAAAGGTGTTCACAGGTATGTGGAGCCATGCTGACTGCAGTGAATCTGACAGCTGCTGGAGGGTAAGTGGTGGGAGATCCATAGAGCAAACAACACGATCGAGGTGGTCCTACAGATGCTCAATTGGATTTATGCCTGGGAAATTAGGGGGACAGGGAAGCATTTTGAAGTCGTCATCGTGCTATTCGTTCTGATTGGGCAAGACGCATTCTGATTGTGTGAGAAATGAAGATGTGTTGCAGTTGTGAAATGTAAAGCAAAATAGTGTTAGAAAGGTGGAGACTAATAGGCTTCTGTGGTTTGGCAATGTTGAAAGAATGAGTGATGAGATGCCCACCAAGAAAATCTTTTATCCCAAGTGAAGGGAAGGAAAGGCAGAGGAAGGCTAAGGAAGTCTAGGGAGGATCAGATTCAGGAATGTCTGCATGAGAAAAAGATTATGATGATGAAGTATAGAAGATCTTGTGTACGGCGTGTGATGAATGTCAGTGAAGCCCGAGTTGTATGTAAAGATCGCTGTAAATTTAGAAGTTTGATATGGCAACAGTAAATAAAAATTATCTGGTAGTTTGTGTTTCTTTGTGGAGCTAACCTCTGAATCTCAGAGAACAGTTTAGTGATATGTATGTATGTATGCATTTATTTTATTTCTGTCGGGAAAGATGCATAGCAATGAAAACCAAAGGTCAACGTGGTCGATTTAACAAAAACCTTCGCCTTTAACTAAAAGGCAAATAGGTTGGCGAATTGACTATTCTGCTGATATTTATGGAAGCACATTATGAAGTAAGATACATTCTGAAAGAAAAGACAAAATTATTCTGTGGTATTCGCTTTTCTATCCAGTTCAGTGGTGTCTTATCTAACAGCTGTGATTTTCACACGTTTAAACCATCATCTTAAACGGAACTGCTGCGAGAAGAAATCGTTTGTTATGCGAGCATTTAAGAAGGCATCCTTAACACAGATCTTCTGGATTCAGGCATCGACTGATGCATTGACGTATTTATTCTTCGGCTTTGGATTTGTTTCTTCCCTGGAATCAATAATTTCAAATTAGGTATAGACCGATCCTTCTACATTTAGATGTACAAGGAAGTCAGAAACGCATAGGAGAAAAAGGGTTAAACTGAAAAGCCAAACTTCGCCATGAGATTCTCATAGCCCTATCGTACTAAGTTTTACAATTTCTCGCATTTTACATACTTTCTATATAACTCTAATAAATATTTTTTTTTGGAAAGGCAAAACTTGTAAACGGAACAAACATTGAAAACCATCATAAGAATTCATTTTGATTGTGTAAACCCATCGGAAAAAGTCTGAATTTTGTAATATTACATCACCAATATTCCTACAGTACTGAGATGACTATATTGACAAAAGTCACCGGACACCTAGAAGCGAAACACAATACAGCATTTATTGACATACAGTACATTTGTACGGTGTCGGTCCACCTTTGGCCTTAATGCAGGCACTGACCCTCCGAAATATGCTTTCGACAAGAGTTTGGAACACAGCAATATGTATGCGCTTCCATTCAGTACACAATGCTACCGCTAACTATTGCTTAGTAGTAGGCCTTGGTTCCAAACTTCTTATGCGGCACTCTAATTCATCCCATAGGTAGTCTGTGAGATTAACATCAGGGCTCGGTGCTGGCCAGTCCACACACGATTCGGAATTATCCTCAAACCACGCCGAAACAGTCTTTGCTTTATGGCTCGGTGCATTATCCTGCTGGTACCAACAAGGCCCCGGTTAAATAGTATTGCCACAGAGTTGGTAGGGCATAACTGTCCAGAATATCGAGATAGACGTGCTGGTTAACAGGTTTGACCACGATAACCAATGGGCCGGGACCATACCACGAAAAACACCCCCACAGGAGTACTTTGCCAGCTTCGAACATGACCGTAGGAACAGTACACTGTGGTAAATAGCGTTCCACCGTCTGCCGCCATACCCACACACGGACATCAGGTTGATGGATCGTGTATCTGGATTCATCAGTCCATAGGTCCCGTTTCCATTGATCTACGGTGTACGATAAATGTTATTTACACCATGCTAAACGACGAGTAGCATTCCGAGTGGAGATGAAAGGCTTATGAGCAGCCGCACGACAACGGCAACCCATGGAATGAAGTTCTCTTCGAATGGTACGGGTGCATACCGAGGTTCCAGCATTTTTACTCACCTGTACACTGAGGTCTTGTGCAGTACTCCGTCGATTAGCTGTAACGACTCTTCTGAGGCTCCAACGTCATCTGTTACTGATTTTATTTGGCCTGCCGTACGGTTTGCTCCTTCAGGCACGCCATGTGTCTTCCACATATTCAGTTCATCCAAAAAAGTTGACTTGGGTATGTTTAAACGCCTCTCAGTTTCTCTTATGGACAACCCACTAATATAAAACCCAACAATCTTTCCTTTCTCAAAGTCAGTTCCCTCCCGCCGCGACATTTTCATTCAACCTCGCAGTGCGATATGATCGCGGTCAGATGGCTTGTTTTTATACCGTTTGCAGCTGTACCGCCCATCTTAACAACGCAGCGGATCCGTTCGTTTGCTTTTGAAGGGGTGTCCGGTGACTTTTGTCAATATAGTGTATCCTGTCATATTTTCCTTTTAATATATATCGAGCAAGCAGAATTTAGAAGCAAAAATGCAGTTGCCTCTTACTTTATGTTACATTATAAAACGTGCACAGCAAAACTGAAATTTTATTTTTATAATTACGGTTATAAATAAATTTTCATTGGTTTTAGAATCGCGGTATATATTTCGAACAGTTTCGCATAATAAAAGCTTCGACAGAAATAAATAATCAGAGGTATAAGTTTCTGAGTAGTGGTCCGAGCTAGTCCCGGGTTCGAGCCCTGGATGAGGTACGGGTGGCATACTTCTCTTACGGCACTGGTTCAGTATTTTCTATCTAACCAGTGGTCCTAAATGTTGGACGGGAGGCTGTTTATAGCTCCTAGAGTTGATCATGGTGGTCGTCAAATCCCGATAAAATACGAATGGATCCTAGACTTTTAATTTCCTTATTCAGATCGATGCTCAAATCGTAATGTTGTAGAGATTCATCATTCAAATCTAATGCAAGAGTGCTTTCTTGAGGATTCTTAGTCGTAATTTTCGTTAAATGCGAACAAAGCCAAACAATCTTCGTGATAGAAACACGCAAAAGGTTGTGCAAATCTGTGCACATAACCGAAACATCTGCTTTGAAGCAGAAGCAGAAAAAGCGGCGAACTAATTGGTGGTCGCTTTTTGCTTTATGTTCGTATTTAGTTCTCCAGTTATCTGCAATTTATTTTCCAGTTATTACATGTTTGATTATGTAAGACGATCTTTTTATGTTTTCCAACTCCACAAGTTGTATAATGGCTTTTTATTGAAGTCGAATAGAAAGAAAATATGGTTGGAAAAGCTTTATTCTTATGAATTTACAGTCCTTTTAGTTATTGTGCGTGGAGTTATGATACTGAAGAGTAAATAAGGGCATTTTGATTTTCTGTAAACATTTGGCGTTTGTTATTTTTGCGTATTGCGTCCTTCATTGGAACTCGAAGTACTTCAACATAAAGTTATTCATTTTTTTGGTTGCTGTGTGTTGCTAAACGTTGGAAAAGCGATGTCTTTGTTTTTTCACTGACGCCACGTATTTAGAGGATTTTCACTTTGGATCTCGCCCTTTGGATTTAACTGCTATAATGAATATATAGCCAGTGCCGTTAATGCCCACCAGAAGAAGAGGTCTTAGTAGCTGAGCCCATCTTACGGATTTATAATGTCAGAGGCTGACAGAAAAACACACATAGCGCCGGAAATTGTCCACCACCGTGGTGCAAGGCTAACGCGCTCGGCTAGATATCGATAGCTTCGGGATTCAATCCCCCGGCGGCGGCCAAATAACAATTTTTCGGTTGCTGTGTGTTGCTAAACGTGGAAAGAGCGATGTCTTTGGTTATTCATTACATTCAACATAATTGAGTGAATGAAATGATACATTTTATTTAATATTGACATTATAAATGCTCATCACACGCGCTATGGCTATTTTCGACAAAGCAGAAAAAATGTAATTTGAGTAGCGTAAAATATAACACATGTTATATTTTACAATAATAGATCGTAGGGACTCAGTTTTGCATTACTAATATACAGAAGAACGATGCCTGTTTAGAAAGTGGGATAAAAAACTCTAAGACATTTTCCCTTTTAATTCCTATGTTGTGTTTTAGATATAGAAAGCTTAAAATGTTCTTGATAAAAATTATAGTTCTTAACGTTTTGAATGAAACTGTATTGTCTAAATGAAACTGTCTACATTCGAAAACCTTCGAAGGAAAGTAAAACATGTTTATGAATGTGTCTCTATATTTTCGGATAAATAAGAGGATGTTGCTTGGAAACCAAAGCTCCACACCAAACAAAAATAAACGGATCTGAACAGGACAATACTTCACTCCAACCACAATCAACTCCTCCACCCTCATAAGATAGGGTCAGAAAGTGGCGGAGCTATGGAGAAGGGAAAAATGGATTTTGTAGAGATTTCCACATGACAGAGTAACCATATTTCATGATCCTATTTTTGTGATGCATTACTTCCGATAGATTTACCTTGACAGTGACCGAAGGACGGCACACTTACTTGTGCCGCATTCTTACAACGCAATGCGCAGTATTCAACCGGCTCGAATGACTACAATGCGGACGACTGGACACAGACGAATGACATGTGTGTATTGTTTATAGACTACGACCCCTAGAAGTTTATCTTAAGCTCCTTCCATCCAAGGAATTCACTACAGCTTATCCTGGATACCGATATTAAGAACGGAAGTATTATGCATCCAGGAAAGGAATCCACGAAGAATATTTTAAAGTGTTTCCTGTTATTTGCATGAAATAGCTATCATCAAACGTTTGAACTATTCAAGGCATCGAAGTTAATATAAATTGCGCAATCGAATGCAAAGAATTAACTTTGGAGTGGATTAATAGCATCACCTAATTAGCACCGTATACAATTTCTTCATAGAAAGGACATTGACTACATCGCTGTAATCAACTGGCACTAGGGAAATTACACAATCGTATCAGAATAATATGACCACCTACCTAATAGTAGGAATAAGCATCCTCGGTCAGGGTGAGAGCGGCCAGACCGCATTGCATGGACGCACTGAGGCCTTGGAGAGTTGCCCGAAGAACACGTGCCCAATCGGACTGCAGCAGGGCACGAAGGTCCCGGATGAGGATCCGCACGTTGTGACGTGCCTGCCCAGCATGACGCACACGACATAAAGGCAGATAGGAGCAACAACGAACGTCCGCGTAGCTCAATTGGTAGAGTGACTTATTCCGGAATGAGGGGACCCGGGTTCGAGCCCCGGCGTGGACAAAAATCACGGAGAAATTTACTTCGTTATAATGGGGCCCGAACTTTCCGGATGACCCGGCCGTTCAAAATCTCGCAATGGTGTGATGTTATTTCCACACCGCGAGATAGGAAAAATCAGAGAATCCCTTGTCCAGCGCTTCAAAAAATAATAAAAGTGTGTGACGTTGCATTCCACACACCAGATTGACTGGGAGTTCTCAAGTGCACGTTCTACAGCGGATGGCTGCCTGCAACGATTCATGGTCACCGCTGACCCGTGGGCCATGCTCCCGGGCATTGGGGGGGGATGGTGACGTGCCTGCCCAGCAGGACGCGCCCGATATAAAGGCAGATACGAGCAACAACGAACGTCCGCGTAGCTCAATTGGTAGAGTGACTTATTCCAGAATGAGGGGACCCGGGTTAGAGCCCACGGCGTGGACAAAAATGTCGGATAAATTTACTTCGTTATAACGTCGAACCTGCCGATCCAAATAGTCTCACAAATGCTCTATGGGTTTGAGGTTGGACGATCTCGCCGGCCAAGGGACAACGGAGACATCGCTCCGTGTTCCTGGAACCAGTCATGTACTCGCTTAGCGACGTGGCAGGACGCATTGCCCGGTTGGTTGACACCTAAACCACCAGAATAAACGTCCTACATTAAGAAATTCTTGTGGTCAGCGAGGATGGATTGGAAGCCATTGACGTTGAGGAACCCATCCAGTGGTACCAGTGATCCCAGGTCATACCAGGATAGCATCTCTCAGACATACATGCTGCCACTTCCGGGATGTACTTGACCTACAAGCGTGTCCGGGTGTTTGTTCTCGTGTGTTTGACGCCACCTCCCGTCTATTCTGTGGAGTAGAAACCTCGATTCGTCGCAGAAGGTTGCTGCACAGTTGCGCGTCGATTGCCTTTCACCAGTCGACGGAGGCAACGTTCTCCTCTGGGGTTGATGACCTTTGGTGCTCCACAGTTATGACGTCAGGAGGTACTCGGTGTACCAGCAGTCCATTTTTGGTACACTCTTACTACTGCACCTCGCAAACAGGCCACAAAGTCTGCTTCTTCGGAGATGCTTCCACTCTTGCCGCGGTAGTAGCCAATGATAATTTCTTTTCGACCGTCCGTCAAATCACTACCTCTGCCCATTGTGCTCACGTTACGCATTATGGCTGATCTGTCTTGACCTGCCGCTTTTATGTTCATGTAGTCGACCTTGTCACGTGCATTCTGCGACGCACCTGGGCGGGTACACTGTGATTGCGGGGGTGGTCATATTATTCTGACACGACCGTGTAAGTTCAGTGTTCAAACTGACAATTCATCAGTCAATCGTTTAGCAACGCTGATCTTAAATGAATAAATACATCGCTCTTTCCACGTTCCAGAAACCCATAGCAACCGAAAAATTGTTTTCAGCCGCCT
Source organism: Macrothele yani (assembly GCA_039090855.1). NCBI lineage: Eukaryota > Metazoa > Arthropoda > Arachnida > Araneae > Macrothelidae > Macrothele > Macrothele yani. Next base: position 153,844,314 of record CM077030.1, read on the forward strand.
CCGGGAAACGAACCCACGGATCTCTCGATATCTAGCCAAGCGCGTTAGCTTTACACCACGGTAGCCGACAATCCACGGTGCTATGTATATTTTTAAGTCAGCTTCTGACATCATAAATCCGTAAGATGGGCTTAGCTACTGAGACGTTTCCATCGGGTGGATATTAACGGTACTGGCTATATATATTATAGCAGTTAAATCCAAATGGCGAGATCCAAGGTGAAAATGCTCCAAATATGTGGCGTCAGTAAATAAATAAATTTCCCCAGTGGGGGCTGAAAACAATTTTTCGGTTGCTATGTGTTTCTGGAACGTGGAATTAGCGATGTACTTATTCATTTACTGACTAGCTAGTTATACTATAAAACAGGACATTTCACCTTTTCTTAAAGATAATTGAAATCCATTGTCAGTTTAAAAAGGCCTCAAATCTCAAAGTATTATGTTGCTTCGAAAAATCTTGATGAAAAAAATACTTAATTTGTAGTAAGTCTTCCAACAGAAAAAATAATAAAATTATTGAAAACCTACCACCAAAAAAAAAAAAAAAAAAATAAAAGCTACAACAGAGACAACAGAGAATAAACATGACTAAATCACTCATTAATAACAAAAAAATGTCATTTTCGCACAAAAAAAAAAAAAAAAACTTAATTCGAACGGGAGTTTGGTTACTGAGTGTTTGTGGCCCAGTGGTTAAGGCGTGTAGTTGCTGTTTAGTCAACCCGAACGCTGTGAATCTGAGTCCATTTCCTTTGAAGTCGGATTTCTACCGGACGGCAATTTTGCTCCACGTTCACTTTAGAAAAACTTTCCGTGAATCCACACCACTTATTTTTAAGAGGGTACCTGTCTTCATGTGTGGTAAGTTCCGCCAAATTTCCTGCATTATTTCACGGTGTAGCAATTTCTATGTCCAGCAGTGTACATTTAAAGAGATTTGCTTGTCTTACACAACTTTTATGAATTTTGAAGAATAACATTTTTCACGTGTAGGACATTTGCTGGTGCATTGTTAATAACGCAGAAGCACTCTTTAATGATATATTTTAGTACTTTTATGACCGCTTTATTTCTTACGTGCCCTTAATGTTGCCGAGTATTATTTTAGTATTACGATTTTTTTATGATATGGTATGTATATATTAGCAGTTCAGCAAAATATATATCCTTATCACAGGAATTCAGTCGCAAAATGATGTAGTCAAGTGGAGAAATTATTGGTGCTCAATAGAATCGTTAATTATATATCGATGCTAAACCGTAATTTATTTTGCAGTTAAAGAGCACTTGACTGCAAAGGAGAAGGGCTTTTGTTCGCCGCAGAAACCCTTAAGTGTTCTCCACTGAAAATCACTTGCTTCACAAAGTTCTCTTCATGCAGTGGTTGTTTTATCTGAAGGTTTACTCATCTGGGAGTCATTTTCAGCTCAGCGTTTATCAGATCGTGAAGCCGTTTTGCCGAAGGAATTATTTGATAGAAGGCTACTTTAGAATAAACTTTATTCCTAAGAAAGCAAGAACGATGACGCTGAATTCTTGGACACGATGAGCAGGTCTTTTTACATAAAGTGTTATACCGAGGTCGTTAAAGGTGTTTTGAAGTGATTTATTTCTGTTTCAAACTACGGAACCCATTGTTTATTCTAATACACCCACACAGAAAATAGAATTTGCACCATTTTTCGGTAAAATATTGTATTAAATTTATGAAATACATGCAGGGCGTGTTCGACGAAAATAAACTTTATAAATCAAACCACTAAAACAGTAGATATTACACTCATTTGCAAAAGTTGAAGACCACCTCTTGGTATTAGAAGATTTCTGCCGATTGTGTCCGCTACTGTCTGTATTACTCAACTTCCTGTCGGTGTTGAATCATCCTACAGCTGCAGCTTTTGATAGAGTTGAGAGAAGCATGCGAGCGTCAGTTTGGTTTTCATGCTGAGAGGTTTTGTACGTATTTTCTATATGGCGAAAAATGGGCAAAAAAGCCTCTCATTAAGTGAAACAAATAGTGACTCTGTATCATGAAGAACACTCCGAACACGACATAAGCAGAAAGGTGAATGTGAGAAAGGCTGGTATTCCTAATACGATCATGAAATATCGAGATACAGGTGAATTTAGCTACCGAAAGAGAAGTGGACATCCAAGAAAAACAACGCCACGCGATGACAATACTTATGCGTTCTCCGAGGAGTTCGTGAAAGAAAATCAAGGCCTTCCTGCATTCAAAAAGGGTCTGCGATTAGTATCAGCACTGTTTCCCGACGTCTTAGCAAAGATTTCGGATTAAAGTCTTATAAACCTACACATAAACCTGGGTATCGTTTACTTGATCGAAAGGTCACTTGACCGAAAATCACTTAGCCGAAAATCACTTGATCGAAAGGTACATTTTACCGAAGGGTCACTTAACCGAAAAGTTCATTTCACCGAAAGGTCACTTTACCTAAAAGTTCATTTCATCGAAAAGACATTTGATCGAAAAGCTCATTTCACTGAAGGATTACTTTACCTAAAAGTTCATTACATCGAAAGATCATTTTACCGAATGGTCAGTTTATCGAAAACTTAGAATTTTGTTGTTAGAGATCTGTTGGAGTGTGGTGGGGTTTTTTTTTTTTGAAATACTGGCCACCAAAGCATTATCGGATTGTATAACAAAATACACTTTTAATTTCTATGAAACACCTCCACATGAGTAGGTTTTTCGAAATGCAACATTAATTATAATGCTTAGATCTGTGCCTTTTTCTCAAATTTTAATCCTCCGAGCTCATATTCATAAGGGATACATAATAAATCAAGTAAATAATGTTCCAGATTTACTGAACCGCAAAACATAAATTTTGTGACCGTAGGCCTAGATGCAGGGCATTTTAAAAGATTTTAAAATGCCTACTCATATTCATAAGCATTACATAAAATGTAAAGTAACTTTTTATGTAAATCTTATGAAAATAAGCACGCACGGTTAAAATTGGCTAAAAACGCCTAAGACGAGACATAGGGCCCTAAAATTGATTATTTTTGCCTGAAAAAATGTGCAACATTATAAATTTTACTTTTTATGTAAAAGTTATGAACATGAGCACTGAACATGACTTTTATGTAAACCTTATGAACATGATTAAAAATTACTAAAAGGCCTAAGCCGAGGCCTAGGAACTTAAAATTAATTATTTTTGTCTTAAAACTAAATCTTTGCATTCTCTGTGACACTGGGAAATCAAAAGTGCAATTTGAGTATGATCCCCTAACGTTTAGGTGGTCTGTCTAGCGAACTTGCACCATGCTTCAACAGATTCTGTAATGAAATCCAAAGTTTTCGATAAACTGACCCTTCGGTGAAATGACCTTTCGATGAAATTAACTTTTAGGTAAAGAGACCTTTCGATGAAATGAACTTTTAGGTAAAGAGACGTTTCGGTGAAATGAACGTTTCGATCAAGTGATCTTTCGGTGAAACAATCTTTTCGGTGAAGTAATTTTCGGTCAAGTGATCCTTCGGTGAAGTAAACGTCGGGCAAATGAACCAGACCCCATAAACCGTAGACTAACCTCTGCCATAAAGAAGAAGAGATTCCAGTGAACGAAGCGTCATCAATCGTGAACTTCTGAAAATTGAAGCCAATTTCTTTTACCCGATGAATCAACTGTGCGTCAGTCTGAATCACGTTGACGCACATTTCCGACGACCAAACGGATTTGATGAAAAAATCACCGTTAGTTCCATGGGACATCCGCTTAGACAGATGATATGGGTTCTATGACAGCATTCGGTACTCCTTCATTATCCTTTCTCCTGACAGGCACTAACTACCATGATTGGTCCTTATTATCTCGAAATGTTATGTGAGAAGATGTTAACTCATATGCAAGTGCACAGATGCACAATCTTTATGCAAGATGGTGCTCCATAGCATAGACCAAAGACAGTAAGGGACTACCCGCAGAGGAATAGCTTAACTGTGCTTAACTGGCCTGGTAACAGTCCCGACCTTAACCTCTTCAAAACTTTGGGGACCATTTTAAACGACCAGGCAGCAGAAGAACGGCCATCAAATTCCCAAGCTTTGATTGATACGATAAAGTGCGCGTGGTGCAAAGACATTTCAAGTGACTTCTGCAAATCCTTCATTGAGAGTACGCTACATCGTATTCTGTCCGTTGTAAAAAAACAAAGGTGGCCACACAAAGTACTGATATCGGTCTTTTTGTGTTCTAAAGAATGTAATTATTCATCTGTGGTGTCACTTTTTCAAATACCTCAGACTAGTAATTAGTTGTTTCTTTGAAATTCTTAATTTTCAATAAATTGACAGGCGATTATAAACTTTTGCAAATGACCGTATGTTAAATACAAATAGAGGGCCACAAAATAATGAAAACATTAGGGTAACCGAAAAATCTGGGGGAAATGGGACTTGCACTACATATGCTGGCAAAATATGTTTTCCTTTACTGGTGAAAAACCAATGATAAAAATATGTTTCTCTTTACAGCCGAAAAATGTCTTTAATACTGGATGAAAAGGTGGAAACAGTCCTTCTTAGTGGTCGTCAGCGATGAGACCCAAAGAGAAGTAGGGGACGAGTTTAATGCCAGACATTCTAACAGAAATATAATAACACTTAGTGTAGTTGGGATATTGGTGACGAAATTTAAATTCAGAGATAGTTGCCACTGATTTTCAAGAAGACCATAACAGAAAGAATTGTGTTTCATAATCTTAAAAAAGATGAATTGCCAGTCAAAATTTAGATAGAGTGCCAATTGGTTGAAGCTATGTTCTTGCTGTAGAAGCTGAGATTGAGTCCCGATATGGAGAATTAGAGTTATATTTGCCCCCTTCCTTATTCTACCTTTTCCCCTTTCCCGAACATGGGTATATCCTATTCCTTCTTGTATTAGATGCTCTTTCATGCTTTTGGTATAGATTCTGTTTTTCTCAGTATTTATTAGAGTCTGGAAGGAAGCCATAGCATTTGCCTGGAAAGAGAGGAAAGGAGAGTGACAGTACTAAGACGCGCCCCACAGTGGTCAAACGGAGTAGATGTAAATTCCCCCCTCCAAATAAAAACAAAAACAAGTTGTACTGTACAAAAAATCCATAAACAGTAAAGAATACAATAAGAAGAGGCTCTTATCGGGATAGGTGTTCAGGCATGAATATGGAAGCAAGAAAACTCCTTTTAAGTGTAAAGACAACACACAGGGTAATGGAGAAACCTATTACTACTTTAATCACGTGGACATCAAACTTGGATCCATAACCCTGGAGTTCAGAAGCTCTGTCTGAAATGTTTCTAAAGTTGTCTTGAACTGAGCTATTGCGGGTGTAAGTTTGTACTGATTTTCAGACTTTAGTCGCAGTGATTATTGTAAAGTAAGTTACAGATATTTTTCAAAATACTCGGGATGTCTCTGCTGATTTTCGAAGGCACGTAAAAAGAAAAGGAACGAAGAACATGTTTGTGGAAGACGAAATCGGATGTAAAGGATCTAGTTATCATGCGCTTTAACCCTTTAACGACCACAACGTCCAAAACGCCGGTATATACAAACGGCCATAGCCGCCTGAAACGCCTGTCTAGATTGAATCAGATTTCTTACCCTTACTTGTTCTTCAAATTTTCTCGACCTATGAGGGATCAGCAGGTGTCACCCTCAGTCACTATTGTTGTTATTAAACAAAGAACTGAACTAACAGACAGTTTGGGGAGTTATGGTATTTAGAGTGATAAAATACTTTTGGGTCATGGTCGTTAAAGGGTTAAACTGCAGCTGAATCTAATATTTCTGAATATACCCTAGTGGCTTTGATAGAAGTGTGTCTTCAGTTTGCGCAAATGCTTAGAGCTCCAGAATACCGTTTCAAGAAGTAATATATCTGTGAAGAGGTATCGTGCTTTATATACAAGAAGATCATAATGAAAGTATATTCCGATTTCAGGACTTCTGCAGATACAATTAGTGGCCGAAACTGCCAAACTTAGTAGGAACACCACTCGAGACACTAAAGCGTAGAAGCCATTAGCCGCTGAGGGAATCGAACTCGCATTATTCTGGTCCGGAGCCGAATGCTTTCCCAATTAAGCTACATCAACGAAGCTTATAGGTGCAACTTGGCTATCTTGACGTGTGCATCGCTTCTGAGGTAGGTAAGTCACCTATATCCGCCTCCCCTTTTGAGAAAGGGCTGGGACGGAATCGTAGGTTTCCGAATCAGCCCACAAACCACGCTTGAAGGAGAGCTCACTTCAGAAGAAGGGATTCTGACTAATTCCAAACGATGTGTGGGACGAACACAGTACATGTCACGTATATCCCCCTTGAGAAAGGGCTGGGACGAAATCGTAGACTTCCGGGTCAGCCGGAAAACCACGCTCGAAGGAGAGCTCAGTGTAGAAGAAGGAATTCAGGCGAATTCCAGAAGATGTGTGGGAAAAACACAGCACATGTCACGTATATCCCCCTTGAGAAAGGGCTTGGACGAAATCGTAGACTTCCGGGTCAGCCGGAAAACCACGCTCGAAGGAGAGCTCAGTGTAGAAGAAGGAATTCAGACGAATTCCAGAAGATGTGTGGGAAAAACACAGCACATGTCACGTATATCCCCCTTGAGAAAGGGCTTGGACGGAATCATAGACTTCCGGGTCAGCCGGAAAACCACGCTCGAAGGAGAGCTCAGTATAGAAGAAGGAATTCAGACGAATTCCAGAAGATGTGTGGGACGAACACAGCACATGTCACGTATATCCCCCTTGAGAAATTGCTGGGACGGAATCGTAGACTTCCGGGTCAGCCGGAAAACCACGCTCGAAGGAGAGCTCAGTATAGAAGAAGGAATTCAGACGAATTCCAGAAGATGTGTGGGACGAACACAGCACATGTCACGTATATCCCCCTTGAGAAAGGGCTGGGACGGAATCGTAGACTTCCGGGTCAGCCGGAAAACCACGCTCGAAGGAGAGCTCAGTATAGAAGAAGGAATTCAGACGAATTGCAGAAGATGTGTGGGACGAACACAGCACACGTCACGTATATCGCCCTTGAGAAAGGGCTGGGACAGAATCGTAGACTTCCGGGTCAGCCGGAAAACCACGCTCGAAGGAGAGCTCAGTGTAGAATAAGGAATTCAGACGAATTCCAGAACATGTGTGGGACGAACACAGCACACGTCACGTATATTCCCCTTGAGAAAGGGCTGGGACGGAATCGTAGACTTCCGGGTCAGCCGGAAAACCACGCTCGAAAGAGAGCTCAGTATAGAAGAAGGAATTCAGACGAATTCCAGAAGATGTGTGGGACGAACACAGCACATGTAACGTATATCCCCCTTGAGAAAGGGCTGGGACGGAACCATAGACTTCCGGGTCAGCCGGAAAACCATGCTCGAAGGAGAGCTCAGTGTAGAAGAAGGAATTCAGACGAATTCCAGAAGATGTGTGGAACGAACATAGCATACACTAAAGAGCAATTGAATTAGAGACAGCAGGAGTTATATAAATGTAACGCTGTGGGCGGCCCTGTAAACGGAAACGACATGACATATGCAGCAATCCGACAATATCAGGAGTAATGCGACGGGAATCAGTAAGAGTCGGACGCAGTATATGTAAGACGAAGGATCGAAGCGCATTTGTTCGTGGGCAAACTGTCGGCGCCCGACGAATGAGTCCCTCCATCTCGGAAGTCGTGCAGGCACTGTTATTTTAACGAGTCACTGTGCCACGGGTGCACCGTGAGTACATCGAATCCGGTAAAACCATCCATTCAAGGGCCAACTGCCGTGGACAACAGCGTGTGGATGAGCGGGGTCATCATCGGCTAGCTCGCATTGTAACAGCGGATAGACGGGCCATAGTGAAACAAATCACTCTGCAATTTAACGCTGGTGCACAAAAACGTGTAAGCAGCCACATCATCCAGAACCATCTCCTCGCTATGGGGTACAGAAGCCATCGTCCCACGAGGGTACTGCTGCTGACCGCACATCACAAGGTGCAAAGATTAGCATGGCGTGGGGACATCACCACTGGACCCTAGACATGTGGAAAAATGTTGCCTGAACCGATGAGTCGAGATTCACGTTGGTACATGCGGACAGCAGGATGCGAGTACGGCGCAAACCACATGAAGCGATGGATCCATCTTGCCAGCAGGATACTCTTCAAGCTGGTGGGGATGGCATTCTCGTCTGTTGACTGTTTACGTGGACTGAAATGGGACCCCTGATACGTGTGACATCGGACGACCATTTGCTTCCGTTTGTGCGTCTTCAACATCCCACTGGGGACCTCATCCTGCAACAAGAAAATGCACCGTGCCATTGCTCCGGAATTGTTTCCGAATGGTCGGATGAACACTCCACCGATGTGACCTCGCTTTCGTGGCCAGCTAGGTCACCTGACCTCAATCCCATCGAGCACATCTGGGATGCTATCGAGAGAAATGTTAGAGGTTCTGACCCCCTTCATCAAATATTCGTGAACTTTGGGAGCTTGTTCAGGGGTCGTGGATACGTATGGCTTCCCAACGCTTCCGGTGTCTTTTCGAGTCCATGTCGAGACGAATCGCCGCCGTCATTAGGGCGAAAGGAGGTGCTACACGTTAATAGACAGGTATCTCTAATTCAATTGCTCTTCAGTGTATATCACGTATATCCCTTCTTGACAAAAGGCTGGGACGGAATCGTAGGTTTCCGGTTCAGCCGGCGAACCACGCTTGAAGGAGAGCTCACTGTAGAAAAAGGAATTCTGACTAATTCCAGACGATGTGTTGAACGAACGTCACACGTTTTCCGAAGAACCCAACGGCCAGGAAGTTCATTTTACTTTTGGGCGCCAATATAGCGCAAAATCCATTCCCCTGTAGCGGAAACAAAACCGCTTCAATCTGCTTCGGAGCCAAATGATTTCCAATTCAGCTGCACAGATGAAGTTTGTCATTGCAACTTTGACGTCTTGAAATGTGCGTTACCTAAGAGGTAGGTACATCACAACATGTAGAAGCGATTTCTGCAAAACCAAAATGCTCAAATACTTACCGCCAAGAGAAAATGGCGTTTGCGAGCGGCAAAATAGCACTGGTCGGATGATCGATAAGAGCGTAATTGTAAGATAAATAAACCAGGTAGAAGCATAATCGATAACTTTTATTGTGCTGCTGATTTACACTGTACTATGGTACTGAAATGAAGGATGCCCAACAGTTGAACTCAACTGGTCTGCAATGATGTTTCTCACATGCATTGTTGTGTTGTCTTTCAAGGCTACAAAGTTAAATACGCTGGCCTGATAAACCATGCTTTTGAGATGTCTGACAACCAGAAGTCACAGGGGTTTACATCTAGTACAAGAGGTGGCCGTGCTGTTAGCAACTAACCGCTTTCTCCTCAGTGAAATGTTTTTCCAGGAGCTTCTGTTCAGATCATCAGATATAAGAAGGGACTCCGTGGTGCATTAAACTGAGGAAATTAAGACACTGTCTGCAGCAGTTTGGGTAAACGAAAATTGTGCTATACAGCATCTTTCGATACCTCTAGGCGATAACAGAGTAGGTCACAGGTTCAGTTCGATGATGTTCTTCCAAAAATAAGGCGCCAATGATAAAAGCTGATGTGAACTCACACCAAACGGTAACTTTCGGCGAGTGCAAAGAAATTTGTTTGACCACATAGGGATTTTCTTCAGGCGAAATGTGGAAGTTTAAAGTATTCAAGTATCATCGTCGATTTGCATTTGAGCAAGGAATATCAGAATAAACTTTAGTAGAGTTTAGCGTGTCCCCGGACAACAACTGTTAGGTACATCAAATCTCATAAAGATAAAAGTGGAACAATTTACATGGACTTTCCCACACGATTGTGTTGCTCATTTCCAAATGCCAGGGTCGCCCCATGTGCCGCAGTGGTCCGAGAGCTGGCTCATTCCCATTCGTCTGTAATGGGGTCCAGGTTCGAATCCCGGTCCGGCATTGATGTTGTGTTTGTCTCTTACGGAATTGATGTTATGTTTGTCTTACGGCATTGGCTGTCTTCCTTCCCTGGAGCCAATGACCGTAATTTAGGGACAGGCGACTGCTTATATCCAATTGCGTTGCTCACGGTGGTCATTAAACCTCGAAGGAAAAAACTGCCAGTACACTACGCGCACTGCTGAAACTAAATGCGTTGCCTCGTCAGTGACGCAAAGGTCTAAACGCTGGGTTCTGACTATTTGTTCGAGAAGGGTCTGGGTTCGAATCTTGATGCCATGGATTTTGTGTTTGTCTTATGGTACTGTCTAGCCTTCCCTTGTATTAGTGGTTCTAAATTAAGGACGAGCGACTGCTGATCGAGTTGCTCACGGTGGTCATTAAACCCGCAATAAAGAAAAGGAAAATAAAATGCATTATCCATTGATCCATCAACGACGGCAGGGGGAAAATCTGCAACTTCAAATTGGCTTGCGTCTTCTTTCTCATCATACTCGTAGACGTCTGGTTTCTCAAAGCAAGAGACCATTCTCCTGAGAACACATGATGTCAGTGGACCTCCAAACAATTGTTTACATCGTCTCGAATTCCCCGAAGCTCAGCAGCAGCGTTTCCGTTGTTTAGATAGTAAGGCTTCAGAAGCCAGGCACGTTCCAGCAAGTTTAGAGTAAACGTGCTTTCATTCATTGCTCCAATCGTGTGAAACATTGTGTATCACTTAATGTCCATCAGTCGCCTGCAGCATGTGCAAATGCAGTTATTTTGTGGCAGCATGTCCACCCTGGTGGGTAGTTTTTGAGCTACTTTTTTCCGCCGACATCGTCTTTACATATTCTGCATGGTATGCCTACTAAATTGGTTGAGTTTCTACAGCTAGATGCCTTGGAACAGGAGTAACTCTTATATTTATCTGTTTTTCAAATGCCAATGTTAAAGAAGGACGTGCTACTCTTTTCATACTGCACTTTCATTCCATTCAGTTTATTTTGCTGTTACATTAAAACCAAAAATACAAAGTAATATTATAACAGTATAAGTAATTGTAACAGCAAGGGAGATCTAGGAAAAGGCCACAAAAGTCCTGACAAGGCCCTGATCTCCCTAAGAAATGTAGGCAAGTCAGAGTTCCTCCTAAAACCATGGAGCATAACATTCAAAGATACACTGGGGTGCAAAAATTAAGGACGAGAAGGTTTTTCGAATGTAACGTCGTGCAGAAGTGCTCCATATCGACTAAAATCATACCATAAGATCCCAAGATGTAAGAATATGGGACAAGTGAGCAAAACCGTCCAAACAAGGAATCCAAAGGATACAAGTCACTTTATTGAAAAGGTAGCTTCGAGCACAACTGGACAGAAGACAGAAACGTCCATGTGACAGGCGGCCGCCAAGAAAAATCTAGTTTTTAGTAGGGGATATGATCACTCCTGACTGCGTTGCAGGATTTATAACGTCTGTCCATGCTGAGGACGAGGTTGTCAAGGAGCTGTTGAGACATCGCGGCCCATGCCTCTTGTAGCTCCAAGCAGCTGCGGAATCGTTGCTGGCGGCTGGTGACGTGCTGCTAAGCGTCTCCCGAGAAGGTCCCACATGTGTTCGATTGGATTTAGGCCCGGGGACCTTGCGGGCCAATCCATGCGTTGAATATCTTCACTCTCCAATAGCTCTGCGACAGCCACTGTACGATGAGGTGTAGCGTTGTCGTCCATGAAGAGGAACTCAGGACCCACAGCACCTCTAAACAGACACACGTGAGGCAGGAGAACCTCGGTACAATAGCGGACATCAGTGAATGAGCCTTCTTGGAAGATGTGGAAGTCAGTACGGCTACCAACAATGATACCGCCGCAAACGAGAACTCCGCCACCTCCAAACCGGTCGCTTTCGATGATGTTGGACGTGTGATTGCGTGTTCCCTGCTCTCTCCAGATGTGTATACGTTCAGAATCTCTTGACAGACTAAATCGGCTCTCATCCGTAAAGAGAACTCGACCCCATTGCTGATGTGTCCAGTTCTTGTGTTAATGGCAAAACAGAAACCGCCGTCTCCGATGAGTAGGCGTTAATGGCACACACCGTACTTGTCGTCGTGCAAATAGACCACTTTTGTGGAGCCTCCTAGCCACGGTAAAACGCGATAACGGACGTCCAGTTGTCTGTTGCATGTGCCTTGTGACTTCTCCCGCTATCTGCCGTCTGTCTCTTCTCGCCTGTATAACAATTTTGTGGTCATCCGCCACCGCCGCCGTGGTTGCTCGTGGAGGACCACTGCTAAACTCTCGGACAGCTGTTCCTGTCGTTTGAAATGGTCTCCAAGCTCGTGAAACGATGCTGTGATAGATCCCGAACTCCTCGGCCACACTATTCACACTTATACTTTCTTTCAACTTCCCAATGACGCGACTTTGGGTAAAGTCATCCAGATGTCGTCTACTGGATTGCCTGTTGGCCATATCACACGGTGGCAGCTACTCGACGTTGTTCAAACCGATGTACACCGTGCAATATCTTTCACCGAATTTCTGAGCGTACACCGCCCGTGTGCGTTATACCCTTCCGACACTCGACCCTCCCCCTACGTCATGCTGCATATATGCGCATGCCCTACCGTACCGGACCCTAGTATATCTCCTGAGTGGTCTTTCGGTCCGTTTTGCCTGCTCGTTCCGCTGTTATGCTGATTTCACTTCTTCGTCCTCAATTTTTGCACACCAGTGTAGTAGTAGAAATTAGTACTAGTAAAAGTGTTCTTTATCCCCCTTTGCTTCCACCCTCCTTCTAACATTCCCCCTTCCCTACTACTTTGCCCTCCAGTTCCCACTTTCCTGTTTTATCCCCAAATTTTTTTTTAGATTTTCCATTTCATCTGTCTTTATTCCATTTCCCCCCTTTATTTTATATTCTTGGTAGTCCTAAAATGTAAAGTTTTATTTTTTTTTTGATAGATTGAAATTATTTCTTACTGTAGGATCATGAGATACAGAATTCCAAAATTGATGTTCTTTGCATGTCTTCAACAGAATTTCATGTTTCTGAATACTACCAAAGTGAATTTGAGGGTACTCTGTGCTCATTTACGCTTTCCAACGGTAGGTCGAAGAAGCGTATGTGCTCCAGCTTTGTCTGTCTGTCTGTCTGTCTCTCTGTCCTTCCGCATGATAACTCGCGAAAAATGGTTCGATTTCAATGAAATTTTAGTATGTGGTAGGAACTACCTGTGGACGAATTCTATTGAAAATGGGCGAAATGGGATCAAAGGACAGGACACAGGAATGGGATCCATTCCATTGTCCTTATGCTCCATAACTTACGTAAAAATGGTTCGATTTCAAAGAAATTTTAGTATGTGGTAGGGGACCACTTGGGGACGAACCCTATTGAAAATGGGCGAAATGGGGTCAAAGGTCAGGACATAGGAGCGGGATCCATTCCATTGCCTTTATGCGTCATGGGATCCATTCCATTGCCTTTATGCGTCACGGAATCCATTCCATTTGCTTTATGCGTCAAAATGCTTCGATTGCGACAAAACATTACCATGTTTTTCCAGAGGTACACTGAACCACTTCTGCTGAATATCATCGAAATGGGCTCAGAGGTCAGGGCATAGGAGGGAGATTTGTACCACAGCCATTATCCTCATAACTTGATTAAAAATGCTTCTATTGCGGCAAAACTGGTATGTTGTTCCGGAGGTATACCGAACCAATTCTGTTGAATGTCGTCGAAATGGGATCTTTTTTTTTTTTTTTTTTTTTTTTTTTTGATTGGAGGTTTAACGACCACCGTGAGCAACTCAATGGGCTATAAGCAGTCGCCCGTCCCTAATTTAGGGTCACTGGTTCCAGGGAAGGGAGAGAGCCAGTGCCGTAAGACAAACACAACATCCATGCCTCACCGGGATTCGAACCCGGACCCCTTACGGACGAATGATCAGAGGCCAACGCCTTAGACCACTGCGCCACCGGGGCGGCCGAAATGGGATCAATGGTTAGGACACAGGAGCGATATTTATTCCACAGCCATTATCATCATAATTTGAGTAATAACTTGAGTAATGATTTCTGTTATGTTGGAAAGGGTATAGTAATCAATGTATAGCATGATTTTACTAACTTGTTTTAGAGAAACATTCGGTGTCCCAAGGTACAATTTCAAGTAGTGAACACGTACGGTGATTAAATATTTTAAATGCCAATTACTCAAGATTAAGTAATTACCTTTTAGTTTGGAGATAGTGATTTGCCAAAGATTCTAGAAAGTCAAATGAGAAAATTAGACTATATTCAGAAGGTGTGGCAAAACTTTATTATTCTGTAAAGTTCCAAATGATAGAATGCTTCCTTTTAGAAAAATATAATTGAACATATTTAGGTTGTCGATTTTTTTGGGAAAAGGGAAAACTGGACTGATTCTCAGTAGTTACGCAGGACTCTTATTTGTAGCAAAATTCACTGTTATTAACTGCACCATTACGTGGAAGAGTAGCCCAGAGTCTGTCCAGTTTTCCATTTCCCAAAACAATCGACGAGCTAAAATTATGCTCATTGGGCTTGTTTCGAATACCAGACAAGACATGCAGTCTAAATGATGTTTTTTAATTCATGAGTGTCCTTTCTTGCTTCCTTTTGGGAGTTAACGAAGCGCGTTCCGAATATACACTTTTTCCGTGGAATGATGGAAAAAAATCTAGATTTCAGGAATTTTTTGCCCGCCGGGAAAATTCTGAATTTCAAAAAACCTATTCACATTTCCTGCCGTATGTAAGCGGTAGATTACCGTTTTTAAGACGTTTATGGAATCTTCTGAATTTTCAGAAACCTTTCCGTAATTTCTATCTTATGATAAAGGTAAATTACCGCTCTTAAGAGGTGTTGACGAAATATCCTGAATTTTCAGAAACCTTTTCGCAATTCCTGTCCTATAATAAGAGTAAATTGACATTTAAAAGAGGTGTTGAGGGAATATCCTGAATTATCAGAAACCTTTCCGCAATTTCTATCTTATGATAAAGGTAAATTACCGTTCTTAAGAGGTGTTGACGGAATATCCTGAATTTTCAAAAACTTTCCGCAATTCCTGTCCTATAAAACAATAAATTGCCGTCTTTAAGAGGTGTTGAGGGAATACCCTGAATTATCAGAAACCTTTCATCAATTTCTATCTTATGACGAAGGTAAATTACTGTTCTTAAGAGGTGTTGACGGAATATCCTGAATTATCAGAAACCTTTAGGCAATTTCTATCTTATATGACGAATGTAAATTACCGTTCTTAAGAGGTGTTGACGGAATATCCTGAATTTTCAAAACTTTCCGCAATTCCTGTCCTATAATAACAGTGAATTGCCGTCTTTAAGAGGTGTTGAGGGAATATCCTGAATTATCAGAAACCTTTCCGCAATTTCTGTCTTATGACGAAGGTAAATTACCGTTCTTAAGAGGTGTTGACGGAATATCCTGAATTATCAGAAACCTTTCCGCAATTTCTGTCTTATGACGAAGGTAAATTACCGTTCTTAAGAGGCGTTGACGGAATATCCTGAATTATCAGAAACCTTTCCGCAATTTCTATCTTACGACGAAGGTAAATTACCGTTCTTAAGAGGTGTTGAGAGAATATCCTGAATTATCAGAAACCTTTCCGCAATTTCTGTCTTACGATAACGGTAAATTACCGTTTTTAAGAGGTGCTGACGGAGTATTCTGAGTTTTCAGAAACCTTTCAGCAATTCCTTTCGTGTACTAGCGGGAAAAGTTTGTTCTTATTTTGTTCCGTATGCATATGCCGGAAAATATCTGGTAATAGGAGCGATTGCGAAAATGTTGTACTTAAGCTTTTATTGACTATTTCATTTCAATCGTCTCGTAGGATCTGATTTTAAAGTACTGCAGCACGATCTGATATTATGAATAGAACGTCGCATGAAATTTTGGTTATTGTGGCACTGGATATTTCTTCCTCTCATCTAATTTTGTGAACAAGCTTTGCATATTGTGTTACCATAAGAAATCGGATACTTAAATTATTATACAGTAGATTGTATGATGTCTATGAATGAATCTGTGGACCTCTTAAGACAAAAACTATTATAGCTATCAAGAGTATCTTTTATATCTAGGAGTTTTGCGATATAATACTATAAGGCAATATATTTCACCTTTTTTGAAAGATAATTGAAACTCATTGTCTGTTTATAAAAAAATCTAAAATCCCAAGCACCTTGCTGCTTCGAAAAATCACGATGAAAACAATAAGTAATTTGTAATAAGTTATGTCACAGAAAAAAATAAAAATGTTTACTAGCCTCTTCAGAAAAATAATAAGCTTTAAAAAATAAACTGAGCGATAAACAATGAAGTGACTGATAGAAAATAAAATAACTAAACAGAAAATAAAATGACTAATGGGAAACAAAATGATTAAACAGAAAATAAAATTACTAACAAAAATAAAATGACTAAGAGAAAATAAAATGACTAAGTAGAAAATAAAATATATTTTATATAAATCAGCGGGGAGAGGGGGGGGTAGGATTTTAGTTTTTAGGACGGAAAAATAAAATGACTAACAGAAAATAAAATGACTAAACAGAAAATATAATGACCAATAAAAAAAATTAAATGAATAATAGAAAATATAATGACGAATAAAAAATTAAAATGAATAATAGAAACTTAAATGGTTGAACAAAAAATAAAATGAATAATAGACAATAAAATGGTTGAACAGAAAATACAATGAATAAAAATAAAATGTTTTCTAGAAAATTAAATGACTAACAGAAATTAAAGGGACTAATAAAAATAAACTGGCTCATAGAAAATAAAATGACTAAACAGAAAATAAAATGCCTAACAAAAATAAATTGACTGTGCAGAAAATAAAATGACTAATAAAAATAAAAGGACTAATGAAGATTAGATGACTAAATAGAAAATAAATGGACTAAAAAAATGAAATGACTGAACAAAAAATAAAATGACAAATGGAAACAAAATGTTTCTTAGAAAATAAAATAACTAAACAGAAAGTAAACTGACTAAACAGAAAATAAACTGACTAATATATAAATAAAACGACTAATACAAATGAAATGACTAATAGAAAATAAAAAGACTGAACAGAAAATAAAAGGACTAATTTACCCGCATTAATATAAAAAAAAACATGACGTACTCGGGCGATTGGAGTTTCACCTTGTAGGCGATTGTGCGTTTTGTGTCTTTCTGGCTCAACGGTAGCACGCCCGGCGGCCGATGAAGACGAACTCGGTTTGAACCTCACTAGAGGCAAAGGGAAAAGATTCGTACTTCGAACGACAGGAAATAAGTATATCTGGTAAAAGGGCTGAAAAAGCCGAAATCTAAGATTTTGCGAAATTTTTGCATAAATGCAAAAAACTCAGAAACATAATTTTCTGAAATAAACGCAACTACTGACTACGGAAAATCTGTCAAAACACAGAAGTTAGAAGAAACGGAAACTTTTAATGGAAATTTCGTTAAAAGACAGATATCTACCGGCAACTTTGCTGCACGTTATTTTCGTGAAACTTCCGTGAATTCACATTTTTTCCTAATGTGTGGATGTGTTTGTCTGATGAAGCCGTTCCTTACTCCTATCCAAAGACAGTAGCTATAAATAAGAGATGGGCGTCCGATTTTAGCATTCGTGCTCATTCGGGCATTCTAATTTCTCCCCTGAATACATTGCAGAATTGTGCTAGAAGTTTGTTAAAATACACTTTGACCTCCATATATCGAACTTCCGCACATTGGAATTCGTTATATAACGGAGTTTTGTGAATCCCTGTAATCATTACATAGAAAAGCTGCTTTTATATATCGAAAAAAAAATTATGTTTATCGAATGGTTTTCAAGACAAATAGGGATCTTACCACTGGGAATGACGACATTAAAAAAAGTGAGAAGAAATAGAACGGAGATGTCGCGAGAGGAAAGCGTAAACAAAGGTCAAGGTCATTGCGAGGATGACTGGTCGTCTAGCGAAGGGGGTATTGTTTCTACACTTCTCTCACCGCTCTCCTCAAGCAACCTCTCTCTTCTGTAAAAGAGGTTCCATTTGTTTCATCCTCTCTTACAGATGGTGTTTGCTTGCGATTGCTTCATTCTCTCTAACCGACGGAGTGTGCTCGCGAGTGTTTCATACTCTCTAACCGCCCGTGTGTGCTCGCGATTGTTTCTTTCTCTCTAACCGACGGTGTGTGATTGCGTTTGTTTCAATCTCTCTAACCGACGGAGTGTGCTGGCGACTGTTTCATTCTCTCTAACCAACGGTGTTTGCTCGCGATTGTATCATTCTCTCTAACCGATGGTGTGTCCGTGATGTCAAAAAGAAGATCTCTCAATGTCGTAGAAAAGGTGGAATTGATCAAAAACGTGGACAGTAGCATGCGCGAAAAACATAGTGCGGTTAAATTTGGTGTTTTCCCAAGTACAGTGTCAACAATCATAAAAACATTTACGGACTTAATAAGTGTGAGACTTTTATGATGAAATATCATCGAAATTTGTTATGTCGCAAGACATATTAGAAAGTTGTTTTACACAAATGTAAATGCATATGAATAGTACATAAATTCATATATTTTTTCAAGATATGTTCAATACACTTTTTTCTTGTTCATTCTTGGTTTTAGTTATCTACGTATATGAACATAACTTGTACGTAATGTGATTCATATTCACATAAGTTGTTTAAAAGGAATAGTGCATTTATTAGGAAGTATATATATATATATATATATATATATATTACACAGTACATATGTGCAAAAAAGATGGTTTCTATATATTGAATTATTTTTATGGAACCATCGACTTCGATATACGATGGTCTGACTGTATTTACACTTTCGAAGATA
Organism: Macrothele yani; assembly: GCA_039090855.1. NCBI lineage: Eukaryota > Metazoa > Arthropoda > Arachnida > Araneae > Macrothelidae > Macrothele > Macrothele yani. Next base: position 153,863,195 of record CM077030.1, read on the forward strand.
AGTTGAAGAACCTTTTCTTTTGTTTCAAATTAAGACTTACGATCTGTGTGATCTATTGCCTTTTGTTCCACAAACATCTGCAACGTCCTATGCTTTGCTTTTATAATTATAAATGAAACTTATGATAATGAAAGGAGAAATGTTAATAACGGATGCGAAAGTAGTCCTATGGAATCTGATTTACGTGGGCTTTATTTGAGAAACTAAAACTTGGTATTTCATGAAAAACTGCGCATTAATAAATTGGGGGGAAAGCGTTAATTTCATTGGCCAAATACCTCAAAGACAGCTTAGGAACTTCATGCGAGTAATTTGTTTCAGCTTTCGAGCCTGCTGTAACATTATTCCGTATCCTTGTGCTTTACAGGACAAACAAAGGTTTGAGTTGTAAAGTATCTGTAATTCATGGAGTCATCCGTGTTCAACCCCTCGCACAACGAGTGTTAATTAGATGTTCTGAAGAAACGACGTCCTTTTATGGATGTAAGAGCGGTATGCGGAACATTAATTAAGACAGATATTATGCTCAAAATTAATCCTCTCGTCTGTCCTTAATCATGAACATCTTTCCTCCAGTTGATCAACATAATGCGGACTACATTGAAGCGCATGCATTTCAAAAGGATCATTTCCTTTGACTGTAAATGTCGGTGAATGGAAACCTCGTTTTCTCATCAGCCGGTGTGTTTGCAAAATATGTATATAGCCATTTACGTTATTAACGATAGGAAATGTATGTAGAAGAAAGAAGTAGATGAACAAAGACTGAAATATGTGGCTCAACAGTCTTCAGATCATTAGCAGCACAAAAGTAGACGTTCAGAATGTTTTCTGGTCGTTTATTAGCAGGACAGATTGGGCAACAAAGAGACAAATTAAATACGGCATATACTCGTAATTTCCAAGTGTTTTCATGTATCTCTTTTGATTAAGAATTTAAGCAGCTAAGGGGTGTGAAACCCAAATTTGCATGTGGCGTCATCCGAACCCACATCCTTCTCATCTGGAGATGAATGCTTTCCCAATTAAGCTATGGCAGTATGTAACGTATACTCTAGATTCACTTTCCTTTTGATTTTTACTATCTCTGGTTATTTTATTTTACTATGTAAATTATCTTCTTACTGAACGAGATGTTATTTCTCCCGCTGAATGAGATCTGGCAATGAGTGTAAGTCATGACGTGGTGGTAGCCAGTATAAATAGGCGCGTTCAACGATACCAGAGAGAGCTTTTTGTTGATGTGCGTATGGAGAGCTTCGTTTATGTGAGTAGAGCTACGTTATTTTGTGCCAAGATCTTCGTTCTATGTGATTAGGTTTTTTCTTCATTATTGTGATACGATTAATGTGACTAGTGTGTGTGTGTGTTGGAGGATACCAGGACTTTCTCTGAATAAAGCTTGTGTTGTAAGTACGTTTTTCTCAGTTCATAGTTTTGTCAGATCTCTGTCTGGCTGTTAGGTTTATTTCATTAGTTGTTATTATTAACAACCAGCATAAGACTTTATTCATCTTAATTACTACTACAACATTACTAGCAGTTAAGAGCTTGTTCATTATTATTACTACACTACTAGCAGGAAAGTTTATTCATGATATAATTAACACAACAACCATTAGAAGAAGCTTAGAAGAAAGCTGAATTCATTATAATTGGCGCCCGAACTTTTCTCGAACACGAGGTCTTGTCAATTATTACCCATGTCTTCACTACCTGAGAAAACTTCAATGTTTCACCCTAAGACAAGTTTCGGTGGTGATGGGATTAATTTCGACCATCTGCAAGGAGCCTGTGGGGCTCACTTTGATATAAGTGATCTACATGTACCCAGGCATTCTTCACAATTTCGTAATTCCCCAGCTTCCTATCACTCTGAGTCGCGGGTCGTACCTAAGGGAGTTCAATCCTCTCAGCGAAGCAGAATGCTTGCCCATTTCGTGCCGCATGCAGAAACAATTCTTTTCAATGGTTTGGAGGGGTCCTTAAAATTCCTCGAGGATTTGGAAGATCATTTTGATCTCTACAATATTCCTCAAGACTGCAAAGTACAAATAGCAGGCACTTGCTTGAAGGATACCGCTAAGACCTGGTATCGGCAGTGGAGAGTGTCGAACCCGGATTCTCATTATGAGAATTTCCGAGCAGAATTTTTGGAGGTCTTTCCTTTCGGCCTCAGTCGAGCTAGCCTTGCACAACAACTTTTTTCTCGTCAGCAAGGACCCAACGATAGCCCTGTTGCATTTGCGTTGGAAACAACACGCTTGTATAACTTATGGGATCCACATGCCAGTCATGTCGACATGTTGGACACCCTATTGCAGCAGCTCGATCCATTTCTACAAGACTTTCTTGAGGTTCGACACCCTGCTACAATTCATGAATGCCTTCGCCTCATACGAACGTATGAAGAGCGACACGGCAAACATGGTTCAACTCACCATGCTCGGGCACCCCGCGAGGCTTATTACGAAAATCTTCAGCGGCATAATAGGCCTAATAACGTTCAACGCGAGCGTACACAAGTGCACGCCCAAGCTTCATACGTTCCACCGCATAGAAGAGTGGTACACCAACCGCTTGTTTCTAATCAATCTTCTGGATACCGTACAAATGCACAGTATGCTCGACCCCGTTCCAACCTGCAGAATTCGGAACGTTTTCATGCTCAGGGCAATGATGATTTTTCTGCCCGTGCTGAGGGAAGAAGTAATAGAAATGAAAATGTCAACAGATATGCGGAGTTCCCGCAGCAGTTTTCACGCAGTTTTCCTCATCGTGAAAATTTTCCCGATACCCGGCAGGGCCGAGGTTTCAGACCGCATGATAATCCAACCAGGAATATTTTAAACTTCCAAAGGAAGTAGACCAAGGGTCGGTCCTGCTTCCTGATACCAAGCATTCTGACCCTAAACAGTATTAGTGACTGTTCAAACTCCTCAGTTGCCTGATGTATTCTTGACAATTGAAGATATTATTGTCGAGACAAAGTTCGACACTGGTTCTGAAATATCAGCCCTAAATACAAAGTTTTGCACTGACAATTTTTCTGCAATACACGTTCAGCGTGCGACGCAGTATTTGCGAGGTGCAAATAACGAAATCTTCAGTATCACAGGAACTGTCACATTATCTCTAGGGCTGGGAAAGGCTCGTTTTACGCATTCTTTCCTGCTTATATTCGAACTACCTGTTAAATGTCTAATGGGAATGGACTTTATTAATACGTTTCAAGTTACTCTGAATTTCGTACAACATGTTATTTCCTTTCCGGAACCTGTCGAAGTGATTCCTACGGATCCTATAGATATAACGAGTTTGTTATTGAGTAATCAATTGAATGAGAGGCAGCGAAACCAGCTTTCTCTACTTTTGCAGGAAAGCCCTGGTTTATTTTCTGATCAACCTGGTTTCACACAGGTGGTTTATCATGTCATTGACACTGATGGTTCGAAACCGATAGCGACGAAACCTTACCCTTGTGCTCCCCATAAGAAACAGGAAATGCAACGTCAAATTTCTGAAATGATTAAACAGGGCATAATAAGGGAATCAACAAGCGCCTGGGCTGCACCTGCCTTTTTGGTTCCAAAGAAACAACCCAATGAATTTCGTTTCGTGACAGATTTCCGCAAGCTCAACCAAGTCACAAAAACGATTAATTATCCACTACCTGTCATGTCGCATATTTTGCATGACCTGTCATCAACTAAATGGATGTAAACTTTGGATTTGGCGAGTGGATATTGGCAGGTGGCGGTACATCCGGACTCCGTCGATAAAACAGGCTTTGTGACTCCTTTTGGGGCTTATGAATACCTGCGTATGCTTTTTGGACTAGCTTCTGCACCTGCTACATTCCAAAAGCTTATGGATACGGTTCTCAGACCTGTTCTGGGTCCCCATGTGCATGTATATTTGGATGACATTATTATTACATCCGAGACTTTTGACGAGCACCTTTCTCTGCTCAAACAGGTGTTCCAACTCATATACAATGCTGGCTTGACGTTAAAACCTAGTAAATGCCAGATAGCGAGGAACAAGATTGTATATCTGGGGTTGAAAATCACTCCCCACGGCTTATTTACGGATAATGAAAAAATTAGGCCTATTGTTGACTTTCCTCGGCCTAAAACAGCAAAAGAACTATCACGCTTTCTGGGAATGACCGGATGGTATCAGCAGTTCATCCCCACTTATGCTACAATCTGTGAGCCATTGTATGATTTGAAACGTAAATACAAGAAGTTTGTTTGGACACCTGAGGCTAACGCTGCATTTGAAACACTGAAGTCTGCGTTGACTCAGCCTCCTGTGTTGGCTTTCCCGGATCATACTAAGGAATTTGATATTTATACTGACCCATCCGGAGTTGGTCTTGGTTGCGTTTTGTCACAAGCTGGGCATCCAATAGCTTTTGCGTCTCGTACTTTAGCCAAAGCTGAACGCAATTATTCAGCTACGGAACGTGAATGTCTTGCTGTTGTGTATGCTCTTGACAAATTTCATTGTTATCTTAACGAATTGACAGTTAACATAATTACGGATCATTCTGCTCTTCAGTATTTGAATTCTGCTAAGCATCTCCCTCAAAGACTTATGAAGTGGGCTCTGAAGTTACAAGAGAGCAATATCAAAATTTCGTATCAGCCAGGTCATAAGAATCAATTACCGGACGCATTGTCTCGCGTTCCGGTTAGTGGGGTCCCCACAGAAACTACTCCTGGATGTCAGCCTTTACTTCTAATAGCTGATATAACATCCAGAGAGCAGATAATGGCAGAATTAGTAAATGATCCAGATTTCGGGGATATCTATAATTTTTGCTTGCGGGTCCGCCCCTACAAAGTGATCCTTCTCTGGCTGGGAGGTCACAGCATTTTGAAGTCATAGAGGGTCTTCTTTACTATACGAAATCTAGGACTACTAGGGCAGAGTTTCGCCCATGTATTCCGCGAACCCTTAGATGGCCCTTTTAAACGAATTTCATGACAAACCTCTTGCAGGCCATTTAGGTATTCGCAAGACCCGTTGTAAATTGCGGGATGTTGCCTATTGGCCTGCCATGTACCAAAGTGTGCTCGCATACGTTCAATCATGTCACTTGTGTCAGATTAATAATTACCGTAATGTACGACCGGCCGGTCACTTGAATTATAGTTCAAGTTCTCATGTTTTTGATATTATTTCAATAGATTTATTGGGACCTAATCCTTTATCTGTTAAAAACAAAGCTCGTTACGTGTTAGTATTAACTGATAATTTTTCTAAATGGGTTGAAGTTTTTCCCATTAAAGCCGCTACGGCAGAAGTTATTTGTAATGTATTAATTAATGAAGTATTCTCTAGATATGGTGCACCTAATAAAGTAGTTTCGGATAATGGTCCCCAATTTATTTCTGACATTTTTGAAAGAATGTGTGCGAGACTACACATTAAGCATAAATTCATTTCCCCATATCATCCCCAGAGTAATCCTGCGGAACGAGTAAACCGTACGCTTGTTAAAATGATTGCTACATTTGTCATGGATCATCACGAGCGATGGGATGAACATCTTGAGCTTTTTTCGTTCGCCCTCCGTTCGTTTGTTCACGAATCTACTAAAATTACTCCTGCAGAACTTTTTCTGGGTCGCAAAATTAAAACCCGTTTTGAAAATTTAACGGGGATTATCGATGAACTAAACCAGCGACCAACTCCGCAATCAGTACGAATCATGGCAGAAAAAGCTCGTGTTGCAATGCTAGGAGCACAAGCGGCTCAAGCAAGATACTATAAAACTAGGCGTAGGGAGCCAGATCTTGTCGTTGGAGATCTCACTCTCGTGGAAACGCACTTCCAGTCTTCTGTTTCTCATACTTTAGTGAAGAAATTTGCACCCAGCTACGAAGGTCCATATCGGGTGGCAAATGTGTTTGAAAATAACATTGTTCTTGAAAAACCTGACAATCAATTTCAATACGTACACGTTGCTCAGTGTCGCAAGTATCATGAACGAAATATCGATTTTATAATCAACCCTACTCAACCTTCTGTTCCACAGACTCAAGAGTCTATATCTCACGATCAACCTCCAGAAATTTTGGACTAACCAACAAACATTTTTGAAGAATCTCCAGTGATTTTTTCTTCACCCTTCCCTCCTCAAGACGGGTTTCCAAACACGCAACCTGATTCTCCCATGAGACGAAGGCTCGAATCAAGTTCTTCAAATACTAGTATCGTTCCTTTCCCTCCAACCATTGCCAAGACTATTGCTGCACCGTTTCCTGATAACTCTGCACCAACACAAGCTCCTACTTCCTTGAATACCTCGTCAGAGAGTATTCCTATAGGCAGAAATAAACATCGCCCTGCACGACCACTAAATTACAGCAGCGACTCAGAGTCTTCAGATATTTCTGATTTATCAGTTATGGACAATAGTTTGACGATTCCTAAACGTCAAACACACATTACAAACCGTCCAGCACCACCAAAAGCTGGTCGAAAACGTAACTTGTCTCCCCAATCTGCTTCGCCGCAACAGCGACGAAGGCAGAGATCCTTGCATCCGCCCAGGTTTCGCCCCTGGAACCTACGCTCAGGGCAAACAGGGCCGATGCCTGCTTCTACTCTCATGCCACGAGGGAGAAAGCGAAAACAAGCGGTGTGGCCGGAGCCACGTCCGTCCAAAATAATGCTGGAAGGACACCACGGGCCCCAGCACAAAGGGACTACATATCAAAAGCCTGGGGAGCCCGTTCTTGTTAGCCGCAGGGATTTCCTGACCGACAGACTTCGACCGTTCCTGATCGACGGACTTCAGCCGCTCCTGACCGTTCCTGTCAGCCGCAGGGATTTCCGGACCGACGGACTTCAGCCGTTCCTGACCGTTACTGTCAGCCGCAGGGATTTCCGGACCGACAGACTTCAGCCGTTCCTGACCGACGGACGTCAGCCGTTCCTGACCGACGGACGTCAGCCGTTCCTGACCGTTCCTGTCAGCCGCCGGGATTTCTTGATCGACAGACTAGAGATGATCCAGTCACGTCCTTAAAGAGATCTACGCCACCTGAATTTACCAGTCCGATTAGGCCTGGAAAACGTCATCGTACTAGAGTTTTTTATGCGTCCTCGAGATAAGTAAGTTCTCGTGGACAGGTTCTTTTCTCCGTTTGTTGTTTTTCCTGCACGACCAGTTGGCGTGTCAGAATTTCTTTTTTTCGTGTGGGCCTATGCATTCTTTTTGTGTATACATGTGTTTTTTTTATATTTCTTCTATGTCCATCTACTAATCCAATTTTTTTTTTATATATGTGCTTAGGAGTAAAATAATAAAAATTGTTACTGTTAGGCAGCTACAGGCAATCTTCGCTGCTGATACAGTTGGTTTGTACTCAACGATAATATGAGAACGTAATTTGAAATTAAAAAAGTGATTCCTGCTAGGCAGAATAAAAGGAAGGTATGTCGATGCAGGTTTGTTTTGTTCAAGTATACAAAGTGTTTCACAGACGAATACAGATTTCTTGATTTTGTCATGCCAAGTTTGATATTGTACATACTGCTGCCACCAAAACAACAACAAAAAAGAGGTCGATAAACGTCAGTCAACGAAGTGTAAGACTTACACTCCAAAATTGATAGGTTTTTCGAAAAAAAAAAAATTAAGGGGGAGATGATGTAACGTATACTCTAGATTCACTTTCCTTTTGATTTTTACTATCTCTGGTTATTTTATTTTACTATGTAAATTATCTTCTTACTGAACGAGATGTTATTTCTCCCGCTGAATGAGAGCTGGGAATGAGTGGAAGTCATGACGTGGTGGTAGCCAATATAAATAGGCGCGTTCAACGATACCAGAGAGAGCTTTTTGTTGATGTGCGTAGGGAGAGCTTCGCTTATGTGAGTAGAGCTACGTTATTTTGTGCCAAGATCTTCGTTCTATGTGATTAGGTTTTTTCTTCATTATTGTGATACGATTGATGTGACTAGTGTGTGTGTGTTGGAGGATACCAGGACTTTCTCTGAATAAAGCTTGTGTTGTAAGTACGTTTTTCTCAGTTCATAGTTTTGTCAGATCTCTGTCTATCTGTTAGGTTTATTTCATTAGTTGTTATTATTAACAACCAGCATAAGACTTTATTCATCTTAATTACTACTACAACATTACTAGCAGTTAAGAGCTTATTCATTATTATTACTACACTACTATCAGGAAAGTTTATTCATGATATAATTAATACAACAACCATTAGAAGAAGCTTAGAAGAAAGCTGAATTCATTATAAGTAAAAAGCTCTTATTTGCTATTGGCCGTCTTGACATATGCGTCATCTCTGACGCAAGTACATCACATACACTGAAGTACCAAAAGCCATGGGATGCGTACATTGTGCTGGGTAGGTTCTCCTCTAGCCCGACGAAGTGCAGCAACTCGACTTGACATCAATTCCACAAGTGGCCGGAAGACTTCTGGAGAAATGTTGATCCATGCCATCTGAATAGCCACCCACAGTTCCCTGGTGTTTGCAGGTGCGGGATCTTGGGTGTGAATGGACTTTTCCACTACGTCCCATAAGTGCTCTATTGGATTCATGTCAGGCGAATGTGGTGGACACACCATCCGTCGGAACTGTCCAGAATGCTCCTCGAACTAATTTTAAACAACTTGGGCCCCAATGACATGGTGCATTGTCCGCCTGGAAAATCCCATCGTTGTTCGGGTACATGAAGTCCATGAAGGGCTGCAAATGGCCACCCAGCAGAGCAACAAAGCGATTACCGGTTAATGACGTGTTTACGAGGACCAGAGAATACAAACCGTGCCACGTAAAGATACCCCACACATGTATGGAACGGGTATCGCTCATTTTACCGAAAGACCATTTCACCGAAGGTCAGTTTACCGAAAATCACTTCACCTAAAAGTTCATTTCGCCGAAAGGTCATTTCACCGAAAGGTTCACTTCACCGAAGGGTCATTCCATCGAAAAGTTCATTTCACCGAAAGGTTCACTTCGCCGAAGGGTCATTTAATCGAAAAGTTCATTTCACCGAAAGGTTCACTTCACCGAAGGGTCATTTCATCGAAAGATCACTTCACCGAAAGGTTCACTTCACCGAAGGGTCATTTCATCGAAAGATCACTTCACCGAAACGTAACATTACATTGTAGTCTGTTCTCTGTGCGATGTCAGGAATTTCTTAGATGTTTAATCGGGAAGTCCACAATGTCCCGAAAACCGCCACACATGAAAACTGCCACATAGGAAAACTGTCACTGAAAACCGCCACACAGGAAAACTGTCACTGAAAACCGTCACACAAGAAAACTGCCACATTTTTTTTCAATAAGGGGCCGGTCACAAATTGCTTTTCCTTCGAGAAACACTTTGAATGTGTGGCAGTTTTCCAAGTTTCCGAATTATGTGTGGCAGTTTTCCAAGGTGCCTAACGACGAGAAGCAGCTCTTTTGTTTGTCTGAATTTTCATGTCGGTTCAAAAAGAGTTTAGGGCAACTGGCCACAAAACTTCTGGCCGGAGGGGGGGGGGTTGTATAAAAAGTTTCTTGGCCTACATTGAGAACTGAACTGGAAACTTCAAGCATATTTCGAGAAAACGCTCTATGTAAGCCAAGCGTGAACTGGCCTTTAATTTGAAGAAATAAATTGCCGTGACTTAGTACACTTTTTAAACTAGTGTTCGACGAAACAACGGAATTACAGCATGACTCATGCCGTGTTCAGAAAAAGACAAGGGGTGATTTTTTAATAACGCTGCACTTTTACTTACGCACTAAATATTTGCATAACATACCAAGTTTGTAATATTTTTCTTCTATTAATTAATTCATAGGCCCAACACCTAGGCCTTTTTAACAACTTTTAATCCGCCGACTTCATATTCATAACGTTTACGTATCAAATCAAGTTAATAGCATTGCGCTTTTACTTAGACACTAAATATTAATTCATAGGGCCTAGGCCTTTTTATAGTTTTTGTTCTACAGATGTCATATTCACAAAGTTTACATACCAAGTCAGGTTAATAATATTGCGCTTTTACTTAGGCACTAAATATTATTTCATAATGACCAGGCCATTTTAACAGCTTTTATTCTACCGATGTCATATTCATAAAGTTTACATACCAAGTCAGGTTAATAGTATTGCACCTTTACTTAGTCACTAAATATCAATTCAGAGGCCCTAGGCCTAGGCATGGTTAGTAGTTTTTATTAAACGGATGCCATATTCATAACGTTTCCATATCAACTCAAGTTAATAATATTCCACTTTTACTTAAGCACTAAATATTGTTTCATAATCCCTTGGCCTGGGCCTTTTTAACAGTTTTTATTCTAACGTTGTCATATTCATAACGTTTATGTATGAACTGAAGTTAATCATATTGCATTTTTACTTAGGCACTAGTTGGCCCTAGGCTTAGTAATTAATTGGCCCTAGACCTATAGTAATTAATATTGAATGCCTAAGTAAAAGCCCAAAGGTATTAACTTGATTTTTTTTGTAAACTTTGCGAATATCACAAAGGCGAAGAAAAAGTGTTAAAAAGGCTTAGGCCTACGGCCTGTTTATTAATGTATGCTGCATAAGTTGAAGCGCAATATTATTGACATTTCTTGTTATGTAAATTTTAGGAATATGGGAACGACGGAATGAAAACTTTTAGGAGGGCCTACACGTTAGACCTAGTATTATTTTCTACCTGAGCAATATCGCGATATTAATAATTTGACATGTTGCGTAAACATTATATAACGAAGTAAATTTCTCCGTCATTTTTATCCGCCCCAGGATTCGAACCCGGGTCCCCTCATTCCGGAATGAGTTGCTCTACCAATTGAGCTACGCGGACGTTTCATTCTGATTCCTATCTTCCTTTATGTCGTGTGCGTCCTTCTGGCAGGTACGTCACATCTCCTGGTACGTTACATCATCTCCCCCTTATTTTTTTTTATTTTTTTTCGAAGTGCTGGAGAAGGGATTCTCTGATTTTTCCTATCTCGCGGTGTGGAAATAACATCACACCATTACGAGATTTTGAACGGTCGGGTCATCCGGATAGTTCGGGCGCCATTATAACGAAGTAAATTTCTCCGTCATTTTTATCCGCGCCAGGATTCGAACCCGGGTCACCTCATTCCGGAATGAGTTGCTCTACCAATTGAGCTACGCGGACGTTTTATTCTGATTCCTATCTGCCTTTATGTCGTGTGAGTCCTTCTGGAAGGTACGTCACATCTCCTGGTACGTTACAGTTATGAACATGAGAACGATGGAATAAAAAATGCCAACTCGGAAATTTCCCCCACGATGGACTGAAGAGTCTCCCTCAGGAAAAGTCTCCTACATTGGACAAGTCCCTTAACTTTGCGTTTTACGCGAAATATCGAATGTGGGGGAGATTTCCGAGGCTACCATTTCCATTTTCACGCTGTTTACAACAAGAAGTAGCCGCACAACGTACTCAGATATGTGGGGGAAATTTCAGCGGTTCGCATTTCAATCTTTTTTCGCAGTTTATAGAAAAACACTGTCTTGCAAGTAGCCGGATGAGGTGGCGGAAATTTCCGGGTTAGTATTTCCACTCTTACCGTGGTTTTTAATGGAAAACGGTTTTACAATCAGCAAGCTGACAGAGGGGGGGGAATTCCGGGGTCGGCATTTAAAATTTTTTATCGCTGTTTACAGTAAAAAACCGTCTTGCAAGTACCTGGATGAGGTGGGGGAAATTCCGGGTTAGCATTTCAACAGTTACCGCGCTTTTCAGTGAAAAAACGGTCTTGCAATTAGGAAGCTGACAGGGTGGGGAAGAATTCCGGGGTCGGCATTTCAAACTTCCACCGCTGTTTAGAGTAAAAATCGGTTCACAATTAGAAGAGTTGGGGGGGGGGGATTTCCAGGTTAGTATTTAGACTGTTACCGCGCTTTTTAGTGAAAAACGGTCTTACAGTCGGGGAACGGTAAATTGGTACCCGACAAATTCGTACCCGGGAGATTGGTACCCGGCAAATTCGTAACCTTCTGTTGTAACGACTTTACGGGGCATATATAAATCGCATGGCTAACAAATTGCTGTCAATTTGTAGAACTTTTAAAGCTATGGTGCTCGGTGAAACAATAGAATCATAATAAGACTGATTCTATTTCCGAAAAGGGGGTACTATGGGATTTCTTTTTGTTCCGTTTCACACACGCGGAATTTTTCTGTCGAAGCAATAAAACCGTCCCGCAGTGCAGTTTTTGGCAAGCTATTTCATTGCTAGAACAATGGAAAAAATGCCTGAAGGAAGAGCTTCCCTAACGGTTGTTCTTTGTTCAACAGCACTTTGTTTCCCACCCCCTCACACAGGAGGGATTGACATCTTGTCTTACAGTTACGCCACCCGGTTTGTAGCGAACCCCTCGGAAGCTGTGCGGCTTGTAAGCTCTTTTGGGGGCAGGCGAAATTGAAGAGGATTGTCAGCAAATTTGAATCGGCCGTGCTGATATTCATAAGGTTTGTATGACAAGTTAAAGCTTGAATAATTGCGTTCATATTCTTAACGTTTACATAACAAATCAAGTCAATAATGTTTCTCCTTTACTCGGCCACAAAACATTAACTGTAAGGCACTAGGTCTAGGCCTTTTTAGCAATTTTTGTACCCTCCGTAATCAGATTCTGAACAACTCAAGGTTATAGTATTGCACTATTACCTAGGCACAAAAGATTAATTGATAGACCCTAAGCCTAGGCCGTTTTTGCAATTTATAATCCACGGAGCTCATAGTAAAAAGACTTACATTATAAATCAAGTAAACAATGTTTCTCCTTTACTTAGTCACAAAACACTAATTGCTTGGTCCTATGCTTAGGCCTTTCTAGGAAATTTCAATAAAACTTGGTAGAATAAAAACTGTTTAAAAGGCCTAGGGCCTATGAATTAATATTCAGTGCCTAAATAAAAGCGCAATATTTTTAACATGAGTTGATACGTACGTTGTGAATGTGACATCGGCAGAACAAAAACTGTTCAAAAGGCCTAAGCCTAGGGCCTATGAATTGATATTTAGTGCTTTTGGTGCCTAAGTAAAAGTGCAATACTATTAACTTGACTTGGTATGTAAACATTTTGAATATGAGATCGTTAGAATAGAAATTTAAAAGGGCCTAGTCGTAGGTAAGGCCAATGAATTAATATTTAGTGCCTTAGTAAAAGAGCACTATTATCAATTTAGTTTGATACGTAAACGTTATGAATATGTAGGCGATTGATTAAAAATTGTTAAAAAGGCCTAGGTGTAGCTTCTGTGAATTAATTAAGTAAAAGAGAAATATTAATAACTTGAATTCTCAGTGTAGGCTAAGAAACGGCAATCTTTATGCTTCCCCACCCCCTTAAACTATTGTGGCCAGTTGCCCTAAAGTCGTATGTACCAGCCTCAAAATAAAGACAAACAAAAGAACTCACCCCGTCGTTAGATACCTTGGAAAACTGCTACACATTCGAAGTGCCCCTCGGAGGAAGAGCAACTTGTGCCCGGCCCCTTAATGAAAAACATGTGGGAATTTTCCTGTGTGGCGGTTTATAGTGAACCGGATCTAACATGCCATTTTATGTCAGTAGGAATGTTCTATTATCATTTGATGCCACTATAATAACTCCCGCACTTTAACAAATCTAGTACGAAATGCAATTTGTGTACATTCCCTTATATAATGTGTAGGAGTTTTCTGTGGTGTATTTTGCTAACAGTGGAAGAAAAAATAGGAGTTTTCCGCTAATAAAACAGCTGTTCAACAACGGCAATCACCAAAGAGGAAAGATCATTCCGTTAACGTAATTTGTATATGCCCCGTAACGTCACAGCAACAGAAGGGTACCAATCTCCCGGGTACGAATTTGTTGTTTCCCGACTGCAACATTAGTGAAAACGCCTTTTACTGCATCATTACTTCAGATTAAATTTGAAGAAGGGTTTCATTCCTATTTGCTTCAAATTTAAGGTTTACTAATTAGTGAGTGTTCCAGGTGTCTTCTCTTCAATGAGGCAAACAAATTTGCCCTAATTGAACTACTTAATAAAGTACAGGGACCAATCAAGTGCCAACAGCCTTTTTAAACCTAGGTTCCACGAAAAACAGCAGAGACAGAAAAAAATGTTAATTTTAATTGACGCAGGGACGTGATAATAATTAAAACAAAAAAAATCACATCTTAGTGTAAAGAGAGTTCAATAAAGGTCCATGTCATCTAAAGATTCAAAGTGACACCCTGCCTAGAGACTTCGGTTTATCGATAGACGACTTTAGACTTGGTGCGCTAAATTATTGCACTATATATATAAACACTTATGCAATTTAGTCTTCGCAAGATTGAATGCGGAAAAATGTTCCACTTGTGAGATTTCAATTAAATGTACGTTTTCAGAGTTGTATTAATATTTGAGGTATAACCAGAAAAATCTGTGGAGGAGATCGGCATTATGTTGCATCTCACGAAAATAAATAAATAAATAAAAAATTTTGACTTTCAAATTCCAAAACGATTGCATCTCGATCGAATTTGCCGCTGGTTAAAACGATCTTTCGATGAAGTGAACATTCAATAAAGTGATCTTTTGGTGAAGTAAACTTTTCGGCGAAACGACCTTTCGGCGAAACGACCTTTCGGCGAAATGAACTTTTCGGTGAAATAAACTTTCGATGAAGTGAACTTTTCGGTGAAACGACCCTTCGGTGAAATGAACGTTTCGGTGAAATAAACTTTCGGTGAAATGAACTTTTCGGTGAAGTGACCCTTGGGTCAAGTGGTTTTCGGCGAAATGGACCAAACCCGTATGGAACCACCACCAGCTTGCATAGTGCCTTGTTGAGAGCATTGGTCCATGTCCTCATGGGGTCTGCGCCACACCCGAACCCTACCATCAGCTCGAAACATCTGGTAGCATGACTCATCGGACCACGCCTCATGTTGCCAGTCTTCCAGCACCGTGGATTGTTGGCCAACGTGGTGTAAAATTAACGCGCTCGGCTAGATATCGAGAGTTCCGTGGTTCAATTCCACGGCGGCGGCTGAAATACAATTTTTCGGTTGCTATGTGTTTCTGGAACGTGGAAAGAGCGATGTATTTATTTATTTATCTAGAGCTGACCGCTATCATATCGCACTGTGAGGTTGAGTGAAAATGTCGCTGAACTGACTTTGAGAAAGGAAAGTTTGTTGGGTGTTATATTAGTGGGTTGTCCATAAGAGAAACCGAGAGGCGTTTAAACATACCCAAGTCAACTGTTTTGGATGTACTGAATAAGTGGAAGACACATGGCGTGCATGAAGCAGCAAAACGTACAGGCAGACCAAAGAAAATCCGTGATAGAGGACATCGAAGCCTCAGGAGAGTCGTTACAGGTAATCGACGAAGTAATGCACAAGACCTCGGTGTACAGGTGAGTAAAAATGTTGGAACCTCGGTATGTACACGTACTATTTGCAGAAAACTTCATTCCATGGGTTACCGTGGTCGTGCGGCTGCTCATAAGACTTTCATCTACCCTCGGAATGCAACTCGTCGTTTAGCATGGTGTAAATAACATTTATCGTGGACCGTAGATCAATGGAAACTGGTTCTATGGACTGATGAATCCAGAAACACGATTCATCAGTCTGATGGCCGTGCTTGGATATGGCGGAAGACGGGGGAACGCTATTTACCACAGTGTAATGTTCCTACGGGCAAGTTTGGAGCTAGCAGTGTACTTGTGTCGGGGGTGTTTTTCGTGGTATGGTCCCGGCCAATTGGTTATCGTGGACAAACCTGTTAACCAGCACGTCTACGTCGATATTCTGGACAGTTATGCCCTACCAACTCTGTGGCAATACTATTTGTTGTTACCTGCAGGATAATGCACCGAGCTATAAATCAAGGACTATTACGGTGTGGTTTGACGATAATTCCGTATCGTGTGTGGACTAGCCAGCACAGAGCCCTGATCTTAATCCCACAGAGCACCTATGGGATGCATTAGAACTCCGCGTAAGAAGTATGGAACCAAGGCCTACTACTTAGCAACAGTTAGCTGCAGCATTATGTACTGAATGGAAGCGCATACCTATCGATGTGTTCTAAAACCCTGTCGAAAGTATTTCTCGAAGGGTCAGTGCATGCATTAAGGCCAAAGGTGGGCCGACACCGCATTAATGTATGTCAATAAATGCTATGTTGTGTTTCTCTTCTAGTTGTCCGGTGACTTTTGTCAATATAGTGTATCTCTGGTATCTCCTGCATTGAATGTGGATGTTATTTGAGCCAGTGTCGCTTGTCTGTTAGCATGGACAATCCTGGTCAGACGCCGCTGGTCTCGGTCATTCAGTACCCGTGGTTGGCCACTGCGCTGTCCACGGTGAGTGGTAATGCTTTCTATGAGGTATTTGTTGTACACACATGACACTGTGGATTGAGAAATGTTGGATTTTCTCACAACTTTGGAAATTGAATGTCCCATCTGTCTGGCTCCCACTACCATGCCTCGTACAAACTCCGATAATTCATGTCGGCCTGCCATAATCCCACTGGCGGTTGTTAAACCTGACTCACCAGATTAAGCCACGCAACTGATAAAAATCGTGGAGTGCATCAGATCCTTTATATGACGGCAGCGCCAGTTAGAGTTTTGCATACTGCTATCCCCCTCCCTTGAGAGAGGCGGGGCTCGAAATCGCAGGTTTCGAGTCCGCCTCAAACCATGCTTCAAATAACTATCTCTATAGAAGAAGGAATTCTCACTAATTGCAGACGATGTGTGGAAGAAGCATCACACATTTTTCGAAGAGCCCAACAGCCAGTCGATCAATTTTTATGTACTGCCGCCAATGCGATATTCAATCCCTCTCTCTTCTGGTGAAGTGGATCTAACATGCATACTTCTGCTTCTGAACAGAATGCTTTCCCAACTAAGCTAAGCCGCAAGTGCTGGTCACTGGTACTTGCTGTCTTGACATGTCCGTTATATTTCATATTTCAAATTCCATTTGAACAATTTCTTTGTCATTTCCAATTCTCTGCAATTTGGTGGTAAAATTTTGTCAGTTGTTATAAATTCTTAGTCGAGGCTTTCATATGGCAATAAAATGTTCGATTAATATTACGCTTTACCAAATACACAGTTGACGTGGACCAGGAACATCAAATAGAAGTCATCGCTCTTTCCACGTTTATAAGTGAGTCACGGAAAAATTCTCATTGACCGACACCGGGAATCGAAACCAGGGTCTTCCAGTTACACGCCGGATATGCTTCCACTGCACCACAGCGACCTCGAGATCCCCCAGGCTCACAAACGACAAACTGCCAAACCACATGGCAGGCTGCTTCTTTGGAGCCCGCACAATATTCACCTTTGGTGAATCCCCAGCAATGTGCAATTCACCTTCGGTGAATCCCCAACATTGCGTGGGGACTCACCTTTGGTGAAAACTTAGCATTGGGATTCACCTCTGGTGAATCCCCAGCATTGTGCGGGGCTCTAAAGAAACAACCTGCCATGTGGTTTGGCAGTGTGTCGGTTGTGAGTCTGCAGGATTTTGATGCCGCTGAGGTGCGGTGGAAGCATATCCGGCGCGTAACTGGAAGACCCTGGATTCGATACCCGGTATCGGCCGATGAGATTTTTTCCGTGACTCACTTATAAACGTGGCAAGAGCGATGACTTCTATCTGATATTACGCTTTGCATTTTAACTTTTTCTTTTGCGTCAACAGAGACGCTTATTATCCCGATATTTCGGTGTAATGGTTCATTTAAACGAAAGGAAGTCTTACTGGTAGGGTGTGCATTTCAACGACAAAATACAGAGGTGTGGAAATTAATAGAATAATTGGGAGTTTTGTACAAAAAACAAGTAATATCAATGAAATACTCTTTTATTTCAACAATAATTACACATTAGGTATTTAGTATGTATGCTCTTGCTCTTTATCAGTGATTCAATGCATCTTGGCATGCTTTGTTTCGTGCAAGAGTCTTTGAATTCTTCATCATGGTGAAAAATTTCAGTAAGCTAATCTGTGAGGGTGAACTACATTGTAATGCTGGTTTTCCACAGTCTCCTCTTCACAATGGAGCAGAGGTTCTCTATGGGGTTCTTATCTGAACTGTTTCTGGGCGATGTCAGAGATTTTATATTGTTGTCACTTAAAAACTTGGTAGCAGACTTTGCCTTATGGTACGGTGCACCATCATGCATAAAGACGACGAAGTCACCATTTGGGAACCAGTCTTTCAGTTGTGTGATTAACTTTGTAAAAGTACTTTTTTGTACTGATGCTGGTTCATCATACCTTCTACAATGTATAGACGTCCTGTACCTTGAGCTGACATGACACTCCAGACCATCACCTAAGTATAGGCTGCTGGGCCGTTTGTGCTACGCACTACGAAGGGGATTCCTCACGGGCGCTTCTCCTCACGTACTGACTGCTTTCTTCCGCTATAGCAAACATGGACTCATCAGAAAAACATACCTGAAAGGTAAAATCAACCAACATTACAGTACAATTCCGCGTACCACGAAATGCCTTCAGTTTTGTATCTGTAGTCAGTACGCTACTCTGTTCATGATTTCAGAGACAAAAATAAAACCTCAAATCAACTGATTAATTACACGAACTGTCGTATTCCTTAACTTGCTCCAGTCATTTCCTAATTCTTGTTGAACTTCTTTTGCCCAGGCAAGCATCTTCTTTGCCATAGCAGGTGTGAGTTTAGCCTTTTTTCGAGGACGGCGTGTGCGGATCACAGCAGCAATCAGTCTTCGACGGATAGAAGAACCACAAACATTTACCCCATTTCCATTTTAAGTAAGTTTTTTCATTTTTAAGTCTTTGCTGGTGGCTTTTCTGTTTTTCGTAGCAGTTCGAACGTTTCCTTTCCGCTCTTGTGCTGAATTTATTCTTCCATCCACATTTTCCCACCAGAGAGGGTGCATACGCACGGCCCGAATGCAAATACACTGCTGGACAATTGCTAAGGACGGATCATAAACGGCTATATAGCGCATAAAAAAGTAAGTGTGGTTGGATACCAAGTGAAATAAAATAATGTCAGAATGCCAGGACATTACAGGAAAGACAATTTATTGTGCTCTGAAATCCAGAAGGCTTTGGAACGTGTTCAAGGGACAAACAGGCCATTTTGTGCAGAATACGTAAACGTGAAAAAAATGCAATTACCGTCCGCAGGCGTTCCGGCGTAAGATATCAATACGGGATATGGCCACCATGGAGGGCGATGCAAGATTCCACACGTCGTGTCATGCTTTGCACAACATTATCAAGCAGCTGTTGGGTTAATTTGTCCCATTCCTCTGTCAGTGCACGGATGAGGGTGTCCTTGTTTATTGGAGGGCATTGGCGACCAGCAAGACTCCTCCCCAAAGCATCCCACACATTTTCAATGGGATTCAGATCTGGAGAACGTGCTGGCTATACGAGGCGTTGAATATCCTCGCTCTCCAGACACTCCTGGACAGCGACTGTTCGATGACATGTTGCGTTGCCGTCCATGAAAATGAATCTATCCCCGACAGCACCACGGAACATGTGAACATGAGGTAGTAGAACATCATTAATGTATCGTTGGCCAGTCATAGTCCCAGTTGGATACACATAGAGGGACGTACGGCCATTGATCATGATGCCAGCCCATACTATGACACAACATGTCGGATATCGGTCCCTTTCCTGTATGTTTGCTGGACAATATGCAGTACCACTATCACGCCAGATCAGTTGTCGTCGACAATCAGACGATAGACTGTATCTACTCTCATCTGAGAAGAGGACAGCAGACCAGTCGTTATCAGTCCAATTGCGATGTTGATGGCACCATTGCAAACGGGCGGTACGGTGACGTCTGGCAATGGGATGCACACAACAGGACGGCGGGCGTATAGTCCTCCTTCATGCAAACGTCTGGCGACAGTTTTTCGGGAGATCCGCTTGCCAGTAGCAGCCATAAACTGATTTGCTACCTAACTAGCTGTGCTGCGCCGGTGTCTTTGTGTTGATAGCACTATGTACCGATCTTCTGCAGGTGTCGTACTGCGAACACGACCTCCCCCGTGACGTTTGCTGCACTCTCCATTTGTTTGAAATGATTTCCAAAGCCTTGAAACAACACTGTGGTTGACGTCGAACTCCCTGGCAACATCTGTTATTTTTCGCTCTTCTTCAATCTTGCCAATAATACGGCCAAGCGTAAAATCATCTAGGTGATGTAGGGAAGACATACTGAAAATTGCAAGTTCGTCAATTGATTCTTTCCCTTTCAACTTTGCGTTTGAACAACAACGGTCAAAACGCGTCAAATCCTTTATATCTCTTATCAGCGCTAAGACGTCACGAACAAGTTCGGCAATCTAAAATTTGCATACGCACAACACGTCTTACTGTATCCCGCACTTATGCTAATTTCCACATTTTCCTGCCTTCCATTTTATGGTTGCTATCGTTGCTATTGTCATCCGTCCTTAGCAATTGTCCGGCAGTGTACTTCTTCAATCTACACACAGATGTTTGTGAAATTTTTAGTCTATCTGCTATTTCTCCTTATTTATAACGTTTTTCTTTCAGAAGACACTTGGCCAAAGCCACTTTTCTAGGAGACAGATCACGTGTCTTTCCCGTAGTCAAGAAATGAGCACCAAGACACTAAAGGCCTAACAATTTAAGTATAAACTTCAAAACAATGGACCCTAAAACTTTAAAAACTGCACAAGAGGTTTACAGCTAACCTGTAATAAGATAAAACATGCTACATCATCAAAACATAACATAATGTTACTTTCAGTATCGTCTGCTTATCAGCCCATTCCTCTCTGCAGTGTAGGCACCATGACATACTTCTGAATAAATGTTCCTACATGCTGTAACATAACTCAACATTAAAATAATATCCTCAAACAATTCCACTAAAGAAGAGTTGAACCAGTTCACAGAATGCTTATCATCTCAATATCCATCTATTAAGTTCTCCATGGAATTTGAAAAGAATTATACCTTACCATTTTTGGATTTTTATTTAAAACGAGACCCTCATAGACAAACTGTTCAATATTCAGTGTATCAAAAACCCACATCCTCTACAGTCATGATTCCATCTCAATCATCTCATCCATTAAACCAAAAACTCGCATCCATCCAATTCCAAGTACGACGAGCATTTAGCCACTCATCTACAGTAACATTACGAAATCAAGAAATAGCCAAAATTAAAATATTTGCATCTCATCATGGCTACTCAGATGATATCGTTAATTCTATAATAAAGAAAATGAATCACACATTAGATACCACATTAAAGAAAAACAGACCAGTAATATGTGGGATCACTTACATACATTCCCAGCATCATCAATATACTCAAAAACATTTGTCATCGTCACAATATTGGCTTCGGTGTTCGAACACACAATGTACTTTCAGGAATAAAAAATGATAGAGACGTTGTTCCTTTGGACAACCGATATGGAGTACATGTCATCCCAATGAAGACAATAGACATTGAAGATGAAGATCGAATATATGTTGGATCTACACTTAGCTCATTAAAAACTCGTTTAAAAGAGCACCAATATAACATAAAGACAAACTCATCAAGGACTTCCCTATCAAGGCTATCATGCAAAGGATCTCATTACCCATGTTGGAATGAAGCCAACAACATCCTCGCCACGCCCTACTCAAAAGCATCAATCCTTCTACTAGAAAGTCTATTTATTCAAAAATATGGTGAAGAATGCTGCAATGATGATACTCCTTGTCACATCCCTTTACCTTGGAAAACGGTGCTTAATGAGTTATAACATGTAGAGACTTACACCAATTATTTCCTTCAAACATAGTTTTTTATACGTTGCTTCACACGTAATATATTTATCGATGTTAACAAACCTTTCACGAGATATGATGTCCATCACGAGCAGGTCACAATATCAAGAAAACCACATAACATTAATGTATTTAAATCATGCTCAGTTCCATACTGTTAATAACATCTGAAGATGGGTTCCTTGCGGGCCTGAAAGTTCTAATGCCTTCTGTATGAATTTAATAATTAAATTCATCACATAAATCATCTAAACAGTCAAATGTGTTTATTTGATTCTGTTTTTAGAATAATGATCGTGTAAAGACGGCGGAAATCAACACAGAAATTCATTCTTAAGGGAAGAAAATTATTTATACCAACAAATTAAACTAATATTTCATGAAAAATTGCCTTTATTTAGAAGAAGAATACAAAGCTTAGACAAATCGCAATCTCTGTATTTAAGAAGCGAAATTACTTTCTGAGTCAAAACTCTGAGAGGTATTTTCAGGTTCGACGGACTCAGACCTCCTGACGTCCCCATTTTTGCTTTTCTACATGGGAAATTTTCTCTTTTCTCATATATTAATATAAAAAGCAAGTTTCCCTAAAAAAAATTACATTTTATCAGGCTTTTGTGGAGAATACGCTGCGAAATTTATTTTCTTTGAGTTGGTTTTGAGCGATTTTAAGAAAATCTCATTTGCGCTGGTGCTAACTTCAAGCCATAAGCTGCAGCTGACACGGCTTCGTACTTTCTATTACAAACAAATCCAGAACTCCGATGAAGAGTCAGCAACTTCTCCGATCAGTAATGAAGCAAAGGAAAGAAGATCCGTAGTCGACGGTGATGAAAAGAATTAAACCACAAGGGACACTAAAACGCAGCCGGAACCTAATGAGCCAGAGGAAAGATGTGGAAAATTTGTTCTTACTGAAAATTACAATATCAGATTAAACTGCCGTAAATGTACTAAATTTTAAAAGATCTATTTTCAGGAATTCAGTTACACCTACAATAAAACACAAGACTCTGAACAGATATATCTTAAGAAAGCTGAGAAGTATAACACAATAGAGCCTATATAACGATACTGTATAAAGCACAGAATGTGTTTGCTTATAATTAGTTACTCACGTTATTGATACCGAATGAATGACCCGTTAAAACTATATATACAAAAATGAATAGGTTTATATTTTCAAAAATCAAATATATACACTGAAGAGCAATTGAATTAGAGATACCTGTCTAGTAACGTGTAGCACCACCTTTCGCCCTGATGACGGCGGTGATTCATCTCGGCATGGACTCGACAAGACACCAGAAGCGTTGGGAAGCCATACGGATCCACGACCTCTGAACAAGCTCCCACAATTCACGAAGATTTGATGGAGGGGTCAGAGCCTCGAGCATCTCTCTCAATGGCATCCCAGATGTGCTCGAAGGGATTGAGGTCAGGTGACCTAGCTGGCCAAAGAAGCGAGTTCACGTCGGTGGAGTGTTCATCAAACCATTCCGATACGATTCGGGAGCTGCATTGTCTGGTTGCAGGATGAGGTCTCCAGTGGGATGTTGAAGACGCACAAACGGGAGCAAATGGTCGTCCAGGATATCCCGGTAACGTTGACCTGTGAGGGACGATATCACACGTACCAGGGGTCACATTTCAGTCCACGCAAATAGTCCCCAGACGGGAATGCCACCCCCACCAGCTTAAAGAGTACCCTGCTGGCAACAAGGATCGATCGCTTCATGTGGTTTACTCCGTACTCGTATCCTGCCATCCGCATGCACCAACGTGAATCTCGACGCATCAGTCCAGGCAACATTTTCCCACATGTCTAGGGTCCAGTGGCGATGTTCTCGCGCCCATACTAATCTTTGCACTCTGTGATGTGAGGTCAGCAGCGGTACCCTCGTGGGACGATGGCTTCTGTACCCCATACCGAGGAGATGGATCTGGATGGTGTGGCTGCTTACACGTTTTTGTGCACCAGTGTTAAATTGCCGAGTGATTTCTTACACTGTGGCCCGTCTATCCGCTGTTATAATGCGAAGTAGCCGACGATGACCCCGCTCATCCACACGCTGTTGTCCACGGCAGTTGGCTTTTGCAGGGATGGTTTTACCGGATTCGACGTACTCACGGTGCACTCATGACACAGTGGCTCGTGAAAATCCCAATGCCTGCACGACTTCCGAGATGGAGTGACCCATTCATCGGGCCCCGACAATTTGTCCACGATCAAATGCGCTTAGATCCTTCGATCCACTTCATCGCCGTTATGCGTCATAACGTATGTAAAAATGCTTCGATTGCGACAAAACTTCATCATGTTGTTCCGGAGATGTACTGAATCGGTCTGTTAAATATCATCGAAATGGGGTCAAAGGTCAGGGCACAGGAAGCGAGATTTTTTCTACAGCCATTATCCTCATAACTTGAGTAATGATTTCTGGTATGTTGAAAAGCGTATGATAATCAACGCTTTGCATGATTTTACTAACTTGTTTTCTTTCTTTCAAGAAATAGAGTTGTATATTTGGATGTATTACTGGTAGCCTTATTCTGATGGAGGTCTCCTCTTTGAAGGCTCTGGATAAAGGAATATTACTTCGTCTTTAAAGATATTAGTTAAACTATTGTTTTGGTAACATGTAGAACTGATTTTAAATTTTTTTCAAACTTTCTTAACTTCAATTTCCTATTGTACGAGAAACTAGCAATACACATGAATACTTTACTGAAACTTTCCTTAGATTCTTGGAACCAAGTTTCCAAGTCTTTTTCTGCTCTTTTGTGACATTAAATCGAACTTTTTTACGGTTGTTAAATAGATCCATGTTTAATCAACAGTCACAAAAATGTCTGTGTTTGGCTAAGTGATTTCCAGAAAGAAGTCTACACCGTGTTCTGCGCTCAGCCACGTGCGTATGCAAAATTCGGCGAACATTATGTTTTCTGTTGTTTTTTAGATCCCAAATATTTGTATATATTACCTTGTTTACAGTTGATACAGAGATTTTTAACGACTTAGAGATTGCTCTTAGGGTCGGTAGGTTTTCTTTTAAGACCTGAGACCTTACTTTTGAAATAGTTGTAAAAGTACGTACGTTCTATTCGTTTGATGTTCTTTCTCCTGTTAAAAGCAATGCTTGACGATTCATCCTTCTATTATTTAGGAATGTTAATTCCATGATTTTCGTAGCGTTTTTTACGCTTTCCAACCGTAGGTTGAAGAAGCGTATATGCTCCAGCTTTGTCCGTCCGCCCGTCCACACGATAACTTGCGTAAAAATGGTTCGATTTCGAATAAATTTTAGTATGTGTTAGGGGACCACCTGTGGAGGAATCCTATTGAAAATATGCGAAATTGGGTCAAAGGTCAGGAAATAGGAGCGTGATCCATTCCATTGCCCTTATGCATTACAACTTAGGTAAAAGCGTTTCTATTGCGACAAAACTTTAGTATGTTGTTCCGGAAGTATACTGAGCCGGTTCTGTTTAATATCATCGAAATAGGGTCAAATGTCAGGGCAGAGGTGCGAGATTTATTCCACAGCCACTATCCTCATAACTTGACTAAAAATGCTTCCATTGCGACAAAACATTAGTATGTTGTTTAGAAGGTGTACTGAACCAATTTTGTTGAATATCATCGAAATGGGGTCATACGTCAGGGCATAGGAGCGAGATTTATTCCACAGTCATTATTCTCGTAATTTGAGTAATAACTTCAGTAATGATTTCTGGTATGTTGGAAAGCGTATCGTAATCAATGCATTGTATGCTTTTACTAACTTGTTTAATTACAGAATACGAATATTTCTCTTTGCGTAGAGCAAAAATATAAATCAATGACCCGGCACGAGGATAACCGGTTTTCCGGTTATTTGGGGAGCGGCGCCCCCACGGCCCGAGCTCACCTTGTGACGGAATACATTTCGTTTACTCTTGATCGATATCATCACCGAAGGGACAGCTGTTCATCCAGCTGATGGGGGATAGCGTCCCCACGGCCCGAGGCGATTTTCTCTTATAATTTTGTTTTTTCGTCTTTAGTTCATATATTGACATGTACCCGCCTCAGTTGTAGGCTGCTGAGGCTGTGATGAGGCGCCAGCTCCGGGTTTTGTTCCTCGTTCCCTTCCCTGTCTTTTCTCTTTTACGTTACATTTTCTGTTTTTCCGGAGCTGGTTAGCTTAGACCTACCTGCATGTTTGCCGTGTGCGGTGACCCGTACAGGTGGAAATGGGGATGCTGGAGGCTGAGGTATCTTGGGGCCGGGTTGTAGTGTCTCCAGATGCCAACACTCCTCTTTTCCCTCTGCTTCATCCTAAACGGGAGGCTGGGAGTTAACTCACTCCTAGTCAGGAAGTCTGTGGCCGAGAGGCGTCCAGACTTCTAGCGGCTTGTCATTCTGTTCGGCAGGGTGAGTTTGGGGGTAGGGTGGGCATGCCAAAGGGGTGTTCTTCAGACACGGGAAAGTCTGGGTGCATGGCGAGCGTATGTCTGCCCTACCAACTTGCTATATCCACTGACTATCCCTAGAGCCGTGTCCTGCGTTCTCTTGGGCTTGCAGACCTCCGGCTCTCCCTCGTTGGGCTCGGTAGTGGGTGGGGAGGTCGGCGGACGAATCTTTTCTCTTGTTAATGGCAACACAAAGTGTTTCCCATGCTACTACTTTAAAGCGCCCTGTGGAGGAAGATACACCTTCCTCAACAAAGAAACTTATCTCAACTAACTGCAATGCTCTGTTTCTGTTAATCAAATCCGGTGAATCTTCACAGTCACTCAGTAGCAAGAGTCCTTTCTGGATCAACAAGGCTCTGCAGGCCGTTGCTGGCTCTCCAAAGAGTGTCAAGGAGCTCCCTTCAGGGGATCTTCTCGTGGAAACCTCTAATCCACGCCACAGTGCCACCTTGCTGGAAACGACCGTTTTGCGTGGCGTTCCTGTTCAAGTTTCTCCCCATGGTTACTTCAATTTCCTCTCGCGGTGTCGTCAACTCCCGCGACCTGCTTGAATGCAGCGATGAGGAATTGCTGGAGGAACTTTGTGAACAGCATGTGATTGGGGTTCGGCGAATTCTTTTTAGGCGGGATGGAAAATCTATTCCCTCCCGTAACATAATCCTCACTTTTGACTCCCCAACCCTGCCTACTTCCATCAAGGCAGGTTATTTACGGCTTGATGTTCGGCCGTATATCCCGAACCCCTTGCAATTTTTCAGGTGCCAGCATTACGGTCACTCCCAGCAGTCTTGCCGTAATGTTGCAAAGTGTGGTCGCTGTGGTTCCACAGAACACTCTTTGGCGGAATGCTCTGCAGAGTCTGATCATTGTGTTTACTGCGAAGGGACTCATCCTGCATCTTCTAAGCAGTGTCCAAAGTGGATAGAGGAACAGGCAATCCAACGCCTGAAGACAACTGAGCATCTCTCGTATCCCGAAGCTAGACGGCGGATCGCCCCTTTACAACCAGGCCGGCGGTCATATGCTTCAGTTGTGGTGCGGAAGGCTTCAGTGGCGGTCCAGACTGGGGTGACCATCCCAGCGCGGTGTCCTTATGATTTTGAGGACATCGTTGCTGCTGGATTGGAGGCGCTGAAGTCTCGCCGCATTGCATCCAAAGCGACATCAACATCGTCACGTAAACCTTCCTCTATGCCGAACACATCTTCGGCCATCACAGTGACCCAGGTACAGGGCACTGCAACGAAGAAGCCGGAAAAAGGTGAAACCGGGTTCATCCTCCCCGAAACAGAGCAGGCAAAAACCACCTCTCAACACAGGGGGTAAACACAGCCCTGTGTTACCTCCAGACACTGCCGATGGATTGGAGGTGATGGACGACATGGAGACCTTCTAGTCGACTGTCTTTTTCATTCTTTCATTTCATTTTTCATTAAGGCCACACTCATTCAGTGGAATTGCCGAGGTCTGCGATCACGCATTGATGATTTGAAAGGCTTACTGTCTTCGCACACGCCTGTGTGCGTTTGTCTCCAGGAGACAAAGCTTCGCACGACGGACACTCCTTCGCTGCGAAGGAGTGGCCGTCGTTGTTCCTCATGGTGTTCCTGTCACTGCAGTTGCACTTCGGACGACTTTGCAGGCAGTGGCAGTGAGACTATCTGTGAACACTCTGTTCGCGGTGTGTGCCATCTACATACCACCAGATGAAGCTGTAAGCCTTTCAGATCTGGAAGATTTAGTTGACCAGCTGCCGCCTCCTTTCTTCATCTTAGGAGATTTCAATGCACACAATCCGTTGTGGGGTTCTACTACTCGAGACTCCAGTGGCCGTGTTGTTGAGTCCCTTCTGTCCAACACGTCCCTCTGTCTCCACAACACCGAGGCAGTCACTTATTTTCATGAACCCACCCGCTCGTACTCAGCCATTGATTTGTCATTATATCCTGCCGGGTCCTGGAGCGTGTCTGGTGATCCCCTTGGCAGCGACCATTTTCCCATCTTTCTCCGTCTAGCGAGTGGCGGGTACCGTTACCCTACTCGCCCTGCTAGATGGAAGATTGATCGAGCCAAGTGGGACACATTCATGGCTTCAGCAATTATTACTCCAGCTATGGTGACCTCAGAAACGGTCAATGATGCTGTTGCGGCGGTAACGGATTGTATTGTGCAAGCGGCAGAACTTACCATCCCCAGGACGTCGACTAAACTTCCACGTTGCCCGAGACCTTGGTGGAATTCCACTTGCATGGCAGCTCGTCAGGCCCAACATCGGGCTTGGGGTAGGTTTCGTCGGTACCCCAATGACGCGAACCTACTTGCTTTCAAGAAAGCCAACTCCTACGCGCGATTGGTTCGTAGGCGTAGTCAACGGGAGTCCTGGATACAATATGTATCCGGGGTTAACACCAATACTAGCCCTAAGATCGTTTGGGACAGGATCAGTAAGATTCGGGGACAGTACCCATCTGGGGAAATCTCCATTCTTGAGAGTGATGGAGGAACGGTTGCTGACGCTCAGGGTATTGCTGACTGTCTGGGTGCCGCTTTTTCTTCGGTGTCCAGCAACAGCAATTACCCTGCTTCTTTCCGGCAGTTACAGCCGCGGCTTGAACGGTCCAAGATTTCTTTTGGACCGTTTTCTTCCGCAGATTATAATAGCCCGCTGACTGCCGTGGAGCTGAAGATCACTCTGAATAGGTCCGGTCGGACATCTGTCGGACCAGATAACATCCATTACGAGATGCTGAAGCACCTTTCTCCGTCCTCTCTTGAATGTCTGTTAATACTGTTTAACAGGATTTGGCATGAGCATGTCTTTCCCGAATCTTGGCACACTGCCATTGTCGCTCCTGTCCCCAAACCTGGTAAAGATCCCACCAACCCGTTGCACTACCGGTCAATTGCTATGACGAGCTGCCTTTGCAAAGTACTTGAGCGTATCATTAATTTTCGTCTGATTTTTTATTTGGAGTTTCATCACATTTTTTCACCTCATCAGAGTGGATTTCGCAAATCTCGATCCACCACCGATCATCATCTTCGCCTTGAGACATCTGTCAGGGAGACGTTTGTCCGGCGTCAGCACATAGTCTCCGTGTTCTTCGATATGGAGAAAGCTTACGACCGCACCTGGAGATACGGCATTCTCCGTGATCTGCACGAGTGCGGATTGCGGGGAAACTTATCATCTTTCATCGCCGGATTTCTCCAGGACCAGAGTTTCCGTGTGCGCGTCGGGTCGACCCTCTCTGCGATGTACCCGCAAGAACAGGGTGTACCTCAAGGCTCCATTTTATCAGTCACTCTGTTCATCCTTCGTGTGAATCACATATTCAAACTGCTTCCTCCGACGGTTCGTGGAACCATGTACGTGGATGATCTGCAGATCTCTTGCGCCTCCGTTAACATGCGCACCATCGAGAGACAGCTCCAGTCTGCCGTTACCAAGATCTCTCACTGGGCTTCCCAAAATGGATTTGGCTTCTCTACGCAAAAGACCGTTTGCGTGCATTTTTGCCACAAACGGGGTCTTCACCCAGACCCCAGCCTCCGTCTGGGGTGTTCTACCATCCCCGTGGTGCCAGAAGTCAAGTTCCTTGGGCTAACGTTTGACCGAGCGCTCACCTTCCGGCCTCAGATTCAGTCTTTGAAGGTGAAGTGCACGAAGTCATTAAGTATCCTGAAGGTCCTCTCTCGAATATCTTGGGGCTGACAGGTGCTCAATGCTTCGCATTTACCACTCTCTCATTCGGTCAAAGTTATACTTCGGATGCATTACGTACGGTTCAGCACGTCCATCGGTTTTAAAGCCTTTGGACCCCGTCCATCACCAGGCATTGCGGCTATGTACTGGTGCTTTCCGCACCTCTCCCGTACATAGCCTGTATGCGGAGGCTCATGAGCCACCGTTATGCATCCGTCGTAAGCAGCTGTCTCTTCAGTTTTATACAAAACTGAAATCTCTTCCTGATCATCTACTGCATGGTTCCATCTTCCAACCGGACTGTGTCCGCTTGTTTTCTCACCGCCCCTCCTGAGTTCCGACGTTCGGGATTCGGATGTCTGCCATAGTGCGCGATGCTGGTCTCAACTTGTCTAGGATTGGTTTGACCACCTTTTTCGACCATCCTCCTTGGCAGCCCGTTCAAGCAACGTCTGACTTTCTCTTTGTGTGTGGCCAAAGTCGTCCACTACTTCTCTGGTGTACCAGCAACTCTTTGCTGAAAAACTGTCTGTCTACCCGGATTTCGTGCCTGTGTTCACTGATGGCTCGAAGTCCGGGGATGTCGTTGGATCCGCTTTTGTGTGTGGCGATGCCTCACATGCTGAGAGGCTTCCACCTGAATCCACCGTATTTTCGGCAGAGATGCGTGCGATACACCTCGGTTTGTGCCACATACAGTCTCGATCACATTGTCGCACTATGGTTTGCTCTGATTCCCAGTCCGTCATCCAAGTTTTATCTTCTCCGGAGAACACGGACTCATCTGTCATCCGTGATGTCCGTCGTCTTCTTGGAACTTTGGAGGGGGATGGCTTTCTGGTCCGATTCTGTTGGGTTCCTGGCCATGTTGGGATCCTGGGTAACGAGCTGTCAGATCTCTCTGCCAGGTCTGTTTCCTCCATGTCGCCAGCTCGGCTGCCACTGTCTTTTCGCGATTTTAGACCTTTGATCCGGACATTTCTCCTGGACGAGTGGCAGTCCCAGTGGTCTCAGCAGGGCAGTAATAAGCTGCATTCTATCAAACCACAGATCGGACTATGGAAGTCTAGTTTGCGGAAGAACCGTCGTGAGGAAGTTGTTCTTGCACGTCTCCGCATTGGGCACTGTCGTTTTACTCACCGCTTTTTGGCTGTGTGGCGAGAATGTTCCGGTGTGTGAGGCGTGCAACTGTCGTCTCACTGTCCTTCATGTTTTGTGTATTTGTGTTCGGTTTTGTGATCATCGTTTTCGTCATTTCACTCTCATCTGTTGGACGAAGGAGCAGCTACGCTGCAAACTATTATTGGTGAAGCCTGCGACAGGAAAGCAGTGTTTTCGTTTTTACAAGAAATTGACTTTTTTAAACTCATCTAGATTTTAACTTGTTCACTCTCATGTTTCATTTTTACCACATCAGCCTGTTTTTAACCTTGTGTACGTTTTTTATTGATTTTGTTTTGTTTTGATGTCCTTTGTTTGGCGCTCTTTGGCCAACCATGGCCCTTGCGCCATTAAAATCAATCAATTAAATCAATGAAGGAAGAAATATTCTTAATAATACATGAAAAATCGACTGAATATTCAAGTGAAACTGAATTAGCTCGTATCACTTGCTGGTCATCCATGCAAAACTTCTAAGAAAACTTGAAAACTCCATCGTCCTGGAGCGGGAATGTCTCACTTGCTCGGAACTTCATTGTCCTGGGTGGTGTAATGGGTAGCATACTCGACCGATAATCGGGAGTTGCGGGGTTCGTTTCCCGCTCCAGGAAGATGAAGTTTTCAAGTTTTCTGAGAAGTGTTGCGTTTTCTGAGAAGTTTTGCGATACGAGAAAATTCAGTTCGCTTTGGATATTCTAGCAAAAATATAACCTTCTACCCAGAGCTTGTTCATGTGCGCCATTTTTAGTAGACGATTTTTAATTGCAGCAGATGATTCTTTCGTGTTCATCTAACACGATGTTGACAGTTTCAATTCCTTGAACTTCTTTTATTTTCTGTAGTTTCTTATCAAGGACGTTCAAAAAATGTGTGAGCATCTTCTGTAGGGGTATAGACGTTACACGGTGAAGAATGAAATAAAGGGAATGTGAAGATATGGGTTAATAGTTTCTTGAGGTGAAGAGAGGAAAAGAGTTGTAATACGTCATGGTACAGAAAGAAAACGAATGAGAGGTGTTATCTAAAGGTGAAGAAAGAAATTGTGGGTTCCGCTTCATGGTGAATAAAATAATTAGTAGTATCACCTGACTGTAGAGATAACACCGAATGTGTACATGAATGCGGTGAAACGAGAGAGTGGGGAATATGACAATACATAAATAAGAGAAAGAGTGGTCTTGCATTTCTCTCAAAATCCCCAATTGGTATCTTAGGATTGGCATTGCGTAAGCGATATACATCTCTTAAAGGAATCATTCAAACATAATGAAATTTCAATTTCATTCGTGGTAGGTTTGTATATTTTGGACTGCCTAAGAACCAGTTAAAATCTTTCTGTTAGGATGAAAAGCGATGTTTTTCAGACAGATATGGCTTTTCCTATTATTTTTCGCTATAAGACTAAATGCATTCAGACTGCCGGTAGTGTTTTTAGACAAAAAGGAGCTTTCAGTAAACATTCAGACTGTTTTCATTTCCAAAACAAAAGAATTGATGAAAACTTAAAGCACTTTATGTTTTAATGAAATTCCTCTTGTTTTCATGGATTGAGAAAGAGAAGAACCCGTATGAATTCCAAACGTTTCCTGTTTAAATATGCAGTGAACACAATCTTGGCATTTTAAATTCTCAAATCTCCAAGGAAAGGTCCACGTATATCGAACTCCGAGCGATTTGAGTGAATAAAATATGTAAATAAATAGGTTCAAGGGAATACGATCGGGTAGCATTTCCTAAAGACGAAATATACGCAGAGCTTGGAAAGATTTCTCGAGATGTCGTAGCAAACATTTCCTCTGAGACTTTCGGGATTTATTCCACTTTTCTATCCGTGAGGACTCTGTGCATCCGATTGTTACTATCGGATGCATGGTAACAGCAATAAAATTTGAAAATACTGAAGAGGTGAGTTGGAATTTCGAATATATATATATATATATATATTCCGGCAGTCATTTAAAGATAAGATGAAATAATATCCAAAGGATTACCGGCACTTATTTGGAAAGTATTTGTGATTTCCAGCTTAGGAGTTCTAAGGAAGTTTAGTTATTTATTTTTGCGCATCAAAAGCAATTCGATGTGAAACGAGGGAGTATATTTGAAGCGATTCCGATGCTGTGTTTATGTTACGGTGGGGCCATCAATATTGATGATATTTTCTGTTTGGGAGTTTAAACCCCGTGTGAGCAACTGAATTCCTTATAGGCAGTCACTCGTCCCTAATCTGGGGGCAACCGGAGAGCCGACCATGCCGAGGAGATCAAATGGAGAGGGATCCATGCCGTACGGCAAGCAAATCATCTGTGAAATAATAGTAGCATATGTGTTTGTAACTATTACCTTAACGGCTTAACTAAGAGGTTCCCAATCTATGCGTTGCGAATATAAGGAAAAAGTGAAACTAATAATTTATAGTGAAACGCAACATGAAGATTTTGGAGCATCTATCTCAATTCAACGTTCAATTTGACAAATATTTTCTTCCACAAACAGATGAACACAAGTAGGTTAGAGACCCGTTTACAGCAGATCCGCTATCAACCTTCACTACTGCTGAGCAGGAACAGTTAATAGACATTTCTTCAGACTCCACACTGAAAATGACATTCTCTTCCGGAACTCCGCCACAGTGTTTGAACAGTGTATCCAGAATTGAGTAAAAAAGCCGTGAGAGCAGTTCTTCCTAAATACACTGGCGGAAAGTGAAAAAAGAACACCAAGAAGGAGACGTCTGATACCAACGAAATTTATGCAGCATAATAACGGAATACAGAGGATAACGTGATCAAAACATTATGGCAAAATACAGCTGTATTTGCTGGTAAACTGAAAAATAACATTTCCATGTAACATGGTTAGTACGAGGTTGAACCGCCGTGAACTGCGTCACACTGTGCAATTCTGGCATGGAGTCTGTCGTACAGATGTTGGATGTAAGTTTGGGGTATTGAGTTCCAAGTACCCTCAACCTGGACCCGTAAATCGGGGATGGTCGTGGCTGGCCGTGGAGACTGGATAAGTCGTTGTCCGATAAAATCCCACACGTGCTCAATGAGGGACAAATCCGGTGAACGTGCAGGCCATGGAAGTTGTCTCACACCCTGAAATGCATGTTGCGTTGCACGTGCCGTGTGTGCGCGTGCGTTATCTTGCTGGAAAACACCACGATGGACCGACCTTGCAAATGGCACAACAACGGGCTGAATGATGTTGTTGATGTAGGAGGTGCTGTTTAACGTACCCGGTACAAACACTAGTTGTGAACGGGAGTGATAGCTGATCGCTCCACACACCAGGAGACCAGGTGTAGACCCTTGTGTCGCTGACGGATGCAAGAAGGGTGAAGACGCTCCACTGTGCGTCTGCGAACACGCATACGGCAATCGGAGGCTCCCAAGCAGAATCTACTTTCATCGCTGAACACGACAGATCGTCATTGCGTTCTCCAGTGCAGACGTTGGCGACACTACTGCAGCTGTTCCTGACGGTGGGCTGGAGTCAGGGGTACACATACCAGAGGTCCTGTGCACGTAGTCCTGCATCCAGTAGACGGTTGCGAATTGTTTGCACAGTCACCTCAGGTGCAACGGCAGCTCGGATTTGCGTCGAAGTGGATGTTCTGCTTGACAACGCCGCTCTTCTTATGCGTCGATCGGTCCGCTCATCAGTCCGTCTGTG
The DNA here is from genome assembly GCA_039090855.1 of Macrothele yani. NCBI lineage: Eukaryota > Metazoa > Arthropoda > Arachnida > Araneae > Macrothelidae > Macrothele > Macrothele yani. The sequence goes on from CM077030.1 coordinate 153,898,086, forward strand.
ACTCCCGGTTCCACGCCTTCTCGTGTGGGAATGTTCCTCGGACCATCTACGCCACCATCGTACCACCACCGATACTTTCCGTCGAATTCGCTCCGCAATACAACGATACGACCACCCGGCCTCGCGGAGTCCGAATAGACGACCTCGCTCAAAGTCCGACAACTGCTGAAATCGTACATGTCTTCCATGTTCAGGCATTGCAGTTTCTTCATTGCTGTCTCCGCACATGCCCGTACGCAGACGACTGATTACATTCATTTCACCGTACTCCTTAAATACCACCGACGATAATTTGCATATTGTGTCGTTCTGTGGCGTAAGCGCTCTCCGGTTGGTTCCGAAATTAACATCACACCTATGTAAACTCGACCCCATTAACATATGCAAAATTCATGATCGTCCGCCAATTCCTTCTTAGTGTTCTTTTTTCACTTTTCACCAGTGTAAATAAATACATCGCTCTTTCCACGTTCCAGAAACACATAGCAACCGAAAAATTGTTTTTCAGCCGCCGCCGTGGAATTGAATCACGGAACTCTCGATATCTAGCCGAGCGCGTTAACTTTACGCGCTCGGCTAATTATCGAGAGTTCCGTGGTTCAATTCCACGGCGGCGGCTGAAAAACAATTTTTCGGTTGCTATGTGTTTCTGGAACGTGGAAAGAGCGATGTATTTATTTATTTACAGACGCCACGTATTTGGAGGATATTCACCGTAGTTCTCCCTTTTGCCACATCGTTCCTTTGTGAGGCAGGAGTTTCATCTCCGGCGGTAATAAAATCCAAATATAGAAGCAAAGTTAACGTTGACGAGGAGATCAGCGTAGCTGTATCGAACATTGTCCCCAGATTCGATGTTTTGTGTGACGAGAAACAAGCTCCCTCATCAGATTAAGACGCAAATACCTCTGCTAGGCAGTTTCGAAAATTATTGTAAAAATGTGATAGCTAAATGAAGAGTGTTGCCATTGTGAAAATATGCCTATCTCCTCAGTTTCTTCTTATTCAGTTCTGTAATTTTATTCTAATTTTGTATTTTTACATTAAAAATAATACAAGCTAGTATTGTATAATAAATGACTATTTCTTTTAAAAAAAAAACCCTAAACTCGAATTTAGACAATTTCTTTTTTAATTTTGGGTACAGGGCTGTCGCACGGAAAATGTGACATGTGAAGGTCGAGCCGGTCTCAAACAGTTTGGGAACCCCTGGCTTAGCCGCCTCGGTGGCGCAGTGGTCTAAGGCGCTGGCCTCTGATCATTCGTCCGTAAGGGGTCTGGGTTCGAATCCCGGCCAGGCATGGATGTTGTGTTTGTCTTACGGCACTGGCTCTCTCCCTTCCCTGGAACCAGTGACCCTAAAATTAGGGACGGGCGACTGCTTATAGCCCATTGAGTTGCTCACGGTGGTCGTGAAACCTCCAATCAAAAAAAAAAAAAAAAAAAAAAAAACAACCCTGGCTTAACTTCATACTATCGGTTTTTTTTGTTTGGGGATTCAGCGACCACCGTGAGCAACTCGTACCTAATTTAAGGCCAATGGTTCCCGGGAAGGAAGAGAGCCAGTGCCGTAAGACGAACGCACCATCTAATCTCACCGAGATTCGAACTGGGACCCATGTTGGACTGATGGTCATGAGCCATGACTTAGACCAATGCGCCACCAGGCTGCCAAATCAATACTTCACTGGTGACTTAAATTGTCACTTCACCCTAAAGGTTGCCAGCCGGGATGAATTTAAAATAAAATTGGCATACGAAAGTCCCTGTTTTTTCATGGGTGGCTGTAACGAACACCATGATCAACTCGACCGGCTATCAGTATTCTCCGTCCCTAATTTAAGGCAATTGGTTCCATGGAAGAGAAAATGCCAGCGATTTAAGACAAGCACAACATCCAATACTCATCGCGATTTGAACCCGGAGCCATCTCAGGTGAGCTTTCGAAAGCCAGCGCTTACACTACTGCACTACCGGGGCGGTTCAACGTCATTTCCAGATCATTAGGTCAAGGTTCAGAAAAAACAATCGTCCTTATGAGTTCCAAATCTATTATTATTCATCCCGTCACCAGAAGAATTGAATGAGCCGCACCGGTGGCTCAGGGATCTAAGCGGTGGACTCTGAGAATTCTTCCTAGGAGGGTCCGGGTTCGAATCCCGATGAAGCATGGCTGTTGTGTTTGTTTTACGGCACTGGATACCTCCCTTCATTGGAACCAGCGGCCCTAAATTAACTTTCTAACAGGCTGGAACAAATTAACTCGGGGTTAAGAAAATGGGCTGAACTCAAGTCAAAGAATATATTTGTGGTCTAATAAGTGGGCTGAACGCAACTGCAGCGCATTCATTCAGATTATGTTTGGTGGTCCCAAAGCTGCTCCTATGAGTTAAGTTCAAGAATAGAGCATCGAAAAAAGTTGAGTTCGCCTTTAGATTTGTTATTCAGACTGTTCATTCAGGCGTATGATTGACACCAATCGCTTCTGAAAAATTAACTGATACCGAGCTATAGCAATAGAGCTAAGATAAAAGAAAGAGAGAGAAGACATTTGAGTAACTTTATTTTTACCCAGTTGCATGACGTTCGTGTCAACGAGACTACCTTCCCTATCATGTTTTGGTCATGGAACAGATAATATAGAACTAGAAGGGAGGGCTTATCACACATAAAAGGATTATTTTGCTGCTGATGAGATGAGAGGGGTGAAGATAAATTATTTCCCCATAGCTTTCGTAAAACCCAGTCGCTATATGAACATTTCTGTTTGGAGGGAGCAAAGGTTTTGGGCACAGTTTAGTTCAAGCACAGTACATCGGCCGCTTAAAGGGTTAAGAACGGGCAACTGGTTATATCGCATTGAGTTGCTGATGTTGGTGGTTGAACTCCAATAATAAGAACAAGTAAAATCATGCAATGCATTGATTATGATACGCTTTCCAACATACCAGAAATCATTACTCAAGTTATGAGAATAATGGCTGTGGAATACATCTCGCTCCTGTGTCCTGATCTTTGACCCCATTTCGATTATATTCAACAGAACTGGTTCAGTATACTTCCGGAACAACATGATACAGTTTTGTCGCAATCAAAGCATTTTTACGTAAGTTATAATACATACGGGCAAAGAATTGATCTCGCTCCTACGTCCTGACCTTTGACCCCATTTCGCCCATTTTCAATAGGGTTCGTTCCCAGTGGTCCTCTACCACATACTAAAATTTCATCGAAAGCTGACAATTTTTACGCAAGTTATGAACCATAAGCGCAATTGAATGAATCCCGCTCCTACGTCCTGACGCTTGACTCCATTTCGCCCATTTTCAAAAGGGCTCGTTCCTAAGTGGTCCCCTATAACATACTAAATTTTCATCGTAATCGAACCACTTTTGTACGCAAGTTATGACGCATGACTGTAACGGAATGGATCCAGCTCCTATGTCGTGACCTTTGACCCCATTTCGCACATTTTCAATAGGGTTCGTCTCCAGGTGGTCCCCTACCACATACTAAAACTTCATCGAAATCGAACCATTTTTACGCGAGTTATCGTGCGGACGGACGGACGGACGGACAAAGCTGGAGCATATACGCATCTTCAACCTACGGTTGGAAAGCACCTACGGGATGAATTAGAGCGTCGCATAAGAAGTTTGGAACCAAGGCCTACTACTAAGCAACAATTAGCGGCAGCATTATGTACTGAATGGAAGTGCATACCTATCGCTGTGTTACAAAACCTTGTCGAAAGCATGTCTCAAAAGGTCAGTTTTCACACAGTATTTATTAGAAGAAAGATACAGGAGAAGTGCTTGAATAAATCATCTCAAATGATGTATGACAAAAAAAATATTTACAGATGCTTGTAGCTTACGCTACTGCTTATTTACACGATTTTGTACATTGATGATAGTAAAAAAAACAGTTAATTACATTCGAGTGTCTGGTGAGGCAACAAAAGTCTCTGACAAAGCAAAGAATAGGACCAATTCAGCTTGAAGAGCGTTATACAATATTAATTTTGCACAGTATTGATGCAAGGAATAATACAGAATTCGAGCTTGCAGACATAGATTCAAAAGACAGGTGATGAGAAATTAACAGATGTATGCAGCTTGTGCTACGTTAATTACAGGATTCTGTGCAACGTTGACATGACAACAGTTAAGTGCAGTAGAAATCTGGCGAGGCAATATGAATCTCTGGTAATACAGAGAGTAGAATCAATTCAGAATGATGAGCACTATAGAGTATAAATTTTACACAATATTGATGAAAAAAAAGTTCTGACCGAAAGGTGATACATTGTGGGTGACCTGGAAAACCAGGAGGTTGCAGGTGATCAAGGAGACAAACATGAAATCAAAAGTTCGAAAGACAGATGATGAAAAATTTACAGATGAATGTGGCTCACGGTACTACATGTTACATACAACGGTGATATGAAAAATAGTTATATACAGTAATTTTCCTGAGAATACAAAAGAAAAAATAATCTCTGAAAATACAGAGAGAAGTCACAACTCATCACAGTGAGTATTGGAGAACACAAATTTACACAGTTGAAAAGTAAAATTACACATTTTAATCAGGAATTGAAGATAAGAATATACTGTAGAAACGGCAAAGTTTACAGATGTCTGTGGTTCGTGAAACGACCTATATACATGATTCTGTACAATGAGAAGTTACAATTTAAATATGTTGGTTTGTCAGAGGTGGTGGAAGTACAGTTTGTTTCCTGCAGAAGTAATATATCAGCATTCAGCGGAGCAAGATCCTCTCGTACCAGCGCATTCGCAAGAGGTGTCGCAAAACCACAACAATTAGGTGACACCACCTTGAATGTCTAGGTTAGTTGTGGGATGCAGTAGAGATTGACTGGCTGCAGTGATGGAGTGGAGTCGACGGAGAAAACAAGCACTCCACGGGACCTCGTCCGCAGTGCGCCGAAGAGTGTTTTTAAGTGAGTGTAATTGAACCAGCACTTGTGGAAGAGCTGCTTCATACTGCTGAATGGAAGTGCGTGCTGAGGAAGGGCTAGAGGACCCTAAAAGGCAATCCAGCACGTCCTCGTATGGCAGAGGTTCAGCAGGGAAAGCATTTTCAGCAAGAAAAGTTGTGAATTCATCTAGTGAGGGAAAGGCACCCTCACATGCTGTCTCAGAGGAAGTGTGTAGAGGCGACCTGGAGAACGGTCGTCGAGAGCTGATGGAGCGAGTGGATGAGCGGGTAGAAGAGCGAGATGATCTTCGGGACGCCAGAGTCTTTGACTTCTTCGTCTTGGGGTGAGTAGCACCACTGCGTTTTCCAGCAACCACTAAAGCTTCATGATCGTCTGGAGAGTCTGAACCCGAAGCGTTACCTGTGACTCGTGTCATGGAGCCAACGGTAAAAGCTGAGGAGTGGTCAACATGTACATCAGCAGTGGTTGTAAAAGTACTAGGGGGAGTCGATTTTGGAAGCCTGGGAAAATTCTTAGGATCAGCAGGAGGTGGAGGCATCAAAGTTGTTTGTTGACCAATGGCAGTAAGCTGACTTTTGGAAGATCTTGATTCCGCGACTTTCCTCGAATAGGAAGAAGTCTGTGAAGCGTTGGTGGACAAATTAGAAGAAGATGTAGTGTGTGGAGCTGTTTGCAGGGAGGCACGTGGGCACTGAGCCCTTATGTGACTTTCGCTCTGACAGATAGTGCAATACTGTGAAGTGATTATCTCAACTCTTCGGCGTTGCTGTCCACAGCGGATGTGCAAAACATTCGGAACCGCTTTCAGCTGAGCAACAGATGAAAAGAGGACTCGAGCAGTGCGGCGGAAACCCAGAATCGATTTGTCTTCAGGGTCTCTGGGAGCCGCAGAGAGAGTTGTTATGGAGCCAACAACTCTGCCGTACCTGCTGAGCAAGGTGCAGAGTGGAGCGTCGGATACTACTGGTGGTACGGGGTAGAAGGTCACCTGCACCGGGCGGTGCGCAACCGGTTGTGCTAACAGATGCACGTCACTGATGGTTAGACCTTCCGTAAGGACCTGGTCAGCATGCGCTTTATCCTTAAAATAGACCAAGACAGATCTGGGTTTTCGAGCTACAAAGTCTATTACATCCTTTGGTAAGATAGTTTTGAGGGCTCGGTTATATTGCCACAGCTTAGTGTCGGGAAGCGCATCAAAATAGACGCCCCGTTCCATAGTGGAGGAAAAAAGGTGACCAGCTCGGGAATCCTCTGGTATGTCAATTGTAGCAGTAGAACCGACGACAGTGACATAGGATTCAGGAAAAGGCATAGCAGATGAAACTGGGGGTGTAAGGACCCCAGAAGTTGCAGAAGCATAGGGCGCTTGGGCAGACATGGGTCGAGAATTAGATGAAGCGGCCCCTAGCAGTGAGGGTGGATCAGAAAGTTGATGAGAAGTAGAAGCTGTGAGCTCAGGATTGCTGATAACGGATACGTTATCATCTGCTGAGATGTAGATAGGAGACTTGGCACTACCGCACTTGGTGGGAGTTATAGCTGGAGAAGAAGAGGTGTCCATGACGTCGCAATGACGCTCGGGAGCCACCTCATTAAGCTGAGCAGGAGCTACCGCGGTAGGAGAAGAAGAGGAGGCTGGCTGATCTGCTAAGATAAGGATGTGGGCGTCACCCTTGTCTGCCTGCGCCATCGAAGCAATGGCGATACTTTAACGAAAAAAGACCAGCTTGGTTGAAAAATAAAACAGTGAATAATGAGAAAATATGGCACTCACCAACCTGGGAGATACACGAACGTAAAGTGTAGAACTTCAACTTGAAGATACACGCAACCACAGAAACTAAAGCACTCAATAAACACCTTATAGCAACGAAAATCACGGAGCTCAAAACCCAACCACTTCGAGCTTCGAAGGGTCAGTGCATGCATTAAGGCCAAAGTTGGACCGACACCGTACTAATGTATGTCAATAAATGCTATCTTGTGTTTCTCTTCTAGGTGTCCGGTGACTTTTGTCAGTATAGTGTACATACTACACGCTGTCTATGCGCGATGATTAAGCTTCATGAGAATTCAATTTCAAGCTAAAGGACGAGTTTTATTTTTTAATTAAAGTAATTGAATAGTTTAAAAGATACACCCTAGATCTTTGTAGCTTGCTTCAAGACCATTCTCAGGCCATGTGCAACAGCAATATGGCGACACCACAATTAAATACAAGAAGGACAAAACCTGTGGTGAAAGAGTTATTATGTAATAAGTGAATATACTGAGTCTAAACAAATACGATCATAGCATCCTAATAAATAAAACGACTTACGTGGTACCAGCAACTACAGGCTCCGTATCGTTTGGACCACAGATATTCTTAGTATAAAGTTTCCAAGGTTGTGGTAGTGCACATGGAATACAGCTTAATCATCGTGCATAGACAGCGTGTAGTATATGCATTCTTGATAGCCAATCAACACAGCGCACGTCTCTATCACTTTACTTTGTTATCATAGCAACAAAATCCGATTTTTCATAGCTGCTGGTGTGACATCATCTCATCGAAATCATGACGTTAAAGACGCGTTACCTTACACGATTAAATTCGTTTCACCAAATCATTAGAAACAGGAGTACCTTACGTCATGAGTTTTGGTTCGACTTTGTCGTTCATAAACGACATTCAGAATTTTCGATTTAGAATCCTATGGTATGAAATTAAATATTAAGATTAACTTTGCGAATCTAAAATGCTTATTTTTGATTGTCAATTCAGTTTCTTTTCTCATTTAAATCTAAAAATTGAGAATTCTAATTCAGTAGTTAACAGTGTGTTATTAATATTTCATGCGTATGCAGCAGCGATGTGATTTAGGAACTTTCTTTCTCTTCAAACGTCGCAATTTTCACAATATAACTAAATATGTTTCTTTGAATATAACCAGATACACTGGCGGAAAGTGAAAAAAGAACACCAAGAAGGAATTGGCGGACGATCATGAAATTTACATATGTTAATGGGGTTGAGCTTACGTAGGTGTGATGTTAATTTCGGGACCAACCGGTGAGCGCTTTCGCCACAGCACGGCATAATATGCAAATTATCGTCGGTGGTATTTAAGGAGTGCGGCGAAGTGAATGTAATCAGTCGTCGGCGTACGGACACGTGCGAAGACCCCGCAGAAGCTGCAATGCCTGGACATGGAAGACGTGAAATATTTCAGCAGTTATCGGACTTTGAGCGAGGTCGTCTATTCGAACTCCGCGATGCCGGTTGGTCGTATCGTCGTATTGCGGAGCGAATTGGACGGGAAGTATCGGTGGTGGTACGATGGTGGCGTAGATGGTCTGAGGAACATTCCCACACAAGAAGACGTGGAACCGGGAGTCACAGATGGACTGATGAGCAGGCCGATCGACGCATAAGAAGAGCGGTGTTGTCAAGCAGAACATCCACTGCGACGCAAATCCGAGCTGCCGTTGCACCTGAAGTGACTGTGCGAACAATCCGCAACCGTCTACTGGATGCAGGACTACGTACACGTGTGCCTCTGGCATGTGTACCCGTGACTCCAGCCCACCGTCAGGAACGGCTGCAGTGGTGTCGCCAACGTCTGCACTGGAGAACGCAATGGCGATCTGTCGTGTTCAGCGATGAAAGCAAATTCTGCTTGGGAGCTTCCGATGGCCGTATGCGTGTTCGCAGACGCACAGGAGAGCGTCTCCACCCTTCTTGCGTCCGCTAGCGACACACAGGGCCTACACCTGGTCTGGTGTGGGGAGCGATCAGCTATCATTCCCGTACACAACTAGCGTTTGTACAGGGTACGTTCAACTGCATCTCCTACATCAACAACATCATTCAGTGTTGTAGCATTTGTAAGGTCGGTCCATCGTGGTGTTTTCCAGCAAGTTAACGCACGCCCACACACGGCACGTGCAACGCAACATGCACTTCAGGGTGTGAGACAACTTCCATGGACTACACGTCCACCGGATTCGTCCCCCATTGAGCACGTGTGGGATTTTATGGGACAACGACTTATCTGGTCTCCACGGCCAGCCACCATCATCCCCGATTTTGCGTCCAGGTTGAGGATGCTTGGAACTCAATACCCCAAACTTACATCCAACATCTGTACGACAGACTCCATGCCAGAATTGCACAGTGTGACGCAGTTCATGGCGGTTCAACCTCGTACTAACCATGTTACATGAAAATGTTATTTTTCAGTTTACCAGCAAATACAGCTGTATTTTGCCATAATGTTTTGATCACGTTATCTTCTGTATTCCGTTATTACGCTGTATAAATTCCGTTGGTATCAGACGTCTCCTTCTTGGTGTTCTTTTTTCACTTTCCGCCAGTGTATTATTTTAATTATATCTGTAGAAGAAATGAAAAAAGAAGAAAAAAGAAAAGAAAAGAAAAGTACTGTTTGTGTTTCTGCGCTTGAACTGCCACAACATCTTAACATTTGCAACTGCGCATTTCGAAGTTTACAAACAAAATGGAAATACCTAGTTATTAAAAATACTCTACATATTTTATTTTTCACCAACATTTTTGACGGACTTTCACTTCGTGCTTATATAGAAGTCTTTCGTATCTTATAGACATAACTCGCTCAAATTATTTCTCTACAACAGCGCGATAACCAGTGCAATATCTACTACTCTCACTCAGTATAGAGCTTCGTAGATACAGTATTCGGGCAACATTACATACACAGTCGTATCAGAATTTTATGACCTCCTACCTAATAATGGGATATACCACCCTTAGCCCTAATGACAGCGGCGAGACCGCGTGGTATGGACGCAATGAGGCCTGGAATGTTGCCCGAGGTACACGTGACCATTCGGACAGCAGCAGAGCACGGAGGTCCCAGAGATGACGTGGTTGTAGGGCGGCACGTTGAACCTGTCGATCCAAATAGTCCCACAAATGCTCTATGGGATTGAAGTCGGGCGAGTTTGCCGGCCACGGCACAACGGAGACATCGTTGTCGTGTTCCTGGAACGAGTCACGCACCCCCTTAGCGACGTGGCACGGCGCATTGTGCTGTTGGTGGACACCATCAACACCAGAGTAAATGTCCAATATGAAGGGATGCATATGGTCAGAGGGAATGGACAGGTAGCCATTGGTGTTCAGAGAATCATCTAGTGGTACCAGCGGTCCCATCCAGTGGCGGTTGCAGTGTCCATCCTCCAGACATGGACACTGCCACCACCGGGCTATACTTGACCTACAAGCGTGTCTTGCTGTTGGTTGGCTCTCGTGTTTATGACGCTGTATCTGCCACCGCCTGTCACTCCTGTGGAGAAGAGACCTTGATTCGGAAAAAGCAACCCTTTCCCACTCTTCCACTGTCCAATGACGGTAGTCCCATGCGAACGGCAGGCGTCGTTTCCGATGAACTTGGGTTAAGATGGGTGCCTTGACGCAGCGTCGACTACGCATGCGTAACAAGGTTCGCTCTACTGTTGTCGGGGACACGTACCTGGGTGCCCCAGCGTTCATTTGAGAGGTCAATAGCTGCAATGTTGCGCGTCGATTACTCTTTACCAGTCGACGGAGCTGACGTTATTATCTGGGGTGGATGGGCTTTGGGAATCCACAGTTGTATCGTCGGCAGATACTTGGTGTGCTAGCGGTCCATTCTTGGTGCACCGTTGCTAGCGCACCTCGCGAACAGCCCACGAAGTCTGCTGTTTCTGAGATGCTTCCACCGTTGGCGTGGCAGCCGGTGATTATTCCTTTTTGAGCATCCGTCAAATTACTACCTATGCCTATTGTGTTCATGTTACATACTATGGCTTATAACGAAGTGAATTTCTCCGTCATTTTTATCAGCGCCAGGATTCGAACCCGGGTCCACTCATTCCAGAATAAGTTGCTCTACCAATTGAGCTACGCGGACATTTTATTCTGATTCCTATCTGCCTTTATGTCGTGTGCGTCCTTCTGGCAGGTACGTCACATCTCCTGGTACGTTACAGGCTCTTCTGTTCTGGCCAGCCGCTTATATCTCCGTGTGGCGCAAATTGTTAGGTGCGCTCTGTGACGCGCCTGGGCGGGTATACTGTGATTCCGGCGGCGGTCACATTATTCTGATGCAACCGTGTATGTGTTTTTAGTTCAGAAGTTTATGATAAAAGAGCGACTTAATATAAGTCGCTCTTTTCTCATAAACTTTTAAACTTTCAAACTTTGCTTATTTGTATCTTCAACAACAGTTTGATACATATTTTCCCCTTAGGTTTTAAGCTCTGGAACAGAGTTTGAAAGTTTATGATAAAAGAGCGACTTATTATAAGTCGCTCTTTTATCATAAACTTTTAAACTTTCAAACTCTGCTTATTTGTACCTTCGAGAACAGTTTGATACATATTTTACCCTGAGGTATTAAGCCCTGGTACAGAGTTTGAAAGTTTATGATAAAAGAGCGACTTATTATAAGTCGTTTTTTTATCATAAACTTTTAAACTTTCAAACTCTGCTTATTTGTACCTTCGAGAACAGTTTGATACATATTTTACCCTGAGGTATTAAGCCCTGGTACAGAGTTTGAAAGTTTATGATAAAAGAGCGACTTATTATAAGTCGCTCTTTTATCATAAACTTTTAAACTTTCAAACTTTGCTTATTTGTATCTTCAACAACAGTTTGATACATATTTCCCCCTTAGGTTTTAAGCCCTGGCACAGAGTTCGAAAGTTTATGATAAAAGAGCTACTTATTATAAGTCGCTCTTTTATCATAAACTTTTAAACTTTCAAACTCTGCTTATTTGTACCTTCGACAACAGTTTGATACATATTTTACCCTGAGGTATTAAGCCCTGGTACAGAGTTTGAAAGTTTATGATAAAAGAGCGACTTATAATAAGTCGTTCTTTTATCATAAACTTTTAAACTTTCAAACTCTGCTTATTTTTACCTTCGACAACAGTTTGATACATATTTTACCCTGAGGTATTAAGCCCTGGTACAGAGTTTGAAAGTTTATGATAAAAGAGCGACTTATTATAAATCGCTCTTTTGTCATAAACTTTTAAACTTTCAAACTTTGCTTATTTGTATCTTCAACAACAGTTTGATACATATTTCCCCCTTAGGTTTTAAGCCCTGGCACAGAGTTTGAAAGTTTATGATAAAAGAGCGACTTATTATAAGTCGCTCTTTTATCATAAACTTTTAAACTTTCAAACTCTGCTTATTTGTACCTTCGACAACAGTTTGATACATATTTTACCCTGAGGTATTAAGCTCTGGTACAGAGTTTGAAAGTTTATGATAAAAGAGCGACTTATTATAAATCGCTCTTTTGTCATAAACTTTTAAACTTTCAAACTTTGCTTATTTGTATCTTCAACAACAGTTTGATACATATTTCCCCCTTAGGTTTTAAGCCCTGGCACAGAGTTTGAAAGTTTATGATAAAAGAGCGACTTATTATAAGTCGCTCTTTTATCATAAACTTTTAAACTTTCAAACTCTGCTTATTTGTACCTTCGACAACAGTTTGATACATATTTTACCCTGAGGTATTAAGCCCTGGTACAGAGTTTGAAAGTTTATGATAAAAGAGCGACTTATTATAAGTCGCTCTTTTGTCATAAACTTTTAAACTTTCAAACTTTGCTTATTTGTATCTTCGACAACAGTTTGATACATATTTCCCCCTTAGGTTTTAAGCCCTGGCACAGAGTTTGAAAGTTTATGATAAAAGAGCGACTTAATATAAGTCACTCTTTTATGATGAACTTTTAAACTTTCAAACTTTACTTATTTGTATCTTCGAGAACAGTTTGATACACACTTTACTCTGACGTCTTAAGCGCATTTGTATGGCGATTTGCGAAAATGTGAAATTTTAGCTGACACTTTTTCCGATTCTATTTTCTTGCGTTAAATTTCTGTAGTGCTTTGACTTCAGGTAAAAAAAAATCATAGTTTAAATTGATATAAATGCAAAAGTTTCTAGCAGAATGATTTCGTTTTTGCTTAACCAATTATAATGCATCAACGAAAAATGCCTCGAAACTTATTCTTTCGTAAGTGCATCATAAAAGCAGTTCCTTTTTGGTTACTTCAGCGACGATGCTAGAAATCTTTCGCCGTTAACATACAATGTGTTTGCTGCCACTGCTTTCTTTCTTTCTTTCTTTCTGCCCCACAGTGGCAGACGTGGCAGCCATCAGGGCTAAGTGCGCGGGCGTCGCCGAAAATGCGAAGCCTTGCTGACGTAGAGAGAAAGGAGGTTTAATTATTGGGCCAATACCTGTCATCACCCAATCGCATTAAGGTGCATTACTGTCAAGATTCCTTCTCAGTTGTATCTGACGTGAGGGAAAGGGGGTAAGACTTTTATCTTTTTTTTGAGTTTCCTCAATAAAAATTGTGGAATAGAGGATGGACCCATCAGAGGAACAGTCAAGAATCCCTTCGGACCATCAGTATCTCCAATAAAAAGGACCTCAGACTCGTGTGCCAGAATGTCACAAATTCCAGTAACGCAGTTTGCAGAAGAATTATTAGTCCTGCAGCAATAAAGTAGCAGAAGAAAATTTATGAAGGCTATGTATGGCTTTAAGGATTTTAATTTCTACTGGTGGAAACAGCAGTTAGAAAGTACCAAATGTACGCTTTTTTTAAGCACAGTTGTTAACATAAAATCTTTAAAAAAATAGAAAATTCTGAATTGCGCTACAGAATTTGGCAATATTTCAGTGTTAATGCTAGTAAGTAAAAAATATTCTAAGTGTTATCTGGTAATGGTATATGTTTCATGCAGAAAGTAGTTGGATTCGAATCTGCGCTAGGGAAAGGCTTTGATTTTGTACACGTATGAAAGCAGTTGCATTCATTTGGTTGCTCTTAACAGTTCAAATAACGTTCACAAAAATAGTTTAAACTAAAAAGGGTTCAAAACATCGCGAAGACAAAAAAGTGTTTTGAAAAATAAAAACTGAATGAGGGTATTTCTGTGAGATCTCTGCACTCAAAAAATATTTTCTAAATAAAACCTTTGGAAATTTTAAATCCTAAGGCAGCACCACACACTTGAGTATTATGTTTTTAGAGTTTTCGGGAATAATTGTGTTAACTGTGGAAAATAGAAAGAGAAATTGAAAGGGACGGTATGTAGTATGTAAAGAGTAAAAACTGCACATGCTGGTTTTGGTTGCCAAACATACACAGAAGAACCAAAATATTTTGACAAGTGCATCTCAACACAAATCGAAACAGCTACTGGTAAAAGACGACACGTATGAAGGTCATGAAAGGGTATAAAATCGGGGTGTGCTATGTGTTCGGCGCACATCAACACAGCGTTGCAATTTAACCTACATTATCGATATATTAATTTTTCGGATTTATTCCTAATAAAACTCGCTAGAGTTTTTCCTAAGGCTTCGAGTGGTTGTTAAAACTAATTTCCCCATATAATGTTTTCATTAAGATGAGAAGGTTCGTTCAGTAAGCATATCGTATTCGCTCTAAGATCCTCGGGTGTGGGGTTTCGCGAGCACGCTTCCGACGATGTCAAGCAACTGTGATACAAGCGCTCCCCAGATGGCGTTGCAGGTCACGTTCTTATTTTTCAGTGGTTTCAAACGTTACAGCGGAACTCTCAGGATGTGCTAGCCAAAGTGAGCACCGCTTGCAGTCTACGGAGCCGTGTAATTCAACGTTGTGATACGAGTTGCTGTTATATTGTTATTGCTTTTTTTATGTATTTCCAATAAAACTCGCCGAACTTTGTCGTAACCCAGCAAAAACAGTATTGCTGGGCCAGCAGTGGGCCATCGCTGGCAGCCAGCACTGCCAGCAACGGCCCAGCACTATGTTGCCGCTGCCGAACCGTCAATAAAATGTCCGGGCGGCCAACAGAAGGGCCAGCAGTTCAGGACAACAGCTGGCCAACAGTTGGCACAACATCAGTTGTCATATGCCACAACAGGGCCATCAGTGGTCCATCACAGGCAGTAGCTGCCACAAGTGGCCCTTCAGTGGCCCTGCAGATACTTGCCAGAAATGATGGCTAGCCTAATGGGGTCCGCTAGTGGGCCGTTAGTGGCAGCCAGCAACCACGTGGCGTAACTGGTGGCTTGCCGAATCTTGTCCGCCAATTTCCCAGTAGTAGCAATAATAAAAAAAGCACAGATAACAGCAGTTTTCCTAAAGCTGCATTTTTTTCTACCCTTACGAAGCTTGGGAATTAACGAAATACGCTGGGGAAATTTTCTCGACAGACCGGAAAAACGCCCGTTTGCATCTAACTAGATTTGATCCTGGGCCATTCGCGTGGAAGCCGCGCTCGCTACCGACCGGACTAACTCACAACGCTCGGTTGCGTGCTGGAAGCTATCTGTTTGGTATGCAATTTGTAATCGAATGCTTCCCTCTATCATTTTATAATATTGCGAGGTATTTTTCATAAAAGTCAGTTTCATATAATTGATAAATTAATTTTTTCAACGTAACGATAGTTTTTTTTGTACCTTAAGGGAACTTCACTCATTTTCAAGGCGTGTACATACTTAGAGTCGCTTTCCGAAGTTTTGTACTGTCCTTGCCGTCTTGAAAAGAGATTGTTGAGTAAATATATATTTACCCGGGTTCATGTCACATTCTGTTACATTTTTAACGTTGTGTCTTTCCTTTCCGTTGTCCGAAGCTACATTTGTTTTAAAGAGTAAAAGATATTTTATTTTACTTCCCGTTATTTTTAGAAGCGAATTCGTCCCAGTCTTGTGTATTCAACCCATGGAAGAGTACACCACATAGGGTTTTTTTTTTTTTTTTTTTTTTTCAAATAATTAATAAATTTTGTACGCGTATAATTCTTTTTTTCCCAACAAACGCTATTTTATTGGTTTTCCAGGATATGTGTTTCAAGCGGTTTCAAATTTTTTCTTGTTATTCATCCACTCCATTCCATGAATTGTTATTCATGGGAATGGAGTGGGTGTATTTCATGGCTGTAATCTAGTATTTCACGGCTTAATCTGATATCTTCGTCGACGTAAAATTTCATTAGGAAATTAATTCGCCTCTCCACATATGGATTTTTTTCTGAACATCCACTAAAATAACACGATGGCGATAGCGTCGTCTTCAACTAACTGGTACCATGAGAGACACAGCAAGTGTTGCTTCTGCGCATGCGCAGTCCCGATGCTTCCACCTGCTGTTGTGGGGGTTGCATTGGTTGCCAGCAACGGGCCACTAGTGGCACTTGCTGGGAGGTCCACAATTCACGGCGATGCTGCAGGGCCATCAATGGCTCGCCAACTGATAGCGCTGCCACCAACGGACCACTACGGGGCCGTGAGCGGCAGATTTCAGCCAGCAGTGACTCATCACTGCCAGCTGGTGGCCAGCAGTTTCCCAGCACTTGTGTTTTTGCTGGGAAGGCTAAGTTCGGCGAGTTTTTTATGTGCAGTATTTCCGTGATGAGGAGAAGGTTCGTTGTTTCGTTCAGCAAGCTAAACATTGTAAGTAATATTTGCAGCTGTAGGAGTGCTGTTTTAGCTGCGGATAACCCAGGTCGTTAAAGCTATTGTAATACAAAGCTGTCTAGATGTTTTTATTTTCTTGTGGTTTTAACACAGATGTTAAACTTTCCAAGGTGGGCGCCCTTAAATAAGCACCACTGGTAGTACTTGGTTGCGTTTGGAACAGCGTGAGGTCATAAACACAATTCAACGTTCTGCTACGAGTTATTGCTTTTCTGTCTTTTCGTCGCTGTGTGAATTGATGATTTTATGAGCATAGATTTAAATATACAATTTGAATTTTGACATCCGTTTAGGATGGGGTAACAGTGTTGACGATGTACTAAGTGTCCCATTTTCTGCCAGAACTTTTGCAGATTGTGTAAATATAGTTAAGGATGGTAAGTCTCGTCCTGTATTTAAAAATCAAAAAAAAAAAAAGGTCGTTCATCACACAAGTATGATGAACGAATTTTCTTACAATACAGTGTATGTAAAGATCTTTATTAGACGACCGCTAAATAAGAAAATAACTTTGGTACTTTCGTTTTGTTATCAATGCTTTCGTTTCAGTATCTTCGAAATCAATGCGTGAATTTTGCAGCTTGGGAAACATAACAAAATATTTTTCATAACAGCGCACACCCAACCTAAATGAGCACGCGACGGCACTGGTATAAATAACACCTGATACTGAGTTCTGTTAACCACTGTCATTTTTTGCGCTTTCCAACCGTAAGTTGAAGAAGCGCAGGCCAGTTGCATACCCATGTGGTAAGAGACTTGAATATATATCAAAAAGGGATTTGAAGATTATTATGGCAGTTTAAAACCAGTGACGTGTGCTAACTAGTAGTTGCCGAAGGATTACCACTCTTTGCATTGAATACTATCTTACTTTAACGGCGAGAAGTCACAGGAAATATACAGCTAGGTACTATTCAGCTGAACTTTCTGTGGCCACAGGAACAGCAGTGTCAAGAAAACCGAATGGTGAACACTGAAAGAGAGCGGCCTTTGTGCAAGAAAACCTATGGTTTGTGTTCCTCTCACAAGTGAAATCCTTTGAACTCGTGCAGACTAGAAAACAAGGGTTAATGTTTTTAAACTGATGAGTCGATATTTATTCCAAAAATTGATTCACGGCATCATTTTATGTGGAAAGAACCAGAACCTATAATTTTTCTCCAAAATCAGAGAAAGAAACTTTTGGTGGAGTCGATCTGCTAGTCTGAGATGGAATGATACCGAACGGCCGTACACCATTCCACGTGTTTCAGGCCGGCAAACTGATTGCTCAGGTACACAAAAACAAGGTCTTAGAGAACTCTGACAGAATTTTGAAGGCTGCACACTGACTACTCAGGGACACAAAGACGAGATTCTAAAGCCCTGTGACAGAATTTTAGAGGCGGCAAACTGACTGCTCAGGGACACAAAGACGAGATCCTGAAGCCCTGTGGCAGAATTTTGAAGACGGCAAACTGACTGCTCAGGACCATAAAGACGAAATTCTAGAGCCCTGTGGCAGAATTTTGAAGACGGCAAACTGACTGTTTAGGACCACAATGACGGGATCCTGAAGCCGTGTGACAGAATTTTGAAGGCGGCAAACTGACTGCTTAGGACTATAAAGACGAGATTCTGAAGCCATGTGACAGAATTTTGGAGGCGGCAAACTGACTGTTCAGGACCACAAAGACGAGATTCTAAAGCTCTGTGACAGAAGTTTGAAGGCGGTAAACTGACTGCTCAAGACCACAAAGACGAGATTCTGAAGCCCCAGTGATAGAATTTTGGAGGCGGCAAACTGACTGCTCAGGGACACAAAGACGAGATTCTGAAGCCCTGTGGCAGAATTTTGAAGGCGGCAAACTGACTGCTCAGGACCACAAAGACGAGATTCTGAAGCCCCAGTGATAGAATTTTGGAGGCGGCAAACTGACTGCTCAGAGACACAAAGACGAGATCCTGAAGCCCTGTGACAGAATTTTAAAGGCGGCAAACTGACTGCTCAGGACCACAAAGACGAGATTCTGAAGCCCCAGTGATAGAATTTTGGAGGCGGCAAACTGACTGCTCAGGGACACAAAGGCGAGATCCCGAAGCCCTGTGACAGAATTTTTAAGGCGGCAAACTGACTGCTCAGGGACACAAAGGCGAGATCCTGAAGCCCTGTGACAGAATTTTTAAGGCGGCAAACTGACTGCTTAGGACTACAAAGACGAGATTCTGAAGCCACGTGACAGAATTTTGGAGGCGGCAAACTGATTGTTCAGGACCACAAAGACGAGATTGTAAAGCTCTGTGACAGAATTTTGAAGGCGGTAAACTGACTGCTCAGGGACAGAAAGACGAGATCCTGAAGCCCTGTGACCGAATTTTGAAGGCGGCAAACTGACTGCTTAGGACCACAAAGACGAGATTCTAAAGCCCTGTGACCGAATTTTGGAGGCGGCAAACTGACTGCTCAGAGACACAAAGACGAGATCCTGAAGCCCTGTGACAGAATTTTGAAGGCGGCAAACTGACTGCTCAGGACCACAAAGACGAGATTCTGAAGCCCCAGTGATAGAATTTTGGAGGCGGCAAACTGACTGCTCAGGGACACAAAGGCGAGATCCTGAAACCCTGTGACAGAATTTTGAAGGCGGTAAACTGACTTCTCAGGGGCACAAAGATGAGATCCTAAAGCCCTGTGACATAATTCTGAAGGCGGCAAACTGACTGCGGAGGGCCACAAAGACGAGATCCTAAAGCCCTGTGACAAAATTTCTGGTATTATCTTACTCATCATTCCCTTTTTATGAACGATAATACTCATCCGTGTTCGGCACAGTTCGTCGATGATTTCCTTGTGTGCAAAGATTTTCGGAGGATGGATTAGTGAGCTGGATCTCTGGGTCTGAACCCTATAGAACATGTCTGAGAGTTTAGAGTGAGATATTACAGCTCTTCAGCTGCTTCCCATAGAAACCTACAGGAGTTACCCGCTTAACGGGGAAAATGATTTGTTTTCTGTAGAACTCATCAGCAACCTTGTCATTAACATGACTCATCGCCGTGAGAACTGTTTGTCCCCGTAAAGCGAGATCATATTTCCTACTAGCCCAGCTGTTGGACGAAATCTGACACCCTATTTTAGGAACTAATATGCATGTGATCATGCATCACCAAAATGTGTGCATATTCTTGTGTTTCAGCAAGCACTTCGGAGAAGTTAAGTATTCATTTACGCTCTCATAATTATAAGTATGTATTTACATACTTAAAATCTGCACATTCAGTTGCGTGCTTTTTCAAAATTGTCTTTAGTACTTCAATTTGGACGCGAGTGAGAGTTTTCGGTGACTTAATTACTCTTGGCGCATGTGTTTTTACAGTTGCTTTAGTACCTTGTACTTCGTTTTCTTATCATACCCCTTAAAACAAACCTCTAAAACTTCATGGATCTCTTCACGAAGTTGCAGGTATTTTTTCACGGATCTCTTCATAAGGATATAGGTTTTTCAAAAACAAGTATATTTAAACTTATGCGTAGGAGTATCGTATTCTGTTGCAAAAAAGTTTAACAGATTTTGTAGTTTATGATCAGCGCTTGAAACACTTAGTTTTTGACAGTCGTGTGAGGATGGATGGGTAAAATGTTGGTTCTGATCATTATTTATTAGTATTCTGAGTGAAGCCATGTTGGTTGAAGGTATAGAAAGATAGATACGTTTGATGGAAATATTAAACTTTCAGGTTTCAAAGGCTTCCCGAAGAGCATTCGCAATACTGTGAAATAAACAGTGACCGAATGAATCAGCTGAAGGTATGTGAGCGGAATGTGCAACAGAGTGGTCATGTTTGAAGATCTGAGTTGTCGATGTCGAAGAAAATATTGATGGCACTGCAAAAATTGATAGTATTAAATATGATGCTTGGTGGAGAAGTGAGATTAGCGGTAAAGAGGAAGACAAAGCTTAATTAATAACAAGGAAGTGTACACCGATTACACCCAAAATTGTATAACTATACCAGTAATCCAAATTTATTGGCGTAGAATAGAAATAAAAGTTTCTAAGTTTTCGCACATCAACCAGATGGCTAGTAAGTCATTGCGTTCAGATTGTTGAAGCTTTCAATTATTCGGTTTGCAATTTGTTGTCTTCCTTCCTTGAAAAAGCCACCTGGTTGATGTGCGAAAGCTTAGAAATTTAGATTTCTGTTCTTCGGCAATATATTCAGATTACTAGATAGATATACTGCTTTGAGAAGAATGCACACTTGGAGATGTTGCAAGGTAGGGTTTCTTAGGAAGATTATCGCTGTAAAATGCTTGAAGCAAAAAAGCTGGTGGTTCAGAGTGAGTCAAAAGTGAAAAGGCATAACTTAGCGTGTTGAACAAAATAGGAAATCATTTTGGATGTATGCAAGACGAAGAAAAATCAGGGTAAATAAAGTTCTAAGCGGTGTGAAGAACAGAATCAGATAAAAGATATGGGATCCTTGAGTTGTGTGAAACATGAGATGAATGATACGTTTGTGAGTTATTGGAACATGAAGGCGAAGGTAATTTTAAGGTAGATGCAGATGATGCTAAAAGGAACAATGAACAGCAGGTGTTTCAACGGAAGAGGTTTGTACACGGCTGTAAAATAAGTTCTAAGTGGTGGTTTGTACACGTCTGTAAATATAGTTCTAAGTGGTGTGAAGAACAGAATCAGATAAAAGATATGGGAGCTTTATGAGTTGTGTGAAACATGAGATGAATGATACTTTTGTGAGTTATTGGAACATGAAGGCGAAGGTCATTTTAAGGTAGATGCAGATGATACTAAAAGGAACAATGAACAGCAGGTATTTCAAGGGAAGAGGTTTGTACACGGCCGTTTGTAAAAAAATGCAACACCAAGAAAGAATCGAACTATTAAAATGAAATTTATATCACAGAATTCTCATGTTGCAGGAGATAACTCATTACATTTGTATAGCTATACAATATTTTTTCGTTTCAAAACTTAGTATCGTGTGAAACTACCTTGAACAACTTTAACAGCCTCTAATCGGTGGGGCATTGAATTGAAGAGGTTTTCGATATCGTCCAGGGGAATAGCCTGCTGGGCTGCGAGGCCAGAATTCATTTGTGGTGACTGGAGGAAGAGCTTGATGGGCCATTTGCTTTATTAATATGTCCCAGATATTTTCGCTCGGGGTTATATCAGGCGAACGTATAAGCCAAGGAAGAAATAGTATCTGCCATGCATGGAAGAGGTCTTGGACATTCCGGTCCACATGTGGCTGAGCATTGCTCTGCTGGAATATAGCTTCAGGACAACTCTGAAGGAAGGGTATCACCTCTGTCTCTCATACATCCCTGATGCATTTGTGGCTGCTGAGGGTCACCTCAATTCGTGTCAGGTGAGCTTGCGAACTGAATACAATGGCGACCCAAACCAGTACGCTTGGCGTTGGCCTGGTATACGCTGCAAAATGCACGCCTCAAAGTACCGTTAAAGTCCTCGCCTCCGACTTAGGGAAAACGAAGGACCTCTCGTTCTTGATCGGATATCCCAGAGCGCGTCAAGGACTTATCGAAATGGTCAAAGAATTCGTGGCGAAGCAGGATGCATGGCAGATATTGAAGACTAGAAAACAAGACAGCAGACCGAACCTATTGGGTTGTCGGAAATGTCATGACGTATTGTAGCCATGTTTTGCAAAGCTCATGTATTGATAGAAAGTACAAAGATCAATCAATGATACAGTATAATGCCCGTTTTGTTCAATAACCTTTTGCCATTTTTCAGTGAGCTGCAGAATGCCACTTTCATAGAAGGACCTGTCTTTCATGGCGAAAAAGTGTTCAAGGTGCTGATTTACAGCCTCATCTGAATTGAACGTTATAACACGCAAGGACTGTTAAAGAGAGCGAAATAAGTAGAAGTCTGACGGCGCAAGGTCAGGCGAGGATACTGGGTGTGGCAACATATCCCACCCAAGCTCCAATAATGTCTGGCGGGTGATCAAACTTGTGTGTGGTCTCGCGTTGTCGTAATGGAACACAACACCTTTACGATGAACGAGCTCTAGACGTTTCTGGATGATGGATTCGTTCAAACTGTCCAATTGCCAACAGCACATATTCGAATTGATTGTTTGGTTCCGTGGTAGGAGCTCGAAAAACACGACACCTCTAAAATCCCATCACACTGAGACCAGATCCTTCCGCTGATGAATGTCTGCTTTGGATGTCGTTTGAGGCGAAGCAGCACGTCGGTACTAAGACCGTTTGCGCAGCACATTGTTGTATACAATCCACTTTTTGTCACCAGGTATCAGTCGCTTCAAAAAAGGATCGTTTTTTTCACGTTTAATGAACATATCGCAGAAGTTTATACGCGCCGTCAATTAAGCTTCTTTGAGTTAATGAGGAATCCACACATCGAGCTTGCTTACGTATCCCAGCTTCTTCAGGTGATCGTGAATGCTTGAATGATGTATGTGCAATGTGTCTGCAATCTCTCGTGTTATGTAACGTGGGTTTGACTCCATCAATTCCTTGATTTGGTCGTCATCAACCTCGGTTGGCCTCCCGGACCGAGGAGCATCGTTGAGGTCAAAATTACCAGCACGGAAGTTTGCGGACCACCGCTGGCACTGACGTTCTTGTATAAAGCATTATCACCGTGCACTTTACGTAACTTTTCACAAGCTTGACGCGCGCTCTTCCCTTTACGGAAGTAAAACAGTACAATATGGCGAAAATGCACAGTTTGGTCTTCCATCTTCAACTTGATTGCAAATATCCGCAAATCAACCAAATCGACCAGTATTTCTTTTATACTGCAGCTAGAACTGGCACCTGTCGAATGCCATAGCGATAACATAGCTGCGCCTCTAGTACTTCCAAAACCGCCATCGGGTGCCAAAATACGTCATGACGTTTCCGACAACCCAATAGAAGAGGAGCGACGACTTGCTCTAGTGTCGCTTAGGCAGCACGGACCCTAGTGCTGCTATGCAGAAACTTTGTAAATATTTCCTTGTATTGTTATCATGAGGGGGTACGTGAAAATAAATGTGTTAACCCATTAACAGGGAGCCCCCAGTGTATTTTGTGCTTGTACTTAATTGTTCTTTTAGCCAGGACCTAATAAAGGGCTTATGCTTCAAAATATTCGCGCTGGCGAACAAAATCTCCCAGCCAGACGCAAAGCTTAAAGCCCATGCCTATTAGAACGTCTCATACACGGGCGATCGCGAAGGGCGTAAATGCAGATGATGTCGAATTCAAAAATACGTTTTATTCCCCATATTTGCTTCTAAACATCCGATTCAAAAAAATCTTTTATCTTTCGATTCCATTTATGCCGAAGAGTATTTTGGATATAGTTTCTTTTTCAAATTACGCATAGATTTTCCGCTAGGGGGCGTAAAAGCGTTTTTTCCGATAACTCTTTTTCTAAAACTCCGATTGGAATTTTTTTTTCAGCGGATTCATCTCCTGATGCACAATCTTTTGCATATAATTTCGAATTTTTGGTAAATAATACTTTGGCCACCAGGGGGCGTAAGTGTTAATTTTCGCTTCTGATGTATTTGCCATAAAATCTGAGCTTCTAAAACATCGATTGAAAAAATTCTTTCGTGGACTGATGCCACTCACATCGATAAACCTTTTCGGAATATTTTCTTCCTAGAATATTCCCCAGTTTCTCCGCCACGAGGCGTAGATGTATATCTTATTTTTGTCAATATCTCTACTTCTAGGAGTCCGATTTGAAAAATTCCTTCTTTGTTGGATAGTGTTTTCCGTGTGACATGTTTTTCATTTAATTTCAAAATTTTCAAGTAATTCATAGATTTTCCGCTAGGGGGCGTAAAGGTAAATTGCGTTTTCCCCTATATCTCTGATTCTACATCTCCGATCTGAAAAATTCTTTCTGCACCGGATACAGCTCCTGATGGGAAATCGTTTGCACATAATTTCTAATTTTTGTAAAAAAATGGTTTGGCCTCCAGGGGGCGTAAACCTTAATTTCCGCTTCTGATTATTTGCAGCAAATTATGAGTTTCTAAATTCTCGATTGAAAATAACGTCATTTATAGACTGATACTACTCATGCCGACAAACTTTTTAGAAACATTTTCTTCTTATAGTAGTGCACGGTTTCTACGCCAGGGGGCGTGATGTATATCTTATTTTTGTCAATATCTCGACTTCTAAGAGTTCGATTTAAAAAATTCCTTCTTTTTTGGATAGTGTTTCTAGTGTGACATGATTTTCTTATAAATTCAAAAATTTTCAAGTAATTCATAGACTTACCGCTAGGGGCGTATAGGTAAATTGCGTTTTTTCCTATATCTCTGCTTCTAAATCTCCGATCTGAAAAAATCTTTCTGCACCGGATACAGCTCATGATCGGAAATCGTTTGCACTTATTTTCAAATTTTTGTAAAAAATTGTTTGGCCACCAGGTGGCGTAAGTCTTAATTTCCGCTTCTGATGTATTTGCAGCAAAATATGAGCTTCTAAAATCTCGAATGAAAAAAAAGTCTTTTGTGGACCGATACTACTCATATCGACAAAAATTTTAGGAACATTTTTTCTTGAAATAATGCATGGTTTCTACGCCAGGGGCGTAGATGTATATCTTATTTTTGTCAATATCTCTACTTCTAAAAGTTCGATTTGAAAAATTCCTTCTTTGTTGGATAGTGTTTCCGATGCTTCTTAGTGTTTCCGATTCCTTCTTTGTTGGATAGTGTTTCCGATTCTTTGTTGGATAGTGTTTCCAATTTATCACTGTGCGCCGTAGCGCACAGTGATAAATTGCGTTTTCTGCTCCTAAAACTCCGATTTGAAAAATTCTTCCTGTATCGCATACAAGACCTGACGGAAAATAGTTTTCACGTAATTTCTAATGTTTGGTAAAAAATGGTTTGGCCACCAGGGGTCATAAGTGTTAATTTCTACATCTGATGTATTTTTAGCAAAATCTGGGCTCCTGAAAACTCCACTAAATTTTTTTTTCTTGGACCGATACCGCTCATATGGATAAACCTTTTGCGAATACTTTCTTCCTAAAATAATACATGGTTTTCCCACCAAGGGGCGTAAAGTCACATCTTATTTTTGTCGATAACTCTGTTTCTAAGAGTTTGTAAGCTCACGATTCCGTTTACAGCAATATCTGAGGGATTAAAGACCCGATTGAAAAACTTCTTTCTTCCGTCAGATACTATTGCTTTCCATACCGGTTCCATTGACTTTGAATAGCTTTGATAAATTTAATTTGCGTCAGAACGGATTCAAAAAACGTGCGTATTACACCCGAAAATTCGGTGTCATCTTTCTTGTTTAATATATGATTATTAGGATGGGTCACGCGGAAATTTCGTTTCCTAAAAGAAACCCAAATGATGTGCTTGTCATGTTGTCCTGGTTATCTCTTTCCCTGCAGTCAGAAGCCCGGAATCAAATATATGATGAACATTAAGACACTGAAGTGAGAAAATTTTAAATAACTGAACCTACTAAAGCGCTTTTGTTTACATTGTTGAATACTTCTTATTTTTATTTCTTTTTATCCTATTTTATCACCATGGGAAAGTTTACTTTTATTTTACCAGCTCGGAGTGTTTTTTGTAGCATGCTAAGTGGATTAGTTTCTTTCTTACCCTCTTTCTGTCCACAAGCCCACACGCGAACTTAAAACAATGCATTTTCCCTTGAAGCAAATAAGCAAAGAAGAAATCTAGCTAAACAAAAGGTGCTTGCATCCTAAATTCCGTTAAAATGTTTCCATTAGTTTCTTGAAAGCTTTTATAAAGATATTTGTGATTTTACCGTGAAGTAAGTTAACCCGGAGATCTTTGGCACGTTTCCAGAGATAATTGTCCCTTTACATTCGAGGACGACGGTAAAAAATTCCTAGATTCCCGAAAATGGGGCATTCAACCTAGCAACGAATTCAGAGTTGTTTCCTTCTGAAAAGAGGTTTTGGCGCTGTACCATAAAAAAAGCAAGAGCGGGGCAAAGAAAGAAAGAAAAGTGGATCAGAATCTTTGTTCGAGATTCCATTAAATCCCGGATCGCTCCGTTTTATTTTCGTGAATTATTTCAACACCCCCGCTACCTGAATTGCTCAAAGAGATTTTCTGTTTGCTCTTTTTAATCTGCAGGGAATTTTTACGCAGATCATATTAACAAACCTTCTTTCCGTATCGCTGTTTTCTGGTTTCTTAACTGTTACTGAAAAATTATCTTTTTAGACAAATAAATGCCACGGAAGTCAGCGGCGATATTTATTGATTTTAAAATGAGTTTGAACCCTGTGAAAAAAATTATGCGAGCGCAAAATTTGAAAATGATTTTGCGTTCGCTGAAATATAGTTAGATGTAAAATTCGAAATTTCAGGTCCATCAAGGCTCTAAAATTACAAAGATGCCCCCTTTGGAGCAGTGATCTAAGCGCTGGCTTGTGACCATTCGTCTGGGAAAGGGTCCGGGCTAGAATCGCGGTGAGGCATGGATGTTGTGTTTGTCTTACTGCAGCGCTGGCTCTCTTCCTTCCCTGAAGCCAGTGGCCCCAAATTAGGGGCCGGCGACTACTCACTTTTCCCTCAGACTCCCTGTAGTTGGGGACGCAAATGCGTAGATGGTTCCATGTGAAGTCAGCCCGGACGCACTTTGTCCCTTACCCGCATGCAGCAGAAGAATAATGGCAAGCGGGCTGCATTAATTTGCCAGTAACTCTCAAGGGCGCACAGTAGTTTTTGCGGAACTCAACCCGCCATGGGTGGGCGAGAGAGAGAGAGAGAGAGAGAGAGACTGCACATAGTCCATTGAGTTGTTCACGCTGGTTGTTAAACCTTTAATCAAAAGAAAAAAATTGCATAATTATGAACACTTTTTTATTTTTTGTGTACACTGGCGGAAAGTGAAAAAGAACACCAAGAAGGAGACGTCTGATAATAACGAAATTTATACAGCATAATAAGGGAATACAGAGGATAACGTGATCAAAACATTATGGCAAAATACAGCTGTATTTGCTGGTAAACTAAAAAATAACATTTCCATGTAACATGGTTAGTACGAGGTTGAACCACCATGAACTGCGTCACACTGTGCAATTCTGGCATGGAGTCTGTCGTACAGATGTTGGATGTAAGTTTTGGGTATTGAGTTCCAGGCATCCTCAACCTGGACGCGTAAATCGGGGATGGTCGTGGCTGGCCGTGGAGACCGGATAAGTCGTTGTCCCATAAAATCCCACACGTGCTCAATCTGGGATAAATCCGGTGAATGTACAGGCCATGGAAGTTGTCTCAAACACTGAAGTGCATGTTGCATTGCACGTGCCGTGTGTGGGAGTGCGTTATCTTGCTGGAAAAGACCACGATGGACCGACCTTACAAATGGCACAACAACGAGCTGAATGATGTTGTTGATGTAGGAGGTGCTGTTTAACGTACCCGGTACAAACACTAGTTGTGTACGGGAGTGATAGCTGATCGCTCCTCACACCAGGAGACCAGGTGTAGGCCCTGTGTGTCGCTGGCGGATGCAAGAATTGTGGAAACGCTCCCCTGTGCGTCTGCGAACACGCATACGGCCATCGGAGGCTCCCAAGCAGAATCTGCTTTCATCGCTGAACACGACAGATCGCCATTACGTTCTCCAGTGAAGACGTTGGCGACACCACTGCAGCCGTTCCTGACGGTGGGCTGGAGTCAGAGGTACACATGCCAGAGGCACACGTGCACGTAGTCCTGCATCCAGTAGACGGTTGCAGATTGTTCGCACAGTCACCTCAGGTGCAACGGAAGCTCGGATTTGCGTCGCAGTGGATGTTCTGCTTGACAACGCCGCTCTTCTTATGCGTCGATCGGTCCGCTTATCAGTCCGTCTGTGACTCCCGGTTCCACGTCTTCTCGTATGGGAATGTTCCTCAGACTATCTACGCCACCATCGTACCACCACCGATACTTCCCGTCCAATTCGCTCCGCAATACGACGATACGACCTCCCGGCCTCGCGGAGTCCGAGTATACGACCTCGCTCAAAGTCCGATAACTGCTGAAATCCTACACGTCTTCCATGTCCAGGCATTGCAGCTTCAGGGTCTTTGCACGTGTCCGTACGCCGACGACTGATTACATTCACTTCGCCGTACTCCTTAAATACCACCGACGATAATTTGCATATTATGCCGTGCTGTGGCGGAAGCGCTCGCCCGTTGGTCCCGAAATTAACATCACACCTACATAAACTCGCCCCCATTAACATATGAAAATTTCATGATCGTCCGCCAATTCCTTCTTGGTGTTCTTTTTTCACTTTTTGCCAGTATATTAACTGTGTGATATTAATTCTTTTAACATTAAACTAGGTCGTATAGTAACAGTTCATCTGGTAGATAAGTCTAGCACTGAAGAAGTTTACCTTAAAACGAAGTGCACAGTCTTAGCATAAATACTGTCACAAACGTTTGACAGATGGCGTGTGACCCGGTGCGCAACGTTACCGACAAGCCAGGAGGCATGAACCAGCTAGCGAATCATTGTGCGTTCAGTCACAGAGGAGATAACAGCTTCGTGAAGTACTTGCCATGGAGTGGGGCGATTATAAGAATCGTGTTGCTGTAATATCGTTTCACAAAGTTAGAAAATCAGCTTCCGAGATTTTCAACATGCTGAAGAAGCTGGAAATCAGCGGAATGCTTGTCTACCGGATCATAAAAAAGGTTCCTTTTGACTGGGACCGTAGCTGTCCACCCCAAAAAGGGTCGCTGCGTACCGTGAGGACGTGAGGACTTCTTGCCTGGTGAAAACCGTGGCATCCCGTATTCGATAAAATCCTGTCAGGAAACAATCAGTGGTAGCTCGTGAGATGAACATTTCAAGAATGTCGATGTCACGCGTGCTGCGGGGTGACCTAAGTGTACCGGCGACGTACAGGGCACTTCCTCACACCACAATTGAAGCAGCAGAGGGTGCTAGAAGCGAAACGTTTACTGCAGCGTTACCCAGACAATTGCCACAGACAGATCCTTTTCCCTGATGGAAAAAATCGCTATTGAAGAGGCTTTCAACCGCTAAAATGACAGGGTGTATGCATCAACCACATGAAAGACTCAGGAGAAAGCTCCTAGGATCATGAGGGGCCATCATCCTGCTTCTGTCATGATTTGGTGGGGAGTCTCCTTCGAGGGTACCATGGAGTTCCATTTCTGTGAGAAAGGAGGGAAAACATCCCCTAAAGTCTATCAGGACAGGGTTTTTGAGCAAGTGGGCAAAAATGTGAGTCACACCCACTTCCAAGACGGACAGGGGAGCTTTCAGCAGGATTCCGCACCTGCCCACGAGTCCAAGTCAACCCAGGAGTGGCTGCAAGCGAATTTCCCAGACTTCATTTCTCCAGCTGATTGGTCTTATAGCAGCCTAGACCTCAACCCATTTGACTACAAGTTGTGCACCCCACTGGAGGACGTGGCCTACAGAAAGCGACACTCCAGTATTGACAGTCTAAAACGCTTTTTTGTGTGGGTAGTTTCAGCTTTCCCTGTGGGAAACCCTGCCTAATGGTATGGATGAGTGCGGTGGCGGTCATAATATCGACGGTCAAAATATCGACAATCACAATGTCGGCACCATAATGTCGACAATCAAAATGTCGGCACCATAATGTCGACACTCAAAATGTAGACACGATCATAATGTCGAATATCATAATGTCGACACGGTAATAATGTCGACAAGGTCTAGAAAATGTCCGCGTGTAGACGGCTTTTGGATGGGGTCGGGGCCCGGCGTCCAGGAGCCCCCATACAAAATTTTCGTAAAATCTACAGTTTTCAATTTAGAACCACCAAATTTGGAATACATTCTCATGGTACTCCAACTTAGTCTGTAGACGGTTTTTTGGAAGGGATCGGGGCCCGGTGTCAGGAACCCCCGATCCAAAATTCTTGTCAAATTAACAGTTTCCAATTTAGAACCACCAAATTTGGTATACTACCTCATGGTACTCTAATTAAACGTTAGGTGGTTTTTGGAACGGAACGGAGCCCGGGATTAAGGGGGCCACATATAAAATTTTCGTATAATCTACAGTTTTCAATTTAGAGCCACGAAATTTGGTATACTATCTCATGGTACTCTAATTTCGACGGTAGATAGTTTTTGGAAAGAGTCGGGGCTCGTGGTCAAGAGCCCCCTTTTATATAAAATTTTCCTAAAATCTACAGTTTTTTATTTAGAAGCACCAAATTTGGTATACTATCTTATGGTGCTCTAATTTAGTCCGCAGACGGTTTTTGGACAGGGTCGGGGCCCGGGGTCAAGGGCATCCCATACAAATTTTTCGTGAAATCTTCAGTTTTCAATTTAGAAGCACCAAATTCGGTATTCTATCACATGGTACTCTAATTTAGACGGTAGATGGTCTTTGGAAGGGGTCGGGGCCCGGGGTCAAGGGGGCCCCATACAAAATTTTCATAAAATCTATAATTTTCAATTTAGAACCACCAAATTTGGTACACTATTTCATGGTACTCTAACTTAGGCCGCAGATGGTTTTTGGATAGGGTCCGTGCCCGGAGTCAAGGGTGCCCCATACAAAATTTTCGTAAAATTACTGTTTTCAATTTAGAACCACCAAATTTAGTATACAATCTCATGGTACTCTAACTTAGACGGTAGATAGTTTTCGTAACGGGTCGGGACCCGGGGTCAAGGGGCCCTCATACAAAATTTTCGTAAAATATTAAGTTTTCAATTTGGAACCACCAAATTTGGTACACCACAGTTTTCAGTTTAGAGCCACGGAATTTGGTATACTAGAGCCGCCAAATTTGGTATATTATCTCATGGCACTCTAATTTAGACGGTAGACGGGTATTTGGAAGGGGTCGGGGCCTGTGGTTAATGGGCCCCCATACAAAATTTCTGTAAAATTAACAGTTTTCAATTTAGAACCACCGAATTTTGTATACTATACTATGGTACTCTAACTTAGACCGTAGACGGTTTTTGGAAGAGGTCGTGGCTCGGGATCAAGAGGCCCCTATACAAAATTTTCGTAAAATCTACCGATTTCAATTTAGAACCACCAAATTTGGCATACTATCTCATGATACTCTAACTTAGACCGTAGACCGTTATTGGAAGGGGTCATGGCCCGGTGTCCAAGCCCTCTCTTAAAAAAAACATTTTCGTAAAATCTACAGTTTTCAATTTAGAACCACGAAATTTGGTCTAATATGTCATGGTACTTTCTCTCTTAGACGGTACACGGTTTTTGGAATGGATTGATGCCCTGCGTAAAGGGTCCGCATTCAAAACGTCTGTAGAAAGTTCCATTTTTTACTCTTAAGAACTGCAACAGAATTCAGCACTCCGATACCCGACTTACGGTCTAAGTGAGATGCCGTAGTTAACAATAAAATGCAAAAATATCCGGTTAATGATGCATTAAAAACACACACAAATTAATAAACGCTAGCTTTCACCACCAACGGACGGTTTATCTGGCAAAAATACAATGTAATGTGAATAGAGAGTTTCAGATATTCAAAATTCGAAACGGTAAGAAAAAGGCGATCAATGCCAAGTCGCATGCACGCGACATCACATAGGTACAGAACTAAAAAAAAAAACGAAAACCGAGCCACCCCCTTAACTTTGGAACCATTTGCCGCAGATAAACAAGTTAGGTACCTTTCGAAAGAACTCGAAAGGAACTATCTGGTGATACACAGAAATATGCAAATTAGGCTAATTAACTCACTATATCGGAATTTTTCCACATAAGGGGTATGTTATTTTATACGCATTCATTTAGCACATGGAAGACCCCCAAAATTTTAAATATTGTCCAAATCGCATGATTAATAGCGAAGATATTTGCAAATAAAGTTAGAGGGGTCATTTGCAAATAAGTTAGAGGGGTCTAGCTACATCTGGGAAACACACCTGGAATGTTTCCTTCCCTGCAAGAAGCGTGATAATGCTGAAAAGTCTGCGTCTTGCCTGAACCTCCGAGAAATTGAATGCAAAGTACGGAAGAGCAAAGGCCCTGACACGATACGATCTTTTTTTACAAAAGACGTTCTAAAAAACCCAATACCAAACACCACACCAATACCTCGACCTGCGGTCTAAGTCAGAGGCCGTAGATAACAAATTTTGTATGCGGGCCCCGACACCTTCCAAAAAAAAATCTAGGGACTACGTTAGAGTACTATGATGTAGTACATCAAATTTTGTGGTTCTAAATCGAAAATCGTTGATTTTACGCAAATTTTGTATGGAAACTCCTGTCCCCGGGGCCCCGAGCCCTTCCAAAAGCCACCTACTGTAGAAGTTAGAGTTCCATGAGATAGTATTCCAAATTTGGTGGTTCTAAATTAAAAACGGCAACTGCAGATTTTAGGAAAATTTTGTATTGGGGCCCTTGATCCTGGGCCCTGACCACTTCCAAAAACTAGCTACGGACTAAGTTAAAGTACCATAAGATAGTATAACAAATTTGGTGGTTCTGAATTGAAAATTGTAGATTTTACGAAACTTTAGTTGCTGGGGAGGTGGGGGATTCCTGACCCCGAACCCCAACCTCTTCCAATAACCGTCTAAGGTTTAAGTTATAGCACCATGAGATAGTATAACAAATTTGGTGGTGCTAAATACAAAACTCTAGATTTTAGAAACTATTTGTATGGGAGCCCCTGACTCCTTCCAAAAACCGTCTACAGACTCAGTTAGAGTGCCCTGAGATTGTGTACCGAATTTGGTGGTTCTAAATTGAAAACTTTTCTGTTTCTTGAGAAGCTGCCACTCTGTGGTCACACGTAGAGATTTGTTTCTCCTATCACCGAATATTTCTGTAAATATGTTATGTAGTTCTGCCTATCAGTACGGTTCAATTTTTGTTTCATGGGCAACCGCCTTCTCCTGGTAATATTAAGCATTTTCTCCCACGACACTGATTACTTCTGTTATTCTGCTGAAAATTTTGTGCCTATCAGTTCTGTGAAACTTCTGTATACTGAGAAGTCGTCCTTTCCTGGTACCATTATGTGTTCTTCTCTCATGTTTCCGAATATTTTTGAAAATACGTTGCGAATTGTTTCTACCATTACAGTCAAATTTCTAAATACTGTTGCACATGTTAGTTCTTTCTCACCCATGGTCTTTTATCTTTTATGTGAATTAGTACCATATGCATGTTTATTCTTGAGTATGGTAGTAATGCTTGATTGGAATTTGTGCATAGCATAGAATTAAATCTTTCCCTGTTTACAATACTGTTGGTATACATTTTCATTTGTATCGCTCGAGTCTTATTGTCTGCCTCTCCATCGCCCTACGTGGCGAAATAATTTTATGATTTTAACAATAATTTGCTTTACGTTTCACTGGAACTTTCCAGTTGATGTATACACCACTGTATTTATTGGAAGAATTCCACTGTCATGTACATAGAAGTGTTATTTTTAATGACGAATAAAGACAATTTTGAAATGTAGATTTTACGAAAATTTGTATGGGGGGCCCTTGACCCCCGCCCCAGACCACTTCCAAAAACCGTGTACCGTCTAAGTTAGAGTACAATGCTGACATTTTTTTGGACCCTGTCGGGATTTTGACTGTCGACATTTTGAACTTGACGACATCATGACAGTGTCGACATTTTGACCATGTCGAAATTTTGATTATCGATATTTTTCCCTTGTCGACATTTTAACTGTCAACATTTTGTACCACAACCGATGAGTGGCCACAGAGACTGAAGGCTTGTGTGAAGGCGAAAGGATGCCACATTGAAAAGTGATTGGTGCCATGTATTCAGAAGTGTGTTGCTTACGTCACGTTATAGACATATTAAAATATCTTTAAATTTCTTCTGTTATTTCATTGAATACTTAGTAACAGTATTTATGGTAAGACTAGCTACGCGTTATGTTTCTGATTGCAATCATGTATACTAGGTTCGCTCCACAGGCAAAAGTTGCCCAATGAGCTCTTTTACCCAGAAGCTCTGCAACAGAAAGTTCCTGGAAAGTCTGCGACAGATAGCACAGTGACACAAATATAATATACTCAAAACAAGAGAGAAAATAACTGACCGTCTTGTATTTCTTCTACCTAAAAAAAGGTCTAACCTAGGTACACACAGTTGCAATGATGGTTAGAATCAAGGACCCTCTGGCCCACTTTACCTAGAATTTTGCCTCCATTTTGAAACTGAAACACGAAGATTTATGGAACAAAATTATATTTAAAAAGACAGAGGCATCCCAAGAAAAAAAAATTACAATTACATTACGGGAAAAATTCTCCCTGCCTTCAGCTTCCGTTTTCAAAAGGTTTTGCCTCCATTTCAAACTTGCGGGGG
Source organism: Macrothele yani (assembly GCA_039090855.1). Lineage (NCBI taxonomy): Eukaryota > Metazoa > Arthropoda > Arachnida > Araneae > Macrothelidae > Macrothele > Macrothele yani. The sequence goes on from CM077030.1 coordinate 153,932,947, forward strand.
AAATGTTTTCTTCCGTCCAACTTTCGTTTTCGGAATATTTTCCACTATTTTCAATTTCAGATACAAACAATTTTCTACTAAAATGATATTTAACGAACATACAGGGCAGAGAGGGAATTCCCTTGAAAAATAATTTAAGATTACTGGGTTCCGTTGAACTGCCTTTTTCGAAAATTGCGGCCTCCATTTTCAAACTGAAACATAAACATTTCTGCGACAAAATGATATTTAAAAACAATACCAGACAATCCTCTACTGGAACATCAAGGAAACATCGCGAGAAAAAATTACGAATACAGAAGAAAACTTCATTCCGTCTAACTTCCGTTTTAGAAAATTTGGAAATACGGAAAACCTGCATCCTTGACCGGGAGTCCACAAGAGAGTATTCAACAAGGTTCTAGGGATAACGGTTTTTTTCTGCAAGCACAGAATAACAGTTCTGGAGGTATCGCTTTTGTCTACAGGACCAAAATAAATCTGCAACGTACGTCGTCTGTCGCCACGATTCTGCTACGGGCCCAGAAGGAAACGGAGAAAACGTTTTTAAACACAAAAGAATGTTCTGGAAGAATATCTGGTGTCTTACAGATTTGAGAAAAGTCTACGTTTTTCACTTTTTAGTGTCAGCTCTGAAATTTAGGTACCAAGTGTCCCATAGGAAGACAAAATATTGCTGCCGTTTTGGAGGTTTAACGACCACCGTGAGCGACTCCGTGGGTTATAAGCAGTCGCCCGTCTTTATTACAGAGCCACTGGTTCTAGGGAAGAAAAAGCCAGTGCAGGAAGAAAAACACGGCATTCATACTTCATCGGGATTCGAACCCGGACCCTCAGTGGACGAATCGACAGAGTCCTGAACCACTGATGTGGTACAAAAATATACTTTAGCCAGTCATGCATGTTCCAACGAAAACTTATAGTCAATGACAGCAGGTATCACTTTCCAATTGTGACCTTAGGAATTGGCCAACCTGGTGGCAATGATGGTCTAAGCGTTAGTTCTTGATCATTCGTCCAACTTGGCCCCGGCTTCCAGACCCGGATGTTGCAAGGCTAGTGTGTTTATCTTACAGCACTGGCCTTTTCCCTTTCCCAGAATAATTGGCCAGAAATTACCGACGAACGATTGCGTATAGTCAATGGATTTGCTCACAGTGGTCGTGAAATCGCGAAATACTGTAAAATATATATTGGGATGGAAAGAAAGTAATGTCCAATGATAAGGTACCCGAAGACGAAGCCCTGGCCTCGCCGCACATTGGCCACTGAGATTGCTCAGCACGCCGGCATGACAAGAGCAGGTAGTTAGTATAAATCAGTGGTAGTTAGCTTTCAGAATGAGAAGAGTGTAAGCACCAGCCAACATGGAAGTGTACAAAAGCACTTTCTCCCTTTCATGCTGATTCGGCACAAATGTACGATACCTGGATTATGTACGTTATCATAGCTTGTAGAAGTTACCTGGACAGGAGCGGGTATATCGTTGGATAAATCTGGATCGTGGGCCAGTGCGTTACATATTGAGGTGCGCCACGCAATACATTTGACAAAAGCCGTTTTATTGGGTTGGAAAGAATGTAGAGTCCGATGACGAGGTACCTGAAGAGCTGCACCAAAAGCCCTGGCCAAGGCGCGCAATGGCCACTGAGATTCGCAGAACACCGCCATGACATCAGCAGGTAGGTGGCCTACGTCAGTGGCAGTTAGCCGTCAGAAAGCGATGAGTGTGAACGCCAGTTAACTTGAATGTTGACAAGGAGCACATCCGCCATTTCATTCTGTATGAGATTCATCACTGCAGCAATCCCCGCAAATGCTGTAAGGAGCATTACCAGTGTGTACCTCAATGTCATGTCACATCATCAGTGTTCTTGTTGGTTTGAATAAGAGAGAAGCATGCAAATATCTCCGTATGCAACAAGTCGTGTGCTTTTCATGTAATGCCTTTCCCATCCTTCCACATAAATCTCATAGAAGTCGTTAAACTGAGATGTAAGATAGGACAACGCTGGTCTGGACTCCAAGTGTCATATTACTGACTACGAGCATGCCGGGTGGCGGACATTCGAACAACACAATTCATCTCTTTACATAACGACATTACTCACAATGTCTTCTACAAACAGCATGTCCTGAAAACCCCTTTTTCCGTCGATGCTGAAAGTTCCAGAGAGTTGCCTAATTGATATACCTGTGCCTAGCTGGCATGCTCTGGATAATTTCGTCGATGCTGGAAGCTCCAAAAAGTAGCCTACCTGATATCCCTTTGCCTAGCTAACATGATCTTGATAATTCCGTCGATGCTGGAAGCTCTAAATAGTTGCCTACCTGATATTACTGTGCCTAGCTGACATGATCTGGATAATTATTTCGAGACTGGAAGCTCCAAAGTGATTCCTACCTGATATCCCTGTGCCTAGATGACATGCTCTAGATAATTCCGTCGATGCTGGAAGCTCCAAAGTGTTCCCTACCTGATATCCCTGTGCCCAGTTGACATGCTCTGAATAATTCCGTCGATGCTGGAAGCTTCAAACAGTTGCCTACCTGATATCGTTGGGCCTAGCTGGCATGATCTGGATAATTCCGTCGATGCTGGAAGCTCGAAAGTGTTGCCTACCTGATATCCCTGTGCCTAGATGACATGCTCTGGATAATTCCGTTGATGCTGGAAGCTTCAAACAGTTGCCTATCTGATATCGTTGTGCCTAGCTGACATGCTCTGGATAATTCCGTCGATGCTGGAAGCTTCAAACAGTGGTCTGCCTGATATCGTTGTGCCTAGCTGACATGCTCTGGATAATTCCGTTGATGCTGGAAGCTTCAAACAGTTGCCTATCTGATATCGTTGTGCCTAGCTGACATGCTCTGGATAATTCCGTCGATGCTGGAAGCTTCTACCTGATATCGTTGTGCCTAGCTGACATGCTCTGGATAATTCCGTTGATGCTGGAAGCTTCAAACAGTTGCCTATCTGATATCGTTGTGCCTAGCTGACATGCTCTGGATAATTCCGTCGATGCTGGAAGCTTCAAACAGTGGTCTACCTGATATCGTTGTGCCTAGCTGACATGCTCTGGATAATTCCGTCGATGCTGGAAGCTTCAAACAGTGGTCTACCTGATATCGTTGTGCCTAGCTGACATGCTCTGGATAATTCCGTCGATGCTGGAAGCTTCAAACAGTGGTCTACCTGATATCGTTGTGCCTAGCTGACATGCTCTGGATAACTCCGTTGATGCTGGAAGCTTCAAACAGTGGTCTGCCTGATATCGTTGTGCCTAGCTGACATGCTCTGGATAATTCCGTTGATGCTGGAAGCTTCAAACAGTTGCCTATCTGATATCGTTGTGCCTAGCTGACATGCTCTGGATAATTCCGTCGATGCTAGAAGCTTCAAACAGTGGTCTGCCTGATATCGTTGTGCCTAGCTGACATGCTCTGGATAATTCCGTTGATGCTGGAAGCTTCAAACAGTTGCCTATCTGATATCGTTGTGCCTAGCTGACATGCTCTGGATAATTCCGTCGATGCTGGAAGCTTCAAACAGTGGTCTACCTGATATCGTTGGGCCTAGCTGACATGCTCTGAATAATTCCGTCGATGCTGGAAGCTTCAAACAGTTGCCTACCTGATATCGTTGGGCCTAGCTGGCATGATCTGGATAATTCCGTCGATGCTGGAAGCTCGAAAGTGTTGCCTACCTGATATCCCTGTGCCTAGATGACATGCTCTGGATAATTCCGTTGATGCTGGAAGCTTCAAACAGTTGCCTATCTGATATCGTTGTGCCTAGCTGACATGCTCTGGATAATTCCGTCGATGCTGGAAGCTTCAAACAGTGGTCTGCCTGATATCGTTGTGCCTAGCTGACATGCTCTGGATAATTCCGTTGATGCTGGAAGCTTCAAACAGTTGCCTATCTGATATCGTTGTGCCTAGCTGACATGCTCTGGATAATTCCGTCGATGCTGGAAGCTTCTACCTGATATCGTTGTGCCTAGCTGACATGCTCTGGATAATTCCGTTGATGCTGGAAGCTTCAAACAGTTGCCTATCTGATATCGTTGTGCCTAGCTGACATGCTCTGGATAATTCCGTCGATGCTGGAAGCTTCAAACAGTGGTCTACCTGATATCGTTGTGCCTAGCTGACATGCTCTGGATAATTCCGTCGATGCTGGAAGCTTCAAACAGTGGTCTACCTGATATCGTTGTGCCTAGCTGACATGCTCTGGATAATTCCGTCGATGCTGGAAGCTTCAAACAGTGGTCTACCTGATATCGTTGTGCCTAGCTGACATGCTCTGGATAACTCCGTTGATGCTGGAAGCTTCAAACAGTGGTCTGCCTGATATCGTTGTGCCTAGCTGACATGCTCTGGATAATTCCGTTGATGCTGGAAGCTTCAAACAGTTGCCTATCTGATATCGTTGTGCCTAGCTGACATGCTCTGGATAATTCCGTCGATGCTAGAAGCTTCAAACAGTGGTCTGCCTGATATCGTTGTGCCTAGCTGACATGCTCTGGATAATTCCGTTGATGCTGGAAGCTTCAAACAGTTGCCTATCTGATATCGTTGTGCCTAGCTGACATGCTCTGGATAATTCCGTCGATGCTGGAAGCTTCAAACAGTGGTCTACCTGATATCGTTGGGCCTAGCTGACATGCTCTGGATAATTCCGTTGATGCTGGAAGCTTCAAACAGTTGCCTATCTGATATCGTTGTGCCTAGCTGACATGCTCTGGATAATTCCGTTGATGCTGGAAGCTTCAAACAGTGGTCTACCTGATATCGTTGGGCCTAGCTGGCATGATCTGGATAATTCCGTCGATGCTGGAAGCTTCAAACAGTGGTCTACCTGATATCGTTGTGCCTAGCTGACATGCTCTGGATAATTCCGTTGATGCTGGAAGCTTCAAACAGTGGTCTACCTGATATCGTTGTGCCTAGCTGACATGCTCTGGATAATTCCGTTGATGCTGGAAGCTTCAAACAGTTGCCTATCTGATATCGTTGTGCCTAGCTGACATGCTCTGGATAATTCCGTTGATGCTGGAAGCTTCAAACAGTTGCCTATCTGATATCGTTGTGCCTAGCTGACATGCTCTGGATAATTCCGTCGATGCTGGAAGCTTCAAACAGTGGTCTACCTGATTTCGTTGTGCCTAGCTGACATGCTCTGGATAATTCCGTCGATGCTGGAAGCTTCAAACAGTGGTCTACCTGATATCGTTGTGCCTAGCTGACATGCTCTGGATAATTCCGTTGATGCTGGAAGCTTCAAACAGTTGCCTATCTGATATCGTTGTGCCTAGCTGACATGCTCTGGATAATTCCGTCGATGCTGGAAGCTTCAAACAGTGGTCTACCTGATATCGTTGTGCCTAGCTGACATACTCTGGATAATTCCGTCGATGCTGGAAGCTTCAAACAGTGGTCTACCTGATATCGTTGTGCCTAGCTGACATGCTCTGGATAATTCCGTCGATGCTGGAAGCTTCAAACAGTGGTCTACCTGATATCGTTGTGCCTAGCTGACATGCTCTGGATAATTCCGTTGATGCTGGAAGCTTCAAACAGTGGTCTACCTGATATCGTTGTGCCTAGCTGACATGCTCTGGATAATTCCGTTGATGCTGGAAGCTTCAAACAGTTGTCTACCTGATATCGTTGTGCCTAGCTGACATGCTCTGGATAATTCCGTCGATGCTGGAAGCTTGAAAGTGTTGCCTACCTGTTATCCCTGTGCCTAGATGACATGCGTAGATAATTTCGTCGATGCTGGAAGCTCCAAAGAGTTGCCTACCGGATATCTCTGTGCCTAACGCACATGCTCGGGATAATTCCGTCTGAATTCTACCAATCGTTCTTCCCTCGCCGCTGAAAATCATAGATATTATTGTGACGTACCTACCTCAGAAGCAAGTCACAATCGTATCTATGATTCTCATGTATCGTGTTCTGTTGCTGAAGTGAATTATTCTGAGCCTGACCGTTCGCCGATCCTTAAAGAAGGTCCTCTGGATACTGCTGTGGACTCATGTAGTACGTCTACCGCAGGTTCTCTCGCTTTACCTAATCCTATAACAATAGTCTCACGACCACCTTACAAATTGTTGACGTGTGGTTCTGATGATTCTGAGCTCCGGGAAACGTATGTTCGCTCATATTGGTGTACCTGAGACTCACCTTTTGACTTGGTTCCCCCGCAGCTTGTGTTTCAGTCATCGTATCAATCGACGTTGCATTCTTTTGACGCTGAAGATTCTATAGTTTCAGCTTCTTGTGATCTAAGGGATGTTGCATGTTTTTATGTAGCACCTGATGAGTCCTTCCTTGGCACTGTCTGTATCCGTGCAAGTTGTCCACCACAGCGTCCCGATTATCAAAGGGAACCGAGATTTGTTGAGTATTTGGATTATCTTCCCATTTATTATCTTCTTTATCTTGACGATCGGAATTTCCGCGCATCTTATATGACTCACAGGGTGGCCCACTTACTCTATGTTCGCCCCACTTACTGCTTTCTGAGACTTAGTTCTTGCTCATTATAAACCTTGACGTCATTACAGCCCTACGAGGAAGTGAGACACATTTTGATTTATTTTGTTTCTGCGTATGTGTTCTTGTGCGACCTTGTTATGCAGCTGTCCAGAGATCAATACTGGTCACAGGTCACTAAGTCGACAATATCTTGCGGGTCAAATGAGTCGGGTCAAGGTACTCCTGCCCCGATTTCGACCCGGTTTTATTTCCGCTTTATTTTTGAGAAGAAAAAAATTTTTCAAGGAACCCTTCAGGTCTTTAAAATAATACTTCGCCACCTCGATGGCCTAGTGGTCTAAGCGATGACTTCTGACCGTTCGTCCGAGATGGGTCCGGGTTTGAATCCCGGTGAGATATGAATGTGGTGTTTGTCTTAAGGCACTGGCTATCTCCCTTCCCTGGAACCAGTAACATTAAATTAGGGACGGGCGTGTGCTTATAGCCCATTGAGTTGCTCACAGTGGTGGTAAAAACCTGATCGAAAAAAAAAAAAGAATACTTCAGAGCTGCAGAGTGTGATCCAGGAACTTGCTGACACGAGTAAAGAAAGGGGATTAAAACTGAACTTTCAGAAGATAAAACTGAAGTACAATGCTTTTACAAGGAATGGATATTTATCAATTGATGATAACTAATTCCTACAATTACTTTGGGAAGCAGATATTAAGCTTGCATTGATGAATAAATTAATTGGCGTAAATATTTCTTTGGAGAGTTTTTGGAAGAAACAGTACAATTATTAAGAGCAAAATGCCATTATGTCTTAATTCTTAACTGCCCAGGTCTTTTGTTTGTCACATATCAACCCACGTCCGCTCTCTCACACCGCCACATTTTTATCGTTTACTTCATGTTAACTTTTTAGTTTTTATATATATTTTAATATTTTTGAGGATCGTTTATTTTTAAAATAATACAGAACTTAAAAATAACCGTAATAAAGCCCGTACGAGGGTTATTCAGGGTTAAAAGAAACGTGTTTAATCAATACATCCTTCTAGTATTTACGCACGGAGTAAAGACGTGGACCTTAACTAAAAAAGACATACAAAGACTGAGTTGTCTACATGCAGACAACTCGAAACAGCATGGAGATATGCATGCTAGGTGTAACCAAGATAGATAAAAAGGGGAACTCGTGGATAAGAAAAATAACAAGATTGGAAGATCTCACGATCATAATAAAATCTCTGAAATGGCAATGAGCTGGACATAATGCCAGGAAAACGGACAACTGATGAAAACCCGAAATTTTAGACTGGATTTCAAGAGACAGGAAAAGACCCAGAAGACCAAGTGGGAGATGAGTGGATGGAGGAGACTGGCCCAAGGCTGTCCGTTGTTAAAAACATTTGGGGCGACCTTCAGTGGATTGATAACGAATGATGTTGATTTATTCGAATTTATACTTCAAAGAAGATTTGTCCGGGTCAGGTCAGGCTCGGGTTTAAATATGTGAGGGCCGGGACCGGGTCCAAAAGTTTTGACCCGTTTGCAACTCTGCAGCTGTTGTGAGAGTACGTCAAAGCTGTGATTGCTCCCTTGTGACTTAGTATACTTTTTATGGCCCCTGTACTGTGCTATTCATGTTGCAATGTTTTGAGTTATTTTTTTTTTCTGTCTCGGAGTGGTATTTTGTTCATTTTGTAAATCAGCAGTTGGCTGCGTGCATGTATTCAAATTTTATATAGTTAAGGTAATCACAATTTTTCTGTAGTTACAATTTTATTACTATCTGTTTTTGACGTGAATACGTCTTTAAAATCAGACCAGTACGGAAAGTTGAGCGTCACGAAAACATGGGCATTGAGTTCGGTCTAATAATGTCTATGTTATCGACGTGAACCAAACCAACCTAGTGTCATTCGATAGCTAATGGAACAAAGACTTGTTAGCGACCTCGAGTTCGCGCTATGCAATAAGATGGGGGGGGGAGGGTTGTCATGTTTTTGGGGACCTTCCGCGTCGTCGGGTCATCTCCAAATCAGTATTACTCGGAACTGCAAAGCGCTACGACGTCAAAATTAGTCTCAAACGAAAGCTAACGTCGAGATCTGTCGATTTAAGACATTAGAAGTGAAATCGAATACAGTATTGGTTGTGAAACTTTGGATCGCAGTTGAAACATTTTATAAATTTCACAATGTCGGTATATACTTGTCGAAAAACCAAATAGAAATACATCGAACGTAGTCTACGCGGGCAAAAGAGCAACTCGTGAGCTTTCGATAAACACCGCAATGTCCGCGGCAGAACGGATGAGAAATTATCAGGAGCGAAAGAAAACTGCAACGGCGCGAGCACTTCGTCGGCAGCGACGCACGAACCCATGGACGTGGTGCATGAAAACTATTCTTCCCACGCTTCGGAACACGGAAACGACGAAATGGAAGTGTATTTCGAGAGATCGGCGCGGTTTGAGAAGTGTTCAAGATCGGCGAGTGAATGTTTCGAGAACACGTTTGTGAACAATCCGTTCTGTCATTCGTGCGAGAATTGCGATAGAATGTGGTTTCTGAAGGATTTGTAGCCAGTGAAGCCAAACTATCTGGAATTGCTCGAAAACACATTTCCTGGCGAGAACGTATCGGAGTGTTCTAGTTGTGCAGTACGTGTCGTAAACCATTGGACAGCAACAAGATTCCGAAGTTGTCGCGATCGACCGGTTTCAAGTATCAACCGAAACCGATCGGTTTGCCACCGTTGGATCCGATAAGTACCAGAGTAGTATAAGTATCAGTATAAAGAAGATCATCCCAGACTAGGAGCCTGATTTGGAAACGCCGATCATAATCACCGGCGACTTCAACGTTGATGTGTCGCGAAATCCAGCCTTCACTGATTTCATGCAAAGCGAGTTTCGTCTGAGTTATGTACCGTTTGCTCCGACCACACTCGGCAATATTTGTATCGATTTAACATTCGCTGGAAACATCGATATATCTTGTATGCCACTTGTATCCTACATCTCTTACCATAGACCAATGATTAATAAACTTGTAATTGACTACGAAATCTGTCTTTCTTTCATTTACTAGACCCAAATAAATATATTTTTTCTTTGTTTACTTCTCGTGTTTTCAATAAACTTGGTATGTTTCGACATACCCGAAGTGTTTTATCACTCCGAAGTGACGCACATATCAAAACAGAAAGTTTCAGCGATAAGCCTTTACCAGCGTGGCTCAGTGGGTAAAATATCCGACTCCGGAGGAAAAAAGATATGGGTCTAATACCACCACAGACAGAAAACGGTAGTTTCGTTCTACCGGCGCCCGAGCGTAAAAATCACCTGGCTGTGAGGTTCAGAAAAAAAATGTTAGACACTACTTTCGCAGATCATTCTGGTATGAATGAGAATACCTTTTACTACACTTCAAAATACAGGGGTGGGCAAAAGTAGGTTTACAATTGTGAGTACACTAAACACAGAGTTTATTCTTCTATTATTATTTATTTATTAATTATTGTATTATTTATTTGTACCAAGGCCGTTCCATAAAAAGTGAGAGTAATTATTTTTTTTGAGTTGGCAATAGTGTGGAGGAGAAAACTAACCACGCAGACGACTAACTGATTTAAGGAAGAATCTATGGCAACAGTTATTACCCGTGGCAGATGATCCTGGTTTTGTTATTGCGCAGCTGTTTACGGTACGTATGTATTCCGTTATACAGCTATGGAGTTGAGTGATTCAGAGTTAAGAAGTGAAATGCGTTGAAACGTTTGCTATCGTTTGGGTAAAACAACTTCAGAAACAGTTAATTTAATGAAAACATCTTATAAAGATAAATGTTTGGGTGAGTCAATAATTTTTAGATGGCACCATGATTTCAAATAAGGGCGTTTGTCGGCAGGCATGATTTCAAATAAGGGCGTTTGTCGGCATGATTTCAAATAAGGGCGTTTGTCGGCATGATTTCAAATAAGGGCGTTTGTCGGCAGGCTCCTAGACCTGGTCGACCTGGTCGACCTGAAAGTGATGTTACAGAGCGTATTAGTAACACTGTTTGAGTAATCCTGCAAGAAGACCGACGAATGACGTGTGAAGACATAGCGGCGTCAACTAATATTTCAAAAACGTTGGTACTCCTCATTCTAAGCGACAAATTACTGCTGCATCATGTGTGTTCCAGATGGGTACCTCATCACTTGACGAGAGAACAATTGTTAGACAGAGTTCAGGTGTATCATGAGTGGAAATAAATTATTGCAAAGGATGTAAATTTTGTAACCACAGTAATAACTGCCGATGAAATATGGTTCCACTATTTCGATCCCCTCACGAAGAGTGCAACGACGGTCTGGAAACACACAGGCTCGCCTCCTCCGAAAAAGTCCACCAAACCAAACCATCTGGGAAGGTGGTGATGATAATTTTCTTTTTTCATAAAAGTGTAGTCTAGCACCATGCCGTTCCCCCACAAATTACTGTCAATGGTGAGTATCACACTTCAGTCTAGAAGCTTCTGCGACGACACATATCGAATAAGCGACTGGAACTGGTTTGGCAAGTGAACCCTACACCTTGATAATCCCTTTCACATCTGGCTGTCTGTGTTCAACAGTTTCTTACGAAATGCAGTATTGAAATCATGACATAGCTTGCCTTATGCAGGTCTTTTGTATAAAGCAGTACTTGGACCTATTGTTTTCCATGCAACTGTTACACATGACCTGTATCTTAACATGCTAAAGGACACTGTTTTAACACAATTACAGAGACAGCATGATAATGATGACTTCTTTCAACAAGACGGAGCTCCTCCACACTATGCCGTAACATTGGGTGAGTTTCTTGATAAACGAAAACTCAACAGGTGCTTAGGTCAACGAGGGCTAGGGGAATGGCCACCACGATCACTAGACTTCAACCCAATGGACTCCTTCTTTTGGGGTGTTGTCAGAGATAAAGTCGTTTCACGAAAACCACGTACTGTGTATGATATGATTCGCTGCATAGGAGAAGCATGACAAGAAATTGATGGCAATAAAATACTATGTGCTAAAGCGCGCTACATGAATGTGTAAATAAAGAAGGCCGGCAATTTCAGCACTTACGAGATTGTACTTAAGTGCATTGTTCCATTTTGACATTCTTTTGAGTTAATAAAGCTGAATATATTTCAAATACGTGGAGATAATGTCAATATACGATGTCATCGCTCTGTCCACTTTATTTTGTAAACAACGAATAGCAACTGAAAATTTTTTCAACCGACACCGCTGGGATCGCACCACAGATCTCTCGATAACTAGCCGAGTGCATTCGCTTTACGTTACGGTGCCAACAATTCACAGCGCTATTCGTGGCTTATCACGAATAGCGCTGTGAATTGTTGGCATCGAAAGGCACCACGAAAGGCACCGCTATTCGTGGTTTATCACGGAAAGATAAACCACGAAAGGCACCGCTATTCGTGGTTTATCACGAATAGCGCTGTGAATAGTTGGCATTGTAGCGCAAAGCGAACGCACTCGGCTAGTTATCGAGAGATCTGGGGTTCGATCCCAGCGGTGTCGGCTGAACAATTTTTCAGTTGCTATTCGTTGTTTATAAAATAACGTGAACAGAGCGATGACATCGTATATTGGTTAATAAAGCTGTTGTGATAATTATAACCCGACTGTATTTTCCCATACGAACAACTGTAAACCTACCTCCCCCCCCCCCCTCTGTATGCGTGATGCTTTCTTTTAGGGGAGGGATGTTAGCGACCACTGTGAGCAATTCGATGAGCTATAAGCTGTTTCCCGTCCCTAATTTAAGGTCGATAGTTCCAGGAATGTGAGATAACTAGAGACGTAAGACAGACAACATTCATGCCTCACAGGGATTCGAACCCGGACGCATCTTGAACGAGTGGTCAGCAGTTAGCTTTAAGGGCACTGTACCAGTGAGGAGGCTGTGACGCTTCTTTCACAAATGTCATCTGGAATTAATCAGAACTGTTTCTTCTGCTGATAGCACGGTGTGTCGGCTGACCTGAAATCCTGCGATACACGGTCGAGTCACATTATTGTGACCACCAGCTAATATCCAGAGTAACCGCTATGTGCAGCGCAGACAGCAGCTAGACGTGCTGGAAGTGACTCAATAAAGTGCTGGAAGGTGTTCACAGGTAAGTGGAGCCATGCTGACTGCAGTGCATCTGATAGTTTCTGGAGAGTGCGTGATGGAGGATCCATAGTGCGAACAACACGATATAGGATGCTCAATTGCGTTTGAGTCTGGGGAGTTAGGGGATCAGGGAAGTACTTTGAAGTCCTCATTGTGCTCTTACGATCATTCTCGGATATTTCTAGCAGTGTGACACGTCGCATTGTCGTGCTGGAAGATCCCATCGGTCCCAGGGAAGACAATCAGCATGTATGGGCGCACACGAATAAACAAAAACATCGTTCTATCCTTATTTATCAACACGTAGCAACCGAAAAATTGTCATCTGGCCACTGCTGGGATCGTGCACCAGATCTTTCGATATCTAGCCGAGTGCTTTCGCTGTACGCTAAAATGGCCAACAATAAACGGCGCTACATGCGCTTATCTGTCAGCTTATGGCATCACATATCCGCAGGATGGGCTCAGCAACTGGGACGTCTTCATCTGTAGCGAAAGACGAGCACACTCGGCTAGATATCGAGAGATCTGAGGTAAGATTCCAACAGTTGCTGGATAACAATTTTTTGGTTGTTTTGTGTTGATAAACGTGGATAGAGCGATGTCTTTGTTTATTCATTGACGCCACGTTTTAAGAGGATTTTCACTAAGGGTGTACGTGGTCTGCAAGGATGGATTCATAACGAATTCGGTCCAATGTGCCTTCCACAGACATGAGTTTACCAAGGGAATGCCACGAAAACATTCCCCAGACCATAACGCTACCTCCACCAGCTTGTGTTCTTCCAGCAATGGTTGAAGAGTGTTTGTTCTCCGATGTTCCTCGCCTTATACGCCAACGTCCATCCGTTCGATGAAGCAGAAAACGTGACTAATTAGAGAAGGCACCTTTCCCAATCAGCGGAGGTCCAATTACGACATTGCCCTGCAAATGTAAGCCTTTTTCTGCGGATTGACCTTCGTTAGCATAGGTGCAGTGACCATCCGTCTGCATCAGAGACGCGGTAGGGTTCGTTGAGCCGTCGTTTTAGACACACGTTCGGTAGCCCCCTGGTTCATTCCGACAGTGAGTTGCTCCACTGTAGCATATCGATCGGCTCTCACACACCTACAAAGCTGAAGTTCACCTCTCACATAAATGGCACGTGGTACTCCGCAGTTTCCACGTCGCTTATTCGCAATGGTACCATTTCTCTCTAATCACGATTCACTTTAACAACAGCAGCACGCGAACAGTTCACAAACTGCGCTATTTCAGAAATACTGCCACCCTTGGCCCGAAAGCCGATAATCATCCCTTTTTTGTAAATCTGATAAATCGCTCCGTTTATCCATGACAGCAACGAGGGATATGTTTTCAGAATGCCTACATCACACCTTATATACCTTCCATGTCAGCTCACGACACGTGCCTTCTTCTATTGGCTACGCGCTGTTGATGTCAAAAGTAGAAGGTGGTCACAATAATGTGACTTGACTGTTTATGTGACGTATCTACTTCAGACGTGACACAAATGTCAAACTGCAAGTTGCAGCGATAAATAAACCTTTGCCGGTATAGTTCAATCAATAGAATGCCCGAATCCCATTACCGGCAGAAAATAGGCAATTTCACTGTACGATTTCTTCATAACATATTAGTTCGTTCAAATGAAAGTGGCAATGAATATGGTAAGTTACGTGGATAAGCTAAAACCTGAAATAATCACAATGAAAGTGTGTTTGAGTGCAGCAAGTAGACTATAACTCATGCGCCGGGTAGTTGGTTCAAAATGACGACCCAACGTTTCATCACCGGCCATTGACTACATGTTTGACCTCGCCGCCGATTGAAAACCGGCGTCTTTTGTTTCTTTAAGGGGTGTGGGGCAAAAATTTGGATGTCGCAAGGCGACATATCCAGACTATGGCGCGCATACGGCAGGATATCACGTCGCAGTTTGGCAAGTATAGCGCGTGTATTGTTGGAGGTGTACGGCATTGCGTTATCATGGAAGAGAACCACACCTTGGCCTGGTGGCGCAGTGGTCTTAGGTGCTGGCCTCTGATCATTCGTCCGTAAGGGGTCCGGGTTCGAATCCCGGTCAGGCATGGATGTTGTGTTTGTCTTACGGCACTGGCTCTCTCCCTTCCCTGAAACCAGTGACCCTAAATTAGGGACAGGCGACTGCTTATAGCCCATTGAGTTGCTCACGGTGGTCGTTAAACCCCCAATCAAAAAAAAAAAAAAAAAAAAAAAGAACCACACCTTGCGTTAACTTTCAAGGCCGTTTTGACTTGATTGCCTGCCGCTGGTTTTCGAACGCTGCGCTGTACCGTTCCTTAAACACTGTTGCACTGTGTGGTGGCCAGTCCAGCAGTATTGAATTGCGGTGATCAAAATATATGGTGAAAAATATCTGGGGGATGTTTTATTGGTATGACCTGGACCGCTGGTACCTCTGGATGGGTCCCTGAACGCCAATGGCTATCTCTCCCTCCTCGTTGATCACATGCATCTCTTAACATTGGACGTTTACTCTGATGGTGATGGTGTCTACCAACAGGATAATGTACCCTGCAATGTCCCTAAGGGGTTTGCGTGACTGGTTCCAGGAACACGATGGCGATGTCTCCGTTCCCCCTTGGTGGGGTAAATGGCCTGACATTAATCCCATAAAGTACTTGTGGGACTATTTGGATCGGCAGGTTCGACGTGCGGATCCTCATCCGTGACCTCCGTGCTCTACTGCAGTCCGAATGTGCACGTGTGCCTCGGGCAACTTCCCAGGGCCTTATTGCGCCCATACCACGCCGTCTTGCGCTGTCACCCGGGCGGCCAAGTGTGGTTATTTCCATTATTTGCTAGGTGGTCATATTATTCTGATACGACCGTGTATACATTTTTATAGATCATGCTTGGATTTTGAGCACTAGGGCAGATGAAAATGTCTGTAAAACGTTTCACCTACATTATCATGCAAGGTGATCTCTTTTTCTTTTCTGTTTTATTTAGCTTTGATAAATATACAAAATGTGTTACACTGATTGTTTTGTATCCCTTTTTATATGAAATCTGTAGACAATGGGAGGCAGTTCTTGTAAAGCATACATACAGTGAGACACAAGACTAACGGAAAAAAATTCTCACGAGAAACTGCGCTGAAGTAGCCCACGAAATTATAAAATATTATAACTGGAAGACAAATTCATTTATAAAGTTGAAAAAGAAAGAATCATGTGACCAATTTTTCGATGTTCTGGATGAATGTACTTGTAAAATTTTGAATGCGCGCATTTCCTTTTTGTTACCTGCCCGCAGCAGAAAGCAATTTGGCTTTCCGATACTTTAAAATGTTAATTCATCAGATTTACATTTAAATTGCCTACCATGAAATAGCTTTCTCTCGGCGGCGTGATCGTATCACTTTTAAATACGTGAGAGTGCTCTTTAAGTAACGACAGGAATTTTAATAAAACGAAACCGAATGAACAAAAAGCAGCTTCCTTGCAATTGCTTCATTCTTGCGAAACTAACTGCAGATATGGATGCATGCAGCTTTCGCTATCGTCGCTCCGGAGCATCGAAATGTTTAAATTAGAGAAAGAAAAGCCATAGTTTTACATAACAGGGAGTGCAGCTCAATTCTTTGTGAATGAAGGAACATATTTCTAAAGGGTAGTGCGTTAAAAGGAATGCAAAAAAAAAAAAAAAAATATAATGATCAGCATGTATTTCAAAATAATATACGACACATCGTATTTTTTTGCAGAACAGTAATTTGTCGGTGCGATTTAATACTATAGTGCATTGATGAATGTTTAATAATGGATGAGTGACTAAACTGTGTTACTAAACCTCAGTTCACATATCTAAACCTCAAATCATTAAACCTTATAGTAAGGAGAACTTAACCATCTTTCTCAAATAAATTTTAAAATAACATATTTCCTGTAAAAAAATATGAAGATAAAAAGTAATTAACATATAACTCAACTGAACGTATGAATAATTTCTTATGAAAAGCAATCAATTCAAAAATAGACGGGCAACGTCACGGTAAATACCTCTCACTTTCTCAGGCTTGCAAAGAATAATTAGTTTTGCCAGGAAAACATCCATAATGGGTATACTTGAAGAATGAGATACTCAAAATAGTTTTTGCACTGGATTTTCCGTGGTATCTAATGTTGCCTTTTTCAGCAACAGTTTAATAAAAAATTACATTCATAAGGGCGCCAATTTAACGAAACATTTGCGAAAATTTTGCCTCCATACTAGCGAAAATAATTCAAAAGAAAAGCTATAGGGTACGGATATATGAAATTATGCTATTTAGGAGAGCATGAAGAAAACACAGATTTAATGCTAAAATATCCGCATCATCACGGGAAAAAGGAGTCCAAAAATATATATGAACTTTTCTTTTTAAAACAGTCACACTAAAAACGAAAAAAAAAGTTTGAAGTTTGGTAAATTAATTAAATGGACGACGTCATCACTCCCTCCACGCCATTTTTTAAACAACGCATAGCGACTGAAAAATTGTATTCCGGCACTGCTGGGATCGAACCCCAGAACTGTCGATAACTAGTCGAGTGCGTTCGAATTTACGCTACAGCGCCAACAATTCTCAGCGCAATGCGTGGTTTATCAGTCAGCATCTGACTACACGAATGCGTATTGATGGTCTCAGCAACTGAGATGTCGTCATCTGGTGGCATTTAACGCAACAGCTATTTTAATTGTAGCTGATAAATTCAAAGGGCGATAGAAATGGTTAATATATGTCAAATACGTGGAGATAATGTAAATGGACGACGTCATCACTCCCTCCACGCCATTTTTTAAACAACGCATAGCGACTGAAAAATTGTATTCCGGCACTGCTGGGATCGAACCCCAGAACTCTCGATAACTAGTCGAGTGCGTTCGAATTTACGCTACAGCGCCAACAATTCTCAGCGCAATGCGTGGTTTATCAGTCAGCATCTGACTACACGAATGCGTATTGATGGTCTCAGCAACTGAGATGTCGTCATCTGGTGGCATTTAACGCAACAGCTATTTTAATTGTAGCTGATAAATTCAAAGGGCGATAGAAATGGTTAATATATGTCAAATACGTGGAGATAATGTAAATGGACGACGTCATCACTCCCTCCACGCCGGAGTGATGACGTCGTCCATTTACATTATCTCCACGTATTTGACATATATTAAAGGTAAATTAATTCTTGGCAAACTAATTCCAATGCAAGAAAACACTTATATAGGAAATATATGAAATTTTCAACAAAGCTATATGTTCTTTTAGAATTCATGATATATTGTGCATTTAATGTGAAAATTGCTTACCTTAGATATGATTGAAGTAGCCCCTAAATAAAATTCACCGAACACTTTATTTTGATATTTCAAGTGAAGTGGAATTAACCAATGAGCGAAGAGTTAGCGATTAAGATTACGAAAAAAATTAACGATTTCCTTTCCGCATTGATTATATTTCAGTAACGAAATTTTAAAGCTCACTAGGTTAATTAGAACATACTTACACCGGACAAAAATTAATCACCGCTTACAGAACTTACTTAATAACGCGCGACCGCGCCTCTTGCCTTGATAACAGCATGGATCCAGTGTGGTAGAGACTTCACGTGATTGTGAATGTATTGAACATAGATTTGCAGACACTTGTGCGTCAATTGTTCCCTACGTTCCGCCAGAATACGTGGGTGTCTATTCCGGCGTTTCACTTTCTGTTTCAAATATTCCCTAAATTTTAATAGGATATTAAACTGAGGATTTAGCGGGCCAGTCGAAGTGATACAGTGTTTCTGATTGTTCGTCTGCCACTCAGACACAGTTTTAGCCCTGTGCGCACAGCTGTTGTCGTCTTGGAAACAGGAGTGGCAATGTCCTGCTGCTTCTGGAGATGTAGGGCAAAGGGCAGCACTTCGTCATTCAGAATGCGAAGGTACGCATGCTTGTTCAAATTCATCGTCACTCCAACGAGAGGACCCATTTCCTGGTATCACCAAAACATAACAGAACCCTCTCCAGCTTGAACAACACCTTCGACACAATCAGGATTACATTCTTCATTGGGCCTGCGATGTGCTCATCGCCTCCCATCATTGGAGTACAAACAAAAACGGGGCTCATCAGACCATATTACTCGTTTCCAATCCACCACAGTAAAGTTTTGGTGCTTCTGAGCTCATTGATAACGCGCGACTTTGTGACTTGTTGTTAAAACAGGCCCCTTCCGTGGTACTCTGCTCTAGATGTCCATCGCATGCAGTTCTCGTTGCAATGTTCTTTCGGAAATCGGTTGGAGTGGACTTTCATTCATTGTTTGGAGCAATTGTTGCCTGATTTGAAACCGATTTGCAGTTACTAGGCGTGAAACATGGCGTCTGTCTCTGTTGATGAGAATCGTTTTCTGGCTACAGTTACGTCGCTGATTTTAAGTTGACTGCGAACTACACCGCTGTTTGTAGATCTGATGGACAGTACGCTTCCACACACCAAAGAATTGTGCTAGTTCATTTGTTTTAAGTCCGTTGCCATGGCCAAACACGATGGCTCCTTTCTGCCAATCAATAACGTCTGTCTTGCAACCCATATTGCAAACTAAATTCAACACATATGTTTATCTTCACCACTGCACGAGACAGAAATGATCCTGCAGACCGCGTCAGTGCTATTTATCTCCCAACAATGCTATCACGGTGCCGTCTGTGCAACGAGTACCTTCTTACTGTCATTTCTGTTAGGGGTGACTAATTTTTTGTCTGGTATGTTTATGGGCCAATCAAAAATAAAATTGTTCAAATTAGAGAGAATATTGTTTAAATCATTTAAAAGCAATGCCTTTCAACTTTAGAGCATGAAAACTCAGAATGAGGCAAGCTGTTATACCTCAACATCATGTTATGAAATTTATAAGATGTTTGGTTTTAACAGAGAATTTTATGATTCCACAGCTTTTCTTTTCCTGCAGGAAAATTCAGCCATGAAGACAAACCAAATTCGCATAAACCAGAGAACTGAAACCTTGGGAGGAGATGCAGTGGTCTAATCTAAGGTTTTTCACCATTTGTCCGGAGACGGGCCTGGGTTCGAGTCCCGTTTGAGACAAATATATATTGTGTTCGTCTCCCGATACTGGCTGGCTCTCCCTTCCTTGGAACCAGTGTTCCTAAATTAGGAACGGGCGATTGCTTATAACTCGCAGAATTGTTCAAAATGGCCGCTGAAGCCCGAAATTTAAAAACTGGAGACAGTTTTTTATTAATAAGATTCATTCACACATACAGTATTTTAACAAAAGTAACCGGACACATAACAGAGAAACACAACATAACATTTATTGACATACATTAATATGGTGTCGGTCCGCCTTTGGCCTTATGCATGCACTGACCTTTCGAGACATTCTTTCGACAAGGTTTTGGAACACAGCGATAGGTATGCGCTTCCATTCAGTACACAATGCTGCCGCTAACTGTTGCTTAGTAGTAGGTCTTGGTTCCAAACGTCTTATGCGGAGCTCTAATTCATCCCATAGGCGCTCTATATGATTAAGTTCAGAGCTATATGCTGGCCAATCCACACACGATTCGAAATTATCTTTAAAACAACGCCGTAACAGCCCTTCCTTTATGGCTCGGTGCATTATCCTGCTGGTACCAACAAGGCTCGGTTCCATAGTATTGCCACAGAGTTGGTAGGGTATAATTGACCAGAATATCGAGGTTGACGTGCTGGTTAACAGGTGTGTCCAGGATAACCAATGGGTCGGGACCATACCACGAGAAACACCCCCACACGAATACACTGCCAGCTCCAAACTTGACCGTAGGAACAATACACTGTGGTAAATAGCGTTGTCCCAGCTGCCGCCATGCCCACACACTGCCATCAGACTGATGGATCGTGTATATGTATTCATCAGTCCATAGGACCCGTTTCCATTGATCTATGGTCCAAGATAAATGTTCTTTACACCATGCTAAACGACGATTACCATTCCGAGTGGAGATGAAAGGCTTATGAGCAGCCGCACGACCACGGTAACCCATGGAATGAAGTTCTCTACGAATGGTACGTGTACATACCGAGGTTCCAGCATTTTTACCCACCTTCACACTGACGTGTTGTGCAGTACTCCGTCGATCAGCTGTAACGACTCTCCTAAGGCTTCGACGTCTTCAATCACTGATATTTCTTTGGTCTGCCGGTACGTTTTGCTGTTTTAGACGCACCATGTGTCTTCCACTTATTCAGTACATTCAAAACAGTTCACTTGGGTATGTTTAAGCTCCTCTCGGTTTCTCTTACGGACAACCCACTAATATAACACCCAACAATCTTTCCTTTCTCAAAGTCAGTTCCCTCCCGCCGCGACATTTTCATTCAACCTCACAGTGCGATATGATCGCGGTCAGCTCCAGGCTTGTTTTTATACCGTTTGCAGCTGTACCGCGCATCTTAACAACACAGCGGATCCGTTTATCTGCTTTTGAAGGAGTGTCCGGTGAGTTCTGTCAACATAGTGTACATACCAAAGTGTTTAAGTTGAAATCAGTATTATTTCTTCTCCATGCAAAAATATTCCATTTCGATTTCGCTATTGAGTTCCGGTGGTAAAGACGTTTTAGTGTAAATTGTTGTTGTTATTTTTAATTGCTTATGTTAACACCAAAATTCCAACATAAATTCACCGTAAAGTACTCTTCTTACGGAAGCGTAATCTATTCCAGTAACTGACCTCTTTCTAAAGCTTACTGAAACGTTCCTAATAGTTTGACATCGATTTAGCAGATAGCATTAATATACAAGACAGAGTTAATGAAGCATTCAGTAGGAAAAAAAGGCTAGTTGAAAGGAAAAGTTTTTACTTACGATGTTCAATAATGTTCATTTGGTCCTGTGTAAGCATATAGTTCACCAAAACATCATATGCAGAATATAACTCCAATTTGTAATTAACCACATACCTCGTCAATAGCGAAATACGGCAAATACTCGTTTTATAAAATAATAATGAAGTCTCACTGAACTCAAGAAATAATTAAGACAGATACGAGGAAGGAAACGTAACATTAAACGTGAGAGATTCAAATTAAAGCTCATTCAAAAGACCTCTCACCGTACAGCATCAACTTTCACAAATCTCAATCTCTAAAATCCCACACGATAACTTATCAATCTTGTCACATATGTTCTTCACTTGACCTGTCAACAGGTTGCCAATACACATTCGTAGAGGGTGAAACGGTAGCCTTAAGATTAGAAAATTCTCAACGAAAATAAATCAAAATGAACATGAGATAACAGGAACCGAAAATGGAAGGTAAATTTGGTTAAACGTTTCAAAGACTAACTGTGTTATATAGAAAATGTTAGTACAATGAAAAAGAGGAATAATCTGATTTTCGAAAATGAAATGGAGAATAACTGATTCGTTAAATTAAATGCGTGCATGTTTTTATTGCATTTTCTTTAGCCCAATAGTAAAAGATTACGGACAATTTGAGAAAGTTTGGGGATAATTTTCGAAAAATACATTGAGGAAAGTGTAAATTTACCTTTCTGAACATCTATAAGGAATTGTTTTAAACTTTACTTACTTTATTCAGGGAAATAGTACGAATAAAAGCGATACCTACATTAAGGTTTATTTATTGGGGTGTCCTTTCCTGTATTTAAAGGACAATTATGTTTTTTATATACTTCATGAATATCGTTTTCTGGGAGACGCGGATTCGAGTCCCGCTCCAGGACGATGAAAATTTTCAAGTTTTCGGATATTATCTGACTTACCATTCTTGTCACATTTACGCCAAAAATCGGATTGTCATCTTCAAAATTTGTATCTTTTTATATGTTAGTTTGATTGTTAATGTCAACACAGAAGTAAAAAGTCGTCGAGATCTTAAGGCATTTTTTCAAGTAGCTCTTATAATGTTAAATTAATAACAAATCCAGTACCAGCCGTGTTAACCTTTCTATGCGCTACAACTTCGCTACCTGGTCTCTATTACCTACATACCAAAGGTTTCCTATCAACTCAAAAACGCGTTCAGGAGGTTGAATTTCGATGTCGGCATAAGGTCTCCGGCATCTTTATACGGGGGTCCTAACAAAAGTTCTGCACACTTTCCATTTTTGAGAAAAGTGTGACGTAATGGAGAAAATTTACCTTATTGCCGTTCAATGTATTCCCCTCCACTGCTAATGATAGCTTGCCAGCGGTGAGGCAGGTCCTGGACGCACCGTAGTAAGCCATATTTGTTACGCTGTCGTATTATTCGGGTTACGTCCAATAATAGCTCATCCAGGGATTCATAGTGGATGCCACGGAGCCGATTTTTAAACTTTGGGAAAAGATAAAAGTCGTGTGGACTGAGATCAGGACTGTATGGTGGTTAGGATAAAGTTTCCCAGCCATATTTCGACGAAATTCCCGGTACCGAAGCTGCACCATGACACGACGCGTTGTCATGCAACAAGATCGCTGCCGCTTCCAAAAAGTTGGGGTGATTTTGACGAATTTTCCGTCTCAACGTTGTCCTCAGAAAGTCACGATATTATTGTGCGTTGACATTTTGCCCTACCGGGACTCGATCGGAGACCACAACACCCGGGGCATCGTACGCAAAAATCGTCATTTGCTTCACTTTGGAATGTTGCCAACGACACTTTGAGGAGGGCGTGTGGGATTTAGATACCTCCATTCCGCTGATTGTGACCTCAGTTCCGGCTCGAAATTCAAAATTCGACAATTCTGTACAGGAAGGTGTCGCTCTCCCTTTCGAACCTGTGAAGGTAATCCTGTGTTAATTGGTCAAAATCCGGTGAACAGACCTGTTGGAGAAATTTTTGCTGTTGAGCAATCTCCTTGTCTATCAAACGGCGATTCTCTTCGAGAAGCGTTGCAACAATGGTGACAGATGTTTCGTCTGTCCCCGTTTGAGGTCGGCCTGAGTGGTGATCATCTTCGATGTTGCTTCGGGCCTCCCGAAAGCGCGATGCCCAGCGAGAAATTGTGCTTCGATCAAGAGTTCCTTCCCCACAAACTTCTTGCAAGGCAGTGTGGATCTGTGTCGGAGTTTTTCCCCCGCAGAGTTTCTATTTTTACGTACGAGCGCTGGTCTAACTCCGTGACTCGACCTGAGGAGCTGCACGCTACCATTTCCAAACCCTCCCACGTCCGTACAGCAAATGGTAGCGCGTCGTTCTGACATTACTGCTTTTGTTAAGAGTCTGACCTTGACATGACCCAATCACTTTCCCGATTGCATCATCCGCTTTCCGTTTTAGATTAACGTGTGCAGAACGTTTGTTATGACCCTTGTATACGACGCTTAAGAGAAATATTGACAAGTTCTCTCTTCTCAATGAGGCGGGTGTTTATGCCATCCCACTAAAATATCCGGGCTGCTCCAAACGATACTACATCGGAATGACCAAACGTTCGTTTCGAATTACACTGATGACCATTAAAAGTGCAACACCAGGAAGATCGCATCTCAGGGGATCAAAATTTGGCAGAAGGGCAGAACAAGGTGCACATATAAATGATTAGCCAGGCAGTACATATGGAAATCATGTGGGACAGGAACGCACCCACAAAGTCGTATAAGAGAGGTGAACAAAACAGACGGTGTTTAGAACTCGAAGTGTATTTGCTCGCTGTTCCTAACCAAGGACAGCTGCAGCATTCCACGTCGAAGACAACGGCATCCCTACCTGAAGGTTTCCGACTTCGATTGTGAGATAATTGTGACATATCGGAATTGCCGATTATCACGCCGCGGCATTGGTGCTCGTGTCGGACGGCGTCTGGCCACGGTGTGGAGCATATGGCGTCAGTGGGTAACGGAGGAACGAACACACAAATGTGCGGGATCCCAACTGCCCCATCACACCACCAACGAGAGGACCGACATCTGGTGCACATGGCTCTGATGGATCGCACAGTTTGATCGATCACCGTAGCTCAACAGTTCGGGTGTGTGGCACACCTCCCAAAACTGTTCAGCTGCTTGACTTACTTTATTCAGGGAACACGATACAAAACTGCTCTTATACGATTTCCAGGTGGCATTACTGTCACATATGATATCTATTTGTTTCACCAATGAGGGTTCGATGTCACCTGTAGCAGCTGGAATTTTTGTACGGCTTCCATTGCTTTGGCTGCCTTTGACTTTACAAAACCGATGTCTGCGACTGGAACGGTGCCAAGAGCGTCGCGCATGGAGGAGCGAATGGCCGTACTTCGTGTTTTCCGAGGAATCCCACTTCACTTTCAAGTACCATGATAAACGAATCCGTGTCTGGCGGTACCGCAGCGACGAGCTGAGTGAGTCCTGCTTTATGCTGCGCCATACATGCCCGGCACTCAGCGTTACGGTATGATGCTGCACTGGATTCCGTTCCCGCACGCTCCTCGTTCACATTACCGGTACGTTGAACAGCCATCCTTCCTTCGTTACATCACTGAGGTTTTGAAGCCTGTTGTTGTACCATATCACCAGGGACTTTCTGGTGCCAGTTACCAACAGCATAATGCGCGACCGCATGCAGCACGCAACGCCTAAGACTTCTTGGATCGCCACCATGTGCGATGGCTTGCTTGGCCACCGCGGTCCCCGGATTTATCGCTTATTGAACACGTGTGATGCACGATCGTCGTACGACTAGCAAGCCAGCAACCACCCGCGGCTGCAACGGAGGAATTGTGGCATCTCATTGAAGCTGCGTGGATGGACATTCCTCAAATCCACATCAATGTCTCTTCCCAGGTAGCACAGCCTTGCAATTAGACGTAGGCCCAACACTAAACCACCGTCTTTTAGGAATAGAAGACGGTGGCCCAGCATTAGGCTTACGTTCTACCGCGAGGCTGTGCTACTTGGGTTCGAGACGTAGGTATGTCGCAAGGCTGTAACCAGGTTGCACATCCTTGCGATAGAACGTAGGCCCAACACTGAGCCACCGTCTTTTAGGAATAGAAGACGGTGCCTCAGCTTTAGGCCTACGTTCTACCGCAAGGCTATGCTACCTGGTTTCGAGACGTAGGTATGTCGCAAGGCTAGAACCAGGTAGCACAGCCTTGCGATAGAACGTAAGCCCAATACTGAGCCATCGTCTTTAAAGAATAGAAGACGGTAGTTCAGTATTAGGCCTACGTTCTATCGCAAGGCTGTGCTACCTGGGAATTCCTCTGCATGTCAGGCCGTGTAATTGTGTAATTGCCGCTCATGGTGTCTACACCACATACTGATTGTTATGTGTTCCCCTTGTCTTACAGTGCTGCATTTGTAATCGATTTAATCTTGCATCATGTGCTTTCTGTACAATAAATATGGTTTTTATATTTCTCGTCTTTCGTGGTGTTGCACTTTTAATGGCCAGCAGTGTAGAATCAACGAACAGTGATACAAAGGACGAAAATATAACCACTGCCCTATCCAGAGAAGTCAAGTCTGCTGATCCTATGTGGAATGATATAAGGAGATTAGCTTCCTACTCCACACCCTCATCTGCTGCCATTCACGAAACCTTATAAAGCATAACCACCAGCGAGGCATGCAATGATAGCGTCTCTCTAGATTTACCACGCATTTAGAATCAATTCCTCAAATAATGCTGTGTTTTCTCCCACAGTGCCGCGAGCCCAACCAACATGTCTCCTCGTTTCCTCGAATGAAAAATCCCATTTGCGTCTATTCATTTATTGTCTACTCAAATCACCGCGTTCAAATTGTTGAAGTGTTCTATTATTCAGTTTGCAGTTTTCTGTCTATTACAGTAATACCTCCCTTGAAAAAGCCATCTGGATGACGTGCGAAAGCTTATAAACTTTGATTTCTACTCTACGCCAAGAAATTCGGATTACTGGTACAGTTATTTCATTTAAAAATGTTAAATGTTGTCTATCTCTGTTCTCTAAGACGTTGCTTTTCAACCTGAAGTGATTTCGAATTTTTAGCATGAGCATTCTTTCGTATGGCTTCTACGGATTAATTAAAATCTGTTCAATGCGCTTTTCGTTTTCCATATTTCTCCATGAATTGTTTCAAGTCAAATATTTTATTATACTTAGTGACATAAATCCGAACTCAACTCAAGCAGAGGTTCGCTGTTTTAATAATCTTTTTGATAAGAATATTAGATGAGAAGAAATAACGTCAAATCAGAAAGAAAATCAAGTGATATGTTTTCATTTTTGTTCCATTTGTGACAATTTTTAGAAGGAATTCGTAATGAAGGAAAACGTAAAAGCGAATTAATCGCGTAATTAATATTTAAGAAGACAACCTCGAGAAAGATCCTGGCGCACATTTCTCCCGTCTCTGTCAGTCTTTTCCTAATCCGCTGACACATCCTGTTACGATTGTTTAAAACAGAATTTCCTTGCATTTCAGCATGATGAATTTGTTTAGTATTAAACAACAATAAATATGTTAAAAGCTTTGATAAGATATCGAAGATAATACCATATTAATGCCATTCTGGACCCTGCATGTTCGAGCACAGATATCCTAGCATATACACGTTCGTGTTCTTTCCCTCGCTAAGTATATTGACATTAAGATCACCCCAAAAGCTTGAATAATCAATGTTTAATTCAAGAAATGGGGTTTTCAGAATTGTCGAAACATTTAGAGACAGAACAAGAGAAATTTGAACCACGAGTTTTATCACAGGAAAATGTTTTGAAGAGAACCAAAATGAAGCAATTCTTTGTATTTCTTCATAATTATGTAATATATACATTTACCAGATCTTGGCAAACTGCACATATCCATATTCACACTATCGAGTGAAAGTTGTTTTAAAAACCACTGTGCAAGAATTTGAATCTATATATTAATTCTATAAGGTTTTTTACTGTGAGTCCTATTTTGAGAGAACGGCTGAACGAACGTAAAGATATAACCATATCTTAAACAACAATGGTATCAAAATAAAGGCCTTACCATGTGATGTGCCAGTCGAAGAGAATAAAGAGACTGGGGAAACAGTTCGGGCGTTGCGGGTAGGCAAAGTGTCCAGGTAAAGTCTGTGGGAGAAGCGTGTATTTGACATTCGATCTAATGCGGTTGACTTACGCTCTGTTGAAGGCGGAGATAGTCCAAAGTCTGAAGCCTTCTCCTTTCTGAGCGAACCGTTACGCAAAGTTATGCTAGCAGACATTCCTACCAAAGTTCTTCTCATCAGAACAGCGAACACTCTCAAAGGCCTGATTGCGTCATGCCGTTGGAGGGTGTGATGCATATATACAATTTAATATTCATTCGATCCAGTTTATTCACGTAGGTAAGACGTTTCACATTATGTAAACATGTAAATACACATTCAGTTGACCATTGTTAGTGAAAATATTTAGAATGTACTAGGGGTGTTCAAATGAGAAGTTACGAAACGTCATAAGAACGTAACCATATTTGCCTATGCCGCTATGGGAGAACGTAGCGACACATCTAGGGATGCGATTGGAGTCGCCGGTGTGGACCGGAGCATGCGCGGGCGCCCGCATGCGCAGGAGAGAGCAGAGGCTCTTATAAAGAGCGCCGTCCAATTGACGCGGCAGTGCGTGTGAGGACAGGATGGCGTTCACATTGCAAAATTTGACGATTGAGGAGCAGCGAGGCGTTATCCGATTTCTGACAGCGGAAGGTGTTAAACCGGCCGCTATTCATCGCGGAGGGTGTGGTTCTGCTCCATGATAACGCGCGTCCACACGTCTCCAGGGTCACACACGCGGAACTGACCAAGTTCCAGTGGGAGCAGCTTGACCATCCGCCCTACAGCCCGAACATGTCGCCCTGCGATTTCCATGTGTTTGGTCCCCTGAAAAAACATCTGAAAGGGAAGCGCTTCCACTCGGACGACGAACTCAAGGACGCTGTGCAGTACTGGGTCTCGTCACGGCCACAGGAATTCTGGGAACAAGGAATCCTTCGGCTCGTTAATCAATGGGATCGTTGTGCTACGGCCTATGGTGTATACTTTGAATAAAGTCTTCATTTATACCCACAGTGTCGTTTCGTACCTTTTCATTTGAACACTCCTTGTACATATTGGGTTGCGTCGTCTATATCTTCATTTTATAAGGTTTTTTACTGAGACCTATTTTGAGAGAACTGGCTGACAAATATGGTTCAAGTATCAAAATAAAGGTCTTATCATGTAGATGTGACAGTCGAAGAGTAAACAGAGATTGGGGGGCAACAGTTCGGGCATGGCGGGGCGACAAAGTTCCCATGTAAAGTCTATGGGAGAAGCGTGCGGCCCGTATCTGCATCAGGCGCTCAGATCAGTGTCACACTTGCTGTGTGCATAGTGTTCTATGATCAGTCCTAAAGTAAGTAAATACTTTATTGCATATTTATCCTTAACAGAATGTCTCACCCGCAGAAAAAAAGAAAAGAAAAAAACCCCGCGTAAGAGCCTTACTGGAAGGCGTGAGCGATCAATGGGTCGCAGACAAGACAGAGTAAAGAGTATTCGCAACGCGAATCTCATTCCAACAACATTTAAAAACACAGCTGTGACTGAAGACGAGAGTGACAGAGTGCGCTATCCAGTTGAATTTTGAATCGCGATCGAGTTCAGTGCACTTCCGCCTCACATTCTACGACTGAAAAAGGGTGCAGTCGTGATACTCATCACGAACCTGGGCGCCCCGGTGGCTCAGTGGTCTCAGCGATGGCTTATGATGATTCGTTCGTGAAGGGTCCGGGTTCGAATCCCGTGAGGCATGGATGTTGTGTTTGTCTTACGGGACTGGCTCTCTCTCCCTTCCCTGGAACCAGTGACCCTAAATTAGGGACGGGTGACTGCTTATAGCCCGGTGAGTTGCTCACGGTGGTCGTTAAACCTTCAGCCCCCGCCCCCTCCACCCAAAAAATCACGAACCTGGACTCTATTGTCTTTACTGAAGTGGTTGAATGAATTTGTCAATCAAATAAAGTTTACATTTGTTGTTTCATATAAGTTTATTCTTTTCAAAAAAAAAAAAAAAAAAAAAGAAGGAAAAAACAAAATAAATTGGAAATACAGTAGTGTATGTAAACCTGGGAATGGTGGCATTTGAGAGTTCCAAATTGTTTGACATTTCCCGCCAATAATGTTTAAAAAGGCAGAGTGTTGAAATGGAAAATCTCAAAGGTAGAAAAATACCAGAAACACTTAAAGCAGAATGTCCTCCTATTTCTCTTATATCACATTATTTATTTTTGCTGGGATTTATCATTCACAAAAGTTCCTGGAAAAAATTCATAACTTTCGTATGAATTTAATCTTAAACGTTTTAAACTGTATCGATGTTTCTTCAATGAACTTTGCAGAAAATCAGAATATAACTAAAAGAAGGGGTAGTACAAATGAGATAAATTCACGATTGGTTTGAGAGTCATTCTAGAAAGTTTATGCTAAAATATTGTTGCGTACTTTGGGTCTTAGTTGTCAGGATGCCCAATTACTTCCGGACGGCGATTCGTATCACTGAGTCCGGCAATACCTCGTTAGCCAATTAGCCGACACAGTACACCAATAAACCAATGGAGGCACAGTATAACAATTAAAACAGGGATTTAATGGATACATGCATAAATTACACCGGATTCTTCATCTAATTACAAGGCTATAATTTCCGGCCAGCTTTGGCCTTCTTCGGTGTTTAAGAAAATATGTCCTAACGAAAAGTCTGTTCGTTCACAATGAGCCGCAAATATTACAGGTAAAAAGTACTTACATAGGTCCTTGTGTATCCATCGTATAGATGGCATGAAGAAAACAACACAAACACTCACTCAGATTCACTAATATGTCGGCTCTACGGTTAGTTCTGTTTCCTTGTTGTATGAGGCCGAGTTGCTTACGCGGTCTCTTCGTCAAAACGACATCATCCCTAGTCGCTGAACGCACGTACTCAGACACACGCACAAAAGTTCTCTTCTCCGCTGTCTCTGCGAAGAGGCTCGGCAGGGGGGGATGTCCTCTTCCGTGGTTCCCCTTTGTTGGCGTTTCTCTTCTCCGCTGTCTCTGCGAAGGATATTCCGTACTTATTATGCTTCTGTTGCATTTCACCTTAAATCGCTCCTTAGGACAGGTATCGACAGTCCGGCAAAGGTGAAGAAGGTTTTTAGGGAAATCTGATGGTTATTTTCCATCGGCTTATGCTTTTCAGCGGGCTTCCCTTCTTATGCTAAGAATTGCGAGAGCACGCAGACGGACGGCAAGCATTTTTCTCGCACGAGGAAAAATCGAGGCCCAGCTCTCTCGGATATCAAACGGGATCTGTCCTCAACAAAAATCTCCCCTCTCCACGAAATTGGTAAGCGGTGAATTCCTACACTTGAAACCGCGACATTTTTATTATAAACCGCTCTTCAAGTCCAAGAGCTTTCCCATTGTTTCGCGCGCGGCACAGACAAAAGCTTCAAACGCTTTTTCCGTCCAAACACTTTTGAGTCATGGGAAATAGCTTTTAAACTCTGACCCGTCCCATTTCCGTTTATGGGCTCTTTGTTCTCGTGGCAAACACCTGCAACTCGCAACATGAGTTCAAAGTGCTAGAAGATCTTTTCTCAATCTACCGCCCCTTGCAAGTGTTTAAATTATAACTCTCCGTTAATTAAAATCCCCAATCAAGTTTCAAATACCGTTAATTAACCACGCCTCTCGCCATATTAATTATGCGAGGGGGGATCGTCACAATATGTATTAATACAATGCTAGTTAAGCTTGCACATACACCAATGTTGCCATTTCATATGCACACAATGTTTTTTTTATACAGGGTGATTGTAAACTCCTTCATGAAAACAAGAGGGGTGATAGTACACATCAAGACGAACAATATTTGCAATGGAACCTAGGGCCAAATTCCAGTTTTAGTGCCAGAAAAGAGCACGTTCGAAAAACGTCCAGCAGGCACACAAAATTCCAAACAGTGCATGAGAAGCACAAGATGCAATTCAGGTGCGCTTCACACGAGCGTAGACGATGAGGAGCAAGCATTTAAAAACGGAGCCGAACCCGTTCTGCGATATTACCCTGTGAACATCACATGAGAATTGACGTATTCGTGAAGGGCATGGAGGACTACACATACGAGGAATTGGCGGATATGAATCTGATGTACGGCCAAGCATGGGGTAATGGACGTGTTGCAGGATATTCCGCTCACCACACGGAGAGACATATGGTTTATGCATGATGGGGCCCCAGCACACTTTGCCACCGAGGTCCGATACTTCCTAAATGCGACATATCCTGGGCGGTGGATTCGACGCGGTGGACCTGTGGCTTGGCCTCCACGCTTCCCGGATCTTAATCCACTGGACTTCTTCTTCTGAGGGCACATGAAAACATTGGTGTACGAGACATCTGTGGAATCCCTGGAAGATCTCGTCGCGCTAATAGCTGTTGCTGAGGACAAGATCAACACCACACCGGGAGCCTACGAGACGGTGCGACAGTCCTTCATTCGCCGGTGTGGGCTGAGTAACGACGCCCTTGGACGCCAGTTTGAGCAGCTCCTTTGAGTCTTTCTCTGATGCAATTGGAACTGTGCAGCTCATAAATTAGGTATGTCTCTTTGTTTTCACGTGTTGAAGGCTCGCCGTGGATATGTAACTTTACTTTTTTCTGGCACTAGGAGTGGAATGCGGCCCTAGGTTCTACTGCATTTATTGTTGTCCATCTTGATGTGTACTAACACCCCGTTTGTTTTGTTGAATGACTTAACAGTCACCCTGTATATACCGGAAGTGTCTTAGGCGATGCCACTCTATAGTCTTTCTATGTACAGTAATTTCCCTTCTTCTGAATGACGGCGTTCCAACGTTTTGGGAGGACCACAATTCCAGTCAGGTCCCCTCTTTTGTTCAACTGTCGCATGTGCTGGGTAACTGCTGCAGAAAAGGTCCTCCAGGGAGGAAAATCACTGTCCAGGCAAGGGTTCTTTCAGTTTGGGGAATTAGTCAAAAGTGTGGTGGATTCATGTCTGGACTATTGGGCGGAGAGGTAACACTTCCCACCTGTACTTCTCCAGCAAAGCTGTCACCACCTTCCCCATGTGTGGTCTTGCATTGTCTTGGAAAATGAGACTCATCTCTGAGCAAGTCAGGTCGGTTGCTGTGCATTTTTCTGAGCACATTTCACACGAAGTCATGGTAATAAGCTGCAGTGACATTTGTTCCACATGGTATGCTATCTGTCATGATGAAGCCAAGGTGATCATTCACGAAGATCATTATTTGCTTGACCTTAGATTATGTCCATTGAAATTTTTGGGGTCGTAGGGAGCATGGAGTTCTCCACTCACTCGACTGCGATATCAACTCAGGTTCGAAATCCGTAACCAAATATTCGTCAATAGGAAAAATTTGTAACAGGAAGGCGTCGTCTTCAGCAACAAATGTTTGCTTCAGCAATGTTGCACATTCCACACGAGACGGTTTGTGCGGCAGTAAGGTCATGAGGGACCCATCTGGCCAAAAATGTTCTTTACTGCGAATCGTTCGTCGAAATATGGAATACTTGTGTTGGTGAAATTCCTGTAGCTTCTGCAGTTTCCTCGCATGCTGCTCGACGATCTTGTTCGACACAATCCGCGACAAGTTTCGCACTTCGCTCGCCCGTTGCCGTTTTCGGTCTCCCCGACTTCGGGCCGTTGTTTATGTTTAAATGCTCGTCAGGAAAGCAAGTAGCCCAGTGGAAAGCTGTACTGCGGTCTACTGTTTAATCACCACAAACTTCACGCGAAGCACTGTGAATATCTCTTTTAATTTTTGCAACGCAAAATTTAGATCTTGATGAACGACTGTTGATGTTCACGCTTCATAGTACCTGAAGGTTTGCACTCTGCAAGGGCCATTTGTAAGCCTCGTCAATCCACAACGACACGCACTGCGGAAATAATGAGCCCACGTGCCACTAGGTAATGTGGAATAGTCTCCAGTGGCATCGTGTTGTATTCGGTGATGACTCAAGGTTTGCATTTGGCGCCGACGACCAGCGCATACGTGACGAGATACGAGCCGGCCAGCGCACAGATCCTGCCTTTATCCTGGAGCGACACATGGCTCACACACCGGGAGTGACTGTCTGGGGACCCATTTCTTACTATAGCCGTGAGGGCAGTCCTCTGTACCACCCTCACGGTTCAATCGGTCATTTACGACCTGTTGCGTTGCCATTACTGTCGGAGCACCACCGATCAATTTTTCAACCGGATAATGCCTGGCCACACACGGCACGGCTCTCCTAGTCCAGCTTTCGTATTTTCGACACCTTTTCATGTCCCGCTAGATCGCTTGACTTCTCACCGATCGAGCATGTTGGGGACCTGACAAAACGCCACCTTCGACCCGCAATTTAGACAAAATCTGGCATACTATACCACAGGACAGTATCCGCGAATTGCACGCATCTATACCACGCCGGGTAACGGATTGTACCCGAGGCAGTGGTAGAGCTACAACGGACTTGTTCAACTGGTGTAGCTGTTTAATCCAAATAAATGGTCCAACTGCTCTGGGATTTCAGTCATTTCCTTTCCTATACATGTACACTGCACACACCAATTTTCATCTCGATTTGATGACTCCTTCTGGGTGATTCGGTTTCTTATCTTTTGATTAGGAGCTTAACGACCACCGTGAGCAACTCAGTGAGCGACAAATATTCGCCCGTCTTTAAGTAGGGACGCTGGTTCCAGGGAAGGGAGAAAGCCTCGCCGAGATTCAAAACCGGCCCCCATCTCGGACTAATGATCAGAAGCTATCGCTTAGACCACTACTCCACCGGGTCGGTATGAAACCTAGAAGACAATAAAAGGTAGGCCATACTAATCACTTTGTTACAGATTGGCTTTGGGACAAGGGCGTCGGAAAGTTGGACTACTCAGCTCAGAATCCTGATCGGAACCAATAAAGAATTTGAGGAATTAACTGGTTCGTCAGGTGCTTAGAAGGAGAGAGCAAAGCTTAATTGGTCACTGCTTTAGGAGCCGAATATAGTGCTTTTTTAACGGCGCTGGCTCCTCTCTCATCCCTGGAGCTAGTGGCCCTAAATCAGGGAAGGAGACTGCTTATAACCCATTGAGTTCTTCGCAGCGGTCATTAAACCTCCAGAACAAAAAAAAAACCCAACAACATAGAGACCGTCATGAGGGCCAAAAGTTTCAGGACACAGCATTACGTCTTCTGCAAATAATGATAAATGTTGACATGAAGGTTGTGAAAACAAAGCCTTTTTTCTTGCCGGTGATGTTTTTTAATCCCACGTATTCTCGCTCCGGAGCCAGGTGCTCTCTGGACTGAACTACACCAATTTTGGCTTAACGTTGCAATTTTACCTTGTTGAATCTTGTGTGACATCAGTGGTACGTCACATATGCCCGCCCTTGAGAAAGGCGAAGGCACGAAATCGCAGGTTTTGAATCCGCCGCAAACCATGCTTGAAGAGCTCACTGTTGAAGAAGTATTTTGTTTTTATTAATTAGAGACCATGTGTGAAAGAAGCCATTTTTTCAAAGCGCGAGAGAAAAATTCTGATTAACTCGAGATGATGTGTGGAAGAAGTATCCACATTATTCTCGTAACCCGCGACAAGGAGATTCTTCTTACGTTCGGGCGCGAATGTGAAAACACAGATCTTTTTGTCGATGATGGGATTCGAACCCACGTCTGTTCGATCCGGAGCCAGTTATTCTTTCGATTGAACTTTACCGACTTTGACTTATAGCTGCAACTTGCCGTTTTGTCTCTTGCGTCAGAACGGTGGTACGTCACTAAGGGTCCTGGCACTGATGATAAGGCGGAGTTTAAAATACTGATCCATAATCGGTAGAGCTTGGTTCATTTTGATCTTTGCGTTTCACGTTTTTGTGACGTCACATCATCATCAGCAGCGACGAGCTGGGGTTTTCTATTAAGACACACCCTTCGTCTCATTTGAGTTTTTTTTTTTTGTTTGATTGGAGGTTTAACGACCACCGTGAGCAACTCAGTGGGCTATAAGCAGTCGCCCGTCCCTGATTTAGGGCCACTGGTTCCACGGAAGGGAGAGAGCCAGGGCAGTAAGACAAACACAACATACATGCCTCACAGGGATTCGAACCCGGACCTATCTTGGACGAATGATCAGAAGCCCTCGCTTAGACCACTGCGCCACCTTTGAGTTTTCAGTTCGTCAATGGTAGTGTTGTGTTTTGAGAGCCGATCGAGAAATTATTAGAAGACTCTTGGTATGTGTTTATTCTTGGAATATTACTAAACTCCTGCGAAATAGCTGCAAAGTGGCGGTCCTTGAGACGAATTCATAGTTTTTTTCTGTCACGTGACTGGAATCTTCATGACGGTATTTTGACATATTCATTGCTCCGTATCATTTTCTTCAAGAATATACACTGCTGTTAATAAAAATTGCAACACCAAAAAAGAAATAAGCAATCACAATGAACTTTATGGGAGTGATTAGTTATGGTACGAGCTGCAAACGATCACAATTATATACTAGTTCGTGATGAGGAAGGCCAACAAATTAGGAATAAATAAATCCACCATGGGCTGTGATAACCCGTGCGATCGATTGAAACACGGTTTGGATGGTCGTTTGCGGTATTGCATTCTACTTTGTTTCTGCACGCAACCACAATTCATTGGTTGTGACAGGCAGCGAGGCCACGCGAGCCAGTTTTTGCGCGATGACACACCAGACGTTTTCTATAGGCGACAAATCTGGCGAGCGAGCAGGCCAGAAAAGAGGAGCGACTTGATGCTCACAGAGTACATCTTGGACAGTATGAACAACATGGGGTTGGCCATTGTCCTGTTGGAAGACGGCTACCAGGATCGACTGAACGAAGGGTAGAAGTTCAGCTTCCAACAATTCCGTGATGTAGCGTAGAAGATGCGTAGAAGGCGAGTGCGTGAATGAAACGCGATAGCACCCCATACCATCACGCTCGGCGTGGAACCGGTATGGCGCTGCACAGTGCAACCTTCCAGATGCCGTTTACCACGGTATCTGCCAAAGAGGATTTTCCCGTCGTGAAGCATTAGATTGAATCTAGACTCGTCCGAAAGCACAATATGCTACCATTCAGCACTCCAGTTTCGACGTTCGTTGCACCCCTGCAATCACTGGCGCCTATGGCCCAGAGTCAAGTGAAGTCGCAGCAATGGACGGCGAGCAACTAAGCCTCTCTACAGTAATCGGTGACGAACAGTGTTTGCAGACGACATTGCTGCGCAAGCGTCGTGAATGGTGTTGTGAGCGACGTCACTGCCGTGCGGTGCAAGTGCCTGTCTTCCCGCTAAGTCGTGCGATTTCGAGCTTCAGATCCTGCACGGCGATGCGTAGAATCCTTTTTTCCCCCATTGACACCATGTACGCGTAACGTGAGTTATGTTACACCTAACGCGTGCAGAAATATCACGGTATGATAAACCACGTTCTCTGAGTCCAACGATTCTTCCTTTCAAACTCCCTCAAGCGTTCGTACAGTTGTCTCGTCCTTCTACGCGCATGTTTACATGTTAACAACTACGCACGGTCGAGTTTAGCGACAGCAAGTTTAAAAACCTGCGTTCTGTATTCTTTCTTTTATACCCCCTAGCGTGAAGTTTCCGAAGGCGTTACGCTTCTCATATTTGCTTGTGCGCTGCAGTTGTAATCATTTTCATCTCTCATGGTGGTGTATCCACTCTGCAAATTTTGTGCATATCCGAGCAATTCTTCGTGATGCTGTAATTTCTATTAACAGCACTGCAGTTTGTTCGTTTTATATATAGTGCGGCATGAGTGATTGTAGTTATATTCGACTAACTAAAAATTTGATTATGAGATTGCCAACAGTAATATGCGCAGTGAGTTAAACAGCATGTTCTATGAAAATGTGTCGTAAATCGAGCGTATTCCACAAATGTTATTTTCAGCGGCATTTTTTAATTTTATGTTGGCAAAGTATTTTGTTTTTAATATATATGCTTTGCTCATGTGTTTATTTGAGAGACTGTTACGAGCCATTAGCCATTTTAACTTTCCGCGTAAAAAACAGAAAAGGAAAAGGAAAGAGGAAAGAAAAGTCATCGCTTGGATGAAAACAGCGATTACTGGATGGCTCCTTGTACGTAGTCACTCCATTTGCTTCAGGAAAACATATTAGTTTCAAGAGTACTTAATGAATTTTTCATGAAAGACCACTGTGTGTGTTAAAGTGTGTTTGCTCCTCACAATGGAGGCCCAAGGGTATCCTATATTCAGTTAGGATTATATCCTTATCGTCATTTCATGATTGTTGGCGATTTTAAGAAAAGGCCTAGCTTTCAGAAAAAAAAGACGAGATAAAATTACATTTATATTTCATAAATAATGAAACGACTATGAAGTGTAAATATACAGATATTTTCTGGAGAGTTCCATAAACTTTTCCAAAAGCGTCAACCTCAAGTTATAGGTGAAATAAAAAAAAACAGTTTCGCTAAAATTTGAAGCTAAAAGAATATGTGCAGTTGAAAATATTACGTTAAAGAAATGGGATCATTTCAATAACTTTCTCTAAAGAAGCATTTCTGTCCTTTTATTTTGAAAGGAACCGAGGAAGAGTTATTCTTGCGCGTTTTGGAAATTCCTTTTACTTATTTCTCTTTTTGATTGAAGGTTTATATATTATTTATTGGTCCTAGGTAACACATACAACTTGAATTCATACATTGGTCGTGGTTAACATATACACTGAACAGCAATTGAGTTAGAGACAGCTGGCGTTATGCAAATGTGGCGCTGTGGGCGGCCCTGAAAACGGAAACGACATGACGTATGCAGCGATCCAACAATATAAGGGGTGATGCGACGCGAATCAGTAACAGTTGGATGCAGTATGGGTAAGACAAAGGATCTAAGCGCATTTGATCGTGGGCAAATTGTCAGGGCCCGACGAATGGGTCACTCCATCTCGGAAGTCGTGCAGGCACTGGAATTTTTACGAGCCACTGTGCCACGGGTGCACCGTGAGTATATCGAATCCGGTAAAACCATCCCTGCAAGGGCCAACTGCCGTGGACAACAGCGTGTGGATGAGCGGGGTCATCGTTGGCTAGCTCGCATTGTAACAGCGGATAGACGGGCCACAGTGCAAGAAATCACTCGGCAATTTAACGCTGGTGCACAAAAACGTGTAAGCAGCCACACCATCCAGAACCATCTCTTTACTATGGGGTACAGAAGCCATCGTCCAACGAGGGTACCGTTGCTGACCGCACATCACAGGGTGCAAATATTAGCATGGGCGTGGGAACATCGCTTCTGGACCCTAGACATGTGGAAAAATGTTGCCTGGACTGATGAGTCGAGATTCACGTTGGTACATGGGGATGGCGGGATACGAGTACGGCGCAAACCACATGAAGCGATGGATCCTTCTTGCCAGCAGGGTAATCTTCAATCTGGTGGGGGAGGCATTCTCCTCTGGGGACTGTTTACGTGGACTGAAATGGAACCCCTGGTACGTGTGACATCGGCCCTCACAGGTCAACGTTACCGGGATATCCTGGACGACCATTTGCTCCCGTTTGTGCGTCTTCAACATCCCACTGGGGACCTCATCCTGCAACAAGACAATGCACCGTGCCATCGCTCCCGAATTGTATCCGAATGGTTGAACCAACACTCAACCGACGGGACCTCGCTTCCTTGGCCAGCTAGGTCACCTGACCTCAATCCCATCGAGCACATGTAGGATGCCAACGAGAGAGATGTTCGAGGCTCTGACCCCCTCCATCAAATCTTTGTGAACTGCGGGAGCTTGTTCAGGGGTTCTGGATCCGTATGGCTTCCCAATGCTTCCGGTGTCTTATCGAGTCCATGCCAAGACGGATCGCCGCCGTCACCAGGGCGAAAGGTGGTATTACACGTAACTAGACAGGTATCTATAATTGCTCTTCAGTGTACATCTCGAATTAAGACAAATACAGTATTGTGCGTCGCAGGGTGCGAGTGTTATGCAATACATTGAAATCATCAAACTACTGATCGAAAATGTGATACAGTATGCCATATTTGCAAATATTAAAGAGGGGCCGAAAGAGAAACACAGACATCTATGATTTACCCAGTATTCAAACCCAGACAACTCCGTTGGGCGAAGGATCGGAAACTATCGCTTAGATCACTGCTCCAACGGGGCGGCGGAAATTCCTTGTAATAAATACTATTTAAATTCCTTGTGAAATTCCATTAAATTCCTTAATACAGAGGGTGTTCAGGAAGTAATGCGTCCTTACCTATATACAAATTCAATGGCAAGTATCAAATTGAAGCAAAGCAAGAACAAAGATCAGAAATTTTTTTTTTTTTATTAAAAGTTTAACGAACACCGTGAGCAACTCGATGGGCTATAAGCAGTCACCCGTCCCTAATTTAGGGTAACTGACTCCAGAGAAGGGAGAGAGCCAGAGCCGTAAGACAAACAAAACACCCATGCCTCAACGGGATCCGAATCCTGACCCTTCTCGGAGGAATGGTCATAAGCCAGCGCTTTGATCATTGCTCCACCGGGGCGGCTCATAATTTCTACTTTAATTACATATTTTATTTTTCTACATAGTCGCCCTCTCGCTCGATGCAGATACGCCAACGTTTAACAAGTTTTTTAAACCCGTCACGGTAAAAATCTTCTGGTTGTTCTCGGAACCATTTACTCCTTACGGCTTGAACATAATGTTTCTCGAGAGCAGAAAATAACCAGAAGTCGGAAGGCGCCGAATCTGGGTTGTAAGTAGGGTGTTCAAGAACTTCAAACCCGATTTTCTGAATGGCCTCCGATGTGAACGCACTAGGCCGCCACGGTGGCACAGTGTTCTAAGCGATGTCTTCTGATCATTTGTCCGAGATGGGTCCGGGTTCGAATCTTGTGAAGCATGGATGTTGTGTTTTTCTTACGGCTCTGGCTCTCTACTCTCTTCCCTGTAATCAGTGACCCTAAATTAGGGACGGGCGACTGCTTACATCCATCGAGTTTATATTAGGTGGAGTCACCACTCCTACCCAAGCAGCACTAACCGCCATAAGTCACCACCAGTGCTGCACGTGACCTCATATCCAGGCAAAAAGTCGCTTTGAAACTACTGTGGCGCAGTGGTCTAAGCGATGGTCTCTGAGCATTCGTCCGAAAAGGGTCCTGGTTCGAATTCCGGTGAGCCATGGATGTCGTGTTAGTCTTACGGCTTTGGCTCTCTCCCTTCCCTGTAACCAGTGTCCCTAAATTAGGGACGGGCGACTGCTTATATCCCATTGAGTTGCTCACGGTGGCCGTTAAACCTCCATTAAGAAAAACAAAAACCTACAGAAACCAATGGAACAAAAGCTGCACTACGTGTAGGTAAATAAATGATGGATTTAATAATCTTTATCACGCTTACTACTTACTATTATACACGCTTACTCTTTTACCAACTGTATAATGTAGTTTGTTTTTGCCTGTATGTGACGCCACTTCAAAATTTAGCTGTGATCTTTGGCGGCAGAGCCAGTGGTGACCACTTAATGTAAGCTCGATGCTTATTAGTCCACTGAGTTGCTCACGTTGGTCCTTAAAGCTCCAATGAAAAAAACAACAACAACACTGGCGTGGGGTTTGGCGTTATAGTGTTGCAGAATCATTGGCTCCCCGTCCCACGCATACTGTTTATTCTTTGCTTCAACTTTCTTTAGGTGTGTATGTACTCTCAGGGTTGATAGTCGTACCTTTGACCATGTACTCTTGAAGAATAACTCCATTGTAGTCCCAGAACACAGTAAGCTTGTACTTTCCGGCAGATATTTCAGTTTTTTTTTTGCTCTAGAAGAACATGGGTGTCGGTATTCCAGTAATTGATATTTCATTTCTGAGTAGTAATGCTGAACATAACTCTCATCACCAGTCTCAATGCTTTGTGGAGAAAATCAGTTCCATATTTTTCATAGCCAGCAAGCATCCCTTGGCACGCTTCAAGTCTTGATTTCTTCATTTCAGTCGTTAGGCGACACGGTACCCAAAGGGCACACAATTCGTTGTATCCTAAAACATTAATAATGCCATTGACACTACCTAAACTAAGGTTCAGTTTACCTCCTATGGTTCTCCGGGCCATTCTTCGATTTTCCCTGATGAACACGACGTTTTGCCTATTCAGATGGAAAGTTGCGATTACGGTCTCCCACTCCGCGGCTGATCTTTTGCAGCCAATATTTCTCCACTGTACTTTGGTTTTCTTACCCAGCAACGAACACCACTTATGTCCAAAGTTACAGAACTATGAACTTTAACAGTGTCATTGACACTACCTAAACTAATATTCAGCTTACCTGCTATTGTTCTCTGAGTTATTCTTCCATTTCCCTGATGAGCTCATCAACTTTTTGTCTGTTGAAATTGCAAGTTGCGATTCCGGGCCTCCCACTCGGCGGTTGGTCCTTTACTGCCAACATTCACTTACTGTCTTTTGATTTTCTTGCCCAAAGACGAACAGTGTTTATGCTCAAAACTCCAGCACCATAACTGCCACTAGTCTATCGTAAATTTCTTTGGAAGGAACATTTTCATGAGTTAAAAATTCCATAACTGATCGTTGCTTGACCCCTGTCGACGCAGTTGAAACAGAATCACCCATTTTAAACACAATTAAATACGAACAAATAGATGTACGGATCTCTATTACTCAGTAAAATGAAACCAATGACACCAAGGATTGTTTGACTTTTTGCTAGGCAACAAGTCATGCGCGATACACTTTCGCTGAGGCATTACTTATGGAACATGCATGCGCATACAAATTTAATCTTAGAGGTTCTTTCGAGCGGAAAGTTCGTATATGTACAAGAAAGCTGTGCCATTATGTATCTCTATAATCTATCGACATAGTGTCTCTTTATTGCAACGCAAGTTTCACACCGACACTACAGTGTCTTAATTTCTGTGCGAAAATAGATCTGCGTCTTGGTCATCTTCCGAGCACGTAAACACAACAACGACTACACCTCAGAGTTGGAAGTATATTGCTTGAAATGATAGTGAAAAGCTATTAGTAGCTAGGAGAAAGTTCTGGAGAATAGGATGGATCTTGGATCAACTCAAATCGTGTAGTCTGTAAGACAGCCTACTTAATCCCAGGGTGTGAATGGTGGTAACCTTTATGCACGAAGTATACCTGCATGAAATCTTGCCCCAAATTTTATATGCTCCTGAAACAGTGTTCATATAGTGGTTGGATTTTACGAACGCTAAGGAAAAAATCCTCTCCCCCTCATCTCAGCAGTGCCGACCACAAACCTGTCGTCATCTGGCCTGGTGGCACGGTGGTCTAATCGCTGGCGTCTGACCTCAGATCGTTCGAGATGCGTCCGGGATTGGATCCCGGTGAGACATTGATGTTGTGTTAGTCGTTCGGAACTGGCTCTCTCCCTTCTCTGCAATCGGATGCCTAAAATTAGGGCCCGGTGACTACTTATAGCCCATCAATTTGCTCAGGGCAATCATTAAACCCCCAGATAAATAAATAAATACAGAAAGTGAGGCATACATATTGATATACGCCAGAGTGTCGGTCACTTCTTCGTCCTCCCAGATTCCCCAAACTTCTGTACCAAGACATCTGGGCCGCCCCGGTGGAGCAGTGGTCTAAGCGCTGGCTTCTGATCATTCGTCCGTGACAGGTCCGGATTCGAATCCCGGTGAGTCATGGACGTTGTGTTTGTTTTAAGACACTGGCTTTCTCCCTTCCCTTGAACCAGTGGCCCTAAATTAGGGACGGGCGACTGCTTATAGCCCATTGAGCTGCTCACGATGTTTGTTAAACCTTCAATCAAATCAAATATTTGTATGAGTTGAGTTATAGCTCATCTACCATGCAACAAAAGCAGTCTTTCTTGTCTAGTAATTTGGCTTGCTGTTCTCCAGAGGTTTTTGAAAGAGAGAACCAAAATTGCCTGATTCGCGAACTCCTGTTGTATGAGTTCCAACTGGGCCAAAACGCAGCGGTGGCTACACAAAGCATCTGTCGTGCAAAAAGGGAGCAGGCAGTGAGTCACATCACCGCAAGAAGTTGGTTTACCAAATTCAAATCTGGGGAGCTGGAACTAGAAGTTCAGACTCACCCAGGGAGACCAACTACAGAGGATGCTGCAGCCCCACGTGAAGCAGCGGCGGACAATCCTACAATCAGCACACGTAGATTGTCCGGACAACTTGATACTTCCCAATCAGGCGTCGTTTGCCATTTTCATTAGCGCGAGAAGAGCAACAGAAGCTTCCGAGTGGTCCTGCACGAATTGTCATCTGCCTAAGCTCACAGACGAGTGGAGATCTGTCGTCAATTGCTTGGAAACCCTACGGATGGGCATTTAATCAAATGTATCGTGATGTCTGATGAAAAACGGACCTTCTACAGCAATCCAGACTTGTCGAACCGAAGGCTATACCCCGGACTGATACCACAACCGGTCGCCAAATGTGGAAGGTTCGAGAACAAGGTGAAGCTGTGTGTATGGTTGGAACTGTGATGGCGTCGTGCACCATGAATTTGACCCGAATGGTTCTGGTGTCGGCAATGTGAGGTGAATCATCAGAAAGTCTTCCTAAAATTTCGACGGAGTGGGATGCTCCAGGAAAGAGGGGAAAAGGAAGACCAAGGAGAAAGTGGATTGAGGAGATTAAATCAAGTTTAAAAAATAATGGACTGGATGAAGTGATGGCTTTGGACAGAGAGAAGCGGAGGAAGACCATGGCTGAACTATATGGCCGAGGAAATCCACTTGGTAGTGGAAATCCCTGATGATGATGATGGTTCTGGCATCCCTGTTGATCTTCATTCGGTGCAATTAGACCGAATGTACGCTGTTCTGGACAAAAATACCACGTTAACCGCAGGAGATTCTTCTGCAGCAGGATTACGCATCTCCACATGTGGCATGTTCAACCAAAGCAAAACTTCAGGAGCGTAGGGGTACCGAGCTGTTCCCCACCCAATATGTAGCCCAGACGTTGCACCAAGTGACTGCCATCTGTTGGCTCCAAGACGCATTCCCTCCGCGACAGGCATTTCTATAATGAAGATGAAGTGGAAGCAGGGAGTCCAGGAATTCTCCGCTTCAAGAGACAAAGCATTGTATAATGCCTGAATCACAAGTTCTGCACAACGTTGGCTGCAGACCATCGA
The DNA here is from genome assembly GCA_039090855.1 of Macrothele yani. Lineage (NCBI taxonomy): Eukaryota > Metazoa > Arthropoda > Arachnida > Araneae > Macrothelidae > Macrothele > Macrothele yani. Next base: position 153,977,831 of record CM077030.1, read on the forward strand.
ACATAATAGACTTTACTTCGAGGACTGATACTCCCTGTTTCTTGTGTTAGTACTGATCCAAATACAGGTATCCCATTGTATCAATATTTATGACTCACCTTCTGTAAATAAACCAGTCTCTCATGTTAAACGCTCTCTTTATTCTGTGCTCCAAAGACGTAATATGAAAGATATTGTCGCCCTGATATCGGCATCCAACCTATAGGGAGAACAGGACGAATCAATCCCCATCTTTCCCCTTTCTTAGGCTCTTCGCCATTATTATAGCCCTTTTAGTAGCTAATCAGTCAGAAAGTATTAGTGTCAATTGCTATCAGTTAGAAAGTATTAGTGTCATCTACTATCAGTTAGAAAGTATTAGTGTCAACTACTATCAGTTAGAAAGTATTAGTGTCAGGTACGGCTAGAACTGCTCAAAGAGATAGCAATATGCGTTCTAGCTCGTCCAAGATATGTTCTGGAATTTAAGTTCGATAATCTAACACTTAGACTTACTGCTGTTAAGAGCAGAACTGGACAAGGCTTGCAATGTCGCAAAGATCTCCATCTTGCTGAAACATCCAGGAGTTTATGGCGAAAAACCTCCACAGGGGAGGTGGTTCGGGATTGTTCAGAATGTCTTTGAAACGACGAGTAAGTGTTTGGCTGGAAGATACCACAACCAAAGGATGGAGTCCTTCTTAGAAGGATAAGCTCCATATTGTCACAGATCCAACTTCAATCTTGACTGTAGTAAAATCAGCCTGACAGCACTGACAGCGCAAATGGCGCTTCCTTATACATCCATCCGAAGGAAAGAGTGAGTAGCGTCATTTGTCTCTCCATATGACCCTATTTCAGTCTTCTGTTCTTCCGAAATGCTAGCGAGGCACCACTGCAGTTGTCATTTGGCATTTCCTGGAGTGATGTAGGTCTTGCGCGCAACTGATCTAGAATGATAGTTGTGAGCATGGCGATCCCGACGGACTTTCCAGTTGCGAATAACTCTTTCAATGGCCTGTGGGACGTCGCTGACCGTGTCTGAGGCGGAAGACAGGCATGTTCCGCCTCTGGAATGGTCACAATGCAAGATCGGCCCAGGCCTGGCTTGATGAGCATAGCATCCGAGTGTGGAGTTCACTGGCCCAAATTCCCGATCCAAATCTAATTGAGCATTTGTGGGGCGAGATAGAATGCCGAATCCTATCTTAGACGGTAAGACCTTCCTCCATTGCAGCTCTGGCAGAACTTTGCAGGACGGATGGAGCAAAAATCCAGCCCAGACCTACCGTCATCTTTTGGAAAGCTTTATTAGAGGGGTCACTGCAGTCATAACAGCCAAATGGGGGCTTACTACAAACCGATATCGGCCAATAAGTGCTCTCGTTTCTGTTTGACCAATGGTATCCGAATACCTTTGTCTGCATAGTGCATGCACACTCAGTAGTCAAAATGTTATAGATAGAGGTGATGGGCATCGCCCGCGCATAGTAAAACAGACCGAAACCGTACGCCGGCGATAAATAGCAGGACAGAAGCGCTTTCCAAGGGCATGTTGCAATCAACGAACATGGCTAAATGTGGTGATATGAGCGACTGTGATCGTGGAAGCAATGTCGGCGCAAGATAGATGAGTCATTCTACCGCGCAAGTGGTAAGAACCTTAGGGTTCCCAAGTGCAACCGTATCAAAACTGAAACGCGGGTATAACATCGACGGACGCACCAGACGGCAAACGGAGGCCGACAACACGCCGTTACTGACCGAAATAAACGTATACTTTCCAGGTTCGTACAGACCGACCTCTTGGAAACGGCAGAGCAAATAATATCCACCTCAAATGCTTGAAGACCAAGTACCCATACAGCACAAAACGTTTCAGATGTGTATCAATAACGTTACAATCTCTCATTTTCTTTACACTTTCAGATATATCTTACAATTACGTTTCAGCAACATCTACACTGCTGGCCACCCAAAATGCAACACCAAGAAGGTCACGAGACATCAAAGCCAGATTTACTGGACACAACAACTAATACAAAGATGAAACGATTAAGCTTACAGGCCCGTGCGACTTGCGGAACACGCAGACATCAATAGTTCGTGTGGCCCCCATGGCTGGCAATAACGGCCGCTACACGCCGCGGCATCAAACGAAAGAAGCTTTGGATGTGGGCTTGGCCTGTGTCGGTCCACGCTGCTTCCACGCGCTGCCCCATTTCATCAGGCGTAGCCGCGGGTGGTGCTTGCCGGGCAACTCGGTTGCCGATCAGCGACCATACGTGTTCGATGGGCACCATATCGGGAGAAAAGGCGGAACACGACAGCAGTGACACCTGGTGGGCCATGAAACATTGTTGCACGATGCATGCCACGTGCGGGCGCCGCGCATTGTTCTGTTGAAACGTGGTCGCTTGCAGGTCCTGAAGGTAAGAGAGGACTACAGGCTCCAAAACGCCGGAGATGTAGCAGTGGCTGTTGAGTGTACCGACGATGAGCACCAGAGTGTTGCGGGTGTCATATCCAATTGCGCCCCAAACCATAACGCCAGGCGACGGATTAGTATGGCGATGCATAATGCAGGCGTCATACAGTCTCTCGCCGCGGGGCCGCCACACGCGGATCCGACCATCTTGGTGTTTCAGGCAGAAGCTGGATTCCTTGGAGAAGACAATGTCGTGTCATTCCGTAGTCCAGGTGCGGCGTTTAACGGCACACTGCCGCCGCACTCGCCGGTGGTGTAACGTCAATGGTAATCGAAGCAATGGGCGCCTTGCGACAAGTCCCCGCTCCTGCAGAAAACGTCGAAAAGTACGTGCTGACACAGGTTGTTGCGCAACACACCCTAATTCCTACGCTAACGTTCGTGAGGTGGCAGTGCGAGCCGTCAATGCCCGCCGCACAACATGCCGGTCCTCTCCAACGGTGGTGTGCCGCGGCTGCGGCAATCTCTCACGTCGGTACATCCGTCCCTCCTGCACACACCGAATCCATACTCGCCTCACTGTGGCTGGATGTCGTCCACACACGGGCGCCGATGTATCGGTACGATAAACCGCTGTCACGATAAGCCAGTATTCGTCCTCTTTCGAACTCCGAAATGTGCTGGAATGACTGCCGTATTCTGTGACGAGGCATCAGGAAGCTTCCCACGCACGGGTCCGGCAGCACAACACACTTCCAATACTTACACCCTGCCTTCTGTGCACCCTTCTTATAGTGCTTCTCGGTGGCGTGCGGGCCGCACATATTTTGCATATGCCCTGCAATGCTAATCCTTTGCATGTCCTCTCGCGGGCGACGCATGCTGCGAATTTCAGGCCAATCGGATGCTTCCTTTTTGGTGTTGCTTTTTGGGTGGCCAGCAGTGTATTTTGAAACATAACCCTTTGTACATTAGGGTTACGTTAAAAATAGCATTCACTGATTCTACTGTTTTATAGTTTCCCTTGTACATAATTGCTACCTTGACGTCACATTCCGGCGATATTTAGGATTTTTTGTTTGGCAACGGCGTGGATGCGCATAAGCATTTGTGCATTTTCACCGACGCACTCTCGTAGTCACATTTCCACGTGCTACTGGGATATTCTTTGGTGATACAGTTGAACTCGAATTAGTTGATTTAATATTTCATCCTTGTTTTTTTCTTTTTTTGTGATTTAACATCATCTGAAAGTAAGTAATTGTTTTGATTATTATAATTTTTAAATTCTAAAAGGCGTTTTATAAAATCTACGTAGATGACTGTGTTGTTGTATTAGTATACTATACCAGCATGTTTTTGATTTTACTTGAAGCTGAGAAATTTCATATTAGTAGGTATCTAGAGAAATGACGAATTTGATTTTCTTTTTTTTTTCGCTGAAATATAGTCTATTCGACTGGTATAATAGAAATTCTGCACACTCATTTGGAACCGATTTTTATTTCTTTTGTTATCAATATACACAGAGTTGCCACTTTATTATGACCACCTGACAGTTTTAAGCAAATGAGCTATGGCTGCACGCTGTTGCCGCCAGAGGGCGAGGCTAGTATAAAAAGGGAAAGCTTAGTGCTTGCGACAGTAAAAAAGCTAACCTCTGAATATCAGAGAACAGCTTAGTGATATGTATAGAGCTAACCTCTGAATCTCAGAGATCAACTTAGTGATATGTATGTATGTATGTATGAGATGGGGAAAAATGCGATTTGACTGACTTTCAACGTGGGATGGTTGTAGAAGCTCGGAGCCATGGAGCGAGTATCACCGAAACCGCCGCATTCGTGATATGTTCCAGAGCAGCTGTTGTCAAAGTGTTTAAAGACTGGACTGTCCGTCAAAAAACTGGGTCTTCACGTGCAACGTGTGGTCGTCATCGACTAGTGACTGCTCGGGCGGAACGGAGGGTGTCCAGACTGGTAACAGACAACAGAAGTGCAACAGTGCAGCAAATTACAGACCATCTTAATCAAGGATCCCGTCAAATGATCTCTGCACGCACTGTTCGCCGTACACTGCATCGGATGGGATATGGCAGCCGAAGGCCTGTTCGAACACCTTTGCTGTCTGTAGTTAACAAGACAAAACGCCTCCCGTTCGCACAGGAGCACAATGATTGGACAATCGATAATTGGAAGCAAATTATGTGGTCCCATGAATCACGTTCTCAGTTGCACCATGCCGATGGCCGAGTGAGAATTTGGCGGAAACAGCACGAAAGCATATACCCGAAATGCATTGCTACAACCCTTCAAGTTGGTGGAGGCAACGTTATGGTTTGGGGAATGTCTTCCTGGCATGCTTTGGGCCCTTTAATTCGTGTTGATCAACGTCTAACTGGCAGATCATATCTAAACATCGTTGCGGACCAAGTGCATCCTGTCATGTGGATGGTTTATCCCAATGGCGATGGCTACTTTCAACAAGATAATGCGTCCTGCCATAGTGCTCGTATTGTACAGGATTGGTTTCAGGAACATGCCGGTGAGTTCACTTTGCTTAGGAGTCCCGAGCAATCTCCAGATCTCAACTCCATTGGGAATTTGTGGGATGAAGTTGAACGAGCCATCAGACAGCTGGATCCACAACCCTGCAATCTCACACTCCTGGAAAGTGCTATTCACCAAGCGTAGTCTCAGATTCCACAAACCACCTATCAACATCTGGTGGAGTCCATGCCACAAAGAATCGACACAGTAGTAATGGCAAAAGGTGGCCCAACGAAGTTCTGCTGATGTGGTCATAATAAAGTGGCCACTCAGTGTATAAACGCCGCCACTGTACCCAATGGACAGTGGACTGCGTTGAACCTGTGAAAACGTAAACAATTCGTAATACGACTATTGTTGCTTTCGAAACAGTCGTCGAGTGTAATATTTTTTATTGTAATTTTACAAAAATTATTAAAACTATAATATTCCACGTAGTAAATGCGTAACAGTAACATGATGATGTCGCAAATATCTTTCAAATACGTAACAGTAATGTAACGAAGTTACTAATACCTTTCAAATACCTGACAGTAACATGAAGTTGGTATGTTGATGTTACAAAGACATTTCACTGTAACGTATCGGTTATGTTTCAAAGTTATGTAACGTTTGAGGACATGGTGAATATATTTCAAATACGTGGAGATAATGTAAATATACGATGTCATCGCTCTGTCCACGTTATTTTTTTATAAACAGCGAATAGCAACTGAAAAATTGTACATCCGATCGATCCCAGCGGTGTCGGATGTACAATTTTTGTAGTCAGATGCTTACTGATAAACCACGAACAGCTATTTGTGTAGTCAGATGCTGACTGATAAACCACGAATAGCGATTTGTGTAGTAAGATGCTGACTGATAAACCACGAATAGCGATCTGTGTAGTCAGATGCTGACTGATAAACCACGAATAGCGATTTGTGTAGTCAGATGCTGACTGATAAACCACGAATAGCGATTTCTGTAGTCAGATGCTGACTGATAAACCACAAATAGCGATTTGTGTAGTCAGATGCTGACTGATAAACCACGAATAGCGATTTGTGTTGTCAGATGCTGACTGATAAACCACGAATAGCGATTTGTGTAGTCAGATGCTGACTGATAAACCACGAATAGCGATTTGTGTAATCAGATGCTGACTGATAAACCACGAATAGCGCTGTGAATTGTTGGAACCGTAGCGTAAAGCAAACGCACTCGGCTAGTTTTCGAGAGATCTGGGACTCGATCCCAGCGGTGTTGGATGTACAATTTTTCAGTTGCTATTCGTTGTTTATAAAAAAATAACTTGGACAAAGCGATGATATCTTATATTTGAAGGCATTTTGACGTAACCGTAAGGTTTCTGAAACATTACTGTTACATTGCTCAACGTATCTGAAAAGTCTCAATGTTTCAGTCGCACGTACTTGTAACATATACGAAATGTTCTGTGCTGTGTGGCCACCGTCAGTTAGCGAACGTTACGGGGTATTCTGCATACCCTGGACTACGGGAGCCGAAGCACTACACGTACGTCATTGTTGACTGCTCGGCATCGGATATTACGCCTCACCTGTTTCAGGGAACATCAAAACTGGGCATCGGCAGGGTGGGGTCGCGTTGCGTGGCTAAGGGAATCCCGTTTCCAGCTGTACCGAGCTGACGGGAAGGTGAGGGTGTAGCGTCGACAGCATGCAGCCATGGCCCCGTCGTGTAAGGTCGGCTCTGTTCAAGGCGGTGGTGGCTCTGTGATGATGTGGGGAGCTTTCTCATATGGCGCAGAGACCCTTAACTACTGGCGGCTGCCAGTATATGCTGGCTGGTGGTCTGTTCTAGCAGCACAATTGCTTCGTCTCACTGGGCTACCCAGTCACGGCTCGAAGAATACTCATGTGAGTTTGAAACCATCCAACGACCCCAAAGGTTCCCGGATTTAAACCCTAGGGAAGCTGTCTGAGATACCGTGCAGCTGAACATCTGATCCACGGATCCTGAACCGACGTGCCGGGTTGAGTTGTGGACAATGCTGCATGGCTGGCATTAACTTCAGAAACCCTCCGGCGTCTGGTGGAATCGATGCCTGAAGGTTGTTAATCGCGCTAGAGGATGACCAACATTTAGTTAGGTAGGTATTCCTAACGTTGTGTCCATTGACTTTATATTATACGGAAAGCGATATTTGTCATAATGCTTGTTTGTAAGAATTCCGGCAACACTATGTTTTCTGTAGGAAGCCTGGCGATCGCTACACTGAAATTAACGATATTGCGAAGCTTTGAAGACGTGTTTTGAGAACAGCATTTTGACGTAGGACTACGTCTAACTCCGCAGATAGTATGGGGCGACTTACGGCTGACCGCCTATGGCAAAAATAGGCCCCAATTGAAATCATTATAGCATTAAAAATGCGTGCCACACACTAATCGTGTTAGCATATTCGTAAACAGCATGGGGTCCAATTCTCTTACTGCGCAATACATATTGCGCGCGAAGCTCCCCTCATCCCCCGTGAGCGGGGAGGTGATTCAATATTTCTTGGGGTGCCGCAGCGTTTGACGCAGCCTATCTCGGGAACCGTGAGCGCAAGGCGACTCTACGTGGTATCATTTTAAAGCTCTCGATGAGATCTATTCAAATACACGATGAACATTTCGCAGTGATTTGAACTGAACATTTTAAAAATTGTTATCTTGGGAATCTGTGAACACTTTTGAAAATATCATGGTTTATCTGGACAACCGTGAGTGCAAAACGAATCTTTTCAAATATATAAAGAACATATCGTAGTGGTGTAAACTAAAGTTTAGAAAAATTGTTTGAACGGGCTAACATTTTCGTCAATGCCGCGGAATTTGCAGAATGAACGCAAGCAAAAGTTGAGAAAATCAAAACGAGAGGCAAGAAGAGCAAGGGATGAGGAATATTAGAAACCAAAGAAGACAGAGGACCACGTTCTGTATTCGTGTATCGATCTGTTTTGTGTTTACAATCTATCCAGCATTATTGCTAAAAAATATGCAAGCTACTTTTCATATCATAGACCTGTGTTGGCTATAGCAAATTAAATATAAGCTTTGAAACCATACTCGACTAGCTCATTTCAACTCTCCGATCTGCAAGTCATGGCCCTACGTTCCAAACAGACGGCTCAATCTGAACTGAGCCTACCTATAATTTTTTGTTACTGATATATAATAAATCTAAAAGAATCATTAAAGCTGAGTCGGAGTTTTCTCTTTTGTTAATATCTCGGTACTAAGGTCAAAATTATATGAACTATATAATTCGAGATTTATTTTGAGCAGATCTTAAAATTATTTATTTCCATCATTCTTTGAATTCCCATTGACTTTGTTATGCATTTCTCTGAAGCACAGCTCGAAGTGGGAAATGGTAAACCGTAGAACGGATCGTAACGAATGTCAAGGAGTAACAACATCTTTACCCCCAAACTGCTACGACATCAAAGCATTTGGTGCATTCTTCGATAGCAGGCGTTATGCATGAATACATCCGAAAGGCAGGACTGCTCTGGCTCTTGCGTAACGTCAGTTACAATAGAATGAACCTTCTGCTTTGATGTCTTGGAAACAGGAGTTTAAAAAAGAAATTTGTTAAGGTAGAATGACAAAGGTTTTTTCACCCGGCAAATTTCAAGACTACGTTGTGTTACTTTGTATGTTTTCTTAAAAAATGTGAGTGTTTTGAAATTCCTCTCTGCAGAAGCTGTAACTTGGTTTTTCAGGATAGAAGTGACGTGTAAAAATACATTGTCTAAAATGAAGGAATATTAGTTATGTTCAACTTAACCACACTGGTGCTGAATTTTTTTTTGATTGGAGGTTTAACGACCATCGTGAGAAACTCACTTATTTAGGGTCACTGGCTACAGGGAAGGGAGAGAGCCAGTGCCAAAACACAAACATCCATGCCTCACCGGGCTCCGAACCCAGACCCATCTCGGACGAATGAACAGAGGCCATTGCTTAGACTACTGCGATACCACATGCTCCAAATTGAATGATTGTTAATAAATCAGTACATAACGCAAAGTATTTAGGGGGTAATTCAATGAAAGCTGGTAAAGCAGTTTATTATTACACTACTCACGTAACTCTAGCATAATGAAATCATAATCTTATATTTCGCAGGTATTATATTTTGGTAGGTGACGTTGCAAGCATTTTGCTAGTCACGGGGGAGCGCCTAAAGTAATGCCTATTCTGCTTTTTAGAATAGCTAACTGTCTCGAATGAACCTGCAAAATGACCCCATGCAACAGTACTGTAAATAAAAATAAATCTCGTTTAGAGACGATACCCTTGCGCCATCTGTGAATACAAGACTGAAATCGAGATTGCAATTATTTCAAAGAGCATTGTCTGTATCACCCCTTTAAAGAAACTTTGATGCCATCTCTGTTACTAAACTTTTGTACTTTGAAACCAGGTTTCGGATCGTAAAGATAGGCAGATCTTCCTTCTCGTATCAAAACGTTAGAAAAAATTATCACCTTGTACTTCGAACAACTGCATCAACTCCGTGCAAACCTGCACCTTTTTCAGCACGACTTTTGCAAAAACGATCGTGCTTATTTAACGGTTTGCCCGTCAGTGCACACCGTATATGTGCAACTACACCATCTACCGACAAGTAATTGGACACCCCTGCAATCGACGATATCTGTGGTCCTGACACACGTCACGGCCGCCGCCGTTAAATATTGTGTGGGAAACAACAACGCAACTAGTCGCATGCAAGATGCCACGCAGTTCCGAGCTCTCTGATTTCGAGAAAGGTGTAATCGTCGGGTATAACAGAAATGGCCGATCCATACGTGACATATCCAGCAAGTTGAAGTACCCAAAATCGATAGTGGCCTACGTGATTGGCAAGTGGAAGATGAGAGGTGACTGTCGGAATGTGCCCCGATCCGGCAGACCCACAAAACTGGGAGTTAGAGACTGACGGATGCTGGCGAGAGAAATTCGAAAGAACCACACCAAATCGATGGGCCGCATCCGCGAGGAGTTTCAACAGGCATCCGGAAGTGTTCTTTCGATGAATACCATCCGTAAGGAAGCCCATCTGCACGGTTATCATGGACGTGGTGCTGCTCACAAGCCTTTGATCACCAAGTACAACAGCGCTGCTCGGCTAACGTGGTGCAAAGAACGTCGACAGTGGACCGCTTAACAGTAGAAAGAGGTTCTCTGGAGAGACGAATCAAGGTTCACCCTCTACCGTTCGGATGGCAGGGTCTGGGTTTGGTGTCTGCCTGGAGAACGCCTCTTGCCGGAATGTATTGTGCCAACTGTGAAGTTCCGCGGCGGTGGAATTATGCTATGGAGGTGTTTCTTCTGGTATGGCACGGGACCCTTGGTCGCAATTCCTTGTAAAATCAACGCCGAGACCTACTGCACCATTTTGGATGACCATGCGCTTCCTACGTTGTGGCAGGTTTACGGGGTGGTTCCATGTTACTTTTAGTATGGCAATGCAACCTGTCATGTTGCGAGGTCCACCATGGCTTGGTATGGTGACAATGGGGTTAATCGAATGGACTGGCCTGCTCAGAGCCCGGACCTTAACCCTATCGAGCACCTGTGGGACGAGTTGGAGCGTCGACTTAAGGGGTGCCCCCACCGTCCGAAATCGGTGAAGGAACTGACCTGTCTTCTCCAAGCCGAGTGGAAGAAAATACTGCTAGCCGTCGTACAACGCCTGGTTGAGAGTATGCCTCGCAGCTGTAATCGCCGCTCGTGCAGGCTCCACCAACTATTGAAGGTGAATAAATTTCGTTTTCCTTTGCTGTCACAGGTGTCCAATTACTTGTTGGTAGATAGTGTATTTGTCCGATTTGAAAAATTAATTTTGCATTAAGAAGCTTGAAATATGAGAATGAGAATGCTGATCTTTGAATTCCGGTACTTTCGGATGCACAATTTCGCCTTTAGAGGGCGTAACTGCAGATAATATGGTATTTGAAATATATTTTATTGCATATATTTGCTTCTAAATACCCTAGTGCAAAAAATATTTTTTCCATTATAACGAAGACTATTTTAGGCACAGGGTCCGTTTCAAGTAATACACAGATCCTCCGCCAGGGGGCGTTAAGTTAAATCGCGTTTTCCCCGATTTCTCTGCTTCTAAACACCCAATTTGAAATAGAGGGATTTTTCTGTATCGGAAACATCATCTCGTGGGAAATGTTTTGCATATAATTTCTAATTTTCGGCAAAGAATGGTTTGGCCACCAGGTGCGTAAGTGTTTTTTTTTTCTTCTGTTTCTGATGCATTTGCAGAAAGATCTGAGCTTCTGGAAACTCGATTGGAAAAATTCTTTACATATTCCTTACAAATCGCACACCTCGAAAACAACTTTTGAGAACACCTCCTGCTTAAAATAACACATAAGTTTCTCACCAGGGGCGTACATGTATATCTAATTTTTGTCGATATCTCTGCTTCTAAGGGTCCGATTTGAAAAATTAGTTCTTTGTTGGAGAGTGTTTGCGCGGCGAAATGTTTCTCATACACTGAATGGCCACTTTATTATGACCACCCCCTCAGGACTTCTTTGGGCCACCTTTTGCCTTTGATACTGCGTCGATTCTTCGTGGCATGGACTCCACGAGATGTTGATAGGTGGTTTGTGGAATCTGAGACTGCAATCTCCCACTTTCCAGTAGTGTGAGATTGCAGGGTTGTGGATCCAGCTGTCTGATGGCTCGTTCAACTTCATCAAATGAATTCTCAATGGGGTTGAGATCTGGAGATTGTAGGGGCCACCTACACAAAATAAACCCACCGGCATGTTCCTGAAACCAATCCTGTACAATACGAGCACTATGGCAGGACGCATTATCTTGTTGAAAGTAGCCATCGCCATTAGGATAAACCATCCACATGACAGGATGCACTTGGTCCGCAACGATGTTTAGATATGATCTGCCAGTCAGACGTTGATCAACAAGAATTAAAAGGCACAAAGCATACCAGGAAAACATTCCCCAAACCATAATGTTGCCTCCACAACTTTTTCCCAACTACATGCCAATAGTGAAGCACTGCACGCGTAGGGACAGTAACGTAAATCCGTGCCCAGCAAAAATTGCATCTACCCTCAGAATAGCATTACATAAATAAGAGAAGTTGTCTTACTTCTTGCGATGCACGGGAACTTCTTAAGTCGGTGCCACACACTTACGATGCACTGGAATTTCTTAAGTCGCACACACTTACGTCCTAGATCGTATAAATCCTCGTCTGTTCTCTCCGATTCCTGCTGAAATAGCTTAACACGCATTTTTGCTTCTAGTCAGTCCCGCTTATGGAATTTTGACTCAAAACAGGTCCCTGTTAATCGAACGGAAAAGTAAAACAGTCTGGCAAAATTTTAAAGTGAATCCGATATGTTTTGTCTACCATAGACACGCATCTCGCATATAAAGAAATAGCGATGACATCGTATATTTACATTATGTCCACGTATTTGAAATATATTCACCGTTTCACTTTTATTATTAAAGACATGCATCCTGCCAGAAAATTCACTTGGTAAAAAGAGGTAAGAGCATCTAGTATGCATTTACCGTAAAACACAAAAAATACAGCTACATTAGGCAAAATATCCCACTACCATATGAACATCCCTCTCATCATGGACTGTTTGATAGATGATTTCATATTTCAGTAAGGGCTTTGTCTTTAATACTACAAGCATTATCTTATTTGTCTTCGAATAAAAACACTTATTCACTACAAACAAATCTTTGGTGTGCATCCTGCTTGTTTAAACACCGAATGTTAAATTTAAGAACTTCACACACGTTCTATTGATCGCCAATGACGTGGGAAAAACGCTCAAGAACAACGGGATTTTGTAACAAAAGCGCGTCGTCAAGTTATAATGTATTAGCTTTAATATTCTTTTTGCTAAGCTAATTATTATGAATGAATAATGCTCTAAGCTTCAAAATAATGAATTCCCAAAAGGGTGTTGTTACTCGTTAATTATGAACTTAAACAAAGTCTCAACGCTGGTTATTTATATTAAGTAATCAAAGTCATAAACCTAACAGCCAGACAGAGGTCTGACAAAACTAAGAATTGAGAAAGACTGAACTTACTGAACAACTATTTATTTCCCAGACTCGTGGTCAACTAAGGCACTCATATATCTTGTACATAATAATGAATAAACTTTCCTCTTATAGTACGCACACCACCAACACAACCTCAACTCCAACGCAACAACACAACACCACCACTCGTCTCGATGAACGCGCCTATATACGAGCTACCACCACGTCATGACTTACACTCATTGCCAGATCTCATTCAGCGGGTGAAATAATATTTCGTTCAGTAGGAAGATAATTTACATAGTAAAATAAAATAACTAGAGATAGTAAAATCAAAAGGAAAGTGAATATAGAATATACGTTACATCATCTCCCCCTTAATTTTTTTCTTTTTTTTTTTTTTTCTTTTTTCTTTTTTTATGTCCGAAACCCCTATCAATTTTGGAGTGTAAGTCTTACATTTCGATGATTGACGTTTCTCGATCTCTTTTTTGATTTGTTTGGTGGTAGCCGTATTTACATTATCAATCTTGGCATGACAATTTACGAATCTGTATGCAGACTTCAGTGTTTCGAATGCAGCGTTAGCTTCAGGTGTCCAAATAAATTTCTTGTATTTACGCTTTAAAGCATACAACGGCTCACATATTGTAGCATAAGCGGGGACGAACTGCTGATACCAACCGGTCATTCCCAGAAAGCGGGATAGTTCTTTTGCTGTTTTAGGCCGAGGAAAGTCAACAATAGGCCTAATTTTTTCATTATCAGTGAATAAACCATGGGGAGTAATTTTCAACCCCAGATATACAATCTCGTCCCTCGCTATCTGGCATTTACTAGGTTTTAACGTCAAGCCAGCATTGTATATAAGTTGGAACACCTGTTTGAGCAGAAAAAGGTGCTCGTCAAAAGTCTCTGATGTTATAATAATATCATCCAAATAGACATGCACATGGGGACCCAGGACAGGTCTGAGAACCGTGTCCATAAGCTTTTGGAAAGTAGCAGGTGCAGAAGCTAAACCAAAAGGCATACGTAAATATTCATAGGCCCCAAAAGGAGTCACAAAGCCTGTTTTATCGACAGAGTCCGGATGTACTGCCACCTGCCAATATCCACTCGCCAAATCCAAAGTTGACATCCATTTGGTTGACGACAAGTCATTTAGAATATGTGACATGACAGGTAGTGGATAATTGATAGTTTTTGTGACTTGGTTGAGTTTGCGAAAATCTGTCACGAAACGAAATTCATTTGGTTGTTTCTTTGGAACCAAGAAGGCAGGAGCAGCCCAGGCGCTTGTTGATTCCCTGATTATGCCTTGCTTAATCATTTCCGCAATTTGACGTTGCATTTCCTGTTTTTTATGTGGAGCACAAGGGTAAGGTTTCGTCGCAATGGGTTTCGAACCATCAGTGTCAATAACATGATAAACCACCTGTGTGAAACCAGGTTGATCCGAAAATAAACCAGGGCTTTCCTGTAAAAGGAGAGAAAGCTGGTCTCGTTGCCCCTCATTCAATTTGTCACTCAACAATAAACTCGTAATATCTACAGGAACCGTCGGAATCATTTCGACAGGTTCCGGAAAGGAAATCACATGTTGTACAAAATTCAAAGTTATTTGAAACTTGTTAATAAAGTCCATACCTATGAGACATTTCACGGGTAGCTCGTCTATAAGCAGGAAAGAATGTGTAAACCGAGCTTTTCCCAGCCCTAAAGATAATGTGACAGTTCCTGCGATACTGAAGATTTCATTATTGGCACCTCGCAAATACTGCGTTGCAGGCTGAACGTGTATTGCAGAAAAAACGTCATTGCAAAACTTTGTATTTAGGGCTGATATCTCAGACCCAGTGTCGAACTTTGTCTCGACAATAACATCTTCAAGTGTCAAGAATACATCAGGCAACTGAGGAGTTTGAACAGTCACTAATACTGTTTTAGGGTCAGAATGTTTGGTATCAGGAAGAAGGACCGACCCTTCGTCTACTTCCTGTGGAAGTTTAAAGGAATTCTGGTGGTGTTATCATGTGGTCGGAAACCTCGACCCTGCCGGGTATCGGGAAAATTTTCACGATAAGGAAAATTGCGTGGACCCTGCGTCGGGAACTCCGCGTGTCTGTTGAGATTTTCATATTCGTTACGTCTGCCCTCAGCACGGGCAGAAAAATTATTATTGCCCTGAGCATGATAACGTTCCGAATGCTGCTGAGTGGAACGGGGTTGAGCATACTGTGCATTATGACGATACCCCGTAGCTTGCTCAGAAACTCGTTGTTGGTTCGCCACTCTTCTGTGTGGTGGAACGTATGAAGCTTGAGTGGGCACTTGTGTATGCTCGCGCTGAAAGTTTTGTCTATTATGCCGCTGAGGGTTTTCGGAATAAGCCTCGCGGGGTGCCCGAGCATGGTGAGTTGAAGCACGTTTGCCATGTCGCTCTTCATACGTGCGTATGAGGCGAAGGCATTCATGAATAGTGGTAGGGTGTCGAACCTCAAGAAAATCTTGTAAGAATGGGTCGAGCTGCTGTACGAGGGTATCCAACATGTCAACATGACTGGCATGTGGATCCCATAGGTTATATAAGCGTGTAGTCTCCAACGCAAATGCAACAGGGCTATCATTGGGACCCTGCTGACGAGAAAACAGCTGTTGAGCAAGGCTAGCTCGACTGAGGCCGAAAGGAAAGACCTCCAAGAATTCTGCACGGAAACTCTCATAATGAGAATCCGGGTTCGACCCTCGCCACTGCCGATACCAGGTCTTGGCGGTATCTCTCAAGCAAGTTCCGGCAATTTGGACCTTGCAGTCTTCCGGAATATTATAGAGATCAAAATGATCTTCCAGATCTTCAAGGAACTTTAAAGACCCCTCCAAACCATTGAAATGAATTGTTCCTGCATGCGGCACGAAATGGGCAAGCATTCTGCTTCGCTGAGAGGATTGCATTCCCTCAGCTACGACCCGCGACTCAGAGTGATAAGAAGCTGGTGCATTCCGAAATGGTGAAGAATGCTTGGGTATGTGCAGATCATTCATATCCAAGTCAGAGCCACAGGCTTCGCGCAAATTGTCCAAACAAACACCATTACCTTCGAGACTTGCCGGATGGTGGAAATTTGAAGTTGTCTCAGGTAAAGAAGCCATGGGTCATAATAGTCAGGATCTCGTGTTCGAGAAATGTTCGGGCGCAAATTATAATGTATTAGCTTTAATATTCTTTTTGCTAAGCTAATTATTATGAATGAATAATGCTCTAAGCTTCAAAATAATGAATTCCCAAAAGGGTGTTGTTACTCGTTAATTATGAACTTAAACAAAGTCTCAACGCTGGTTATTTATATTAAGTAATCAAAGTCATAAACCTAACAGCCAGACAGAGGTCTGACAAAACTAAGAATTGAGAAAGACTGAACTTACTGAACAACTATTTATTTCCCAGACTCGTGGTCAACTAAGGCACTCATATATCTTGTACATAATAATGAATAAACTTTCCTCTTATAGTACGCACACCACCAACACAACCTCAACTCCAACGCAACAACACAACACCACCACTCGTCTCGATGAACGCGCCTATATACGAGCTACCACCACGTCATGACTTACACTCATTGCCAGATCTCATTCAGCGGGTGAAATAATATTTCGTTCAGTAGGAAGATAATTTACATAGTATAATAAAATAACTAGAGATAGTAAAATCAAAAGGAAAGTGAATATAGAATATACGTTACAAAGTTTATCATGAACTATGTTTGTGTTCTACTTCTCTTGTTACCACCGGAAAATGAAAATGAACAATGAGTTTTTTCATGGACTCTTTTAAAATATCGGAGAAATAGGACTGTAACGGTTTCCAACTGCTCTTACTTTATTCCTTTCGGAATGTGTTGCATTAAAATCTAATTTATGCCGAAGACAAATGGCTGTAGTGTCTCCCAGCTATTCAGAGTTTAGTATTTTCCCATTGCGTGACTTTAAAAACGGATAAATATCGAAGAAAAGGGATTGCATTGTTTTCAGCAACTGTTCTAATATTCCGACCATTTCAACTATTTCTCGAATGAACTAACAAGTATCTCACTACAAAGATTGTACTGCAGTCGATACACGATAAGTCGAATCCGAAAGGAGTGCGAAAAAATTCGTGATATCGGGAATTCATCATGCGCATAGGACATGTGCAGAGAATTTAACTATCTACGAGTTATCAAAGATCTCGTCTTATCGAAATTCGAGTTGACTGTATTTTCCAACTGTTCATATTTTACGTGTTTCCCGAATGTGTGTCCTTAAGAACTAACAAATGCCGAAGAAAAAACATTGAAGCGTTTTACAACCATTCTTTGCACAATCAAACAGATGTTACTGACAGATAAACACCAAATTAATCATGCAAGAAAAACATGCCTCTGAAAGCCTGAAAGTTACATCGTTCTGAAAGGGGAATCGGACCCCCAAATACCGATGATCCACTGCATTATGAACACTAACAACCTAGGCAAATGAGCACGCCTGGAGACCGAACGGTGCCGCAGGTGAAGTTCACAGAGCAGTATGTACACAACACGAGAACCGGCTTTCGGTTAGTAGAATGTTCGCGAGTTAGAATGGGAAAAGGTGCCGATTTATTGGGGTTGGATAAAAGACAAATTGTGATGTCACGACGCATCGGAACTACGATCTCGCAAACGGCGCGGATTGTGGGTTGCTCACGTGCCGCTGTGGTGCTGATATTGCCAAACGTCGAACCGTCGTTCAGCCTTGTGTCGTCCGCAGCTATTTGATGCCAGAGAGGAGCGGAGACTTTCGCGTATTGTTCACAGCGACCGCAGCTCATTGATGCCATAGAGGAGAGGAGACTGTCGCGTATTGTTCACAGCGGCCGCAGCTCATTGATGCCAAAGAGGAGCGGAGACTGTCGCGTATTGTTCACAGCGACCGCAGCTCATTGATGCCATAGAGGAGAGGAGACTGTCGCGTATTGTTCACAGCGACCGCACCTCATTGATGCCATAGAGGAGAGGAGACTGTCGCGTATTGTTCACAGCGGCCGCAGCTCATTGATGCCACAGAGGAGCGGAGACTGTCGCGTATAGTTCACAGCGACCGCAGCTCATTGATGCCATAGAGGAGAGGAGACTGTCGCGTATTGTTCACAGCGACCGCAGCTCATTGCTGCCAGAGAGGAGCGGAGACTGTCGCTTATTGTTCACAGCGACCGCAGCTCATTTATGCCAGAGAGGAGCGGAGACTGTCGCGTATTGTTCACAGCGACCGCAGCTCATTGATGGCAGAGAGGAGCGGAGACTGTCGTGTATTGTTCACAGCGACCGCAGCTATTGATGCCAAAGAGGAGCGAAGACTCTAGCGTATTGTTCACAGCTACCGTAGCTCATTGATGCCAGAGAGGAGCGGAGACTGTCGAGTATTGTTCACAGCGACCGCAGCTCATTGATGGCAGAGAGGAGCGGAGACTGTCGTGTATTGTTCACAGCGACCGCAGCTATTGATGCCAGAGAGGAGCGGAGACTGTCGTGCATTGTTCACAGCGATCGCAGAGCCACAGTGCAACAAATCCCCCGCAGCTACAACAGTGGTGATCAAGGCAATGTGTCATACCACACAGTTCATCATAGCTTTCTGCGCATGGGCCTGCGTAGGAGAAGACCCAGCCTGGTCCCTATGCTCAGTGCACGTCATCGCCAACAACGTATGAAATGGGCCCAAGATAATCGAGATTGAACCGTGGATGACTGGAAGAAAGTGGCCTGGTCTAACGAATCAAAATTCTTGGTGCATCACGTAGACGGCCGAACGCGGATACGCCGATTACCAAAGGAGGCTATGGCATTTGGATGCACTGTTGGGCGGAAACAAGCCGGCTGCGGCAGTATTATGATGTGGACGATCTTTTTTGGGACAATTTAGGCCCCATTATCCCAATAGCACAATCCCTCACAGCTGTCAGCTATCTGAACATCGTTGTAGACCAAGTTCACCCATTCATGACAACTGTGTTCTCTGCTGGTGATGGCCATTACCAACAGGATAATGCGCCATGCCACACTGCCAGAATCGTCAAGGAGTGGTTCGAGGAACATGCTGGTGACTTTCTGTTAATGTCCTGGCCTTCAAATTCACCTGACATGAACCCAATCGAACATTTGTGGTTCGACTTGGAAAAGCGGGTTCGTGCTAAATCACTACCACCCCGAAATGTACGGGAGCTAGAGGACCTGCTGTTGACATTATGGTACGAGATATCCCAGGTTACCTATCGCCACCTCATCGAATCGATGGCTTGCCGAGTGGCCGCTGTTTTGCTTACTAAAGGGGCTCTCACAGCATATCAGGTAGGTGTTCGTAATGAAATGCCTCTTCGGTGCACCACCCGGAGTAAGGAACCTCCAAGGAACGGCGGATAATTATATCTGAGTACCGTAAGACATCCTCAGTTGCTTGAAGGTTCCTTGTTCTAGGTGGTATAACGGTAACATATTAGAACGTAAATCGGGAGATGCGGGTTCGATTTCTGTTCCAGAAACATGTGATTTTCATGTTTACTGAAGCATGTCTATTTACATGATATTCTTTGCATATTATTTTCCGAATGTGGTGTGCTTTTAAGACCTAATAAATGCCGACCAAAAAGGGTTAAAGCGTTTTCCAACTATTCTTCATTCATTACTTTCCGAATGTGAGTTTTTCAAGCCTACACGGCGGGACAATTAAGTAATGAGACTGAATTTAAAAAAACAAATGGAGAAGCAGAAAAACTTACGTGAAAATATTTTATTTCAAGAACATTCCTACATCTGTACAAGAAGTTGAATGATCAGCCATCGAAAGGAAAGAGGAGAAGAACTGGTGACACAGTTCTTTGTATGTCTTCAATGTCTTGAAAACATTTTCCTTTTAAAGGCAGCTTTAATTTAGGGAATAGAAAGTAGTCACACGGTGAACAAATATGAAGAACAGGAGGTTGGCGGAGTAAACACACTCGTTTTCGTACCAGAAATTTCTGTACACTGACTTCTACGTGTGGGTGTGCGTTATCGTGAAAAGGAAACTATTGTCCGTTTTTGTACTCAGTCCTCACAGGAACAATCCTCTTTCACAACCGTTCCAAAATGGATGTGTCAGCATTGGTGTGATAGTTATGCCCTCAGAAATGAACTCGTGATACAGAATTTCCTTGCTGTAGTACGAGTTCAAATCTGCGCACTTAAATCGGACATCCGGGAGCTTTCATCATATTCTGAATGTTCCCGCTCATCCTTGAAACGTGCATACCACCGGAATATTTGTGCACCGGATTGGCCAATATTCCCCTAAACATCCTGCAACGATTCGGCTGGGTCAGATGCAGTTTTACCGATTTTCAAACAGAACTGGATATTTGCTTTCTGCTCAGCGACAGAGCCATGGCAATGTTCTTCCACCGAATGACGTCATACTCAGCGTAAATAATCATCTGCGCAATTCTCACGCAAGCGCTCTTGCCACCGCATAGATGACAAATGACTTATAAAAAAAACCCATGCCTTCCCGACCCCTGTGTTTTACTAGAAAAGGATTGAAGCGCTTCCTAACTGTTTTCCGAATGTGTATCTTTAGGAACTAACATATGCTGAAGAAAAAGGATTGAAGCGTTTTCCAACTATTTTTTGTTTACTATTTTCCGAATGTGTATCTTTAGGAACTAACATATGCTGAAGAAAAAGGATTGAAGCGTTTTCCAACTATTTTTTGTTTACTATTTTCCGAATATGTATCTTTAGGAACTAACATATGCTGAAGAAAAAGGATTGAAGCGTTTTCCAACTATTTTTTGTTTACTATTTTCCGAATGTGTATCTTTAGGAACTAATAAATGCCGAAGAAAAAGGATTGAAGCGTTTTCTAACTGTCCTTTTGTTTACTATTTTTCGATAAGCGTTTTTCAACTATTTTTTGTTTACTATTTTCCGAATGTGTATCTTTAGGAACTAACATATGCTGAAGAAAAAGGATTGAAGCGTTTTCCAATTATTTTTTGCTTACTATTTTCCGAATGTGTATCTTTAGGAACTAACAAATGCGAAAAGAAAAAAATGGATTGAAGCGTTTTTGAACTATTTTTTGTTTACTGTTTTCCGAATGTGTATCTTTAGGAACTAATAAATGCCGAAGAAAAAGGATTGAAGCGTTTTCCAACTGTCCTTTTGTTTACTATTTTTCGATAAGCGTTTTCCAACTATTTTTTGTTTACTATTTTTCGAATGTGAACTAATAAATGCCAAAGAAAACGGATTGACGCGTTTTCCAACTATTTTTGGTTTACTGTTTTCTGAATGTGTATCTTTAGGAACTAATAAATACCGAAGAAAAAGGATTGAAGCGTTGTACAACTATTCTTTATTTCTTTCCGAATGTACGATTTTAAGAAATAATGAAGGACATCGAAAAAGTAACGAAGTGGTTAAGGCAATAACGTGGATAACCATCGTCTAACTTACTGTTCAACGTGTTATATTACATCGGCAAACTCGGAAATAACACCACCATGGAGCAGGAATCAGACTCACATCTACTAGGTTTCCGTTCGAGCGCTGCTATCCGTTACACCAAGCAGCGCAATAATGTTCCAAGTGTCTGATGATTAAGAGTCTGAAGAACTTATGATTCTGCTTCAGTCGAAGTATGAAATGAGCTCTTTTTGCCGGTGGAGTAATTAAATTCCAAGTCTCCTCTCTCAGGAGCCAGTTATTCTCCCGACTGAACTATACCGATCTTGACTTGTCATTTTGACCCCTGTTTCAGCTCAGTAGTACATCACAGAAGCAATGAGAGGTTTGTTTGTAGTGTCTTTAATAAATCCCTAGTCGCAAATATGGGAATTGTTGAAGAAATGCTCTTCAAAAATACATGGAACAACTAAAGAATTACTAAGGAGACAAACAGAATAGCCATATCCTGTTCTGTTTGTGATTGATGAAAAACTCTAAGAAGAAACATCGGATTGCTTCGACTGGCGTAAAACTGGAAGTTTTTCTGAAGTCAGTAAGTCGCAAACAGTTATGGAATAGCTGATACTGGTCGTTTTTAGATTCAAGAGATGTCATTAGGTGGCAGCACAATCCAGCTTACTCGTAGTTTAACGTAACAGACGCTAGGTATCATATGCGCGTGCGCGGGTCAGATAGCAAATGGCGACCGTGATGGAGGAGTGTACGGCCGAAGAGCAGCGTGCTGTTTTGCGTTTCCTTTGATCAAAAGGACTTCCTGCAAAAGATATTTATACGGAAATGTTTCCTGTTTACGGTGAAAAATGTTTGTCGGATAAAGCCGTTTAAACTATGACGGTAAATTCTCTCAAGGACGCTCAAAAATTGCTAATGAAGACCGACCTGGCCGTTGTTTTCAGACTGCGACAAAAGCAACTGTGAGGAGTGTGGATATGATGATTCGAATTGACAGGCGAGTAACGATAAACAGTGTAACAACTGTAATAAGATGTTCTCATGGTTTACCCTACAACATAATGCACGATAGTTTGAATTTCCGGAAAGTATGTGTACTGTGTGCGCTCAGAGAACTGAGTCAGGAACACAAAATGAACCGAAAGGACATGTCCTTGCAACATCTATCTCGGTACGCATGTGAAGGAGAAGACATGATTAACAGGATTGTTACTGGGGACGAATTATGGGTACATCACTACTAAACGGAATCAAAAGGTGCTTCAATGCAAGGAAAACATCCATCTTCACCTTTAAACAAGAAATTCAGAATTTCACCATTAGCAGGGAAGGCTATGATTACAGTGGCTTGTGATTCTCAAGGAGGGTTGTTAGCTCAGTTCCAGGAGCGTGGTGCGAATGTGAATGCTGTACCGTACTGTGAAAATGTACTGATGCTTAGTCGAAGAAAACGTTCAGGCCTACTGACTAGAAGAGTACTGCTCCATCACGCCAACGCCAAACCTCATAAGGCCCCATTAACGCAAGAGAAAACTGAAACAAATAAGCTGGGAAGTTCTTGAACATCCACCTTGCAACCGGACTTAACCCTGAGTGATTTGCATCAATGGGTGTATGCACAAGTTCTACCCGTTCTTGTAGGCTACAAAGAAAGGAGGAGAACACAATAAATATCCTACCTAGGATTTCACGTAATTGCATATGACCTCTTCCCATTTGTCTAGGAATAGGCGAATCCCACGCCTGAAAAACTCCTGTGTTTTAGAGTAAAAAAAGTCATGCAATACCGTTTCACATCGTCCACATCAGTCGAAGGATCAGCTACCGAAAGTGTTCTGTAACGATCGAAAAGGGTGGGAGTCTGTAGGTTCCAGATGAGGAGGAGTTCGCCGGGTGAGGTAACACTTCCCAACCAAAGTCCAGTCATTTTTGCCGGGTGATGAAAGCAGCATGAAGTTTAGCGTTATCATGATAAAGGATCACGCCTTTGCGATTGACGAGTGCTGGCCGCTTCGATGTCGTATTTCTCGCATATGTCCAACTGTTGACAGTAGAGGTCAGCATCTATAGTTAGGTTAGACGCCAATACCTCGCAGTGGATTATTCCCTGGACATCCCACCAAACACTCAACAAAACCATTTTAGGATGCAGTCCTCCTTTGAGGTCGATAAAGCAGGGTACGCACCTTAGTACACAGACCGTCGACGCCTTACATTACGGTACAGTACCCATTTCTCATCATCCGTTACAATTCGTCCCAAAAAGGGTTCATTTCTATGACGATAAAGCAAAGAAACGCAAGTACGTATTCTCTCAATTCTGTTTGCTTTGCAGAAATCTGGTGCGGAACCCAGTTATCGAACTTGCTGATGAACCCAAGCGCATGCATCCGTCTTTTGACTGTTGTTCTGTGTACCGGCAACATTTTCTACTCATTCCTGAACGGTTGGATGGGGGTCATTTGTTATTGCTTGGTCCACATCCTCCTGAGAAACCACGGATGGACGTCCAGGACGTGGTTGACCTTACAGCTTCTGTCTCCGTCCCAGAGTTTCCGAAACCAACGGCTACCTGAGCTATCATGAACTTCATCCTCCCCGCACACTTGGCAGATGTTGCGGCAAGCCGCGGCTGCAGTACGGCCTTTATCGAACTCATACAGTAAACAATGTTTAATATGCTCCCTATTGCATGTCATGTTATATAGTCCGCGATTTCCGTTACGGATGACTTACTAGGACAAACCTAGTGCCTCTATATGCTCTACCGCTCCACGCTTCATTGGCAGAAAATTCGGTATCGCAGTGTCATTTGTGACGTAACTACTCCGATTGCAATTTGCATCTATTACAAAAACGGGTAGAACTTCTTCACATACCCAATATTTGGTTCGCTAAAATCTCACCTTGGAGAAAAAGTTTCGCAGATAACGAAGAGGTTGAACACGATATGTGAATGTTACTGAGTCAACAAACGTCTATGTTGCAAATTCCAACGCACTGAAAAAGCGAAGGGATAAGTGTATAAGTATTTGTGGAAATTATATCGAGCAGTAAGTGGAAATGTGAAGGTAATTATAAATGGTTTTCAAGTTCATATCTCATTTAATACTCTTTAAATAACTGTTTGTGACTTATTTACTGATTTTCCTTCGTAAATAACCACAAATATGGATCTCAGCCTTTTCCAACTATTCTTAGTTTAGTATTTTCAACGTTTTGATTTTAAGCATTCATAAAAAGTCGAGAAATGCAGCTGTGGTGATTACTAATTGTTTCTTGCTTAGTATTTTCCGAATATGTGACTTTTAGCACGATTAAAAAGGACTGATGCTTTTTCCAACTATGTTTAATATTTTCCGAATGTGTGAGTTTAGGAATCAATAAATACTGATGAATATAGTCTGCAGACTTGACAGATGTTGTAGCGAGCCGCGGATGCAGTACTGCCTTTATCAGTCCATTATCATATTTATCAATCCGTTCGCTACTTAATATTTCTTTTTTAATTTGTTATTTTTAGTACTCATAAAAACCCGAGTAGAACAAACTATACTGATTTTCAGTTATCCTTTGATTAATATTTTTAGAATGTGTGACTTTAAGAACTAAGAATTACCTAAGAAAAATGACAATTATATTTCCTGGCTATTCTCAGTTTAGTATTTTTTGACTGAAGGATTTGAAAAATTTAATAACTACCCAAGAAGAAGTACCAATAACTACCTAAGAAGGTTTGCAACTTTTCTTAGTTTCATATTTCCAAATATTCCTATTTCAGTATTTTCTGAAAACTTTTTGATTCTAATGGGCCGCGGGTGGCCTAGTGGTCAACGCTCGTTACTGACACCGAAATGAATTCAGGTTCGATCCCAGGCAGGTACGAACGCTGGATCCACTAAATATCCGCCGTGCGTCGGATGGGCACGTTAAGCCGTCGGACCCCGAGTACTTGCCCCCCCGGTAATAAATAAGGGCTTCTTCTTCCCGCTTTCTACTTCGCTTCCGTGTCACTTTCTTATCGGGCACTCTAGCCTAAATCTCCTGGCTTCCTATTTTTAAGGGTTGTTTAAGACCTGGGGTCAGACACTTCCTTCCTAAAATCTTCTGCATTTGATCTCTTGATCTCTCTTTGATTCTAAAAATTCATAAAAACCTGAGGAATGGAACTGTAGGGATTTCCAATTATTCGTTACTTAGTATTTTCCGAACGTGTGACTTTAAGGAATAGTAAATACTAAGGAACATGGTTTACAGCAAGATTGTCCAACCCGCTGCCCAGGACGCGGCTATGAATGCGGCCCAACAAAAAATCATGAACTTACTTAAAACATTATGAGATTTTTTTGTCTTTTTTTGTAACTCGATTGCTCGGTTCTCGAGCGCGAATATCGTAGATGACAACGGAACGGAATTGAATAATCAAAGTATGTTACGTCCACAAATATCGGAGTATTATCCGTAATTCGCATAAAATTTGTAAACAGTTCGGCCAGAAGAAACGAAAAACTGTTAAAATTAACTAATAAAATAAAGAGCGAGCGGACTCTGTTGCAATATCGCGTAAAATGAATCGTGACAAAGAATTCAAGTGTGTATTCTGTACTAGGCATAGGGCCGCTGCGCGCCGTACACTCACGCTATTTATACGCATGCCTGAGCGCACGGCGGTGTGTGGCTTCCAGTGTGTTATCTTCCAAACGTAGACAGTCGAATTGATCCCTTCAGACGTTAGATGTGCTTTTGGCGACCTCGCTAGTAAAACGCAGGGATTAAATAGTAAATTAGTATTTCTTTTAAATTCCAACATGGCCTCCACAGCGTCTCAAAAGAAAACAGAACCCAAAAAAAAAAAGAAAAATAACGGATGAAGAAAGATTGTTCAACGAAAAGTGGACAGATGACTACTTCTTTGTCGAAGTAAATAGTAAGACTCTCTGTTTAATTTGTAGGGAATTTGGCCCAGTTTTCAAAGATTATAATTTTGTAAGGCATTATATGTAAAAACATGCTGCCAAATACGGTGCGTATCAAGGAATGTGTCGTAAAGACATAATAGCGGAACTGAAAAAGTCTGTTTTCTCAACAAATGTTTTTTAAAACAGTTACAACTCAAACAGACTCTATTGTAAAAGTTAGTTATGTAGTAGCAAATTTAATAGCAAAAAATTCAAAACCTTTTAATGATGACGAGTTTATTAAGCAATGTATAGAAAGCGTGACACATGTAATTTGTCCTGATAAAAAACGGGATATTTGTAAAATCAGTTTGTCGCACCAGACTATATAGCCAGGCGAATTGAAGAAATTGGGAAATATATCGAAAGAGGTTTGGCGACTAAAGCTGTTAAATTTTAAATTTTATGCTCTGGCGATAAATGAAAGCACTGATGCCACAGATACGGCTGAACTTGCGATTTTTATTAGAGGTATTGATGATCAATATAATGTCACTGAAGAAATGGCTTCTTTAGTGCCATTAAAAGGTACAACTAAATCAAGAGATTTATACGAAGCAGTAAAAAATACATTACAGCTATTTTTTTGTCCATTGTGAACATATCTGGTATAGTTACTGATGGTGCCCCGGCGATGGTAGGTAAAAGATAGGGACTTGTTAAATTAATAGAAGACGATGCAAATGCCGCCAGAAACTCGCGTCTGATGAAGTATCATTGCATAGTACATCAAGGAAATTTATGCGCAAAAGATTTAAAAATGGATAACGTCATGCAAACTGTAATCAAGGCTGTGAATTTCATAAGGCCAAGGGAATGAATCATCGCCAATTCCAGAAATTTCTTAAAAGTATGGATGCTGACTACGGCAACATCATTTACTTTTCGGAAGAAAGATGGCTAAGTCGAAGCAAAATGTTGAAAAGATTTTATGATTTGCGACATGAAATCAAGTCGTTTATGGTATCAAAAGCAAAATTTGTGCCAGAACTTGACGATGAAAACTTGCTTATATAAAAATTTAGCATTTCTTAGTAGATCTGACCACTCATTTAAATGTGGTAAACATGCGTCTTCAAGGTGAAAGCCAACTTATCAATACAATGTTTCAAACCATAACAGCGTCCCAAATGAAACTGAAATTATGGCAAGCTCAAATTAAGGCAAACAATTTTATTCATTTCGACACGTTAGCTAAACATGGTCCTGTAAACAGCGAAAAATATGCAGCTTAGCTTTTCGATTTGATACAGCAATTGGAAAACATATTTCAAGATTTTCGGAAAAATAATTGCTATTTTGATATATTTGCGACTCCATTTTCAGTCTACTTAAATACGTCACCTGCCAATTTTCAAATGGAATGCATATAGTAGCTGCAATCTGACATTCAACTTAAAGCAAAATTTGATCATGTCTCTTTAATGAACTTTTATAAGACCTATCCTCCCAGAGACCAATGTCCCTCTCTTCACAAGCACGCCTTATTCATGGCATCGCTTTTTGGCAACATCTACATTTGTGAGCAACTATTTTCGCGGATGAAGCACACGAAGAGTAAAATTATAACCAAAACATCTGATGAGCACCTTGAGAGCTCACTGAGAATTGCAACTGCTTCAACCGAAACGAGATATTGATGAATTAGTTTCTCAAAAACAATGTCAAATATCCAACTAGTTTTATGTTGCCCTCTTTCCTTTTTCTTTTCTAAAATAATATAAAAAATCAAAATTCTTTTATGAAGATTCTTTAGATATGTACATTTTCTATATCAGTGATCGCAAAATTATGACCTTCTCGACGATTTTAGGCCTTCCGAACGGGGTAGCGCAGAATTAGGATTATTATGCGAGGACTTTTTTTGCTTATCTATTATGGCGGATATCACGAAAATTATGCACGGACTTTTTTTTTTGCTCATCAGTTATCGTTAGTGTCACTATATTTGTCTATATTTTATGTGTGGCCTTCTTCTTCCAATGTGGCCCAGAGAAGCCAAAAGATTGGACACCCCTAGTCTACAGTCTTTCCTAGCAGTTAGCTGCAAATATCTTCTTTTTTTAATTTACGATTTTAATCACTTATAAAAATCAGAGAAAGAAAACTATACTGATTTTCAGTTGTTCTTTAATTAATATTTTTCGATATGTGATTATAAGAACTAAGAATTACCTAAAAAATGACCATAATATTTCCTCGTTATTATCAATTTACAATTTGTTGAATAAATGATTTGAAAAATTAATAACTACGTAAGAAGAAGTGCCAGTAACTACCTAAGAGGAACTTCAGAAGGTTTGCAACTTTTCTTAATTTAGTGTTTCCAAATATTCTTATCTTAGTATTTTCTAAAAACTGTTTGATTCTAAGCATTCATAAGAACCTGAGGAATGGAACTGTGGTGATTTCCAATTGTTCATTGCTAGTATTTTCCAAATGTGTGACTTTAAGGACTAATAAATACTGAAAAACGTGGTCCACAGTCTTTTCCAAATGTTCGCTTTTTAATATTTTTTTAGATATGTGATTTTAAGCACTTATAAAACCCCGAGAAAAACAAACTATAATGATTTTCAGTTGATTTTTGATTAATATATTCCGAATGTGTGACAGAACCAAGAATTACCTCAGAAAAATGAACATAATGTTTTCTAGCTGTTTTCAGTTTGGTATGTTTTGAATAAATAATTTGAAAACCTAATAACTACCTTAGAAGAACAATTCTATTGTTTTAAAATTTTCTTAGTTCAGTGTTTTCTAAATATAAGATCCGAAGAGCTGACATCTTAGAACTTCAGGTGTCAGTCATTGGAAACTTTCGTGCTATTTAATAGCTTCAAAGCAGTATTGTTTTTTCATTTTTTCAGTTCTAGTATTTTTTAAATGAATAATTTGAAAAACTAATAATAATCTTAGAAGAACGATTCCATTGTTTGCAACTTTTCTTAGTTTAGTGTTTTCTAAGTATCATCTGAAGAGCTGATATCCTATAAGTTTGGGTGTCAGTCATTGGGAAACTTCGTGCTATTTAATAGCTTCAAAGCAGTATTGTTTTTTCGTTTTTTCAGTTCTAGTATTTTTTAAATGAGTAATTTGAAAAACTAATAATAATCTTAGAAGAACGATTCTATTGTTTGCAACTTTTCTTAGTTTAGTGTTTTCTAAGTATCATCGGAAGAGCTGATATCCTATAAGTTTGGGTGTCAGTCATTGGGAACTTCATGCTATTTAATAGCTTCAAAGCAGTATTGTTCTTTCCATTTTTTCAGTTCCAGTATTTTTTAAATGAAGAATATGAAAAACTAATAATAATCTTAGAAGAACGATTCTATTGTTTGCAACTTTTCTTAGTTTAGTGTTTTCTAAGTATCATCTGAAGAGCTGATATCCTATAAGTTTGGGTGTCAGTCATTGGAAACTTCATGCTATTTAATAGCTTCAAAGCAGTATTGTTTTTTCATTTGTCCAATTCTAGAAGACGGCAAAACTTCTCACAGATTTCAGGTTTCCCACTTTGAGGGGGAGGGCACCTCAAAACAGATTACGAAAGAAAAAAATAAGGAATTTTTGCAATTTGTAGCGATAGCGTCTGTCCTCACTCCAGTAAATGTAAATTCAAATTCCGCCTGTGCTTAACAACCGTACATTCCTTAGTTGTTTTTTTTTTAAAGCGAATGTTAAAAAAAAGCCAGATAGTTTTCAAATTTTTTGTGGAAGTTTCAGAAATCGTGGACTAGACTTCTCATTCACGGCTCAGTTCGTAAATCTAGTCCAAATTCTTAGCAAATCCAATTTAGCGGTAACCGTGGGTTGCAGAACGGAAAACGTACTATTATGCATTTCTGGAAATGTTAATTCGCTTGATTCACATTTAAATTCCAAGTGCATAATTTACATTTTTTTTTAGCATATCCATATCTTTTTTGCACTCCCTCTGAGGAAGTCGACCTGCTTTTAAACAGCGATAGCAATTTTAATAAAAGGAGAGCACGAACAAAAAAACATTTCCGAAAGTCTCATTTTAATGAAACTTTCCTTAAGTGTGTATCTATGTCATCTTACTGCTCTTTTCTCTAAGGCATTCGAGTGTTTAAATAACGAGAAAAGCGGAAGATATTTGCATAAGTAACAGCATACTTCCTTTTTTTAATGTAGGATCTTAAGACTTCACAGTACTACATTTCAATATTCCGGAAAAAAGGTGATTACCGCTCGCAAATTTCAAATCTTTGAACCAGCAACAAATTGAAATTTGCCAGTAAAAAGGAAATAATAACTACTGAATAAATAGAAAAAAAAATCTACGCAGCATTAATTCGTCATGCGCAAGTGCGTGTGCCCGAGCACGTACGAAAACGCATGTGTCGATACTGTGATTAAATTCATTATAGGAAACCAGTAAAATTTTATGGCCACAACACTCAGCCAATGAA
Source organism: Macrothele yani (assembly GCA_039090855.1). Lineage (NCBI taxonomy): Eukaryota > Metazoa > Arthropoda > Arachnida > Araneae > Macrothelidae > Macrothele > Macrothele yani. Next base: position 154,008,739 of record CM077030.1, read on the forward strand.
AGAGATAAGAAAGAAACATTTGACAAAACTTTTCTAGCCGCCAAATTGATCTATTGTAATTTTTCTCAAACGATAATTTTTTTTCGGATTTATTTTTGACACTGGATTGTGTTTGATGCAAAGTAAACCAAGATACAGAACTCAACTTGATCTTCATTAGTTTCGTACGTATAAAGTGAATTTCGTGGAATGCCGAGAAGAAAAATTGGAATTTATTTTTAAATTTGGGAATTTAAAGAGTTAAACTCTGTATACCGGGTGTCTCAAAAAAGAATGAAACAAGCTTTTTTCTTTTCAGCGGTTGAGCACAGATACATACCATCAATAGGAGAAATACTCAAAATGAAGTAAAGACTTAAGACATGGCAGTTGCACCACTGCGGATGGCATCTGCATAAAAATAAAAAAATATATACAACCTTCGCAGAAAGAAAAAGTTCGATAAAAAAACGTTGCGCTATGTCCTAATTAGTCGAAAAAAAAAACCCCAGTCATTGTAAATTTTGAAGATGAAAATCGGTTTTTTGGTGTAAATACAGTATGACATGGATGGTAAGTCAGATAATATCCCAAAACTTAAAAATTCCGTCCTCCTGAAGTGGGATTCGAACCCTCCTTTCCCGAATAGCGCCCGAGTATGCTAACCACTACACCACCCGAACGACCAAGTCTCAAGTTTCCGATTAATTTGAATGTAATCATCACAGGATTCGCTACACTCATCAGTGTTTCACCCGGATTAAAACGATTTACAGATTATAAGCACGTCACCTGGTGGTCAACCATAAATTTTCGGTAGGTAAACTAAATGTTCACGGTGTTTGAACTGTTACTGTATTTTAACCTTGACAATCTGGCAACGTTCTTCTTGAAGTGGTTATACACCTGTTTTTAGCACGTCTTTTGTAAAAAAAGATCGTGCTTATGTTATCGGTTTGTCCGTCCGTCCGACTGTACCCACGGTATCTCTGCAACTATTAGTCCGATTTTAACAATTCTTTTTGCATTCGAAAGCTTGAAATATGGGAATGATGATCCTTTATTTCGTTTTTTTACAATGTACAGTTTCGCCGCTAGAGGGCGTAAATGCAGATCATGTCGAATTCAAAAATACGTTTTATTCCCCATATTTGCCTCCAAACATCCCATTGAAAAAAATCTTTTATCTTTTGATTCCATTTATGTCGAAGAGTATTTTAGATATAGTTTCTTTTTTCAAATTACGCATAGATTTTCCGCTAGGGGGCATAAAAGTAAATTGCATTTTTTCCGATAACTCTTCTTCTAAAACTCCGACTTGATATTTTTTTTCAACGGATACATCTCTTGATGCACAATCTTTTACATATAATTTCGAATTTTTGGTAAAGAATGCTTTGGCCACCAGGGGCGTAAGTGTTAATTTTCGCTTCCGATGTATTTGCCATAAAATCGCAGCTCCTAAAATATCGATTGAAAAAATTCTTTCGTGGACTGATGCCACTATCATTGATAAACCTTTTCGGAATATTTTCTTCCTAAAATATTCCACAGTTTCTCCTCCAGGGGGCGTAGATGTATATCTTATTTTTGTTAATATCTCGACTTCTAGGAGTCCGATTTGAAAAATTCCTTCTTTGTTAGATAGTGTTTTCCGTGTGACATGTGTTTCATATAATTTCAAAATTTTCAAGTAATTCATAGACTTTCCGCTAGGGAGTGTAAAGGTAAATTGCGTTTTCCCCTATATCTCTGCTTTTAAATTTCCGATCTGAAAACTTTTTTCTTCACCGGATACAGCTCCTGATGGAAAATTGTTTGCACACAATTTCTAATTTTTGAAAAAAATGGTTTGGCCACCAGGGGGCGTAAACCTTAATTTCCGATTCTGATGTATTTGCAACAAAATATGAGTTTCTAAATTCTCGATTGAAAATAACGTCGTTTGTAGACCGATACTACTCATGCCGACAAACGTTTTAGAAACATTTTCTACTTATAATAGTGCACTGTTTCTACGCCAGGGGACGCATATATATATCTTATTTTTGTCAATATCTCGACTTCTAAGAGTCCGATTTAAAAAAATTCTTCTTTGTTGGATAGTGTTTCTAGTGTGACATGTTTTTCCTAAAAATTCAAAATTTTCAAGTAATTCATAGACTTTCCGCTAGGGGCGTAAAGGTAAATTGCGTTTTCCCCTATATCTCTGCTTCTAAATCTCCGATCTGAAAAATTCTTTCTGCACCGGATACAGCTCCTGATGCGAAATCGTTTGCACGTAATTTCAAATTTTTGTAAAAATTTGTTTGGCCACCAGGTGGCGTAAGTCTTAATTTCCGCTTCTCATGTATTTGCAGCAAAATATGAGCTTCTATAATCTCGATTGCAAAAGACGAAAAAACGTCTTTTGCGGACCGATACTACTCATGTCGACAAACATTTTAGGAATATTTTCTTCTTGAAATAAAGCATGGTTTCTACGCCAGGGGCGTAGATGTATATCTTATTTTTGTCAATATCTTTACTTCTAAAAGTCCGATTTGAAAAATTCCTTCTTTGTTGGATAGTGTTTCCGATGCGAAATGTTTTTCCTATAAATTCAAAATTTTCAAGTAAATCATAGACTTTCCGCTAGGGCGCACAATGGTAAATTGCCTTTTCTGCTCCTAAAACTCCGATTTGAAAAATTCTTCCTGTATCGCATACAAGACCTGACGGAAAATATTTTTCACGTAATTTCTAATGTTTGGTAAAGAATGAATTGGCCACCAAGGGTCATAAGTGTTAATTTCTACTTCTGATGTATTTGTAGCAAAATCTGTGCTCCTGAAAACTCGACTAAAATTTTTTTCTTGGACTGATACCGCTCATATGGATAAACCTTTTGTGAACACTTTCTTCCTAAAATAATGCAAGGTTTTCCCACCAAGGGACGTAAAGTCACATCTCATTTTTGTCGATAACTCTGTTTCAAAGAGTTCGTAAGCTCACGATTCCGTTTACAGCAATATCTGAGGGATTAAAGATCCGATTGAAAAACTTCTTTCTTCCGTCAGATACTATTGTTTTCCATACCGATTCCATTGACTTTGAATAGCTTTGATAAATTTAATTTTCGTCAGAACGGATTCAAAAGTCGTGCTTATCTCACCCGAAATTTCGGTGTCATCTTTCTTGTTTCACGTACAATCAATTGACTCGCAACAGCTCTATGGGCAACACGTTTTTATTTCCCGGTCAGTAGACATATTATTTATTCTTGGTCATTAGACATGTTGATGACCATTACGGCATTAGATGTTTTTATTTCCCATTAGACATGTTAATGAACATAACATGTGTTATTATTTATTTGTCATTAGATCAATAGACGTTTTATTTATGGTCATTAGAGGTTTTTATTTCCCGGTCATTAGACATGTTAATGAACATTACGGTATGGTACTGTAAAATTACGGTTTATTGACTGACCACTCAGGTGCCAGTGTATCTACCGTAATTTGACCCTGCAATGTTTTACACTGTAGTCAAAGCAACCGGCATTCATGTTTAGCGAATCTGGAGGTTAAGAATTCTATCCCGTGATTGCCCGGAGGAACACATAAATCATGAATGTAACACGGGATTACACCATACAACACACATTTTGAAGACGACAATCCATTTTTTGGTGTAAATATGACACGGATGGTAAGTCAGATAATATCCGAAATCTTGAAAATTTCGTCGTTCTGTCATTGTGCTTGCACAACTCGGGGAGATATTCGCGATGAAAATTGTAAAAAAAGTGTCGTCAGGAAGAATAATTTCGTGCACGCGCGAGAGCTCTTCCCTTACTCGCTTTAAGTGCTACGAAGCTGTGCAGCGGTACAAGCTGCGGTTTTCCAGTAAACGGGATCCAGATGATGCATTTTTTATCAACTTCTATCGCGAATATTTCCTGCGAGTTTTGCAAGCAGAACAACGGGTTTGTTTTCTTAGAATAATTAGGACACTGCGCAACTTCTTAATTGAAATATTTTTCTGCGGAGGTTGTATAATTTATTTTTTATTTTTGTGCAACTGCCACGTCGTAAGTCTTTACGTCATTTTGAGTATTTTTTGAATTGTAAGTATGTATCTGTGATCACCCGCTGAAGAGATAAAACTTCTTTCAATCTTTATCTATTTTCAGACACCTGGTATTCCTATAAGTCAATATTGTGGTATTGATTATTACTGTATGAACCCTATTTTTTAGACACCTGGTATTCCTATAAGTCTATATTGTGGTTTGTAATATTTTTGTATGAACCCTTTTCAGACACCTGGTATTCCCATAAGTCAATATTGTGGTATTTATTATTCCTGTATGAACCCTATGTTTCAGGCACCTGGTATTCCTATAAGTCTATATTGTGGTATGTAATATTTTTGTATGAACCCTATTTTTCAGACACCTGGTATTCCTATAAGTCAATATTGTGGTATTGATTATTACTGTATGAACCCTATTTTTCAGACACCTGGTATTCCTATAAGTCTATATTGTGGTTTGTAATATTTTTGTATGAACCCTTTTCAGACACCTGGTATTCCTATAAGTCAATATTGTGGTATTTATTATTCCTGTATGAACCCTATGTTTCAGACACCTGGTATTCCTATAAGTCTATATTGTGGTATGTAATATTTTTGTATGAACCCTTTTCAGACACCTGGTATTCCTATAAGTCAACATTGTGGTATTTATTATTCCTGTATGAACCCTATGTTTCAGACACCTGGTATTCCTATAAGTCTATATTGTGGTATGTAATATTTTTGTATGAACCCTATTTTTCAGACACCTGGTATTCCTATAAGTCAACATTGTGGTATTTAATATTCCTGTATGAACCCTATTTTTCAGACACCTGGTATTCCTATAAGTCAATATTGTGGTATTCATTATTACTGTATGAACCCTATTTTTCAGACACCTGGCATTCCTATAAGTCTATATTGTGGTATTTAATATTACTGTAAGAACCCTATTTTTCAGACACCTGGTATTCCTATAAGTCTATATTCTGGTATTTAATATTACTGTAAGAACCCTATTTTTCAGACATTTGGTATTCCTATAAGTGTATATTGTGGTATTTATTATTACTGTATGAACCCTATCGTGCCGAAAATGGCATATGCCATTTGTTTCATAAAAGTAATCAGAAAAGTCTTGTTGAAACATCTTTCAAAACGATATTTTTCACTTTTGCAGTTTTTCAGAGTAGCATAGAATGACATAACATAAATGCGTCGATCATTTTCGTATAGTTCTAAAATCATGAATATAAAATTTTTCGAGAACGATGCGGAAATGACGAGATGGTGTGCCTTGTAATTCATTCGTAATTAACAATGACTTATTGTGGTGCATATGTTTTCTCTACTTAGGCAATAGCCACTTCAGACAGATCATAATTGATTAAGAGATTATCTTCTAGTCGAAAACATATTGTCACCCCAGTGATCAAAATGTTCGAGATGAATCCGGGTTTGAATCCCGGCGAAGCATGGATGTTGTTGTTTTCTCCTTTCACTGGACCGTTGGCCTTAAATTATTAAAGAGAGACTGCTTATAGCCCATTGAGTTGCTCACGGTAGTCGTTAAGCCACCAATAAAAAAAACACATCATCACAATCATCAATGATTATCAATCCATTTCTGGATGAAGATCTCCCCCAAGTCTCTTCCGCAGCTCTCTCTCTCTCTGTCTCTCTCTATCTCAGTGCAACAACTGCCCCATCGCTTTGTCTTGAGCAACTGAAACCCTTATGGCAATAGTAGAATAACTCATATTTTGTAAAATTCCTTTTGCAGTCACCGGAGACACACATTCAGAGATAAACCGGACAGTAGCATATTTCAGTAGATACTTAGGGATCACAGTGGGTTATTCCAACCTCTCTGGGACAAATAGAGGGCGTGGTAACTCATTCACTTCCACCGTTATCACATATTCCGCAATGCTGTTGGTTAGCACATTGCTGCTGTAAGGTCTTCAATTCTCTTCCATTGCGCTCCTGCATGCTTTCGAATTTAATCCATTCATCTTGCACGTATTCTTCTAGGAATTTTCCTGTTCTTGGTACCTAGTCTTAACATTTCAGCTGTTCCCAGCGGCTTAAATCTTCGAGCAGTACATCCAGACTATTACCACTTCATGGTCTTTGTCCAAGATATCATCCACTTTTTTCTTTTTCCCGATCAATGTGTTTCTTTCATTATCTTTCTTAGTAACACCAATCGTGCATCACTCCATGCTTTTCTGAGTTGCCTACAGCTTTTTTATGCCTTTTTTTAGTTACGGCCCATGTCTCTTATCCATAAATAATTACTGTAAGGATGTAGTTTTTAACACTGCTTTTAAGAAAGGACGGTAAATTTCTCTTTACAGTTGTATTGTTTATCCATATGTACTCCAGGCTAGTTTTACACCTCTACTAATGATAAGTCCGTGCGTTTTAAAATGTATACAGTAGGATACACAATGTTCGAAACGTTTTAAAATAAGTGAAGTACTGAAATTCATGCACTTCCATTTTATGATAAGAATAACAGATTAAAAGCAATTGAAGTAATCAAGAAATATTGAAAATCCACAGCAAGAGAGTATAATTCATTATTATATTCTGTTTCACACAGTTGAAAGTGATTTAGCCACAAGCGATCCGAGTATCACGTGTAAACGTGGGTGCTCACAAGCGACGAGAGTTGTTCAGCATTCGCAATGCACAGAAAAGATATCCAGGTGACACCGAAGTGTCCCAGACTTCTGGAAACGTCAACCGTCGAATCGAGGACTGGAAACGTCAACCGTCGAATCGAGGACTGGAAACGGCAACCGTCGAATCGAGGACGACGGTTGACGTTTCTAATTCTCGACGCATTGGGGACTGGAAAAGTCAACCGTCAAAACGAGGACTGAAACGTCAACCCTCAAAATGACGACTGGAAACGTCAACCGTTGAACCGAGGACAACTGTTGAAGTTTCCAAATCTCGACGCATTGGTAACTGGAAAAGTCAACCGTCGAATCGAGGACTGGAAAAATCAACCGTCGAATCGAGGACTGGAAAAGTCAACCGTCGAATCGAGGACTGGAAAAGTCAACCGTCGATACGAGGACTGGAAAAGACAGCCGTCGAATCGAGGACTGGAAAAGACAGCCGTCGAATTGAGGACGACGTTTGACGTTTCCAATCCTCGACACATTGCTGCCTGGAAAAGTCAGCAGTCGAATCGATGAATCAAGAAAACTCCCCGTAAATCCTCATCATCACCGTTTTATCCAGAAATGCGTTGAGTTTGACGAAAAGTGGATCTGCAGAAACCATGAAAGCAGCAGAGACGTCGCCAAGGGGGAAGGGGGTTCTCGCCAACCCTATCACCCACCCAATTCAAAATGGGCAATTTTCACAGTTGTTTTAATTTAAAATATAATTTGGACTTTGCCTAGTAATAATGAATTTCGTATTTTTTTTTTTTCGGGTACTGTACGTATTTTCCTCTAGGAAGTGAGTTGTCTACTTCTCCGTAGAAAGTTATCAAAATAGCATCGCAAGGCCAGGAAAATACAATTGTTCTCCACTCACCAAAATCCTTAGTTTAAGCATATTTTTCATGTTAGTATGGCCAGGGGCCAATGAGGAGGAGTGAATAGGAATTGACTGAGAGGGGCAATTACTAAATGTCCTGCTGTTTGTTTTACTAAGTACGGGGTCTCAATACAGAAAGTGTGGTCTAAAGCTATACCAGCGCTCCTGTACCAGGGCAGTGAAGGAGCAGGACATTGCTGACGAGTTGCTTGGAGGTTAGGAGCGCGAAGCAACGTCGCTGAGCTGAAAGAAGGGAGTTAGTGAGGGGGAAGTGTTACTTTTGCGTGTGACGACGTTAAAATTGGATTTAGACAAATAAATAGGACGTTTTCCTTTAAAACAATGCTCAAGTACAGTACTATTGCAAAATTTTGAAAAGCACTTACGACAGTGCATTCACAGCAAGAAAAAAAAAGTTGAAGGTGACATTGTACCAGCTCGTATATGTCACACCTCTAACCCACGGGTCTTTGTTATTCATTTTGTTGGTTTATCATTAGTGGCATAACTTGTCAGATCCAGGGGTGCGTGAGGGGGTGGGGGGGGGGTGCGCCGGATCGTTTTGTAGCCGGTAGTAAAAAGCATTAAAAAGTCTTCCTTTCTGTGTTCCTCATATTAAGTTGCCATCAGCCCTGCTCCAGCAAAAATATTACTCTACCACCATGATTTCAAAGTCTAGAGACGTCTCTGCCGAGCAGCCGGAATCCGAAGCTTGTCTTAGGCCAACACCGAATGCGTTTGCATGCATATCATAGTTGAGGGCATGTATGTGATTCATTAAGAACTACTAGAAGGATGTATTATTAAACATTTTGCTTTTAAGACCCAATGGCTAATTTATCTTGGAAATTGTTCTTTCTTTTTTCAAATGAACTCCAGCCAAGCTTTATGCGCCTGTTGATGTTTTTGATGTGACTTGACATCTTTTGTACAAGGTAGACATAGGGATCAGTTGACCCCAACTCTGTACCATGAGCTTCTAAATCTTCAGTTTCCATTAAAGCATTGTGTTCAACTGTCTCACGATGCGCCAAGGTGGCCCAGTGATTTATGCGATGGCTTCTGACCATTCGTCCGAGATGGGCTCTGGTTCGAATTCCGGTGAGGCATGGATGTTTTGTTTGTATTACGGCACTGGCCCTCTCCCTTTCATGGAGTGAGTGGCCCCAACACAGGAACAGCTAGAATAATAGTAACAACGTTTTGCACAATAAAATGTTTACTATACTTGGACTATGTAGTTTCACAGAGCTTTTGGCTCGGCATCCTCAGGACGAATGCAGCGTAAATATTCAAAGACACAGTGAAAATTTGTATAAGACAAAAGAGTTTCCTTTTTCGTGGAAAATTTTTCCAACAGACGAAAGGCCTTGCATTGTGTAACCCGCTGTCACCCATTTTAGGCGAAGTCTACATGAGTCACTTTGATGACCAACTCTTTCAACTTGTTACATTTGACCTGTGATTCGATATGTAGATGATACTTTTGTTCTCTGGAATGGCATGAACTCAGAAATACCTAAATTAGTCGAACTTATGTTCAATTGATCGTCATATACAGTTCACATGTGAGACTGAAATAATGGCTGCTTACCATTCCTTGATGTCCTTGTGTCACGATCTGAAAGATCCTTTTGCACAACAGTTTATCGAAAACCATTTGATGTTTCTTTACCCCTGCATGCAAAATCAAATCATCCATGGAAACAAAAGATATCTGCCTTCTTCACATACGTATATCGTGCAATACATATCTGATCAACACAAAGAGCTTGATTTTCTTAAACTAATTGCAGTACACAAAGGACACAACCCTTCCGTTATAGACAAAGCTGTCCAAAAATTTAGGAAACCAAAGCCTGTCTGCACGCTCATGCCAACAGACCACCCAATACTAAATAATTGGGCGGTTATCCCATTTGCTACTCAGATTTGCTTTGGAAATTCAAAATTTCTCAGGTTTTAATTTCAAAGTAATTTTCAAACCCATAAACAAGATGAAAGTTTACAGATCAAAAGATTATGTCGAAGACAAACTCCTGGAGAATTTATCAGATACCTTGGGAATGTGGACTTTCATATACAGGACAGACCCGCAGGACTTTAAGTTTCCGTGTGAAGGAGCACAAGACCTATGAACGGAACTATGGACTAAAGAAGTCGTCTATAGTCCAACATTGTCATGAAAATAACCATATTTTTTTTGGAAACGCTACGCTTATTGGTAAACCGGACTCGACTATCAAGCTTAATATATTAGAAGCTTTCCACATATACCAGAACTCGTCACGGATTGTCAACGACATGACGTCGACTCCATTTCTTTCAAGCGCGTGGAAACAGCTCAATAAAATCCGTGACCGTCAGAATTCTGATGATGTCACAATGATTTGAATGTTTACGCTCCATTTGTTTTGATGATACTGAGCCAAACGCTCTGCGAAACTGCAGTCGACGTACACATGTGTATAATAAACATTTTAATGTTCGAGACGTTGTTATTAATTATTCTATCTTAACACCGCAAGCTTAGTAGTTATAAATTATATATAAAAAGAAGGGCTCTCCAACAAAGAAATAAATTTTCGAAACGGACTCTTAGAAGAGAGATATCGTCAAAAATAAGACATACATCTACGCCCCTGAAGGAAAAACTATGAGGTGTTTTAAGCAGGAGGTATTCTCAAAACGTTTTCCGAAGTGAGTGGTATCGGTCTACAAAGTAATTTTTCCAATGGAGTTTTCAGAAGCCCAGATTTTGCTGCAAGTACATGAAAAGCAGAAATAAACACTTACCTCACCCCTGGTGGCCAATCTTTTCTTTACAAAAACTAGAGATTATATGCAAAACATTGCCCATTAAGAGCTGTATCCGATGTAGGAAGATGTTTCAAATCGGACATTTAGAAGCAGAGATATCGGGGAAAACGCAATTTACCTACTCCCTAGCAAAATATCTATTCATTACTTGAAAAAGAGACTTCACCTAAAGTAGTCTCGATATAAATGGCATAGAAAGTAAAAAAAAAAAACTTTTTCAATCGGATATTTAGAAGCAAAAATATATGGAAGAATATGTATTTTGAATTCGTTTTCATCAGCATTTACGCTCCTAGCGGCGAAGTTGTGTAGTGTAGAATGCAAGGATCATCATTCTTGCATTTCAAGCTTCCCAATGCAATAAATAATTTTTTTAGATCGAACTAATAATTGTACAGCTATGGTACCCATAGATGGGAGGACGGAAAAGTGATAACATTAGCACGATCGCTTTTAGAAAAGACGTGCTAAAAAGACGATGTCACAAAAGCAAAAATATCGGAAATTATAGAAAGTTATGTTCGCAAGGTACACACTATGTAATTTAGTTTATTACTCTGCAGCATTCATAAAATATATTTTTAACTAAAAGTCTAACAAGGGAGTTAAGAAAACAATACAAGGAAGAACTCTTCGACACTTTCTCGAAATTTAGAACAATGACTACCAAACTGGGAAAAATTAAATTTATTAATTCCGTTATGCTTTCTAAGTCATTTTGTTAGGTACGTCTGTGCTCTTTTACCTTTTTAATAAAAGAAATTTTCTTGCTTGAGAAAGTGAAGGAAAGAATACTTGAGTTTGACGCATTAACTATCACGATGTTAGGAACACAAAACTAAGCAAGCTAAATCAAAGATTGATTAAGCTCAACGAAGAAAAAAATGACACATTTCACCTTCTTTTTGGCGTTTTCTTTCGGAATTCCTCATGAGCCGTTTCCTTCATCTTACGTCAGTAAAACTGTGAGATGTGTAGTATTGGGAATTTAATTTCGTTTAGAAAAGCAAATGTCTCTGCTACATCGCATTTTCGCAGCTTACTTAACTTGCTCGGAATTCCCATGTCCGTATTAAAAAAAAATGTAATGCAAAAGCAGCTTTACGAGCTTGAAAATTACGAAGAGAACGCATGCCTGAATCAACGTTCGTCAAAGTCAAAATTATTATCTTACACATTTGAAAATGGTTCCGAAGAAATACATATTTCCCCCCTTAAAAACTCAGATCATCGGAGAAGGAAAGAGGCTGCGAGGTACTCGGTCGAACGAATCGAGCTTCGGCGAAAAGCCGAAATGTGTATCAACACGAAGTGTTTGGCGTTGGGAGTGATTGACGAGCACAAAATGTATTTTCTAGGAAAAAAAAGATTTTCCGTGCCGGGGAATCAAAAACTTCAGTAATCCGAGAAGGGTGATGAAAACAGAAGTGCTTTACGGAATTGCATGGTTCAGTTTTACATATCTAAAAAAAAAAAAAATTTTCAAAGCACAAATTTATACGCGTGAAGTTATTAATCAGTTGTCAAGTGACTGCAAAAACTTCTTAGAATTTTATTTTCGAATGTCGTATTGAAAACAAGAAACTGCTCGGCGTAGAAAAAGTCAGACCATGAGAGAATGTACGACATGAACGAAACTTACCACACATGTCGACAAATAGGTGGAAAAGAAGTGATTTAATATCTGAGGGATTAGATGAATGCGATGGGAGAGCGGAACGTGTGATGTGGCCTAAGTCAGTAAGTCGTACGATTGACATGATGGGTTACGCAATCCGCAATACCGCGTGGCATCGAGTGAAAAAGTCCTATGGTGATGTCATGAGGTATACAGTCATATCAGAATAATATGACCACCTACCTAATAATGGGAATAACCACCTTTGGCCTGGATGACAGCGGCGAGACGGCGTGGCATGGACGCAATGAAGCCCTGGAAGGTTGTCCGAGGCACACGTGCCCATTCGGACTGCAGCAGAGCATGGAGGTCCCGGAGAGGACGTCGTTGTAGGACGGCTCGTCGAACCTGTCGATCCAAACAGTCCCACAAGTGCTCTATAGGACTGAGATCGGGCGATTTAGCCGGGCAAGGGAGAGCAGAGACATCGCTGTTGTGTTCCTGAAACCAGTCACGCACACCCTTAGCGACCTGGCACGGCGCACTGTCCTGTAGGTAGACACCATCACCAACTAGGGTAAGCGTCCAAGATGAAGGGATGCATGTGGCCAGCGAGGATGGACAGGTAGCCATTGGTGTTCAGGGACCCATCCAGTGGTACAAGAGGTCGCAGGTCATAACAGAAAAATAGCCCCCGGATATGCACGCTGCCACAGCACGCCTGTACTTGACCGACAGGCGTGTCAGGGTGTTGGTTCTCGTGTGACTGACGTCATATCTGCCACCGCTCGTCACTTCTGTGGAGTAGAAACCTCAATTCGTCGGAGAAGGCAACATTTTCCCACTCTTTCACTGCCCAATGACGGTAGTCCCATGCGAACTGCAGGCGTCGTTGCCGATGGACTTGCGTTAACATGCGCGTCTTGACGCAGCGTCGACTCCGGACGCCCATACGTAACAGGGTTCGCTCTACTGTTATTGGAGACAGGTACCTGTGTTCCCCAGAGTTCATTTGCATGGTCAATTGCTACACTAAACAGTATGTTTCATTTTTTTCCTTATTCACATATGCAAAATTTGCTCAAATGTTCAAATGCGGGCCAGTCATAAATACTAATATAACGCACCCGGTCCTTAAAAAAGGAGTCGTGCTCATTTCTAACGCGGAAGTATGGCAACAACGTCATCCCGGTTATTCCTTTAAAGGCCCGGGTGCGTTATATCATTATAAACGCACCACATCATTAATCGGCAACTCAAACAGAAAAGATACTCTTCTATTCGTAGCTCTACGCATTGCATCTTCAACTGCTGAGCATCTCATCTTGCCAAACTTCTCTGCCTTCTGAATTGAGGTAATCTTTGAAATATTCAATTGCCGCATTAGTATTGGTAGGCACCTCATCACTGCAACCTTGTGCGAGGATGTGCTTCAGTGAGTGGCCGTCGTCACAATAACTGGCATGAACCAAACCTGCTTTAGTCTGCATTTGGTGGTTCACAGATTGTGTCACTAATGGGATGTCCATAGCTTCCTGTACACTTCGTCGAATGTTGTCCGCCCTGGATTGTAAGGCTGCTACGGCTCTCCGTCGAATTCGGTGATCAGGGTTTTCGGACGTTCGTTCTTCTGCTTTCACTAGCCTTACTAGGGCGATGCAAGGTACATTCTTCCAACAATTGTCTGCATATCCAACTATCTTCCAACGATTATCGTTATATTCAATCGTCTTCCAACCACTATCGCCATATAAATCTACCTTCCAACCGCTGTCGCCATATCCAACCATCTCCCAACCATTGTCGCCATATCCAAACATCTTCGAACCATTTTTGCAATATCCAACCACCTTCCAACCACTGTCGCCATATTCAACCATTTTCCAGCCATTGTCTCTATATTCAACCATGTTCCAACCATTGTCTCCATGTCCAACCATTGTCTCCATGTCCAACCATTGTCTCCATGTCCAACCATTGTCTCCATGTCCAACCATTGTCTCCATGTCCAACCATTGTCTCCATATACAACAATTTTCCAACCATTGTCTCCATATCAAACTATCTTCCAACTATTTTCGCCATATCCAACGATCTTCCAACCATGTTTGTCACATCCAACCACCTTCCAACCCTCTACCAACCATTATTGCCATATCCAACCGTCTTTCAACCATTGCAGCCGTATCCAACCATCTTCCAACCACTGTCACCATATCTAACAATCTTTCAACCATTATCTTTATATTCAACAATATTCCAACCATTGTCTCCATATCAAACTATCTTCCAAATATTTTTGCAATATCCAACCACCTTCCAACCATTGTTGCCATATCCAACCATTTTCCAACCATTTTCCCCATATTCAACCATGTTCCAACCATTGTCTCCATGTCCAACCACTGTCTCCTTATTCAACAATATTCCAACCATTGCCTCCATATCGAACTATCTTCCAACTATTTTCGCCATATCCAACCATTTTCCAACCATTGTCTCCGTATCCAACCATGTTCCAACCATTGTCTCCATATTCAACAATATTCCAACCATTGTCTCCATATCAAACTATCTTACAACTATTTTCGTCATATTCAACTATCTTCCAACCATGTTTGCCACATCCAACCACCTTCCAACCATCTTTCAACCGCTATCGCCATGTCGCCATATCGAATCATCTTCCGATCATTGCCACCATATCCAACTGTGACGTACCTGCCAGCAGGACGCACACGACACAAAGGCACATAACAATCAGAATGAACGTCAGCGTAGCTCAGTTGGTAGAGCCACTTGTTCCGGAATAAGCGGACTCGGGTTCGACTACCGGCGTAGACCAAAAATAACGGAGAAATTTACTTCGTTATACAACCATCTTTCAACCATTGTCGCCATAGCTAACCTTCTTCCAACAATTGTTGCCAAATTCGACAGAGAAGTTTTGCATCCCGTTGTGCTTCGCCACGATTCGACGCAGCGACCAACCAGTCGTACGTAGCCCTATAACGAAGCCTCTGGTAAAATGTGTCAGTGTCATAGCAGGAGTCCCGAGGACATCATCCAACTCCTGGCACATGTTTGCGCCACTGAGATCACCCCAATTCAATGATCCACCAGACCAGGTGAGGACGAAGAAAGCTAGTCTAGCTACCCTGAGCGGTTTTGCTCTTTCATCTCCCTCAGCTATCACGTGATTGGTTCGCAACTGCATCCATTTATGCAGATGTTCACACATTTTTAGAACGTTTTTGATAAGAAATTACGGAAAATAAAAGAAGTTCAAAGAATCGAATATTGCTAGATGAACACAATAATAAATAGTTCAAAGAATCAAGGATTGTCAGATGAACAAGAAAGAAATATCTGTTGCAGTTAAATATCATCTCTTAAGAAAATTTTATCATCTGTTAGTTAAATATCATCTGTTAAGAATTTTGCTCTTTACGAAGAGCAACATTCATATTCTGTAATTAAAAACCGCTATGAAAGTCATGGAATTAGCATTTCTGAATGTAAAATAAGCAGTATTATTAATAACAGAGGAAAATATCGTCTAGCATTGCTTTTAACAGGAAAAATAACACCAAACAAATTTCCATAGAAGGTACGTACTTTTACGATTATTCCAAAAGTAAGGCCTTTAGGTCTCTGGTCTTAAAAAAGAAAATCCACCGACGCAAACAGCAGTCGCTAAGTCGCTAAAAATCTATGTATCAACTGTGAACGGGGTAATAAATAAAGATTTGTATATTAAAAAAAACAATAATGTTCACCGCCTTTTGCCTGTGTACGTGGTTGAACGCAGAACACGGTGTAGACTTCTCTATGAAAATCACTTAGCAGGAGACGAAAATTGATTGTGGCTACCTAAAAGACTTCAACGAAAAAAAATATCAATTTACTATCGCGAAAGAGTAGAAAAAGACTTACAAACTTGGTTACAAGAAACGAAAGAAATTTTCAGTAAACGATTCATGATTATTGCTGGTTTGTCGTAGAACGAAAAACTAAAGTTAAGAAAAGTTGGAAAGGAAGTTAAAATCAATTCTACCTTTTATCAAAATAATGTTTTAACTACTACAAATAGCAAATACCATTTTTTTAACCAGAGATTTTAAACAGCAGAACTCCATCAGGATAAGGTTACCAGTCGTATATCCAAATCTAAAACTCTGTTTCTTGAAAAAATTGAAAAAGACACGGGTATCAATTTTGCTTATATATCCGACTGATATATTTTCTTTTACTACATCTTTCTCTTTTCACTTATTTTGCATTGCCCTTTGTTTGGCTTTTGTTGAGATTCTTTCCTCATTTTATTATTTCTTTTTCTCTGCTGTTTTTCTCACGAAATTTTTGGTCATGTCTGCATGCTATTCTAGGGCTTGTATGCGATTTTACTGAGGCTATGTAATCAGAGGAGCATTTTTCTTTAAAAGTCAGTTGTGCGCAAATCACTTCTCTCCTGTACATTCAATGGGATTTCCACCAGGTGCACTTACCCTTAATGTAACATAAATAGCTTGTTGTGGAAGGGTATTGAAATGAGCTTTTGCTTCCCTCTGCTTTGTTCTTTCTTTCAAACTAGTCCTCTCTTTCGAATACTTAGGTTCATAAATTAATTTTAGATATCGAGTAGAGAGAATCCGCGGGAACCGGTTCCAATACATCCCTAATTTATCTTCTACGGAAGAAAAAAGCACTTATGTATATACTTGGAACTGCAATACTGCTGCAGTTGTATATTCATATAATTTAGTTAATATCACAATTCGAAAAATGTGTGCTCCAATTTTGACGCTTCTGCTCGAATGAAGAGAAAACCAATCAGAACTCAATGATGTTTAAGCAGCATTGGTATCTCAAAAGTATCTTAAGAGCTATATTTTTTGGCAGAAGAAGTAATTCACTCCATAAATTTGAACACTATGTAACGTATACTCTATATTCACTTTCCTTTTGATTTTTACTATCTCTGGTTATTTTATTTTACTATGTAAATTATCTTCTTACTGAACGAGATGTTATTTCTCCCGCTGAATGAGATTTGGCAATGAGTGTAAGTCATGACGTGGTTATAGCCAGTATAAATAGGCGCGTTCAACGATACCAAGGGAGAGCGTTGGTTTATGTGAAGGAGAGCGTTTGTTGTTGTATAGAGAGAGCGTTTGTTGTTGTACGAAGTGAGCTGTGGTTTATGTGTCAGAAAGCTGGTGCTGTATAAAGAGAGTTCGTTTATGTGAGAGCGAGAAGTCTCAATAATAAAGAATATGTTGTAAGTACGTTTTTCTCAGTTCATAGTTACTGTCAGACCTCTGTCTGGCTGTTAGGTTTATTTCATTTAGTGTTATTAGTAACAACCAGCATAAGACTTTATTCATCTTAATTACTGCTACAACATTACTACCAGTTATAAGCTTGATTATTATTATTACTACACTACTAGCAGGAAAGTTTATTCATAATTAATAACACAACAACCATTAGAAGAAGCGTTAGCTTAGTACAAGCATTGAATTAATTATAATATTAGTGAAAGCTATATTCACGATAATTAGCTAGTGAAAGCAATTATATTCATTATAACTAGTTATATTCTTTTAAAATGACTCACAGATTCTTTCATAATATAAGAATAATTTTCCTTGTCTGGGGAAGAGAAATTAGTAAATACAGTGGAACATGAATAACGCAAATTACTTTTACTGCCAACTATTTTTCAATTCCCAGACAACTTTCGTAATGTTTAATGCATATATTTTTACCTTAAACACTGTTAACATGCAGTAGCTTAATGCAAAATACCGGTTCAGACGAACTGATATTTCCCAAACATAGAAAAAGGTAGCTCGAAATTTGTCCCAAACATAGATTTTTTTACCTGTAAATGGTACTGCTTGGTTTCGTTCATTTTGAACCTCATTGGGGCACCTGACTCCCCTTGTGTTCCGATTGTACAAATAATGCGAAGGGGAATTATGTTTATTAAATGGTTAATGCTACTGCTTGGTCTTGTTCGTTTTAAAGTCAACTGGGACACCTGGATCATCTTTCGTTCCGACATTGAAAATGATAGGATGACGGAATTATGGTTTTTACTTGTTAATGCTACTGTTTGGTCCCGTTCATTTTGAAGCTGCCTGACGCACCTGTCGCATCCTTTGTTTCCGCTGTACAAATAACGGAAAGGGAGCAGCGTACAGGATTACGGTGGAATGTGCTTTCACTGACCGAAAGTGGGTACGGTGGAATCTCCTACTTCAACAACAGATTAGGGATTCCACGGTGGGTGAGGCCGTGGACGGGGGTTAAGTTTCTTTCCCTCTCAATCCATCTCATATACTTAGGTTAAATTTGCTGCCCATTAAAGAAAGAGAAGTCTTGATGTTAGAGAAAGAGAACTTTCGGATAACAATGTCACGATTTCAGACATTTTGACAGATAACGAAATTGTGGACGATGTGATTTACAGGAAAGTGGAGTCACAGAATTTATCTCATACTGATGAAGATAAGGACGTCGTAGTACGCCCACAACAGTAAAACTTTTAGAATCTTTGTAAAGTATACGTCATTTTGTAATGGAGGCAGATATTTGATTACCTTTTGGGAACTTGGATGAACTGGAAGAATTTTTGAGGTGTTGTTTTGATAACAAAAGGAAGCAGCTTCGGATAACAACATTTTTGAAATTTAGATTTCACTGAATGTACTGTGAAAATTATTTTCATAACATATGTACCTCAGTGTAAAACCGCAGTACAGTATTAATATAATTAGTACTTCTTTGGGTGAAGTGTTTGAAAAAGCCAATGTAATTAAGACTTTAAAAGCCAAAAATTATTTATGCACTTCTGTCTTTAATCGTACTGTACAATTTTACATACTGCAGTGCGTTGTTCAACTAATTAGATATTAGTAACATACACTACAGGGTGATTCGTTTGGGCAGGGACAATTTAAAAACGCTGTGGTACGGCTTCTATAAGATATACAATACGTCAATATTTAGCAGAAATTACCTTTATGGATGGGAGTTTGTCTACCTCTCTACATGACTCCCTTTGTGAACTCCGGAGAGTTCACACCGGGGGATCAATTCTTGTCACGTGTTTTCTAACAGGGTCACCAGCTGTGCAGTCCTTTTTCCTTCCCTGAGGAAACTGTACCATCAGGACCATACCTGGACATACTAGAGATCTCCTTATTACCACAACTGGATAACGATGTCATTTTACAGCAAGATGGGGACCCACCCCATGGGTCACTGGAAGTCAGGAACTTCCTCAAGAACACATTTCATGGCAACTGCTGTGACCATAATGGCTCTGTTTCTTGGCCTGCAAACTCCCCGGATCTCACTCTGCCCAATTTCTTCGTGTCAGATTTGTGAAATACGTCGTCTACGCACAACGACCTCAAAACCTCGAGGGCTCGAAGATGAAACTTTCTTCAGCGTTTGTACAAATCTCTCCGCAGATGTTAAAAAACACCTGGCAAGAATTGAGCACCTGGTATGAACTCTGCTGTATCCGCAAAGGGTGTCATATAGAGGCCTAGGAAAACCCTGTCTGTAATGATAATATCTGCCAAATATTGACTTATTATATTTGTTACAAGCCATACCACGGCATTTTAAAATCATTCCTTCACAAACGGATCACCCTGTACTTTTGAAGCGAATAAATTCTTGGCTACTTGAGAGGTGAGTGTTAACGAGGTTTGGCTGTATTTTGACTTTTTCCGAAGACTGAGGTGTCAATTTATTTCATTTATTCCTCCGTATTGGTTCAATTTGTAAACATTTTTCACTGAATTACATTTCCTGGAACTAATTAACTATAATTTACAACGGTATGTGTGAGTCTTGAATCGGTTTGTTGATAGTGTAGATTAATATGTGATACAAACTGCCAAAATTTTGAGTCCACTGGGAGGCTTTCTCAAAACTGAAAGTGATAGAGCGTAATGACTAAATTAATTTACATAATTGAAATAAGGATGTTGATGTTTACTTTCGTAAATAACTATATTTATTTCCCTTTTTCGGGTCGAAATAAGGAAGCCACAAAGATTGCTTCGGATATTTAATGGGCATCATGCTGAAACAAATGCAATGTTTGACCCCTGACCTTTCTAACGAGGTTTACCACAAGTGTCAGATTGGTATCTGTTATGGTTGTTGGCCTGTCTCAGAGCTGCACATCAGACAGCTCGGAATGGATCGTCCAATTCGTATTCTGACACATCTGATGCATCCATAACGCCATTTCTCATCGAATTGTGCTCCACATGTAGCATTTTTCCTCCATCACCAGCAAAGGGCACCGTCCTTTAGATAAAGGATTGTAGTACACATGGTTGCGTCTATATATTTGAATGCATGCTCTTTTTTGCCAATGTCTCTCACATAGGTAACGTACCGACAGGTATGGTGACATTCTCTTTCATTTTTTATGCATTCTGACGTACACCACTAAATAACTTTTCTTTTGATTTTACCGACAGGTATGGTGACATTCTCTTTAATTTTGTTTTATTCATTCTGACGTACACCGCTAAGTAACTTTCCTTTTGATTTTACCGACAGGTATGGTGACATTCTCTTTAATTTTTTATGCATTCTGACGTACACCACTAAATAACTTTCCTTTTGATTTTACCGACAGGTATGGTTACATTCTCTTTCATTTTTTTATGCGATCTGATGTACATCGCTAAGTAACTTTCCTTTTGATTTTACCGACGGGTATGGTGACATTCTCTTTCATTTTTTATGCATTCTGACGTACACCACTAAATAACTTTCCTTTTGATTTTACCGACAGGTATGGTGACATTCTCTTTCATTTTTTATGCATTCTGAGGTATGTAACGTACCAGGAGATGTGACGTACCTGCCAGAAGGACGCACACGACATAAAGGTAGATAGGAATCAGAATAAAACGTCCGCGTAGCTCAATTGGTAGAGCAACTTATTCCGGAATGAGGAGATCCGGGTTCGAATCCTGGCGCGGATAGAAATGACGGAGAAATTTACTTCGTTATAGGTACACCACTAAATAACTTTCCTTTTGATTTTCTATGTTCTTATGTAAATTTGTTTCTTCTCGTTAAACGTTCTCTTATTGAACCACACATTACTTCCCCGAACAGCTTTTACATTTTGGAATCACTGACAGTGAGTCGGAGCATGACAACAGGTAAATATTGAATGTATGGGTATAGGAGAGGCTTGTTTGAAAGAGGCCAGCTAGAAACTCTCTCACAATTAAGCAGATTTGTTGAACGAATGTCATGCTGATTTATGTCACAACGTATTATAGGTGCGGAGAGTGTATTTATTGTGATTATTATCTAAATTGAGTTCACATTCCGGTTCGAGTTGATCTTCATGTCCTGAAGAGCAACTGACAAGCTACTAAAGAGTGGACTAATGTAAGTTTTATTGTCCTGGCCGTTTCGATTTCTACGTAGACAGGTGACATGCTTATATTCACAAAGTTCAGTGAGAGCTGTTGCGGAGACATTGCAGATAAGCATTTAAGCATACGTAAGCGCTACATATAAAGACTGCAGACAACTCAAAGGCGCATGGAGAGATGCATGCTTGGTCTAACCAGGAGAGATAAGAAGAGGAACTCGTGGATCAGAAAATACAAGTGTGGAAAACATCATGATCAGAGTAAAATCACTGAAATGGCAATGGGCTGGACTTATTGCTAGAAGGACAGACCATCGATGGACAGCCGAAATTTTTGACTGGTTTCCAAGGGAAAGGAAAAGACCCAGAAGAAGACCACATGGAAGATGGGTAGATGGAGTTCGAAAGTATGTGGGAGTCACATGGAGGAGACTGGCACAAGACAGACCGTTGTGGAAGAAACTTGGGGAGACCTTCGTCCAGCAGTGCATTGATAATGGTTGACAATGATGATGATGATGATGAAGCACTTAAGGTGGATCCACCTAAAATATTTGCTTTGTATTTCTAATAGGCAAACTTCTGTAGCCATTTTCTTCAAAATTAATGAGTTTCCAAGGATGAAAATTTGAACATCGATAAAAATAACTTTATATTGTAGCCAAGTGCACTTAATATTTTCTAAAACGTAACCATAATTATATTAAAAATCAATAACTTTTCCTTTGGTGGTGTTGAGACCAGAAAATACCGGGTGATCCAAAAGTCTTGAACATTTTGAAACCGTAATAACTCGCTGAGTTTTGAGAGTAAGGCAACGCGGTTTGCGTAGAAATGATCAGAATGACATCGGATGTTTTATGAAATCACATAAATGTTTACTAATTTTAACTTGCATTTTTCATCGCCAGCTGGCGCAGCAACCACAGGTTGGAAGTGTCGAGAAAAATAGACACCTGATTGTACACGGTTAGACACCTCATTGTACCAGGTGTTTAATGCGATGGCCGTCCTGTTCCAGCACTTCCTGCAGATGAGAGAAAACACCATGGACGACATTGAAGAGCATGTCCGGTGGTATAGCTGTCACATGGTGTTGAATGGCATCATTCAGCACGGCCAATGAAGTGGGGCAACATCTGTATACTTGTGATTTTAGGTAACCCCAATATCAAGAAATCGCAGGGTGTCAGGTCTGGTGACCGAGGAGGCCAGGCCTTCGGAAAGTGTAGGCTCAACACACGATTTGCGCCAAACGACTCTTGCAGCAGTTGCTTAATGAAACGTACGATGTGCGGTGGTGCTCCATCCTGCATAAATGTACACAGATTCATTGCATTCCGCTCCTACAAGCTAGGGATAACGTACGTTCGTAACATGTTCGCATAACGTGCATCTCTCATTGAAATGGTTTAGAAGGAGGAGCCGCGGACCTCTTCAAAAAAAAAAAAAAAAAAAAAAAAAAAGAGAAAGGACCGATAATGAAGGAAGCCGTGAATCCACAACACACTGTCACTTTCGGCTGATGAAGTGGCGCTTCAACGACTGCTCGGGAATGATCCTTGGCCCAGATGCGGCGGTTGTGCGTGTTTACCGCTCCGTTTAGGGAAAAGTGCGCATCATCAGTCCATAAAACGTTCATCAGCCAGTTCTCGTCGACATCCATTTATCGAAAAAAGCATGCTGCAAACTCCTGATCCTGCACATAATCGCCAGCTTGCAGTTCGTACTCGCCAGTTGCAGAATCCGTCGTAGTGTTTGCCATACAGTCCCGTATGGAATGCCTGTTTGCCGAGAAACAGGGCGAGCAGTGGAGTCGCCATGTGCGGATGACATTGCAATCACATCTATTTCTTGCGTAATCGTCTCTGCTGCAGCAGCACGTGTTCGTGGTCTTCCGCTTCGTGGGCATGCTGCCAAAGATCCCGTTTCCTCGATTTTTTCACCGTTCGCCCTAGCGCAGCACTTTCCATCGGTCGTTTTCTACGGCAATAACCTTTCAGTGACCGGTAGGCTCTCAATGCAGTTCTCGCACCTTCAGCGTTGCAATAGAACAATTTCACCAAGAGCGCTTTGTCCGGTAATGGCTGACACGGACCGCTGTGACTTGTGGTTGGGGGGGTCAGCGTCATTTTCTCGTAGGACTTCCGTCCACAGGTAGTAGAGTTTAGGTCCCAGCCACCTACAGCGAGATCGCCTTTTGGGCAGGACACAGAAACGGAAGGAATGAGAGCAAGTCTAGCGACTTTGACAGAACAGTTTGTAGTGAGATTAGAGTACAGTAGATGGCGCCACCGTACAAGTACGATATTGCACATAGAGGAGTGAGAGAATTTCAGGTGGGGTACAGGAAAGGATACCCATTTAACCAGTGAATGACTTGTGGTTGCTTCCCAGCTGCTGCTTTTATAACCACTATCTCAGACCTGTTCGCCTATGGCGCCATCTGGCGATGAAAAATGCAAGTAAATTGAGTAAAAATGTATGTGATTTCATGAAAAACCCGTTGTCATTGTGATCATTTCTACGCAAACCGCGTTGCCCTACTGTCAAAACTCCGCGAGTTATTACGTTTTCATAATGTGCAAGACTTTTCGATCACCCGGTAGATGGCGCGACCTGTACATTCATGACGTCAGTAGACAAACAAATGTTGAATTGCTTTATTATGGTTAAATTTTAGAACATATTAAGCATTGTATTTATATGTTCTAAACTTTAACCATAATAATTAATAAAGTTGTTTTTATCGATGATGAAATTTGCATCTTTGGGAATGCATTAATTGTGAAGAAAATGGCTACAGAAGTTTGCCCATTGGAAATACAAGGCAAAGCTTTTAGGTGGATCCACCTTAAATCTAGAGCTATGGCTATTAAATCTGATTAAAAGCATTGTAGCATAAAACTAAAAAGTAAATAGGATCACACTCTGACTGATTAGGTACATACCAGTATCTTCAGCGTTTGACATTTGGTATTGAACTAAGAATTGACGCCATTTCATTTTGTAATCCGAATACAGAAAGTGAGATTTACAACGGAAATTTCGATATTACACGATTCGGATGCTGACATTCGGATACACGAATTATCTTCAGATACCGTAAACCCTGAATGTCCGGATTTAAACAAAACCGAAGTCATAAACAGCACTACTTCCTTTTCGTCACGCCCTTTTGTGCTTTGTGATATACACCGATGAGCTATAACATTATGAACACCCAAAGCCGACAGAAATGAGCGCGCCTGGAGACCGAACGGTGGCGCAGGAGAAGTTCACAGAACAGTATATATGCAACTCGAGGACCGGCTTTCGGTTAGTAGAAAGTTCTGACTCAGAATGGAAAAGCTGCCGATTTATCGGAGTTTGATGAAGGACAAATTGTGATGGCACGACGCCTTGGAACCACGACCTCGGAAACGGCGCTGATTGTGGGTTGTTCACCTGCCGCTGTAGTGAGATGCGTACCAAAATTGATGCATAGATGGCCAAACGTCGAACCGTCGTCCTCTCATGTGTCGTCCGCAGCTCATTGATGCCAGACGGGAGCGGAGACTTTCGCGCATTGTTCACAGCGACCTCAAGGCCACAGTGCGACAAATCACCCGCAGCTACAACAGTGGTGATCAGGGTAATGTGTCACAGCACACAGTTCATTGCAGCCTTCTGCGCATGGGCCTGCGCAGCCGAAGACCCAGCCGGGTTCCCATGCTCACTGCACGTCATCGCCAACAACGCATAGAATGGGCCCCAGATAATCGAGATTGGACCGTGGATGATTGAAAGGAAGTGGCCTGGTCTGACGAATCAAGATTCCTTGTGCATCATGTAGACGGCGAATCGCGAATACGCCGATTACCAACGGAGGCTATGGCACCTGGATGCACTTCTGGGCGGAAATAGGCCCGCGGTGACGGTGTTGTGCTGAGGGCAATGTCTTCTTGAGACACTTTAGGCCCCATTATCCCAATAGCACCATCCCTGACAGCTGTCAGGTATCTGAACATCGTTGCCTGCCAAGTTCACCCATTCCTGGCAACTGTGTTCCCTGCTGGTGATAGCCATTACCAACAGGATAATCCGCCATGCCACACTGCCAGAATCGTCATGAAGTGGATCGAGAAACATGCTGGTGACTTTCTGTTAATTCCATGGGCTCAAAATTCACCTGACATGAACCCAATCGGGAATTTGTGGTTCGACTTGGAAAAGCAGGTTCGCGCTAAATCACCACCACCCCGATATGTACAGGAAATGGATGGACCTGCTGTTGACATTATGGTGCGAAATACCCCAGGATACCTATCACCATCTCATCGAATCGATGCCTCGCCGAGGGGCCTCCGATTTGCTGGCTAAAGAGGTCCATCATCTTATCAGGTGGGTGGTCATAATGTAATGACTCATCAGTGTAGAGTGATATCCAATGTTGCACTGTGATCACATTGCGCGGGACCCGTGCTCAGATTACTCTTGACCTGAGACCCAATTTTCTCATATCGAATGTTCTCTTCCCCTGATATCATTCAACTCAACATGCGTGACTCCTCTTCGTATTCATAGCATATTCGGGACGTTTTCGACGAACTCAGTTGGTGAACTACTGCGCACTACGCGGTTAAACACTGTTCGGCTGTAAACAAAATTAAGGGCCACATGTCCGGTTATCTTCTATGGTATCACAAAGAGCATGCACTTCATTACAAAAACCAGGAAAGACTAACTCACAACATAAGAATAACATCAAAGTTCCGCCAACTCCCCGGGACTCATCAAGAAAGAGACCCATAATTTAGGGGTGCTTAGAGAGAAAGCATAGGAAACCAGGGAAACGAGAATTTAAAAAGAAGCATGCTCCAAACGTAGGCTTTTCCAAGTCCTCCAAGAAGAACCAGGGTGGAAAAAAGGAGGAAAGGAAAATGGCATGTCCTTTTTTATACAGCTCCCAGCCCAACGGGCTGAACAAATACATAACTACATTGGTGTGCAAAAATTAAGGACGAAGAGGAGAAACAGTGGAACGAGCAGACAGAACGGACCGAAGACCCCTCAAGAGATAGACTAGGGTCCGGTACGGTAGGGCATGCGCATATATGCAGCATGACTAAGGGGGGGTGGAGTGTCGGAAGGGTATAAAGCACACGGACGGTGTACGCTCAGCAATTCGGTGAAAGCTATTGCACGGTGTACATCGATTTGAACGACGTCGAGTTGCTGCCACTATGTGATATAGCCAACAGGCAATCCAGGAGACGACATTCGGATTACTTTACCCAAGGTCGCGTCATTGGGAAATTGGAAGAAGGTCGAAGTATGACTAGTGTGGCCGAGGAGTTCGGGATGGCTCACAGCATCGCTTCACGAGCATGGAGATCATTTCAAACGACAGAACAGCTGTCCGAGAGTTTAGCAGTGGTCGTCCACGAGCAACCACGGCGGTGGACGACCGGTATATTGTCCAACAAGCGAGAAGAGACAAACGGCAGACAGCGGGAGAAATCGCAAGGCACATGCAACAAACAACTGGACGTCCATTATCGCGTTTCACTGTGGCTAGGAGGCTGCACAAAGGTGGTCTATTTGCACGACGACCAGTACGTTGTGTGCCAATAACGCCTGCTCATCGGAGACGGCGATTTCTGTGGTGCTGGACACATCAGCAATGGGGTCGAGTTCTCTTTACGGATGAGAGCCGATTTAGTCTGATGAGTGATTATGGCCGTATACACATCTGGAGAGAGCAGGAAACACGCAATCACATATCCAACATCATCGAAAGGTACCGGTTTGGAGGTGGCGGAGTTCTCGTTTGGGGCGGTATCATGCTTGGTAGCCATACTGACCTCCACATCTTCCAAAGAGGTTCAGTCACTGGTGTCCGCTACTGTACCGAGGTTCTCCTATGTCACGTGCGTCTGTTTAGAGGTGCTGTGGGTCCTGAGTTCTTCTTCATGTACGACAACGCTGCACTTCATCGTACAGTGGCTGTCGCAGAGCTGTTGTAGAGTGAGGATATTCTACGCATGGATTGGCCTGCAAGGTCCCTGGACCTATATCCAATCGAACACGTGTGGGACCTTCTCGGGAGATGCTTGGCCGCACGTCACCAGCCGGCAGCTGCGATTGGCGCTACAAGAGGAATGGGCCGAGATGCCTCAACATCTCCTTGACAACCTCGTTCTCAGCATGGACAGACGTTGTAAATCCTGCAACGCCGTCAGGGGTGACCATATCCCCTACTAAAGACTGGATTTTTTCTTGGCAGCCGCCTGTCACATGGCCGTTCCCATCTTCTGTCCAGTTGTGCTCGAAACAACCTTTTCAATAAAGTGCCTTTGTATGCTTTGGATTCTTTGTTTGTACGGTTTGGTCGCTTGTCCCATAATCGTACATCTTGGGGATCTTATGGTATGATTTGAGTCGATGTGTAGCACTTCTGCACGACGTTACATTCAAAAAACCGTCTCGTCCTTAATTGTTGCACGCTAGTGTATATGTATATACCATCGTTGTTAAGAACAGTTCCGCCTGCAGATGGCAGACTTGAAAACGGGCCAAACTTAAGCAAGAAATTCATAACGTCGAAATTCATGTCTGCGTAGTAAATTTCTCAGATGAGGAAGGGCACAATAATTCGTTTTTACATTTTGTGGAAAGAAATGAAGCAGACATTGCACTAACACCAATCACAAAATATTTAGTTTACATTTAATGGACAAGTGTTAGAGATACTTACCTAACAGCGTGTTTGTCCTCCTCTAGTGTGAACAACAGCCTGTACACGCTCAGGCATCGATTCCACCAGATGCCGGAGTGCTTCTGGTGGTAATACTAGCCATGCTTGTTGCAGCATTGTCCACAACATCTTCCGACGTGTCGGTCCAGGATCCATGGATCTGTTGTTCCGCTCGACCGTGTCCCAGAGAGCTTCCACAGGGTTTACATCCGGATATCTTGGAGGATACTGGATGGTTTCAAACTCAGATGAGTGCTCCTCGAGCCATCCCTAGGTTGTTAAGGCCCGGTAGGACGACGCATTGTGCAGATGAAACAGATTATCGACCGCAGAATGCGCGAAGGCCAGCGCATGCTGATAGGGCACAGCGGTTAACAACCTCTCCGCGCACAGTAAGGTCTCTAATGTAACAAAAGAGAATGCTCCCCAAATATCACAGAACCACGAAAACCTTGAAAAGATCCGGCCTGGTAAGGCAGGACCATGGTCGCATGCTGCAGACGCCACACACGCGCTCTCACGTCAGCTAGAACGGGATTCGTCTAACCACACGACGAGGAAAACGGGATTCATCTAAACCACAAGACGAGGAAAACGGGATTCATCTAACCACACGACGAGGCAACACTCTGCAGAAGTGACGTCCAGTTTTGTAGTTCCAGGCATCAGGAGAGGCGTAATTTCCGATGACAAATAGTTATCAGTAGCACACGAGTAGGGCGTCGTCTCCCTTAGCCCAAGCTACGCAGCGTGCGTCATACCGTTCGCTCCCTGATGCTGCTTGGCATTCTGATATTTAATCTGGATGTGATTTGGGCTGACGATGCCAAGCGATAGGTCTGCACGAGACTGGATAGTCTAAGTTGACCCAGGTTATCAACGACATGTTGTCGGACACCGCTTGCTGTCTGGATGGCGTACGTCCGTAGGTAGATGGTATACTCGCGGTAAGCCCTTTTTTTTTTGATTGGAGGTTTAACGACCACTGTGAGCAACTCAATGCGCAATAAGCAGTCGCCCGTCTCTAATTTAGGGTCACTGGTTCCAGGGAAGGGAGAGAGCCAGTGCCGTAAGACAAATACAACATCCACGCCTCACCGGGATTGGAACCCTGACCCCTTCCAGACAAATGATCAGAGGCCATCGCTTAGACCACTGCGCCACCGGGGTGGCGGTAAGCCCTTGATAAGGTTGCCTTCGGAAACCCTAGGGTTCTTACCCCTTGGGTGGTAGAATGGCGTAATTTCCGATGACAAATCTGTCTTGAGCCGACTATGAATCTGCGATCAATATCGCTCTGATCACCACGTTTATCCATGTTAGTCGATTGCCTAATATTGTTGGAAACCCCTTCTGCCAGCGTATTCATCTCTTGCGTTCGGTTTGGGTGTGATACACTCTGCGCGGGCAATGCCCGCGTCAACTTCCCATCACCCCTATCTCTAAGGCTTTGTCTACTGAGTGTATGTCTATGAATTACCACCGATAAGACTTGAAATTTTGCTGTGAACATATCAAGTCATTGATAACACTGAAATACTCGCCGCCAATTCACTGACGAAATTTTAGGATTATGAATAACTTTCGAATTGGCATGAGCATTATAGTGAAAGCAAACGGAGCAGTTATTACTACATTCGTGCTCTAACAAAGTAACTATTGGTATATATACTCGGTCGAGTATGGTGACCACCAGTAACCGAACACCGCGGAAAGCCGTTTGACGGTCTGAGAGTGACTCAATAAGGTGCTGAAAGGTGTTCACAGGTATGTGGAGCCAAGCAGACTGCAGTACATCTGGACACATTGCGTTGTCGTGCTGGAACATCACCTCCACCCCAGGAAAGACAAGCAGCGTTCATGGGTGTACGTGGTCTGCAAGGATGGATTCATAACGAATTCGATCCATAGTGAGTTCCACAGGTATGAGTGGACTCAGGGAATCTCACGAAAACATTCCATAGACCATAACTCTGCCCCAACTAGCTAGTGTTCTTCCAGGAATGGTTGAAGAGTGTTTGTCCTCCGATCTCTGTCGTTTTGGAAACACTTCCGGTAGCCCTATGGTTCATTCGGCCAATGAGTTGCTCCACTGTAGCGTGTCGACCGGCCCTCACGCACATCCGCAACTCACGTTCACCTCTCACATCAATGGCACGTAGTGCTCCGCAGTTTCCACATCGCTGATTCACAATGGTGCCATTTCTCCGATCACAATACACTTTAAACACAGCAGCACGCGAACAGTTCACAAACTGCTGTGTTTTTGAAATGCTGCCGCCCTTGGCTCGAAAGTCGATAATTATCCTTTTTTGCAAATCTGATAAATCGCTCCTTTTATCTATGACTGCAACGAGTGATAGTTTTAAGAATGCCTACAGGCCACCTTATATACCCTCCAAGCCAGCTCACGACACGTGCCTTTTTGGTTAATCGCTGTTGACATCAAAAGTAGGAAGTGGTCACAATAATGTGACTCGACTGTTTATATACGCACATAAAGTCAGAAAGAGAAGGGTTTTTTAGGTCATCGAGGAAAGTTCAGTTGAAAGTCAGCCAGGAAAGATCAATTAAAGAAAGTTTTACCCACCCATTTCAGTCAGGCGCAGCAGCTTTGATTATGAATTTGCCATTTGTCTACTGAAGAGCGACGGCACGTCTGCCATTACAATGGGGTGCCTCCACCTCTTTCAAAATGATGTCTGAACAAAAGGACAAACGATACCGATGCCCTCAATAGGCTCTAGTAAAGTAGCTGCTCCTATGGTGAGAGTCCTTCCCATGACCAGGATGACGCCTGAAGACACCTTGACGTTCTCTGTTTCTGTAATGGCCAGCAGATATTCTAATGGGATCTTCTCTTTTCCGCTTAGGAGATAGACTACTTTTCATTACCTTAAAATCAGAGTTCTGGTGTGGAATATCAAGAGGTTCCTCAAGAATATCGATTGTAACAACAGCAAGACGGACAACTGGTACTTCATCAGTATCAACTGGAAAAACAGCAGCAGATAGCAGGTGGTTCCTAATAAATATCAACTAATACAACAGCATGAGGGATGCCTCGTTTTTCATGATGATGAACTGTAACAACAGCAGCAGAAGCAGTTGATCCTTCATGAATATCCACTAAAATATCAGGAGGAGCAGGCGGGTTTTTATGAATATGAACTGCAGCAACATTATGCGGTGCAGAGAGTTCTTCATGAATATCAGCTGTAAGAACAGCAACAGAAGCGGTTGATTCATGCACATTAACTAAATCTACATCATGAGGAGCAGGTTATTCTTCTTGAATAACAACAGGAACAACAGCAGGAGGGGTAGTTTGTTCTGCTACAGCGATGACAATGACTACGGCGTGACTTTTTGTGAAGTCGGACACAAAACCAGGGAAGAAGACATCGGCAAGGACTGGTGGCTTGGTCATTCTCCAAATCTTGAGAAGTCACGCCTTAGACATTGTCATCGCTGCAGCGATGACTATGTCTACGAAACTAATTAGGTTATAGACATTAGACAATGCCTACTAACTAAGTAGATTCTTGGTTCTCAAGAGGGGGAAATGGAACCTACACATTTTTGGTGGAATGTGGTATTTATAGTCTTTGGGGCTTTCTCTTCCATATTACTGTAGCTGGTTAAACGTATAAAATACATATTAGTTCAACTGAAATATATGGTTGTTGCGACTCCTCTTGGGTAGATTAGTAGTAATGATGTCCTCGGAGGCTTTCTCGGGTAGAATAACGCTCACTTCCTGAGAATCATAAGTAGGCTATTTTGCAGCAACATCTGGGAAGGAGGAAGGTTTACACCGAGACTTTGTATGCTGGGCACTTGCAACCTCAAAGTGCCTTAATACATCACACTTAGGGCAGGGTGAGATTTGTACTGCAGAACCATTTGTATGGCCTGGCAGCATCATCTACAGGCCCATTGTATACCACCCTAAGTCCCCATGGCTTTCCACCCCGTGTATTGTTAAAGTTAGGGACTTGTTTCTTTATACGTATCCTCAAGATGCGGATTCCCATGAAGACAAGATTTCGCACTTTTTAATGGTGATTATAAATTACATAGGTTCGCGTGACGTAGTTCATCTCGTTCTTTATTTCTATTGGTTGTTTCATTTCTCTGTATTTTATTGTGCACTGGAGTATTACATCATTTTATTAGTATCGCGATTTATCGTTAGGCCCTGAGAAGTTTTTTGATTTTTTTGATGGTTAGGTTGTGGTTAAACTTAGACTAATTGTTGATTGCTTATATCTTTCCTTTGAGATATTTACGTTTTTCTTTCTCTTCTTTTATTAGGTTGCGCCATGTTTGTGAGACGTTAATGGGAACATGATTGTTACAGTTCTCGTCATAGGTTCTTTCGACACAGGTTAATTCTGAATTAAGGATTTCGTTCTCAACAAGCGCATATAAAGTATTAAATCCGTTTATTTTTAGTGGTGTAGTAAGCACAAGCATTCACCAAGCTTTCGCATTCCACTGGAAGGGATTTTCCAGGCAGTGGTAGACATAAAAATGCAGGGAATTGGAACACATAAGGAACAAAGATGATGTCTTGAAAATAACGTGGGTGACATCACGAGCATATTACATGAATTTTTATCACATAATTATACGGCGCGCAGCGATGTGTTTCAATCTTTTTAACGCATGACTAAACCATTGGTAGTTCAGTAGGGACCACATCATTGTATGCTAGTTTGCTGGAGAGGATTTCGACTGTTTCCCTGATTGCAGTCTCTTTAAAGTTCGGGTAAGGGGTAATTTTTCAAATACTATTCTGTACAGGAGCAGCCGATGAATACATGAGTTCTCTGGCGAGGGCTGTATTCTGCATGTCCTGGTTGACACTTCGCACGTGTTCTTTACATCAAGTGTCCAAGGATCGCTTTGTCATTCCGATATATATCTTTTCCGTGTTGCCAGGATATACCAACGGTATAACGTGCACACCCGCCATTTCTTTCTTAAAATGTCTCTCCTTGCAGCTTGATATTATACAGATAACGGGGTCTGGGACTTCATTGTTACTAATACGTTGTATTTACGTAATAAATTACACTGGCGGAAAGTGAAAAAAAAACACCAAGAAGGAAACGTCTGATACCAACGAAAATTATACAGCATATAAACGAAATACAGAGGATAACGTGATCAAAACATTATGGCAAAATACAGCTGTATTTGCTGGTAAACTGAAAAATAACATTTCCATGTAACATGGTTAGTACGAGGTTGAACCGCCATGAACTGCGTCACACTGTGCAATTCTAGAATGGGGTCTGTCGTACAGATGATGGATGTAAGTTTGAGGTATTGACTTCCAAGCGTCCTCAACCTGGACGCGTAAATCGGGGATGGTTGTGGCTGGCCGTGGAGACCGGATAAGTCGTTGTCCCATAAAATCCCACACGTGCTCAATGCGGGACAAATCCGGTGAACGTGCAGGCCTTGGAAGGTGTCTCACACCTTGAAGTGCATGTTGCGTTACACGCGCCGTGTGTGGGCGTGCGTTATCTTGCTGGAAAACACCACGATGGACCTACCTTACAAATGGCACAACAACGGGATGAATGATGTTGTTGATGTAGGAGGTGCTGTTTAACGTACCCGGTACAAACACTAGTTGTGTGCGGGAGTGATAGCTGATCGCTCCCTACAACAGGAGACTAGGTGTAGGCACTGTGTGTCGCTGGCTGATGTAAGAAGGGGGAGAAGCTACCCTGTGCGTCTCCGAACACGCATACGGCCATCGGAGGCTCCCAAGCAGAATCTACTTTCATCGCCGAACACGACAGATCGCCATTGCATTCTCCAGTGCAGACGTTGGCGACACCACTGCAGCCGTTCCTGACGGTGGGCTGGAGTCAGAGGTACACATGCCAGAGGCACACGTGCACGTAGTCCTGCATCCAGTAGACAGTTGCGGATTGTTTGCAGTCACCTCAGGTACAACGGCAGCTCGGATTTGCGTCGCAGTGGATGTTCTGCTTGACAACGCCGCTCTTCTTATGCGTCGATCGGTCCGCTCATCAGTCCGTCTGTGACTCCCGTTTCCACGTCTTCTAGTGTGGGAATGTTCCTCGGACCATCTACGCCGCTATCGTACCACCACCTATACTTCCCGTCCAATTCGCTCCGCAATACGACGATACGACCACCCGGCCTCGCGGAGTCCGACTAGACGACCTCGCTCAAAGTCCGATAACTGCTGAAATCGTACACGTCTTCCATGTCTAGGCATTGCAGCTTCTTTAGGATTTTCGCACGTGTCCGTACGCCGACGACTGATTATATTCACTTCGCCGTACTCCTTAAATACCACCGACGATAATTTGCATATTATGCCGTGCTGTGGCGTAAGCGCTCACCAGTTGGTCCCGAAATTAACATCACACCTACGTAAACTCGACTTTATTAACATATGTAAATTTCATGATCTTCCGCCAATTCCTTCTTGGTGTTCTTTTTTCCCTTTCCGCCAGTGTATTTAACCAATATGTAAAGCCTGGGACATATGTGATGGATTCTGCGTATCTCATTGTCTTACTAAGAGATTTTATTATTGCTGACATTACATGATTTCTTACGGTTCTATGTGTTATGTCTATATTTCATCCATCTTATATCCAGCCTTTAGACGTCTGCTATAAATATAATCGATTTCCTTATAATTTAGGTAGTCGAGTTTGTGTAAGCAATACGCTCTACAGAACCATGCTTTAAACGCAGGAAGTTTGTACTCTTTTGGGTAGTGCGAATCGGGAGGTACAAGGTTCGGTGCTGCGGTCGGTTTATAATAAACGTCAAAATCGAAGCTGGATGTTCTATTTCTTTTGAGCGCGACGTCATCATAATTCACTTTCACATCCACCTCGAGCTCCATGGTGAATATCATTGTGCGTAGGTTTTTTATCTTGTGCATGAACTACCAATGGTTTGGCATGCATTATTAAAAGATGGAAACACATTGTGGCACGCCGTATAATTAATTGATAAAAATTCATGTAATATGCTCGTGATGTCACCCACGTTATTTTCAAAAAATCACCTTTGTTTCTTACGTGTTCTATATCCATGCATTTTTATGTCTACCATTGCCTTAAAAAAGCCTCCCAGTAGAGTGCGAAAGCTTGGAGAATCTTTGTGTTTATTACACCAATACAACAAGCGGGTTTAATACGCTGTATGCGTTTCTTGACTATTCACATTCTGGTGTATTTAAAGTACCATTAAGAATTTCACACTTTTTCTTGTGTTAAGAAATGAGATCTGTTTCTTCCCAAATTGGTTAACCGAAAACATGATTCATCGGACCATACGACCGTTGACTTATTTCTAGTCCTCAAGACTTTAATAACGGTACGTAAGGAAATTCAACTGTGAGCTAGTGAGGAAAGCAATTGAAAACAACCAAAGCCTTAAGATAGCAAAGGGACATCTCAGTAAGGGAAGAAAACAGATTATGGCTCTGAGAAAAGAAGATGGTTCTATAACAAGAAATAGAGGCGAAATTTTGACAAGAGTGAAAGATTTCTACTCCAAATTATATGAAAGGGATGATACATGTACTCCAGACATCATGAAAGGTACCAGAGTTCTTCCAGTCCTCCCAGCAGAAGTTGCTCATGCAATCAAGAACATGAAGCGGGGGAAAGCTCCAGGAGAAGATGGAATTACTATAGACATCATACAAGAAGCAAGTGGAGAAATTGAAACAGTACTCGCCCAAATTTTCACTCGATGCCTTAATGAAGGGAAGATTCCTGAGGATTGGAACAATGCTACAATGATCCTGCTACATAAAAAAGGTGACATTTGAGGATCTCAGGAACTACAGACCTATCAGCCTCCTATTAGTGGTTTATAAAATCTTCACTAAAGTTCTTTCACACCGCTTGAAGGTAACACTGGACATGGCTCAACCGAGAGAACAAGCGGGATTCAGGAGTGGCTACAGCTCAATAGATCATATCCACGTACTGAGAGAACTAATTGAAAGAGCGAGGGAATATGAACTTCCATTGTGCATGGCTTTTATCGATTATGAAAAAGCCTTTGATTCGGTGAAACCATCAGCAGTTACCACGGCTCTGAAATCCTGCGGTATTGAGGATGCATACATTAATATTATTAATAACATCTATGAAAATGCAAGTGCAAAGATTCGGCTGTTTGAAAATACAACACACATAAAAATTGGAAAGGGAGTGAGACAAGGTGACACCATATCTCCGAAGCTCTTTAATGCCACATTGGAAAATGTCTTTCAATCACTGAACTGGGAAAACAAAGGGATAAAGATTAATGGAGATTATCTAACCCACCTTCGTTTTGCTGATGACGTAGTCATTTTTGCAACTACCCCATCAGAGCTGCAGAGTATGATCCAGGAACTTGCTGACAAGAGTAAAGAAGTGGGATTAAAAATGAACTTTCAGAAGACAAAAGTGATGTTCAATGCCTTTACAAGAAATGAAGATTTATCGATTGATGGAGAAAAACTGGAGATAACAGATACATATATTTATCTTGGACAGCAGATATCAAGTGAGGGTCACATTGATGAAGAAATTAATCGGCGTACAAAACTTGCCTGGAGAGCTTTTGGAAGAAACAGCATAATTTTCAAGAGCAATATGCCATTATGTCTTAAAAGAAAAGCGTTTGATCAATGCATCCTTCCAGTGCTTACGTATGGTGCAGAGACGTGGACCTTAACTAAAAGAGACATACAAAGGCTGCAGACAACTCAAAGAAGCATGGAGAGGTGCATGCTTGGTATAACCAGGAGAGATAAGAAGAGGAACTCGTGGATCCGAAAAATGACGAGAGTGGAAGACATCATGATCAGAGTTAAATCCCTGAAATGGCAATGGGCTGGACATACTGCCAGAAGGACAGACCATAGATGGACAGCCGAAATTTTAGATTGGATTCCAAATGACAGGAAAAGACCCAGAAAAAGACCACATGGGAGATGGGTGGATGAAATTCGTAAATATGCGGGAGTGACATGGAGGAGACTGGCACAAGACAGACCGTTGTGGAGGAAACTTGGGGAGACCTTCGTCCAGCAGTGGATTGATAATGGTTGACAATGATGATGATGATGATGACACAGTGCAGACAAATGCACACTGCGCAGTGCAGACGAATGTGTTAGTTATTAGAAGAGACGCGAAGTCTTCTATTAATTCCTATCGAATACAATGTGTGGTGGGCGCGGTACGTTGAAATTCTTCTCTTTATACCGCTGTTGTACTCTACGGTAATATGACTTGGATTTCGTCTGTTACCTCGTACAGCCTTCTCCAGCCGCTTTTCTCCTCTCACATTGACGAATCGTTTCCTCCCACAAGAAGACCTTTAACTGCTTGTTTGTGCACTCCTCATTGTACACCCTTGGTACAGTTGACCTTGCATGGCCGAGAAAGTATGCCGTTTCTGAGATGACAGCGTATACCAGTCTAGCGCACGCTATCTTGGCTGTTTAAAAGTCGCTAAAATCAAGTGTTTCCCATATTGCCGCTATCTACGCAACGTACACGTCTGTGTCCTTTGCAGTTAGCTATGTTTAAAGTCATCTTTACGTCATAGTTGAGTACCTAAGAGAGGATGCCACTTGTCCGCTTACTATTCTCCCTCTCTTTATCTCGTCCGTCCATGACGGGTTGAGTCTCTCAAAGGCGATTGTGCGCCTTTATGGGCTACTGGCAAATTAATGCAGTCTGCTTCCCATTCCTCTACTGCATGTGGTTAAGGGGTAAAGTGCGTCAGGGGCAGGCTTCACAGGGAACCATCTACGCATTCGCGTCCCGGTGCCCAGGGAGTCAGCGGAAAACCACGGGAAAAACCGCTGACTAGATGGCCCGCGGGTTCGCACACCCGACAGAAATGTCCACCTGCCGCACTGCGCACAGCGCGTTAACCAACTGCGTCATGCCAGTGGTTTGATTCTTATTGGGTGCCCCTAATGATTTGCTACTTCAGAAGCAATCATACCTTACGAAGTATATCCGCATGATAAGCAAACCTTTTCATATAATTTAATTGATATGCTGACATCATGTAGCGCCAGTCATGCCAACTTCAGATTCCCGAACAGCGGTCACCATTTACATCTCGAAACTATCCACCATACTTTTGCATTTCAAGTAATTTCTACCACTCGTTCTAACTACCAAAACCTACTCTGAGGATCCGAAACATTCGGAAGGGCGCTACCGTTTCCATTACATGCCACCACAACCATGCGGTAAATGGTATCATCCGCAAACGACGGATATATAGAGGCAGATATCTCCGTAAGCTCAAATAGTAGGTTTCGCATAGGCAAACCGTTGCTGATTTAAAGTTTATAAGCGGCAACGAGGATGGCACCTGTTACTGTCATCTTGACAAATTCAGTAAATTTGTCAACCCTTACCACGGTCATATCGTTACCGGTGACCTGGACATGGTAGCTTATCAAGATTTAAGCGATTTCGAACGTGGTGTGAGAGTTGACGCTCGGGAGATGGGTCACTCCATTTCGGGAACCAACACGAAATTTGGATTTACCCGCTCAACAATTTTAAAGGTGTACCTGGACTACCCAAACTCAGGGAAAAGATTCAAAGTGCGTGACCGGTGGTGCGAGAAAGCTCTCGATGATGGTGGACAGTGGTGTCTGGCACGCAGAGTAACACCAGCCCGGCGTGCAACATTGCCGCAGATCAATTTGCTTTTCTGTGCTGGTGCCAGTAGTAGCATCAGCGTTAGGACAGTGCAACCTTTCATGTGTTCTATGAGTTCCGTAGTAAACGGTTCCCTGAGTGCTATCGGTGACCCGACTACTCAAGGCTGTGCGCTTCTCCTGGGAACGCAAGCATCGCCGTTGGATGTAAGATGATTGCAAACTTGTAGCCTGAATTGTGGTACCAACTGTTTCGGGCAGATGGCACGACTCTGGGTGTGGCGACACCTTACACTTTAAAAAAAAATCTACTTTGAAATGAGGACCTCAACCAACTCGTTTTTAGCACGTCTTTTGTAAAAAAAGACAGTGCTTATGTTATCGGTTTGTCCATCCGTCTGTATCCACGATATCTCTGGAACTATTCGTCCGATTTGAAAAATACTTTTTGCACTGGTAAGCTTGAAATATGAGAATGCTGATCCATTATTTCGTTTTTTTTACGGTGTATAATTTCGCCGCTAAAGGGCGTAAATGCAAATGATGTCGAATTTAAAAATACGTTTTATTCCACATATTTGCTTCTAAACATCCGATTGAAAAAAATTCTTTTAACTATCCATTCCATTTATGTCGAAGAGTATTTTAGATGTAGTTACTTCTTCAAATTACGCATAGATTTTCCGCTAGGAGGCGTAAACGTAAATTACATTTTTTCCGATAACTCTTCTTCTATAGCTCCGATTTGAAACATTTTTTCTTCAGCGGATACACCACCTGATGGAAAATCTTTTGCATATAATTCCTAATTTTTGGTAGTCAATACTTTGGCCACCAGGGGCGTAAGTGTTAATTTTTGCTTCTGATGTATTTGCCATAAAATCTGAGCTTCCAAAATATTGATTGAAAAAATTATTTCGTGAACAGATCCCACATCGATAAATCTTTTCGGAATATTTTCTTTTAAAATATTCCACAGTTTCTCCGCCAGGGGGCGTAGATGTATATCTTATTTTTGTCAATAACTCTACTTCTAGGAGTCCGATTTGAAAAACTTCTACTTTTTTGGATAGTGTTTTCAGTGTGACATGTTTTTCATATAATTTCAAAATTTTCAAGTTATTCATAGACTTTCCGCTAGGGGGCGTAAAGGTAAATTGCGTTTCCTCCTATATCTCTGCTTCTAAATCTCCGATTTGAAAAATACTTCCTGCACAGGATACAACTCCTGATGGGAAATCGTTCGCATATAATTTCTATTTTGAAAAAAAAATGGTTTGGCCACCAGGGGGCGTAAATCTTATTTTCACTTCTGATGTATTTGCAGCAAAATATGAGCTTCTAAATTCTCGATTGAAATAAACGTCGTCTGTAGACCGATACTA
The DNA here is from genome assembly GCA_039090855.1 of Macrothele yani. Lineage (NCBI taxonomy): Eukaryota > Metazoa > Arthropoda > Arachnida > Araneae > Macrothelidae > Macrothele > Macrothele yani. Next base: position 154,049,035 of record CM077030.1, read on the forward strand.
CTCATGTCGACAAACCTTTTAGAAACATTTTCTTCTTAAAATAGTGCATGGTTTCTACGCCAGGGGGCTTAGATGTATATCTTACTTTTGTCAATATCTCCACTTCTAGGAGTCCGATTTGAAAAATTCCTTCTTTGTTAGATAGTGTTTCCGGTGTGACATGTTTTTCACACAATTTCAAAATTTTCAAGTAGTTCATTGACTTTTCGCTAGAGGGCGTAATGGTAAATTGTTTCCCCCTATATCTCTAATTCCAAATCTTCGATTAGAAAAATTCTTTCTGCACCAGATGCAGCCCCTGATGGAAAGTCCTTTGCACATAATTTCTAATCTTTGAAAAAAATGCTTTGGCCACCAGGTAGCGTAAGTCTCAATTTCCGCTTCTGATGTATTTTGCAGCAAAATGTATGAAATCCTAAAATATCGATTGAAAAAAGAAAGTCGTTTGTTGACCGATACTACTCATGTCGACAACCCGATACTAATCATGTCGACAAACCTTTTAGGAACATTTTCTTCTTAAAATAATGCATGGTTTCTACGCCAGGGGGCGTAGATATATATTTTATTTTTGTCAATATCTTTGCTTCTAAGAGTCCGATTTGAAAAATTCCTTCTTTGTTGGATAGTGTATTCGATGCGAAATGTGTTTCCTATAAATTCAAAATTTTCAAGTAAATCATAGACTTTTCGCTAGGGGGCACAAGGGTAAATTGCGTTTTCGGCGTTATTTCTGCTTCTAAAACTCCGATTTGAAAAATTCTTCTTGTATCGCATACAAGAACTGATGGAAAATATTTTTCACATGATTTCTAATGTTTGGTAAAGAATGGTTTGGCCACCAAGGGGCATAAGTGTTAATTTCTGCTTCTGATGTATTTGTAGCAAAATCTGGGATCCTGAAAACTCGACTAAATTTTTTTCTTGGACCGATACAGCTCATATGGAAAAACCTTTTGAGAATAGTTTCTTCCTAAAATAACGCATGGTTTTCCTACCAAGGGATGTAAAGTCACATCTTATTTTTGTCGATATCTCTGTTTCTTAAGAGTCCGCTTTGAAAAATTATTTCGGTGTTGGAGAGCGTTTCCAGTGCGAAATGTTTCTCATAGAAAATCCTGTTTTTCGTAACGCACAAGTCTGCAACCAGAGGGCGTAAGCTCACGATTCCGTTTACAGCAATATCTGAGGGATTAAAAACCCGATTGAAAAACTTCTTTCTTCCGTCAGATACTATTGTTTTCCATACCGGTTCCATTGACTTTGAATAGCTTTGATAAATTTAATTTGCGTCAGAACGGATTCAAAAGACGTGCTTATTACATCCGAAAATTCGTTGTCATCTTTCTTGTTTTAATTACAGTCGTATCGTAAACGATTATATGACATGCTCAAATATAAGTAATTATACGTACTTACAAATAACTGCGTCAATGAATATACATATAATGTCGTATTGCTTCAGTTTCGATATTAAATATTTCCAGAGAAATTGTTTAATGAATGTGTAAAATGACACACATAAATAATTAGTGCAATAAAGGCACTGCTCACAAGTAATTTAATTATGCATAAAGTGTGTACGTTTTTACATTAACTATATTTGTGTCAATCTCACAAATAATATATTGCAGCTTCATCACTATATTTGTCATAAAATTGTGCGGTCCATTTACCCAGCATGTGGCAACGAGTATATCTCGGTTGCTGTGTGTTTCTGGAAAGTGGAAAGAGCGATGTATTTATTTATTAACCCAGATGTGATATCGAATAATATACTTCCAGTTGATTCTATGAATAAATTAGTATGCATGGAGTACACGTATACCAAATTTGAAACCGAACCGTGGATGGCTTAGTGGTTAGAGATTCAGACTGCTGATGGAGGGACTCCAGGTTCAAACCTAGCGTGATATGCTTGAACCTGGGGGCTCTCCGCGGTGGTGTGAATTTCTAACAATTGCTGAATATCCGCCGTGCATCGGAAGGGAACGTTTAGTGACGGTCCTCGTGTAGGAATCATCCCGATTACATGTAAATGTATTCAATCCTAAGCCCCCCTCATATTTTCTCTCTGCCGTCTATGTTCAAAAATCGTACGGTTTCGCCATCTAGTGAGATCTCTCTTACAAACTATCCTGTCAGAATCTCTAGATTCGGACAGGATAGTTTGTAAGAGAGATGGCGTCCTGGCATTCTGACATAATTTTGTTTCACTTGGCATCCAACCACACTTACTTTTTTATGCGCTATATAGCCGTTTATGATCCGTCCTTAGCAATTGTCCAGCAGTGTATTTGAAATATATGGATTTTTTTGAGTACAAATATTTTAAATATATGTACTCAAAAATAACTACATATATTTTAAACTAGAAATACCAGATATACTCACAATTCATTCCCTGTATGTACTCAAAAATGAGTACGTGTCTTTTTCAAAAATGAGATACAAGTACTCGGAGCTATTATAATTCCAGAATGTACTCAAAAATGAATAAATTTTGCTTATTTCTATGCACCAATTTTTAACAGTGCACTAAGCAATGGATCCCGCGTAAATACAAGGGAGAATGCCGGCCCGCGGTGGCTCCGTTATGGTGTGTGGTGTTTTCAGGTAGCAAGCATTAGGTCCTGTCATGTCTGCAAACCGCTCTGACCGGTGGTGGATGCTACGTAACTATCCTTGGAGATCATTTGCAACCGTTCATGTCATGCAACCACTCCGACTGGTGTGACCACTTTCAACACGACAATGCACCACCACACACTCCCACAGTCGCCCGATTTTGTCCGGAGGAACATTTCACGGAGTTTGGGATCCTGACGTGGCCACCTCGTTTGCCGGATTGAAACGCCATCGAACACATTTGGGATGTTGTTCAACGTGCTGTCACTGTCAAAACGGAGAGCTCGTGGAGTCCGTGTCCCGTCGCGTTGTTGTCGTTTTTCGATCGCGAGGAAGACCAACGCGGTATCAGAAAGGTAGCCCAGTTTTTTTGGGACTTCAGTGTATTATGAAATGCATTTTACACGGAAAATATGAAATGCATATTTAACTACGTTTTCTCTCTGAGGCACAACTATGATGTCTAGTCGAACTGTAGAATTAGATGAGAGATATCAGTGCGAGAAAGGGATGATTTAAACGTAAAGCCAAGGTAAATCAGTTTACCACTAGACAGAGAAAACATTAGTTAAAATAAACAGCCAGATCATCACGAAAGCAGCTGCGGGCTATGATTTCTAATCAAACATGCAATGAAATCATCCGGGGGGAGGATATTTCTTCACAGCGACTGCATTTGCGAAATAATCGGCGTCATAGTTTCTCTCGACTGAGGGACAATTGCCGTTTGACTTTCTGTGACCTTTCGGGTGGACATCGAAGCAGCTGAGAAATGTCCATAACATCGAATGATTATCAAAGCTCACTGCGTTCACGAAGGGAATCTCGTGAAGTCCGCGGAGCATTAAAAGTGTATTATTACACTGGATAGCTTCCCGTCTAAAGCCGATAAAGGGGTATTCCGACAAGTAATAGAATGCCATCCATGCTGCAATGTGATGGCAACTTATTCAGCTCGTCAGCCCAAAATAATTAGGTTTCTTTGAACTCACAAACTGCCTTCAATATTTTCCGCTGCCTCAGGCGATTATACCCCCTATATTTCGATATTGATAAAGCAGTTCTTAATGCAAATGGGCAGGTGCACTTTCTAATTTGTATTCGGGTGGCCACCATGACGTTAATAACACAGGCGTTATGGTGATCCATTGCTCAAAAGTGCATTAACAAAAATAAGCCAAGTCTTCAGAATTACTGGTTTATCCTCTACGTCGAAAAGCGTAGGACGTAACACCACTATATCTTCCAGCACAGTCGAAGATATATAATTAAACACTAACGTGCAAGAGGTGTCAAATCAACAGCCAGCATTAAGTTGCGTGGTCCATTGTGACGTACCTGCCAGCAGGACGCACACGACATAAAGGCAGATAGCAGTCAGAACGAACGTGCACGTAGCTCAATTGGAAGAGTGACTTATCCCGGAATGAGGGGACCCGGGTTCGAGCCCCGGCGTGGACAAAAATGACGGAGAAATTTACTTCGTTATAATGGCGCCCGAACTTTCCTAATGACCCAGCCGTTCAAAATCTCGCAATGGTGTGATGTTCTTTCCACACCGCGAGATAGTAAAAATCAGAGAATCCCTACTCCAGCGCTTCAAAAAATAAATGTGCGTGAAGTTGCATTCCGCACACCAGATTGACTGGGAGTTCTCAGGTGCACGTTCTACAGCGGATGGCTGCCTGCAACGTCTCATGATCACTGCTGACCCGTAGGCCATGGCCCTGGCCCTCTTTCGGGGAGGGGGAGATGTGACGTACCTGCCAGCAGGACGCACACGACACAAAGGCAGATAGCAGTCAGAACGAACGTCCGCGTAGCTCAATTGGTAGAGCGACTTATTCCGTAATGAGGGGACTCGGGTTCGAGCCCCGGCGAGGACAAAAGTGACGGAGAAATTTACTTCGTTGTACCATGTATTAATATTTATAGCAGTTGTGATAATTTACTAAACATAGTATAACTATACTAGAAATCTGGATTTTTAGAGCAGAAATCAATGCTTCCAAGCTTTCGTACATCAACCAGATGTCTTTTTCAAGGAAGATAGACAGGTAACTGCAAACTGGATAAATTTGAACGCGGTGACTTGACTAGACAATAAATGAATATGACAGAGAAATTTACTAATGACGGAGAAATTTACTTCGATAAATGACGGAGAAATTTACTTCGTTATAATGGCGCCCGAACTTTCCGGATGACCCAGCCGTTCAAAATCTCGCAATGGTGTGATGTTCTTTCCACACCGCGAGATAGTAAAAATCAGAGAATCCCTACTCCAGCGCTTCAAAAAATAAATGTGCGTGACGTTGCATTCCGCACACCAGATTGACTGGGAGTTCTCAGGTGCACGTTCTACAGCGGATGGCTGCCTGCAACGACTCATGATCACTGCTGACCCGTAGGCCATGGCCCCGGCCCTCTTTCGGGGGGGTGGGGGGAGATGTGACGTACCTGCCAGCAGGACGCACACGACACAAAGGCAGATAGCAGTCAGAACGAACGTCCGCGTAGCTCAATTGGTAGAGCAACTTATTCCGTAATGAGGGGACTCGGGTTCGAGCCCCGGCGAGGACAAAAGTGACGGAGAAATTTACTTCGTTGTACCATGTATTAATATTTATAGCAGTTGTGATAATTTACTAAACATAGTATAACTATACTAGAAATCTGGATTTTTAAAGCAGAAATCAATGCTTCCAAGCTTTCGTACATCAACCAGATGCCTTTTTCAAGGAAGATAGACAGGTAACTGCAAACTGGATAAATTTGAACGCGGTGACTTTACTAGACAATAAATGAATATGCGGAAATGTGATCATTCATTCGAAGAAACGAGGTCACGTTGATTGGGAACGCGGTACCGTGGCAGAAAACGCAGCATTATTTGTAGAATTGATTCCAAATGCGTGGCAACTCTAGAGAGACGCTATCGTTGCAAGCCTCGCTGCTGGTCAAGATTTTCAAGGTTTCGCGAATGGCAGTAGATTTGGGTGTGTAGTATGATGCTAATTCCTTTTATTTCACTACACATAAGATCAGCGGACTTGAACTTGACTTTTCTTGATAGGGCAGTGGTTATTTTTTTGTCTTTTGTATCCATTTTATGTTCGTTGATTCCTGTATGTATATATATATTTTATGTAGGAACGTTTGGTTATTCCGATGTAGAAAAAACTAAACTTTCGTACATAAAAATAGCGATGTTAAAAGAAAACAAAATGTTTGAAAAAAAAAATAGATGTTAAAGAAAAGAAAATGTTTAATTTAGAAAAAAAATGTTTGTACAATATCTTGAGCCGTCGGGATATTGTAGTGGGATGACATAAACACCTGCCTCATTGAGAAGAGTGGGCTTGTCAATATTTTTCTTAAGCATCGCATATAAAAATGCTCGAAACCACCTTATGCCGACACCGAAGTTCATCCTCCTGAGCGCATTTTTGAGTTGATAGGAAACATTTGGTATGTAGAGAATTGAGCCCAGGTAGCGAAGTTGCGTCAAAGAAAGATTAACACTGTTGGTTCTAGCTTTTTTTGATAAAATTATGCATCTCGTTTCACGTATATCCTGCCACAGTGCCCAACTCGACGATGTTTTTGATTTTGAATTGTCTGGAACGAACAGGAGGAGACGACGAAGGCTCTTCTAATTCGAGAACAGAAGCAGACCGTGTTGTAATCATTAGGGCAGAATGAACTGCGGAGTATCAGGTTGGGAACTGAGGTGGGTTTATAATAGACTTCCGTACGAAGGCGGTTGTCATGAGATTTGCTCACTAAAACGTCGAGATAAGTGTGTTCAAGCTCCATAGTGAAACTGATCGTGAAATAATTAACTAACTGCTAATCGCAGCACTGAGAAGAAAAACTCATGCCTGTTTAGACATGATGTTCAGTATGAAAAAACATAACGAGAAGCAACCAAAATTTACATAAGTGAATGATCAATAAAAACGAAAGATTAACAAGTTAGTAAAATCATGCAATGCATTGATTATGATACGCTTTCCAACATACCGGAAATCATTACTCAAGTTATGAGGATAATGACTGTAGTATAAATCTCGCTCCTATGACCTAACCTTTGACCCCATTTCGATGCTATTCAACAGAACCGGTAAAGTATACCTTATAACGAAGTAAATTTCTCCGTCATTTTTGGTCTACGCCGGGATTCGAACCCGAGGCCGCTTATTCCGGAACAAGTCGCTCTACCAACTGAGCTACGCAGACATTTGTTCTGATTCCTATCTGCCTTTATGTCGTGTGCGTCCTGCTGGCAGGTACGTCACATCTCCCCCCCCCGAAAGAGGGCCGGGGGCAGGGCCCACGGGTCAGCCGTGACCATGAATCGTTGCAGGCAGCCATCCACTGTAGAACGTGCACTTGAGAACTCCCAGTCAATCTGCTGTGTGGAATGCAACATCACACATTTTTATTTTTCGAAGCGCTGGAGAAGGAATTCTCTGATTTTTCCTGTCTCGCGGTGTGGAAATAACATCACACCAATGCGAGATTTTGAACGGCCGGGTCATCCGGATAGTTCGGGCGCCATTATATCGAAGTAAATTTCTTCGTCATTTTTGGTCTACGCCGGGATTCGAACCCGAGTACGCTTATTCCGGAACAAGTCGCTCTACCAACTGAGCTACGCAGACATTTGTTCTGATTACTATCTGCCTTTATGTCGTGTGCGTCCTGCTGGCAGGTACGTCACAACCTCTGGAACAACATGGTAAAGTTTTGTTTCAGTCGAAGCATTTTTACTTAAGTTATAACGCATAAGTGCGATGAAATGGATCCCGATCCTATGTCCTGACCTTTTGCCCCATTTCGCCCATTTTCAATACGGTTCGTCCCCTGGTGGTCCCTAGCACATACTAAAATTTTATCGAAGTCAAACCATTTTTACGCAAGTTATGACACATAAGGGCAACGGAATGCATCCCGCTCCTATGTCCTGACTTTTGACCCCACTTCGCCCATTTTCAACAGAGTTTGTCCCCAGTTGGTCCCGTAGCATATGCTAAACGTGCATCAAAATCGCACCATTTTTACGTGAGTTATCGTGCGTACGGACGGACAGACAGACAGACGGACAAAGCTGGAGCATATACGCTTCTTCAAATTACGGTGGTTGGAAAGCGTAAAAAAGGCCGTAAGAATCACAATGTCTATCAAGCATGGGTCACTGAAACCTAAATGTATACTTTCAATACTATGAGCCATATTTTGACCCTTAATGTGTGATACGAATTTTGTCCATATTTTTCGGGTTAAATATACTTTAATCGACACATTTATTTCAAAAACAACAATATCAGAATACGAAATGAATGACCTACTACTTGAATTAAACAGCGGACCATCGACAATTTTAAACAGCAGACAAGGAGAACGCAGAATGGTTCCGAAACCAAAATTTTATATAATTGAGTGGCCCAGTGGAAAGGTGGCACATGCCACAAAACACATTTTGTTCAGAAATGGCATTTTTACTAAAATTGTTGTCTTGTAAAAAATAATTGGAAACATGTAATTATTTCAACAGCACGTTAAAATAGATACTATAAGATGTTTAATTCCAAATCTTCACTGAAGTATCACCATTAATAATATGATAAAAATGTTAATAAAGTGAAGAATCATAGAATGGTCAGAGTAAAATGTAATCACTGGAAATACACTGGCGGAAAGTGAAAAAAGAACACCAAGAAGGAGACGTCTGATACCAACGAAATTTATGCAGCATAATAGCGGAATACAGAGGATAACGTGATCAAAACATTATGGCAAAATACAGCTGTATTTGCTGGTAAACTGAAAAATAACATTTTCATGTAACATGGTTAGTACGAGGTTGAACCGCCATGAACTGCGTCACACTGTGCAATTCTGGCATGGAATCTGTCGTACAGCTGTTGGATGTAAGTTTGAGGTATTGAGTTCCAAGCATCCTCAACCTGGACGCGTAAATCGGGGATGGTAGTGGCTGGCCGTGGAGACCGGATAAGTCGTTGTCCCATAAAATCCCACACGTGCTCAATGGGGGACAAATCCGGTAACGTGCAGGCCATGGAAGTTGTCTCACACCCTGAAGTGCATGTTGCGTTGCACGTGCCGTGTGAGGTCGTGCGTTATCTTGATGGAAAACACCAAGATTGACCGATCTTACAAATGGCACAACAACGGGCTGAATGATGTTGCTGATGTAGAAGGTGCTGTTTAACGTACCCGGTACAAACACTAGTTGTGTACGGGAGTGATAGCTGATCGCATCTCACACCAGGAGACCAGGTGTAGGCCCTGTGCATCGCTGGCGGTTGCAAGAAGGGTGGAGACGCTCCCCTGTGCGTCTGCGAACACGCATACGGCCATCGGAGGCACCCAAGCAGAATTTGCTTTCATCGCCAAGCAAGACAGATCGCCATTGCATTCAGCAGTGCAGACGTTGGCGACACCACTGCAGCCGTTCCTGACGGTGGGCTGGAGTCAGCGGTACACATGCCAGAGGCACACGTGTGCACGTTGTCCTGCATCCAGTAGACGGTTGCGGATTGTTCGCACAGTCACCTCAGGTGCAACGACAGCTCGGATTTGCGTCGCAGTGGATGTTCTGCTTGACAACGCCGCTCTTCTTATGCGTCGATCGGTCCGCTCATCAGTCCGTCTGTGCTCCCGGTTCCACGTCTTCTCGTGTGGGAATGTTCCTCGGACTATCTACGCCACCATCGTACCACCACCGATACTTCCCGTCGAATTCGCTCCTCAATACGACGATACGACCACCCTGCCTCGCGGAGTCCGACTAGACGACCTCGCTCAAAGTCCGATAACTGCTGAAATCGTACACATGTTCCATGTCCAGGCATTGCAGCTTCTGCGGGGTCTTTGCGCGTGTCCGTACGCCGACGACTGATTCAATTCACTTCGCCGTACTACTTAAATACCACCGACGATAATTTGCATATTATGCCGTGCTGTGGCGTAAGCGCTCACCGGTTGGTCCCGAAATTAGCATCACACCTACGTAACCTCGACCCCATTAAGATATATAAATTTCATGATCGTCCGCCAATTCCCTCTTGGTGTTCTTTTTCCACTTTCCGCCAGTGTATATTCGAAAGTTTGGTATCGAAATTACATGATGTTTCATACAAGTAATAGTTATTAGAAGACCACAAATAATGTAAACTTCAGCAGATGGCATTGGTTATTGTTTATGTTAATTAAATATGTAAGTATGTCATAACAATGACATACGAAAAGTTTCAATGTTGTTCTGCGCTTGTACCCAATGAAATGAACGAAATATACCTGAACTTTTAAAGTCTGTCTACATTAATCTTTTCATCAGCGTTTTCTGTTTCCTCTGATACATCAGTGTTGTTTACTTATTAACGCATCAGAAAATCGAGCATAAACAGGTGGTATAAACTGCATCACACTTAGTATGACACGAAGTTTTGTGGCCTTTATCAGTTTTCGGTTAGGATATTTCACTGTCAAAACACAGTTTCCTAAATTCGTTGGATGACCACGCACTTTTTGAAGACTAACTTTCACTGGTACTTCCATGCGATTATGAGTATACTTGATGTAAACAGAATGTTCTCTATCCACTAATCGCAGAACCATAGCTTTTCTAAGATTACGACATTGTTTATCAACAGTTGTGACGTACCTGCCAGCAGGACGCACATGACATAAAGGCAGATAGGAATCAGAATACATGGTAGCTTAATTGGTAGAGCAACTTATTCCGGAATGAGTGGACCCGGGTTCGAACCCCGGCGCGGATAAAAATGACGGAGAAATTCACTTCGTTATACAGTCGTACTTCTCTTCACAAGATTCGCCACTATTGGTGCCAGTGAAACGAAATCTGTGGTTTTCATTTTCACTACGATGAATAGTTTCTTTTGTTTACTTTGTCATATCAGTTCCACCCATTTTGAAGGAGGGTACACTTCTTGTGTCCTTCTTTTGCGTTTCTCTCTGAGTCCAAAATCACGGTCGCAATGCAGGATTTTATGTTCAGCTACAAAAAAATCGGCGTTCAATTTTAACAAATTATTTCTTATACAAGAGGTACAATCAAAGCCCCAGGATGATGCAATTTTTATTTTTTCCAACACAAAAATCAGAGTACATGGTAAAGGTTTACACGAATCAGAGTATATGATTAAGGTTTACACGAATCAGGGTATATGCTCTCTCATCATTGCAAAAGCGAACACCGGAGTTATATGTCCAGAGTTGTTTCTTATAAAATACATTTTCAGTAGAAATATACGGAGTCGCAACAGCCTGCTACAAATCGATACACAAAACCAGTGTGTCGCTATCATCCTGTTTTGCATCGTTTGTTGCTTCCCTTCAGGCTGTTGTAAGCAGATTCAGCTTTACGAAAATGCAGTTGAAAATCTGCTGATTGAAGATTACTTGCTGTTTTTACGGAATCACAAGTATTGCATGCGTCACTTGAAGGCAGTTGAAAGCCAATATTAAATTCGCTGTTAAATATATTTTGATAAACATGTTGTTTCATAGGGACTTCTCTAGTAATCAGAGTATCACGGTACAAACGATACATTTCTGCAAAGGAATGTACCGAAGTAATGCATTGTAATGTCTTGTTCAGGTTATGCGTTTGACTATAGCGTGAAGTGTATCTTGAAAACATTCGAATATGTTTTCGTACTTCATCCTTCCTCTCAGAAGTGATTCCGTGGGCTCTGTTGAAATAGATACCTCTTTTGTCCTGCGGTGGTGTATGAACTGGATCACGCGGAGACATGCGTTCAGACTGAAGAGAGCAGGAAGCATGTGTTCTATCTTCTGCTTCAGAATCCTCACTGTCTGTACTAGCGTCTCTCCGAATCGTTCGTAAACGTTTTACAGCAACACCATGAAACAATAAAAATGCCTTTCTGCAAACTTCGATTTCACTATGTTTACTGCAACGAATACAATACTTGAACGAAACTTTCCTCTGGCTATTTGTTGCAACTTTCATTTTATTAACGTAAGCACGCTTGCACTTGTACGGCCTTACCAGTCCGAATAAATAAGCATTTTGCTTGTTGTAATCTCCTAGGCTGTGAAACTCCATAAACATCTCTTCTCTGTGTTGTACTGAAAATGTCGAACATTTACAACACTGATCTACGTTTTCGAACACTTTAGCAGGTGCAACAGTCTTATTTCTCCGAAGATATTCTTGTCCACAGTTTCGTAACCTCTTCCTTTTCTTGTCTTCCATTTATCAGGATTCCTAGACCGTTTCTTCCCAGAAACTTTTGCACTTTCTTCACTACTCACCTTTACACCAACTCCCTGTATCTCCATCTTGAAAACGTTGACATAACACAACTTCGTCTCACACAAGAGCTGTGATCGCTTGCTTGTGCACGTCCCAGCCACACCGAGGCACAGTACTGTACTCCTAGTAAGCTGCGTGGGATGCGCTCTTCTTCCACTAGAGATTTCACACGTTACTGAAAACACGATATTTTAATCTGCTGTGGATGTGTGTGCGAATGGGTCACATGACTACATTTTAGTAAAATAGATTCCAGATAGCGGCATCTATCAGATATTAACTCAAATTTGACTCACATGTGGCATGTGCCTCTTTTCCACTAGGCCACTCAATTGTTGCAAATTGGAAATTTCAATTTATTTCCGGTTGCCTCTCTTATCCTGATTTCCTTCCTTTCCCCAGATTCTACTTTAAAGATGACCCATTCTTTATTGCCTTTGAGCTTCATCTGGGTCATTAAACCTCTGCACAAACAATCCCTCTTTTGACTAGGAATCTTTCACTGGAAGCACAAGTCTTTACCTAAGTCAGTGGTGCAAACTTCTTTGGATTTGCAGAGCTCTGCACATCTGTTTGAATTATAACGTGCATAAACCACATACTTTCAATTTATCAATGTTCAATAGCCTATTGGCATCACCAGTATGTCATTTCTAAGCGTCACGAATATATCTTTCTCTGGATACAGACACTCCTATCAGTCCAGCTGTAATTGTGGTCAGAAAATCTGCTCATTTTCTGACATCGATCTCCTTATAGAATTATTCATGGACCGATTTGTTTTAGATGGAAAAGTTTCAGTGCACAGCTGTGCACACATGACAGCTTTTTAGCAAATAACATTTGACAGTGATTAATTTTGGAACAAATCTTACTACTCTGATGCAAGAAGCTGTGATCATCGTGTCTTGATTGGGAGGTACATCTCAAATAAAGAGAATTGTCTGGTACTGAATTTTATCAATTCTATGTATTATGAGTAGCCTCAAGAAGCATTAAAATTAGAAATTATGATTGATACGAGAATGCTGCTGTGTTCCATACTGTTCGGTTAATCCCATAGATATCGATGAAATTTCTCTTTCCTGCAATTATTGGAACCAGATCTTGCTTAGAAAGGTACAAAAGAAAGATGGCGACTAATTTTCGGTTGTAATTAACACGTCTTTTGAATCTTTACGACGCGAATAAAATTCATCAAAGTCACTCAACGTCAATGGAGCCGATTAGAAAAACTTAACCGGATTTCTACATGCGATAAAACATTCAGAAATAGAAACAGTTATTTACTTCCACCAGCGGCTAAAAAGTATGTTCGAAAATTAACAAATGGCGTACAGAGCACGTCTTTTGAATCTTTCCGACGCGAATAAAATTCATCAAAGTTACTCAAAGTCACTGGAGCCGGTTAGAAAAAATTAACCGGATTTCTACATGCGGTAAAACATTCAGAAATAGAAACAGTTATTTACTTCCACCAGCGGCTAAAAGGTATGTTACGAAAATTAACAAATGGCGTACAGAGCACGTCTTTTGAATCTTTCCGACGCGAATAAAATTCATCAAAGTTACTCAAAGTCAATGGAGCCGATTAGAAAAAATTAACCGGGTTTCTACATGCGATAAAACGTTCAGAAATAGAATCAGTTATTTACTTCCATCAGCGGCTGAAAACTATGTTACGAAAATTAAAAAATGGCGTACAAAACGTTTCTCAGAAGTGTCAGAGACAAGTAGATTTTCAAATCGAACAGTTAACAAGAAACATGACACAGAAGTTTCGGGTGTAACGAACACGTTTTTTGAATCCATTCTGACGCAAATTAAATTTATCAAAGCTATTCAAAGTCAATGGAACCGGTATGGAAAACAATAGTATCTGACGGAAGAAAGAAGCTTTTCAAACGGGTTTTTAATCTCGCAGATATTGCTGTAAACTCAATTATGAGCTTACGCCCTCTGGTTGCAGACTTGTGCGTTAGGGAAAATTTGAATTTATATGAGAATCAGTTCGCAGCGGAAACGCGCTCCAACAAAGAAATACTTTTTCAATTTGGACTCTTCGAAGCAGAGATATGGACAAATATAGGATATGCATCTACGCACCCTGGCGGGAAACGCATGCATTATTTTAGGAAGAAAGTATTCTCAAAAGGCTTTTCAATGTGAGCGGCATCGGTCCAAGAAAAAAAAAAAAGAAAAAAATTCAGTCCAGTTTTCAGGAGCTCAGATTTTTCTGCAAGTACATCAGAACCAGAAATCAACACTTACGCCCCCTGGTGGCCACGTCATTTTTAACCAAAAATTAGAAATTATATGCAAAAAATTTCCACTAAGGAGGTATATCCGCTACAGAAAGAATTTTTTTCAAATCGGAGTTTTAGAAGCAGAAATAACGAAGAAAATGCAATTTACATTTGCGCCCCCTGGTCTATTATTTACTTTAAAAATTTTGAATTTATATGAAAAACATTTTGCATCGCAAACACTATCCAACAAAGAAGACATTTTTTCAAATCGGACTCCTAGAAGTAGAGATATTGACAAAAATAAGATATACATGATCGCAGTATTTAAGAAAAAGCAGTATTTTAAGAAAAAAATATTAATAAAAGGTTTGTCGACGTGAGTAGTATCGGTCCACAAACGAATTATTTTCATTCGAGATTTTAGAAGCTCAGATTTGGCTGCAAGTACATCAGAAGCGGAAATTAAGACTTACGCCCCTTGGTGGCCATACACATTTTTTTACCATGATTAGGAATTATATGCAAAGGGTTTCCCATCAGGAGCTGTATCAGGTACAGAAATAATTTTTCAAATCTGAGTTTTAGAAGCAGAGATATCGGGGAAAACCCAATTTACCTTTACGCTCCCGAGCGGAAAGTCTATGAATTACTTGAACATTTTGAAATTATATGAAAACATGTCCCACCTGAAACTCTATACAATAAAGAAATAATTTTTCAAATCGGACCATTTGAAGCAGAGATATTGCCAAAAATAAGATATACAGCTACGCCTCTGGCGGAGAAACCATGCAGTATTTTAAGAAAATATTCCGAAAAGTTTTATCAACGTGAGTGGCACCTGTCCACGAAAGAATTTTTTAAATGGAGATTTTAGAATCACAGATTTTCTGGCAAATGCATCAGAAGCAAAAATTATCTCTTACGCCCCCTGGTGACTAAAGTATACTTTACCAAAAATCAGAAATTATATGCAAAAGATTTTCCATCAGGAGCTGTATCCTTTGAAGAAAAACAGTTTGAAATCGGAGATTTAGAAGAAGAGATATCCAGAAAAACGTAATTTACTTTTACGACCCCTAGCGGGAAATCTATGAGTAACTTGTAAAAGTAACTATACCTGAAATACTCTTCGACATCAATGGAATCGAAAGATAAAGAATTTTTTCAATCGGATGTTTAGATGCAAATATATAAGATAAAAATATATCTTGAATTCGACATCATCTGCATTTACGCCCTCTAGCGGCCAAATTGTACATCGTAAGAAAAAACGAAATACAGGATCATCATTCGCACATTTCAAACTTCCCAATGCAAAAATAATTTTTCAGATCGGACTAATAGTTACAGAGATGTCTACAGACAGACGGACAAGCCGATAACATAAGCACGATCTTTTTTTACAAAAGACGTGCTAAAAAAAGAAATATGGAAGGAAACGTGATATAACTCTATGCCTTCTAGCGAAAGAATTTTGCCCAACGGAAAAGTTGAAAATAGACGTAAAGTGTTATTCATGGCAAAAACCATGCTAAGGAAAATGAAATTTTCAAACACGTGTTCTGGAACACAGATTGCGAGAAGGTTCAAGCTTTACCCCCTAGAGGGAAAGGTGTGCATTATTATTTAAAGAGGATAATGTTCCCCATCTTTATTGTAGCGAATGACGTAGAGTAAAAAAAAAAGGAATTTCTCGATCTAGTTTTTAGAAGCATAGATACAACTGCAAACAGAAGTACAAAAACACCACGTAGGGACAGAACTGTGAACTACAAAATTCTTCAAATACAAACCTAAAGTTTTCCTCCAAGTATTTTTAGAATTGCACATTTAGAAGCAGAGATATTGAGAGAAGCACACTAAATATTTGCACCACCTAGCGGCAAAATTATGCATCATTTTGGGAAGAAAATGTACCATGCTTAGTAGCATCTGACCGAGAAAAATGTAAACGTGAACTTACGCCCTCTAGTGGCTCACTTGTGCGTTAAGAAAAAATTTGAAACTATGTGAGAAACATTTCGCACCGGAAACGCTCTCCAACAGAGAATTTTCCAAATCGCACTCTTAGAAGCAGAGATGCCGACAAAAACTGATATATACAACTGCGCCCTATGGTGGAGAAACTGTGCATCGTTTAAAGTAGGACGTACTCTCAAAAGTTTTTCAAGGTGAGCGGTATTCTTCCACAAAATATTTTCTTCAGTCGAGTTTTGAGAAGCGCGTAATTAGCTGCAGATTCATCAGACGAAGAAATAAACACTTACGGCCTTGGTGGTCAAACCATTCGTTACCGAAAATTAGAAATTAAACGAAAAATATTTCCCATCAGGATCTGTATCCGATGCTGGAATAATTTTTCAATTCGCACTTCTAGAAGCAGGGAAACCGTGAAAAACGTAATTTACGTTTACACCCCTATGCAGAAAATCTGTGCATTACTTGAAAAGACTTTACCTAAAATAGTCTTCGATATGAATGGCATCGAAAGCAAAAATAATTTTTTCAGTCGGATATTTTGAAACAAATACATGGAATAAAATACATCTTGAATTGTATATAGTCTGCATTTATGTGTTATAGCGGTGAAGTTGTGCGTCGGGGAAAAACAGGAACGCAAGGATCATCATTCTCACGTTTCAAGCTTCCCAATGTAAAAAAGTATTTTTCAAAATCGGATTAAAAGTTGCAGAGATACAATGTCCTATTAGAATAATATGGCTTCCCCTGGAATCACAGTGTACCCGACCATGCGTATCACAGACTGAACGTGACGAGGTCGACCACACGAAGATATAAACGGCCGGCCACAACAGATGAGCCATAGTGCGTAACGTGAGCCCAATAGAAAGAGGTAGTGATTTGACAGACGTTCAAAAAGGAATGATCATCGGCTAACACGCCAAGGGTGGAAGGATCACAGAAACAGCAGACTTCGGAGGGCTGTTCGTGAGGTGCTCTAGTAAGAGTGTACCAAGAATGTACCGCTGGTACACCGAGTACCTCTGACGTCATAACTGTGGAGCCCTAAAGGCCATTGACCCCAGAGGAGAACGTCGCCTCCATCGACTGGTAAGGGGTAATCGACGCGGAACAGTACAACAATTGATAACGCAAATAACCACTGGTCAATTGTCCCCGATAACAGCAAAGCAAGCCCTGTTACGCATCGGTCTCCGGAGTCAACGCCGCGTCAAGGAGCCCATGTTAACCCAGGTCCATCGGCAACAACGCCTACAGTTTGCATGGCACTGCCGCCATTGGACAGTGGAAGAGTGGGAAAATGTGGCCTTCTCCGACAAATCCAGGTTTCCACTCTACAGCAGCGATGGCAGATGCGGCGTCAGACACACGAGAACAAACACCCGGGCGCGCTTGTCGGTTAAGTACAGGGCGACGGTGGAAGAATGCATGTCTAGGGGATGTTTTTCCTGGTATAATCTGGGACAGATGGTGCCACTGGATGGGTCTCTGAACGCCAATGGCTACCTGCCCATCCTCGATGACCACAAGCATATTTTCATGTTGGATGTTTACCCTGGTGGTGATGCACCCTGCCACATCGTTAAAGGGGTGCTTGCTGAATTCCAAGAACACGAAAGCAATGTCACCGTTCTCCCTTACCCGGAGAGAATTCGACCCGACCTCAATCCCATAGAGCCCTTGTGGGACTATTTGGATCGATATGTTCAACGTGCCGACCCACAACAAGCCTTCTCCGGGACCTCCGTGCTCTGTTGCAGTCCGAATGGTCACGTGTGCCACGGGCAACCTTCTAGGGCCTCATTGCGTCCATGCCACGCCGTCTCGCAGCTGTCATCTGGACCAAGGGCGGTTATTCTCATTATGAGGTTGGTGGTCTTATTATTCTGGTAGCGATTGTGTATGGTGTCCACAGAGAGACGAAAGGACGGAAATACAAAGTGATGACATAAGCACGATCCTTTTTTTACAAAAGATGTACTAATAATTAGTGCTGTTCGAAAATGGGGGGGGGGGGGGTAAAGCGGTGGAAAAGGTTTTTAAAAGTAAATGTTATTGTATTTTCTACCACGTGCTGAACTATTAACATGGGTTACTCCGGAGAATGACGCAGTAGCACGATCCTTAGATTTCATTTTTCATTTCGAGTTTTATTTTTCTAGAGGTGGCCCGTATCGTAAATTTTTTGCGAATCCGAATCCTAAAAGGTTCTCGCATCCCAAGAATCTCTTGAATCCTTCATATAAGAATAATTATAAGAAAAAAAAAGGGAAAGAAAAGACTTCTACTTAAAATTAAAAGTTTTTAATTGAAAGAAAATTTGAAATATGTGTTTCATGAAAAACAAATTAAAGAATACCGTTTTCAAAAAAATATACCCATACTTATTAAGAAGATAAAAATGAAATTTATAATTTACATTTACTAAATGAAGCACATAACTCTTGAGTCTTGAGGTTCAGTCCAATTTTTTGAACATAATTGGACAAAAAAATATTTGAGTAACAACTCACATTCTTGACATTTTTAAATAACAAAAGTTCTAAAACCTTTTTAAATTAAAGCAAGTGTAGCTGTGGGGAGGATTATTTCAAGAGTTAACGTAGATGAACACTAAACACGGAACAATAAAGTGAGTAAATTCTTTCCAGGAAATTAAGAAAAAACAGAAACATGTTTTATAGCGAAGTAAATTTCTCCGTCATTTCTGTCCACGCCAGGATTCGAACCCGGATCCCCTCATTCAGGAATAAGTCACTCTACCAATTGAGCTACGCGGACGTTCCTTCTAACCACTATATGCCTTTATGTCGTGTGCGTCCTGCTGGCAGGTACGTCACATCTCCCCCCCCACCCCTGAAAGAGGGCCGGGGGCATGGCCCACGGGTCAGCCGTGACCATGAATCGTTGCAGGCAGCCATCCACTGTAGAACGTGCACTTGAGAACTCCCAGTCAATCTTTTTTTTTTTTTTTTTTTTATTTATTTATTTATTTTTTTTTTTCGAAGCGCTGCAGAAGGGATGCTCTGATTTTTCCTATCTCGCGGTGTGGAAATAACATCACACCATTGCGAGATTTTGAACGGTCGGGTCATCCGGATAGTTCGGGCGCCATTATAACGAAGTAAATTTCTCCGTCATTTCTGTCCACGCCAGGATTCGAACCCAGATCCCCTCATTCCGGAATAAGTCACTCTACCAATTGAGCTACGCGGACGTTTCTTCTAACTACTATCTGCCTTTATGTCGTGTGAGTCCTTCGGGCAGGTACGTCACAGTTTGTCTTAAAAGTTAATAAAAACACTAAACACTGACCTCTTTAATGGCAATGTAAAAAAAAGAGAAACCTTCAATGGATAAAAGTTAAAGACTCGTGCAAGAATGAATCACTGATACGAACAATTACCGTCTTTGGCACGATTTAATGATAAAAGATGAAAAATATATACAATTAAAACCATATGTACGCGATTTAATGATAAAAGATGAAAAAAATGTACAAACAAAGCCATATGTACATGATTTAATGATAAAAGATGAAAAATATATACAATTAAAACCATATGTACATATGGTTTTAATAGTATATATTTTTCATCTTTTATCATTAAATCGTGCTAAAGACGACAATCGTTCGTATCAGTGACCTTTAATGGAGATTTTTATTTAAAAACACCAGCATTCGAATTCGCTCTGGGTCAAGCCTACTTCGTTTTTTATCAGCTATGACACCTGCTGTGCTGATTAGTCTTCCTGACATTACTATCGATGGTGGTGTGAATAAGAACATTTTAGAGAGTTTCCTCAAATTTTGGAAGTAACGAACTATTTTAATTATTAGCTGTGCAACTGAATTCTCGGCCCTTAACCGCAAGCGATCATAGAACGTAGGCAAATGCAAATAGCTGTGTGCGATAATTGCTGACTGCAGCTCCATCCAACAGTTTTCCAGGCAACCGTTACCGGTCACAGCTGTAGTGACAGAAGGGACGAAAGTTGACGGTAAAAGCAATGTCGTTCAAGAAGCAACATTTGAGGTTCTGCCTCCTGTTCGTGTTTCAGCTGAAAAGGGTGAGACTGCTGTGTCCTACAGTACGTGTATAAGAAGTGGTTCGAGCTGTTTAAGCAGGGAAATTTTGATCTCCGTGATACGGAACGTCCAGGACAGCCACAGAAAGTTGTCGATGAGGAATTGGACGCGGATCCCTGTCGCACATAATCAGAGCTCGCCTAGGAACTCTGAGTAACACGGCAAGCCATTGCAAAGCGCCTGTACAAGCTTGGACGGATTCACAAGGAGGGGCGTTGAGTGCCCCACCAACTCACAGCTGCAAACAAGTCTAGGTGCTTCGATGTTGCTGTGTCCTTGCTTTCCAGATTCAAGAATGATTTCCTCCACAAGAATTTGACCGGGGATGAGAAGTGGACCCTCTACGATAATCCTAAGCAGCGCAAATCGTGGGTTTATCTATGCCAGGAAGTTGTTGCTGTGATATGGTGGAATCAGAGCGATGTTGTACACTATGAGTTGCTTAAACCTGGTGAAACGGTCAATGCTGAGCGTTATTTTCAGCACATCATTCGTGTGAGAGACGCAATGGAGGCGACAAGGCCATACACCAGCAAGGGCAGAAGGTCGGTCCTGTTGCTTCAGGATAACGCGCGTCTTCACACCGCGAAAACGACTTTAAACACGATCACCGACCTGGGATGGGAGATTTTGTTCCACCCGTATACTACAGACTTCGCCCCGACGGATTATCACCTCTTTCACCCCTCCAAATTTACTTCTGTCGAGTAGGTCCACACAAGTATTGATGACTTTATCAACTCGAAACATCGTCGAGGAGGTCCACACAAGTAGACTTTATCAACTCGGAAACAGCCCTCTTCTTTCCGCAGTGGTATTTGGCAGCTCCCTTACCCATGGCTCAAATGTATCCAACACGATGGGAATTATTTCCCTGATTATGTACGAATTCGATTTGCTATAATTTGCTGTTAACGTGTCGTGCCTGTGGCCGAGAATTAATTTGCACACCTAATAGCCATGTACACACTCTTGACGATATTCTTCGATTGTTTTCTAATGTCAAAACCCGTCATGCTGACAAGAATTCGAACAAATATCGCTCTAGAACAAGCACCAAAGGCCAAGATTTTAGGTTAAGATTAGAAAGATTCGAATGACGAAAAAAGCGCGAAGATTCGAGTTTTGGAATTTCGAATCTTTTTCAAGATTCGAGAATTCGAATGTTCCATCCCTAGTTTTTCTATTTCGGCGAAAGTGTTTTAGACAGAGTGTATAGAGTGAATGTAGATATACAACCTTCGTCCCGCCCAAAAAGGGCGGGACGAATAAAGGTAAGCAGCACTTGAAGATAATTATGGGAGATTTCAGTGCAAAAATAGGGCAACGGCAACAGAATGAAACTTCATTAGGTAAATTCGGTCACGGCAACAGAAACCAGAGTGGAAATACTCTCGTTGAGTTTGCAGAGGCAGAAGGATTTTTCATCTTGAACTCCTTTTTCAAGAAAAAGCCACACAGGAAATGGACATGGAGACATCCAATTGGAACGACAAGTGAAATTGATTTTATTATGTGTAACAAAAAAATTCGTCATCGAAGACTGCAGTGTGCTGAACAAGTTCAACACAGGTAGTGACCATAGATTGGTGAGATGTAAGATGCACCTCAACACTAAACTGGAAAGTGGGAAGCTCATAAGACAAACAAAATGTATTGACATAACCAACCTTAAAAAACACCATAATACTTTCAAGTTGGAACTGAAGAACAGATTCTCTGCTTTAGAAGGCCTAACATCGGAAGAAGTGGATATTTCGGAAGTTAACAGAAAAGTAACCAAAGCTCTAATGGAAACAGCAACAAAATTAGCTGGGTCTAAGAACAAGTTGCATGTGAACAAATTATCAGGAAAAACCAAAATGTTGATGCAAAAAAAGAAGAGAGATGAGGACAACTAAAGAAGATGTGATTTCCAAAGTGGAATATATAGAGCTATGCAAGACAACACGAAAAAGTATCACTGAAGACGTAAGGAAATTCAACTGTGAGCTAGTGAGGAAAGCAATTGAAAAAAACAACCAAAGCCTTAAGATAGCAAAGGGACATCTCAGTAAGGGAAGAAAACAGATTATGGCTCTGAGAAAAGAAGATGGTTCTATAACAAGAAATAGAGGCGAAATTTTGACAAGAGTGAAAGATTTCTACTCCAAATTATATGAAAAGGATGATAATGTACTCCAGACATCATGAAAGGTACCAGAGTTCTTCCAGTCCTCCCAGCAGAAGTTGCTCATGCAATCAAGAACATGAAGCGGGGAAAGCTCCAGGAGAAGATGGAATTACTATAGACATCATACAAGAAGCAAGTGGAGAAATTGAAACAGTACTCGCCCAAATTTTCACTCGATGCCTTAATGAAGGGAAGATTCCTGAGGATTGGAACAATGCTACAATGATCCTGCTACATAAAAAAGGTGACATTGAGGATCTCAGGAACTACAGACCTATCAGCCTCCTATCAGTGGTTTATAAAATCTTCACTAAAGTTCTTTCACACCGCTTGAAGGTAACACTGGACATGGCTCAACCGAGAGAACAAGCTGGATTCAGGAGTGGCTACAGCACAATAGATCATATCCACGTACTGAGAGAACTAATTGAAAGAGCGAGGGAATATGAACTTCCATTGTGCATGGCTTTTATCGATTATGAAAAAGCCTTTGATTCAGTGAAACCATCAGCAGTTACCACGGCTCTGAAATCCTGCGGTATTGAAGATGCATACATTAATATTATTAATAACATCTATGAAAATGCAAGTGCAAAGATTCGGCTGTTTGAAAATACAACACACATAAAAATTGGAAAGGGAGTGAGACAAGGTGACACCATATCTCCGAAGCTCTTTAATGCCACATTGGAAAATGTCTTTCAATCACTGAACTGGGAAAACAAAGGGATAAAGATTAATGGAGATTATCTAACCCACCTTCGTTTTGCTGATGACGTAGTCATTTTTGCAACTACCCCATCAGAGCTGCAGAGTATGATCCAGGAACTTGCTGACAAGAGTAAAGAAGTGGGATTAAAAATGAACTTTCAGAAGACAAAAGTGATGTTCAATGCTTTTACAAGAAATGAAGATTTATCGATTGATGGAGAAAAACTGGAGATAACAGATACGTATGTTTATCTTGGACAGCAGATATCAAGTGAGGGTCACATTGATGAAGAAATTAATCGGCGTACAAAACTTGCCTGGAGAGCTTTTGGAAGAAACAGCATAATTTTCAAGAGCAATATGCCATTATGTCTTAAAAGAAAAGTGTTTGATCAATGCATCCTTCCAGTGCTTACGTATGGTGCAGAGACGTGGACCTTAACTAAAAGAGACATACAAAGGCTGCAGACAACTCAAAGAAGCATGGAGAGGTGCATGCTTGGTATAACCAGGAGAGATAAGAAAGAGAAACTCGTGGATCCGAAAAATGACGAGAGTGGAAGACATCATGATCAGGGTTAAATCCCTGAAATGGCAATGGGCTGGACATACTGCCAGAAGGACAGATCATCGATGGACAGCCGAAATTTTAGATTGGATTCCAAGGGACAGGAAAAGACCCAGAAAAAGACCACATGGGAGATGGGTGGATGAAATTCGTAAATATGCGGGAGTGACATGGAGGAGACTGGCACAAGACAGACCGTTGTGGAGGAAACTTGGGGAGACCTTCGTCCAGCAGTGGATTGATAATGGTTGACAATGATGATGATGATGATATGAAAACATTAGAGATACCTACGAAATACTCTGTTGATCCTCTTCTAGAGCAAAAAACTGACTGTACACCTGAACAATCGACTCCACCAAATGCCGGTGGGTATCTGGAGGTAATGCCTGCCATGTCTGTTGTAGCATTGTCCACAATTCCGTCCGAGGCGTCAGTCCAGGATCCATACCCAGAGAGCTTCCACTGGGTTCAAATCTGGGGACCACTGGAGACACTGGATGGTGTCAAACTCAGATGAGCGTTCTTTGAGCCCTGCCCTTAATGGTTGCAGCTAGGTGGGGCAGTACATTATCTTGGTGAAGCAGACCTCCGGCCGCAGGATGCGCGGAGGCCATGAAAGGGAATAGCTGATCAGACAGCACATGCTAGAAGTGCACAGGAGTTAAGGACCTCTACATACACACTAAGGGACCTAATGTGTCCCATGAGAAGACTCTCCAGACCATCACAGAGCCGCCGCTTCCTTCAACAGAGGAGACATCACACGACGGGGCGATGTCCTCATGCTCTCGACGCCCCACTCGCCCACTCCTTTCAGTTCGGTACAACTGTAAACGGGATTCATCTGACCACATAATGCGGCGCCACTCTGCAGGGGTCTAGTTTTGATGTTCCCAGGCACAGGTGAGGTGTAATGTCCTATGACGAGCAGTGAACAGTGGCACACGAGTAGGGCGTTGCCTCCCGTAGCCCATGGTATGAAGCGAGCGTCATACCGTTTGCTCGCTGACGCTGCTTGGGCCTTTAACCCGGAAGTTATTTGCATCGTCGTAGACAAGCCGTCGGTCTGTACGAGTCTGGGCACTCTACGTTAACCCAAATCATGAATGGCGTGTAGTCGGCCAACGCTTGCTCTCTGGGAACTGGTACGCCCAACGATTGTATACTCGTGGTACACTCTTGATATGGTTGCCTTCGGGAACCCTAGAGTTCGTGTCGCTTGGGCGATAGAATGACCCATGTTCCTAGTGCCGACAAAGCGTCCACTGTTAAAGTCATTCATATCACCAGCTTTGCTCATGTTCATCGATTGCGATTACGCTGTTGGGAAGCTTTGCTTTCCGCTTATTTATCGTCTACTGACGATTTGGGTATTCCCTACTCAGCGCAGGGGATGCCCATGCCAACTGCCTATCACCCTATCGCTAATGTGTTGTTTACAGTAGCAGTTCCCAACCTTTTTGCATTCGCGTATCAGCAAGACGTTGGGGAAACTTTCGCCGACCGGCATAACGTAGGGGAAACTTTCGCCGACCGGTATAACGCTGCGGAAACTTTCGCCGACCGGTATAACGCTGGGGAAACTTTCGCCGACCGGCATAACGTTGGGCATAACTTTGGGAAACTTTCGCCGACCGGCATAACGTTGGGGAAACTTTCACTGACCGGCATAACGTTGGGAAAACTTTCGCCGACCGGCATAACGTTGGGGAAACTTTCGACGACTGGCATAACGTTGGGGAAAATTTCGCCGACTGACATAACGTTGGGGAAACTTTCTCCGACTGACATAACGTTGGGAAAACTTTCACCGACCGGCATAACGTTGGGAAAACTTTCGCCGACCGGCATAACGTTGGGGAAACTTTCGACGACTGGCATAACGTTGGGGAAAATTTCGCCGACTGACGTAACGTTGGGGAAACTTTCGCCGACTGACATAACGTTGGGAAAACTTTCGCCGACTGGCATAACGTTGGGGAAACTTTCGCCGACTGGCATAACGTTAGGAAAACTTTCGCCGACCGGCATAACGTTGTGGAAACTTTCGCCGACCGGCATAACGTTGTGGAAACTTTCGC
The DNA here is from genome assembly GCA_039090855.1 of Macrothele yani. Lineage (NCBI taxonomy): Eukaryota > Metazoa > Arthropoda > Arachnida > Araneae > Macrothelidae > Macrothele > Macrothele yani. The sequence continues at coordinate 154,074,858 of CM077030.1, forward strand.
CGACCGGCATAACTTTGGGGAAACTTTCGTGGACCAGTATAACGTTCGGGAAACTTTCGCGGACAGGCGATGCCAAAACAAAACCTTTTGGCTAGCTTGGAGCATTTAATCTCGTAGTATTGAATATTATAATGATCACTGTGTACAATCCATAATTTATATACCAGATTATTCCATGTCACCTACTTACAACTAACATCATTTAATTTGTTAATATTCTTTAATGATTAATAAGTGCAAGAGTTTGAGTGCAAAATGGCAGAAGAGTTTCCCTCTTATGCCATTCTGTATAAAGATTTCTTCAGAAAAGCTTTTCATTTCAAATGATTATTATTATTATTTGAAGCAAAACACTCCAGATATGCTAAAAGGGGCGAGGATTCCTTACGTTAGTGAAACTAATTCCTACGAACCACTGTTATTAATGACAAATTTAGATCTTCCGGTAGATACTGCGGTTTATGATAAAAAAAAATTAACGAAAATGTTTCAAAACTTATGTGTGTAGGGTGAAAGAACTTAGCATTTCTCCCATGACTGCTTCGTCTTAATATAACGGTAATGAGTTTCCAGTTCCCGAAATACTCACGTAAAAATTCTAAACCTGCTTGTTCTAGTTTAGCACGTGTATTTATGCATACGCTTTTTTTATTCCAACATATAGGTATTTATTTACTCGAACGTCTCCTTCCTTCCTTTATCCAGAGCGCTTTCTGTTTTCTTCTTCTTTAATTGTTGTTTAACACCCCATGACATTAGTGAACCTATGCGTTTTTTCTAAAGTAAGACCTCGGAATGCAAGTAAGCTGTTTCAAAATCCGGTTGCTGAGCGGAACTATAAAAATGTAAAGGTTTTCGTTTTAATAATCGTGCCTTCTCAGCATCTTTAAAAATATTCACTTCGATGATTAATTGCCTTCATGCCGAATTTTCGCCTTTAATTAATCTTATAATGAGACGTTCTTTTGTCGGCAGTCAAAGTATTTGTTCATTTCCGTTTCTTTCACATTCGGGGCATTTTTTCAGATATGTGAAATCGGCGTGAAAGCTTCATTCGCCTTTAATCACCCACCAAAGAATTGATCCCTTAGTTAATTCAGAATTTAAAATACTTCCATGGAAATATACTGTCTCTGTTCCAGCTTAAGATTTTCCGTTCAGCTTTCCTTGAGTGTTCCGCTTCAGAGCTTTTGTTTCAAATAATATTTCTCAATATTTTGTTATTCCACCAGAGGTGTGACTCCATTTATTTTTGATACAAACATACGTTGGGCGTTCAATAAGTTCTAAGCCTAACATACAAAGACATTTTTGTTTTCAAAACGCACCTATATTTTCCCACAAAGTTTCTCCTGGCTTTATTACACTAGTTGCACCGATCATTGAGTTGGCAAATCTCCGCTGCGGAAAACGTTTTATCTTCCTCCTAAAGCACCAGCACTTTATAACGAAGTAAATTTCTCCGTCATTTTTGTCCACGCCGGGGCTCGAACCAGGGTCCCCTCATTCCGGAATAAGTCACTCTACCAACTGAGCTACGCGGACGTTCGTTCAGACTGCTATCTATGTCATGTGCATTCTTCTGGGCAGGTACGTCATCCCCCCCCCCGAAAGAGGGCCGGGGGCATGGCCCACGGGTCAATCGTGCCCATGAATCGGTGCAAGCAGCCATCCTCTGTAGAACGTGCACTTGAGAACTCCCAGTCAATCTGGTGTGTGGCAACGTCACATACATTTATTTTTCGAAGCGCTGGAGAAGGCATTCTCTTATTTTTCCTATCTCGCGGTGTGGAAAGAACATCACACCATTGCGAGATCTTGAACGGCCGGGTCATCCGGAAAGTTCGGGCGCCATTATAACGAAGTAAATTTCTCTGTCATTTTTGTCCACGACGGGGCTCGAACCCTGGTCCCCTCATTCCGGAATAAGTCACTCTACCAACTGAGCTACGCGGACGTTCGTTCTGACTGCTATCTGCCTTTATGTCGTGTGCGTCCTGCTGGGCAGGTACGTCACAACTTCGTTGCCTCCTTCACCTCAGAATCATTCCCAAAGCGTCCAACGCGCAGATCGTTTTTCATATTTTTTAAAAATAAGAAAAAATTCAAAAATATGTACTCACGTAATCTCGCCCCTAGTTACTTTTAAATATATGGTATTATCCAATATAATATACTTAGAAGTAACTACGGGCGAGATCAAGTGAGTACGGTGGTTGGAGAAGCAGTTAGAAGCCACATTCTGACACAGTTTGCATGGAAACACCGGAGGTGTGGATTACAGCATTGTTTGGAGAAGCAGGACACCCCTTGCCATTTTACTCGCCGTTTACTCTTGATGGCTTCATGCAATTATCGCAATAGCGCCGCGTAATAGGCAGCATTCATAGTCCTTTCATGAGCCAAGTAATCAATTAATAGTATCCTAATACAGAGATAAATCAAGCTGTTCTTTCCATGTAACATAATGCTTCAGCTGTTTGGATTACAGTGTCCTGGATGGTTAGCATATTCGAGCACAAATCGGTAGATGCGGCTTCGATTCCCGTTCCAGGACGAGGAAATTTTAAAATTTCTGTGGTTATGTTACATGCAAAAGAACAGCTTGATTTATCTCCGTATTAATTATTCCATGTGTTTCCAGCTTGATAATAACAACCTTTCTGAGTTCCAAACAAATGGATGTCATATTCTTCCCCGAAGGTTATTGTGTTTTAAACATTTTTGGTGGGGGTGATCCATGATGTTTCCACTGCATGCACTCTTGTCCAGTATCAGGGTCTCAGTGGTGAAACCACGTCTCATCACCAGTAGCAACGCAGGAGTGGAAGTCATCTGGATGACGGTTAATGCGGTCAGGTTGAACCCGACTTGCTTCAACACGATCATTTTTTATCTCAGGTGTCGACATTCGAGGAACCCATTAGGAACAGACTTTTGACATCTCTAACGCCTCAGGCGAAATGATCCAAACGCTGCTGGTACTTAACTACAGTTACTCGGTAATCTGTACTACATGGATTCGCCAGTTTGAGGTCACCAGGGCCTCCTCTTTCTGGCACATTTCATCTGTCATCAACTCTCCACTGAGCGTCATTCGCGAAGATCGTCTTCCAACGAGTTTCTTTCTCGTTTAAAGAGAGTAGCCCGTTATTTTGACTGTGGCATATGGAAGTGCACCATCGACGGTCACATGGACCATCCGTTCATGAAGACGTCGTGAAGTTTCACCATCCTTCGTCAAAAATTCAACCACTACTCTGCTCCTCAATTTCATCTGCCACTCATGCATTGTCACCTTATAGACTTCAATGCACTGTGGCACCGTCTCAAATGCTGACACAGCGACGCGGCGTGGCTGTTATGTAACTAAAGGATGATGCAATACTTGCGTCGTCCGCCAACCACTACTTTCAAGGTCAGGTTTAGGACTTATCGAGCGCTCCCCGTGTTTGTACTTACGTTGTCAAGTTTGTTCTTTGGAAACAATCACGTTTGCTAGTATTCGCCAGATTTAGTGACGACTCACTGAGAAAATATAAATTGGTTGAAACAACAAAATAGCTTTGTTGGGCTGTTTTGTCGATTTATTTTGTTGCTTTAAGCCAAACTCCATCGGAATTGTTTTGTTGGTAACACAAAACTATTTCGTGGCTATATTTTGTTAATTCAACTAAATATTTTATCAAGATAACAATACATATTGTTCGATCAAACAAATTCCCAAAAATCGACCTAGGCATTTTGTTAAATGAACAAAACGTTTTGTCATGATAACAATAAACTTTGTCGAATCAACAATAATTTTCAGCAAAATACATTTGTAAATTTAACAAACATTTTTGTTCACTGAATATTGACAATTTTTTTTGGTTGATTCAACATTTCTTTTGTTGAATTAACAAAACGTTTTTCTCAGTGCTTGGTAATCAAAATTTACATGGATATTTTTTTCGTTGAATTAACAAACTTTTTCTCAGTGTTTTAACAGGCTTCCATTGTATTTATAAACAGTTCAATTTCTTTTCGCCTGTGGATTTTATACTTTTCTTTTCGGTTTAATTTTTTTACCGTGGGCCAGACTGCCACCCTTCGTGGGCCACCTATTGAGAACCATTGGTCTAGAACGAAATAAATTGGGGTTAGAAAAGTGGTCCGAAATCAGCTTGAACGAATCGATTCTTTGTCTCAGTAGTGGGCAGAACGCGGTTGGTACGAGCGAAATAGCATATCAAAAAGCGTTGGTTTTTCCTCTGCTCTTTTTTTATTGACAATCGTTATTTAGGGTATAACGTACAAGTCTGTCCGCGCCGGGGTCCGGGTTCCCACACTCCGGAGTAAGTCGCTCTCCCAACTGAGCTACACGGACATGTACTCTCAGGGCTATCTGCTTACATCTCATGTGCGTCCTGAGGGGCAGGCACGTCACAAGTAGTGTGATTGACACTAATCTTTTCTGACAGTTTAATTGCTAAAGAGGTTGTATTAATGACGACGAACCTTAGAAAAGAGACAGATGTTTTGACTCGATCTTCCACATTATGGATGGGGGCAAGGAAAATGGGCATGGGTCTACCTTTAAGAACTAAAAGGGAATGATTGTCACCAATCTATGAGCATTTCTGTTTCCATGTCTTTGGTAACATATGATCGGTGTATGGTCGCTACCATTGACATGACCGGGGGAAAAGGAGTTGTCTTGCTGTAGCTTTCTCAAAACACGGCCGCAATACGAGTACTTCCGTTTGGGGAGCACAATTTCATTTGGCACCATTCGGTTCAGATTCATCGGCCACTTAACGTTTAAGCAAATAAGGAACAATTCTTAAATGTGTAATGACCTATTTCTAAATTTCAGAGAAGATGACATAAAAAAGCTAGATGAGAAGCGAGATTTTATAATGCACTCACTAGATGATGGATCAGTAATTTCGTTTGGAGGTTTAACGACCACCGTGAGCCCCTAAATGGAGTATAAGCAGTTGCCCGTCCCTAATTTAGGAACGGTGGTTCCTGGGACGGGAGAGAGTCAGTCCCGCAAGTCAAGTGCGTCACCCATTTCTCATTCGGGATTTGACACCCATCATGAACAATATTTCGAAACCTTCGTACCATTCTGCCACAGGATCGGCTAATGAAGGATCAGTTGAGGATAGGCTATTGACACTCGAAAAACCTCACCACATTCCCCATTTACACTGTAAAAGTCTACTTTTATGATTAGGGATACGTAAATTTCGTATTTACGAAGTAGATGCGAATAAATGCGAAATTTGCCAATATAAGCGAATAAATACGAAAATTTGGTTGTAACTACTATTCCGCGACATCTCGATAATTAAAATCTTTTAAGCGAAAATAGGACGTAATTTCCCGCAGCACTTGCGCTGTGCGTATCCTACTCAGCGTGCGTTACCCAGGAAACCCCAAACCACGCCTCTTTCCCTCTCGGCGAGTCAGCGAGCGCCGCTCAGTCGCACTGGCAGGCTGGCCTTGAAAGAATACGAATGAGCACATGTTTGTTTTTGCATTTCGCTAGTAGACTACGAATTAAAACAATCGCGATCCGTTTGATATCCGAATATCAATACGGGCCGCCCTAAGAAGGAATTAGTTGATAGAGTGAAAGAGTTTGACCACAAGGGTTTGTATGTAAGCGATACAAATATCGTGATGTGCAAATTTTGAAATGTTCGCCTAGAAAGGCAAATTGACCCTCCACATGACATCTAACGCAACAAATGAAGCCTATCAGCATATTGGCAGACTATTTTGCCCATATGTAGCTGCGACCACACCCACATCATCTTTGAACACAAATTTATTATTGGAAAGCTTCTCTAGAATACCATTTTTAAAGGCATACCACGGGATGAGCTCATCGATGGATACAATCATTTTCACAGACAGCTACTTACAGTGGTCAATCAAGAAACTCCTGCTGATGTCATACAAAATTTAAAAGCAACAAAATGCTGCTGCCTAAACTATGCAAAGGCAGCTATTCAAAGCTTACATAATTCTGTTAACAGCGTGGATGCTGAGAGGTATTTTAGTATGTACAACATCGTTATTACTGACAGAAGACAAAGGCTAAAGGAAGAGAATATAGAGACTATTACAATGTTGTTAGCTTTTAACTAAGTATTTTGGTACTTAGCCTACCAGTAAGTAAACTTTGAAAAACGTTCTAAGTATTCTTTGGAAAACATTCTAAGTAAACTTTGAAAAACAGTAAACTACGTAAAGTAAATTTTGAAGAACAATTTTTTTTTGTCTTCAGTTTTGGCGAATAAATGCGAAATTTTTGATTAAAAATGTTTTTTTCGCGACATTTCGAATTTTTTTGGCGAAATTGACGTATCCTTATTTATGATTAATAACGTATGCTTGTTCAATACTTCTTTTTTAGCTCATTTTCCTTTTCTTCTTTTAATTCATGTTGTAGCTCGCGTCATGACCTACACACGCATGCGCATCAAGATGGAGATAACCGATCGAACAATTCTCGCATTGTATTTATTCGACACCACTGTTTTTCGATACCATGGCAAACGTTGCCATTTCAAATTCTCCTGTCATTGATAGTAACGCTTGCATCTCCTGCCATTTTTTGCTATTTCAAAGTATTTCGATTTCCAGCTTTTCTTAACAATATGCTGAAAAGTTCATATCTACCTGAAGTACTATTATGAGCAGCCAACTTATTTCAATTATAAAATTTATGAACAATAATATTAAGCTGCATAAAAGAGGTATTTTCATTTGAATAACATGATATATCAATATAAGAAGGTTTAACCTTTTTTTAGAGAACTAATTGTCCATTTAATACAGACATTTTACTTGGACCAGCGACATCAAACAAAGATCTTCGCTCTCTCCACATTTTTTATAAGTGAGTCACGGAAAAATTCTCATTGGCCGCCACCGGTAGTCGAACCCAGGGTCTTCCAGTTACGCGCCGGATATGCTTCCGCTACACCACAGCGGCTTCGAATTCCTCCAGACTCACACACGCTCACTGCCAAGCCAATTTGGCAGGTTGCTTCTTGGAGATCCGCACAATGCTGAGGATTCACCAAAGATGGTAAGCAGCAACTGAAGAAGAAATATTTAGAAGGCGAATGAATAATAATTAATACAGACATTTAACGTGGACCAGCAACATCAAACAAAGATCTTCGCTCTTTCCACGTTTTTTATAAGTCAGTCACGGAAAAATTCTTATTGGCCGCCACCGTGAGTCGAACCCAGGGTCTTCCTGTTACGCGCCGGATATGCTTCCGCTACACCAATTATTTCTTCTTCAGTTGTTGCTTACCATCTTTGGTGAATCCCCAGCATTGTGCAGGGCTCCAAGAAGCAACCTGCCAAAGTGGCTCGGCAGTTAACGTGTGTGAGTCTGGAGGAATTCGAGGCCGCTGTGGTGTAGTGGAAGCATATCCGGCGCGTAAATAGAAGACCCTGGGTTCGACTCCCGGTGGCGGCCAATGAGAATTTTTCCATGACTCACTTATAGAAAAACGTGGAAAGAGCGAAGCTCTTTGTTTGATAATTGTCCAGTCTTTATCGAAATCACATTGCGGTCTAAATCTCTGTTCCAGATAGCACTGAGAACAATATGAAATAGACTATGCAGAACGTCCATCTTTCCCAACAAGAAAGATCTCACCCAATTCTTGGAAGCAGTAAACAAGCCTTTTGTGAGAGGTATCAAACATGGCAAGTAAAACATATTTAAAAATTTTTTAAGGGCTCTGATGAGTAGTTTGTTCAATCTTGAAGGAGCGAATTAATTCGGAGCTGCCAAAGTGGGATGAAATCAATCGAACGAATATATTCGATGTCTAAGAAATGGTCCGAATGCGACTGGAACTTGGGAAACCTCCGCATCAGAACGCTTTGCTATCTTTTGAACTTCGTTATTCAAATGGGTGAATTAAAAGTAACATAATTAACAATTATATTTGGTGTCTGATCACCTGGTAAAAGCTACAATAATGGCAAAGAACTTAATAATAATGGAAAGAAAAGAAGCTCGAATAAATTCTTTGCATCTAGAGGCATGATGTCCGAGACAGGGGACTAGCCTTTCGTCATCATAATTTGGGCAATGGAGCAGAGAATAAAGGACTGGAAGTTGGCTCTTATCACCTCTGGACATTTCTGTTTGGGGAGCGAAGAAAATTTTGGACATATTTTAGTTAAAGTACATCGGCCTCTGAAAGAGTTACATATTTCTGCTCTGGACGCAGATAATTTTGGGCACGGATTTCTCCGCTTTTGGTTGAAGTTCATCGGCCTCCTCAAAGGGTTAAACTTTAGAACTTTTGGGGAAATTTTACATCTCGAAAGTTTGCAAGGGTAGGGACCATAGTCGTTGTGCTTACAGGTGTCTGATGCAAATAGAGAGAACAGATGTAATGTCAAAATGTAAATATACTCCTATGTGTCTTATTGGGAGAATGATTCATAATAATAACAATAAATAATTTGGATCACACTGGGGGCAGATAGAGGTAGCTAGTTCTAAACGAACTATTTCATTCCGATGGGAAGAAACTGGGCAATCGTCCACCTAGCAACTATGCCTATGTGGAACTCTGGCTTCTCTCACCCAGAAACTGTAACCCATATATGAAACTTGGCACTATCCTCAATGTAGCTTTGCATCTGCAAAACCCTGGCGCCATCCACTAATGTACCCACAGGAACCTAATGTCACTCACGAAGTAATCAGAAATTTGTAGAAACTCGAAGCATTCCGCAAAAGTAACAGCGCCACTCCGGAATCCTAGAGAAATTCGCAGCAAGTAGCTATGCATGTATGGAATCTTGGTACAATCTACCAAATGAATATGCATCAGATCTGAAGACATCTGGCACTATAAACCAATTAATTTTGCATATATGGAATCTTGGAGCAATCAGGCAAGTAGCTATGCATTCTGGCACAACCAACCAAGTGAAGTGCATTTGTATATTCCGGCAGTATCCATCAATTTTTTTCTTATTGATTGTTTATTTTGTCATTGGACCTGGTGGTACAGACACGAAAAACAGGCAGACATAAACAGGATAGATATTTCACAGCAACAAGTACAAATCATACATGATTTACAGCATACCAAATGATCAATTTACTCATATATAGACAGTGTTGATCATGTAACACATTGTGAACATGTACACATCAAACATGGATTTGACAGTATGCTAAATGGCCAATGTACACAGATAATCAGTGTTGGACAAGTAACATATTGAGAGCCAGTACCGAAAGACAAGCATCCATGCCTCACCGGGACTTGAACCCGGACCCATCTCGGACGAATGATCAGACGCTAGCGCTTAGACAACTGTGCCACCGGGACAGCTCCATCAATTTACCATGAAGATGAATAATAATGGTGTCATCCACCAAGTAACTCTCATCTGTGAAATCATGGGGCCTTCAGTTAAACAATCACACATCTGCAGAACTCTGGTTCCATTCATAAAGTCACTCGGCAATTCTGGGGTCATCCACCAATTAACTATGCAGCTGTCTAACATTGGTGCCATCGCCTGAGGAATCTGGCTGATCCGGTGATTTACCATGATCTGTGGAATCCAGGGTACCAAGTTATTGTGCGTAAATGAATTTTCATCTGTTAAACAATGGTGTCATCAATCGAATAACAACAATACATCGTTGGAATTCGGTGCTGTTCACGAAATCACATACATAAATGAGGTTTTGTTCACTAATATTTGTATCTGTTGTATATACACTGAAAAGCAATTGAATTAGAGACAGCTGGCGTTATGCAAATGTGGCGGAAACGACAAGACGTATGCAGCGATCCGACAATATAAGTAGTGATACAACGGGAATCAGCGACAGTCGAACGCAGTATGGGTAAGACGAAGCATCTAATCGCATTTTAACGTGGGCAAATTGTCGGGGCCCGAAGAATGGGTCACTCCATCTCGGAAGTCGTGCAGGCACTGGGATTTTCAAGAGTCACTGTGTCAAGGGTGCACCGTGAGTACATCGAATCCGATAAAACCATCCCTGCAAGGTCCAACTGCCGTGGACAACAGCGTGTGGATGAGCGGAGTCATCGTCGGCTACCTCGCATTGTAACATCGGATAGACGGGCCACAGTGCAAGAAATCACTCCGAAATTTAACGCTGGTGCATAAAAACATGTGAGCAGACACACCATCCAGAACCATCTCCACGCTATGGGGTACAGAAGCCATCGTCCCACGAGGGTACCGCTGCTGACCGCACATCACAGGGTGCAAAGATTAGCATGGGGGCGAGAACATCGCCACTGGACCCTGGACATATGGAAAAATGTTGCCTGGACTGATGAGTCGAGATTCACGTTGGTACATGCGGATGGCAGGATACGAGTACGGCGCAAACCACATGAAGCGATGGATCCTTCTTGCCAGCAGGGTACTCTTCAAGCTCGTGGCGGTGGCATTCTCGTCTCGGGACTGTTTACGTGGATTGAAATGGGACCTCTGGTACGTGTGACATCGTCACTCAAAGGTCAATGTTACCGGGATACCGTGGACGAACATTTGCTCCCATTTGTGCGCCTTCAACATCCCACTGAGGACCTCATCCTGCAACAGACAATGCACCGTGCCATCGCTCCCGAATTGTATCCGAATGGTTGGATGAATATTTCCCCGACGTGAACTCGCTTCCTTGGCCAGCTAGGTCACCTGACCTCAATCCCTTCGAGCACATCTGGGATGCCATCGAGAGAGATGTTCGAAGCTCTGACCCCCCTCCATCAAACCTTCGTGAACTGTGGGAGCTTTTTCAGGGGTCGTGGATCCGTATGACTTCCCAACGTTCCCGGTGTTTTGTCGAGTCCATGCCGAAACGAATCGCCACCGTCATCAGGGCGAAAGGTGGTGCTACACGTTACTAGACAGGTATCTCTAATTCAATTGCTCTTCAGTGTACATACACTAGCAGGAAACCATACACGCGATTATGGGCAATGAAAAAATGCCAACAATATACATTGATCGAAAATGAAATTTCTCACCCCAGAAAATATAGTCAGTAGGCAAAATATTACACATAATGGTGCTGGATAGTTGATATGCCCCCCCCCCCCCGCGCAGCGTGGAGCTGACTCAAACTGAAAGCAGGCGATAACTTAGCAGACAGCAGGGCTTCCCAATGGTGTATCGCAATCGACGAACATGGGTAAATATAGAGATCTCAGAGACTTATATCGTGAACACATTGTCGGCGCAACACAGATGGGTCATTTTATCACCCAGGTGGTAAGAACCCTAGGGTTCTAGAGGACAACTCTATCAAGGGTGTACCGCAAGTGTACCAGCGACTGACGTACCAGCGCCGAGAGAGCAAGCAGGGGCCAACCACACGCCGTTGATGACTGGGGTCGACGTAGACTATTCTGGATCTTGCAGACCGACCGCTCGGCAACGGCGTCCAAACAGCATCCAAGTTAAGTGTCAGAGGTCCAGGCATCCTCATGGAGCGAACGGTATTGCGCGCACTGCATATCCTACTGGAGCCGACGCCCTATTCTTGTGTGATTGTTAACAGCTTGTTATCGGGCATTACGTTTTGCCTGGTGCCGGGTACCTCAAAACTGGGCCTCTTCAGAGTGACACCGGGTCGTGTGGTCAGACGAAACCCGTTTTCAGCTGTACCACGCTCAAGGGAGGTTGCGGGTTTGCTGTCGACAGCATGACGGCTCTGTTGAAGGCTCTGTGATGATTTGGGGAGCCTTTTAATCGTGCTTATTGAGGTCATTATTGTGTCTGGAGGGGTCCTTAACCGCTGCGCGCTACCAGAATGTGCTGACTGATCACCTACATGCTTTCATGACCTTCTCGTATCTGGCAAACCCATGGGACCGCAACCGTCCAGGCATGGCTCAAGGAACACTGATCTGAGTTTGAAAACATCCAGTGTCCCCCCCCCCCCAAGGTCTTCGGAAGTTCTCTGGGATGCGGTAGAATGGAACATCAGATCCATGGATGCTGGACCAATGTCTCGGGCGGAGTTGTGGCAAATGCTGCAACAAGCATGGCTGGTATTTACCTCAGGAAACTCTCAGGTAGTCAATGCTTAGGCGAGAACAGGCTGTTATTTGAGCTAGAGGCTGAACAACACGCTATTAGGTAGGTATCTCAAATGTTTTGTCGATTGAGTGTATGACCCAAATCATCCAAAGATCACCGGAGATGTAGTATAAGAGGTAGATAATACATGACTTAATTTCCATGGCAGTACATCAGTCTGACAGAGTCATGTGACAGCAGACCTTGAGTGACCGCTCTGTTGAGATATGTAATGCGATACACGGCGCGGAACGGAGATATACAGACCTTTAATGGTGTTCTAGGGCATACGGGATCATACAAAGATCATATGATCCCATAATTCAACGCCATCCCAAGGCGCCCAACGGGAGGCTTTCAAAGGTCGGTCGATTAGGTCCCGCGCATGCTCGATGGTAATAGATCAGGAGAACTTGCCGAAGCATATGGACCTCTTGTTCTCTTGTTGGCACACTCGCTAGATGTTTGGAGCATGTGACCGAATGTTATCTTTATAAATGGCCTAATTGTATATCACTCTGCAGTGGCAAAAACATGGGCTCCATAGGGTCATACATGTAACATCGGGATGTCGCCATGCCCGTTATGAGGTGACAGGAAATCTAAACCAGTAGCACCTCTTTAAAAGATACCCAGTTGTTGAATATTGTGTTATTCCCGAGCAACGTGTGAATCGTCCCTGTGGTCACGTCGTCTCCCGACGAGGATTCCACGATCGCCTGCACTGAGGAAGAACCAGGAATCATCACTGAACACCACGTTGTGTTATTTCTGTCAACACGCAGCTGTACAACGACCCCAATCCTGCTGAGCTCGGCGATGTCCAATGGCCATCGATGGCTCCCAGAGAGCGCAGGCCTACCTCCGTCAACCTTATGCTCATTATTCGAGTCGTGATCAGGATGTCTGTAGTCGTCACTACAGGACGCGAAATGCTTTCTGAAGTTGCTTGCATCTATACAATTGTCTGGCGGCCAAAGCGCCGGTCTGCGCATGTGACGTCTGTCTATCATGATGTCAGTTTTGCTACGGCGACTGGTGACGCATTCTTACAAATAGTATAACCAACAATGCCCAACTGTGCTGACATCCGGAAGAATATTAGGCCACGATCCGGCGAATCAACCAATCAACTTCACATTCCTTCTGTTATCAAACGCGTGCATGTAGTAATTATTTTGGCGATCGGGTCTACGAGGCATCTTTGATCCGTGATCTGCTTTGTTCTATACGACCTGTAGCAAAGGACACATTATATAGGACAACATATCTTTGGCGGCCACTGTCTGACATTTTATCTCTTACACTCTTCACGTGACTTTTTGCTTACTTAAACGATTTGCATGTCCTATCTGTCTGCATACATATGTGAATTTGCATGCCGCTTTGTGGAATCCTTCTGGGAGGAACAATGTATACGACGACCGCTATATAAGCACACCGGACAAACATTTAGTTACCCTTAGCAGAAATGACAGTAGAACGTTACCGGTTTCCCAGAATGCGCCGTGGTAGAATTGTTGGGAGACAAATAGTACTGACGTAGTCTACAGGATCACTTCTGTCTCGTGCAGTGGTGAAGAGCAACGATGTGCGTTGAATTTAGTCTGCAATATCGGTGGTAAGACAGACGTTACTGAGGGGCAGAAAGGAGCCATCGTGATTCGCCGTGCCCACGGTCACACAGCGAACGAAGTCGCCCAATTTTTGTGTGTATCGAAGCGTACTGTCTAGCGGGTCTACAAACAGTGGTACATTTTGCAGTCAACTGAAAATCGGAAACGTAACCATGGCCGGAAAACGATTCTCACCAACAGTGACCGCCGCCCTGTTTCATGCCAGGTAACTGCAAATCGGTTTCCATGCAGGCAACAATTGATCCAAACAAACAGTCAATCAAAATCCACTCCAATCAATTTTTTCGAAAGGACATTGCGACGAGAACTGCATGCGATGGACATCTGGAGCAGAGTAGCAAGGAAGAGGTTGCTTTTAACCGTAAGTCACAATGTCGCACGTTATCAATGGGCTCAGAGGCAACAAAACATACTGTGGAGACTTGAAAACTAGCAATTTTGTCTGACGAGTCACGTTTCTGTTTGTACTCTAATGATAGGATGAGACGAGTGCATCGTTGGCCCAATGAAGCTTTTCATCCCGATTGTGCCGAAGGTGTTGTTCAAGCTGCAGGGGGTTCTGTGATGTTTGGGGTATGTCTTTCGTACCAAGAAATGGGCCCTCTCTCTGCAGTGACGATGAATTTGAACCAGCTTACGTACTTTCGCATTCTGAATTACGATGTTTTGCCCTTTGATTCGCATTCTGAATTATGATGTTTTGCCCTTTGCTTCGCATTCTGAATTACGATGTTTTGCCCTTTGCTTCGCATTCTGAATTACGATGTTTTGCCCTTTGCTTCGCATTCTGAATTACGATGTTTTGCCCTTTTCTTCGCATTCTGAATTACGATGTTTTGCCCTTTGTTTCGCATTCTGAATTACGATGTTTTGCCCTTTGCCCTACATCTCCAGAAGCAGCATCACATTGCCAATCTTGTCTTCCAAGACGATAACTGATATATGCACAGGGCTACAACTATGTCTGAGAGGCAGACTAACAGTCAGCAACACTGTCTCCCCTCGACTGGCCCGCAAAATCCCCAGATTTAAATTCTATTGAAAATCTGTGGGATCATTTGGAACAGAAGGTGAAACGCCGGAATGGACATCCACGTACTCTGGCGGGAACTTCGGGACCAATTGCCGCACGAGTGGCTGCAAATCGATGTTCAATACATCTGAAAATCGATAGAGTCTGAAAATCGATGTTCAATACATCCACAACTTCGTGGAGTCTCTACCACACCGAATTTATGCTGTCATTAAGGCTAGAGGCGCCGTCACCCGTTGTTAGGTAAGTTCTGACAGGGGTAACTGATTTTTTGTCAGGCGTACTTATTATGATTTTTCCTACTTCTGCTTTAATATTAAATATACACTGGCGGAAAGTGAAAAAAGAACACCAAGAAGGAGACGTCTGACACCAACGAAATTTATACAGCATAATAACGGAATACAGAGAATAACGTGATCAAAACATTATGGCAAAATACAGCTGTATTTGCTGGTAAACTGAAAAATAACTTTTCCATGTAACATGGTTAGTACGAGATTGAACCGCCATGAACTGCGTCACACTGTGCAATTCTGGCATGGAGTCTGTCGTACAGATGTTGGATGTAAGTTTGGGGTATTGAGTTCCAAGCATCCTCAACCTGGACGCGTAAATCGGGGATGGTCGTGGCTGGCCGTGGAGACCGGATACGTCGTTGTCCCATAAAATTCCGCACGTGCTCAATGGGGGACAAATCCGGTGAACGTGCAGACCATGGAAGTTGTCTCACACCCTGAAGGGCATGTTGCGTTGCACGTGCCGTGTGTGGGCGTGCGTTATCTTGCTGGAAAGCACCACGATGGACCGACTTTACAAATGGCACAACAACGGGCTAAATGATGTTGATGTAGGAGGTGCTGTTTAACGTAGCCGGTACAAACACTAGTTGTGTACGGGAGTGATAGCAGATAGCTCCCCACACCAGGAGACCAGATGTAGGCCCTGTGTGTCGCTGGCGGATGCAAGAAGGGTGGAGACCCTCCCTGTGCGTCTGCGAACACGCATACTGCCATCGAAGGCTCCCAAGCAAAATCTGCTTTCATCGCTGAACACGACAGATCGCCATTGCGTTCTCCAGTGCAGACGTTGGCTACACCACTGCAGCCGTTCCTGACGGTGGGATGAAGTCAGAGGTACACATGCCAGAGGCACACGTGCACGTGGTCCTGCATCCAGTAGACGGTTGCGGATTGTTCGCACAGTCACCTCAGGTGCAACGGCAGCTCGGATTTGCGTCGCAGTGGATGTTCTGCTTGACAACGCCGCTCTTCTCATGCGTCGATCGGTCCGCTCATCAGTCCGTCTGTGACTCCCGGTTCCGCGTCTTCTCGTGTGGGAATGTTCCTCGGCCCATCTACGCCACCATCGTACCACCATACTTCCCGTACAATTCGCTCCGCAATACGACGATACGACCGCCCAGCCTCGTGGAGTCCGACTAGATGACCTCGCTCAAAGTCCGATAACTGCTGAAATCGTAAACGTCTTCCATGTCCAGGCATAGCAGCTTCTTCAGGGTCTTCGCACGTGTCGGTACGCCGACAACTGATTACATTCACTTCGCCGCACTCCTTAAATATCACCGACGATAATTTGCATATTATGCCGTGCTGTGGCGTAAGCGCTCAATGGTTGGTCCCGAAATTAACATCACACCTACGTAAGCTCGACCCCATTATCATATGTAAATTTCATGATCGTCCGCCAATTCCTTCTTGGTGTTCTTTTTTCACTTTCCGCCAGTGTATATTATGCACTTGCAAAAATCACACATATCGGCCACTGAATTACAGAACTTTGTACGTAAAGGCCAGTTAGATCGTATATGGAAAATGTGTGGCCGCGTAGGCTTTTGTTCCGGGCAACAATTTAAGACTGCTGCTCGTAAGTAATGGTCAGTAGTGTGGATTACAATGGGAAAACAAAGCGTTCTTCTACGTTTGATAAATGGCTTATTCTAGTGCCTGTCTGGATGGAGTGACAGTTTTTTCAAAACAGCAGAGTTGCCTGGTTTCTCAAAAGCTGAGATTTCCCAAGTCTTTAATCAGCGGAAAAATAACCCATATTGCTTGTGTGAGAGGCGTAACTGTAGTGCGAGGACAGTCTGCTAGGAACCAGATCGCCGTTGTCTGAGATCTCATGCTAGGAGAAACAAGACTTCCTGAGTGCAGCAATTAACCGAAACATTCTATGAAGGCTATACTCCACCCATGTCTCAATGAACTGAATTAAAGAAGATCTGTAGTGGTAGTTGCATGCAAACAGACGATGCCATCGCTCTTTCCACGTTATTTTATAAACAAAGCGTAACAACTGAAAAATTGTTCTTCCCACACTGCTTGGATCGAATCCCAGATCTCTCGATAACTAGCCGAGTGCGTTCGCTTTATGCTACGGTGCCAACAACGCACAGCGCTATGCGTGGTTTATCGGTCAGCATCTGTCTACAGCAATCCGTATTGATGGGCTCAGCAACTGATATGTCGCCATCTGGTGACATTCAACAGAGAAAGCTATTTGATTACAGCTGATGGATTAATGTAGTCAGATAGTCTGACTAATAAACCACGCATAGCACTGTAAATTGTTGGCACCGTACCGTAAAGCGAACGCACTCGGCTAGTTATCGAGAGTTCTGGGATTCAATGCCAGCGGTGTCGGATGAACAATTTTTCAGTTGCTATGCGTTGTTTATAAAATAACGTGGAGAGAGCGATGTCATCGTCTATTTACATTATCTCCGCGTATTTGAAATATATTCGGCAGTAGCATGTTTATATGGAAACCACTGATTTCTGCAAAGAACCGTAAGTATTTCTAAGTGGTGTCAGGAACACCGTGACTGCACACATGAAGGTTTGAAAAAATGTCATGTGGTCCGACGCGTAGCGGTACAGTTTGTTATGTACCGATGCTTGGCAGAGAGTTTGGCGTGATCCCCATAAAATAATGGACCCAACTTTCCTTTTAAACACAACTGAAGGTTGTGAAGGTGATGGCATGGTGTGGGGCACATTCTGTTGGTACAGAACAAGTCTCTTGATATATCTGGACGGAAGGGTTATCTCCAAGAACTACCTAAACACTGTTGCATACCAAGTACATCATGCACTCTTGATTTTTTATTCAGCAGGTGATGGCCGTTTCATGGACGGTTGTGCTGCTGTGCATCACGCACGATGTATTCAGCAGTGAGCATGACACCGCCTTCCACTGTCTCCCCTGACTAGCACAAAGCCTGAATATGAACCCCATTGAGATTGTATGGAACATGCTAGAAAAACAGATCCCGGAGCAATGTCCTCTTCCATAAAATCTCTGCCAACAGGCCTCTTCTGTAAAATCGGAGCCGAAAGGACTATTGCGTCAAATCTGAGTCAAGAGTCCTCTTCTGTTAAATCGGAGCAAACGGGTCTCTTCAGTCTAATGTGAGCCAACCGGCCTCTTCTGTCAAATCTGAAGCAATGCCTCTTCCGTCAAATCTGATCCAACAGGCCTCTTCCGTTAATCCGGAGCAAACGGGCCTCTTCCGTCAAATCGGAGCCAACAAGCACAACAGGTCTCTTCCGTTTAATCTGAGCAGGCCTCTTTTTCTTCAAATCTGAGCCAACAGTCAATTTCTGTCAAACCTAAGCCAATAGGCGTCTTCCGTCTAATCTGAGTCAACAGGCCTCTTCCGTCAAATCTTAGCCAACAAGCCTCTTTCATCAAATCTGAACCTCTTTCATCAAATCTGAGCCAACGGGCCTCTTCCGTCAAATCTGAGACAATGCCTGGTATACTGTAGACGTAGACGCACTCCAAGACCTTATAGAATATATGCCAAACCGCATGCGTCTTGTAATTCAGGCTAAAGGAGGTCCAACCCGGCATTGAACAAAAGTTTCTAACAGTGGCCGATTGGTATTTAATCGTATCCCTAGAGTTTGAAATCCTGTCATGAACTTGCTATAAGAAAGGAGCACATCGTTAAACTTACTATGTGGGTGCATACTGAAACGTATGCACGCTCTATAACAACTTGTAAAAGGGAATAAATTTTCAAATGCATAACTCATTACTTTTTAACGTAACGTATTGGATGTAGAAATAAGTTTACATCGTTTTTCGGTTGAAAAAGGTAATAGTTTGTGATACACAGATAACGATTATTTTATTCAAAATACTTACCTTCGCCACGTAAAACCTTCCCCCACTTTTCAGGCAATAAGTGGATTCCGCGATAGAAGAAATCCGGTTGTTTGGAAGCAATCCAGTTATCAAGCCAATTTGGGATCTCCTCATAAGAACGGAACCGCTCTCCAGAAAGGGCGCTCTGCTGGGATCGAAACAAATGGTAATCTGACGGTGCGATGTCTGGTGAATACGGCGGGTGGGGTAACACATCCCAGCCAAGCGCTTCTACAGTTTCTTTGACACGTATCGCGACATGAGGTCTGGCATTGTCATCCTGGAGAACAACCATGGCATGCCTTTTCGCATATTCCGGACGTTTCGCTCTCAACGCCCGGCTCAAATTGATTAGTTGTTGTTGATAACTTTCAGCGTTTCTGTTTGGCACGGATCTTCATCCAGTAATGCTTCCAAAGCAGCATCTTCGAAATGTTTTGGTGAACCTTCACATTCTTTGTCTTCCACGTCGAAATCATCCCCTTTGAGTTGTCGGAACCTCTGTCTATACGTGCTTTCAGCTAGAACATGTTCACCATAAGCTTCCACAAGCAAACGGTAACTTTCGGCAGCGGCTTTCTTTAAAAAGAAGTAATGCAGCAAAACTTCCCGCATATGCTGTTTCTTTGTCACGACATTCGACATTTTCAATGCACTGACAAACAATGATGTTCGCACTGCAACGAACTGTCCTCCACTAATTACCAAAGCTTGTTGCAAGGACTTTCTTATACCCGTGATGTCCTTCGCAATTACATGAAATCTGTGCTAGTTACGCCTATACATGAAATCTGTGCTAGATTCGCAAACGAAGTAAACTTATTTGTACACCCAATAACTTAAACCAATGTATGTTCAACCATGAGACAAGGTGACACAATATCTCCGAAGCTCTTTAATGCCACATTGGAAAATATCTTTCAATCACTGAACTGGGAAAACAAAGAAATAAATATTAATGGAGATTATCTAACCCACCTTCGTTTTGCTGATGACGTAGTCCTTTTTGCAATTACCCCATCAGAGCTGCAGAGTATGATCCAGGAACTTGCTGACAAGAGTAAAGAAGAGGGATTAGAAATGAACTTTCACAAGACAAAAGTGATGTTCAATGCTTTTACAAGCTGGAGATAACAGACACGTAGGTTTATCTAAGACAGCAAATATCAAGTGAGGGGTCACATTGCTGAAGAAATTAATCGGCGTACAAAACTTGCCTGGAGAGCTTTTGGAAGAATCAACATAATTTTCAAGAGCAATATGCCATTATGTCTTAAAAGAAAAGTGTTTGATCAATGCATCCTTCCAGTGCTTACGTATGGTGCAGAGATGTGGACCTTAACTAAAAGAGACATACAAAGGCTGCAGACGACTTAAAGATGCATGGAGAGGTGCATGCTTGGTGTAACCAGGAGAGATAAGAAGAGGAACTCGTGGATCCGAAAAATGACAAGAGTGGAAGACATCATGATCAGAGTTAAATCCCTGAAATGGCAATGGGCTGGACATACTGCCAGAAGGACAGATCATCGATGGACAGCCGAAATTTTAGATTGGATTCCAAGAGACAGGAGAAGACCCAGAAAAAGACCACATGGGAGATGGGTGGATGAAATTCGAAAGTATGCGGGAGTGACATGGAGCAGACTGGCACAAGACAGGCCGTTGTGGAGGAAATTCGGGGAGACCTTCGTCCAGCAGTGAATTGATAATGGTTGACAATGATGATGATGATGATGTTCAACCATTATTGCTCTCTCGTGTGCAAAATATCGATTGCAATCAAATCTTGACAAATGCCTCATATGTTTTTTATAAAGTTTTTAAGAATTTGCTACACTAAAGTCATTTACAAAAAATATATAAAAAATAAATAAAAATATAAGTAAAGGTCGAGTAGCTCGCTCGATTTTCATGAGAGCAGCTTTAATAATTGTCCACTGGAGTAACTGATTGCTTTTCATCAGACGTTTTTCAAACTAATTAATCATTTAATGGACTGATTCTTCCGTCGAGGTTGAAATATTTTTATTTGCATATTTTCTTTAGTCACACTCCTCACATGCTGCAGCGAAGCGAGAGGCATTTATTACTGCAGAGCCGAAGCCGTGGAATTCATCTTGAGGTTCTGTCAAGCGAGTTTTCTTAGAATCGCCATCTTTCTAATTTAAGGCCTTTAGGCCACCCTGTTATCGGTTTTCCGGAGGAGGTGTTCGGCAGAATTCACTGTTTCAGAATATTAATCTCACTCCTGGGATTCACCAACGCCATCTGCCCATAACTGCGTCTTTATCTCGCTGCAAAGTCACCGACGCCTCTGAGATAGGGGAAAAGATATTTCGACGCTGCATGTATAAATTGGGTACGAGAAATTAAAATATGGTCTCGCGTATTTATTACGTTTGACACTTATGCATTTTGTTACCGTGAACATCTCTGTTATTCGGGGGAAAGTGTCCTTATAGCAGAGGGTACCACTCTTCCAATTTGCTTTCGCAGAAATGATGACCCCCTTAGAGTTGATTTCGTGCAATATAATGTCAGTTTCACGATCGGTTACAGGAGCAGTTCGGCAAAATCCCGCAATTTAAAGCGTGAAATCGATTTTCCTTGCGTGGTTAACATTTCTTCAATATAGCAAGTTGTCTCTACCTTTTTTATAAATCGTAGGAAAATATTCAGTTACGAAGAGCTATTTTCTCTTTGTTTTGTGATGCATATATATATTGCATTTGCCTTTAAAACGTACCACATACCGCTTTTCTTCAGTAAACGTTTCGTGGAACATCATTATTGGGACAGAATGTCGTTCGAGATCTATGATAACGATTTTCATGAGCCAGTGTGTAACGTTCAGTATGGAAATCAAGTCGTAGATTCGCAATCACGGCAAGGCCACACTTCAGTGCGGAATGCAGAAAACTATTCAGGCTTGAAGTTAGCACGTCAGCCTACCAGGCGAAAGGACCCATGATCTATCCCAGGTACGTCAGATGTGTTGAACCATAAAATATCGCCGTGCGTCGGATGAACACCTTAAGCCGTCGGACCCGGGGAGAGGGCCGCGTATGACCTTGTGGTTAGCATGTCAGCCTGCCAAGAGAAAGGTCTCAGGATCGGTACCAGTTTACGTCAGATGTGTTGGACAGTAAAATATCCGTTTTTCGTCGATGACCACGTTAAGCCGTCGTACCCGGGATATGTTTCATCTAACGCGTATGGCCTTGTGGTAAGCATGTCAGCGTGCTAATGGAAAGGTCCCAGGATACATCCCATGTACGTCAGATGTGTTTAACTTCAAAACTTCCGCCATGACTCGGATGAGCACGTTCAGTCGTCAGACATGGGGTATCTTCCAGCTAGGGGACCATGGATGGCCTTGTGGTTAGCATGTCAGTCTGCCAAACAAAAGGTCTCAGGATATATCCCAAGTACGTCAGAAGTGCTAAACTTCCAAATATCCTCCATGCGTCGGATGTGCACGTTCAGCCGTCGGACACGGGGTATCTTCTAGCTAGAGGTCCGCGGATGGCCTTTTGGTCAGCATGTCAAATTGACAAGGGAAATGTCTCAGGATCCACCTCAGGTACCTCAGATGTGTTTAACTTCAAACTTTCCGCCATGACACGGACGAGCATGTTCAGCCGTCGGACCTGGGGTATCCTCCAGCTAGAGGGCCACGGATGGTCTTTTGGTTAGCATGTCAGCGTGCCAATGGAAAGGTCCCAGGATCCATCCCAGTTACGTCAGATGTGTTTAACTTCAAAACTTCCGCCATGACTCGGATGAGCACGTTCAGTCGTCGGACACGGAGTATCTTCCAGC
Organism: Macrothele yani; assembly: GCA_039090855.1. Lineage (NCBI taxonomy): Eukaryota > Metazoa > Arthropoda > Arachnida > Araneae > Macrothelidae > Macrothele > Macrothele yani. Next base: position 154,097,640 of record CM077030.1, read on the forward strand.
TAGGGGGCCGTGGATGGCCTTGTGGTTAGCATGTCCGCCTGACAAGGGAAAGGTTTCAGGATCTATCCCTGGTACGTTAGATGTGTTGAACCGTAAAATATCCGTTTTTCGTCGATGACCACGTTAAGCCGCCCTACATGGATTATGTTTCAGCTAGCGGACAGCGGATGGCCTTGTGCTTAGCATGCCAGTCTGCTAAGGGAAAGATCTCAGGATGCACCCCATGTACGTCAGATGTGTTTAACTTCAAAATATCCGCCGTGTATCGGATGAGCACGTTCAGCCGTTGGACCCCGGGTATCTTCCAGCTAGGGAGGCGCAGATGGCCTTGTGGTTAGCATGTCAGTCTGCCAAACAAAAGGTCTCAGGATCTCTCCCAGGTACGCTCAGATGTGTTGAACCGTAAAATATCCGCCCTGAGCCGGATGAGCTCGTTAAATCATTGGACTCTGGGCATCTTTCTTCTAGAGGGCCACGGATGGCGTTGTGGTTAGCATGTCAGCCTGCAAAGGTAAAGGTCTCATGATCCATTTCAGGTATGTCAGATGTGTTGAACTTTAAAATATCCTCCGTGCGTCGGATGGGCTCAGTAATCTGTCAGACACGGGGTACCTTCGTGCTCAGGACCCTTGTGGTTAGCACATCTGTCTGCCAAGCGAAAGGTCTCAGGATCGAAACCAGGTATGTCAGCTATGTTGAACCACACAATGTCCGCTGTGGTTGGATAGGCACATTAAGTCGTATGACTTCGAGTACAGCCCCCTCCCGCCCCAGGCTTTTAAAATAGGTCGTCTGCTTCTTCCTGTGACCTCCTCTTTCTCTCTCCCACTGCATGTGTTTATTTTGACGTCGTGTGACGTCAGTGACCTGCAGCAGTGGCAAGTTATACTGACTTCACTTTGTCAATTTACTTTCCTATCGTAGCCTCTGAGATTTCTCTCGTCTTTTCATTTGTGAAAATCAGCTCAAAAGCCTGTAACATGCGTAGCTAGTCGAGTTTGAACATTCTCTGTGGGGGTTAATCCTACGTGGAGAAAGGGTTTTTTTTTGAAGCTGTGCATATTTCTCAACAGCATTAAAGTAAAACTTAAGTAAAAAATTTCGATGCAACGAAAACGGGCAGCGGAAGTAGTGAAAACCGATACTGAAATCTGATCATGCCGCATGCTGTCCCATTAAGTGGTGACGCAACAGTAGTGTACTTTCACTGCTACTCAACAATATACATTTCACTATAATATTGCCGAAGATTACTTCATTACATTTTGCGTAAACGTAACACTATGTTATCTCAATTTGCGTGAATTACTCGAATTTCATACTAAATGTGACAAAAGTCATTACAAAAATGCATTTTGGCGCTGTTCATGTTTCCCAAGATTCGTAAAGTATGCATCGTAGTGGATTTGGTTTCTTCTCATCGATCGCCTCCCCCCTCCTCCTAAGGAGGTTATCTCCTATTGACGAGAGCTTTAAAACGATGTGCAACACGATAGGGTGTAGAGCTGCAGATATAGACCAAACGTTACCAAACCTCCTCGCTTAAACGCTTGCGATTTAGCTCTTTTTTCTATATTTAGTTCAGGTTTTAGTTTGCGCATGCGCGATGGACTTCCTTAGCAACATCATATTTTATCGCTGTCAGGGTCGTTTCTTAGGTTCCTCTAAATCTGAATAATAATGATAATAATAAGTCTAGTCATCAGCTTTCTTAAAGCGGCCATGGAAGAGTGAAAGATAACAGTCAAAGTCGAGAATATAACAACCAAGATCATTCATATAAGGAGAGGCATCTTCCAGTGAGATTCACTTAGCTCACTATGGTTCTGTCTAGCACTCAGCCCGTTGTCAACCATGCTCAACGAAAGCAAGTATGGGTTTGCCATAAAGTGCAACGAAATCAAGAAGTACAAGCTCTCCCACCCAATGCATATAGATGACATGGAGCTGTACGCATCGTCGCAGAACCAACTCCAGCAGCTAATCCAGATCACCGAGGGCATCAGCAATGAAAACGGGGTGCAATTCGGCCTAGAGAAGTTCAAGATACAAGGTATGAATCAAGGAAAGCACAATGTATGTAGTTATCAATTGAAGACCGGACAACAGATCGCAGCTGTTGAGGAAGGAGGAGCCTATAAGTACCTTGGTATGCTTCAGGCACAACGCCTAGAGCACAAAGAAATCAAAAACAATCTAGCCGGAAATACAACCAAAGGCTGAGGAGACTAATGAAGTTCAAGCTCAACTCTCGCAACATCACTAGGGCTATCAACACGTACGCAGTTCCAGTTCTCACGTATTCCTTCGGAATCATCAAGTGGAACACCACAGCGCTTGAGGAAATAATGCGCAATACCAGGACAACTCTCACTAAATATAGCCAGCACCATCCAAAGCTAGCAGTAGAAAGAATGAACATTGGACGGGCAGAAGGAGGACGGGGAATGATTGATCTCCTCGAACACCGAGACAAAGAAGTTAGCCGCCTCAGAAAATACTTCCATTAGAGCAAGGGGCCCCTTCACCAAGCGATGAACCAAAGTGACAAGACGTACACATCCCTAGATATTTCTACTCAGAACATCGAGATTGAAACGAGGGAGCCAAAAGAAGAAGCTTGGGACAAGACGGTTCTACACGAGAGGAACCACAACGATCTGCAATCCGATCATGCGGATAAGACTGCGTCCAATGCATGGCAAACAAACGGATCACTCTTCCCCTAGGCCGAAGTGTTCCTGATGGCTATACATAAAAGACCAAGTTGTAAACACCAGAAACTATCGGAAGCATATCCTAAAGGACACGTCAGTGGAAAGCGACACAAGTTGACAATGCCATCAAGCGCCAGAAACCATCCAACAAATCACAGCAGGGTGCAGATTCTTTATACTGAGTACACGAACAGGCAAAATCAAGTCGCAAAGATCCTCCATCTGAAATTGGCCAGAAAGTACCACCTTATTACAACTGAGCCTGTTCCCTAATATTACTATGAGCCAACAACGCTTCTAGATAACAACACCCACAAGATGTACTGCGGCAGATCGATTAGAACCGATAAGATCAACCCCCACAATCGGCCCTACATCGTACTGGTCGATAAGGGGAAGAAGTCAACATACCTCACTGACATAGCCGCGCCCAACACGTGCAACATCCAGACGACGAACGGAGAGAAGCTGCCAATATACACTATCTACCAACAAGTAATTGGACACCCCTCCAATCGACGATATCTGCGGTCCTGATACACGTCACGGCCGCAGCCATTAAATATCGTCTGGAAACAACAACGCAGCCAGTCGCATGCAAGATGGCACGAAGTTCGCAGCTTTCTGATTTGGAGAAAAGTGTAATCGTCGGGTATCACAGAAATGGTCAATCCGCACGTGACATATCCAGCTAGTTGAAGTACCCAAAATCGACAGTGGCCTACGTGTTTGGCAAGTAGAAGATGAGCAGTGACTGTCGGAATGTGCCCCGACCCGGCAGACCCACAAAACTGGGAGTTAGAGACTGACGGGTGCTGTCCAGAGACATTCAGAGGAACCGCACCAAATCGATGTGCCACATCCACGGGTAGTTTCAACAGGCATCCGGGAGTGTTCTTTCGATGAATACCATCCGTAAGGAAGTCCATCCGCTCGGTTATCATGGACGTGCTGCCGCTCACAAGCCTTTGATCACCAAGTCCAATAGCGCTGCTCGGCTAACGTGGTGCAAAGAACGTCGACAATAGACCGTTGAACAGGGGAAACAGGTTCTCTGTAGCGACGAATCAAGGTTCACCCTCTACCGTTCGGATGGTTGGGTCTGGGTTTGGCGTCTGCCTGGAAAACGCCTCCTGCCGAAATGTATTGTGCCAGCTGTGAAGTTCGGCGGTGGTGGAATTATGCTATGGGGGTGTTTCTCCTGGTACGGCATGGGACCCTTGGTCGTAATTCCTAGTAGACTCAACGCCAAAACCTACTGCACCATTTTGGATGACCATGCGCTTCCTACGTTGTGGCAGTTTTACAGGGAGGACCCATGTTACTTTCAGGATGACAATGCCACCTGCCATGTTGCGAGGTCCACCATGGCTTTGTATGGTGACAATGGGGTTAATCGAATGGACTGACCTGCGCAGAGCCCGGACCTTAACCCTATCGAGCACCTCTGGGACGAGTTGGAGCGTCGACTTAAGGGATACTACCACCGTCCGAAATCGGTGAAGGAACTGACCTGTCTTCTCCAAGTCACGTGGAAGAAAATACCGCTAGCCGTCGTACAACGTCTGGTTGAGAGTATGCCCCGGAGGGTCGCAGCTGTAATCGCCGCTCCTGGAGGCTCCACCAACTATTGAAGGTGAATAAACTTCGTTTTCGTTTACTATCACAGGTGTCCAATTACTTGTTGGCAGATAGTGTATAACGACCTACGATAGGAAGTCAAGGAAATGGGGCATATGGAGAACGTCCCCACCGTACGCATAGTAGTATCAGCCACATTAGTTGTATGTAAGACCATTCACGGCTCCATACAGACAGTGGACCTTCAACCTAAATAGAACTACAGAAGGCAGCTATCTTGTACACTTGTAGGATAGTAAGGAAGTTCCTGGACAACTGAGTGAAAGAATTACCACTTTCCAGACTTGGTATTTCGTACTCTTCGCAAAACGAAGAGAAAAACCTCAGAAAAAGGTGGAACCATCTATAATAATAACAGTAATAATAATAATAAAGAAGAAAAATATTATTTTTGAAAAGCTAAACAGTCGAAATACTAACTATTGCCGCCATCATGGTTTAGTAAATATTTGCTTTTACGATTAATGTATCCTGTTTTTTGGTTTTACGAATATAAAATTCATTGATCCACCTACCTAAGTACTGTTCAATGTCAGAAATTAGTAAATCTTATTGATTTTTGTTATGATGTGATTCCACTTAGTAAGTACCGGACTGTTGTTCGGTGTGATCGTAAGTGACGCGAACAAATGCAATGTGTTGCACCGAAATAAATGCATACTCTCGAATCAAAGATCTTGGAATGCAAAATATACATAGCATAATTATCTAGAAAAAGTACCAGAGTACATTTTTGATTTTTTTTTCAATGTTTTTTTTTATTGGAGGTTTAACGACCAGTGTGAGCAACTCAATGGGCTATAAACAGTCGCCCGTCCCAAATTTAGGGTCACTGGTTCCAGGAAAGGAAAAGTGCCAGTGCCGTTAGACAAACACAACATCCATGCCTCTCGGGATTCGAACATGGCCGGAACCCTTTCGGACGAATGATCAGAGGCCATTGCTTAGAACACTGCGCCACCGTGGCGGCTTTTTTTTTTCGATTCTTCCTGTCGTCTGAAAATCGTTGCCATAGTTTCTGAACGACAGTTAATAGAAGACAAGTATTTTTCTCTCTGAAGCTTCATCTTCTGCGACGCCGCACCGGCGGTGCTACGGTCTAAGGGATGGCTTGTGATCATTCGTCCGAAAGGGGTCCCGGTTCAAATCCCGGTGAGGCATTGCTGTTGTGTTAGTCTTACGGCACTGGATCTCTCACTTCCGTGGAACAAGTATCACTAATTTAGAGACGGGTGACTGCTTATAGCCCACTGAGTTGTTCACTGTGGTCGTTAAACTTCCAACCAAAGAAAAAAATCTTTTGCCAATTTATACACTGGCGGGAAGTGAAAAAAGAACACCAAGAAGGAGAAATTTATACAGCGTAATAACGTAATACAGAGGATAACGTGATCAAAACAATATGGCAAAATACAGCTGTATTTGCTGGTAAACTGAAAAATAACGTTTCCATGTAACATGGTTAGTACGAGGTTGAACCGCCACGAACTGCGTGACACTGTGTAATTCCGGCATGGAGTCTGTCGTACAGATGTTGGATGTAAGTTTGGGGTATTGAGTTCTAAGCATCCTCAACCTGGACGCATAAATCGGGGATGGTCGTGGCTGACCGTGGAGACCGGATAAGTCGTTGCCCCATAAAATCCCACACGTGCTCAATGGGGGACAAATCCGGTGAACGTGCAGGCCATGGAAGTTATCTCACATCCTGAAGTGCATGTTGCGTTGCACGTGCCGTGTGTGGGCGTACGTTATCTTGCTGGAAAACACCACGATGGACCGACCTTACAAATGGCACAACAACGGGCTGAATGATGTTGTTGATGTAGGCGGTGCTATTTAACGTACCCGGTACGAACACTAGTTGTGTACGGGAGTGATAGCTAATCGCTCCCCACACCAGGAGACCAGGTGTAGACCCTGTGTGTCGCTGGCGGATGCAAGAAGGGTGGAGACGCTCCCCTGTGCGTCTGCGAACACGCATACGGCCATCGGAGGCTCCCAAGCAGAATCTGCTTTCATCGCTGAACACGAAAGATCGCCATTGCGCTTTCCAGTGCAGACGTTGGCGACACCACTGCAGCCGTTCCTGACGGTAGTTTGGAGTCAGAGGTACACATGCCAGAGGCACACGTGCACGTAGTCCTGCATCCAGTAGACAGTTGCGGTTTATTCGCAGAGTCACCTCAGGTGCAACGGCAGCTCAGATGTGCGTAGCAGTGGATGTTCTGCTTGACAACGCCGCTCTTCTTATGCGTCGATCGGTCAGCTCATCAGTTCGTCTGTGACTCCCGGTTCTACGTCTTCTCGTGTGGCAATGTTCCTCGGACCATCTACGCCACCATCGTACCACCACCGATACTTCCCGTCCAATTCGCTCCGCAATACGACGATACGACCATCCGGCCTCGCGGAGTCCGACTAGACGACCTCGCTCAAACTCCGATAACTGCTGAAATCGTACACGTCTTCCATGTCCAGGCATTGCAGTTTCTTCAGGGTCTTATCACGTGTCCGCACGCGACGACTGATTACATTCACTTCACCGTACTCCTTAAAAACGACCGACGATCATTTGCATATTATGCCGTGCTGTGTCGTAAGCGCTCACCGGTTGGTCCCGAAATTAACATCACACCTACGTAAACTCGACCCCATTAACATATGTAAATTTCATGGTCGTCCGCCAATTCCTTCTTGGTGTTCTTGTTTCACTTTCCGGCAGTGTATGTAGCTATTGCTTCAGAAATTTCGCAAACTGCAACGACGTAGTAAGCGAAATGAATGAGCATCATTTGATTTCCGTTTATGCATTGAACATTTACTATACAAAGAACAAAGTACACTGCTGGACAATTGCTAAGGACGGATCATAAACGGCTATATAGCGCATAAAAAAGTAAGTGTGGTTGGATGCCAAGTGAAATAAAATAATGTCAGAATGCCAGGACATTACAAGAAAGACAATTTATTGTGCTCTGAAATCCAGAAGGCTTTGGAACGTGTTCAAGGGACAAATAGGCTATTTTGTGCAGAATACGTAAACGTGAAAAAAATGCAATTACCGTCCGCAGGCGTTCCGACGTTAGATGTCAATACGGGATATGGCTACCATGGAGGACGATGCAAGATTCCACACGTCGTGTCATGCTTTGCACAACATTATCAAGCAGCTGTTGGGGCAATTTATCCCATTCCTCTGTCAGTGCACGGATGAGGGTGTCCTTGTTTATTGGAGGGCATTGGCGACCAGCAAGACTCCTCCTCAAAGCATCCCACACATTTTCAATGGGATTCAGATCTGGAGAACGTGCTGGTTATACGAGGCGTTGAATATCCTCGCTCTCAAGACACTCCTGGACAGCGACTGTTCGATGACATGTTGCGTTGTCGTCCATGAAAATGAATCTATCACCGACAGCACCACGGAACATGCAAACATGAGGTACCAGAACATCATTAATGTATCGTTGGCCAGTCATAGTCCCAGTTGGAAGCACATATAGGGATGTACGGCCATTGATCATGATGCCAGCCCATACCATGACACTACATGTCGGATATCGGTCCCTTTCCTGTATGTTTGCTGGACAATATGCAGTACCACTATCACGCCAGATCAGTTGTCGTCGACAATCAGACGATAGACTGTATCTACTGTCATCTGAGAAGAGGACAGCAGACCAGTGGTTATCAGTCCAATTGCGATGTTGATGGCACCATTGCAAACGGGCGGTACGGTGACGTCTGGACAATGGGATGCACACAACAGGACGGTGAGCGTATAGTCCTCCTTCATGCAAACGTCTGGCGACAGTTTTTCGGGAGATTCGCTTGCCAGTAGCATCCATAAACTGATTTGCTACCTCACTAGCTGTGCTGCGCCGGTATCTTTTTGTTGATAGCACTATGTACCGATCTTCTGCAGGTGTCGTACTGCAAACACGACCTTCCCCGTGACGTTTGCTACACTCCCCATTTGTTTGAAATGATTTCCAAAGCCTTGAAACAACACTGTGGCTGACGTCGAACTCCCTGGCAACATCTGTTATTTTTCGCCCTTCTTCAATCTTGAGCGTAAAATCATCTAGGTGATGTCGGGAAGACATACTGAAAATTGCAAGTTTGTCAATTGATTCTTTCCCTTTCAACTTTGCGTTTGAACAACAACGGTCAATACGCGTCAAATCCTTTATATCTCTTATCAGCGCTATGACGTCACGAACAAGTTCGGCAATCCACAACACGTCTTACTGTATCCCGCACTTATGCTAATTTCCACATTTTCCTGCCTTCCATTTTATGGTTGCTATCGTTGCTATTGTCATCCGTCCTTAGCAATTGTCCGGCAGTGTATTTTGAGGATCCTTCCTACTTTTATTTTAAATTCAATTACGTGAACGTTAGTGCCATTTCAAAAGAAAACATAACGTTAAAATTGAAAACTTCAGTCGTGTATAAAGTATAATGCATTACGGTCTGATATTAACACGATTTCTGCAACTAAAATCCACGCCAGGAGAAGGAGGCCGGATTACGGAGAGGCCGGAATAGCGAGAGTCTACTGCATTCGGCTTAAAAGCATAATTTTGCAATACAGGCATTACTAGGATGATAAAGATCTTACTTTTTGTCAAAATTTCGGGTTGCACACCAACCGTCGTCAAGACTGACTCAAGCGAAAGGGTGCTGCCACTTAAGCGATAATACCCAGCCTTTCTTGTTCATTAATCGTGACGCTTTTTCTTCGATTTGTTGACTTTCCTTCAGTTTCCGTTTAACACAGTGCTGTTGATGTGATAGAATTTTTAAAGAGTCCCAGTTAATCGAACGTCTGGTTCTGTGTGTGTGTGTGTCTGTGAAAGCCTGTCTTGCTGGAAACGTTCGTTATAGCAGCTTTATGTTTTGCCAAACGGGTGCGAAGTTGTCTCCCAGTTTCTCCTACATACATACACACAGTCATATCAGAATAACATGACCCCCTACCTAATAATGGGAATAACTACTCTTGGCCCGGATGACAGCGGTGAGACCGCGTGGCATGGACCCAATGAGGCCCTGGAAGGTGGGTCACCCGAGGCACACGTGCCCATTCGGACTGCAGCAGAGCACGTAGGTCCAAGAGATGACGTGGTTGTGTGTCGGCCCATCGAACCTGTCGATCCAAATAGCCCCACAAGTGCTCTATTGGATTGACGTCGGGCGATATCGCCAACCAATGTAGAACCGAGACATCGCTCTCGTGTTCCTGGAACCAGTCACGCATCCCCGTGGTGACGTGGCACGATGTATTGTCCTGTCGGTAGACACCATCACCACCAAGGTAAACGTCCAACATAAAAGGATGCATCTGGTCAGCGAGGATGGATAGGTAGCCATTGGCTTTCAGGGACACATCCAGTGGTACCACCGGTCCCAGATGATAACAGGAAAACATCCCCAAGACATGCCAACTGCAATCTGTAATTCACCGATAAGCATGTCTGAGTGTTGGTTCTCGTGTGTCCGACGCCGTATCCGCCAACGCCCATCACTTCTGTAGATAGAAACTTCGATTCTTCGGAGAATGCAACCATTTTCCACTCTTCCCCTCTCCAACGACGGTAGTCCCATGTGAACTGCAGGCGTCGTTGCCGATGGACCTGGGTTAACATGGGCACCTTGACGCAATTCGACTCCAGAGACCCATGCCTTACATGATTTGCCCTACTGGTATCGGGACACGCATCTGGGTGTCCCAGGTTTCATTTCCGTGGTCAATAGCTGCACTATTGCGCTTCGATTGCCCTTTACCAATCGACGGAAGCGACGTTCACCTCGGATGCCGATGGCGTTTGTGGCACCACAGATACGACGTCGGGATTTACTCGGTGTACCAGCGGTCCATCCTTGGTACACCCTTACTAAAACACCTCGCGAACAGCCCACGAAGTCTGCTGTTTCTGAAAATCTTCCACTCTTGGCGCGATAGCCGATTATAATTCCTTTTTGAACGTCCGTCATATCACTACCTCTGCCTATTGTTCTCGCGTTACGCACTATGGCTCAACTGTTTTGGCCGAACGCTTACATCTCCGTGTGGTCGACCTTATCACGTGCACTCTATGACGCTCCTGGGCGGGTACACTGTGATTCCATAGGTGGTAATATTGTTCAGATATGATGGTGTATGTGTTACCACAATTGAAGTGTACCATATAGACTACTGCTTCTTGTAGGAGAACAGTTTTCTCTAATGGGAGGGAAGAATTCCTGAATTTGATAGTTCAAGTCCAGAACAAACTGAACATGGAATTTTAAGCTAATCCTCTGAAACTTCAAATAGACCCTTACGGTAAGGGACCTTTTCTGGTAAGTTTGATGTTACTGCTTACTTGTTTCCATCATCCTTCGACAAAATTGTTAACAAGATTTTTTTGTGTCATCCTTCTGCAATGATAGAAGGAATTAGAAAAAAATCAAATGAAATCGTAAAGAAGAAAGCGGTAACATCAAAGTTACGAGAAAGGACACTTACCGTAAGCGTCCATTTGAAAAGCTTCAGAGATAAAATCAGATCATATATAGAGGATTTTAGAACGGGAATGTCAGACCCCAGGTCTAAAACAACCCTTAGAAATAGGAAGCTAGGAGATTTGGGCTAGAGTGCCCGATAGGAAAGTGACACGGAAGCGAGGTAGAAAGGGGGAGAAAGACGTCCTTATTTATTACTGGGGGGCCAGTACCTGGTGCCCGACTGCTGAACGTGCCCATCGGACACACGGCGGGTATTTAGTGGTTCGAGCATTGGTACCTACCTGGGATCGAACCTGAGGTCTTCTCCGTGGAAGTCACGAACAATGACCACTAGGCCTCACGCTGCCCGAAAATCTTCAGAGGATTAGCTTAACCCCTTAAGTGGCCGACGTGTCTGAACCAATTGGTGCCAAAAATTTCCTGCGCAGCCCAAGCAGAAATGTTCACATAGCGGTAGGGCTTAACGAAAGTTACAGGAAAACAATTCTTTCTCTTCTCTTATCGCAGCAGTACTAACCATAAACCTGTGAAAGGTGATAAGTGTTATCTGGCAGTTCTCCATTCTGTGTTCCATGACCGAAGTCATTATGGGGAGGGCCAGTCCCCCTGGCACAGAGATCATGCCACTGGGTAGAATGAAACAAGTGGCTCAAACACGTGCTCTCTCCTTTCTTGCGTTCGCTGCCATTGTTTTAGCTCTTTTAGCTGGTTATTAGTCCGAAAGGATTAGTGACAATCATCCCATAAACGGCCATTTTGAATAACAAAGCTGAAATGGTAAGTAATGCTATCTTATGAGCAGGTTCACTCATTCCAGTCGTGTTCGGCCCACCTTTTAGAGAGCAATTACACTCATCGTCAACAAATGCTTGCACCCAGAAGGAAGCAATCAGGAGGAATGAAACTGTAGGTTTGACATCGTGAGACATGCAAATGATTCGAGTATCAAACCCATCCGCGCATATGACGCAAACAAGAAGGAGTTGTAGCGCTGTGCCTGACCGGCTATACGAGGTCGTCCCCTTGCGCGCGCTTTCCATTCTTGACTCGTGCTTTTGTGTCAACTGCATCCTTTGCAAGTGAGGTATGCTTCGTAGAAAGGTTCGGTAGCAATGCGAGCAGGTGGAAGTGTTCGAGAGGGGCCTGGTCGTCGAGCTCCGGGAAGCGGGATGGTCGAATCGCCGTACTGAATGCCATACCGGGCGTGCGGATATCACCACAGCACGCTGTTGGCGGCTGAGGATAGAACAAGGCACGCAGCAGCGGCAGGACGTGTCTGGGAGACCTAGACGAACCACGGAGAAAGAGAGAGGACCGACGAGTTGTCTGGTCTGCGCGGATTGACCCAACAGCCATGATTGCGCATATTCAGCGAGCAGTGGTGCCCTCCATGCATCGTCCGATTAATGCCAGCACTATTGGCAGACAGCTGCACGATGTAGGATTATACGCACGCCGACCGTTACGACAGTTGCCCTTAACACCACTGCATCGTCGCCAAAGAATGCAACGATGTCGTGCCAGACTGTCATGGATGCACTCAGAATAGCAGCGGTTGATCTTCAGTGACGAGTCCGGCTTTTGTCTTTGAGGAGAAGACCAACAAATCCGTGTGTGGAGGCACCGTTGTCCGCGCCAAGGTGAACGGTTTGCTGTCGAGCGTCACACGTCCAGAAGGCGTGGTGTCATGGTGTGGGGTGCAATTGCCTACGATGCCAGATCACCGTTGGTGTTCATTACAGGCACTTTGACAGCCCAAAGTTACGTTAACGAGGTCTTACAACCAGTGGCCCTACCTTTTCTGAACTCTCACTCCGGGCGATTTTCCAACAGGACAACGCTCCTCCGCATAATGCTGCTGACTCGAGAGCTCGCCTTCAACGCACTGACGCTCTGCCATGGCCAGATAGATCAGATCTATCGCCGATTGAAACTGTTTGCGATGCTGTTGGACGCGCTATCCATACTCTACCCGTACCGAAAAATCTGCAGGAACTGCGTGAGAAGATTCAAGCTGCATGGACTGGGTTATCGCATAACACCATTAGGAACCTGTGCAGCTCCATGCCGAGACGTCTGGCATGCTGTGTGAGCGAACATGGCAGCCCGACGCCATACTGAGAGACACTACTTATTGTTGTATAGCGCAATAAATATTGCCTATATTAGTCTCAATGTTTAATCACTTATTCTTCCTGGCAACATTTACCTTCCTCCCTAATAGCATTGCAATCTGACAGGTCCTTCTGAATACAACTATTCTTTTTGAACATGAGTCTATATACGTTTCAGTTGATTTCAGCTCATTTTGCTAACACCGAGTTAATTCGGTCCACCCGCTTAAAGGGTTCCATGTTCAACTTGCTGCGGGTCTGAACAATAAAATTCAAAACTTCTTCCCTCCCATTAAACAAAAACATAAAATGTTCTACTACAAGAAGAAGTGGCCTACAGTGTACACTGCAATTGTGGTAACACATATGTAGGAGAAACTGGGAGACAACTTCGCACCCGTGTATAAGTACATAAAGCTGCTATGCGGAGCCTTTCCAACAAAAGTACCGGACATTCGATTAACTGGCAGCCTTCAGAAATTATCTCACATCAGCAGCACTGTGCGAAACGGAAATTGGAAAAACGTCTACAAATCGAAAGAGGTGTCACGATTAATGAACAAAAAGGCTGGGTATTACCACTTGAATGGCAGTACCTACTCTCTTGCGTCAGTCCTCACGACGGGTTGGTGCGCAAAACGAACCTTTGACAAAAAGCAATATTTATGTCTTCCAGTAATACCCCGTATTGCAAAATTATGCTTTTAAGATATTTCGTCACTAGGATTTTGCCACGACTTCATTAATGCATAGGATATTTGGCTTAATATAAATACCCTGTAGGAAAATGAGGTTCGGTTTCTTTCATTTGAAAATAAACATGAGTTAGATTTTTATTGGCAAGTGTCAAAGTAATTTACGTATGAATACTGCTCGCAGTTTTCTTTTTAATCTACCACTCTTGCGTTTCTGCCAATCTGACGAGTGTTTGAGACTTCGCGATGAGCTGTGCTCTTAAAGATTTAAATTTCATCCGAGTTTATAAAAACAACATGGGAAATGCTAATGAGACGCAAGATGTATTGCAATCTGTCTGCTCCGTGAGAAGTAAAAAATAATAACATATCTGGTAAGCTAATGACATAGGAGGTGATCAAACGCCACTCATAAAATATGTTTCTAGAGCAGTAAGAAGCTTTCCCGTATGTCTCTCTTTCTCTCCCGCTGTGCGTGTGTGTGTGTGTGAACAGGAGATATGAAAAGGTTTGTTAAATATTTCTTTTATTGCAAGAAATGGCATAAAAAGCAGAAATAGAGGTCTATATTTGTGCATGAACATGCTCAAGAGATTAATAAATTAATTTATTGTATTCTGTACTGAAAATTTAAAAGTTGGTGTGAGTAAATAATATTGACCAAGATCAAAATATGCTTCACGTTATTGTAGGCATCTATCAAGCAATTAATTTACTTAATTTCTGATGAAATCATTAGTATTCCTGATGCCATAATTATGATTTCATATACTTAAAATTCTTGCGGTGTTTTGTTTACTTCATGCTTACGCATAACATGTTCGGCTCAAAAATAATCATAATATATATATACACACTTAAGTGCGCATGAAAAACTGGTACACCAGTCTAATACTTGGTAGGTCCCCCACGGGCGCGCAGGACTGCAAAAATACGAGGGGGTATGGACTCCACTAGCTTCTGGAAATATGCTGTAGGCAATGCACATCATACTTCCTGCAGAGCGTTCCACAATTCGGGTGTATTCCGATGTCTCGGATTCCTGTGCTCGATGGCGTAATACATGGTGTAAATGTGTTCTATAACGTTCAGATCTGGGGACTTGGGTGGGAATGGCAACACCCCAAACTCAGACGAATGCTCCTCTAACCATAATGTGGCGTCCCGACACTTGTGTGGAGGTGCATTGTCCTGTTGGAACAGACCCAACCCACCAGCATGAATGCAGGACATGAACGAGTGTACCTCGTCAGAAAGGATGCGCGCATAGCGTTGGCCGGTCACATCCGTTTGCAGACGTACCAGGGGTCCCAGTGAAGTCCAGCTAAACACACCCCATACCATTACGGACCCCCACCACCCGGTACAGTTCCCTGTTGACAGGCGGATCCATGGCTTCATGGCGTTTGCGCCGCACACGAATCCTTCTATCTGCCCGATACAGTTGGAAACGCGACTCGTCAGACCAGGCTACTTGTTTCCAGTCATCAAGTGTCCAGTGGCGGTGTTGCAGTGCCCAAGCGAGGAGCATAGCTCTGTGCCGTGCACCCATCAAGGGGACTCGAGTTGGGCGTCGGCTCCCAAAGCCCATATCGTGCAGGTTACGTTGCACAGTCCGGACGCTGATGCTAGTTGAGGCTCCAGCATTGAAGTCCGATTATACCTGCGAGAGCGTTGCACTCCTATCGCGTGAAACGATTATTGACAGACGAGGATGATCACGTTCACCCAATGCCATTTTACGGCATCATTGGTATCGTAGGTTGGAGGTTTTGCCGGAATTCTTGTAGTCACGGTACACCCTTGCAATGGTCTTCCTTGAAAATCCGAACTTCGTTTCTACCTCCGAAATACTATGGCCCATCTCACGAACGCTAACTATGACACAGCGTTGAAAATCGCTTAAATCGTTATTACTTGTCATTCTAATGCCGAAAACAGCTCTGACAGCTGGGATGTCTATCGCTTTATATACGCAGTTGCGGACGCAACCGAGGAAGTGCACAGGTGACGTTGCTATGTATTTTGCATAAGCTCGTCTGTACCAGTTTTTTCTGGCACTTCAGTGTATATATACACGGTGGAGTCACATTATTGTGACCACAACCTAACATCCCGAGTTAACGCCGGGTGCAGCGCGGACAGCAGCTAGACGCGCTGGGAGTGACTCAATAAGGTTCTGGAAGGTGTTCACAGGTATGTGGAGCCATGCTGACTGTAGTGCATCTGACAGCTGCTGAAGCGTGTGTGGTGGAGGATCCATAGAGCGAACAACACGATAGAAGTGGTCCCAAAGATGATCAATCGGGTTTAAGTCTGGGTAATTATGGGGTCAGGGAAGTACTTTGAAGTCTCCGTCGTGCTTTTCCAACCATTCTTCGACATTTCCGGCTGTGTGACATGTCGCATTGTCGTTGTGGAAGATCCCATCCCCCCAGGGAAGACAATCAGCATGTATGGGTTTACGGGGTCTGCAAGGATGGATTCATAACGAAATTGGTCCATAGTGCCTTCCACAGGTATGGTTGCACCCAGAGATTGCCACAAAAACAATTCCCAGACCATAAAGCTGCCCCCACCAGCTTGCGTTCTTCGAGAAATGGTTGAAGAGTGTTTGTTCTACGATGTTTCTCGTCTTATACGCCAACGTCTATTCGTTCGATGAAGCAGAAAGCGTGACTCATCGGAGAAGGCAATCCTTTGCCAATCAGTGGAGATCTAATTCCGATACTGCCGTGCAAATATAAGCCCGTTCTGCCGTTACACTGTAGTTAGCATAGGTGCAGTGACTGTCCGTCTGCATCGGAGCAAATACGCAGCAGAGTTCGCTGAACTGTCGTTTTAGGTACACTTCCGGTAGCCCCGCTGTTTCATTCGGCTAGTGAGTTGATCCACTGTAGCATGTCGATCGACCCTCACGCACCTTCGAAGCCGATGTTCACCTATCACATCAATGGCACATGGTGCTCCGCAGTTTCTACACCGCTTATTCGCAATGGTACCATTTCTCCTATCACGATACTCTTTAACCACAGCAGCACGCGAACAGTTCACAAACTGCGCTGTTTGAAAAAATACTGCCACCCTTGGCCCGAAATCTGATAATCATCCCTTTTTGAAAATCTGATGAATCGCTCCTTTTATCCATGAGAACAAGTAGCGATATGATTTTAGTATGCCTACAGTACACCTTAGGCCAGCTCACGTATCGTGAGCTTGCTTAGAGGTATGCCTACAGCACACATCCAAGCCAGCTCACGACACGTGCCTTCTTTCATTGACTACGATCTGTTGACGTCAAAAGTAAGAGGAAGTCACAATAATGTTTTTTTTTTCATTTTGAGCGGAGGTTTAACGACAATAATGTGACTTAACTGGGTATGTACACTGCTGTGCAAAAATTAAGGAAGAAGAGGAGATATTAGCATAACAGCGGAACGAGCAGGCAGAACGGACCGAAAGACCACTCAGGAGATAGACTAGGGTCCGGTACGATAGGGCATGCGTTTATATGCAGCATGACGTAAGGGGGTGGGGAGTGTCGGAAGGGTATAAAGCACTCGAGCGGTGTACGCTCAGCAATTCGGTGAAAGCTTTTGCACGGTGTTCATCGGTTTGAACGACGTCGAGTAGCTGCCGCCGTGTCATATGGCCAACAGGCAATCCTCTAGACGACATCTGAATGACTTTACCCGAGGTCGCGTCATTGGGAAGTTGGAAGAAAGTCGAAGTCTGACTAGTGTCGCCGAGGAGTTCGGGATCGCTAACAGCATTGTTTCATAAGCTTGGAGAGCATTTCAAACGAGAGGAACAGCTGTGCGAGAGTTTATCAGTCGTCGTCCACGAGCAACCACGGCGGCGGACGACCGGTATATTGTCCTACAAGCAAGAGGCGAGAAGTGACAGACGGCAGACATCGGGAGAAATCGCAAGGCCCATGCAACACACAACTGGACGTCCGTTATCGCGTTTTACCGTGGCCAGGAGTCTTCACAAAGGTGGTCTATTTGCACGATGGCGAGTACGGTGTATCCCGTTAACACCTGCTCATCGGAGACAGCGGTTTCTGTGGTGCCAGGAACACAAGAACTGGACACATCAGCAAGGGGGTCGAGTTCTCTTTAGGAATCAGATACTATTTAGCCTGATCAGCGATTCTGGACGTATACACATCTGGAGAGAGCAGGGAGCACGCAATCACACCTCCAACATCATCGAATGGAACCGGTTTGGATGTGGCGGAGTTCTCGTTTGGGGAGGTATCATGCTTGGTAGCCGTACTGACCTCCACGTCTTCCAAGGAGGTTCAGTCACTGGTGACCGCTATTGTACCGAGGTTCTCCTGCCTCACGTGCGTCCGTTTAGAGGTGCTGTGGGTCTTAAGTTCCTCTTCATGGACGACAACGCTACACCTCATCGTACAGTGGCTGTCGCAGAGCTGTTGGAGAGTAAAGATTTTCATCGCAAAGATTATCGCAAGGTCCCCTAGCCTAAATTCAATCGAACACGTGTAGGATCTTCTCGTGAGACGCTTGGCAGCACGTCACCAGCCGTCAGCAACGATTCCGCAGCTGCGATTGGCGCTACAAGAGGACTGGGCGGCGATGCCTCAACATCTCCTTGACAACCTCGTCCTGAGCATGGACAGACGTTGTAAATCCTGCAACGCAATCAGGGGTGATTATATCCCCTACTAAAGACTGGATTTTTCTTGCCAGCCGCCTGTCACATGGACGTTTCTGTCTTTTGTCCAGTTGTGCTTGAAGCTACCTTTTCAACAAAGTGCCTTTGTATCCTTTGGATTCCTTGTTTGAACGGTTTTTCTCACTTGTCCCACATTCTTACATCTTGGGGATCTTATTGTATGATTTGAGTCGATGTGGAGCACTTCTGCACGACGTTACATTCGAAAAACCGTCTCGTTCTTAATTTTTCCACGCCAGTGTATATGTATGTATATGGAGCAGTAAACGCGGTCACGTGGGGCACGTTTAATGGAAAACAAGGGTGTCAGCCAAAATCAAGGGAAAAAACAACATAGGTTGGGAATATGACAATGATAGAGTCATAAATGTTAACAGTATGATAAAGAGACAAGTGCGATGGGTTAGAGTCTACCACGATATTGACAAAATGTGGAAAACTACAAAAAATTATCTATGAAAAATTAAAATGCACGGTACGACGTGAAATAACAACAAACGTGTTGCAGAGAGTGACACATAACAAACGATATCAATGTACAGGCACTTAACAAAATGAACTCATACAGAATGTAGCGGTAAGGACTCTAACCCAGAGCTGCATCGAAAAATGCAGCCCTAGAGTCAGGAGTACCTACCTGGCAGATGGGTTACCACCAATAGTCACAAGATATGCGAACACCGATGATTTTGCGAACGGATTCAGGCACACTTCCGGTAGCCCCGCTTGAACGTATTCGCCAACCCCTGGTATTCAGGGAACTAAGAGTCAGCAACCTCGCGTGGAAGAGTTGTAACACAGAGACGACTCAGAGAGTTTTTTGAGACGTCTCAAATGTGAGAGACAGGTGCAGACGAAAGCAGAGCATCACTGATGAGAACTGAGGTACGAATGAAAATGGCAGATATATTTTTCGAAATGACAAGCAGCAGCTTGAATGTCCAAGTCAAACGACTCGCTAAAAGTCGTTGAAAAAATCTGTGCATTCGTGCCCGGAGAAAGAAAGTGAAGAAGTTGTTTACGGGACAACGGCCCGGGAACCAGAGGAATTGATCCACCGTAATTTCAATGTGGGCAACACCCATACAGCACAAAACGTTTCAGATATGTATCAATAATGTTACAATCTCTCATTTTCGTTACACTTTCAGAGATATCTTACAATTACGTTTCAGCAACATCTATTTTGGAACATAACTCTTTGTACAACAAGGTGACGTTAAAAATAGCATTCACCGATACTACTGCTTTATAGTTTCCATTGTACATAATTGTTACCTTGGTGTTACATTCAGGCGATATTTAAGATTTTTGGTTTTGCAACGGCGTGGATGCGCATGCGCATTTATGCCATTTCACCTAAGTACTGTCGTAGTCGTATTTCGACGTGCTACTGGGATATTCTTTGGTGATACTGTCGTACTCGAGTTAACTAGTTAGTTGATTTAATATTTCATCCTTTTTTTGTGATTCAAGATCATCTGAAAGTAAGTAATTGTTTACATTATTATAACTTTTTAATTCTAAAACGCATTTTATAAAATCTAAGTAGATGGCTGTGTTATTGTATTAATGTACTGTACTTGCATGTTTCTTTTACCTGAAGCTCAGAAATTTCATATTGGTAGGTATTTAGAGAAATGGCGAATTTGATTTTCTTTCTTTTTTTTTTTTTTTTTTTTGCTGAAATGTAGTCTATTCTCCTTTAATAGAAATTCGAAACCCTTCTTTTGGGGCCGATTTTTATTTCTTTTGTTAT
The DNA here is from genome assembly GCA_039090855.1 of Macrothele yani. Lineage (NCBI taxonomy): Eukaryota > Metazoa > Arthropoda > Arachnida > Araneae > Macrothelidae > Macrothele > Macrothele yani. The sequence continues at coordinate 154,117,786 of CM077030.1, forward strand.
CAAACGCCGCCACCGTTGTTATCAAACGGACTGCGTTGAACCTGTGAAAACGTAAACAACTCGTAATACGACTGTTGTTGCTTTTGAAACAGCTGTCGAGTGTAACATCTTTTATTGTGATTTTACAAAGTTTATTAAAAGTACAATGTTCAACGTAGTAAGAACGTAACAGTAATATGACGATGCCACAAATATCTTTCAAATACGTAATAGTAATGTAACGAAGTTTCAAATATCTTTCAAATACGTTAGTAATGTAACGAAGGTACAAATATCTTTCAAATACGTAATAGTAATGTAACGAAGTTGCAAAGATCTTTCAAACACGTAATAGTAATGTAACAAAATTACAAATATCTTTTAAATACGTAATAGTTATGTAACGAAGTTGCAAATATCTTTCAAATACATAATAGTAATGTAACAAAGTTACAAATATCTTTCAAATACGTAATAGTAATGTAACAAAATTACAAATATCTTTTAAATACGTAATAGTTATGTAACGAAGTTGCAAAGATCTTTCAAATACGTAATAGTAATGTAACAAAATTACAAATATCTTTTAAATACGTAATAGTTATGTAACGAAGTTACAAATATCTTTCAAATACATAATACTAATGTAACAAAGTTACAAATATCTTTCAAATACGTAATAGTAATGTAACAAAGTTACAAATATCTTTCAAATACGTAATAGTAATGTAACGAAGTTACAAATATCTTTCAAATACGTTACAGTAACATGAAGTTGGTATGTTGAAGTTACAAAAACCTTTCACTGTAACGTATCTGTTATGTTTCAAAGTTATTAACGTTTAAGGACAGTTTGACGCAACCGTAATGTTTCTGAAGCATTACTATTACATTGCGCAACATATCTGAAAAGTTTCAATGTTTCAGTGCTACGTACTTGTAACATATAAGAAATATTCTGTGCTGTGTGGGCAGTGATGGCCGGAGTCTCTGACGCTGGGTTGGAGCGAGAGCGTAGCATCACAGCACGTTGGGCAGCTGGAATCGTAGAGGTATCTGGGAGAGTTGAACTAGCGGAGGTAACCGTAGGAGGCGAACGGGATAGTTGACGTACCTTCTTCTGTTTGGCAGATTTCCTTAAAGAAACAGACTTGTTAGATGAGGAAGCAGCTGGCGACATATCCATCTGCTGATGAGGGACGGTCTAAGATTCGCAGGGATAGAGAACACATTGCGCAGAAGGCTCCTCAGCGTGAGAGTCGGACTTGTGAGAAAGGGAGAAGGCTCGACAAGACGCGACGAAAATAACCAGGTATTGTTTTTGTTTGTGATACCCAAATATGAAAGCATGTTTCACGAACATTACAACAATACACAAGAAAGATGACACCGAATTTTCGGGTGTAATAAGCACGTCTTTTGAATCCGTTCTGAGGCAAATGAAATTTATCAAAGCTTTTCAAAGTCAATGGAACCGGTATGGAAAACAATAGTATCTGACTGAAGAAAGAAGTTTTTCAATCTTGTTTTTAAACCCTCAGATATAAGGAATCGTGAGCTTCAATCTTGTTTTTAAACCCTCAGTAAACGGAATCGTGAGCTTACGCCCTCTAGTTGCAGACTTGGTTGTTAAGAAAAACATGAATTTATATAAGAAACATTCCGCACCGGAAACTTTCTCCAACACAGAAATAATTTTTCAAATCGGACTCTTAGAAACTGAGATGTCGACAAAAATAAGATTTGACTTTACGTCTCCTGGTGGGTAAACCATGCATTATTTTAGGAAGAAAGTATTCTCAAAAGGTTTATCCATATGAGCGGCATCGATCCAAGAAAAAAACAATTTAGTCGAGTTTTCAGGAGCCCAGATTTTGCTACAAATATATCAGAAACAGAAATTAACACTTATGCCCCCTGGTGGCTAAACCATTCTTTACCAAACATTAGAAATTATGAGAAAAATATTTTCCATCAGGTCTTGCATGCGATACACGAATAATTTTTCAAATCGGAGCTTTAGGAGCAGAAATAATGCAGAAAACGCAATACATCTTTGTGCCCCCTAGTGGAAAGTCTATGATTTACTTGAAAATTTTGAATTTATAGGAAAACATTTCGCATCAGAAACACTATCCAACAAAGAAAGAATTTTTCAAATCAGACTCTTAGAAGTAGAGATATTGACAAAAATAAAATATACATCTACGTCCCCTGTCATAAAAACCATGCGTTATTTCAAGAAAAAAATGTTTCTAAAAGGTTTGTCGACATGAGTAGTATCGGTCAACAAAAGACTGTTTTTTCAATCGAGATTTTAAAACCTCATATATTGCTGCAAATACATCTGAAGCGGAAATTGCCGCACCGGTGGCGCAGTGGTCTAAGGCGCTGGCCTCTGATCATTCGTCCGTAAGGGGTCCGGGTTCAAATCCCGGTCAGGCATGGATGTTGTGTTTGTCTTACGGCGCTGGCTCTCTCCCTTCCCTGGAACCAGTGACCCTAAATTAGGGACGGGCGACTGCTTATAGCCCATTGAGTTGCTCACGGTGGTCGTTAAACCTCCAATCAAAAAAAAAAAAAAAAAAAAGAAGAAGCGGAAATTAAGACTTACGCCACCTGGTGGCCAAACCATTTTTTACAAAAATTAGAAATTATGTGCAAAGGATTTCCCATCAGGAGCTGTATCCGGTGCAGAAATAATTTTTCAAATCGGAGATTTAGAAACAGAGATGTAGGGGAAACGCAATTTACAAGTACGCCCCCTAGCAAAAGTCTATGAATTACTTCAAAATTTTGAAATTATGTGAAAAACATGTCACACTGAAAACACTATCCAACAAAGAAGGAATTTTTAAAATCGGACTCTAGAAGTAGAGATATTGACAAAAATGAGATATACATCTACGCCCCCTGGCGAAGAAACTGTGGAATATTTTAAGAGGAAAATATTCCGAAAAGGTTTATCGATGTGAGTGGCATCAGTACGAGAAAGATTTTTTCAATCGATATTTTAGAAGCTCAGATGTTGTGACAAATACATCAGAAGCAAAAATTAACCCTTACGCCCCTTGGTGGCCAAAGTAATTTTTTACCAAAAATTAGAAATTATGTGCAAAAGATTTTCCATCAGGAGGTGTTACCGCTGAAGAAAATTTTTTCAAATCGGAGCTTTAGAAGAAGAGTTATTGGGGAAAATGTAATTTACTTTTACGCCCCCTAGAGGGAAATCTATGCGTAATTTGGGAAAGTAACTATATCTAAAATACTCTTTGAAAGAAATGGAATCGACAGATAGAAGAATTTTTTCAATCGGATGTTGGAAAGCGAATATGTGGAATAAAACGTATTTTTGAATTCGACATCATCCGCATTTACGCCTTCTAGCGGCGAAATCGTACATCGTAAAAGAAGACGAAATAAAGGATCATCATTCGCATATTTCAAGCTTCCCAATGCATAAAGAATTTTTCAAATAGGATAATTAGTTCCAATGATATCGTGTGTACAGACGGAAGGATGGACGGACAAATCGGTAACATAAGCACGATCTTTTTTTACAAACGACGTGCTAAAACAAGATACTATGCCATTCAGTTGTTGCGTTATACGCTGCCATAATTCGGAGTCTCCATTCACGAAACATCTGCCCGGAAACACGAAAAGCTAAGCGTGACGACACAAATATTTCTTTCTCAGTTGGTGCTATGGTGATGACGTCACATAATTATATCCGGGAAACTGTTTCCATTCACTGAACACCCGAACAGAAACACGACAGCTGAGCGTGTAGTCACAAATATTTATTTCTCAGGTGCTGCTAAGGTGATGATGTTTCGCAGTTTAATCCGGAAAGCAGTTTCCATGTATTTTTCATCACTTGCACAAAAACACGAACATGCTGTCTCAAATATTTCTTTTATAATTAACACAGATATTTAACGTGGACCAGGAACATCAAACAAAGATCTTCGCTCCTTCCACGTTTATAAGTAAGTCACAGAAAAAATTCTCATTGGCCGCTACCGGGAGTCGAACCCAGGGTCTTCCAGTTAGGCGCCGGATATGCTTCCGCTACACCACAGCGGCCTCGAATTCCTCCAGACTGACACACGCTAACTGCCAAGCCAATTTGGCAGGTTGCTTCTATACACGAAGAATTTTTACATATATACACGAAGAATTTTTCAAATCGATACACGGAGAATTTTTCAAATCGGAGCTTTAGGAGCAGAAATAACGCAGAAAACGCAATATACCTTTGTGCTCCCTAGTGGAAAGTCTATGATTTACTTGAAAATTTCGAATTTATAGGAAAAACATTTCGCATCGGAAACACTATCCAACAAAGAAGGCATTTTTCAAATCAGACTCTTAGAAGTAGAGATATTGTGCGGGGTTCCAAGAAGCAACCTGCCAAATTGGCTTGGCAGTTTGCGCGTGTGAGTCTGTAGGAACTTGAGGCCGCTGTTATATAGCGGAAGCATATCCGGCGCGTAACTGGAAGACACTGGGTTCGACTCCCGGTGGCGGCCAATGAGAATTTTTCCGTGACTCACTTATAAACGAGGAAAGAGCGAAGATCTTTGTTTGATATTTCTTTTATACTGTAGTTGTTGCTATGGTGATGACTTTTACCCTGCGCCGCTAAAGTGGGACAACGTTCACACATTCAGACAAAATAATTATATCGTTTGTGACTCTAAGTAGGGATATTGATTTCTAACAAGCAGTTCGGAAAGTATCTCTAATTTGAAAAAAACAACTAATTTTTGTGATATGTTTTTTATTTTGATGGTAACGTATTAAAAAAAAATAAAAAATTCATGGAAAAATGGCATTAAAGAATTTAATCAAATATCAAATTTTATACTTCGTATATTACACAACAAACTAATTCAGTCGCAACTTAGAATTCAAGAGCGTTTGAGAATTTTCGGAGTAGTGTTAAAGAGATATTTACCCGGCCAAACCAAGGAACTTAATTTGGAAACCCATATTGCTTCAACTGCTGATACACTACGCGAAGATCTGGTTAATCCAAAGGCAGAAAACAAAGAGAGAATTTTCTCAATGCAATGGCGCTGAATGAATAACAAAGGATTAAAGATATCGGAGTACAACACACGTCAAAATTGCCAGCTTAAATGAGTTATGAATAAGCCTGTTATCACGAAGAAGGCTCGTGGATTCGTCGAAATCATATTTAATGTGAAGAAAATTATGGTGCATCTTGGAGAATAGTCAGCCTGTAAGTTATACCAAACCTATTTTTTTGCATCTACAGGGGGCTTTATCCTGAAAGACTAATTTAATTTAGCTTTGTTCCATGATATTACGCGAGAGATTCTCTAAAAACAAAAACCTTTGTCGTAGAGTTCTCATATTCCTCACTTTTATAAATAATGTTGCCAGTTCGCTCTTTCCGAATGTTTTTAAATCAATTATAAAAATTCTCCAAAAGTGAGAACAAAGTCCCGACTTGAATTTTACATTTTGAACTTATCTCTGTGCACCATTTAAAATTTAATTATGTATTATCTTTATTATTATATTTATTTGATAATTTACGTTAATAATATAAAAAGAACTGAGGGTGATTCAATTGTTTCCAGTCCCATTGCTTCTGTATGTACGCGTAATAATGCTTCAGTGATATACTTAGATCAAGGGATGTGACGTAAACTTTAATGTAACTATCCTTTTATTTCAAAAATTCTCAAAACCTTTAATGTTTAAGTAATTTTTAAACACATAAACAAAATAAACTTTTTAGGATCAAAGGACAGAAGACAAAAACTTGTGAGGAATTTATGAAATTCCATGTGAATATGGCGCTTCCTATATAGGACAGACCGGTAGAGCCTTGCGTTTTCGATTAAAGAAGCACAAGACCTACATTCGGAACTGTGACCTAAAGAAGCCATCGATGGCTAAAGACTGTTACGAAAAGGACCATAAATTTCTCTTTCGAAGAAGCAAAACTAATTGACAAGCCAGATTCAACCACCAAACTTGATATTTTGGAAGCTATCGATATATATCAGAAGTCTTCGCAAATAGTTAATGACATGGCATCCACCCCGTTTCTATCAAGCGCGTGGGAGCAACTAACCAAAACCCGTGACTGTAAACATTTATGATTTCATATTTGAATATTTACGTGCCATTCGTCCTGATGAAGCTAGGTAAATACCCAGCGAAACCATGATCGACTTGAAAAACTAATATTTGTGACAAACCACTTTGTATTCTTTTAATACATATCTTTTTTAGTTTCTCTCTCTGTGTACATTTGTGTTCGTTCTCTTTAGCAATTTTCAAACTTAACGTGATATCTTCTCTCACGCAAGAGTATGGTTGGCAACACTTTAAGATCAAAACGAATAATGTGTATATCTGAAATAGGAACTAAACGAATGTTTTGAAAAGCATGAGTTGTATGTTGTTGGTAGAAGTTAAGGCTATTTGTAAACGCGACGTTGTTTAGTTAAAGAAGCGTCGATTGAAAGGCTGCGTGTTGTGCTGATATTTATATAGCTATCGTTAAAAGTTCTAGCATTTAACATTGTTTAATTTTGACGTTATAACGAAGTAAATTTCTCCATCATTTTTGGTCTACGCCGGGATTCGAACCCGAGTCCGCTTATTCCGGAACAAGTCGCTCTACCAACTGAGCTACGCAGACGTTCATTCTGATTGCTATCTGCCTTTATGTCGTGTGCTGGCAGGTACGTCACATCTCTCCCCTCCCCAAAAGAGGGCCGGGGGCATGGCCCACGGGTCAGCCGTGATCATGAATCGTTGCAGGCAGCCATCCACTGTAGACCGTGCACTTGAGAACTCCCAGTCAATCTGGTGTGTGGAATGCAACGTCACACACATTTATTTTTCGAAGCGCTGGAGAAGGGATTCTCTTATTTTTCCTATCTCGCGGTGTGGAAATAACATCACACCATTGCGAGATTTTGAACCGTCGGGTCATCCGGATAGTTCGGGCACCATTATAATGAAGTAAATTTCTCCGTCATTTTTGGTCTACGCCGGGATTCGAACCCGAGTCCGCTTATTCCGGAACAAGTCGCTCTACCAACTGAGCTACGCAGACGTTCATTCTGATTGCTATCTGCCTTTATGTCGTGTGCGTCCTGCTGGCAGGTACGTCACAACGTTTACTACCAATCGGATAAGTTTGACGATTAAGTGTTCTGTTCTGTTGGAATGCCACTGTTTAAGTTTATATTATGAGCATCCTGAAGTAAGAAAAACTACAACTACGTTTTTTAAATGAACACTCTTAAAGACGTGTATCATCTTTCTATATTCTGTTGCTCACGTTTAAGTTAATTACAGCCCATGGTGGTGCATAAAATGTGAGAACTACTATATATAATTCAGTTTTAATGTTCAACAAATATACTACTTACATACAATGCTTCTTCACTGCCATTTACCAAACACCTCGAGTTCCACTGTAAGAACTGCATGCGCTTAGTAGTAATCCCACAAGAATTTGTTTTTAGGCCTATCACTCGTAGTCTTCTGTCGAGGCCAGTTGTAACTTGTAAGCACTGTGAAGCAAAGTTCCTTACTATGAATTGCTGTTTCCTTCTGTTGTAACAAATGGAATTCTTGAGGATTAGGACCTGTATCATCAAGTCAACAGCGGTACCAGTTTATAATTTCGGTTCAGTGGGGACGTGGGGTTAAAGTTGTCAACCTTCCCAACACAAGTATCCTTGATGCGAAATATAGACTGAACAAGAAAGTATAATACATAAGTTGATTATAGAGTCTCTATGTGCACTATACACATCGACCACGCGCTGCTATCTATTGTATACCTATATCTCGTGGGGGGGGGTCTAGCAGTAATCCAATGTAAGTCCTCTTTTATAGGCCTATCACTTCCAGTCTTGTGTCGAAGCTAACTGTAACCTGTAGGGCATTGTGAAGTAAAATTCCTCACTATGAGTTGTTATATCCTATTGTAACAAATATTCACGAGGCCAGAACTTGTATCATTAAATTAGCACCAGCACTAGTTTACATACTCAGTTCAGGAGGAGGGGGGGGTTGAAATCGTCAATTGACAAAACATAAGTATATTTGATGCGAAATACCAACTGAACAAGAACACATAAAATTAAATTAAAGTCTCTATGTACAGTACGTAGACGCGCATTTCACCAGGTTTGCCCCTGGCGTTTACAACGGGAATGTTGATCTCATGTCCAAGTTCAATTCACTGAAAATCATGTGTCTTAGTGCGCATGGGTATCGATGTAACATAGTCTTTAATGCCATCTAGTGTTGAACCAAGTTGTTCTGATGTTCGTCAGCGATTATTTTAATTTTTATTTTATTTTCAGTTTCAATAAGGTGCCTTCATGCGTATGATAATTCACATGGACTATTCTCTTTGCAGTTAAACGGTCTTGTTCTGTGTATAATAACTGCTTTTGCAATCTGGGTTGCTTTTACATTATTCTCTTGGTTGATTATTTTAGTTTCTTCCATATAGGGAGTGTAGACGTTCTTCAAACAATAGTCTACGAGTGCTGCTTTGTTTTCTTTTTTATTCCAATTGTTCTTATATTAATTAATTCTTGTCTTTATATTACATTTTGTGCTACCTAGATATTGGCTAACTATCGTTTTTCGATCATCTTTAATTGGTAAACACCTGCTTTTTGTAAGAATGGTGTTTTTTCATTGTAATTGTCTAAAGAGCTCCCTATATCACATCATTTTATTACGAAACTCAATTCAAATTTCTTACAAGTTTTCTTCAAAAGGTTGTTAATTTCTGGAACATATGATAATGTGCCACAGTAGTTAAATTTTTGTTGTTGCGATATATTATTTTGTTGAATGTTTTTTGGATTACGTCTTTTGATCATATTTTTTATTTTCGTGACGTCATAACTATAATATATTGCTGTGTGTTTTATCAAATTTGTTTCTTTATTTAACGTTTCTTCATTTGATCTGAAGAAAACTTGTAAACAACTTGAATTGAGTTTTGGAGCAAAAACCAGAGATATAAGGAGCTCTTTAGTCAACTACAATGAAAAAACACCAATCTTACAAAAAATTGGCGTTTACTCAATACCAAAATAAAGATAATCGAAATAAGATAGTTAGTCAATATGTTGGTAGCATAAAACGCAATATTAAGACAAGAATTAATGAACATAAGAAGAATTGGAATAAAAAGGAAACAAAACAGCACTCGTAGACTGTTGTTTGAAGAACGACTGCACCCCACGTTGGGAAGAAACGAAAATAATCAACCAAAATAATAATGTAAAATCAACCCAGATTGCAGAAGCAGTTATCATACATAAAACAGGACCGTTTAACTGCAATAACAATAGTCCATGTGAATTATACGCATGAAGGCACCTATTGAAACTGAAAATAAAATAAAAAATAACAATGCGTACAGACAAACATCAGAACAACTTGGTTCAACACTAGACGGCATTAAAGACTATGTAACACCAAAGCCCATGTGCACTAAGGCACATGATTTTCAGTGAATCGGATTTTGACATGAGATGAACATTCCCGTTGAAAACGCCAGGGACAAACCTGGTGAAACGCGCGTCCGGATATATCATGAGATATGGACATATGGTGGATATGGTGGATGTGCATATATATAGTGTACATAGAGATTTTATTTTAACCTTTGTATTATGTGTTCTTATTCAGTTGGTATTTCGCATCAAATATACTTATGTTTTCTCAATTGAAGATTTCAACCCCCCCCCCCTTCGCCCTCCTGAACTGAGTCTGTAAACTAGTACTGGTGCTGATTTAATGATACAAGTTCTGGCCCTCATGAATATTTGTTACAATAGAAGGACATAACCCATAGTGAGGGATTTTACTTCACAGTGTCCTACAGGTTACAGTTGGCTTCGACACAAGACTCGAAGTGATTGGCCCATAAATACATTTACGTTGGATTACCGCTAGACCACACATTACGAGAAGGAAGGAAGCAACAGAAGGAAACAACAATTCATAGTAAGGAACTTTGCTTCACAGTGCTTACAAGTTACAACTGACCTCGACACAAGACCGGAAGTGATAGGCCTAAAAACAAATTCTCGTGGGATTACTACTAAGCGCATGCAATTCTTACAATGGAACTCGAGGTGTTTGGTAAATGACAGTGAAGAAGCATTGTATGTAAGTTGTATATTTGTTGAACATTAAAACTGAATTGTATATTGTAGTTCTCACATTTTATGCACCATGGGCTGTAATTAACTTAAACGTGAGCAACAGAATATAGAAAGATGACACACGTCTTTAAGAGTACTGTTTAAGTATCTTGTTGACAGCAATAAATGAATGGCTGTAAGTAATACTTCTTGAACTTTATTTGAATGACTCTTGTTTCACTGTGGGTGAATCTTTGAGAATTGATTTATGTAGTGTTCAGTAAATCAGCTACACACAAACGCTACAGGGGATGTAACACAGTTAGTCTTTCGGCATCTGAGTTGCTGACAGGACCGTGTTTTCGAAGCGAATTATGCACGCAGGTCTCGCTGGTTCAAATTAAGTGACCGTGTTGCAAATTGTGAACATCGACCTTGTTAAAAAGAAAAAAACACTGACTTTGTCAGCACAAACATACACTGACGGAAAAAAAATCCCAACACCAAGAAGGGGTTGTGTTAGATAACCGACAGTTAGTAGGCGGTGAGAGTACATCTGTAAGATGACGTCTATGCAAATTTCGCGCTCGGCGCATACGTGTGGCGCTAGTAGCGCCCCTCGGAACATGCAAAGCAGGTTTGCTGTAAATACGCGCTGTAACATTCATGAGCGTTAGTTATCGTTCAGATTCGACGTAGGGTGTTGATGTTAGTCAAAAATGCCTTTACGAAGACGAAGAAGCCATTATCAACAGCTCACGGAGTTTGAACGAGGTCGTGTAATAGGGCTACGCGAAGGTGGATTTTCTTTCCCCAATATTGCAGAACGACTTGGCAGGAATGTAGCCCCTCTGCATGATTGTTGGCAGCGGTGGTCAAGGGAAGGTACTGCCACAAGAAGACCGGGTTCCGGCCTGCCACGTGGCACTACTGAGAGGGCAGACCGCCGTGTACGACGTATGGCCGTGGCGCATCGTACCACGTCTGCGGCAGCAATTCGAGCTGCAGTTGCCACCACAGTGACAACGAACTGTTACAAATCGGTTACTTGAAGGACAGCTCCGAGCCAGACGCCCTGTAGCGTGCATTCCACTTACTCCAAACCACTGCCGTTTGCAACGTCATTAGTGTCAAGCTAGAGCTCATTAGAGGACGGAGTGGAGATATGTTGTGTTTTTAATGAAAGCCGGTTCTGCCTGGGTGCCAGTGATGGCCGTGTGTTGGTTAGAAGGAGGCCAGGTGAGCGCCTGCAACCAACCTGTCTGCGGCCGAGACACACTGGACCTACACCTGGAGTTATGGTCTGGGGAGCAATTTCCTATGACAGCAGGAGCACTCTCGTGGTTATCCTACGCACCCTGACGGCACAGTTGCACGTCGGTCTGGTGATTCAACCTGTTGTGCTGCCATTCATGAACAGCATTCCAGGGGGGGGGGTTCCAACAGGTTAACGCTCTCCCGCATACCGCTGTTGTAACCCAACATGCTCTCCAGAGTGTCGACATGTTGCCGTGGTCTGCTAGATCACCAGATCTTTCACCTATCGAGCACGTATGGGACATCATTGGACGACAACTCCAGCGTCACCCCCAACCAGCATTAACCGTCCCTGTATTGACAGACCAAGTGGTGCAACAGGCATGGAACTCCATCCCACAAACTGACTTCCAGCACCTGTACGACACAATGCATGAACGTTTGCGTGCTTGCATTCAACATTCTGGCGATTACATCGGTTATTAATGTACCAGCATTTCACATTTAAAATGGCTCTTCTCGCGCTTACAATAAGCTGTGATCTTGAAACCTTAATCGGTTAAATATGTTACCTATACGAATGTATTGCCGCCATTTCATTCCTCTACAACTATATTTTCGTGGTGTTGGGATTTTTTTCCGTCAGTGTATATCTTAAAAAAATAATGTTGTTCGGATGATGGATGGCATTTTGCGTAAATATTGATGGAATCAGATAAAGAGGGAGTTATTGACAGAGCACACAGGAAGAAGAATGATCCCCATGGTCTTGAACATCCGATGCAGTAAGCAACAATTTAGAAAAGTGAGCAAAAATTGAGGCGGGATTTGGTAGAAGACCCACGGAGATGACATTATAATGCGGACTTTTTATGTAGCGTAGTCCCCTCTGCAAGTTTGAGATGAAGAAACATCCTCTGCGGTGCCTGTTCCTTGGTAGTATTGCTAGTAGAATTAGCATGTTTTATATTTTTTAGTGAAAGGCCATAGCAACGGGTACCGGGACCGACGATGCAATATCCTTTAATAGTGGATAACGACAAAGTCTTAACTGCAGTCATAGCCGCCGTAGGAATATTCTGAAACGGGGCCGCATACTAACAAATAAGTACTGCAGAAGCTGGTTGGGTGTGCTTAAAACCTGTCTGACACAGCAAATTTGGAAACTGTAGAAGGATCTCTGTTTGGAACTTCGTTTGTTTTCTAGTGTTCGTGGAATTCTACAAGGTAAAACGTCAGTACCTTCCCACTGTCGATTTTCTTTGACCCTCTGACCGGTTTGAACGCCTCTAATGCGTTTAAGGTCCTGTTTGAACGCGTCTAATGCGTTGAAGATCCAAATCGAACGCGTCTAATGTGTTGAAATTCCTGTTTAAGCTGGTCTTATGCGTTCAAGACCATGTTTCCAGACAATAAGCCATATGATGTATCCAAGGGAACTTACAACAGCCCTGTAGGGTGCGTGTCAATGATGTTTACTGTGCATCAGTCACAAAACATTGCACACCTCGCTGACGGAAGATTAAGACGAAATGAGCAAAATACACTGGTGTGCAAAAATTAAGGACGAAGAGGAGAAATTAGTATAACAGCGGAACGAGCAGGCAGAACGGACCGAAAGACCACTCAGGAAATAGACTAGGTTCCGCTACGGCAGGGCATGCGCATATATGCAGCATGACGTAAGGGGAAGGAGTGTCGTAAGGGTATAAAGTACATGGGCGGTGTACGCTCAGCAATTCAGTGAAAGCTATTGCATGCTGTACATCGGTTTGAACGACGTCGAGTTGTTCCCACAGTGTGATATGGCCAACAGGCAATCCAGTAGACGACATCTGGATGACTTTAACCGAGGTCGCGTCATTGGGAAGTTGGAAGAAAGTCGAAGTGTGACTAGTGTGGCCGAGGAGTTCGGGATCGCTCACAGCATCGTTTCACGAGCTTGGAGAGCATTTCAAACGACAGGAACCACTGTCCGAGAGTTTAGTAGTGGTCGTCCACGAGCAACCACGACGGCGGACGACAGGTATACTATCCTACAGGCGAGAAGAGACAGACGGCAGACAGTGGAAGAAATCGCAAGGCTTATGCAACACCAGACTACTGGACGTCCGTTATCGCGTTTTACCATGGCCAGGAAGCTGCACAAAGGTGGTCTATTTGCACGACGACCAGTACGGTGTGTGCCATTAACGCATGCTCATCAGAGACGACGGTTTCTTTGGTGCCTGGAACACAAGAACTGGACACATCAGCAATGGGGTCGAGTTCTCTTTACGGATGACAGCCGATTTAGTCTGACGAGCGATTCTGGACGTATACATATCTGGAGAGAGCAGGGAACACGCAATCACACCTCCAACATCATTGAAAGGGACCGGTTTGGAGGAGGCGGAGTTCTCGTTTGGGGCGGTATCATGCTTGGTAGCCTTACTGACCTCCACATCTTCCAAGGAGTTTCAGTCACTGGCGTCTGCTATTGTACCGAGGTTCTCCTGCCTCACGTGCGTCTGTTTAGAGGTGCTGTGGGTCCTGAGTTCCTCTTCATGAACGACAACGCTACACCTCATCGTACAGTGACTGTCGCAGAGCTGTTGCAGATTCAAAGCATGCATTGGCCCGCAAGGTCCCCGGACCTAAATCCAATCGAACACGCTTAGGAACTTCTCGGGAGACGCTTGGAAGCACGTCATCAGCCGCCAGCAACGATTCCTCAGCTGCGATTGGCGCTACAAGAGGAATGGGCCGCGATGCCTCAACAGCCCCTTGACAACCTCGTTCTCAGCATGGACAGACGTTGTAAATCCTGCAACGCAGTCAGGGGGATCATATCCTCTACTAAAGACTGGATTTTTTCTGTCACATGGACGTTTCTGTCTTCTGTCCAATTGTGCTCGAAGCTACCTTTTCAATAAAGTGCCTTTGTATCCTTTGGATTCCTTGTTTGGACGGTTTTGCTCCCTTGTCCCATATTCTTACATCTTGGGGATCTTATTGTATGATTTGAGTCGATGTGGAGCACTTCTGCACGACGTTACATTCGAAAAACCGTCTCGTCCTTAATTTTTGCACGCCAGTGTACCGCGCACACTTACCACGACATAAAACGAATTAAGCCACGAAATTGCGCGGAGCAACCTTGCGTGGTTTCGTCGAAATAGTTGGATGCTCACTAGGTTCTAATGCTTAGATGAAAGTTGGGTGTCGTTGCACTTACTCATTCGACGACATCAGTCGCTTTCCTGGGTTGAGCCAAGGTTGTCTCGAAAGTAAACTGCCATGCTATCAGAGAGATGATTTCCCTCCATTTGTGAAGTCACTCTCATGTTACACGACCTCATACACCGGTCGTGTTTAGCGTCGCATTGGACAGCGTTGAAAACCAATCGGAATCCTTGGTTTCCGTGTGACGTCACTAAAAGAGGGAACTCATCTCTTGTATTTTCTAGATCGTCTTGGTTGAACCCGGAACTTCGGCGGCACCTTCAAACTGCGCATAATTTCACGAGGGTATTATCTTACGGGTCCTTCACATGGATGCTCGCAGCGTGATTTTTCGAAGTCATGTGAAGACAACATCACCATGACATCAGAGAAGAGTCGTTTCTAGAGGATTATATCACGTCTTTAACACTATGACATCACATAGAGCCTCGTGGTCACGTACACGACAACGCACGGCCGCAGGAAGCCCAGACGTTTCGGTATTATTTCAATGGACGGTCTGGGTAGACTGCCCCAACCACCGTATTCATCGAGTAGGAACCCCTATAATTACAACTTTTTTGGTCATTTGTGAAGATGTCTGGATCTCTAAAATACAGACATTTTCCATAGACTTAACGAACTATAACGAAGTAAATTTCTCCGTTATTTTTCTCCACGTCGCAGATCGAACCCGAGTCCACTTATTACGGAACAAGTCGCTCTACCAACTGAGCTACGCAGACGTTCGTTCTCGCTGCTATCTGCCTTCATGTTGTGTGCGTCCTGCGGGGCAGGCACGTCACAGAACACTCGTACTTTTAATGCTATTCATGAACTTTGAGAACGTGTTGTCGACAATGAGGGGAACAACTAATAATTACTCCTAAATATTGCAATCATTGCTTACCTAGTTCAGTAATTATGGTAATTTGAAAGGTTTCCCGTACTCCCCAAACGACGAAACACATATGATTAAAACAATATTTGTGAGTCTTCCCGGTTAGGAGTACCTTTGATTGTAATGCATTAAGATAGGCAAAATGCTGTTGTGATGTAGTGATACTATTTTGGTCTACAGCTTGTAGTCAACATTGAGGACGGTGAGTGGCCTCTAGTTGGAAAGACAAAGATAACGTCTTCCGGAAGTAGTAGAAGGAAGGCAACTCTGAAACGTCCTAATTGGGAGCACACATTTTTAGCACGTCTTTTGTAAAAAAAAATCGTGCTTATGTAACCGGTTTGTCCGTCCGTCCGCCTGTACCCACAATATCTCTGCAACTATTAGTTCGATTTGAAAAATTCTTTTTGCATTGGAAAGCTTGAAATATGCGAATAATGATTCTTCATTTCGTTTTTTTTTACAATGCACAATTCCGCCGCTAGAAGGCATAAGTGCAGATGATGTCGAATTCAAAAATACGTTTTATTCCACATATTTCCTTCCAAAAATTCGATTGAAAAAATTCTTTTATCTTTTGATTCCATTTATGTCGCAGAGTATTTTAGGTATAGTTACTTTTTCAAATTACGCATAGATTTTCCGCTAGGGGGCGTAAAATTAAATTACATTTTTCCCGATAACTCTTTTTCTAAAACTCCGATTTGAAAAACATTTTCTTCAGCGGATACACCTCCTGATGAAAAGTGTTTTGCTGTTAATTTCAAATTTTTTGTAAAGAATACTTTAGCCACCAGCGGGCGTAAGCGTTAATTTTTGCTTTTGATGTATTTGCCATTAAATCTGAGCTTCTAAAATATCGATTCAAAAAGTTCGTTCGTGGGCTGATGCTACTTACATCGATAAATTTTTTCGGAATCTTTTCTTCTTAAAATATTCCACAGTTTCTCCGCCAGGGGGCGTAGATGTATATCTTATTTTTATCAATATCTCTACTTCTAGAAGTCGATTTGAAAAATTCCTTCTTTGTTGGATATGTTTCCAGTGTGATATGTTTTTCATATATTTTAAAATATTCAAGTACTTCATCCTTTATATATAATTTCCAATTTTTGTAAAAAATGGTTTGGCCACCAGGTGGCGTAAGCCTTACTTTCCGCTTCTGATGTATTTGCAGCAAAATATGAGCTTCTAAAATCTCGATTGCAAAAAAAGTCGTTTGTTGACCGATACTACTCATCTCGACAAACCTTTTAGGAAAATTTTCTTCTTGAAATAATGCATGGTTTCTACGCCAGGGGCGTAGAATATATACCTTATATCTTCTAAGAGTCTGATTTTAAAAATTTCTTCTTTGTTGGATAGTGTTTCCGATGCGAAATGTTTTTCCTATAAATTCAAATTTTTCAAGTAAATCATAGACTTTCCACTAGGGGGCACAAACGGTATATTGAGTTTTCTGCGTTATTTCTGCTCCTAAAGCTCCGATTTGAAAATTTCTGCGTGTATCGCATACAAGACCTGATGGAAAATATTTTTCACATAATTTCTAATGTTTGGTAAAGAATGGTTTGGCCACCAGGGGTCATAAGTGTTAATTTCTGCTTCTGATGTATTTGTAGCAAAATCTGGGCTCCTGAAAACTCGACTAACTTTTTTATCTTGGACCGATACCGCTCGTATGGAAAACTTTTGAGAATACTTTCTTTATAAAATAATGAATCGTTTTCCCAAAAGGGGACGTAAAGTGACATCTTATTTTCGTCGATATCTCTGTTTCTAAGTGTCCGATTTGAAAAAATATATCTGTGTTGGAGAACGTGTACGGTGCGAAATGTTTCTTATATAAATTCATGTTTTTCTGAACGCAACAAGTCTGCAACCAGAGAGCGTAAGATCACGATAGCGTTTACAGCAATATCGAGGGATTAAAAACCCGATTGGAAAACTTCTTTCTTCCGTCAGATAGTATTGTTTTCCATACCGGTTCCATTGACTTTGAATAGCTTTGACAAATTTAATTTGCGTCAGAACAGATTCAAAAGACGTGCTTATTACACCCGAAAATTCGGTGTCATCTTTCTTTTTTTTTTTCTTTGGTTGGAGATTTAACGACCACATTGAGCAATTCAAGGTGCTGTAAGGAGTCTCCTGTCACTAATTTATGGCCACAGGTTCCGGGGAAGGGAGAGAACCAGTATCGTAAAGCAAACATATCATCCATAACTCACCTAGATTCAAACCATCTTGGACGAATGTATCAGGAGCCAGTGCTTAGATCACTGCGTCATTAGTGCGGCAAGGAACACTAATAAAAAAAAAATAATTGTAGCATACTTGAAGACGCGGAAGGAAGGTCACGTAGAACAGAAAAGCAAGACTATGTAGACTACGGGTTGCATATCTACGCAAGGGATTTGCTTCGGCCATCAACGATGGCGCAGTGGTTTAAACGCTGGTTTTTGACCGTTCATCCGAGATGGTACCGGGTTCAAATCCCATGGATGCTGTGTTTTGCTTAGTGCACTCTCTCTCTCTTTTCTGGAACCTGTTGTCTTAAATTAGGGACGGACGACAGCTTATAGCCCATCGAGTTGCTCAGGGTGGTCGTTAAACCCTGAAACAAAAAAAAGTTGTTGATGAATGAATCTCCTCCTTCCCGATAGGATCTTCATGTTTGCTATGTTTAAGGAGATATTTGCGGGAGATTTTATAAATAGGAATCCGCTTACGCTATACAGCAGAGATATCTTCGAAATATTCGGTGGTGAAGTAAGATTAGACGCGAGTGCGCAGTTTTTGCGGATCTGACTCATTCGTGGACGATGAAACACGTGCAGAACAGAGGGATAACAAGCTATTTAGTAGTTGGTAATATTCTTATGGGGGAATGGGGGGGGGGGCGTTGGCCATGACTCACCACGCTGGACAAGCAGGTGGGTGAGTTATCCAGAAGAAGACCACATGGGAGATTTTTTTTTTAATTTTTTTATTTTATTTTGATTGGAGGTTTAACGACCACCGTGAGCAACTCAATGGGCTATAAGCAGTCGCCCGTCCCTAATTTGGGGTCACTGGTTCCAGGAAAGGGAGAGAGCCAGTGCCGTAAGACAAACACAACATCCATGCCTCACCGGGATTCGAACCCGGACTCCGTTCGGACGAATGATCAGAGGCCATCGCTTAGACCACTGCGCCACCGGGGAGGCCATGGGAGATGGGTGGATGGAATTCGAAAGTAGGCGGTAGTAACACGGAGGAGACTGGCACAAGACAGACCGTTGTGGAAGAAACTTGCGGAGACCTTCGTCCAGCAATAGATTGAAAGAATACTCTTATGGCTCATGGATGTTTGGCTCACATGATGAACAACTAAAGCGCTATTTTAAAATCATCGATTTATATTTATAGTCTTCAAAACGGTAACGTAGAATATTGAAAGGTCGAATAGTTTTAGCGATAATTAATTTTTGTTTTAAATGGAATTACATCTAACACCTCCTTTATGCATGGCTTATATCGATTATGAAAAGGCCTGCGATTCCGTGAAACCATCAGCAGTTACAATGGCTTTGAAATCCTGCGGTATTGAAGATGCATACATTAATATTATTAATAACATCTATGAAAATGCAAATGCAAAGATTCGGCTATTTGAGAACACAGCACCCATAAAAATTGGAAAGGGAGTGAGACAAGGTGAAACTATATCTCCCAAACTCTTTAATGCCACATTGGAAAATATCTTTCAATCACTGAACTGACAAAACAAAGGAATAAAGATTAATAGAAATAATCTAACTCACCTTCGTTTTGCTGAAGACATAGTCATTTTTGAAACTACCCCATCAGAGCTGAAGGGTATTGTCCAGGAACATGCTGACAAGAGTAAAGAAGTGGGATTAAAAATGAACTTTCAGAAGACAAAATTGATGTAAAATGCTTTTACAAGAAATGAAGATTTATCTTTTGATGGGGAAAAGCTGGAGATAACCAATACCTACATTTATCTTGGACAGCAGATATCAAATGAGGGTCATATTGATGAAGAAAGTAATCGGCGTATAAAACTTGCCTGGAGAGCTTTTGGAAGAAACAGTATAATTTTCAAGAGCAATATGCCATTATGTCTTAAAAGAAAAGTGTTTGATCAATGCATCCTTCCAGTGCTTACATATGGTGCAGAGACGTGGACCTTAACTAAAAGAGGCATACAAAGACTGCAAACAACTCAAAGCAGCATGGAGAGATGCATGCTTGGTGTAACCAGGAGAGATAAGAAGAGGAACTCGTGGATCAGAAAAATGACAAGAGTGGAAGACATCATGATCAGAGTAAAATCCCTGAAATGGCAATGGGCTAGTCATATTGTCAGAAGGACAAACCATCGATGGACAGCCGAAATTTCAGACTGGATTCCAAGGGACAGAAAAATACCCAGAAGAAGACTGCATGGGAGATGGGTAAATGAAATTCGAAAGTATGTGGGAGTGACACGCGATTAGACTGGCACAAGACAGACTGTTTTAGAAGAAATTTGGGGAGATCTTCGTCCATCAGCGGATTGATAATGGTTGACAATGATAATGATGATGTTAAATAAATGCGCATGTGTTTTATTTAAGACCAGTCATAAATGAGGTGTTGACTGAAATTTAAAATCCCGAACTAAAACATTGTACAAGCACGAGTAACCTCGTTTAATTTTAGAGAAATTTTATCTGTGAATCGGAGAAAACCGTTACAGTAAATGGAAAGTCAAAATTCTCTTTGTTTTCAACCCAAGTTTTCGGAAAAAGGAGGGCTTAAAATACATTGCCAAATCTGTCTGGGTGACCAGACGACGAAGCCTTATTTTTTGTGACTTACATCGACCAGAATAACACATGTGAAACGAGGGTAAGATTCGAATTGCAAACTTTTAAGAAGTTCGCTTTGGGAGTTCGTGAGACAAATTACATTAGGAAGACGTAACACAGCTCTCAAACACGAGATCTCAAAACAAGAGATGGCTGAAATAAATTTGGAGAGCACTCCAGGGTATATAAGTGAGTTGTTAATTACTCATGTTCATGTATACATCAATTAATTCCTGTCATGAAATAATTCCAAAGATTTGAACGAACAAGTCGGTATGTTATTTACTGAACGAGATGTTATGACATTTTCTTCACCTTTTAATTTTTGAACTGAGAGAGAGAGAGATAAATGGCTCTTCAGTTATTCAGGAAGTGTCTTTCCCACGAGAGGACGACAATTCTCAGCTGGTGAGATAAATGATTGTCCTTATGCACTTGTAATAAGTAGTGAGATTTATTGGGTTGAACTATAAGTCTGATAAAGTGAAATGTGTTCGTAACACTTCCTCGAAGGATTTATACTTTCGGTGCTTCCTTTGGGAACTTTTTGCGAATAATCAAGCGTAAGTTGGTATAATATACAGGGTAAGTCAAAAGTCGCAGTATTAACAGGAGGTAAAATTGAAATATCTGAATACCCCAACAGAGAATCGGTTCTACCTGTTAGGCTATTTCCGGAACATGGCAGCCATCTTGAAATCCGCCATATTGGATCAAGGTCAAATTCTTTAAAAGGTACAGGGGTCATGTTGCTTATCAAACAAGACCAGAATGTTCTCAGGCATTGATTGCCGTAATCAGATTTAGCATACATGTTGTTGTTCACAAGTTGACAACACAGAACGTTGAAATAACAACCTCTAAAATAACCTGTGATGCGCTGCTATTTGATGTGTTCAATGTGCTGCGCCTGTTGCTGAACACAGAGCTGAAAGCGTTTGATGCAGTCGTTATACACCCGGACGAGAGTATCGGAAGGAATGTGGTTACAAGCCTCCAGGATGCTTTGCTGAAGGTGGTGTTTGTCGCGGATTTTCTCAACATACACCAGGTGTTTCGGATGATCCCACAGATAAAAGTCGAGTGATGTGAGGTCCAGGATCTCGGTGGCCATTCCTCAGGACCACGCCGGCCAATCCAATGACCAGGGAATTGAACATCTAGCTATTGACAAACAGTTGCTCCGTAGTGTGGTGGATCCCCATCGGGTTGGAAATAACAGGGGAAACAATAACACTACATTCACCCCAATAGAGAATTCTGTTACAAGAAATTGAAGCCTAATGGCGCAATTATGAATTTGGTTTTAGCACCCGTAAATACATACAAAACCATTGAAGTTTTCTTTGTAACAAAACCACTGTTGTTCAGTGTAATCATTCTAAAAAAATAATACCTGTGTTTTTGAAGAGCGTAAATTAATTGGCCACAGTATAATGAGTACGCTACAATAATTTGTAATAAAACATGCCAATTACTTCAACTTAGTTTTACACACTGGCTTGAAACGGTACTACAACTATTTTCTATAAAGATAAATTTCATACATAGAAGAACCAAAGCATTATGACCAACGCGTCTGAATTGCAAATCAAAGTAACTGCGGGTAAACGACGTGTGTGAAAGTCATGAAATGGTATAAATAACACCTCATCCTGAGATCTGTTAATCAGTGTTATTGTTGCTCTTCAGATGGGAAAGATAGCGGACTTAAGCGAATTAAATTTTATTAATTACATATTGAAGTCCTAATGTTCGGCTGTTCGATGTATGAAACTGATCTACGTAGAAAATACTTGCAGTACCACTTTTTTTTTTTTTTGATTGGAGGTTTAACGACGACCGTGAGCAACTCAAATGGGCTATAAGCAGTCGCCCGTCCCTAATTTAGGGTCACTGGTTCCAGGGAAGGGAGAGAGCCAGTGCCGTAAGACAAACACAACATCCATGCCTGACCGGGATTCGAACCCGGACCCCTTACGGACGAATGATCAGAGGCCAACGCCTTAGACCACTGCGCCACCGGGGCGGCCAGTACCACTTCAAGCTATTAAATAAAACTAAGTTAAAATAATTGGCATGTTTGGTTCAAATATACCCGGTCGTATCAGAATAATATGACCATTCCCGGAATCACAGTATACACGCCCATGCGCGTAACAGAGTTCACGTGAGAAGGTCGACCACACGCAGATATACGTAAGCGGCCGGCCAGGACAGATCACCCATAGTGCGTAACGTGAGCACAATGGTTAGAGGCAGTGATTTGACCGACGATCAGAAAGGAATGATCATCGGCTACCGCGCCATGGGTGGAAGCATCTCAGAAATAGTAGACTTCGTGGGCTGTTCGCGAGGTGCTGTGATAAGGGTGTACCAAGAATGGACCACTGGCATACCGAGTACCTCCCGACGTCATAACTGTGGAGCGCCAAAAGCCATCGACACCAGAGGAGAACATCGCCTCCGTCGAATGGTAAAGGGTAATCGACGTTCAACTATGCAGTAATTGACCACGCAATGGGACGATGGGCACTCAGGTACGTTTCTCCGATAACAATAGAGCGAACCCAGTTAGGCATGGGTCTCCGGAGTCGATGCTGCGTCAAGGCGCTCATAGTAACCCAGGTCCATCGGCAACGACGTCTGGAGTTCGCATGGGGCTACCGTCATTGAACAGCGGTAAAGTGGGAAAAGGTTACTTTCTCCAAATAATTGAGGTTTCTACTCCACAGAAGTGACGGGCAGTGGAGAATACGGCGCAAGGCACATGAGAACCAGGACTCTGACATGCTTGCCAGTCAAATACAGACCGGAGGTGGTATTGTGCATATATGGGACCGCTAGTATCACTGGGTAGGTCATTGAACGCCAATGGGTACTTGTCCGTCCTTGCTGACCACATGCATCCCTTCATGTTGGACGTATACCATGGTGTGGATGGTATCTACCAACAGGACAATGCTCCGTGCCGCGTCGCTAAGGTGGCGTGTGACTGGTTCCAGGAGCAGGAGAGCGGTGTCTGCTTTGTCCGGCGAAATCGTCCGACTTCAATCCCATTGAGCACTTGTGGAACTATGTGGACCGATAGGTCCAATGTGCCGACAAAGAGCCACGCCATCTCCGGGGCCTCCGTGCTCTGCTGCAGTCCGACTGTGCACGTGTGCCTCGGGCAAACTTTCAGAGCCTCATTGCGTCCATGCCACGCCGTCTTGCGCTGTCATCCGGGCCAAGGGTGGTTATTGCCATTATTAGACAGGTGGTCATATTATTCTGATACGACTGTGTGTGTTGACATATTTTTAAACCTCACGGTCAGGAAATTCAGTTACGATCGGGCGCCACTACATCCTGTAAACGTTTTGGCGGTGATTGAATTCGAATCCATGTTTTCAAACTCCGGAGCCGGATATTATCCGTAGTGAATTTCACCGGTTAAGCTTACCGCTGTAACTGGCCGTTTTGACTCTTGCTCAGTCGTACGTCACATACACTATATTGACAAAAGTCACCGGACACCCCTTCAAAAGCAAATGAATGGATCCGCTGCTTTGTTAAGATATCCGGTATCGCTGCAAACGGTATAAAAACAAGCCTGCAGCTGACTGCAATCATATCGCACTGTGAGGCTGAGTGAAAATGTTGCAATGGGAGACAACTGATTTTGAGAAAGGAAAGATTGTTGGATGTTATATTAGTGGGTTGTCCATAAGAGAAACCAACAGGTGTTTAAACATATCCAAGTCAACTGTTATGGATGTACTGACTATATGGAAGACACATGGCGTGCCTGAAGCAGGAAAACATACCGGCAGAAAAAAGAAAATCAGTGATAGAGGATGTCGAAGAATCGGGAGAGTCGTTATAGCTAATCGACGGAGTACTACATAAAACCTCAGTGTACAGGTGAATAAAAATACTGGAACCTCGGTATATACGCGTACCATTCTCACAGAACTTCATTCCATGGGTTACCATGGTTGTGGGACTGATCATAAGCCTTTCATCTCCACTCGGAATGCTACTCGTCGTTTGGCATGGTGTAAAGAACCTTTATCGTGGACCGCAGATCAATGGACACTGGTCCTGTGGACTGATGAATCCAGATACACGATCCATCAGTCTGATAGCCGTGTGTGGGTATGGCGACATCCAGGGGAACGTTATTTACCACATTGTACTGTTCCTACAGTCAAGTTTGGAGCTGGCAGTGTACTCGTGTGGGGGTGTTTTTCGTGGTATGGTCCCGGCCTATTGGTAATC
Source organism: Macrothele yani (assembly GCA_039090855.1). Taxonomy (NCBI): domain Eukaryota; kingdom Metazoa; phylum Arthropoda; class Arachnida; order Araneae; family Macrothelidae; genus Macrothele; species Macrothele yani. The sequence continues at coordinate 154,142,427 of CM077030.1, forward strand.
GTGGACAAACCTGTTAACCAGCACGTCTACCTCGATATTCTGGACAATAATGCCCTACGAACTCTGTGGTAATACTATGGAACCGAACCTTGTTGGTACCAGCAGGATTATGCTCCGAGCCATATGGTAAGGACTGTTATGGCGTGGTGTGATGATAATGCAGTATCGTGTGTGGACTAGCCAGAACAGAGCCTTGATTTTAATCTCATAGAGCTCCTATGGGATGAATGAGGGTGCCGCATAAGAAGTATGGAACCAAGACCTACTACCCAGCAACAGTTAGCGGCAGTATTATGTACTGAATAGAAGCGCATACCTTTCGCTGTGTTCCAAAACCTTGTCGAAAGCATGTCTTGAAGGGTCAGTGCATGCATTAAAACCAAAGGTGGACCGACACTGTACTAATGTATGTCAATAAATGCTATGTTGTGTTTCTCTTCTAGGTGTCCAGTGACTTTTGCAAATATAGTGCATATTCTCCCTTCTTAAGGAAGGCGGGGGCACGAAATCTCTATTTTCAGGTCCGTCAACAAACCAGGCTTGAAGTAACTCTCTGTAGAAGAAAGAAGTCTGATTATTTCCAGAGGATGTGTGGAAGAAGCATCACACATATTTTATCCTCACGACCAGAAAATTCATTTTTATTTCTATTCGGGGGTCAATATAGTGAATGCCTTTTTTGCCGGTGGTGGTTATCGAAGTCACGTCTACCTGCTCCGGAGCCGGATATTCTTTCTGCTGAACTACTCCGGTAAAGCTTAACGCTACATCTTGCCGTTTTTACTGTTGAGTTATCTCAGTGTTACATCACACCGTAAAATTTACCCCAAGCTATTAAATACTGTTTCAATTAATAACACCGAAGGCTAATGAATTACAGTGTATTCCAGTTAATCGAACCATCGATTAATCGGGCAGCCATTTATTTGGGACAATTCTTGAAGATCATCGCAAATTAGCTCTTTGGAGTAAAGTTTCGCATAATTGGGGTAACCGCTTAATTAAGTGAAAGTGTTCTTCACCTAAGGTGTCCGAATTAAACGGAATCTATTGGATGTCGATGCATATGATTCCATCCGCTTCACACACATGCACAGATCTTATTTGAGGTGTGAGACATTACGCTCTATATCAAGCCGATAATGGAAATCGACATTGAAGGACGGCATTGATTTAGTTTAATGGGAGCAAATAGAAATAAATAAAAAGTGACTGCTGTAATTCTATTGGTGGGTTATCAAAAACCGCTGACATGTGTTTGAGAATGCTGAGGTGTTGGTCACCTGATATATTCTTTTGGTCGCATGCCTTTCTGACGTACGGCGGGGTGAAACCAAGCGGCATTCGACACACGTTTCCAGGTAACCATCCCATTGATCGATCTTTGCTCCGCGTGACCTGCCATCTGATCCCAGCAATTTGTTTCCTTCTCCTAACGGCCATTCTTGTGGGAGGCTCAAGAGCACACGAGAAACGGAGGAAAGCTGAGAAATGGATGCTATTATTTACCATTGTGAATGATGTTTTTATTACCGATGGTCTGAAGTGATGTTCTGGCAAGTGTCTGGAATTGCGTAACACATAAAACCAAAATAACATGCGGGAGAAAACAAAGACAAACGGTGATTCAAGAATAAGAAGGAAAATCAAAAGATAAAGGCATAGAGTGGTAACACGGTACTTTGCCATTTTTAACGACTACAGAAAGAACAAGAGGCCAAAGGGTTGCCCATTTAAAACAAACACACGCACCCGATAGAACTCTCAGTCTATTGCGCAGCATGACGGAAAAATTAAACCACGTAGGGACCAAATGACCAATCGACCAGGGTTTGTGAAATGTTGGATGCGCGCTCCGAAAACGCAGTATTTACTTTTAGTGTAGTCGAGAACAGTTTATCTGGATCAATTGATACAGCAAGGAATTCGGAAAATTGGACGTTTTTTTATTGGAGGTTCAACAACCACCGTGAGCAACTCAGTGGGCTGTAAGCAGATCAGATCAGATCATACACTGCCTGATAGAGAAAATGCCACACCACGAGGACATGAAAGCAGCGCAATGCAAATTGCAGGGTGGGTGCACACGTACAAGTTATACAAAGTATTGCATTGGCAAGCCAATTGCACGAACGGCGCGCGGAATATAAGCGGACAACCAGCCCGTGTGGCCATCAGTCGAACCCTCGTCACGGTTGTGAGAAGTGAGTGGTTCTGCTGTAACCATGTTTCGAGAACGAACAAGGGGTGCCAATATCGTTAAGACGCCGTCGTACACTATTTCGTCAAACGGATGAGTTCATGAGAGGTATCATCATAGGCCTTCGTATTGGCTGTTGATCCTTGCGTCGTACTGCGGAAAAAACGCCACGCGATGCCACAACCGTCGGTCGCATTTGGAGACAGTGGTCCAAGGAAGGATCTTTGCAACGTCGTAGGGTGACAGGAGCACAGAGACGGACTTCCGAGCACACCGATCGTGGCATCGGACGTCAAGTCGTTGCTGACCCACAGGCCACAACGGGCGACATTCTGTGGAGTATTCGGAGAGGCTTGGATGCTCCGATATCAACGCAGACCGTGCCGCGCCGATTGGCTGCGTCTGGTTTTATGTCCAGCCGTCCATTGCCAAGGCTACCTTTAACAGCGAGCCATCGTCGTCACTGCTTGGCGTGGTGTCGCGCCAGAGCTGCGTGGGGTGCCGAATGGAATAGTGCGGTGTTCAGAGACGAGACGCGGTTCTGTCTCACCACGGATGATCGACGTTGCCTACGGGGGATTCTTGCACCAGAGTGGAGCGCCTCACGGCCCGGCAACGTGGGGTCATTGTGTGGGGTACTATCAGCGCCAACAGCAGCTCACCGCTGGTACGCATTACGGGAACACTGACGGCACGCAGCTAAGTTAACGAGGTGTTGCGGCCCGTGGCCCAACCGTATCTGCAGGGCATCCCAAACGAATTTTTTCAGCAGAATAACGCCCGGCCGCATATCGCTTTGATCAGCCTAAATGCTTTACACGGTGCGCTGATGCTTCCGTGGCCATTACGATCCCCCAACTTCTCTCCCATCGAGCATCTGTGAGGCACAATTGGACGTCGGCTGAATACCCTCCCACCCCGCAAAATGAAGATGAACTGTGGAGTCAGATCAACACCACATTGTCCACGATACCCCACGACTATTCTGACCCTCATGGCTTCGATGCCACGCCAGATTTAACGCTGTATCGCCCAAAAAGGGGCCAGACTCCTTATTGTTCATCCTGTGTATTCGGCCACTGGAGCCTAGTCTGTATGTAACAATTAAATCATCCGTTCAGGACCAACTTGGCTGTATGTGTGTACAGTTTGGTTTGTTTTCGGGCATTCCTTTATGGTGTGGTATTTTCTAAGTCAGGCAGTGTATGTAGAGCATTTTAGGAAGGGAATGCCTCCCACAGGACTTAACTAAACAATCCCTTAGAAATAGGAAGCCAGAAGATTTGGGCTAGACTACCCGATAGGAAAGTGACACGGAAGCGAGGTAGAAAGGGGGAGGAAGACGCCCTTATTTATAACCCGGGGGGGCAGTACCCGGGCCCGACGGCTTAATGTGCCTATCCGACGAATGGTGGACATTTGGTGCTTCGAGCGTTCATACCTGCCAGAGATCGAACCTGCGATTTCTCCGTGGCCGTCACGAACGTTGACCACTAGGTCATCTGCTGCCCTCAGAAGGCTATAACAGTAGCTCGTCCCCACTTTAGGACCACTGATTCCAGGGAAGAGAGAGAGCCAGTGTGGTAAGAAAAACACAACATCCATGCCTCAACGGGATTCGAACCCGGACCCATCTCGGACGAATGATCAGTTGCCATCACTTAGACCACTGCGCCATTGGGACTGCGGACTTTGTTTGTAATAATAGCAGTACCGCAAAACAAAATATCATTCCCAACATAAATCTCAAACTTAAATATCCACCGAAATTATACACTGGCAGAAAGTGAAAAAAGAACACCAAGAAGGAATTGGCGGACGATCATGAAATTTACATATGTTAATGGAGTCGAGCTTACGTAGGTGTGATGTTAATTTCGAGACCAACCGGTGAGCGCTTATGCCACAGCACGCCATAATATGCAAATTATCGTCGGTCGTTTTTAAGGAGTACGGCGAAGTGAATGTAATCAGTCTTCGGCGTACGGGCACTTGCGAAGACCCTGAAGAAGCTGCAATGCCTAGACATGGAAGACGTGTACGATTTCAGCAGTTATCGAACTTTGAGCGAGGTCGTCTAGTCGGACTCAGCGAGGCCGGGTGGTCGTATCGTCGTATTGCGGAGCGAATTGGACCGGAAGTATCGGTGGTGGTACGATGGTGGCGTAGATGGTCCGAGGAACATTCCCACACGAGAAGATGTGGAACCGGGAGTCACAGACGGACTGATGAGCGGACCGATCGACGCATAAGAAGAGTGGCGTTGTCAAGCAGAACATCCACTACGACGCAAATCCGAGCTGCCGTTGCACCTGAGGTGACTGTGCGAACAATCCGCAACAGTCTACTGGATGCAGGACTACGTGCACGTGTGCACCTGGCATGTGTACCTTTGACTCCAGCCCACCGTCAGGAACGGCTGCAGTGGTGTCCCCAACGTCTGCACTGGAGAACGCAATGGCGATCTGTCGTGTTCGGCGATGAAAGCAGATTCTGCTTGGGAGCCTCCGATGGCCGTATGCGTGTTCGCAGACGCACAGGGGAGCGTCTCCACCCTTCTTGCATCCGCCAGCGACACACAGTGCCTTCACCTGGTCTCCTGGTGTGAGAAGCGATCAGCTATCACTCACGTACACAACTAGTGTTTGTACCGGGCACGTTAAACAACACCTCCTACATTAACAACATCATTCAGCCCGTTGTTGTGCCATTTGTAAGGTCGGTCTCCATTGTGGTGGACCGACCTTACAAAGCAAGATAACGCACGCCCACACACGGCACGTGCAACGCAATATGGACTTTAGGGTGTGAGACAACTTCCATGGCCTGCACGTTCACCGGATTTGTCCCGCATTGAGCACGTGTGGGATTTTATGGGACAACGACTTATCAGATCTCCACGGCCAGCCACGACCATCCCCGATTTACGCGTCCAGGTTGAAGATGCTTGGAACTCAATACCCCAAACTTACATCCAACATCTGCACGACAGACTCCATGCCAGAATTGCACAGTGTGACGCAGATCATGGTGGTTTAACCTCGTACTAACCATGTTACATGGAAATGTTATTTTTCAGTTTAGCAACAAATACAGCTGTATTTTGCCATAATCTTTTGATCACGTTATCCTCTGTATTCCGTTATTACGCTGTATAAATTTCGTTGGTATCAGACGTCTCCTTCTTGGTGTTCTTTTTTCACTTTCCGCCAGTGTATATAGGATATCATGTGTGCAAAAACAAACTGAAATTAAATAGTTTTTATTTACCTTTTTAAATGCAATAGGTCTACATGAAAACCTTCGGTATTGATTTCTGCTTCACAGAATACATTCGTTTTTATTTTATTTTTATTTTGCTTAGATCATTTGGGAATAAAGTGAACACATGCAACTTAGCACAATTCCTGTCACAGCGAAACAACCATAAAAATATTTGATGTTATTATTAGAATTTCCACTCATTATCAAATATGTTCCCAAAGTATGAGCATTTTACGAAGATCTTCAACTAGTTGTTGGTCGCATAATGATCATTTTTCTCACTCTTTGCATATAAAGATCGCCATTTATTTAGAAGTGACCTTGGAGGCTCCATCTCCGCTCTGTCTGACTTTTAGAATCTTTTTTTTTTTTTTTTTTTTTTTTGATTGGTGGTTTAACGAACACCGTGAGCAACTCAATGGGCTATAAGCAGTCGCCTGTCCCTAATTTAGGGTCACTGGTTCAAGGAAAGGGAGAGAACCAGTACCGTAAGACAAACACAACATCCATGTCTCACTGGGATTCGAACCCGCACCCCTTTCGGACGAATGATCAGAGGCCATCGCTTAGACCACTGCGCCACGGTGGCGGCTTAGAATCTTTTCAACAATGTGTTATCAGTTCCGGTAAGGTTTCGGACGTCTTTGACCTTCAAACAGTCTGTTCTTTGTTCCTGTGAGCTTCGTGTGAAAATTTCTTTCATCAAGAGACCGCTGGCGTTTGTAGTTTATATTTTTGCAGATAACGCCATTATACGAGTGGGTTTTTTGCAAAATTTTATTTGTTACTTTTGGTATTTTAGCATTGCATTTTGAACACCTGTGCTTTTGTTCGCTTTTGATCAAAAATATCGGGAAAAGGTAGTGTGAGGAAAATTCTCCTTCGCGATCAATATCGCTGTTCAAGGTGTAGGGACCAACGACGGGTTAAAAATACCAGCGAAATTAAGTCTGGAAAATGTCTGGAATTCGGGGATCCATACTGCTTGTTGTTGCAGAGAATACAGAAATCACCCTTTTCAGATGGTCAAAACAGTGGAACTACTAGTAACAGGTGTAAATATCCGGTTAATAAGGTGTGCGGGGTAGCTCTACCCAACCGTTCTGTTCAATGAACACCCGAACAATCCGGATCTTGTGCAACTGTGCGACGTCGTTTAGGATGACAGACGCTGCAGATGATGTCGCAGTGCCCATGCTTCTCCAGATAAGCCTTGTACCGCCCCGACGTAATGTTGATATTCTCATCATCCGTCTTCCAAAATGTCACCCCGCGAACATCCATGCCAATGCCCATACAGCACAACACGTTTCAGATATGTATCAGTAATGTTACAATCTCTCATTTTCGTTACACTTTCAGAGATATCTTACGATTACGTTTCAGTAACATCTATTTTGGAACATAACTCTTTGTACATTACGGTTACGTTAAAAATAGCATTCACTGATACTGCTTTATAGTTTTCATTGTACATTATTGCTACCTTGATGTTACATTCTGGTGATATTTAAGATTTTTGATTTGGCAACGGCGTAGATGCGCATTCGCATTTATACCATCTCACTGAAGCACTCACGTAGCCGTTCCATGTGCTACTGGGATATTCTTTGGTGATACTGTCGTACTTGAGTTAGCTGCGTGTAGGAGAAGTGGCCACGAAAATTTTAAGGAGCCGTATAAAAATTGCAATTTTGACCGCGTCGTGGCCACGACCAGTAGAGGTTGGTTATATGAGTCATATAAAGTTTCCGTAATTTCGTCTTTTCTTAATTGCGATTATTGATGTAATTCTTTATAAAAAATGTTTGTGATCTACAACTCAACAAAAGATTTCAGGGTTTACGAACTGCAAGTCTGAAAATTATCTGAGGGCATGTGCAGACTCCGGAAAACTGCCAAAGGGGAGTAATACCAAAAGTGTAAAATATAAAGTATTTCTGCTCCAATCGGGAAATTTTCAGCATTTGCAAGCCCCAACTCGACACATTATCTGCGGGCACGTGCTTACTCAGCAAACCTGTCGGGGGAAAGGGTCAGTACCAAAAGTGTAAAATATAAATGATTTCTGGTCCGATGGGGACATTTTCAGCATTTGCAACCTACAAGTCAACAAATTATCTGATCGGACGAAAATCTCCCGATCGGACAAGAAATTCTTTTTATTCTACACTTTCGGTATTATCCCCCCACGGGTTTCCTGGCTAGGCCCATACCTGCAGATATTTTGTTGAGTTATAGTTTGTAAAGGCTGAAATCTCCCGATCGGACAAGAAATTCTTTTTATTCTACACTTTCGGTATTATCCCCCCACGGGTTTCCAGGCTAGGCCCATACCTGCAGATATTTTGCTGAGTTATAGTTTGTAAAGGCTGAAATCTCCCGATCGGACAAGAAATTATTTTTATTCTACACTTTCGGTATTATCCCCCACGGGTTTCAGGCTAGGCCCATACCTGCAGATATTTTGTTGAGTTATAGTTTGTAAAGGCTGAAATCTCCCGATCGGACAAGAAATTATTTTTATTCTACACTTTCGGTATTATCCCCCCACGGGTTTCCAGGCTAGGCCCATACCTGCAGATATTTTGCTGAGTTATAGTTTGTAAAGGCTGAAATCTCCCGATTGGACAAGAAATTATTTTTATTCTACACTTTCGGTATTATCCCCCCACGGGTTTCAGGCTAGGCCCATACTTGCAGATATTTTGTTGAGTTATAGTTTGTAAAGGCTGAAATCTCCCGATCGGACAAGAAATTATTTTTATTCTACACTTTTGGTATTATCCCCCACGGGTTTCCAGGCTAGGCCCATATCTGCAGATATTTTGTTGAGTTATAGTTTGTAAAGGCTGAAATCTCCCGATCGGACAAGAAATTCTTTATATTTCATATTTCAGGTTCTAACCTTCCTCCCCTCCCCCGATAAGTTTCCTGGGTTTGCACATACCCGCAGAGAATTTGTTTGGGTGTAGTTTATAAACCTTGAAAAGTATCGTAAATAAGAAAATGCGAAATTACGGAAATGTTATGTGTGTCAAATAACCATATCTCGGGATACGGAGCAGTACATAACGCAATATTTATACGGACCCTTAAAATTTTTGTGGCCAGTTCTCCGCTTTGTCTATGGCCCGAAAATCATGGAAATGTACAAATTTCTTACTGAAAATGAATCTATGAAAAAAAAAAAATTATCTATGGAAAAATTGAATGCATTTCTAATAAATAACGAGTTCGCAAAGCACTGTCCTTCTCGTTAGTTCCTACAGAATGCTGTGAGCGCGAGACGTCCTATGGTCGAGTGGGATATCGCATCTTTCCTAGAAACTCGATAAACAGTGGTTTTAACCTGGCGTGATCTTCGAGGAGTTGTATTTCCTTGAAAAGAAAATTTCCCTAGCGTCGTGACGTCACACCGTAAAATTTCCTGTTGAGGTAAAACAAAATGGCGTACAAAAGATATCGGTGGGACCATGTGGGGAGGTAAAAAACAATTGGCGAACAAAACATGTTTGGTGGCACCCAAAATGTTATGGTTGAACACAAAGAGAAAATGGTGGGGAAGATCACGTGGGAAAAAAATGGCTGCGACTGACGCCATGATCGACCACATGCGTCTTTGACGCAGCACGTGGACGCCTTCCTTTTTACAGTAACCCCTTATTATAACGTGACAGTAATATGATGATGTCACAAATATCTTTCAAATATGTAACAGTAACATGAAGTTGGTATGTTGAAGTTACAAAGACCTTTCACTGTAACGTATCGGTTATGTAACGTTTGTGGATATTTTGACGTAACCGTAAGGTTTCTGAAACATTACTGTTACATTTCGCAACGTATCTGAAAAGTCTCAATGTTTCAGCGCCACGTTCTTGAAAAACATATACGAAACATTATGTGCTGTGCGGGTGGTCACTAAGATTTTGCGCTGACATAGCTCTGCTCTGGGTAAAGACACCGTTGATATACCTGGCTGAACCTAGGACCGTGCCTGATGTCTTTCGCTGGAAGCGCAAAATTCCACCGAACTTTCAACTAAGCAGAAGAACCTTGCGAACACTCTATTCGTGCAAAGATACCGTGCCAGGCCCTTTCGCGCAGTTTCGTAGCAGAATCCCTTCTGCGTTGTGGTTAGTTTATGAGGTACCCACGTCACCAGTTTGCTAATTAGGCATATGTCTTTCATCAGCACTGTGTATGTCATTGTATGAGGGATAGTTATATGAATGTATGAAAGTTCACTGGCACAAATGTCACTACAAGTTTTATGAAAATGTCACTGGCATGCACCCTCACGACTATTGTAAAGTCTCTTGGATGAGTCGTTTGCCTTCTTGTATGGATGAGTCGTTTTGCTCCTTGTATGAATGAGTTTCTTGGTTCTTACATGGATGTAAAGATGTATCGATGACACCTCGGAGCGTCTTTGGTTTAATGTTCAGACTTCCTTATATCCTGTGACGTACTTGCCCCGCAGGACGCACATAAGATAAAGGCAGATAGCAGTGAAAGCACATGCCAGGGTAGTATAGTGCAGTGGTTCTCAAATTTTCCTTTACCACGGACCACTAGATGTGGACTGCAAACCTAACACGGACCACCTACCTCGGCACCTCTTCCATTCAAGTACCAAATTGTAAGAATAATGATTTAACAACTCACTAAAATGTATTATCATCATAAAAACTTGATATTAAGACATTTTATTGTAGAAAAGTTAAAAATAAATTAATAAATAAGTACTGTTTTTTTATTATATTTTAAAACACAAAAGAACATGGCAAATCACTGAACATAACATTAAACAGAAAAGAACAAACCGCATTACCATGATTTAGAACTAGGCATCTCAAATCGATGAAAATACTTGATGGCATAAAAGTATGTACAAAATGTAATGCAAAAGAATAAACACGAAACCATATCTTTCAATATGCAGTATATGCGTCAATAAAAAAAATAATTAATGCTATGAACAAAAACTAATAAGTGAATTAAAAAAACATAACTTCATGGAACTGTTTAAGGCCAAGTGATAAGAAACAAAAACAGCATAATTATTTTTAGAATTAAAATGGTATTAGCACATTTTAAGAAAGTAAATAAACAAATAAACTTTTCAAGTTGAAGAATGGTGTTGCTTGCAATCTTTGACCAGTTTGGTTACACTGTAACGTACCAGGAGATGTGACGTACCTGCCAGTAGGACGCACATGACATAAAGGCAGATAGGAATCAGAATACATGTCCGCGTAGCTTAATTGGTAGAACAACTTATTCCGGAGTGAGTGGACCCGGGTTCAACTCACCATGCTCGGGCACCCCGGCGCGGATAAAAATGACGGAGAAATTCACTTCGTTATAATGGCGCCCGAACTATCCGGATGACCCGACCGTTCAAAATCTCGCATTGGTGTGATGTTATTTCCACACCGCGAGATAGGAAAAATTAGAGCAGCACTTCGAAAAAAAAAAATAAAAATAAGGGGGAGATGATGTAACGTACCAGGAGATGTGACGTACCTGCCAGAAAGACGCACATGACATAAAGGCAGATAGGAATCAGAATACATGTCCGCGTAGCTTAATTGGTAGAGCAACTTATTCCGGAGTGAGTGGACCCGGGTTCAACTCACCATGCTCGGGCACCCCGGCGCGGATAAAAATGACGGAGAAATTCACTTCGTTATAATGGCGCCCGAACTATCCGGATGACCCGACCGTTCAAAATCTCGCATTGGTGTGATGTTATTTCCACACCGCGAGATAGGAAAAATTAGAGCAGCACTTCGAAAAAAAAAATAAAAATAAGGGGGAGATGATGTAACGTACCAGGAGATGTGACGTACCTGCCAGAAAGACGCACATGACATAAAGGCAGATAGGAATCAGAATACATGTCCGCGTAGCTTAATTGGTAGAGCAACTTATTCCGGAGTGAGTGGACCCGGGTTCAACTCACCATGCTCGGGCACCCCGGCGCGGATAAAAATGACGGAGAAATTCACTTCGTTATAATGGCGCCCGAACTATCCGGATGACCCGACCGTTCAAAATCTCGCATTGGTGTGATGTTATTTCCACACCGCGAGATAGGAAAAATTAGAGCAGCACTTCGAAAAAAAAAAAATAAAAATAAGGGGGAGATGATGTAACGTACCAGGAGATGTGACGTACCTGCCAGAAAGACGCACATGACATAAAGGCAGATAGGAATCAGAATACATGTCCGCGTAGCTTAATTGGTAGAGCAACTTATTCCGGAGTGAGTGGACCCGGGTTCAACTCACCATGCTCGGGCACCCCGGCGCGGATAAAAATGACGGAGAAATTCACTTCGTTATAATGGCGCCCGAACTATCCGGATGACCCGACCGTTCAAAATCTCGCATTGGTGTGATGTTATTTCCACACCGCGAGATAGGAAAAATTAGAGCAGCACTTCGAAAAAAAAAAATAAAAATAAGGGGGAGATGATGTAACGTACCAGGAGATGTGACGTACCTGCCAGAAAGACGCACATGACATAAAGGCAGATAGGAATCAGAATACATGTCCGCGTAGCTTAATTGGTAGAGCAACTTATTCCGGAGTGAGTGGACCCGGGTTCAACTCACCATGCTCGGGCACCCCGGCGCGGATAAAAATGACGGAGAAATTCACTTCGTTATAATGGCGCCCGAACTATCCGGATGACCCGACCGTTCAAAATCTCGCATTGGTGTGATGTTATTTCCACACCGCGAGATAGGAAAAATTAGAGCAGCACTTCGAAAAAAAAAAAAATAAAAATAAGGGGGAGATGATGTAACGTACCAGGAGATGTGACGTACCTGCCAGAAAGACGCACATGACATAAAGGCAGATAGGAATCAGAATACATGTCCGCGTAGCTTAATTGGTAGAGCAACTTATTCCGGAGTGAGTGGACCCGGGTTCAACTCACCATGCTCGGGCACCCCGGCGCGGATAAAAATGACGGAGAAATTCACTTCGTTATAATGGCGCCCGAACTATCCGGATGACCCGACCGTTCAAAATCTCGCATTGGTGTGATGTTATTTCCACACCGCGAGATAGGAAAAATTAGAGCAGCACTTCGAAAAAAAAAAAAAATAAAAATAAGGGGGAGATGATGTAACGTACCAGGAGATGTGACGTACCTGCCAGAAAGACGCACATGACATAAAGGCAGATAGGAATCAGAATACATGTCCGCGTAGCTTAATTGGTAGAGCAACTTATTCCGGAGTGAGTGGACCCGGGTTCAACTCACCATGCTCGGGCACCCCGGCGCGGATAAAAATGACGGAGAAATTCACTTCGTTATAATGGCGCCCGAACTATCCGGATGACCCGACCGTTCAAAATCTCGCATTGGTGTGATGTTATTTCCACACCGCGAGATAGGAAAAATTAGAGCAGCACTTCGAAAAAAAAAAAATAAAAATAAGGGGGAGATGATGTAACGTACCAGGAGATGTGACGTACCTGCCAGAAAGACGCACATGACATAAAGGCAGATAGGAATCAGAATACATGTCCGCGTAGCTTAATTGGTAGAGCAACTTATTCCGGAGTGAGTGGACCCGGGTTCAACTCACCATGCTCGGGCACCCCGGCGCGGATAAAAATGACGGAGAAATTCACTTCGTTATAATGGCGCCCGAACTATCCGGATGACCCGACCGTTCAAAATCTCGCATTGGTGTGATGTTATTTCCACACCGCGAGATAGGAAAAATTAGAGCAGCACTTCGAAAAAAAAAAAATAAAAATAATTGGGAGATGATGTAACGTACCAGGAGATGTGACGTACCTGCCAGAAAGACGCACATGACATAAAGGCAGATAGGAATCAGAATACATGTCCGCGTAGCTTAATTGGTAGAGCAACTTATTCCGGAGTGAGTGGACCCGGGTTCAACTCACCATGCTCGGGCACCCCGGCGCGGATAAAAATGACGGAGAAATTCACTTCGTTATAATGGCGCCCGAACTATCCGGATGACCCGACCGTTCAAAATCTCGCATTGGTGTGATGTTATTTCCACACCGCGAGATAGGAAAAATTAGAGCAGCACTTCGAAAAAAAAAAAAAATAAAAATAAGGGGGAGATGATGTAACGTACCAGGAGATGTGACGTACCTGCCAGAAAGACGCACATGACATAAAGGCAGATAGGAATCAGAATACATGTCCGCGTAGCTTAATTGGTAGAGCAACTTATTCCGGAGTGAGTGGACCCGGGTTCAACTCACCATGCTCGGGCACCCCGGCGCGGATAAAAATGACGGAGAAATTCACTTCGTTATAATGGCGCCCGAACTATCCGGATGACCCGACCGTTCAAAATCTCGCATTGGTGTGATGTTATTTCCACACCGCGAGATAGGAAAAATTAGAGCAGCACTTCGAAAAAAAAAAAATAAAAATAAGGGGGAGATGATGTAACGTACCAGGAGATGTGACGTACCTGCCAGAAAGACGCACATGACATAAAGGCAGATAGGAATCAGAATACATGTCCGCGTAGCTTAATTGGTAGAGCAACTTATTCCGGAGTGAGTGGACCCGGGTTCAACTCACCATGCTCGGGCACCCCGGCGCGGATAAAAATGACGGAGAAATTCACTTCGTTATAATGGCGCCCGAACTATCCGGATGACCCGACCGTTCAAAATCTCGCATTGGTGTGATGTTATTTCCACACCGCGAGATAGGAAAAATTAGAGCAGCACTTCGAAAAAAAAAATAAAAATAAGGGGGAGATGATGTAACGTACCAGGAGATGTGACGTACCTGCCAGAAAGACGCACATGACATAAAGGCAGATAGGAATCAGAATACATGTCCGCGTAGCTTAATTGGTAGAGCAACTTATTCCGGAGTGAGTGGACCCGGGTTCAACTCACCATGCTCGGGCACCCCGGCGCGGATAAAAATGACGGAGAAATTCACTTCGTTATAATGGCGCCCGAACTATCCGGATGACCCGACCGTTCAAAATCTCGCATTGGTGTGATGTTATTTCCACACCGCGAGATAGGAAAAATTAGAGCAGCACTTCGAAAAAAAAAAAATAAAAATAAGGGGGAGATGATGTAACGTAAAAGGAGATGTGACGTACCTGCCAGAAAGACGCACATGACATAAAGGCAGATAGGAATCAGAATACATGTCCGCGTAGCTTAATTGGTAGAGCAACTTATTCCGGAGTGAGTGGACCCGGGTTCAACTCACCATGCTCGGGCACCCCGGCGCGGATAAAAATGACGGAGAAATTCACTTCGTTATAATGGCGCCCGAACTATCCGGATGACCCGACCGTTCAAAATCTCGCATTGGTGTGATGTTATTTCCACACCGCGAGATAGGAAAAATTAGAGCAGCACTTCGAAAAAAAAAAAAAAATAAAAATAAGGGGGAGATGATGTAACGTACCAGGAGATGTGACGTACCTGCCAGAAAGACGCACATGACATAAAGGCAGATAGGAATCAGAATACATGTCCGCGTAGCTTAATTGGTAGAGCAACTTATTCCGGAGTGAGTGGACCCGGGTTCAACTCACCATGCTCGGGCACCCCGGCGCGGATAAAAATGACGGAGAAATTCACTTCGTTATAATGGCGCCCGAACTATCCGGATGACCCGACCGTTCAAAATCTCGCATTGGTGTGATGTTATTTCCACACCGCGAGATAGGAAAAATTAGAGCAGCACTTCGAAAAAAAAAAAATAAAAATAAGGGGGAGATGATGTAACGTACCAGGAGATGTGACGTACCTGCCAGAAAGACGCACATGACATAAAGGCAGATAGGAATCAGAATACATGTCCGCGTAGCTTAATTGGTAGAGCAACTTATTCCGGAGTGAGTGGACCCGGGTTCAACTCACCATGCTCGGGCACCCCGGCGCGGATAAAAATGACGGAGAAATTCACTTCGTTATAATGGCGCCCGAACTATCCGGATGACCCGACCGTTCAAAATCTCGCATTGGTGTGATGTTATTTCCACACCGCGAGATAGGAAAAATTAGAGCAGCACTTCGAAAAAAAAAAAATAAAAATAAGGGGGAGATGATGTAACGTACCAGGAGATGTGACGTACCTGCCAGAAAGACGCACATGACATAAAGGCAGATAGGAATCAGAATACATGTCCGCGTAGCTTAATTGGTAGAGCAACTTATTCCGGAGTGAGTGGACCCGGGTTCAACTCACCATGCTCGGGCACCCCGGCGCGGATAAAAATGACGGAGAAATTCACTTCGTTATAATGGCGCCCGAACTATCCGGATGACCCGACCGTTCAAAATCTCGCATTGGTGTGATGTTATTTCCACACCGCGAGATAGGAAAAATTAGAGCAGCACTTCGAAAAAAAAAAAATAAAAATAAGGGGAGATGATGTAACGTACCAGGAGATGTGACGTACCTGCCAGAAAGACGCACATGACATAAAGGCAGATAGGAATCAGAATACATGTCCGCGTAGCTTAATTGGTAGAGCAACTTATTCCGGAGTGAGTGGACCCGGGTTCAACTCACCATGCTCGGGCACCCCGGCGCGGATAAAAATGACGGAGAAATTCACTTCGTTATAATGGCGCCCGAACTATCCGGATGACCCGACCGTTCAAAATCTCGCATTGGTGTGATGTTATTTCCACACCGCGAGATAGGAAAAATTAGAGCAGCACTTCGAAAAAAAAAAAATAAAAATAAGGGGGAGATGATGTAACGTACCAGGAGATGTGACGTACCTGCCAGAAAGACGCACATGACATAAAGGCAGATAGGAATCAGAATACATGTCCGCGTAGCTTAATTGGTAGAGCAACTTATTCCGGAGTGAGTGGACCCGGGTTCAACTCACCATGCTCGGGCACCCCGGCGCGGATAAAAATGACGGAGAAATTCACTTCGTTATAATGGCGCCCGAACTATCCGGATGACCCGACCGTTCAAAATCTCGCATTGGTGTGATGTTATTTCCACACCGCGAGATAGGAAAAATTAGAGCAGCACTTCGAAAAAAAAAAATAAAAATAAGGGGGAGATGATGTAACGTACCAGGAGATGTGACGTACCTGCCAGAAAGACGCACATGACATAAAGGCAGATAGGAATCAGAATACATGTCCGCGTAGCTTAATTGGTAGAGCAACTTATTCCGGAGTGAGTGGACCCGGGTTCAACTCACCATGCTCGGGCACCCCGGCGCGGATAAAAATGACGGAGAAATTCACTTCGTTATAATGGCGCCCGAACTATCCGGATGACCCGACCGTTCAAAATCTCGCATTGGTGTGATGTTATTTCCACACCGCGAGATAGGAAAAATTAGAGCAGCACTTCGAAAAAAAAAAAAAATAAAAATAAGGGGGAGATGATGTAACGTACCAGGAGATGTGACGTACCTGCCAGAAAGACGCACATGACATAAAGGCAGATAGGAATCAGAATACATGTCCGCGTAGCTTAATTGGTAGAGCAACTTATTCCGGAGTGAGTGGACCCGGGTTCAACTCACCATGCTCGGGCACCCCGGCGCGGATAAAAATGACGGAGAAATTCACTTCGTTATAATGGCGCCCGAACTATCCGGATGACCCGACCGTTCAAAATCTCGCATTGGTGTGATGTTATTTCCACACCGCGAGATAGGAAAAATTAGAGCAGCACTTCGAAAAAAAAAATAAAAATAAGGGGAGATGATGTAACGTACCAGGAGATGTGACGTACCTGCCAGAAAGACGCACATGACATAAAGGCAGATAGGAATCAGAATACATGTCCGCGTAGCTTAATTGGTAGAGCAACTTATTCCGGAGTGAGTGGACCCGGGTTCAACTCACCATGCTCGGGCACCCCGGCGCGGATAAAAATGACGGAGAAATTCACTTCGTTATAATGGCGCCCGAACTATCCGGATGACCCGACCGTTCAAAATCTCGCATTGGTGTGATGTTATTTCCACACCGCGAGATAGGAAAAATTAGAGCAGCACTTCGAAAAAAAAAATAAAAATAATTGGGAGATGATGTAACGTACCAGGAGATGTGACGTACCTGCCAGAAAGACGCACATGACATAAAGGCAGATAGGAATCAGAATACATGTCCGCGTAGCTTAATTGGTAGAGCAACTTATTCCGGAGTGAGTGGACCCGGGTTCAACTCACCATGCTCGGGCACCCCGGCGCGGATAAAAATGACGGAGAAATTCACTTCGTTATAATGGCGCCCGAACTATCCGGATGACCCGACCGTTCAAAATCTCGCATTGGTGTGATGTTATTTCCACACCGCGAGATAGGAAAAATTAGAGCAGCACTTCGAAAAAAAAAAAAAATAAAAATAAGGGGGAGATGATGTAACGTACCAGGAGATGTGACGTACCTGCCAGAAAGACGCACATGACATAAAGGCAGATAGGAATCAGAATACATGTCCGCGTAGCTTAATTGGTAGAGCAACTTATTCCGGAGTGAGTGGACCCGGGTTCAACTCACCATGCTCGGGCACCCCGGCGCGGATAAAAATGACGGAGAAATTCACTTCGTTATAATGGCGCCCGAACTATCCGGATGACCCGACCGTTCAAAATCTCGCATTGGTGTGATGTTATTTCCACACCGCGAGATAGGAAAAATTAGAGCAGCACTTCGAAAAAAAAAAAATAAAAATAAGGGGAGATGATGTAACGTACCAGGAGATGTGACGTACCTGCCAGAAAGACGCACATGACATAAAGGCAGATAGGAATCAGAATACATGTCCGCGTAGCTTAATTGGTAGAGCAACTTATTCCGGAGTGAGTGGACCCGGGTTCAACTCACCATGCTCGGGCACCCCGGCGCGGATAAAAATGACGGAGAAATTCACTTCGTTATAATGGCGCCCGAACTATCCGGATGACCCGACCGTTCAAAATCTCGCATTGGTGTGATGTTATTTCCACACCGCGAGATAGGAAAAATTAGAGCAGCACTTCGAAAAAAAAATAAAAATAAGGGGGAGATGATGTAACGTACCAGGAGATGTGACGTACCTGCCAGAAAGACGCACATGACATAAAGGCAGATAGGAATCAGAATACATGTCCGCGTAGCTTAATTGGTAGAGCAACTTATTCCGGAGTGAGTGGACCCGGGTTCAACTCACCATGCTCGGGCACCCCGGCGCGGATAAAAATGACGGAGAAATTCACTTCGTTATAATGGCGCCCGAACTATCCGGATGACCCGACCGTTCAAAATCTCGCATTGGTGTGATGTTATTTCCACACCGCGAGATAGGAAAAATTAGAGCAGCACTTCGAAAAAAAAAAAAATAAAAATAAGGGGGAGATGATGTAACGTACCAGGAGATGTGACGTACCTGCCAGAAAGACGCACATGACATAAAGGCAGATAGGAATCAGAATACATGTCCGCGTAGCTTAATTGGTAGAGCAACTTATTCCGGAGTGAGTGGACCCGGGTTCAACTCACCATGCTCGGGCACCCCGGCGCGGATAAAAATGACGGAGAAATTCACTTCGTTATAATGGCGCCCGAACTATCCGGATGACCCGACCGTTCAAAATCTCGCATTGGTGTGATGTTATTTCCACACCGCGAGATAGGAAAAATTAGAGCAGCACTTCGAAAAAAAAAATAAAAATAAGGGGGAGATGATGTAACGTACCAGGAGATGTGACGTACCTGCCAGAAAGACGCACATGACATAAAGGCAGATAGGAATCAGAATACATGTCCGCGTAGCTTAATTGGTAGAGCAACTTATTCCGGAGTGAGTGGACCCGGGTTCAACTCACCATGCTCGGGCACCCCGGCGCGGATAAAAATGACGGAGAAATTCACTTCGTTATAATGGCGCCCGAACTATCCGGATGACCCGACCGTTCAAAATCTCGCATTGGTGTGATGTTATTTCCACACCGCGAGATAGGAAAAATTAGAGCAGCACTTCGAAAAAAAAAAAAATAAAAATAAGGGGGAGATGATGTAACGTACCAGGAGATGTGACGTACCTGCCAGAAAGACGCACATGACATAAAGGCAGATAGGAATCAGAATACATGTCCGCGTAGCTTAATTGGTAGAGCAACTTATTCCGGAGTGAGTGGACCCGGGTTCAACTCACCATGCTCGGGCACCCCGGCGCGGATAAAAATGACGGAGAAATTCACTTCGTTATAATGGCGCCCGAACTATCCGGATGACCCGACCGTTCAAAATCTCGCATTGGTGTGATGTTATTTCCACACCGCGAGATAGGAAAAATTAGAGCAGCACTTCGAAAAAAAAAAAATAAAAATAAGGGGGAGATGATGTAACGTACCAGGAGATGTGACGTACCTGCCAGAAAGACGCACATGACATAAAGGCAGATAGGAATCAGAATACATGTCCGCGTAGCTTAATTGGTAGAGCAACTTATTCCGGAGTGAGTGGACCCGGGTTCAACTCACCATGCTCGGGCACCCCGGCGCGGATAAAAATGACGGAGAAATTCACTTCGTTATAATGGCGCCCGAACTATCCGGATGACCCGACCGTTCAAAATCTCGCATTGGTGTGATGTTATTTCCACACCGCGAGATAGGAAAAATTAGAGCAGCACTTCGAAAAAAAAAATAAAAATAAGGGGAGATGATGTAACGTACCAGGAGATGTGACGTACCTGCCAGAAAGACGCACATGACATAAAGGCAGATAGGAATCAGAATACATGTCCGCGTAGCTTAATTGGTAGAGCAACTTATTCCGGAGTGAGTGGACCCGGGTTCAACTCACCATGCTCGGGCACCCCGGCGCGGATAAAAATGACGGAGAAATTCACTTCGTTATAATGGCGCCCGAACTATCCGGATGACCCGACCGTTCAAAATCTCGCATTGGTGTGATGTTATTTCCACACCGCGAGATAGGAAAAATTAGAGCAGCACTTCGAAAAAAAAAAATAAAAATAAGGGGGAGATGATGTAACGTACCAGGAGATGTGACGTACCTGCCAGAAAGACGCACATGACATAAAGGCAGATAGGAATCAGAATACATGTCCGCGTAGCTTAATTGGTAGAGCAACTTATTCCGGAGTGAGTGGACCCGGGTTCAACTCACCATGCTCGGGCACCCCGGCGCGGATAAAAATGACGGAGAAATTCACTTCGTTATAATGGCGCCCGAACTATCCGGATGACCCGACCGTTCAAAATCTCGCATTGGTGTGATGTTATTTCCACACCGCGAGATAGGAAAAATTAGAGCAGCACTTCGAAAAAAAAAATAAAAATAAGGGGGAGATGATGTAACGTACCAGGAGATGTGACGTACCTGCCAGAAAGACGCACATGACATAAAGGCAGATAGGAATCAGAATACATGTCCGCGTAGCTTAATTGGTAGAGCAACTTATTCCGGAGTGAGTGGACCCGGGTTCAACTCACCATGCTCGGACACCCCGGCGCGGATAAAAATGACGGAGAAATTCACTTCGTTATAATGGCGCCCGAACTATCCGGATGACCCGACCGTTCAAAATCTCGCATTGGTGTGATGTTATTTCCACACCGCGAGATAGGAAAAATTAGAGCAGCACTTCGAAAAAAAATAAAAATAAGGGGGAGATGATGTAACGTACCAGGAGATGTGACGTACCTGCCAGAAAGACGCACATGACATAAAGGCAGATAGGAATCAGAATACATGTCCGCGTAGCTTAATTGGTAGAGCAACTTATTCCGGAGTGAGTGGACCCGGGTTCAACTCACCATGCTCGGGCACCCCGGCGCGGATAAAAATGACGGAGAAATTCACTTCGTTATAATGGCGCCCGAACTATCCGGATGACCCGACCGTTCAAAATCTCGCATTGGTGTGATGTTATTTCCACACCGCGAGATAGGAAAAATTAGAGCAGCACTTCGAAAAAAAAAAATAAAAATAAGGGGGAGATGATGTAACGTACCAGGAGATGTGACGTACCTGCCAGAAAGACGCACATGACATAAAGGCAGATAGGAATCAGAATACATGTCCGCGTAGCTTAATTGGTAGAGCAACTTATTCCGGAGTGAGTGGACCCGGGTTCAACTCACCATGCTCGGGCACCCCGGCGCGGATAAAAATGACGGAGAAATTCACTTCGTTATAATGGCGCCCGAACTATCCGGATGACCCGACCGTTCAAAATCTCGCATTGGTGTGATGTTATTTCCACACCGCGAGATAGGAAAAATTAGAGCAGCACTTCGAAAAAAAAAATAAAAATAAGGGGGAGATGATGTAACGTACCAGGAGATGTGACGTACCTGCCAGAAAGACGCACATGACATAAAGGCAGATAGGAATCAGAATACATGTCCGCGTAGCTTAATTGGTAGAGCAACTTATTCCGGAGTGAGTGGACCCGGGTTCAACTCACCATGCTCGGGCACCCCGGCGCGGATAAAAATGACGGAGAAATTCACTTCGTTATAATGGCGCCCGAACTATCCGGATGACCCGACCGTTCAAAATCTCGCATTGGTGTGATGTTATTTCCACACCGCGAGATAGGAAAAATTAGAGCAGCACTTCGAAAAAAAAATAAAAATAAGGGGGAGATGATGTAACGTACCAGGAGATGTGACGTACCTGCCAGAAAGACGCACATGACATAAAGGCAGATAGGAATCAGAATACATGTCCGCGTAGCTTAATTGGTAGAGCAACTTATTCCGGAGTGAGTGGACCCGGGTTCAACTCACCATGCTCGGGCACCCCGGCGCGGATAAAAATGACGGAGAAATTCACTTCGTTATAATGGCGCCCGAACTATCCGGATGACCCGACCGTTCAAAATCTCGCATTGGTGTGATGTTATTTCCACACCGCGAGATAGGAAAAATTAGAGCAGCACTTCGAAAAAAAAAAAAAATAAAAATAAGGGGGAGATGATGTAACGTACCAGGAGATGTGACGTACCTGCCAGAAAGACGCACATGACATAAAGGCAGATAGGAATCAGAATACATGTCCGCGTAGCTTAATTGGTAGAGCAACTTATTCCGGAGTGAGTGGACCCGGGTTCAACTCACCATGCTCGGGCACCCCGGCGCGGATAAAAATGACGGAGAAATTCACTTCGTTATAATGGCGCCCGAACTATCCGGATGACCCGACCGTTCAAAATCTCGCATTGGTGTGATGTTATTTCCACACCGCGAGATAGGAAAAATTAGAGCAGCACTTCGAAAAAAAAATAAAAATAAGGGGAGATGATGTAACGTACCAGGAGATGTGACGTACCTGCCAGAAAGACGCACATGACATAAAGGCAGATAGGAATCAGAATACATGTCCGCGTAGCTTAATTGGTAGAGCAACTTATTCCGGAGTGAGTGGACCCGGGTTCAACTCACCATGCTCGGGCACCCCGGCGCGGATAAAAATGACGGAGAAATTCACTTCGTTATAATGGCGCCCGAACTATCCGGATGACCCGACCGTTCAAAATCTCGCATTGGTGTGATGTTATTTCCACACCGCGAGATAGGAAAAATTAGAGCAGCACTTCGAAAAAAAAAAAATAAAAATAAGGGGGAGATGATGTAACGTACCAGGAGATGTGACGTACCTGCCAGAAAGACGCACATGACATAAAGGCAGATAGGAATCAGAATACATGTCCGCGTAGCTTAATTGGTAGAGCAACTTATTCCGGAGTGAGTGGACCCGGGTTCAACTCACCATGCTCGGGCACCCCGGCGCGGATAAAAATGACGGAGAAATTCACTTCGTTATAATGGCGCCCGAACTATCCGGATGACCCGACCGTTCAAAATCTCGCATTGGTGTGATGTTATTTCCACACCGCGAGATAGGAAAAATTAGAGCAGCACTTCGAAAAAAAAAAAAAATAAAAATAAGGGGGAGATGATGTAACGTACCAGGAGATGTGACGTACCTGCCAGAAAGACGCACATGACATAAAGGCAGATAGGAATCAGAATACATGTCCGCGTAGCTTAATTGGTAGAGCAACTTATTCCGGAGTGAGTGGACCCGGGTTCAACTCACCATGCTCGGGCACCCCGGCGCGGATAAAAATGACGGAGAAATTCACTTCGTTATAATGGCGCCCGAACTATCCGGATGACCCGACCGTTCAAAATCTCGCATTGGTGTGATGTTATTTCCACACCGCGAGATAGGAAAAATTAGAGCAGCACTTCGAAAAAAAAAATAAAAATAAGGGGGAGATGATGTAACGTACCAGGAGATGTGACGTACCTGCCAGAAAGACGCACATGACATAAAGGCAGATAGGAATCAGAATACATGTCCGCGTAGCTTAATTGGTAGAGCAACTTATTCCGGAGTGAGTGGACCCGGGTTCAACTCACCATGCTCGGGCACCCCGGCGCGGATAAAAATGACGGAGAAATTCACTTCGTTATAATGGCGCCCGAACTATCCGGATGACCCGACCGTTCAAAATCTCGCATTGGTGTGATGTTATTTCCACACCGCGAGATAGGAAAAATTAGAGCAGCACTTCGAAAAAAAAAAAATAAAAACAAGGGGGAGATGATGTAACGTACCAGGAGATGTGACGTACCTGCCAGAAAGACGCACATGACATAAAGGCAGATAGGAATCAGAATACATGTCCGCGTAGCTTAATTGGTAGAGCAACTTATTCCGGAGTGAGTGGACCCGGGTTCAACTCACCATGCTCGGGCACCCCGGCGCGGATAAAAATGACGGAGAAATTCACTTCGTTATAATGGCGCCCGAACTATCCGGATGACCCGACCGTTCAAAATCTCGCATTGGTGTGATGTTATTTCCACACCGCGAGATAGGAAAAATTAGAGCAGCACTTCGAAAAAAAAAAAAAATAAAAATAAGGGGGAGATGATGTAACGTACCAGGAGATGTGACGTACCTGTCAGAAAGACGCACATGACATAAAGGCAGATAGGAATCAGAATACATGTCCGCGTAGCTTAATTGGTAGAGCAACTTATTCCGGAGTGAGTGGACCCGGGTTCAACTCACCATGCTCGGGCACCCCGGCGCGGATAAAAATGACGGAGAAATTCACTTCGTTATAATGGCGCCCGAACTATCCGGATGACCCGACCGTTCAAAATCTCGCATTGGTGTGATGTTATTTCCACACCGCGAGATAGGAAAAATTAGAGCAGCACTTCGAAAAAAAAAAAATAAAAATAAGGGGGAGATGATGTAACGTACCAGGAGATGTGACGTACCTGCCAGAAAGACGCACATGACATAAAGGCAGATAGGAATCAGAATACATGTCCGCGTAGCTTAATTGGTAGAGCAACTTATTCCGGAGTGAGTGGACCCGGGTTCAACTCACCATGCTCGGGCACCCCGGCGCGGATAAAAATGACGGAGAAATTCACTTCGTTATAATGGCGCCCGAACTATCCGGATGACCCGACCGTTCAAAATCTCGCATTGGTGTGATGTTATTTCCACACCGCGAGATAGGAAAAATTAGAGCAGCACTTCGAAAAAAAAAAATAAAAATAAGGGGGAGATGATGTAACGTACCAGGAGATGTGACGTACCTGCCAGAAAGACGCACATGACATAAAGGCAGATAGGAATCAGAATACATGTCCGCGTAGCTTAATTGGTAGAGCAACTTATTCCGGAGTGAGTGGACCCGGGTTCAACTCACCATGCTCGGGCACCCCGGCGCGGATAAAAATGACGGAGAAATTCACTTCGTTATAATGGCGCCCGAACTATCCGGATGACCCGACCGTTCAAAATCTCGCATTGGTGTGATGTTATTTCCACACCGCGAGATAGGAAAAATTAGAGCAGCACTTCGAAAAAAAAAAAAATAAAAATAAGGGGGAGATGATGTAACGTACCAGGAGATGTGACGTACCTGCCAGAAAGACGCACATGACATAAAGGCAGATAGGAATCAGAATACATGTCCGCGTAGCTTAATTGGTAGAGCAACTTATTCCGGAGTGAGTGGACCCGGGTTCAACTCACCATGCTCGGGCACCCCGGCGCGGATAAAAATGACGGAGAAATTCACTTCGTTATAATGGCGCCCGAACTATCCGGATGACCCGACCGTTCAAAATCTCGCATTGGTGTGATGTTATTTCCACACCGCGAGATAGGAAAAATTAGAGCAGCACTTCGAAAAAAAAAAAATAAAAATAAGGGGGAGATGATGTAACGTACCAGGAGATGTGACGTACCTGCCAGAAAGACGCACATGACATAAAGGCAGATAGGAATCAGAATACATGTCCGCGTAGCTTAATTGGTAGAGCAACTTATTCCGGAGTGAGTGGACCCGGGTTCAACTCACCATGCTCGGGCACCCCGGCGCGGATAAAAATGACGGAGAAATTCACTTCGTTATAATGGCGCCCGAACTATCCGGATGACCCGACCGTTCAAAATCTCGCATTGGTGTGATGTTATTTCCACACCGCGAGATAGGAAAAATTAGAGCAGCACTTCGAAAAAAAAAATAAAAATAAGGGGGAGATGATGTAACGTACCAGGAGATGTGACGTACCTGCCAGAAAGACGCACATGACATAAAGGCAGATAGGAATCAGAATACATGTCCGCGTAGCTTAATTGGTAGAGCAACTTATTCCGGAGTGAGTGGACCCGGGTTCAACTCACCATGCTCGGGCACCCCGGCGCGGATAAAAATGACGGAGAAATTCACTTCGTTATAATGGCGCCCGAACTATCCGGATGACCCGACCGTTCAAAATCTCGCATTGGTGTGATGTTATTTCCACACCGCGAGATAGGAAAAAATTAGAGCAGCACTTCGAAAAAAAAAAAAAAATAAAAATAAGGGGGAGATGATATAACGTACCAGGAGATGTGACGTACCTGCCAGAAAGACGCACATGACATAAAGGCAGATAGGAATCAGAATACATGTCCGCGTAGCTTAATTGGTAGAGCAACTTATTCCGGAGTGAGTGGACCCGGGTTCAACTCACCATGCTCGGGCACCCCGGCGCGGATAAAAATGACGGAGAAATTCACTTCGTTATAATGGCGCCCGAACTATCCGGATGACCCGACCGTTCAAAATCTCGCATTGGTGTGATGTTATTTCCACACCGCGAGATTGGAAAAATTAGAGCAGCACTTCGAAAAAAATAAATAAAAATAAGGGGGAGATGATGTAACGTACCAGGAGATGTGACGTACCTGCCAGAAAGACGCACATGACATAAAGGCAGATAGGAATCAGAATACATGTCCGCGTAGCTTAATTGGTAGAGCAACTTATTCCGGAGTGAGTGGACCCGGGTTCAACTCACCATGCTCGGGCACCCCGGCGCGGATAAAAATGACGGAGAAATTCACTTCGTTATAATGGCGCCCGAACTATCCGGATGACCCGACCGTTCAAAATCTCGCATTGGTGTGATGTTATTTCCACACCGCGAGATAGGAAAAATTAGAGCAGCACTTCGAAAAAAAAAATAAAAATAAGGGGGAGATGATGTAACGTACCAGGAGATGTGACGTACCTGCCAGAAAGACGCACACGACATAAAGGCAGATAGGAATCAGAATACATGTCCGCGTAGCTTAATTGGTAGAGCAACTTATTCCGGAGTGAGTGGACCCGGGTTCAACTCACCATGCTCGGGCACCCCGGCGCGGATAAAAATGACGGAGAAATTCACTTCGTTATAATGGCGCCCGAACTATCCGGATGACCCGACCGTTCAAAATCTCGCATTGGTGTGATGTTATTTCCACACCGCGAGATAGGAAAAATTAGAGCAGCACTTCGAAAAAAAAAATAAAAATAAGGGGGAGATGATGTAACGTACCAGGAGATGTGACGTACCTGCCAGAAAGACGCACATGACATAAAGGCAGATAGGAATCAGAATACATGTCCGCGTAGCTTAATTGGTAGAGCAACTTATTCCGGAGTGAGTGGACCCGGGTTCAACTCACCATGCTCGGGCACCCCGGCGCGGATAAAAATGACGGAGAAATTCACTTCGTTATAATGGCGCCCGAACTATCCGGATGACCCGACCGTTCAAAATCTCGCATTGGTGTGATGTTATTTCCACACCGCGAGATAGGAAAAATTAGAGCAGCACTTCGAAAAAAAAAAAAATAAAAATAAGGGGGAGATGATGTAACGTACCAGGAGATGTGACGTACCTGCCAGAAAGACGCACATGACATAAAGGCAGATAGGAATCAGAATACATGTCCGCGTAGCTTAATTGGTAGAGCAACTTATTCCGGAGTGAGTGGACCCGGGTTCAACTCACCATGCTCGGGCACCCCGGCGCGGATAAAAATGACGGAGAAATTCACTTCGTTATAATGGCGCCCGAACTATCCGGATGACCCGACCGTTCAAAATCTCGCATTGGTGTGATGTTATTTCCACACCGCGAGATAGGAAAAATTAGAGCAGCACTTCGAAAAAAAAAATAAAAATAAGGGGGAGATGATGTAACGTACCAGGAGATGTGACGTACCTGCCAGAAAGACGCACATGACATAAAGGCAGATAGGAATCAGAATACATGTCCGCGTAGCTTAATTGGTAGAGCAACTTATTCCGGAGTGAGTGGACCCGGGTTCAACTCACCATGCTCGGGCACCCCGGCGCGGATAAAAATGACGGAGAAATTCACTTCGTTATAATGGCGCCCGAACTATCCGGATGACCCGACCGTTCAAAATCTCGCATTGGTGTGATGTTATTTCCACACCGCGAGATAGGAAAAATTAGAGCAGCACTTCGAAAAAAAAAAAAAAATAAGGGGGAGATGATGTAACGTACCAGGAGATGTGACGTACCTGCCAGAAAGACGCACATGACATAAAGGCAGATAGGAATAAGAATACATGTCCGCGTAGCTTAATTGGTAGAGCAACTTATTCCGGAGTGAGTGGACCCGGGTTCAACTCACCATGCTCGGGCACCCCGGCGCGGATAAAAATGACGGAGAAATTCACTTCGTTATAATGGCGCCCGAACTATCCGGATGACCCGACCGTTCAAAATCTCGCATTGGTGTGATGTTATTTCCACACCGCGAGATAGGAAAAATTAGAGCAGCACTTCGAAAAAAAAATAAAAATAAGGGAGATGATGTAACGTACCAGGAGATGTGACGTACCTGCCAGAAAGACGCACATGACATAAAGGCAGATAGGAATCAGAATACATGTCCGCGTAGCTTAATTGGTAGAGCAACTTATTCCGGAGTGAGTGGACCCGGGTTCAACTCACCATGCTCGGGCACCCCGGCGCGGATAAAAATGACGGAGAAATTCACTTCGTTATAATGGCGCCCGAACTATCCGGATGACCCGACCGTTCTAAATCTCGCATTGGTGTGATGTTATTTCCACACCGCGAGATAGGAAAAATTAGAGCAGCACTTCGAAAAAAAAAAAAAAAAAATAAAAATAAGGGGGAGATGATGTAACGTACCAGGAGATGTGACGTACCTGCCAGAAAGACGCACATGACATAAAGGCAGATAGGAATCAGAATACATGTCCGCGTAGCTTAATTGGTAGAGCAACTTATTCCGGAGTGAGTGGACACGGGTTCAACTCACCATGCTCGGGCACCCCGGCGCGGATAAAAATGACGGAGAAATTCACTTCGTTATAATGGCGCCCGAACTATCCGGATGACCCGACCGTTCAAAATCTCGCATTGGTGTGATGTTATTTCCACACCGCGAGATAGGAAAAATTAGAGCAGCACTTCGAAAAAAAAAAAATAAAAATAAGGGGGAGATGATGTAACGTACCAGGAGATGTGACGTACCTGCCAGAAAGACGCACATGACATAAAGGCAGATAGGAATCAGAATACATGTCCTCGTAGCTTAATTGGTAGAGCAACTTAT
The DNA here is from genome assembly GCA_039090855.1 of Macrothele yani. Taxonomy (NCBI): domain Eukaryota; kingdom Metazoa; phylum Arthropoda; class Arachnida; order Araneae; family Macrothelidae; genus Macrothele; species Macrothele yani. The sequence goes on from CM077030.1 coordinate 154,171,847, forward strand.
TCCGGAGTGAGTGGACCCGGGTTCAACTCACCATGATCGGGCACCCCGGCGCGGATAAAAATGACGGAGAAATTCACTTCGTTATAATGGCGCCCGAACTATCCGGATGACCCGACCGTTCAAAATCTCGCATTGGTGTGATGTTATTTCCACACCGCGAGATAGGAAAAATTAGAGCAGCACTTCGAAAAAAAAAAATAAAAATAAGGGGGAGATGATGTAACGTACCAGGAGATGTGACGTACCTGCCAGAAAGACGCACATGACATAAAGGCAGATAGGAATCAGAATACATGTCCGCGTAGCTTAATTGGTAGAGCAACTTATTCCGGAGTGAGTGGACCCGGGTTCAACTCACCATGCTCGGGCACCCCGGCGCGGATAAAAATGACGGAGAAATTCACTTCGTTATAATGGCGCCCGAACTATCCGGATGACCCGACCGTTCAAAATCTCGCATTGGTGTGATGTTATTTCCACACCGCGAGATAGGAAAAATTAGAGCAGCACTTCGAAAAAAAAAAAAATAAAAATAAGGGGGAGATGATGTAACGTACCAGGAGATGTGACGTACCTGCCAGAAAGACGCACATGACATAAAGGCAGATAGGAATCAGAATACATGTCCGCGTAGCTTAATTGGTAGAGCAACTTATTCCGGAGTGAGTGGACCCGGGTTCAACTCACCATGCTCGGGCACCCCGGCGCGGATAAAAATGACGGAGAAATTCACTTCGTTATAATGGCGCCCGAACTATCCGGATGACCCGACCGTTCAAAATCTCGCATTGGTGTGATGTTATTTCCACACCGCGAGATAGGAAAAATTAGAGCAGCACTTCGAAAAAAAAAAAATAAAAATAAGGGGAGATGATGTAACGTACCAGGAGATGTGACGTACCTGCCAGAAAGACGCACATGACATAAAGGCAGATAGGAATCAGAATACATGTCCGCGTAGCTTAATTGGTAGAGCAACTTATTCCGGAGTGAGTGGACCCGGGTTCAACTCACCATGCTCGGGCACCCCGGCGCGGATAAAAATGACGGAGAAATTCACTTCGTTATAATGGCGCCCGAACTATCCGGATGACCCGACCGTTCAAAATCTCGCATTGGTGTGATGTTATTTCCACACCGCGAGATAGGAAAAATTAGAGCAGCACTTCGAAAAAAAAAAAATAAAAATAAGGGGGAGATGATGTAACGTACCAGGAGATGTGACGTACCTGCCAGAAAGACGCACATGACATAAAGGCAGATAGGAATCAGAATACATGTCCGCGTAGCTTAATTGGTAGAGCAACTTATTCCGGAGTTAGTGGACCCGGGTTCAACTCACCATGCTCGGGCACCCCGGCGCGGATAAAAATGACGGAGAAATTCACTTCGTTATAATGGCGCCCGAACTATCCGGATGACCCGACCGTTCAAAATCTCGCATTGGTGTGATGTTATTTCCACACCGCGAGATAGGAAAAATTAGAGCAGCACTTCGAAAAAAAAAAAATAAAAATAAGGGGGAGATGATGTAACGTACCAGGAGATGTGACGTACCTGCCAGAAAGACGCACATGACATAAAGGCAGATAGGAATCAGAATACATGTCCGCGTAGCTTAATTGGTAGAGCAACTTATTCCGGAGTGAGTGGACCCGGGTTCAACTCACCATGCTCGGGCACCCCGGCGCGGATAAAAATGACGGAGAAATTCACTTCGTTATAATGGCGCCCGAACTATCCGGATGACCCGACCGTTCAAAATCTCGCATTGGTGTGATGTTATTTCCACACCGCGAGATAGGAAAAATTAGAGCAGCACTTCGAAAAAAAAAAAAAAATAAAAATAAGGGGGAGATGATGTAACGTACCAGGAGATGTGACGTACCTGCCAGAAAGACGCACATGACATAAAGGCAGATAGGAATCAGAATACATGTCCGCGTAGCTTAATTGGTAGAGCAACTTATTCCGGAGTGAGTGGACCCGGGTTCAACTCACCATGCTCGGGCACCCCGGCGCGGATAAAAATGACGGAGAAATTCACTTCGTTATAATGGCGCCCGAACTATCCGGATGACCCGACCGTTCAAAATCTCGCATTGGTGTGATGTTATTTCCACACCGCGAGATAGGAAAAATTAGAGCAGCACTTCGAAAAAAAAAATAAAAATAAGGGGGAGATGATGTAACGTACCAGGAGATGTGACGTACCTGCCAGAAAGACGCACATGACATAAAGGCAGATAGGAATCAGAATACATGTCCGCGTAGCTTAATTGGTAGAGCAACTTATTCCGGAGTGAGTGGACCCGGGTTCAACTCACCATGCTCGGGCACCCCGGCGCGGATAAAAATGACGGAGAAATTCACTTCGTTATAATGGCGCCCGAACTATCCGGATGACCCGACCGTTCAAAATCTCGCATTGGTGTGATGTTATTTCCACACCGCGAGATAGGAAAAATTAGAGCAGCACTTCGAAAAAAAAAAAAATAAAAATAAGGGGGAGATGATGTAACGTACCAGGAGATGTGACGTACCTGCCAGAAAGACGCACATGACATAAAGGCAGATAGGAATCAGAATACATGTCCGCGTAGCTTAATTGGTAGAGCAACTTATTCCGGAGTTAGTGGACCCGGGTTCAACTCACCATGCTCGGGCACCCCGGCGCGGATAAAAATGACGGAGAAATTCACTTCGTTATAATGGCGCCCGAACTATCCGGATGACCCGACCGTTCAAAATCTCGCATTGGTGTGATGTTATTTCCACATTGCGAGATAGGAAAAATTAGAGCAGCACTTCGAAAAAAAAAAAAATAAAAATAAGGGGGAGATGATGTAACGTACCAGGAGATGTGACGTACCTGCCAGAAAGACGCACATGACATAAAGGCAGATAGGAATCAGAATACATGTCCGCGTAGCTTAATTGGTAGAGCAACTTATTCCGGAGTTAGTGGACCCGGGTTCAACTCACCATGCTCGGGCACCCCGGCGCGGATAAAAATGACGGAGAAATTCACTTCGTTATAATGGCGCCCGAACTATCCGGATGACCCGACCGTTCAAAATCTCGCATTGGTGTGATGTTATTTCCACACCGCGAGATAGGAAAAATTAGAGCAGCACTTCGAAAAAAAAAAATAAAAATAAGGGGGAGATGATGTAACGTACCAGGAGATGTGACGTACCTGCCAGAAAGACGCAAATGACATAAAGGCAGATAGGAATCAGAATACATGTCCGCGTAGCTTAATTGGTAGAGCAACTTATTCCGGAGTTAGTGGACCCGGGTTCAACTCACCATGCTCGGGCACCCCGGCGCGGATAAAAATGACGGAGAAATTCACTTCGTTATAACACCAGGTGCAATGGAAGATAGTTTCAGTCTTAAGTTAGGCTCAACGTTAAGCATTGTTCCTTTTCACACTTTTTAGTCCAACCAGGGGAGAAAATCCTATTTCAGAGTTGTACGTTGTGGGAAACGGTAGCGGGTGTTTGCCGACTCTGATTTCACATGGATCCAGAAGTTTAAGGGTTGTCTTACTAAAAGTGATTTTTAGTGCTCCATGAGACGCCAATTCAATAAGCTGATCACACTTTCAAACTGAAAGGACGAAGTACTCAATCACAGATGTAACACTGAAAGTATTCCTAATCCATTCCGTACTTTCATCAGTCTCTGGAAAATATTTTTTATGCTATCTTGCAGAATTGTTATATGGTTCTGAAATAATTACACTAATGCATAATCGATTAGTTCTCCTGAAGACTGCAAAAAATCATCAAGTGCAGAAAATGAATCATACTCCCCACGATCAAGACGTTTACTCCAAAGTTCACATTTCTGTAGAAATGCCTTTATTTTATCTAGCACTTTAAAAATGGTTACAGAGCTCCCCTTGGGTGAAAAATTTAGTCCGTTCATGATGCTGAAAATATCGCTGAGATATACCACCTGAGCTACTTGAAATCGTGGAAAACAGTGTCATGAAGGAAGATCTTGATATCAGCTCGAAAACTCTCCAGCTAGAAAATTATTGAAAGTACTTCCCCCGTTGACAAACACCGTACTTTGGTGTGGAAAAGTAAATTTTTGTGCACGTTTCCCATTTCTTCGCACAATACACTAAAAAGGCGAGAGTTTAGTGACCGTGATTTAATCTTATATTAACCACTTTAACTACTTGTTTCAATACAAGATCCAGTTCAGAAGGCATTCCTTTTAGCGCTAACTGTTCTCTGTGGGTAAAGCAATGAGTTGAACTACATTCAGGCACTAATTGTTTTAACTTTGCTGTAAAACCCTTTCTTTTCTCACACAAAGCTGCCACACCGTTAGTACCGACTCCGACAATTTTTTCTAATCCAAATTGTGTGTTGTGAAATAATCATTAACTATACCCAAAATATCACCTTTACTGTGAATTTTTAACTACACTGACGGAAAAAAATCCCAACACCAAGAAGATGTTGTGTTAGATAAACGACAGTTGGTAGGCGGTGAGAGTACATCTGTAAGATGACGTCTATGCAAATTTCGCGCTCGGCGCATACGTGTGGCGCTAGTAGCGCCCCTCGGAACATGCAAAGCTGGTTTGCTGTAAATACGCGCTGTAACGTTCGTGAGCGTTATTTATCGTTGAGATTTGACGTAGGGTGTTGATGTTAGTCAAGAATGCCTTTAAGAAGACGAAGAAGCCATTATCAACAGCTAACGGAGTTTGAACGAGGTCGTGTAATGGGGCTACGCGAAGGTGGATTTTCTTTCCCCAATATTGCAGAACGACTTGGCAGGAATGTAGCCACTGTGCATGATTGTTGGCAGCGGTGGTCATGGTAAGTTACTGCCTCAAGAAGACCGGGTTCCGGCCGGCCACGTGGCACTACTGAGAGGGAGGACCGCCGTGTACGGCGTATGGCCGTGGTGCATCGTACCTCATCTGCGGCAGCAATTCGAGCTGCAGTAGCCACCACAGTGACACAACGAACTGTTGCAAATCGGTTACTTGAAGGACAGCTCCGAGCCAGACACCCTGTAGCGTGCATTCCACTTACTCCAAACCACTGCCGTTTGCGACGTCAGTGGTGTCAAGCTAGAGCTCATTGGAGGACGGAGTGGAGATCTGTTGTGTTTTCTGTTGAAGGCCGGTTCTGCCTGGGTGCCAGTGATGGCCGTGTGTTGGTTAGAAGGAGGCCAGGTGAGCGCCGGCAACCGACCTGTCTGCGGCCGAGACACACTGGACCTACACCTGGAGTTATGGTCTGGGGAGCAATTTCCTATGACAGCAGGAGCACTCTCGTGGTTATCCCCCACACCTTGACGACACAGTTGTACATCGGTCTGGTGATTCAACCTGTTGTGCTGTCATTCATGAACAGCATTCCAGGGGGTGTTTTCCAACAGGATAACGCTCGCCCGCGTACCGTTGTTGTAACCCAACATTCTCTCCAGAGTGTCGACATGTTGCCGTGTCCTGCTAGATCACCAGATCTTTCACCAATCGAGCATGTATGGGACATCATTGGACGACAACTCCAGCGTCACCCCCAACCAGCATTAACCGTCCCTGTATTGACCGACCAAGTGCAACAGGCATGGAACTCCATCCCACAAACCGACATTAAGCACCTGTAAGGCACAATGCATGAACGTTTGCGTGCTTGCATTCAACATTCTGGTGGTTACACCGGTTATTAATGTTCCAGCATTTCACATTTAAAATGGCTCTTCTCGCGCTTACAATAAAATGTGATCTTGAAACCTTAATCGATTAAATATATTACCTATACAAATGTATTGCCGCCATTTCATTCCTCTACAACTATTTTTTCGTGGTGTTGGGATTTTTTTCCCGTCAGTGTATAAACAAAACAAAAGGTCTAAATAAACTTCATTTTCGTAAATGTACCTTACATATGCTAAAATTTGACACAAGTTTTCTACGTCCGCGCTTTAGTCCACTTGTAAAGCAAAATAACGACTGCTACGCACACGTGTGATTAATTGCTCCTCTACATTAGATGCCAAAGATAATATGCCACGCTGTATTGTATCATTTGGCAAAGGAATTTTGCCTATTGCTCGCCCTGCCTTTTCCCCAAGCATAATATTTGCCATCAATTTAGCCGCTATCTTTACATATGTTTCAATGACGGTATGCCCTTGACCAGTTATTGCCACAAGTAAAGTCACTTGGAATGATGCTTCTGTAGTTTTACTAAATTCCTCACGCGTAGCAACAGAAATAATAGATTTCTTTGTTGACAGCATCACTTTACGTTTGTTTTGAAAATATCAACAGGTTTATGGGGTAAATCTTCATGTTTTCTTTGAAAATATAGTGCAAGTTTTGAAAGTTTCATCGCGTCGTTAGACAGAGTGCCATAGCATACAGCACAAACAGCGTTAGGTGCAAGTTGGTCACCGGTCCAATAAAAGATAATCTTTGTCTTATTTCCAATTCATATTTTTTTCTTTTTTTCTTTTTTTTGGCGATAACAGGGTAACTGGCTTGAAAACGATCGTTAATGAATTTAGTTTTAGCAAGCTTGTGTGGAGTGGTGTTGATTTCACTTATATTCGGTTTCAATTACCCACTGTTAAGCCACCCATCGATTCTGAACATAAATTACAAATAATACAATAATAATGTAAATGGTATACAATATTTAGGTAAACCACACACACACACACACACACACACACACACACGCATACACAGAAAACACATAAGAATAACTAACTGCTGAACGCAAACGGCTGCTCAATACCACAGATGGGTCAGAAATCACGTCACTGATATGAGTATGTCACCGGCTGTGGTTTGTTTGCTGAAATATCAGTGACAGAATTACTGTCGGCACCACCTGTCACTGTCACCGGCCGAAACCTCCAGCTCCGCAGTTCCTGCTCTTTGTAGACGGGTTTGGCCCCTGAGCTGTGACAGTGATTTCCACGGAGGATCCTTGTTTGCGTCAAGTTGACAGCGCATTTGATCTTAATCGCCTGAGCTGCACAGCGGTGGAGTATGCACACTCCCACCTAAGTACAATAGACCACTGCACACGCCGCTTATCATAATGTTGCATTACTTGCGTGTTACAAATGCAGATTTTTCACAGGAAATATAGAAAATTTTGCGGACTACATAGGACCTAGTCGCGGACCACAATTTGAGAACCACTGGTATAGTGGATAGCACTCAGAGCTCCGGAGCCAAGAGTCGTAGATTCGAACTCCGCCCCTGGCATAAAAATGATGGAGAAATTTTCTTCGTCATAATCCTTTCATGAATTTGTGCAACGCAGCTTTCATGCGAGCATTTCGGTCTATTGCTGTCCTCGAGCGACTTTCTATCACGCAATCTGAATGTTGCAATAAAACACACCTTTTTTTAAGCTTTCCAACCGTAGGTTGAAGAAGCGTATATGCTCCAGCTTGTCCATCCGTCCGTCCATCTGTCTGCACGATAACTGGCATAAAAATGGGTCACTTTCGATGACATTTTAGTATGTAGTAGGGGACCACCCGGGGACGAACCCTATTGAAAATGGGACAAATTGGGTCAAAGGTCACGACGTAGGAGGGGGATCTTCCATTACCCTTATGAGTCCTAACTTGGGTAAATATGGTTCGATTTCAATGAAAGTTTACTATGTGGTAGGAGACGACCTAGGGACGAACCCTATTGAAAATGGGACAAATGGGGTCAAAGGTCACGACGTAAGAGCGGGATCATTTCATTACCTTTATGCGTCATAACTTGCGTAAATATGGTTCGATTTCAATGAAAAGTTTACTATGTGGTAAGAGACCGCCTGGGGACGAACCCGATTCAAGATGGGTGAAGTGGGGTCAAAGGTCAGGCCATAAAATCGGGATGCATTCCATTGCCCTTATGCGCCATAGTGTGCGTAAAAATAGTTCGATTTCGATGAAATTTCAGTATGTAGTAGGGGACCACTGGGGACGAACCCTATTGAAAATGGACGAAATGTTGTCAAAGGTCAGGACATAGGATTGCGATCTATTCCATTGTCCATATCCCATATTATTATGGTGGACGTCAAAGTAATTTTGCTTCCTATACTTCCAACGGAAAAACTTTTGTACACATTTCCTTCACAATTAATGTGTTCCCAAGGATGATAATTTGAACATCGATTAAAATAACTTCATATTATAACTTGGAAAACTTAATATTTTCTAAAACATAACCATAATTATATTAAAAATCAATAACTTTTCCTTTGGTGGTGTTGAAACCAGAGAAAAGATGGCGCGACCTGCACTTTGATGACGTCAGTGGACAAAAAATGTTGGATTGCATAATTACGGTTATGGTTTAGAAAATATTAAGTATTCCAAGTTATGAAATGAAGCTATTTTAATCGATGTTTAAATTTTCATCCTTGTGAACGAATTAATTGTCCAGAAAAAAGATGGCGCGACCTGTATTTTCATGACGTCAGTAGACAAACAAATGTTGAATTGCATAATTATGGTTATGTTTTAGAAAATATTAAGTATTGCAAGTTATAAAATGAAGATATTTTAGCCGCCCCGGTGGCGCAGTGGTCTAAGGCGTTGGCTTCTGATCATTCGTCCGTAAGGGGTCCGGGTTCGAATCCCGGTCAGGCATGGATGTTGTGTTTGTCTTACGGCACTGGCTCTCTCCCTTCCCTGGAACCAGTGACCCTAAATTAGGGACGGGCGACTGCTTATAGCCCATTGAGTTGCTCACAGTGGTCGTTAAACCTCCAATCAAAAAAAAAAAAAAAAGAAGATATTTTAATCGATGTTCAAATTTTCATCCTTGGGAACGCGTTAATTGTGAAGAAAATGTGCACAAAAGTTTTTCCATTGGAAGCATAAAAAGCAAAGTTACTTGACGCCCACCTTAAAGTAGCAATTCTTGTATGTATGTATGTATGTACATTTTATTTTGAAAACTATTCTAAGAATTTTGATGAAAGTCGTTAACCTACCGTTTTCTGGTACTAGAAATCGATTTAGCTTGATCTCGACTTTAGAAGAATTCGTTTAGTGGGTTAAATAACCACCCCGAATTATAACGTTTTTAGTGATCGCGTTGTTCCATTAATGTTACCAATGCTTAGAAATCTTATGACGTCCCCACTTGCGTTTGAGAATGTTTGCGCGCGGTCATGCCATCTATCTCATTACGTCACGCGTTGTTTGTGGATCCTATTAAAGATTTATGACGTCACACCTTGCTAGCAGATGGTCGCGATTCCCATCTGCCTCATTACGTCACGCGTTGTGTGCGTATGTCCGTCAGCACGATAACTCGCGTAACAACCGTTGGATTTCGATGAAGTTTTAGTATCTGGTAGGGGTTCACCTGGGAAGGAACCCTATTTAAAATGAACGAAATGGGGTCAAAGGTCGGTTCATAGGAGAGGGATCCATTGCACTGCTCTTATGCACCATAACTAACGTAAAAAAAATTCGATTTCGATGAAATTTTAGTATGTGGTAGGGGACCACCTGGCAACAAACCTTATTGAAAATGGCCGAAATGTGGTCAAAGGTTAGGACTCAGGTGCGGGATCTATCCCATAGCCCTTATGCATCATAACTTAGGTAAAAATGCTTCGATTGCGACAAAACTTCATCATGTTATTTCGGAGGTATACCAATCCGGTTCTGTTGAATATCATCGAAATGGGATCAAAGGTCAGGGCACAGGACCAAGATTTATTCCACAGACATTATTCTAATAACTTGAGTAATGATTTCTGTAATGTTGGAAAGCGTATTATAATCAATGCATTGCATGATTTTACTAACTTGTTTATTAGGGGGTTTAACGACCACCGTGAGAGACTCAATGGGCTATAAGCAGTCACCGGTCCCTGAAATAGGGCCACACATTCCAGGGAAGGGAGAGAATCAGTGCCGTAAGACTAGCACAACATCCATGCCCAACAGGGATTCGAACCCGTTCCTATCTCGGACGAACAGTACGAAGCTAAGGCTTAGACCACTACGCCAGAGGGACGGTACGCAAAATTTCCAATAAGACATGATGTTCTTTTATTAACACTGATCGTCTCAGCTCCTACATCGTTATTACCCCTTTTATTAGCCGATCGGTAGGTACAAAACTGAGTCTGCGGTACATACTATTGTTACGAAGCTAAACTCCAAGATTTGGCAAGGGTGAGTGTTGCCACTTTTCGTCTCTCTTACCGTGGGTTTTTTGTTTTTGATTGGAGGTTTAACGACCATCATGGGCTACTCAATGGGCTATAAGCAGTCGTCCATCCCTAATTTAAGGTCACTGGTTCCAGGGAAGGGAGAGAACCAGAGCCGTAAGACAAACACAACATCCATGCCTCACCGGGATTCGAACCCAGACCCCTTTCGGACGAATGATCAGAAACCATCGCTAAGACTACTGCTCCGCCGAGGCGGCTGAGTAACTTTGGAAACCGTTTTAAAAGAGAATCCATTAGTGCTTTTGATGTCCTGGATATCACGTGATGTCATTGTGGCCGCAGCTGAAAAATAAAAAGAAGAAAGATGACACCGTGTTTTCGGTTGTAATGAGCACGTCTTTTAAATCCTTTCTAATGCGAATTAAATTTATCAATGTTAAACTGCTGGCCACCCAAAAATGCAACACCAAGAAGAAAGCATCCGATTGGCCTGAAATTCGCAGCATGCGTCGCCCGCGAGAGGACATACAAACGATTAATATTGCAGGGCATATGCAAATCATGTGCGCCCATAACGCCACCGAGAAGCACTATAAGAAGGGGGCACAGAAGGCGGGGTGTAAGGAGTGGACGTGTGTTGTGCTGCCGGACCTGTGGGTGGGAAGTTTCCTGATGCCTCGTCGCAGAATACGGCAGTCATTCCAGCACATTTCGGAGTTCGACAAAGGTCGAATAGTGTCTTATCGCGACAGCGTTTTATCGTACCGAGACATCGGCGGCCTTGTGGGACGACATCCAGCCACAGTGAGGCGAGTATGAATTCCGTGGGTGCAGGAGGGACGGACGGACCGACGTGAGTGATTGCCGCAGCCGCGGGACACCACCAAACGAGAGGACCGGCATGTTGTGCGGCGGGCATCGACGGCTCGCACCGCAACGTCACGAAAGTTGGCGCAGGAATGAGGGTGTGTTGCGCAACAACCTGTGTCAGTGCATACCGTTCGACGTCGTCTGCAAGAGCGGGGACTTATCGCACGGCGCTCATTGCTCCGATTACATTCGACGTTACACCACCGACGAGTGCGACGGCAGTGGGCCGTTGAACGCCGTACCTGGACTGCGGAATGGCACAACATTGTCTTTTCTGACGAATCCCGCTTCTGCCAGCAACACCACGATGGTCGGATCCACATGTAGCGGCACCGCGGCGAGAGACTGTATGACGCCTGCATTATGCATCGCCATACCGGTCCGTCACCTGGCGTTATGGTTTGGGGCGCAATTGGATATGACACCCGTACCCCTCGGGCATGCATCGCCGGTACACTCAACAGCCACCGCTACATCTCCGACGTTTTGGAGCCTGTAGTCCTCCCTTACTTGCGGGACCTGCCAGCAGCCACGTTTCAACAAGATAATGCGCGCCCGCACGTGGCACGCATCGTGCAACAATTCTTCACGGCCCAGCAGGTGTCACTTCTGCCGTGACCAGCCTGTTCTCCCGATATGTCACCCATCGCACAAGTCTGGTTGCTGATCGGCAACAGAGTGGACCGGCAAGTATCACCCGCGGCTACGCCTGATGAACTGTGGCAACGTGTGGAAGCAGCCTGGACCGACATACCCCGAGCCAACATCTAAAGGCTCTTTCGTTCGATGCCACGGCGTGTAGCGGCCGTTATTGTCAGCCATGGAGGGCACACGAACTATTGATGTCTGCGTGTTCCTCAAGTCGCACGGGCCTGTAAGCTCAATCGTTGAATCTTTGTATCTGTTGTTATGTGTCCAGTAAATCTGGCTTTGCTATCTCGTGTCCTTCTTGGTGTTGCATTTTGAGTGGCCAGCAGTGTATTTAAAAAATCAACAGGATTTCTGAAATCCATAAAACATCCAGAAATAGAAAAAGAAACTTACTTCCACCAGCGGCTAAACGTGAAAAGAATTAACAAATGGCGTACAAAACATTTCTGTCAGCATAAGGAATGTATTGGAGACCAACACATTTTCAAATCGAACAGATAGAAGGAGACATGATAAAACTCTACCCCTTCTAGCGGAAGAATTTTGCATAATGGAAAAGTTGAAAATTGGCGAAAAATATTCTTCATGGGAAAAGCTATAGCTTTTCCTATGAAGGAAAAATAACTTTTCAAATACTTCTGTTTCCCGGAAGTAGAGACAGCGAGAAAAAGGATTTGGCCTTTACACCTCTTAGCGGGAAATCTGTGCATTATTTAAAGAGGATAATGCTCCACATCTGTATTATAGCGAATGGAATACAGTAAAACAGAAATTTCTTAATAAAGTTTAAAGAAGCGGAGATACAGCTGCAAACTGAAGTACAAAAACACCACCTGGCGACAAAGCTATGAGCTATAAATGTTCTCAAATGCTGACCTTAGTTTTCCCATAAGATAAATGGCATCCAGTAGTAAAATAATTTTTTAAATCGCAGATTTAGAAGCAGAGATGTTGAGAAAAACAAATTAAATACTGGCGCCCCGTAGCGGCGAAATTGTGTACTGTTTTAGGAAGAAAATACACACGAAGAATTTTCATAGTTAGTAGTACCTAACTCTAAAACATTTTTTCAATCGGGTTTCTAGTCCTGCAGATACTGCTGTAAACTGCAACGTGAACTTACGTCATTTAGTGGCAAACTTGTGCGTTCAAAAAAAATTGAAATTATATGAGAAACATTTCCCAGCGGAAACGCTTTTCAGGAAAGAAAGAATGTTTCAAACGGACTCTTACATGCATACACAACGAAAAAAGAAAATAAGTTGTACATCTACGTCCTCTGGCGGAAAAACTATGCATTATTTTAAGAAGAATGTTTTCCGAAAAGGTCTTACACGAGTGAGCGGTATCAGTCAACGAAATAATTTTTTCAGTCGAGTTTTCTAAAGCTTAGATTATGCTGCAAAAGCATCAAAAGTAGAAATAAAAACTTTCGCTCTCTGGTGTCCGAACCGTTTTTTAAAACACATTAGGAAGTATAATCAAAACATTCTCCATGAGGAGCTATATCCGATGTAGGAAATATTTTTCAATCGAGTTTTTAGAAGCAGAAATATCCGGGAATACGCTATTTCCGTTTACGCCCTTAGCGGAAAATCTATACATTAATTGAAAAATTTGAAACTATATGATAAACATTTTACACCTTAAATGATCTCCAACAAGGAAATAATTTTTCAAATCTGACTATCAGAAGCAGAGATACCGACAAAAATATGATATATATCTACGCCCGCTGGCGGGAAAATTATACCCTATTTTAAGCAAGAAGTATCTCAAAAGGTTTTCGGGGTGACCGGTGTCGGTCCAGGGAAGAATGTTTTCAGTCAAGTTTACAGAAGCTCAGAGTTTGCTGCAATTACATCAGAAGCAGAATTAAATATTTACGCCCTCTGGTGGTCAAACCATTCCTTTCCAAAAAATTAGAAATTATATGCGAAACATTTCACATGAGGATCTGTTTCCGATGGAGGAAAAAATTTCTCAAATCGGTGTTTAAGAAGCAGAGATATCGAGTAAAGGCAATTTGACGTTACACCCTCTAGCGGAAAAGCTATGTATTACTTGAGAAACAAACTGTACTTAAAGTAATATTCGTTATAAATGGTATCAAAAGGAAGCAAAAAAATTTTCATTTGGATATTTAGAAGCAAATCATCATCATCATCATTGTCAACCATTATCAATCCACTGCTGGACGAAGGTCTCCCCAAGTTTCCTCCACAACGGTCTGTCTTGTGCCAGTCTCCTCCATGTCACTCCCGCATACTTTCGAATTTCATCCACCCATCTTTCATGTGGTCTTCTTCTGGGTCTTTTCCTGTCCCTTGGAATCCAATCTAAAATTTTCAAGCAAATATATGGAATAAAATGAATGTTGAATTCGATATCATCTGCTTTTACGCCATCTAGCTGGGAAGTTAGTTGTGCACCAAAAAAAAAAAAAAAAAAAAAGGAAGGGAATGAACGAATCTCATCACTAGGGCCAGGATTTTTATGATTTTGCTTTTTTTTTTTTTTTGGCAATACTAGACATTGTTTAAGTGTACACAAATGTGTTTCATACAAAACTAATCTGATTTAATTACCTTTGCTAAGGCATTTTTGTACATTTCTTCGTGATTTTTACGCGATATAAATTTTTTTCAGGTTTTTCGAGCATTTTAAGGCATTTTTAGCACTTTTTTTGTAAAAACATACAAACCGTGTTCATGTTATCAGTTTGTCCGTCAGCCTGTGGACACCATATTGCTGCAACTATTAGTCCGATTTGAAAAATTCCTTTTGTATTGTGAAGCTTGAAATATGCGAATGATGATCCTACATTTCCCCCGTTTTTAAGATGTACAATTTTGCCGCTAGAGGGCGTAAATGCAGATGGTACCGAATTCAAAATACATTTTATTCAATACACTTGCTCCTAAACATCCGATTGAAAACATTTATCTTTCGATACCATTTATGTTGAAGAGTATTTTAGGTATACATAGTCACTTTTTCAAGTTTATTTGCTTCTTAACATCCAATTGAAAAAATTATTTTATCTTCCGCTTCTATTTATATCGAAGAGTATTTTAAGTATAGTCACTTTTTCAAGTTACCTATAGATTTTCCGCTAGGGAGCGTAAAAGTAAATTTCGTTTTCCCCGATATCACTATTTCTAAACCTCCGATTTGAAAAATTCTTTCTATGGCGGATACAGCTCCTGCTGGGGAATCTTTTGCATACAATTCCTAATTTTTGGTAAAGAATGGTTTGGCCAGCAGAGGGTGTAAATGTAAATTTCTGCTTCGGATGTATTTGCCACAAACTCTGAGCTTCTAAACTCTCGATTGAAAAAATTCGCTTCGTGGACCGATGCCATTCCCGTCGACAAATCTTTCCAAATATTTTCTTCTTAAAATATCTATTGCATGGTTTTCCCACCAATATCTTATTTTTGTCAATATCTCTGCTTCTAATGGTCCGATTTGAAAATTTTCCCCTTTATTGGATAGGGTTTCCGGTGCGACATGTTTTTCATATAATTTCAAAATTTTGAAATAAATCATAGACTTTCCGCTAAGGGGACGTAAAAGTAAATTGCGTTTGCCCCGATATCTCTGCTTCTAAAACTCCGATTTCAAAAATTCTTTCTGCACTGGCTCCTGATTGTAAAATCTTTTGCATATAATTTCCAATTTTTGATCAAAAACGGTTTGGCAACCAAGCGGCGTCAGCCTTAATTTCCGCTTCTAATGTATTTTCAGCAAAATCTCAGCTTCTAAAATCTCGAGTGAAAAAAATTCGTTTGTCGATAGATATTACTCACGTCGATAAAACTGTTCGGAATGCTTTCTTCTTAAAATATTGCGTGGTTTCTTCGCCAGGAGGCGTAGACGTATATCTTATTTTTGACAATATGTCTGCTCCTAATGGTCTGATTTGAAAAATTTCTTCTTTGTTGGATAGAGTTTACGGAAGGGAAAGGTTTTCCATATAATTTCAAAATTTTCGAGTGCCTCACAGACTTTCCGCTATGGGGCATTACGGTAAATTACGTTTTATCCGATATTTCTGCTTTTAAAACTCCTACTTGAAAAATTATTCCTGTATCGCATACAGCCCCTGATGAGAAATGCTTTTTTATAATTTCTAATATTTGGTAAAGAATGGTTTTGCCACCAGGAGGCGTAGGTGTTAATTTCAGGTTCTGAAGTATTTGCAGCAAAATCTGAGCTCCTGAAAACTCGACTGAAAGAGTTCTTCCCTGCATCGATACCGCTCACATCGAAAACATTATCAGAACATTTTCTTCTTAAAATAATGCATGTTTTTCCCACCAGGGGGCGCAGATTCATATCTTATATTTGTCGATATCACGGCTTCTAAGCGTCCGATTTGAAAAATTATTTCTTTGTAGGAGAGCCGTTTCCGCTGCGAAATATTTCTCATGCAATTTGAAATTTTTCTTAGCGCACAAGTATGTAACCAGAGGGCGTAAGTTCATGATTCCGTTTACAGCAATATCTGCTGGATTAAAAATCCGATTGAAGAACTTCTTTCTTCGGTCAGATACTACTGCTTTCTATACCGGTTTTATTGACTTGATAAATACTACTGCTTTCTATACCGGTTCTATTGACTTGATAAATACTACTGCTTTATATACCGGTTCTATTGACTTGATAAATACTACTGCTTTCTATACTGGTTCTATAGCTTTGATACATGTAATTCGCGTCAGAACAGATTCAAAAGACGTGCTCTTTACACCAAAAATTCGGTGTCATCTTCCTTGTTTTTGTTATTTTTGAATCGTTTTTTTGCATATTTTGGTATATTTAATAAAAAGGGCAATTTTGGATGAATTTCCCTGAAAATCCACTTTTCCCTGAAAGCCAGGAGCAAAACCGAAGAAATGGGGTTGTTCAGAAATGGCTGAAAAATGGAGTGCTCGTATTTAGAGTATCTGTACATGCGTCGAAGGAAACCGCGGTAAAATCATTTTCGGGCCCTCCCCTGTTTCTTCCGTTAAGCCGGTGATGAGCTGTTCCCCCATTTGGAGGAGGGCCGTTGTCATTATTTTGGAAGGCAATTTTCGGTGCTGAGGATGAAAGCTTTTGTGTATTTTTCTTTTTTCTTTTATAGGGAAGACTTTTGATAAGTAAAAAAGGTATTCAGTTTGACATAGAAACTGTAAAAAATCAAGTTGTATTTCTTGTTTACTCTTTGTTTTGTACTACAGGATGAGACAAAAGTCACAGGATACCCTTGTATTTTCAGAAACGGTAGGGAAAATGAAATATCTGAGATCTGAGTACCCCAGCAAAAAAAGGTCACTTTCAGGCTGTGTCTGGAACATGGCCGCAATCTTGAAATCCGCCATATTGGATGAAAATCAAGTTTTTCAAATGGTAAGGAGGTCATGTTGCATATCAAAAAGATCAGAATTTTCTCAGAAATTGATTGCCGTAATCAGATTTAACATATGTGTTGTGGTTCGCAACTTATCGACACAGAAAGTTGAAAGAACCATTGTTTGTTGTAGGTAACCGAAGATGGCATTAACGGAAGAGTAGAAGATTGAGGTGATCCTAATGTCTGAGGAACTCAGCTGCAGTATCATAAACGTAGAATTCAACAAAAAACACGCAGAAAGACCACCTATTTCGCACAGCACTGTCGCATACCTGATATCAAAATTCCTAGAAACTGGAATTGTGGACGACAAGCCACGTAGTGGTCGGCCGAAATCTGCTACCGACGAGGAAACCTGAATAATGGTCTTGGCATCCTTTGCAAAGAGTCCACAACGTAGCACACAACGTCTCGCAGCAGAATGTGGTATCTGCCGGTCAACCATTGTACGGATTCTGCACACAGCGCACTGGCATCCGTTCAAGATCCAGATGCAGCAGCAGCAGCTATCAGAGGATAATCCTGATAGACATGTGGAGTTTTAAACCTGGATCAACATCAACGGGATTCCTTATTCGCACAAGGCATTTTGTTCAGTGAGGAGAACAGTTTTTATCAGTGGTGAGGTTAAACGTCAGAACCACAGGTACTGGAGTCGTACGAAACCTCACTGGACGGAACCATCCGCAGTTGTTGGTAATGTAAAGTGTGAAATATGTAAAACTATATTTCACACCACACCAGAACACCTAATCGGACCCATTTTCATCGACAATGACCTAAATGCTCAGCGCTCCCTGGAAATGCAAAACTAAACAGGGTTCCCTTCCCTTCTGAATGAAGATGGCAGTTTCCCCCGTTATTTCAAACACGATGGGGCTCTACCACACTAGGAAGCAACTGTTCGTCCGTGGCTAGATGTTCAATTCCCTGGTCATTGGATTGGCCGGCGTGGTCCTGTGGAATGGCCACCCATATCACCCGATCTCACACCACTCGACTTTTATCTGCGAGATCATCTGAAACACCTGGTGTATGCTGAGAAAGTCCACGACAAACACCCCCTTCAACAACGCATCCTGGAGGCCTGTAACCCCATTTCTCCCTATATTCACGTGCGTGTGTTTAACGACTGGATGAAGCGACTTCAGCTCTGTGTTCAGCAACAGGGACAACACACTGAATACATTAAACAACTGCCCATCACTAGTTATTTTATAAGTTATTATTTCAAATTTGTGTGTTGATAACTTATGAACCACAGCACATACGTCAAATCTGATTACGGCAATCAATTTCTTAGAAAATTGTAGTCTTGTTTGATATACAACATGACACCTTTACCATTTTAAAAATTTGACCTCGATATAATATGGCAGATTTCAAGATGGCGGCCATGTTCCAGAAATAGCCAAAGAGTTAGGCATCCTCGCCGATTCTGTGGTATTCAGATATTTGATTTTCCTTCCCGTTTCTGAGATACAAGGGTGTCCTGCGACTTTTGACTCACCCCGTATGGTCATGTGTTAGTAAAATAAAGAATTTCAGTTGACACAGCAAAATTCAACAGATTAAATTAAACTTTTTAGATTCCTTTTTTGTTTTTGTTTCATGCTCCTCTTCTTCTTTTTTTAATTAATTAATGTTTTCAAGGAAATAAAGGAAATGTGCATTTGTTACGCCATTGTTTTGTTTTATACGGCACATTTTTAGATTTTTGTGCCATAAATATATATGTTTTTATAGTGCAATTTCTCTCACGTTTTGGGTCATAAAAATCCCAGCCCCAATAATCATTCTTACATTTTGAACTTCCCAATGCAAAAAGTATTTTTTAAATCGCCCTAATAGTTGCAGAGAGATGGTGTCCACAGATGGACGGATAGACTGACGGACATAATGTTCTTGTCCCAGTGAGATACTCAGAGTTTAGGTTGTGCATCATCACCAGACGGTTTGGAACAAATACCTGTGTGTGTGCGTGCGTGCGTGCGTGCGTGCGTGTTGAAAATCAGATACGCAAATGGATTGCACTTTCGCCATATGAAAAGGTAAGCAGATCACTTATATTGGAAATAACGGAGATCTTTACATCTTAAAAGGAGCGATTCCAGAGCCCAATTATTGCCCACAGAAAAAATATTCTCTGTCCCAACTCAGTGGATACTGACAGACATTCTGTTTTACATACGCGTTGTTTCATACTTTTTAGTTAACGTGATTGAGGTGTATCTTCTAATCTAAAGCTTGTATTTTAGTGATTCAATGTTGCTGTCATTTCCTTGTTGGTCAAATGCTCTCTAGAAGAAAATTTTAATTTCGCACTTTCTTTTTTACTGTTCTCTGAAACAGAGGTTGAACCAGACCTTTCGGTTTCATCCTGTGCGTGGTGTCATTAATTTGATTTGGGGCAGAATCCCACCAGCGCCGTAACGCTATGCAACCGCCAGACATCGCCGGTGTTACCACAACAGGTTTCCGAAATGCATACCAATGAAAGCGTTTGCATACTTCCGGAACAACGTAATAAATAAATTTAGGATCGACTCTCACGGATATTTGAACTTCAGTTATGTGTTTTGAGAGTTACTACTATAAAAGATATATCGCGTTTCTAAGTGAGTCGTGGCCTTTACGGAATCCCTTTAACCAGGTAAGCACTGGAGAACGGGAATAACGATCATCAACAAAGGCTGTTTGAAAACGTAATAGAAGTTCACATTCATGCAAACCAACCATAACATCGAAGAAAATTCCTCTGCAATTCTGAATTACCACATCGACGTCAACGACTTACGCGTCTGCTTTTCCTAAGAGGAATTGTGCAATATCTTCGTCTCTTCCGTTTTATGTACAAGTTTCGCGTAACGAGTTTTCGACATTCGAGCACTTTCTGAGCAACCCATAGAAATACCGCATAAGAAACAAATGTACTAGTGTTGCAGAGTAAAGTCTATACCGTCTAGGCACGTTAGAAGTATTTTATTTCTCGGCATAACACACTAGGGCTTTCTAAACTATTTATCGTTTTATCATCAGGTGTACAAAATAAGATATAGATCCTTTCAACTACACACTATTCAAAATACTCATTGAGGTTATAACGGTAAGTAATATATTTACATGATGGTTATAATCAGGAACACTGAGGCGCGTGTTTGATTTAAATATCAAATTGTTGTGGAACTGAGCTATAAAGAGCAGTTGCGTTTTTTGATGAAGATGAGATGTTTAACATAACAACATGTTAAAGTTTTTGTTAAGATTTTTTCGTCAGTTCACGAAAAATAGTCTCTTCGTTAAGAAGATTTCTCCAAAGATGGGGTAGAATAATAATAGGGGCTTCTTCATTACAACAAGCGTTTTTAAATCTATGTATTGCGACTGTTTCGCTATATTGCAGAGACCAAACATTAGTGTATCCAGTTATAAGGGATATGTCGTCCCATAACGGAAAGAATTGTTCGTCCGTGCAGGCTCTAGCTAATGCTGTTGAGCGACAGTTGTTAGTACTTGATCGTTTGTGTTCCATGATTCTAGTACGTAAACGTCTCTTTGTACTTCCAATGTACACGCTTCTTATGACTTCTGAGCTGGAATGTACATTTTTAGTCAATGGCACCAAGTAGATACCTGCAGGTGTATAAGAATACGTGGGGGTCTCTGTCTCTTCTGATGTACGAAAAGATGTTTCTTGTGTTTAAACCGAGACTCAGTGAATGTTTTTGACATGTATATTGCAATAAATTGATGGCTGCTGGTATATATTTCAATGAATCGATAAACCTTTTAGATTTATTTTGGGATTTTAGAGATGTTCTGAAAAACATGGATTGTTTGGCACATAATGTATCGACCAAGTTGGAATCATAACCATTGTCATGTGCTAAGGTCCTAATTCGTCTTATCTCTTCTTCCCGATAAGTGTCATTAGATGTACAGATATATGCTCTTTTGATATAGGAACGAAAAGCTGTCATTTTTTGATGGTACGGATGATGAGAGTTTTTGGAAATGATAGAAAGTAGGTATGTTGGTTTTCTATAGATGGAGAAAGATAGCTTATGAGTCACAGTATTTCTTTGCAGTTCAAGATCTAAGAATGGTAATGTGTCATGAGATTCCAATTCATAGGTGAACTTTATGGTTGGTAAAATAGATGACATAGATGAACAGAAAGACTGTAATCGGTTTTCACCATGAGTCCAAAATATACATATATCATCAGCATAGTGCATGTAGAGTGCTGGTTTAGGATAACTTGACTAGAGATTTTTTTCTTCTGAATCCTGAATAACTATTTCTGCTAATAAGGTGGAAATTGATGAACCCATTAGCGTACCTTGAAGTTGCTTGTAAAACATGTATTTATATTTAAAATAACTGCTTTGTTGAATGAGAGTGAGAGCAGAATTTATAGATACTATTTCATGGGGTGTATATTGCGGGAGTTGAACCAATTTTTGTTTAATCAGGCTATGTGCGAGTGGTATTGGAATGTTCGGAAACATAGATTTGATGTCTAATGATACCATAATGAAAGGTTGACCATGGGAATCAAATTGTTTGAATCTTGAAACAGCAGCAGCTGTACTGCGGATGGAGTATTCAGAGTTTTGAATTAGGGGTTAAGGAATTTTGCAGGTGCTATTTCCAGATTTCTAGTTGGGCTGTTTTTGCTTGATACTAATGGACGTACTGGATGTAATTCCATCATTCCCAATTACTCTCATCATCCGTACCATAAAAAAATGACAGCATTTCATGCCTATATCAAAATAGCATATATCTGTACATCTAACGACACTTATCGGGAAGAAGAGATAAAACGAATTAGGACCTTAGCACATGACAATTGTTGTGATTCCAACTTGGTCGATACATTATGTGCCAAACAATCCGTGTTTTTCAGAACATCTCTAAAATCTCAAAAGAAACCTAAAAGTTTAATTGGCTCAATGCAATATATACCAGCAGTCATAAATTTATTGCAATATACTTGTCAAAGACATTCACGGAGTCTTGGTTTAAACACAATGAACATCTTTTCGTACATCAAAAGAGACCCAGACCCCGCAAGTATTCTTATATCTGTAGGTATCTACTTGGTGCCTTGACTAAAAATGTACATTCCAGCTCATAAGTCATATGAACCATGTACATTGGAAGTACAAAAAGGCGTTTACGTACTAGAATAATGGAACGCAAACGATCAACTACTAACAATTGTCGCTCAACAGCATTAGCTAGAGCCTGCACGGACGAACAATTATTTCCGTTATGTGACGAGATATCTCTTATAACTGGATGCACTAATGTTTGGTCTCTACGAAATGGCGAAACAGTCGTAATACATAGATTTACGAACGCTTGCAGTAATAAAGAATCCCCTATTATTATTCTACCCCATCCTTGGAGACACCTTCTTAACGAAGACACTATTTTTCGTGAACTGACGAAGAAATCTTAACAAAAACCATAACATGTTGCTATGTTAAATATCTCATCTTCACCAAAACCTGCAACTGCTCTTTATAGCTCAGTTCCACAACAATTTGATATTTAAATCAAACACGCGTCTCAGTGTTCCTGATTATAACCATCACGTAAATATATTACTTACCGTTATAACCTCAATAAGTATTTTGAATAGTGTGTAGTTGAAAGGATCTATATCTTATTTTGTACACCTGATGATGAAACGATAAAATACACTGGCGGAAAGTGAAAAAAGAACACCAAGAAGGAATTGGCGGACGACCATTAAATTTACATATGTTAATGGGATCGAGTTTACGTAGGTGTGATGTTAATTTCGGGACCAACCGGTGAGCGCTTGCGCCACAGCACGGCATAATATGCAAATTATCGTTGGTGGTATTTAAGGAGTACGGCGAAGTGAATGTAATCAGTCGTCGGCGTACGGACACGTGCGAAGACCCTGAAGGAGCTGCAATGCCTGGACATGGAAGACGTGTACGATTTCAGCAGTTATCGGACTTTGAGCGAGGTCGTCTAGTCAGACTCCGCGAGGCCGGGTGGTGGTACCGTCGTATTGCGGAGCGAATTGGACGGGAAGTATCGGTGGTGGTACAATGGTGGCGTAGATGGTCAGAGGAACATTCCCACACGAGAAGACGTGGAACTGGGAGTCACATACGGACTGATGAGCAGACCGATTGACGCATAAGAAGAGCGGTGTTGTCAAGCAGAACATCCACTGCGACGAATCCGAGCTGCCGTTGCACCTAAGGTGACTGTGTGAACAATCCGCAACCGTCTACTGGATGCAGGACTATGTGCACGTGTGCCTCTGGCATGTGTACCTCTAACTCCAGCCCACCGTCAGGAACGGCTGCAGTGGTGTTGCCAACGTCTGCACTGGAGAACGCAATGGCGAACTGTCGTGTTCAGCGATGAAAGCAGATTCTGCTTGGGAGCCTTCGATGGCCGTATGCGTGTTAACAGACGCACAGGGGAACGTATACACCGTGTTTTCATCCGCCAGCGACACACAGGGCCTACACCTGGTCTCCTGGTGTGGGGAGCTATCAGCTATCACTCCCGTGCACAACTAGTGTTTGTACCGGGTACTTTAGACACCACCTCCTACATCAACAACATCATTCAGCCCGTTGTTGTGCCATTTGTAAGGTCGGTCCATCGTGGTGTTTTCCAGCAAGATAACGCACGCCCACACACGGCACATGTAACGCAACATGCACTTCAGCGTGTGAGACAACTTCCATGACCTGCACGCTCACCGGATTTGTCCCCCATTGAGCACGTGTGGGATTTTATGGGACAACGACTTATCCGGTCTCCACGGCCAACCACGACCATCCCCGATTTACGCGTCCAGGTTGACGATGCTTGGAACTCAATACCCCAAACTTACATCCAACATCTGTACGACAGACTCCATGCCAGAATTGCACAGTGTGACGCAGTTCATGGCGATTCAACCTCGTACTAACCATGTTACATGGAAATGTTATTTTTCAGTTTACCAGCAAATACAGCTTTTGCCATAATGTTTTGATCACGTTATCCTCTGTATTCCGTTATTATGCTGTATAATTTTCGTTGGTATCAGTTGTCTTATTCTTGGTGTTCTATTTTCACTTTCCGCCAATGTAGTTTCGAAAGCACTAATGTGCTATGGCGAAAACTAAATATTTCTAACGTGCCTAGACGGTATAAACTTTATTCTGTAGACATAATCCAGTGCGTAATCAATCTCGCCGAGTGTATGACTTCGTAAAAAATCATCACTTCTTACAGAGTGCATCACTTGGGGATATTTAGTACTAATGCTGAACAGAAATCTATCTACAACAAAAGCAACTGTAGCTCCGTTTCGGGAATGAGCAAGAGGTATAGTAACTTTAATTCCGTTTCACACGCAGTTAGGCAACAAAATCAGAGGGTTGGAACCTACATCGCAGAACTACGTCAATTGTCACTATTTCACGGCACTGCATCACCTTAAAGTATTCAGCGATGGACAGTTGGCAACTTGATATAGCCCTACGTTGCAGGTTGCGACAGTTGCTACTGTGACCTTTTGATTTTTTTTTCAGATATAAATTTTTTTTAGAAATAAAACGAAAGTAATGTTTCACTTTATTTATTTAAAAGCAACTTATACTACGAGTAACTATGCTGATTATAAACTAATGCTAGTTGAAAAAGATGACGTAGTATAATCTTTGTCAGTAGTTATTGCTAAAATTGCTTCTGTAGATATCGTTCTTCAGAAACACGTTTTCAAACTCCTTAGATGCCTTGTTATAAATTTGGTTATACGTCTCGTGCCTAATGTACTCTTCTTGTTGTTGCTCTTGTTCTTGTATAGATTCAGAATGCATCGGCGGTGAAAAGGTTTGAGACGTAATACGTTCATTATTCATGGCGATGTACATTGGTATTCAATGATCAGTATGAAAATGTGGATCGATGACATCAATCTCCATCTGTTCTTGCTGTTCAGGCTCAATTTGTGCTGTTGAAGTGTAAAATTGTGGCTCTAGAGTCGAACTCAGTTGAAACACATCCTAGTGCGTGGAGTTTTGACGCTTCTTACATTCCTGTGACCTTTCGGTTGATGACTTAGCGCGGCTTTTCGGATTCCTCTCGCTCTCCTCTAGCTATTTCTTCAACTTTCGTCCGTTCTTATGGTAATTTTCCTTAGATTTTCGCTGCACTTCAAAATTTTCATCACCAATTTCTTTTATCTAAATATAAATATATTTTAAATCCTCCTTATCTCGGTTTATCCCATACGTCAGTTAGCTCTGACCACCAGCTACGGAATGCACGTCTGAGGTTATCGCTGTCATTACCTATTCACTAGTTATCAACCTTAAAACGGTGTACGGCGAAACGAAATCACGCTGAAATTAGCATAACTTTCTAACGTTACTGTATCTAAGGGTTCAGGAGTGGAGCTTTGAACCTTGTTTTGTTATAAATTGGATTCTATAAACTATCTAATGATGTATTTTTTATTACTTTACGATTTTTGGTTTCGGGGATGTAAGCGTTCAAAGTGTGATATATTTTCGTTGCCTCCGTACTTCCGATGTTACCCGTACCCATCGCGGAGAAAGACGTAGTTCTATGTCAAAAATACAGCACTTTGAAAAAGAGTAGCTCTTAGATGCTAAATCGGAAGAACGGAAAGCAACCGAATTTCCTTATTCCGCTGTTTGGTTTCACGACAATCTGAAAAATGCTTTGCTGCTTTTTTTTTTTTTTTTTTTTTTTAACAAGTGATTGCAGACAGAAGGTGGATCGCCGCCCCGGTGGCGCAGTGGTCTAAGCGATGGCCTCTGATCATTCGTCCGAACGGGGTCCGGGTTCGAATCCCGGTGAGGCATGGATGTTGTGTTTGTCTTACGGCACTGGCTCTCTCCCTTCCCTGGAACCAGTGACCCTAAATTAGGGACGGGCGACTGCTTATAGCCCATTGAGTTGCTCATGGTGGTCGTTAAACCTCCAATCAATCAATCAATCAATCAGAAGGTGGATCTTAGAATGTAGTACTTCACAAAGTAGAAATCATTCTACTGTACCATTAAACCCACTATAAGTTGTAGCGTGGATTAAATACGGGATAATATCACAATATTAGGCACGATGACGACACATTTACGATGGTCACTTCTAGGAGAAATGAATAATAGAAGTTCGTTAATATTTTAATTGATGTTTAATACGCAATATTATCCAGAAACTTAAGAGGAAATTCAGGTAGAAGTTAATCATTTGTTTTGATATAAACTGTACAACCCTCCCCCCCCCAAAAAAAATAGGCTCAGTTCTGATTGAGCCGTCAGTTTGGAACGTAGGACTACGACTTGCTGAAATAAGATAGTCGAGTACGGTTTCAAAACGTTTATTGAATTTGTTTACAGCCAACACAGGTCTATGATATGAAAAGTACCTTACATAATTTTTACAAATAGTGATGGATACATTGCTTGCATAGCTCTATATATTCCACTTTGGAAGTCACATCTTCTTTAGTTGTCCTCATCTCTCTTCTTTTTTGCATCAACATTTTGGTTTTTCCTGATAATTTGTTCACATTTTTTTTTCCTGAAAAAAATGTGAACAAATTATCAGGAAAAACCAAAATGTTGATGCAAAAAAGAAGAGAGATGAGGACAACTAAAGAAGATGTGACTTCCAAAGTGGAATATATAGAGCTATGCAAGACAGTAAGAAAAAGTATCACTGAAGACGTAAGGAAATTCAACTGTGAACTAGTGAGGAAAGCAATTGAAAACAACCAAAGCCTAAAGATAGCAAAGGGACATCTCAGTAAGGGAAGAAAACAGATTATGGCACTGAGAAAAGAGGATGGTTCTGTAACAAGAAATAGAGGCGAAATTTTGACAAGAGTGAAAGATTTCTACTCCAAATTATATGAAAGGGATGATATATGCACTCCAGACATCATGAAAGATACCAGTACCAGAGTTCCTCCAGTCCTTCCAGCAGAAGTTGCACATGCAATTAAGAACATGAAGCGAGGAAAAGCTCCAGGAGAAGATGGAATTACTGTAGACATCATACAAGAAGCAAGTGGAGAAATCGAAACAGTACTCGCCCAAATTTTCACTCGATGCCTTAATGTAGGAAAGATTCCTGAGGATTGGAACACCGCTACAATGATCCTGCTACATAAGAAAGGTGACATTGAGGATCTCGGAAACTACAGACCTATCAGCCTCCTATCAGTAGTTTATAAAATCTTCACTAAAGTTCTTTCACACCGCTTGAAGGTAACACTGGACATGGCTCAACCGAGAGAACAAGCTGGATTCAGGAGTGGCTACAGCACAATAGATCATATCCACGTGCTGAGAGAACTAATTGAAAGAGCGAGGGAATATGAACTTCCATTGTGCATGGCTTTTATCGATTATGAAAAAGCCTTTGATTCGGTGAAACCATCAGCAGTTACAATGGCTCTGAAAACCTGCGGTATTGAAGATCCATACATTAATATTATTAATAACATCTATGAAAATGCAAGTGCAAAGATTAGGCTGTTTGAAAATACAACACACGTAAAAATTGGAAAGGGAGTGAGACAAGGTGACACCATATCTCCGAAGCTCTTTAATGCCACATTGGAGGGTGTTTTTCAGTCGCTGAGCTGGGAAAACAAGGGGATAAAGATTAATGGAGATTATCTGACCCACCTTCGTTTTGCAGATGACGTAGTCATTTTTGCAACTACCCCATCAGAGCTGCAGAGTATGATCGAGGAACTTGCTGACAAGAGTAAAGAAGTGGGATTAAAAATGAACTTTCAGAAGACAAAAGTGATGTTCAATGCTTTTACAAGAAATGAAGATTTATCGATTGATGGAGAAAAGCTGGAGATAACAGACACGTACGTTTATCTTGGACAGCAGATATCAAGTGAGGGTCACATTGATGAAGAAATTAATCGGCGTACAAAACTTGCCTGGAGAGCTTTTGGAAGAAACAGCATAATTTTCAAGAGCAATATGCCATTATGTCTTAAAAGAAAAGTGTTTGATCAATGCATCCTTCCAGTGCTTACGTATGGTGCAGAGACGTGGACCTTAACTAAAAGAGACATACAAAGGCTGCAGACAACTCAAAGCAGCATGGAGAGGTGCATGCTTGGTGTAACCAGGAGAGATAAGAAGAGGAACTCGTGGATCCGAAAAATGACAAGAGTGGAAGACATCATGATCAGAGTTAAATCCCTGAAATGGCAATGGGCTGGACATACTGCCAGAAGGACAGATCATCGATGGACAGCCGAAATTTTAGATTGGATTCCAAGGGACAGGAAAAGACCCAGAAGAAGACCACATGGGAGATGGGTGGATGAAATTCGAAAGTATGCAGGGGTGACATGGAGGAGACTGGCACAAGACAGACCGTTGTGGAGGAAACTTGGGGAGACCTTCGTCCAGCAGTGGATTGATAATGGTTGACAATGATGATGATGATGACATTGCGAACACAAAACAGTTCGATACAAGAATTACCCAACGTGGTGCTCTGGCTTCTTGGGCTTCTTACGTTCCTCATCAATTGCTCTTGCTTCTCGTTTTGATTTTTTCCACTTTTGCTGGCCTTCATTCTGCAAAATTCCGCGGCAAGGTCGAAAATGTTAACCCGTTCACACGAAAACAATTTTTAAACATTTCAGTTTAAACTATTGTGATATGTTCTTTATATATCTGAATAGATCTCGTCGAGAACATTAAAACGATATCACGCACAGTCATTTTGCACTCACGGTTGTCCAGATAAACCGCGATATGGTTAAAAGTGCTCACCGGTTCACAAGAAAACAATTTGTAAAATGCTCAGTTCAAACCGCTGCGAAATGTTCTTCGTATATTTGAATAGATCTCGTCGAGAGCTATAGAACGACGCCACGCACAGTCCTGTTTTGCTCACGGTTGCCGAGATAGACTGAGTCAAACGCAGCGGCACCCCCAGAAATATTGCATCATCTCCCCCGCACACAGGGAGCGAGGGGGTCCGTTAGGGAAGACGATGTATTGCGCAGCACGCGAATTGGACTCTATGATGTTTACGAATATGCTAACACTATTAGTGTGCGCGGCACATATTTGTAACGCTCTAACGATTTCAATTGGGACCTATTTTTGTCGCAAGCGGTCGGCGTAAATCTCCCTATACTATCCGCGGAGTTAGACGTACGTCAAAAGAGTGAAATCTAATTAAATTAAATTCACGAGTCATACGTGATATTTTGTTATCGGAGAGAAACACACACACACACAACAGAGAGAGAGAGAGGTAGAAACGTCTTCCCTTCGCAGCTTGGTTGTATAGGAAGTGCGCATACTCTTTATGGTGTCCGATAGTTGGTATCTTCTGGTTGTTATAGCAACTTTCTACTCAGCGCTTCTGGATAACGTAAAACGAAACAAACAGAGTGTCGTTATCGATGGAGTAGCACGCTGCACTGAAGAAGGTTAACATGGAATTTCTTTTTTATTGGAGGTTCAACGACCACCGTGAGCAACTCAATGGGTTGCCCGTCCCTAATTTAGGGTCACTGGTTCCAGGGAAGGAAGCCAGTGCCGTAAGACAAACACAACATCCATGCCACAGCGGGATTCGAACCCGATTCCCTTTCGGACGAATGATCAGAAGCCATCTATTAGACCACTGCGCCACCGGACGACTAACATGGAATACCTTCGAGATTTTGCAGTCAAGCAGTTTCGCTAATGCCGTCAAATCAAACTACTACCCCTAGTTTTGACAGATCTTTTAAGAACGATAGTATTTAACTGACTACTACATCTCGACTACGTTGACAAACAGTATTACTGATTAAATGCATAAATATTGTAAATACATTTTAGCAACTTCCGGTTTTGCTAATGCTTCTAGAATCTCATTTTAAACCCTCAAAAATAATACCAAGTGCTGCTACAAAGAACGTTTTAACAGAATGAATGATACATTTTCTGTGTGCTCACATACCAGAATTCTAAATCCCTTTTTGTTTATAAAACATCGTATCACAAAACAAGAATGTTGACTAATAAATTTCGGAAAACTTAATTTCTAACATGCAGAAAACATTCAGAATTCTGCGTTTTTTCAAGGAAGTATTTTTATAACTCCCTTAATTTTGTAAGATATTCAAATGCTTTTAAAAGTATTTGGATATGACAACAAAGGTAGATCTAGGATTTACGGAGCTGATGCCTTTCATTTGAGTTTATTTCCCTCGTACTTGCATTTTTGCTACTTCAATTTGTTTGGAAGTAAAGAGTGTGACGAACGGAATTTTATCTTTATAAGTTCATTTTGATTGCTTGCATTCTATTCATTAAAGTGGGTATGGAGGTTGACATATGCATTTATTATAGCTTCTCGTTTCTTAGAATTTTTCCTCCAGATCAATTAAGTAGAATATAACTTTTGTGAACTTCTTCATTTCTGATAAAGCACCTTTGCAATGAAACAGAAGAATTAGCTCTTCATTCAGACTCAACGGAACAACTCATTTGTTTATCTTGCTGCTTGAATGTTACGCAGCAATTCTTTGGACACCGGTGAAGGCGCTCTAGCAACAGTGACCCTGTCCGCTTTTTGAAGTAAGATCACTTGGGACTCTTTCGTTTTAACGAACTGCTTAAATTTTATGCACTTCCTTTTCTTTCTTTTTTTTTTTTGGGGGGGAGTTTAACGACTACCTTGAGCAACTCAATTCGCTATAAGCAGCCACCTGTTCCTAATTTATGGTCACTGATTCTAGAGAAGGGAGAGAACTAGTGCCGTAAGACAAAAAAAATATCCATGCCCCTCTGGGATTCTAACCCGGACCCTTCACGGACGAATGGACATTAGACCATTGCGCAATCGGTGCGGCGCCCTTCCTTTGCCAGGAATAAGCACTTTTCTCGTGCGTCATGCTCTTCTCGGTTTCTTTGTATCTGCCATCACCTTAAATGGTAAAGATAGTTTTGATATACATGTGCGCGCCTGCCATCTATATCACGTCGCGTGGTCGAGACCGTTTTCTTGCTTTAACAATGCAGACGGTTGCCTAGCAACGACAAACATTTTTGAAGGCTGGGCATCCGAAATGTGTGTATCTTTCAGTAGTGGTTACCGTCCGATTTGTCGTACGCGATGTAATTAATTTCACAATGAAATGCAAATAGAGGGACAGATTTGTTGAAGAATAAATATAGGTATTTCAATGAAACACAGGTAAAATACAAATAATGAAATATCAGATAGTATTATCCCTGTGTCATTACGCGATTGTTTTCTGACCTATCAGTTATATCATGAGTAATAGGAGATGACACAGATATGGACAACAACTGGTACGAATTATTGTTCTGCTAGTATGCATCCTCGAGAAGAGCGACTCCATCCCTCTCCCTATGTCGTACGTGCGTCGCAGAAGAAGACAGGGACTTCACACCAAAGAAGTAAGACTAAGAAGGCTACTACCATAGATATTGCTCGCATTACGTTCTTTGTATTTTATTTGTGTTTCATTGAAATATATATATATATAAAGTTGTAGAAGTTGAAAGTTCCTCTGACAGAGCTGCACGACTCGTTATCCAACTCTCGAGAAGATACCAGGCTCAGATTATTCAAACTTATGCACCCACCACAAGTCATGCTGAAGAAGAAATTGAAGAATTTTATGAGGAAATTCGTGATCTAAATAATAAAGGTAAGCAGCACTTGAAGATAATTATGGGAGATTTCAATGCAAAAATAGGGCAACGGCAACAGAATGAAACTTCAGTAGGTAAATTCGGTCACGGCAACAGAAACCAGCGTGGAAATACTCTCGTAGAGTTTGCAGAGGCAGAAGGGTTTTTCATCTTGAACTCCTTTTTCAAGAAAAAGCCACACAGGAAATGGACATGGAGACATCCAAATGGGACGACAAGTGAAATTGATTTTATTATGTGTAACAAAAAATTCGTCATAGAAGACTGCAGTGTGATAAACAAGTTCAACACAGGCAGTGACCATAGATTGGTGAGATGTAAGATGCACCTCAACACTAAACTCGAACGTAGCAAGCTCATAAGACAAACAACATATATTGACATAACCAACCTTAAAAAACACCATAATACCTTCAAATTGGAACTGAAGAACAGATTCTCTGCTTTAGAAGGCCTAACATTGGAAGAAGTGGATATTTCTGAAGTTAACAGAAAAGTAACCAAAGCTCTTATGGAAACAGCAACAAAATTAGCTAGTTCTAAGAACAAATTGTATGTGAACAAATTATCAGGAAAAAACAAAATGTTGATCCAAAAAGAAGAGAGATGAGGACAACTAAAGAAGATGTGACTTCCAAAGTGGAATATATAGAACTATGCAAGACAGTACGAAAAAGTATCACTGAAAACATAAGGAAATTCAACTATGAACTAGTGAGGAAAGCAATTGAAAACAACCAAAGCCTAAAGATAGCAAAGGGACATCTCAGTAAGGGAAAAAAACAGATTATGGCACTGAGAAAAGAAGATGGTTCTGTAACAAGAAATAGAGGCGAAATTTTGACAAGAGTGAAAGATTTCTACTCCAAGTTATATGAAACGGATGATATATGTACTCCAGACATCATGAAAGGTACCAGTACCAGAGTTCTTCCAGTCCTTCCAGCAGAAGTTGCACATGCA
Source organism: Macrothele yani (assembly GCA_039090855.1). NCBI lineage: Eukaryota > Metazoa > Arthropoda > Arachnida > Araneae > Macrothelidae > Macrothele > Macrothele yani. Next base: position 154,204,672 of record CM077030.1, read on the forward strand.
ATCAAGAACATGAAGCGGGGAAAAGCTCCAGGAGAAGATGGAATTACTGTAGACATCATACAAGAAGCAAGTGGAGAAATCGAAACAGTACTCGCCAAAATTTTCACTCGATGCCTTAATGAAGGAAAGATTCCTGAGGATTGGAACACCGCTACAATGATCTTGCTACATAAAAAAGGTGACATTGAGGATCTCAGGAACTACAGACCTATCAGCCTCCTATCAGTGGTTTATAAAATCTTCACTAAAGTTCTTTCACACCGCTTGAAGGTGACACTGGACATAGCACAACCGAGAGAACAAGCTGGATAGAGGAGTGGCTATAGCACAATAGATCATATCCACGTGCTGAGAGAACTAATTGAAAGAGCGAGGGAATATGAACTTCCATTGTGCATGGCTTTTATCGATTATGAAAAAGCCTTCGATTCGGTGAAACCATCAGCAGTTGCAATGGCTCTGAAATCCTGCGGTATTGAAGATGCATACATTAATATTATTAATAACATCTATGAAAATGCAAGTGCAAAGATTCGGCTGTTTGAAAATACAACACACATAAAAATTGGAAAAGGAGTGAGACAAGGTGACACATATCTCCGAAGCTCTTTAATGCCACATTGGAAAATCTCTTTCAATCACTGAACTGGGAAAACAAAGATATAAAGATTAATGGAGATTATCTAACCCACCTTCGTTTTGCTAATGACATAGTCATTTTTGCAACTACCCCATCAGAGCTACAGAGTATGATCCAGGAACTTGCTGACAAGAGTAAAGAAGTGTGATTAAAAATGAACTTTCAGAAGACAAAAGTGATGTTCAATGCTTTTACAAGAAATAAAGATTTATCGATTGATGGAGAAAAGCTGGAGATAACAGACACATACGTTTATCTTGGAGAGCAGATATCAAGTGAGGGTCACATTGGTGAAGAAATTAATCGGCGTACAAAACTTGCCTGGGAGCTTTTGGAAGAAACAGCATAATTTTCAAGAGCAATATGCCATTATGTCTTAAAAGAAAAGTGTTTGATCAATGCATCCTTCCAGTGCTTACGTATGGTGCAGAGACGTGGACCTTAGCTAAAAGAGACATACAAAGGCTGCAGACAGCTCAAAGCAACATGGAGAGGTGCATGCTTGGTGTAACCAGGAGAGATAAGAAGAGGAACACGTGGATCCGAAAAATGACAAGAGTGGAAGACATCATGATCAGAGTTAAATCCCTGAAATGGCAATGGGCTGGACATACTGCCAGAAGAACAGACCATCGATGGACAGCCGAAATTTTAGATTGGATTCCAAGGGACAGGAAAAGACCCAGATAAAGACCACATGGAAGATGGGTGGATGAAATTCGAAAGTATGCAGGGGTGACATGGAGGAGACTGGCACAAGACAGACCGTTGTGGAGGAAACTTGGGGAGACCTTCGTCCAGCAGTGGAATGATAATGGTTGACAACGATGATGATGATGATGATATATTATTAATAACATCAATGAAAATGCAAGTGCGAAAATTCGGCTATTTGAGAATACAGCACCCATAAAAATTGGAAAGAGAGTGAGACAAAGTGACATTATACATCCCCACCTCTTTAATGCCACATTGGATAATGTTTTTTAATCACTGGACTGGGAAATCAAAGCGATAAAGATTAATGGAGATTAACTAACGCACCTTCGTTTTGCTGATGACGTAGTCATTTTTGCAACTACCCCATCAGAGCTGCAGAGTATGATCCAGGAACTTGCTGACAAGAGTAAAGAAGTGGGATTAAAAATGAACTTTCAGAAGACAAAAGTGATGTGCAATGCTTTTACAAGAAATGAAGATTTATCGATTGATGGGGAAAAGCTGGAGATAACCAATACCTACATTTATCTTGGACAGCAGATATCAAGTGAGAATCACATTGATGAAGAAATTAATCGACGTATAAAACTTGCCTGGAGAGCTTTTGGAAGAAACAGTATAATTTTCAAAAGCAATAGGCCACTATGTCTTAAAAGAAAAGTGTTTGATCAATGCAATCTTCCAGTGCTTACGTATGGTGCAGAGACGTGGACCTTAACTAAAAGAGACATACAAAGACTGCAGACAACTCAAAAAAGCATGGAGAGGTGCATGCTTGATGTAACCAGGAGAGATAAGAGGTGGAACTCATGGATCCGAAAAATGACAAGAGTGGAAGACATCATGATCAGAGTAAAATCCCTGAAATGGCAATGGGCTGGACACATTACCAGAAAGAACAGACCATCGATGGATAGTCAACATTTTAGACTGGATTCCAAGGGACAGGTAAAGGCCCAGAAGAAGACCACATGTGAGATGAGAGGATGAAATTCGAAAGTATGTTGGAGTGACATGGAGGAGACTTGCACAAGACAGACGGTTGTGAAAGAAGCTTGGGAGACCTTCATCCAGCAGTGGATAGATAATGGTTGATAATGAAGATAATGTTGTTATATATATATATCATCATCATCATCATTGTCAACCATTATCAATCCACTGCTGGACGAAGGTCTCCCCAAGTTTCCTCCACAATGGTCTGTCTTGTGCCTGTCTCCTCCATGTCACCCCTGCATACTTTCGAATTTCATCCACCCATCTCCCATGTGGTCTTCTTCTGTGTCTTTTCCTGTCCCTTGGAATCCAATCTAAAATTTCGGCTGTCCATCGATGATCTGTCCTTCTGGCAGTATGTCCAGCCCATTGCCATTTCAGGGATTTAACTCTGATCATGATGTCTTCCACTCTTGTCATTTTTCGGATCCACGAGTTCCTCTTCTTATCTCTCCTGGTTACACCAAGTATGCACCTCTCCATGCTTCTTTGAGTTGTCTGCAGCCTTTGTATGTCTCTTTTAGTTAAGGTCCACGTCTCTGCACCATACGTAAGCACTGGAAGGATGCACTGATCAAACACTTTTCTTTTAAGACATAATGGCATATTGCTCTTGAAAATTATGCTGTTTCTTCCAAAAGCTCTCCAGGCAAGTTTTTTTACGCCGATTAATTTCTTCATCAATGTGACCCTCACTTGATATCTGCTGTCCAAGATAAACGTACGTGTCTGTTATCTCCAGCTTTTCTCCATCATCATTTCTTGTAAAAGCATTGAACATCACTTTTGTCTTCTGAAAGTTCATTTTTAATCCCACTTCTTTACTCTTGTCAGCAAGTTCCTGGATCATACTCTGCAGCTCTGATGGGGTAGTTGCAAAAATGACTACGTCATCAACAAAACGAAGGTGGGTTAGATAATCTCCATTAATCTTTATCCCCTTGTTTTCCCAGCTCAGCGACTGAAAAACACCTTCCAATGTGGCATTAAAGAGCTTCGGAGATATGGTGTCACCTTGTCTCACTCCCTTTCCAATTTTTACGTGTGTTGTATTTTCAAACAGCCTAATCTTTGCACTTGCATTTTCATAGATGTTATTAATAATATTAATGTATGCATCTTCAATACCGCAGGTTTTCAGAGCCATTGTAACTGCTGATGGTTTCACCGAATCAAAGGCTTTTTCATAATCGATAAAAGCCATGCACAATGGAAGTTCATATTCCCTCGCTCTTTAAATTAGTTCTCTCAGCACGTGGATATGATCTATTGTGCTGTAGCCACTCCTGAATCCAGCTTGTTCTCTCGGTTGAGCCATGTCCAGTGTTACCTTCAAGCGGTGTGAAAGAACTTTAGTGAAGATTTTATAAACTACTGATAGGAGGCTGATAGGTCTGTAGTTTCCGAGATCCTCAATGTCACCTTTCTTATGTAGCAGGATCATTGTAGCGGTGTTCCAATCCCCAGGAATCTTCCCTTCATTAAGGCATCGAGTGAAAATTTTTGCGAGTACTGTTTCGATTTCTCCACTTGCTTCTTGTATGATGTCTACAGTAATTCCATCTTCTCCTGGAGCTTTTCCCCGCTTCATGTTCTTGATTGCATGTGCAACTTCTGCTTTAAGGACTGGAGGAACTCTGGTACTGGTATCTTTCATGATGTTTGGAGTGCATATATCATCCCTTTCATATAATTTGGAGTAGAAATCTTTCACTCTTGTCAAAATTTCGCCTCTATTTCTTGTTACAGAACCATCTTCTTTTCTCAGTGCCATAATCTGTTTTCTTCCCTTACTGAAATGTCCCTTTGCTATCTTTAGGCTTTGGTTGTTTTCAATTGCTTTCCTCACTAGTTCACAGTTGAATTTTCTTACATCTTCAGTGATACTTTTTCTTACTGTCTTGCATAGCTCTATATATTCCACTTTGGAAGTCACATCTTCTTTAGTTGTTCTCATCTCTCTTCTTTTTTGCATCAACATTTTCGTTTTTCCTGATAATTTATTTACATGCAACTTGTTCTTAGACCCAGCTAATTTTGTTGCTGTTTCCATAAGAGCTTTGGTTACTTTTCTGTTAACTTCAGAGATGTCCACTTCTTCCGATGTTAGGCCTCCTAAAGCAGAGAACCTGTTCTTCAGTTCCAACTTGAAGGTATTATGGTGTTTTTTAAGGTTGGTTATGTCAATAGATTTTGTTTGTCTTATGAGCTTGCCACGTTCAAGTTTAGTGTTGAGGTGCATCTTACATCTCACCAATCTATGGTCACTACCTGTGTTGAACTTGTTTAGCACACTGCAGTCTTCTATGACGAATTTTTTGTAACACATAATAAAATCAATTTCACTTGTCGTCCCATTTGGATGTCTCCATGTCCATTTCCTGTGTGGCTTTTTCTTGAAGAAGGAGTTCAAGATGAAAAACCCTTCTGCCTCTGCAAACTCAACGAGAGTATTTCCACGCTGGTTTCTGTTGCCGTGACCGAATTTACCTACTGAAGTTTCATTCTGTTGCCGTTGCCCTATTTTTGCATTGAAATCTTCCATAATTATTTTCAAGTGCTGCTTACCTTTATTATTTAGATGACAAATTTCCTCATAAAATTCTTCAATTTCTTCTTCAGGATGACTTGTGGTGGGTGCATAAGTTTGAATAATCTGAGCCTGGTATCTTTTCGAGAGTTGGATAACAAGTCGTGCAGCTCTGTCAGAGGAACTTTCAACTTCTACAACTTTATCCTTCAGTTTCTTGTTTATTATAAATCCAACACCACTAGTTCTACCAGTATCTGTCCCACGATAGTAGAAGAGATGTCCACTTTTCAGTTCGATGAGATCTTCTCATTTTCTCCTTACCTCACTTAGAGCCACGATGTCCCACTTGATCCTTTGTAGTTCCTCTTCCAATTCAAGAAGCCTTGAATCAGAAGATAGATAGCGTCCATTGTACGTAGCCAAGGTCAGCATCAGATGGCAGCCTAGTTCGGTCCTCCGGGGATTCTTAGCACCCTCTGCCTTCATGTCGCACTGGCCGCTGCCTTCGCCAGGTACATTCCAACTGCCGGAGACTGAGGGCCAAGATTTAAGTTGTGGAATCGTTTTGGAGGGGTTTGGCCATAACTCACCACGCTGGCCAAGCGGGTTGGTGAGTGTGGGATAGAATTTCCTCTAATCCCGATTATATAGTTATACCGCTATTGGCGGTCGTCAGAGCCCCTTTAGTGGGAACTAGATGCGCCACGAGAAGGCGGGGTTGACATTTGTCAAGGAGAGGCTGTGATGTTACGCATCACCTGACCTTACATCCCTATATATATATATAGGGAAAACAAAGGGATAAAGATTAATGGAGATATATAGGGAAAAAAAGGGATAAAGATTAATGGAGATTATCTGACTCACCTTCGTTTTGCTGATGATGTAGTCATTTTTGCAACTACCCCATCAGAGCTGCAGAGTATGATCCAGGAACTTGCTGACAAGAGTAAAGAAGTGGGATTGAAAATGAACTTTCAGAAGACAAAAGTGATGTTCAATGCTTTTACAAGAAATGAAGATTTATTGATTGATGGAGAAAAGCTGGAGATAACAGACACGTACGTTTATCCTGGACAGCAGATATCAAGTGAAGGTCACATTGATGAAAAAATTAATCGGCGTACAAAACTTGCCTGGAGAGCTTTTGGAAGAAACAGCATAATTTTCAAGAGTAATATGCCATTATGTCTTAAAAGAAAAGTGTTTGATCAGTGCATCCTTCCAGTGCTTACGTATGGTGCAGAGACGTGGACCTTAACTAAAAGAGACATACAAAGGCTGCAGACAACTCAAAGTAGCATGGAGAGGTGCATGCTTGGTGTAACCAGGAGAGATAAGAAGAGGAACTCGTGGAGCAGAAAAATGACAAGAGTGGAAGACATCATGGTCAGAGTTAAATCCCTGAAATGGCAATGGGCTGGACATACTGCCAGAAGGACAGACCACCGATGGACAGCCGAAATTTTAGATTGGATTCCAAGGGACAGGAAAAGACCCAGAAGAAGACCACATGGGCGATGGGTGGATGAAATTCGAAAGTATGCGGGAGTGACATGGAGGAGACTGGCACAAGACAGACCGATGTGGAGAAATCTTGGGGAGACCTTCGTTCAGCATTGGACTGATAATGGTTGACGATGATGATATATATATATATATACACTATCTACCAACAGGTAATTGGACACCCCTGCAATTGACGATATATGCGGTCCAGATACACGTTACGACTGCCGCCGTTAAATATCGTGTTGGAAACAACAACGCAACCAGTCGCATGTAAGATGCCACGCAGTTCGGACCTCTCTGATTTGGAGAAAAGTGTAATCGTCGGGTATCACAGAAATGGTCAATACACACGTGACATATCCAGATAGTTGAAGTACCCAAAATCCGCAGTGGCGTAAGTGATTGGCAAGTGGAAGATGAGAGGTGACTGTCGGAATGTGCTCCGACCCGGCAGACCCACAATACTGGGAGATAGAGACCGACGGGTTCTAGCCAGAGAAATTCGGAAGAACCGCGCCAAATCGATGGGCCACATCCGCGAGGAGTTTCAACGGGCATCCGAGAATCTTCTTTCGATGAATACCATCCGTAAGGAAACCCATCTGCTCTGTTATCATGGACGTGCTGCCGCCCACAATCCTTTGATCACCAAGTCCAATAGCGCTGCTAGGCTAACGTGGTGCAAAGAACGTCGACAGTGGACCGTTGAACAGTGGAAATAGGTTCTCTGGAGCGACGAATCAAGGTTCACCCTCTACCGTTCTGATGGTAGGGTCAGTTTGGTGTCTGCCTGGAGAACGCCTCCTGCCGGAATGTATTGTACCAACTGTGAAGTTGTGCGTTGGTGGAATTATGCTATATGGGTGTTTCTCCTGGTATGGCACGGGACCCTTGGTCGCAATTCCTGGTAGACTCAACGCCTAGACCTACTGCACCATTTTGGATAACCATGCGGTTTCCTACGTTGTGGCAGTTTTACGGGGTGGACCCATGTTACTTTTAGGATGACAATGCCACCTGTCATGTTGCGAGGTCCACCATGGCTTGGTATGGTAACAATGGGGTTAATCGAATGGACTGGCGTGTGTAGAGCCCGGACCTTAACCCTTTTGAGCACCTCTGAGACGAATTGGAGCGTCGACTAAAGAGGTGCCCCCACCGTCCGAAATCGGTGAAGGAACTGACCTGTCTTCTCCAAGCCGAGTGGAAGAAAATGCCGATAGCCGTCGTATAACGCCTGGTTGAGAGTATGCCCCAGAGGGTCGCAGCTGTAATCGCCGCTCGTGGAGGCTCCACCAACTATTGAAGGTGAATAAACTTCGTTTTTCTTTGCTATCACATGTGTCCAATTATTTGTTGGTAGATAGTGTATATCTCATAGTGACACACGAAGAGCTACAGTATAAAATCTCTCGCCAACTCTGGTTGGAAGATACACGTACAAGTGCTTCCTTCTTGAATTGTGAGAACTAATGGCTTTAAAAGAATTTTTTGAATATTAATTGCCGCGTATATGCTGTGACGTACTACAGAGGTAAAACACGTGTGAAGACGACAAATCTGCAGAGATACATTCTGTCCATGTAGGTGGGAAAGCAACTCACTCCGGAGTGAGAGGATTCGATATCCGTCACGAACAAATATATGTTTTCACAATGCTTCTACTGAACACTCTGTCTAGAGTTTAAGATCAACAATAGTATTTCTAGAGATTGTGGAATGCTAAGGTCTCGGTCAATCAAACTGTAAATTGGAAATCGTATTTTATCACATGCTGCAAATTGGCGCACTCCTTTCTTTAAGTAAATGTCATGCTGAATTCTAGTTCATATTCCTTTTATGTTCAAAATTAAAATGAATGTGGGAAAACTGACGTTTTTCGGTGTGGTGCACTACTGTTTATTTGAGGCTGCAGCGAACGAAGTCATTTATACCAGTGATGAGATTTGAACTCACATCTTCCTTCTCCAGAGTCGGATATTCTACCGTTCGAACTGCACTGACGAAGGTTTACGGCAGCAACTTGCCGGTTTACCATACATGTGCATCACCTCTAAGACGTCAGATATGTGTCCCCCCCCCCCTCCGAGAAAGGGCTCGGACGAAATCGTAGATTTCCGGATCAGCCGGAAAACCATGCTTGAAATAGCTTGCTGTAGAAGAAAGATTTCTCATTAACTCCAGACGATGTGTTTAGAAACACCACACGTTTTTATCAAGCCGCAAGGCCAGAAGATTCGTTTTACATTCAGAATAAAGCTCCATTTATGCCGGTGGTGGAATTAGAACCTATACATGCCCGCTCCGGAGCCAGTTATTCTCCCGACAGAACTACACCGACCAGGCTTATCGCTGCAAATGTTCCGTCTTGGCATGTGAGTCACCTCCAAGATACGTACGCCACAAGTTCAACAATTTTCACATGCTGACTTCAGCAGATATCGACAAATTATTTTTTATTCACTCACGATTTAACGTCTATCATGAGCAACTATAAGGTTTACCCGTATATATTCGGCTGCTCATAGTTTAGGAGCATTAGTTACAGGTATCGCCATTGATCACTGCTACGAGATTTGCACAGAAACACGAGAATGGATTAATGATAACATAAACGTCACAGGCTTTTAGCATGTCTCTTGTAAAAAATGATCATGCTTATGTTATCACTTTGTTAGTCCGCATTTAGTACCTGATCTCTGCAACCATTAATCTGATTTGAAAAATTCTTTTTGCACTGGAAAGCTTGAAATATGAGAATGATGATCCTTGATCTCCAGTAATTCCGCGATGAACAACGTAGCCGCTAGAGGGCGTAAATGAAGAAGTTAACGAATTCGAAGTACATTCTATTACATATTTCCTTCTGAACATAAAATTATTGAATTTATATCAATGGCAATTTTCAGGTGCAATTTCTTTTTCAAGTAATAAAAAAATTTCCAGCTAGGGGTGTAAAGGCAACTCGCGTTTTCCTCGATGCCTCTGCTTCTAAAAGCCCGATTTGAAAAATTCTTTTTGCATCGGATAAAGTTTCTGATGGGAAATGTTCTGCAAATAATTCCTAATTTTTTGGTAAATAATGATTTGGCCACCAGAGGATGTAAGCATTTATTTCTGCTCTTGATGTATTTGAAGCGAAATCTGAGCTTCTGTAAATTCGAATGCAACAATTATTTCGCTTTGAGTGTACCTCTTGCTTAAAGTGGTGTATAGTTTTTTCCGCCAGGGGGTGTAGATTTATATTTTATTTTTGTCAATGTCACTGTTTCTAAGAGTCCAATTTAAAAAAAAAATTCTTTGTTGGGGAGCGTTTGCAGTGAGAAATATTTCTCATTCAATTTCAAATTTCTTTTAGTGCACAAGTGTGCCACAAGAGGGCGTAGGTTCAAATTTCCGTTGACAGCAATATCTACGGGACTAAAAACTCAACTGGAAAAATTATTTTTGGTCAGATACAGCTAACTATGAAGACATTTCGTTTTTATTTTCTTCACGAAATAATGCAGAATTTCGCCGTTAGGCGATGCAAATGTTTAATCTGTGTTTTATTCAATATCTCTGTTTCTAAGTAAGCGGTTTAAAGAAATTATTTCCACACCGGATACCATTTACCTTGTAGAAAATCTTAGGTTTTTATTTAAAGAGTTTTATAGCACACAGTTTTGTCACTAAGTGGTGTTTGTGTACTTCTGTTTCCAGCAGCATCTCTGCTTCTAAAAGCCCTGTTGAGAAATTTCCTTTTTTTACTGAATGTCATTCGCTAAAGTAAAGATGGAGAGCAATTTCCTCTTTAAAAAATGCACATCTTTCCCGCTAAGGGAGTAAATATCTAAACCTTTCTCCGCTATTTCTGCTTTCAGGAGACGCATTTGGAAAGTTCTGTTTCCTTAGCGTAGTTTTTGCATTGAAGAATACTTTTTACCCATTTTCATCGTGTCCTTAATGCAAAATTCTTCCGCTAGAAGGCGTAAATTTATATCATTATCCACCGGCTTGTTTTTGTACCACTGTTCATCCTGGTGCCAACACGTCCCCAGCAAAACGAGGCACACTCACCGGTCGTCCACATGCTGCAACATGAAAACAGATTCATCAGTCCAGACGACCTCCTTCTTTCTTCCAACCATCAAGGTCAAATTTTGATTCTTGCGTGCCTACTGGAGGCGCTTTAGATGCTGAACCGAGGATAGCATGGGCACTCGGAGCAATGCATTCCCTCCTCGATTCACCGTCGAATGGTTCACCGTGCACTGGCTGTTATGACATGTTAATCCTGTCATTTATCATTCATCAGTCCAGACGACCTCCTTCTTTTTTCCAACCACCAAGGTCCAATTTCGATGCTCGCGTGCCTACTGGAGGCGCTTTAGATGGTGAACCGAGGAGAGCATGGGACACTCGGAGCAATGCATTCCCTTCTCTATTCACAGTTGAACGGTTCACCGTGCATTGGCTGTAATGACATGTTAATCCTGTCATTTATCATTTATCAGTCCTGACGACCTCCTTCTTTCTTCCAACCATCATGATCCAATTTTGATGCTCGCGTGCCTACTGGAGGGGCTTTAGATTGTGAACCGAGGATAGCATGGGCGCTCGGAGCGATGCATGCCCTCCTCGATTCACCGTTGAACGGTTCACCGTGCATTGGCTTTTATGACACATTAGTCTCGTCATCAGCACTTAAATTACAAGAGAGTTGCGCCACAACAAAAGAGTTGGCTGGTACCATATGAGATAGCCTTCGCTTCCGTCTACCATCGACGAACAGTGGTCGGCTGACATTTTGCCGGTGGTCCGTGGATTGTTCTCCTCGGACCACTTTTTGAAGATACTAACCACGGCTAACAGTGAGCAAGTCAGAAGTCATGCCGTCTTGGAAAAAGCCTGACCCACTCGTCCGGTCATTATAATTTGGCCTTCGTCAAACTTGTCTAAGCGCGCTGCCTTTCCAAACTGAAAAATTAGAATAACCCTGATTTACAGAACTCAGTTTTAGGTGTTTCCTATAAAATTCCAATACCTTCAGATGCGCCATCCTTTACCTGCAATATTTGGATAAAGACACGCTGGCCATAATGTTTTTGCTCCTCCGTATACAGTAGTTCGTGACTCAGAAGAAAATTCCAACAGGAGCTGTTTGGAAACTTCGAGAGTGAGTTGGAATTTGAAGGTTTTTAAAACAGGTAAATTTAGAAATTTGCATCATTTTATTTTCATGAACGTCCTTTTCCGTACTCTAGAAATTTTAAGTCGGATCATTTTGGAAGATGGCTTATAAATCAATATATGCAATGCTTTTATATTGCCGTTAAAATGCTTGATGGAAATATGAAAATTTTCTAGGGAAATCGAGGGAGATTCGCTGCTGGGCAAGAGATCATAACGGAAACAAGGCCAAGAGATTGTTTTGCAGAGCCAACAGTCGAAGAGAATGTTATGCAAGCAAACACGCCGTAAAAAGGTTTCATTTCCTTTGAAACCTCTCTGCGTGCTCAAATAGATTGGAATTTGAAATGCTGTATCTTAGATTTGAAATACTTTACCATCTATGTCGTCTTTGGAATTGAAAGTCTATCGTGAAAACCCCTAAAGTAATTTTCTGAGTTTTCATATTCGAAAACAACAGTTTTTTTTTCTTTAGCAGCACTCGCCCATCCTTAATTTGGTTCCGGGGGCGGTGTAACTAGTGCCGTGGTGCAGGCTCGCCCGGACAAGTGACCCCAGCGCCTCTAAACACTTGTCCATTGGGGAGACTGATGTCATTGATGAATCATTGTAATATCTTAAAGTATGAATTATTTTGTATCATGCTGTACTTTATTTTGAACTCCGTTAGGATATCTTCCAATAATTTTTTACTGTGAGAAGCTTAAAGCCACATTATGAGTTTTACTTTCCCTCTAAGTATGAGTATATACACTGGTTACAAAAAGGTAGGGATATGGCACGACATGAAGTATGTATGTACCTGACCCAAGTAACGCCCGTTGAAATAATGTCAGTGAAGGTACGTAACGCAAACGATAAAGAGTGCATTTACAAAAACAATTTATTATGCAAATTCTGTACACAACAAAGCAGCACTGCAACATAGACCAAATTGAAAATTCGGAGAATGTCCATATATCGGACTTCAGTGGTCTGTAAAGCCATCACTGTGTCAAAGAACATCTTGACACCTACGAGACCTACTTGCAGTGATGTTATTGATGAGTGTCTTGGGCAGCTCCTTCAATTTATGTTAATTTATTTTTTTTTGATTGGAGGTTTAACGACCACCGTGAGCAACTCAATAGGCTATAAGCAGTCGCCCGTCCCTAATTTAGGGTCACTGGTTCCAGGGAAGGGAGAGAGCCAGTGCCGTAAGACAAACACAACATCCATGCCTGACCGGGATTCGAACCCGGACCCCGTTCGGACGAATGATCAGAGGCCATCGCTTAGACCACTGCGCCACCGGGGCGGCTAATTTATGTTAATGATTTATTTACTATTTCTTCAAGTGCTACTCCTATTTTATATGCTGATGACACAAGCCTATTTTTTTCTGGGGACACTCTATTTGAGTTGATCCCACGTGTGAATCTGGAACTTCAGGATCACTTTCGTTTGTTTTGCTTTAATTCCTTAACAATACATTTTTCCAAAACTACTAGTGTACTATTTTCGCGATGTAGGCGAAGAGTGGATATTGCAAATGGGATATTATTTAATGGAGTGCCCCTTGACTTTCAGGCTGTTGTAAAGTTTCTTGGGTGTATATTTACAAGATAATTTAAGATCGGATGCACATGTTAGTGAAATTGCGCTTGGGCTCAGATCCAGCATTGGGGTCATTTATAGGATTTCAAGTTTGTTGCCTGCCAGGGTTAAGTTGCTATGGTATTTTTCATTTATTTATCCATTTCTATCTTATTGTCTCTTGGCTTGGGGTCGCACAACTATTGGGAATATTAATAGAATTTATGTTTTACAAAAACAAATTTTACGTTTGATAAATCCGTCTTTACAGGTACATTCTCTTTTTCTCAGTTATCAGATAATGTCATTTGATAAATTATACAGTTTTCGATTATTACTGTTTATGCATGAACGTATATATGCTAAGAAATATTCAGATCTAATCACCTTGCATTTCCGTTCCCATTATCATGACATTCGTGGAAATACTAGTTGTTTAATACCTAGAGCGCGTACTAATTTATTATTTAATAATATTAACTTGACCAGCCCTAGGTCCTGGAATGGGTTGCCGCTTCAAATCAAGACGATTACACACTTTTCGGTATTCAAAAAAACAATAAAGACCTTCAGAATTAATGGTTGATTTACGATTTGTTGTATATTACGCATTATTACTTTAATTTACTGCATAATGGTTAAATTGTTCTTTGGCTTGACTATTTAGATTCTTTTTTTTGGAGGGGGGACTAGGGGCCCGTCAGGCTATTGTTATCCTTTTTCCCTGGTTCCCTTGCCACAATCACAGTGCATCGCACTAATTTGTTTAAGAACCTGTAGTGGTGCTTCAATTTACTCAAACTAAAAACAAAATTATTCATGTTATCATACGTGTTTTTGTATTTCCTATTACTTAATTTATATTTTTCAATTTTAAATATATGTATAATATTATTGTATAATATTTGTATTTGCATATTTTTTGTACAGAAATTGTACCTGTGATTTGATTGTGTGATGAATGGTGTAGTGTGGCAAAGAAAATTAAAAAAAATAAAATATTGCAGGCAACACGTTACGGTGATTTGTCTGTGTACAGGGGTATGGAACGTGATTACTGAGACTTCGCTTTACAACTTCCCAAATGTTCTAAATGATATTAAGGTCAGCGGACTTTGGAGGCAGCAGTAACGATTCAATCCCATGATTTTTCTGCTCCTTAAGCACGCTCCAGGCACATTGACTGGTTGTATTGTCATGGAAGAAACTGAATGCATGTCCAATAGCAGCGTCAAACAGCGTCACAATTGGCACAATCATCTCGTTTAGGTACATTGCGGTATACATGTTGCCTAGACAAACATTTAAGGAAGTACGGTCATTGAAACACACTTATGCCCAGATCAGAACTGACACCACTACTAATGGTGGACGGACAGCACATAGTGTGGTAGCACTCGCGTACCGGGTCTCCTCCGAATGTGCTCTTGTCGAGTATCAGGATGAAGAACGAAACGAGATCGCCTCTGGAAAGTACATGACGCCACTATGCATCGTATTTTTCCGTGTTTGCGTCACCCCCATGTATAAGACGACCCCTAATTTTTCGAACCGACAATTAAGAAATCAATATTTTTATTACGAAAACGGACAGATTTGATATATTTTAGAAATTAGACAATATCATTGAAGTACATTTAGAAATTAGGTAATATTTTTGAAACACAAACTATGAAATTATGCATTCCTTTCTTTAGCGTTATTAGTTCCAGACGTATCACTTTTTTCCACCTCAACTGCATCACTCCTGTCGTCTGAGTCACTGTCCATATACAGTATATTACACTGCTGGCCACCCAAAATGCAACGCCAAGAAGGAAGCATCCGATTGGCCTGAAATTCGCAGCATGCGTCACCCGCGAGAGGACATCCAAACAATTAGCATTGCAGCACATATGCAAATCATGTGCGCCCGGCACGCCACCGAGAAGCACTATAAGAAGAGTGCACAGAAGGCGGGGTGTTAGCAGTGGAAGTGTCTTGTGCTGCCGGGCCTGTGCGTGGGAATCTTCCTGATGCCTCGTCGCAGAACGCGGCAGTCATTCCACCACGTTTCGGAGTTCGACAGAGGACGAATAGTGGCTTATCGCGGCAGCGGCTTATCGTACCGAGACATCGGCGCCCGTGTAGGACGACATCCAGCCACAGTGAGGCGAGTATGGATTCGGTGAATGCAGGAGAGACGGACGGACCAACGTGAGAGATTGCCGCAGCCGCGGCACACCACCGAACGAGAGGACCGGCATGTTGTGTGGCGGGCATCGACGGCTCGCACCGCCACATCACGAGCGTTAGCGCAGGAATTGGGGTGTGTTGCGCAACAACCTGTGTCAGCACGTACCGTTCGACGTCGTCTGCAGGAGCGGGGACTTGTCGCACTGCGCCCCTTGCTCCGATTACCATTGACGTTACACCACCGGCGAGTGCGGCGGCAGTGGGCCGTTGAACGCCGCACCTAGACTACGGAATGGCACGACATTGTCTTCTCCAACGAATCCCGCTTCTGCCTGAAACACAACGATGATCGGATCCGCGTGTGGCGGCACCGCGGCGAGAGACTGTAAGACGCCTTCATTATGCACCACCATACCGGTCCGTCGCCTGGCGTTATGGTTTGGGGCGCAATTGGATATGACACCCGCACCCCTTCTGGTACGCATCGCTGGTACACTCAACAGCCACCGCTACATCTCCGACGTTTTGGAGCCTGTAGTCCTCCCTTACCTGAAGGACCTGCCAGCGGCCACGTTTCAAGAGGACAATGCGCGCCCGCGCGTGACAGAGCTCAGAAATGCTTGGTTGTTTCACTCTCCCTGTCGGTGTCAAATTATTACCTGCTTTTTGCATCCATTTGTTCCATTCTTCTTTCATCACGGCTTTGAAGGCCTTGTTGATGGAAACCTCTAGAGGCTGTAGCTGACCTGAAAGTCAACCAGGAATATCTGCTTGTACGTCGTAGTAGGGTAAGGGGATAAGAGATACTGGAATCTTCGCCGCGGTAACCGCACGGTTCTCTCAACCGATTATACCCCGTGTATAAGACGACCCCCAATTTTTGGTCTAAAAATTTTGGAAGAAATATTTTATACACGGAGAAATACAATATTCTATGACAGGTACTGTTGGACCCAGGCATATCTATGACGACGGTGAGCTGATGTCAATGCTATACATCACAGCGGCCTCCTTGCTCTGGTCCGTACACGTGAAGACGATTTTGTACCATTTGAATACGTACTGTGACACCAGAAGCAGCTCAAAGCGATTCCTGGACTGTGCTACAGGTGATAGTAAGCCTTGTCCGAGCACTTACTATCAGCTAACGGTATTGTCTCCTATTGGTTATCCTCGAGGAATCAATCCCGAGTCGATCTGCAATATTTTCATGCAGTAGAAATCTTGTGTGCAGCCGACTAATCGCACTTTGCAAAACACCCAAAGCAGCAGCCATATAGCTCTGCTGTACACGTGTCTGTAACACGCCAGCAGCTTTGTTTCTGTTGTAAATGCTGAAACCTCGTCTGGACATAAAATCAGGTTAATCCCACACTGAAGGCAATACATTCAACAAAATTGCAGAACAAGCGGTTTTAGGGGTGAGCGGTTTTTGCAGGGTACTTTTATCGGAGCTTGCACGCTACGCGTTGTGTTGTAATTTACATGTGACGTAGCCAGCCACAACGATAACCGATTTCCAGTAGTCGCTATATTTGCATATGACCACGTTTTCCTTTCGAGTACTCAATATACGTAATTTTTTGTGGCCAGTGTATTTACAGTAGAAGTCTTTCGTTATTGCCGTCGTTTTTAAGTATACGGAATTTTTGAAAATTCGGATTACTTTAAACCTCCGTGCACTTTGAATAAACGAGTCGCTATGTATTAGTATTGTATTGTGTTTATTTTTCAGAACTATGTCAGCTTGAAAGTAAAAATTCAGGAACTGGTGTTTCGTGCACATTCCCGAATGAGTCTTACATTATTTTTTTGTTCGGGGATTTAACGACCATCGTGAGCAACTCGATGGGATATAACCAGTCACCTGTCCCCAATTTAGGGCCACTGGTTCCAGGGAAGGGAGAGAGGCAGTGCCGTAAGACAAACCAAACCCGTGCCTCACAGGGATTCGAACCCGGACACGTCTCGGACGAATGATCAGAAGCCAACGCTTAGACCACTGCGTCTAAGTGTACCTTATCAACTGCGGAATAGCCGTCAACGTGATTCAGCGTAAAAATGTTGTTGGCGATCATCTCGAAAAATGTTTTGCATCGCAGTGATTTCGGGGGCACAAGCACGTGTAAAGGGTGAGAATCCATGGGCGGTGCAACTGGGAATCCTACCGTGACCTTCGAAGACGATTCTACACGGACACCTATGTCAGAGGATTCATAATAGGGTTATTTACGGCTGGTTGAAACTTGCGTCGCATCCCGGCAGAAGCGCATCAGGATGTTACATCTTTCAGCAGCCGAGTGTTTCGATAGTGGTTGGGAGAACGAGCCATGTGTCAAAGTAAGTACAGGAACTGGCATATTTAAGTGTCCGTCCTAACCCCTCGATCGTCGAATTCCACGGCAAGCTTTCATAATCCACAGCGGAAGATATTTGACGAGGTGTATAAGCAGCTATTGAAATTACCGTATCGACAAAAATTTTTTAACTACATGCTACGTTGTGCCGCCGAATGTATAGCCCAACATGGAGACCACCTGCTTACTGTACTCATTACGCGTAAGAGCGGTGAAAGGCTTTTGAATCTAATAGCGCCCCAAGCCATTTCATTAGAATGACGAGCCTTGTGATGTGCAGACAGCGAGATCACCAACGTGATCAGGTTTTTTTTATACTCTCAATCGGCGATCGACGACCTTGAGACAGCAGTGAGACTCATCGCTGAATAGGACATAGTTCCATTCATCCTGCCAAGCACTTGTACGGCATCACTGCAACCTTAGGCGACAATGTGCTGATGTACGGAGCACTAATCAAAATGACTGGAGATAGCGTAAACCTACCTCAGCCAATCTGGGTTCACATTCCCTGTCGATACGAAGATGTCCATAGCTGCCTGTACAACTCGTCGAATGTCGTCCTCTGTGGATTGCTCTCTGGCTACGGCTTACTGTCGAATGTGGCGATCGAGGCGGTTGAACATCCGCCTATGTGCACTCGTCCCATCACGGCGGCACACCTTATCTTCTTTAATCAACTGCGTCACGTTGGGTTAACAATGTTGCATCCAATCACTGTCGCCACATTCGGTCAAGAATTGTTGCATCCAGTCACTCTCGCCACATTCGGCCAACAGATGTTGCAAGCAGATACCGTCGCCATATTCGACCAACAGCTGTTGCATGCAGACAATGTCGCCACATTCGGCCAAAAAATGTTGCATCCTGTCTCTGTAGCCACATTCGGCTAATAATTGGTGTACCTAGCCACTGTCACCACATTCGTCCAACAGTTGCTGCATTCAGTTATTGGCGCCATATTCGGCCAATAGTTATTGTGTTCACCCATTGTCACCAAAATTCAGTCAAGAGTTGTTGCATCCAGTCACTCTCGCCATATTCGGCCAACAGATGTTGCAAGCAGATAACGTCGCCATATTCGACCAACAGCTGTTGCATGCAGACAATGTCGCCACATCCGGCCAACAAGTGTTGCATGTCGCCACATTCTGCCAAAAATTGTTGCATCCAGTCTCTGTCGCAACATTCGGCTAATAATTGTTGCCAATGTCACCACATTCGTCCAACAGTTGCTGCATCCAGTTATT
Source organism: Macrothele yani (assembly GCA_039090855.1). NCBI lineage: Eukaryota > Metazoa > Arthropoda > Arachnida > Araneae > Macrothelidae > Macrothele > Macrothele yani. Next base: position 154,223,602 of record CM077030.1, read on the forward strand.
GTCGCCACATTCGGCCAATAGTTCTTGTATCCACCCATTGTCACAAAATTCGGTCAACAGTTGTTGCATCTAGCCACTCTCGTCACATTCGGCCCACAGCTGTTGCAAGAAGACACTGTCGCCACATTCGGCCTATAGTTGTTGCATGCAGGCACTGTCGAAGCATTTGGCCAAGATTTATTGCATGCAGCCATTGCCGCCACACTCGTCGGACAGTTTTTGCACTCAGTGACAACCATACGTAGATGAAGTCTCTGGTAAGAGTATCCATGAGATTTTAGGATTTCCAGCAACGTCTACCAGATATCCCCGGCTCTTACAGGAGCTTTTGCCACACAGATCACTCCGATGCAGAAGTCTACAAGCCCAAGTGAGGATAACCAAATTTATCTACGCCGAGCCATTTCACCCTTTCATCACCCTCACCTTATAACGAAGTGAATTTCTCCGTCATTTTTGGTCTACGCCGGGATTCGAACCCGAGTACGCTTATTCCGGAACAAGCAGCTCTACCAACTGAGCTACGCAGACGTTTATTCTGATTCCTATCTGCCTTTATGTCGTGTGCGTCCTGCTGTCAGGTACGTCACATCTCCTCCCACCCCGAAAGAGGGCCGGGGCATGGCCCACGGGTCAGCCGCGACCATGAATCGCTGCAGACAGACAAACCACTGTAGAACGTGCACTTGAGAACTCCCAGTCAACCTGGTGTGTGGAATGCAACGTCACACACATTTATTTTTCGAAGCACTGGAGAAGGGATTCTCTGATTTTTCCTATCTCGCGGTGTGAAAATAACATCACACCAACGCGAGATTTTGAACGGTCGGGTCATCCGGGTAGTTCGGGCGCCATTATAACGAAGTAAATTTCTCCGTCATTTTTATCCGCGCCGGGGTTCGAACCCGGGTCCACTCATTCCGGAATAAGCGGCCTCGGGTTCGAATCCCGGCGTAGACCAAAAATGACGGAGATATTTACTTCGTTATAACCTACTGTATCATGTGACCTGTCATGACTGCAATAATTTGCGTAACGTTACTTTCCATACATACCGACTGATTTCCATGGCGTTCCGAAAAATACTTACCTGTTCGACATTTCCATGTAGAGCTGTGTGTAATGCGTGCTTTAAAATCTAAAGTACGAATGGTGTTCAATACATTAAAGGAAGCAGAATTGCTTGGAGGGCATATTTTTTACCAATTACCTTGTTACGTGTTCTTCTCGAATCCCTTTCACTCGGTATTTTGAGTGTGAGCCAAATCTCTTTGAATATATACAGGAATGTAACGCATCCTCTCAGCTTTCTCAACTCCAGAATACTGAGAACGGTAATTTAAAATTGAGATTCAAAATGATATATTAATTATTAAAATTTTGATCCTTTCTGCAAATTGAATATCGGATGCATCTAAATGGAGAAAGCATCTGGTATTCTCCCTTTACCACTGCTGCGAGCTTTCCGGTAGTTTAATAGAGGATAATGCTGAAAATCTCATTAAGGAAAATTTTCATGACTCCAACATCCGAATTTGATGAGAAGAAAATGGTGGAAAAGGAAGCCGCCGTAGAAAACCGAAAAAAAAAATGGCGTTTCATTAATGATGGGGCGGCTTTTGGACTCAGATATGTACACTTTCTGCAGAAATAGCTTCAAAGAAAAGACTAATCTCCGGAGTTCGTAAGGAAATCTCTTTCTCATATAAAAGAAATTGCTTATTTTTTGTGAAAATATGGCATTAAGGGAAGAAAGGTAAGAAATTGAGGTCTGTTAGTTTAAACTGACGAAAGTCTCGAACTGTTTGTGATAGGTGCATTGAGAATAACTCTGGGAAAAAAATTGTTTCAGGCATTCCATGTTTGCATTCATAAGGAGATATAAAAAAATCTTCTACTCCTCAAATAAAACAACCTGTGATAAATTATTTGGAGAGGACTACCCGTTGACTTTATTTAGTGCTGGTTTGCCAGATTAAAAGTGCACATATTACAAAATTTCCTGTACTATTTTACCGAGCAAAATCATTTGAAATCAGTATTTGAACATCATCTAGGAAGAATTGCGTGCCCAAATTTGTTATAATCTCCTGAAAGATTCTTTCGCGTGCTCATGCGAATTTTGAGCAGTAGATTTTGATTTATTATTATTGTATTTTTTGTTTTGCAATTTTTTAAGAAGAAAGCGAGCAAATTGTTTGAAACCGTTCTTAAAGAATTCTGTTCAGAGAACAAATAACCGTTCTTGATTATTTTTAGTAGAACAATTTTAGGAATTACATGTTATGAATAGCTAGTAATTTAAAATGATCGGGGTAAAAGAGAAGTATCACTTACTCCTGTTCCGAAATGAGAGCTGATCGTTCGTCGTATTGTGGCCTTTGAACACTCAGCACTTCATTTATTCTCTTAAGTCCCTTCGAGTTACGGCTAGGGAGAACACTTTCGCGCTCCTTCTTATACGAACCTATAGAACTGTCACTTTCTCGCTGTTTGGATGGAGGACTTCTTTAGTTACAGTTCCCTCCAAATACTTATTAAGGTGAAACATGTCCCCTTTCTGAGCCCATACTGGAATACTCCAGGATGTCACCCACATTCAAATACCTAAAATATCCCTTAGCACCATATGCTTTACTTAGAAGCAATGATAATCGTTATATATGTATTTATTGTTGCGTCTGCGGCTTAAAAAATCAAGCGGAGGGGCACTGTATACCACGTGCCACCTTTGGCACGCGTGCTATAGTTGGTTTCCTCAACTCTGATCTGGAACTGCAACAACGTTCGAAGAATTATGAAAATCAAACGACAGACGTGATGTCCTAACAAACACTGTCTCATTTTATTAACGTTAACAAGTTAGTAAAATCATGCAATGCATTGATTATAATACGCTTTCCAACATTACAGAAATCATTACTCAAGTTATCACTCAAGTTATGAGAATAATGGCTGTGGAATAAATCTCGGTCATGTGCCCTGACCTTTGATCCCATTTCGATGATATTCAACAGAACCGACTTGGTATACCTCCGAAATAACATGATAAAGTTTTGTCGCAATCGAAGCATTTTTACGTAAGTTATGATGCATAAGGGCTAAGGAATAGACCCCACTCCTGTGTCCCAACCTTTAACCCCATTTCGCCCATTTTCAATAAGGTTTGTCTCCAGGTGGTCCCCTACCACATTCTAAAATTTCACCGAAATCGAACCTTTTTTTACGTTAGTTATAGCACACAACAGCAGTGAAATGGATCCCTCTCCTATGTACTGACCTTTGACCCCATTTCGTTCACTTTCAATAGGGTTCCTAACCAAGTGATCCCCTACCAGATACTAAAATTTCATCGAAATCGAACGGTTGTTACGCGAGTTATCGTGCTGACGGACATACTCACACAACGCGTGCGGTAATGAGGCAGATGGAAATCGCGACTATCAGCCCGCCGCAAAAGTGTGACGTCATAAATTTTAACAGGATCCACACACAACGCGTGACGTAATGAAACAGATGGCATGACCACGCGCCAACATTCTCAAACGCGAGTTGTGACGTCATAAGATTTCTAAGCATTGGTAACATTAATTGGAACAACGCCATCACTAAAAACGTTATAATTCGGGGTGGTTATTTAACCCACTAAACGACTTCTTCTAAAGCCGAGATCAAGCTAAATCGATTTCTAGTACCAGAAAACGGTAGGTTAACGACTTTCATCAAAATTCTTAGAGCCGTTTTCAAAATAAAATGTACATACATACATACAAGAATTGCTACTTTAAGGTGGACGTTAAGTAATTTTGGTTCCTATACTTCCAATGGAAAAACTTTTGTACACATTTTCTTCACAATTAATGCGTTCCCAAGGATGAAAATTCGAACATCGATTAAAATAGCTTCATTTCATAACTTGGAATACTTAATATTTTTCTAAACCATAACCGTAATTATGCAATCCAACATTTTTTTTGTCCACTGACGTCATCAAAGTACAGGTCGCGCCATCTTTTCTCTAGTTTCAACACCACCAAGGGAAAAGTATTGATTTTTAATATAATTATGGTTACGTTTTAGAAAATATTAAGATTTCCAAGTTATAATATGAAGTTCTTTTAATCAATGTTCAAATTTTCATCGTTGGGAACACATTAATTGTGAAGAAAATGTGTGCAAAAGTTTTTCCATTGGAAGTATAGGAAGCAAAATTACTTGACGTCCATCTTAATAATATGGGATAAGAGCGACGGAATAGATCGCAATCTTATGTTCTGACCCTTGACCACATTTCGTCCATTTTCAATAAGGGTTCGTCCCCAGGCGGTCGCGTACTACATACGGAAATTTCATCGAAATCGAACAATTTTTACAACGTTATGGCGCATAAGGGCATTGGAATGCATCCCAATCTTATGTCCTGACCTATGACCCCACTTTACCCATTTGAAATAGGGTTCGTTCCCAGGCGGTCTCCTACTACATAGTAAGCTTTCATTGAAATCGAACCATATTTACGCAAGTTATGACGCATAAGATTAATGGAATGATCCCTCTGCTACGTCGTGACCTTTGACCCCATTTGTCCCATTTTCAATAGGGTTCGTCCCTAGGTGGTCCCGTACCATATAGTAAACTTTCATTGAAATCGAACCATTTTTACGCAAGTTATGACGCATAAGGGCAATGGAATGATTCCGCTGCTACGGCGTGACCTTTGACCCCATTTGTCCCATTTTCAATAGGGTTTGTCCCTGGGTAGTCCCCTACCACATACTGAAATTTCATCGAAATCGACCCATTTTTACGCCAGTTATCGTGCGGACAGACGGACGGACAAAGCTGGAGCAGATACGCTTCCTTAACCTACGGTTGGAAAGCGTAAAAAATGGAAGAAGTGAAGAATAAAGATGATAAAATCAAATTTTCGATGACAATGTGTATCAACACATTGTCATCAGAAATTATGTAATATTTCGATACTAGGGAATCTAGAAAAACAATAATAATTTCCTGTTCGTGCTGTGTTTTATTATTAAATTACAATAATTGTAATGCAATTCCCAATTCTTCTGAATAATGCTTTTCCAGCAATATGGTTTTGCTGGGAAATTCTCGGATTTGTTTCAGATTTCCGAAGAACATTAAAATATGAAAAACATTTCAGAGCTGAAAAGTTAATGAATGGCATTTAACACTTTGACACTTTTGCCATCGAAACCGAAGAAGGAAAATCAAAACCGAAGGGAAAACAAAAGTGTGGTATCAAGAGAAGGAGATAATGTAAAAATTTCCCAATAATATGGAAGTCAACAGGAAACAAACGAGAATGACTGACCATGTCGAAACCAATGCTCACAGTGGGAAGTGTGGAAGCTTAAAGCGGGAAGAATGATCACGTGATATCGTTAACCCAATACGAACGATAGGCAGTAAGGCAGAGAATGAGCGGTATAATAAATGGGCAGTGCTACTTAAACAGTGCGATGTACACCGATGAGCTATTAGATTAAGGCCTCCCTCCACCAGCCTAGGGAAATGAGTGCGTCTGGAGACCGAACGGTGGCGCAGGTTAAGTTCACAGAGGATCCGCTTTCGGTTAGTAGAGTGTTCGCAGTCAGAATGGGAAAAACTGCCGATTTATTGGAGTTGGATAAAAGATCATCTCGGAAATGGCACGGCTTGTGGGTTGTTAACGTGCCACTGTAGTGAGTACACATTAAAAGTGGTGCACAAATGGCCAAAACACAAACTGTCGTCCGCAACTCATCGATGCCAAAGGGGAGCGGTGACTGTCGCGAATTGGTCACAGCGACCGCAGGGCCACAGTGCGAAAAATCACCCACAGCTGCAACAGTGGTGATCAGGGCAATGTGTCACAGCACACAGTTCATCGCAGGCTTCTGCGCATGGGCCTGCGTAGCCGCCGACCCAGTCGGGTTCCCATACTCACTGCACGTCACCGCAAGCAACGCATGAAATGGGCACAAAATCTATTAACCAACGGATGCTGTGGCACCTCGGTCGGGAAGAAACAGGGTGGCGATGGGGGTGTTAAGCTGTGGGCGATGTTTTCTTGGGACATTTTAGGCCCCATGATCGCAATAACACAATCCCTGACAGCTATCAGGTATCTGAGTATCGTTGCGGACCAAGGTCACCCATTCATAGAAACTGTGTTCTCTGCTGATGATGGCCGTTACCAACAGGATTTTGCGGCATGCCACACTGCCAGAATTTTCAAGGAGTAGTTCGAAGAACATGCTGATGACTTTCTGTTAATGCCGGGGTCTCCAAATGCACCTGGCATGAACCCAATCGAACATTTGTGGTTCGACTTGGAAAAGCGGGTTCGCGCTAACGGTCCATCACCCCGAAATGTACCGGAACTGGATGATTTGCTGTTGACATTATGGTGCCAGAATACCTATCGCCACCTCTACCTCATCGAATGGATGCCTCGATGAGTGGCCGATGTTTTGCGGGCTGAAGGGGGTCTTACATCTTATTAGGTAAGTGGTCATAATGTAACGGCTTATCGGTGTAATAAGGTCGAACCTTATACTTCTAATTTTTTCTCAACATTTTCCTTTGTGATCCTTCCTATCAGGGCACCTTGCATCTTCTTCGAATTTTGTATCTTCTCAGTCCTTCCAAGAGGCACGGCGCGTTGCAGATTAAATGAAGACTGAACCATGTTTAGGAATTCGCCGTTTTGTTTTGTAATATGGAAAAAAAAAACTCCAAGGAAAATTAGCTCTCAGTCTCATTGAACGAATTTCAACGTTGGATAGGAAGAAAGGGAACAACGACAAGAAATGCTGTTCAGTCTCTTGAGCCAATGCCAGCGCTAAGTAGTTAGAAGGAGAACAATGAGAAGAATTGTTCAATGTTATTGAACCAATGCCAAACCTATGTATTTAGAAAATGAACAGCAAAAAGAATTATGGTTCCATCTCTCGGAACCAATGCCAATGCTGAGTAGCAAGGAGAAGAACGACAACAATTAATCCTTCAATCTCACTGAACCGATGCTAACACTAAGTATTGTGAAGGAAAACAGCGATCAAACTCATTGTTCCTTTTTTTCGAAGTAATACCAATGTTACGTAGTAAGAAGAACAACGACAAGAATTATAATTTTCAATCTCTTTGAACCAATGTCAACACTAAATAGTAAGGAGGAGAACAACGACAAGAATCATCATTTAATCTCTCATTGAACCAATACCAATGATAAGTAGTAAAATTAACAAGGACAAGAATTATCATTTAGTCTTGATGAACTACTTCCAACACTAAATATTAAGGAAGGAGAACACGAGAAGGCTTAGGGTGTAATATCATCAAATTAATATTACCAATGAGGTAAAACCGAGATTTTCTGGCGATATAATGCTTGGGGTATTGAGGTTAAATCTAAACTTGCCTTATTCTACGTAGAAGTGATTATCGTGATTCTTATACTATTGAGTGACAGCTGGTACAAAACCTATAGGAATTAGAAGAATAGAGATTTTGACACTATGTGGGAGTCACCATTTCTCCTGAAGGAGCAGCCCGACAACGCACCAGAGGGTAACGTTTAAGAAATAAGAGGGATTATCCGCAAAATTATCACATATGTTTTCCCAATGTAGAGTGGAGCACGTAAACTTAAAGAACAAAACCGAAGCAGGGCAGAACAGAGCCATTTTTGCAGCTTCCAGGTGAACTCCCATCAAATACCTGAAGGACCAGCTCAAAGTAGGAAAGATTATCTTCTTTGATCACAAATGCTCTAAATTCTTCTGTAGCGCTGAAACCCACCATACACACTGCTCATCGAATGCCATCCTTCCTAATCCCAAGTCCATGGCGACGGTAACTGATTTCCTAAGATGGATGCCAAGGTAATGGCGCCCTCCACACTGTAGTTGGTCTTCGGATAAGTTCTAAGGTGAGCGTTTATTTGAGGGATCAGTAGATGGCAAGTACTGAAATGATACATACTTGGTTAGACAGAATAGCCCTGAATGATGTTATACACTGAGCAGCCACTTAATTATGACCACCCGCTCAGTACTTCGATGGGCAACCTTTTGCCTTTAATACTGCGTCGATTCTTCGTGGCATAGACTCTACGAGATATCGATAGGTAGTTTGTGGAATCTAGGACCATGCTTGATGAATAGCACTTTCCAGGAGTGTAAGATTGCAGGGTAGTGGATCCAACTATCTGATGGCTCGTTCAAATTCATCCCCCAATTTCTCAATGGGGTTGTGATCTGCAGATTGGGGGTTGGGGGAGTACCCTAAGCAAAGTAAACTCACCGGCATGTTCCTGAAACAAATTCTTTACAATACGAGCACTATGGCAGGGCGCATTATCTTGTTGAAAGTAGCCATCGCCATTGGCATAAACCATCCACATGACAGGATGCACTTGGTCCGCAACGATGTTTAGGTATAATGTGCCCGTCTGACGTTGATCAACACGAATTAAAGGGCCCAAAGCATGCCAGGAAAACATTTCCCAAACCATAACGTTGCCTCCACCAGCTTGAAGGGTTGTTGCAATGCATTTGGAGTCCATGCTTTCGTGCTGTTTCCGCCAAATTCTCACTCGGCCATCGGCATGGTGCAACTGAAAACGTGATTCATGGGACCACATAATTTGCTTCCAATTATCGATTGTCCAATCATTGTGCTCCTGTGCGAACGGGAGGCGTTTTGTCTTGTTAACTACAGACAGCAAAGGTGTTCGAACAGGCCTTCGGCTGACATATCCCATCCGATGCAGTGTATGGCGAACAGTGCGTGAAGAGATCATTTGAGGCGATCCTTGATTAAGATGGTCTGTAAATTGCTGCACTGTTGTCTGTTACCAGTCTTGACACTCTCCGTTCCGCCCGAGCAGTCGCTTGTCGATGACGACCACACGTTGCACGTAGAGACCCAGTTTTTTGGCTGAATGTCCAGTCTGTAAACACTTTAACAACAGCTGCTCTGGAACATTTCACGGATGCTGCGGTTTCGGTGATACTCGCTCCATGGCCCCGAGCTCCTAGAATCATCCCTCGTTGAAAGTCCGTCAAATCGCATTTTTTACCCATCTCGTCACCCAAATATCTCTTCTACTACTGTCGCAAGCACTAAGATTTCCCTTTTTATACTAGCCTCACCCTCTGGCGGCAACAGCGTGTAGCCATAGCTCATTTGCTTAACACTGTCAGGTGGTCATAATAAATTATCCACTCAGTGTATAAACCATACGGATATTACAATACTTTTCCTCCTTTCCAGCTTCATCTCTTACAGAAGTTTTACCTGGTCATCCAGCGACTCATAAACAAGAGCCTTTCATTCTCTGGCATCTGGGTGGACAATTAAACTGACTGACAGACACTTAGCTTACTCTACGTCACTTCCATGTGTCTCTCTGGGCACTTTAGCGCAAATCTCTTAGCTTCCTACTTGTAAGCTCTGTTTAAGAACTGAGGTTGGGCGTAGACGTCTTAAAGTCCTCTTGAACATCATTCATTTATAAAGTAAGTCGGAGTGATGAATATTTCTAGTTAGCAAATTGACTTGTAGCTGTTCTTTTGGTGGCCCTGTACACGACGTACGATCTACATAAATGCAGAAAAGGAGGTATCGAGGCAAATGACAAAGACAGACATATTAAATCAATTTAATATTCACTCAGGCTCGCTATCTACGATACAAATAATTTTTCAGGTGATGCTAGCTTGCCATTTTCTTTTAAGGTGGACGTCAAGTAATTTTGCTTCCTATACTTCCAATGGAAGAACTTTTGTACACATTTCCTTCACAATTAGTGTGTTCCAAAGGATGAAAATTTGAACATCGATTAAAGTAACTTCATATTATAACTTGGAATACTTAATATTTTCTATAACATAACCATTATATTAAAAATCAATAACGTTTTCTTTGGTGGTGTTGAAACCAGAAAAAAGATGGCGTGACCTGCACTTTTATGACCTCAGTAGACAAGCAAATGTTGGATTGCATAATTATGGTTATGTTTTAGAAAATGTTAAGTATTCCAAGTTATAAAATGAAGCTATTTTAATCGATGTTAAAATTTTCATCCTTGGGAACGCATTAATTGGGAAGAAAATGTGTTCAGAAGTTTTCCCATTGCAAGTATAGGAAGCAAAATTACTTGACGTTCACCTTAAGCGACAAATCGATCTTTCCGATTTAATATACAGAATTTAGTATACACTCAGGCTCGCTATCTTCATTACAAATAATTTTTTATGCGATGCTAGTTTGCCATTTTCCTTTAAGAGACAAATCGACCATTCCGGATTAATATTCAGAATTTAGTAGTCATCCAGGCTCGCTATCTTCGTTACAAATAATTTTTCACGTGACGTTGGCTTGCCAGTTTCCTTTAAGCGACAAATGGACTTTTCCGAATCCGAACAATTTTTTCTATTTCGCTGTACGAATTGATTTACTTATGCATATTGGGATAAATTCACACAAAACACTGTTACACACGGTACTGTAGTGTACAGGAGTCCCAAAACACCCAGTTGACATCAATGGTAATGAAATATTTCATCAGAGCTTAAGAACATAGCTACATATTTAACATATTTCCTTTAAATTTTGTAAGCTGATATTTCAGCCAGTTGGACTAAGGCAGCAATGAAATTTATTGAGCTACATATATTACGCTCACCTTATTTTAGTTTCAGTCCTCTTCGCCTGTGTGCTTAGTATCTTCTGCTGCACTACACCATTAAAGAATATTTTATCTCTATAGTTCAACACAAATACGAAATTGTTGCACACTTCTCAAAAGGAAAAAAAAAAAAAAAAAAAAAAATGGGGCGGGGCGGGGGGAGTGGATATGAGTTAAAATAATTTTAAGACTATAGTTATGATCAAACTTCATCGACTCAGTACCAATTTCTCCAACCAAAGGATTTTAATGCTCGATGTCAAAAAATTATATGAAAAATTAAATTTAATGCAGTCAACAAGTCGTTCCAGGCTCGTATCATCGGACATGTTTCAGGCCGCCCTGTGCCCATCTTCAGCGGTCGGGTGTAAGAGACACCAATCTGCTTTCACTGCGCTAATTGTCTACGAGCCACCAGCCAGATTCGCACCCATTGGTTCTACATCCGGGTGTACAATGTTCACGTGACATTCGGTATATTCCGTTGCTGCGCCATCTGGTGTTCTTCTTATGCAATCTCGTTTCTCATCGCTATGGGATGAGACACTTCCTATAGATTTAATTCGTTCTTTTTTCTTTTCCTTTTCTTTTTCTTATGTTATTATGTACCACCAGAGAAACGGCAATTCAAGTGGTGTCTGTACATTACAATTATATCTTCCAGTCTTCTCTGCAATAATAGTCTCGGAATACAAAACATTTTTGTGTGAATTATGCATAGTATATACACGATCGAGTCACATTTTTGTGACCATCAGCTAATATACAGAGTAACCGCCGTGTGCAATGCGGACAGCAGCTAGACTGGTTGGCAATGACTCAATAAGGTGCTGGAAGGTGTTCACAGGTATGTGGAACCATGCTCACTGCAGTGCATCTGACAACTGCTGGAGGGTGCGTGGTGTGGGATCCATAGAGCGAACAACACGATAGAGGTGGTCGTCCCCCAGATGCTCAATTGTGTTTAAGTCTTGGAAATTAGGGGGCCAGGGAAGTACTTTGAAGTCTTTATCGTGCTCTTCCAACCACTCTCGGACATTTCTAGCTGTGCGACACGTCACATTGTCGCGCTGGAAGACCCCATCCGCGTCAGGGAAGACAATCAGCATGTATGGGTGTACGTGGTCTGCAAGAATGGATTCATAACGAATTCGGTCTATAGTGCCTTCCACAGGTATGAGTGGACCCAGAGAATGCCACGAAAACATTCCCCAGATCAGAACGCTGGACCCACCAGCGTGGGTTCTTCCAGAAATGATTGAAGAGGGTTTGTTCTCCGATGTTTCTCGCCTTATCCGCCAATGTCCATCCGTTTGATGAAGCAGAAAACGTAACTCATCGGAGAAGACAATCCTTTGCCAATCAGCGAAGTTCCGATTCAGATACTGCCGTGAAAATGTAAGCCTTTTCTACAGATGCACCTTCGTTAGCATAGGTTCAGTGACCATCCGTCTGCATCGGAGCCCCATACGCAACAGGATTCGTTGAACTGTCTTTTTAGACACACTCCGGTAGCCTCTTGGCTCACTTTGCCAGTGAGTCTCTGCACTGCAGCGTGTCGACCGTCCCTCACGCACCGTCAATTATTTTCATTGGTGTCATTTCTCCAATCGCGATGCACTTCAACCACAGCAGCACGTGAACAGTTCACAAACTGCGCTGTTTCAGAAATACTGCCACCCTTGTTCCTGAAGCCGATAATCATCCATTTTTGCAAATCTGATAAATCGTTCCTTTTTTCCATGACAGCAACGAGTGATATGTTTTCAGAATGCCTACAGCACTCCTTTTATACCCTCCAAGCCAACTCACGACACGTGCCTTCATTCATTGGCCTCGCGCTGTTGACGTCAAAGGTAGGAGATGGTCACAATGATGTGACTCGACTGTGTATTTTGGCGTTTTCCCACACGGGAGTAGAATTATTGTCAACACAATAAGTAATCAGAGACGTTTGTTGTTCACGCTTTTTCCAATCCCTATTATGCTCTTCAATTCTTGCCTGTAGTTAGTACTTCTTATGTATATATTATCTATATTACCAGAGTCATTATTCCTAAGGAGTACAGTACACTATATACTCCTGCTCTATGCATAATTGGGATGTTACTGTAATCGACAGTAAGGAATTTGTATTATAGACGACAATATCGACGAATCTTTAATTCACCTTATTACGTTTATTGTTTTAAAAGTTGCTTAACCGTGGTATATATGGCTGAAATATCAACTCGTAAAATTGAAAGGAAATATATTGAATATGTTGCGATATTTTTAAGTTCTGATATAATATTTCATTATCATTGATGTCAGCTGGTCGATTTTGTGCTCCTGTACAATAAAGTATTTATGGGACTTTATGCCAATATGTATTTTACGGGACTTTATCCCAATATGTATTTTATGGGACTTTATCCCAATATGTATTGTCTATCTCCCACGTATTAGATTGTTCAAGTATTATGCATGGATTGAATTTTAACTGAATTGATTTACTGATTTTTTTCTCATAAAAAAAGCTTTCCATTGTCCCACTAAATCTGTACTTATAATGCTCTGACCCCTATGTATTCGCAGAAGAAAACAATTTCACACAAACAGAATGTTCATTATACAATCTTAAGGATTTTTTTCTAGCAGTTTTAGTTTGTATCAGATAGCAAATAGATTGATAAGTAGATAGTCTGCTAGTGAGAGTTTCAAACAGCCCATATTTCTTTAAGGAAATGCCTGCTCTAGTAATTCAGTTTTTGTAATTTGTTTTTAAAAGACGGGCAAAGATACTACGCATGAGGTGTGTGAGGTGTTTTTTGCTCGAAAAATGTCTGTTCCTACAGAAAAATGCCACGCGACTCTGTCGGTTATGGCAGAAAATTACATCTACACTGAAACCGTTTTCAGCATGTTTCACACATTTTCAATAGGATTGAGATTAGGAGACTGTGGAAGCAAGACATAATGTATGACATGACATAATCCTTATCATGCGTATCAATCTACTCTTGCATGACTCTGACACGATATGCTGTCGGATTTTCATCCATGAACATGTCATTACGCGCCGGCAAAAAGTGCAACATTGCAAGGTGTACTTGGTCGGCTATATCACTCATGCATTCTCTGAATTTGACATGAACGGAACATTGCTTCATGAAGTTTGACGTCAGATTCGCACTCTCCCACTGGCTCAATGCAATTTATATCTGGATTCGCCACTTCAGGCTAGATGCCCTCTGCTATCCAGGATCTGTGTGATCTTGCAAGACCATTTAGGAAATACAAAGCTGTGACATTAGAGAGATGAGTTCTCTTCATTTGTTACGCCATTCTCATGTTAGATGGCCTGCTACGTCGATACCGTATTTCACGTCATACAGGATAGCGTTGGAAACCAATCAGAAGTCTTGGTTTCTATGTGCTGTCACTAAATGAGGGAACATATCTCTCTAATATCACGGCCTTGTGTTTTCTAGACGACCTTGTTTGAGCCCAGCTTCGTGTCGTTAATAATGGGACTTTTGTGGTCCGGCTGCCCCCTGAACCGTACACGCTTAAGGGCATGCTGCACTGTCCTTGCACTGACATGGCAACTGGATCCACTGTTCAAATTGGCGGTGATTTTTGGTATTGCCTTGCGCCTGTTATTTCGAACATTGTGGTCCAAACAGCATACACCACGAGCTGTCAAGGCTGGTACATCTCTGTAGTTCATTCGGGAGCTTGTTCCATTTGCCATAGTTTTCGTGTCCCTGAACCACTGCAGCAAGAGAAACCCCAATGTTTTGACGATTTCCGAGATAGAGTGACCCATCCTGTGGGCACTTACAACCTGCGTTTTGTCAGAAGCATCTAACTTCCGCGTCTTAACATCATGCGTTTAACCGATCACTACTGATAAAGCTGTGGGAGACTACCACAGTTTAGGTCGGGCACTTTCGATACTCGGGAGGAGCAGGCCCGTAGCTATAGAAAGAGAGACGGGGGCGATGCCCACCCTCGCATTTTCAGCGTTTTCGATACTTATCCTTTAATTTTGTACACCAGTGTATACATGACATAATTGCCCACCTTGAAACAAAAATCGCCCACCAACCTCTGGAATCCTGACTACAGGTCTGGAGAGCCATACAAGAGAGTTTATATATATATATATCATCATCATCATTGTCAACCATTATCAATCCACTGCTGGACGAAGGTCTCCCCAAGTTTCCTCCACAATGGTCTGTCTTGTGCCAGTCTCCTCCATGTCACTCCCGCATACTTTCGAATTTCATCCACCCATCTTCCATGTGGTCTTCTTCTGGGTCTTTTCCTGTCCCTTGGAATCCAATCTAAAATTTCGGCTGTCCATCGATGGTCTGTTCTTCTGGCAGTATGTCCAGCCCATTGCCATTTCAGGGATTTAACTCTGATCATGATGTCTTCCACTCTTGTCATTTTTCGGATCCACGTGTTCCTCTTCTTATCTCTCCTGGATACACGAAGCATGCACCTCTTCATGATACTTTGAGTTGTCTACAGCCTTTGTATGTCTCATTTAGTTAAGGTCCACGTCTCGGCACCATACGTAAGCACTGGAAGGATGCATTGATCAAACACTTTTCTTTTAAGACATAATGGCATATTGCTCTTGAAAATTATGCTGTTTCTTCCAAAAGCTCTCCAGGCAAGTTTTGTACGTCGATTAATTTCTTTATCAATGTGACCCTCACTTGATATCTGCTGTCCAAGATAAAGGTACGTGTCTGTTATCTCCAGCTTTTCTCCATCAATCGATAAATCTTCATTTCTTGAAAAAGCATTGAACACCACTTTTGTCTTCTGAAAGTTCATTTTCAATCCCACTTCTTTGCTCTTGTCAGCAAGTTCCTGGATCATACTCTGCAGCTCTGATCGAGTAGTTGCAAAAATGACTACGTCATCAGCAAAACGAAGGTGGGTCAGATAATCTCCATTAATCTTTATCCCTTTGTTTTCCCAGTTCAGTGATTGAAAGACATTTTCCAATGTGGCATTAAAGAGCTTCGGAGATATGGTGTCACCTTGTCTCACTCCTTTTCCAATTTTTATGTGTGTTGTATTTTCAAACAGCCGAATCTTTGCACTTGCATTTTCATAGATGTTACTAATAATATTAATGTATGCATCTTCAATACCACAGGATTTCAGAGCCATTGTAACTACTGATGGTTTCACCGAATTGAAGGCTTTTTCATAATCGATAAAAGCCATGCACAATGGAAGTTCATATTTCCTCGCTCTTTCAATTTAGTTCTCTCAGTACATGGATATGATCTATTGTGCTATAGCCACTCCTGATTCCAGCTTGTTCTCTCGGTTGAGCCATGTCCAGTGTCACCTTCAAGCGGTGTGAAAGAACTTTACTGAAGATTTTATAAACCACTGATAGGAGGCTGATAGGTCTGTAGTTCCTGAGATCCTCAATGTCACCTTTTTATGTAGCAGGATCATTGTAGCGTTGTTCCAATCCTCAGGAATCTTCGCTTCATTAAGGCATCGAGTAAAAATTTGGGCGAGTACTGTTTCGATTTCTCCACTTGCTTCTTGTACGATGTCTACAGTAATTCCATCTTCTCCTGGAGCTTTTACCCGCTTCATGTTCTTGATTGCATGTGCAACTCTGGTACTGGTACCTTTCATGATGTCTGGAGTACATGTATCATCCCTTTCATATAATTTGGAGTAGAAATCTTTCACTCTTATCAAAATTTTGCCTCTATTTCTTGTTACAGAACCATCTTGTTTTTTCAGTGCCATAATCTGTTTTCTTCCCTTACTGAGATGTCCCTTTGCTATCTTTAGGCTTTGGTTGTTTTCAATTCCTTTCCTTACTAGTTCACAGTTGGTTGGATTTCCTTACGTCTTCAGTGATACTTTTTCGTACTGTCTTGCAAAGCTCTATATATTCCACTTTGGAAGTCACATCTTCTTTAGTTGTCCTCATCTCTCTTCTTTTTTGCATCAAAATTTTGGTTTTTCCTGATAATTTGTTCACATGCAACTTCTTCTTAGACCCAGCTAATTTTGTTGCTGTTTCCATAAGAGCTTTGGCTACTTTTCTGTTAACTTCAGAAATATCCACTTTTTCCGATGTTAGGCCTTCTAAAGCAGATAATCTGTTCTTCAGTTCCAAGTTGAAGGTATTATGGTGTTTTTTAAGGTTGGTTATGTCAATACATTTTGTTTGTCTTATGAGATTGCCACGTTCGAGTTTAGTGTTGAGGTGCATCTTACATCTCACCAATCTATGGTCACTACCTGTGTTGAACTTCTTTAGCACACTGCAGTCTCTTATGACGAATTTTTTGTTACACATAACAAAATCAATTTCACTTGTCGCCCCATTTGGATGTTTCCATGTCCATTTTCTGTGTGGCCTTTTCTTGAAAAAGGAGTTCAAGATGAAAAATCCTTCTGCTTCTGCAAACTCTACGAGAGTATTTCCACGCTGGTTTCTGTTGCCGTGACCGAATTTACCTACTGAAGTTTCATTCTGTTGCCGTTGCCCTATTTTTGCATTGAAATCTCCCATAATTATCTTCAAGTGCTGCTTACCTTTATTATTTAGATGACGAGTTTCCTCATAAAATTCTTCAATTTCTTCTTCAGGATGACTTGTGGTGGGTGCATAAGTTTGAATAATCTGAGCCTGGTATCTTCTCGAGAGTTGGATAACGAGTCGTGCAGCTCTGTCAGAGGAACTTTCAACTTCTACAACATTACCCTTCAGTTTCTTGTTTATTATAAATCCAACACCACTAGTTCTGCCAGTATCAGTCCCAGGATAGTAGAAGAGTAGAAGAGTAGAAGAGATGTCCATTTTTGAGTTTAATGAGATCTTCTCCATTTCTTCTTACCTCACTTAGCCCGACGATGTCGCACTTGATCCTTTGTAGTTCCTCTTCCAATTCAAGAAGCCTTGAATCAGAAGATAGGGAGTGTCCATTATACGTAGCCTTGGTCAGCATCAGATGGCAGCCTAGTCCGGTCCTCCGGAGATTCTTAGCACCCTTTGCCTTCATGTAGCACTGGCCGCTGCCTTGGCCAGGTACAATCCAGCTGCCGGAGACTGAGGGCCAAGATTTAAGTTGTGGAGTCATTTTGGAGGGGTTTGGCCATAACTCACTACGCTGGCTAAGCGGGTTGGTGAGTGTGGGATAGCATTTCTTCTAATCCTGATGGTATAGTTATACCGCTATTGGCGGTCGTCAGAGCCCCTTTAGTGGGAACAGGATGTACCACGAGAAGGCAGGGTTGACATTTGTCAAGGAGAGGCTGTGATGTTACGCATCACCTGACCTTACATCCCATGTATATCATCATCATCATCATTGTCAACCATTATCAATCCACTGCTGGACGAAGGTCTCCCAAAGTTTCCTCCACAACGGTCTGTCTTGTGCCTGTCTCCTCCATGTCACCCCTGCATACTTTCGAATTTCATCCACCCATCTCCCATGTGGTCTTCTTCTGGGTCTTTTCCTGTCCCTTGGAATCCAATCTAAAATTTCGGCTGTCCATCGATGATCTGTCCTTCTGGCAGTATGTCCAGCCCATTGCCATTTCAGGGATTTAACTCTGATCATGATGTCTTCCACTCTTGTCATTTTTCGGATCCACGAGTTCCTCTTCTTATCTCTCCTGGTTACACCAAGTATGCACCTCTCCATGCTTCTTTGAGTTGTCTGCAGCCTTTGTATGTCTCTTTTAGTTAAGGTCCACGTCTCTGCACCATACGTAAGCACTGGAAGGATGCATTGATCAAACACTTTTTTAAGACATAATGGCATATTGCTCTTGAAAATTATGCTGTTTCTTCCAAAAGCTCTCCAGGCAAGTTTTGTACGCCGATTAATTTCTTCATCAAAGTGACCCTCACTTGATATCTGGTGTCCAAGATAAACGTACGTGTCTGTTATCTCCACCTTTTCTAAATCAATCGATAAATCTTCATTTCTTGTAAAAGCATTGAACATCACTTTTGTCTTCTGAAAGTTCATTTTTAATCCCACTTCTTTACTCTTGTCAGCAAGTTCCTGGATCATACTCTGCAGCTCTGATGGGCTAGTTGCAAAAATGACTACGTCATCAGCAAAACGAAGGTGGGTTAGATAATCTCCATTAATCTTTATCCCCTTGTTTTCCCAGCTCAGTGACTGAAAAACACCCTCCAATGTGGCATTAAAGAGCTTCGGAGATATGGTGTCACCTTGTCTCACTCCCTTTCCAATTTTTATGTGTGTTGTATTTTCAAACAGCCTAATCTTTGCACTTGCATTTTCATAGATGTTATTAATAATATTAATGTATGCATCTTCAATACCGCAGGATTTCAGAGCCATTGTAACTGCTGATGGTTTCACCGAATCAAAGGCTTTTTCATGTTTGATAAAAGCCATGCACAATGGAAGTTCATATTCCCTCGCTCTACCAATTAGTTCTCTCAGCACATGGATATGATCTATTGTGCTGTAGCCACTCCTGAATCCAGCTTGTTCTCTCGGTTGAGCCATGTCCAGTGTTACCTTCAAGCGGTGTGAAAGAACTTTAGTGAAGATTTTATAAACTACTGATAGGAGGCTGATAGGTCTGTAGTTTCCGAGATCCTCAATGTCACCTTTCTTATGTAGCAGGATCATTGTAGCGGTGTTCCAATCCTCAGGAATCTTTCCTTCATTAAGGCATCGAGTGAAAATTTGGGCGAGTACTGTTTCGATTTCTCCACTTGCTTCTTGTATGATGTCTACAGTAATTCCATCTTCTCCTGGAGCTTTTCCCCGCTTCATGTTCTTGATTGCATGTGCAACGTCTGCTGGAAGGACTGGAGGAACTCTGTTATTGGTATCTTTCATGATGTCTGGAGTGCATGTATCATCCCTTTCATATAAATTGGAGTAGAAATCTTTCACTCTTGTCAAAATTTCGCCTCTATTTCTTGTTACAGAACCATCTTCTTTTCTCAGTGCCATAATCTGTTTTCTTCCCTTACTGAGATGTCCCTTTGCTATCTTTAGGCTTTGGTTGTTTTCAATTGCTTTCCTCACTAGTTCACAGTTGAATTTCCTTACGTCTTCAGTGATACTTTTTCTTACTGTCTTGCATAGCTCTATATATTCCACTTTGGAAGTCACATCTTCTTTAGTTGTCCACATCTCTCTTCTTTTTTGCATCAACATTTTCGTTTTTCCTGATAATTTATTTACATGCAACTTGTTCTTAGACCCAGCTAATTTTGGTGCTGTTTCCATAAGAGCTTCGGTTACTTTTCTGTTAACTTCAGAGATGTCCACTTCTTCCGATGTTAGGCCTTCTAAAGCAGAGAACCTGTTCTTCAGTTCCAACTTGAAGGTATTATGGTGTTTTTTAAGGTTGGTTATGTCAATAGATTTTGTTTGTCTTATGAGCTTGCCACGTTCGAGTTTAGTGTTGAGGTGCATCTTACATCTCTGCAATCTATGGTCACTACCAGTGTTGAACTTGTTTAGCACACTGCCGTCTTCTATGACGAATTTTTTGTTACACATAATAAAATCAATTTCACTTGTCGTCCCATTTGGATGTCTCCATGTCCATTTCCTGTGTGGCTTTTTCTTGAAGAAGGAGTTCATGATGAAAAACCCTTCTGCCTCTGCAAACTCAACGAGAGTATTTCCACGCTGGTTTCTGTTGCCGTGACCGAATTTACCTACTGAAGTTTCATTCTGTTGCCGTTGCCCTATTTTTGCATTGAAATCTCCCATAATTATTTTGAAGTGCTGCTTACCTTTATTATTTAGATGACAAATTTCCTCATTAAATTCTTCAGTTTCTTCTTCAGGATGACTTGTGGTGGGTGCATAAGTTTGAATAATCTGAGCCTGGTATCTTTTCGAGAGTTGGATAACAAGCCGTGCAGCTCTGTCAGAGGAACTTTCAACTTCTACAACTTTATCCTTCAGTTTCTTGTTTATTATAAATCCAACACCACTAGTTCTGCCAGTATCTGTCCCACGATAGTAGAAGAGATGTCCACTTTTCAGTTCGTTGAGATCTTCTCCTTTTCTCCTTACCTCACTTAGCCCCACGATGTCCCACTTGATCCTTTGTAGTTCCTCTTCCAATTCAAGAAGCCTTGAATCAGAAGATAGGGAGCGTCCATTGTACGTTGCCAAGGTCAGCATCAGATGGCAGCCTAGTCCGGTCCTCCGGGGATTCTTAGCACCCTCTGCCTTCATGTCGCACTGGCCGCTGCCTTGGCCAGGTAGGCTACATTCCAGCTGCCGGAGACTGAGGGCCAAGATTTAAGTTGTGGAGTCATTTTGGAGGGGTTTGGCCATAACTCACCACGCTGGCCAAGCGGGTTGGTGAGTGTGGGATAGAATTTCCTCTAATCCCGATGGTATAGTTATACCGCTATTTGCGGTCGTCAGAGCCCCTTTAGTAGGAACAGGATGCACCACGAGAAGGCGGGGTTGACATTTGTCAAGGAGAGGCTGTGATGTGTGATGTTACGCATCACCTGACCTTACATCCCCATATATATATATATATATATATATATACTGTGTTGACAAACGTCACCGGACACCCGTTAAAAAGCAAATGATGAGTAGATCTGCTGCGTTGTTAACATGCGCGGTACAGCTGTAAGCGGTATAAAAAGAAGCCTGCAGCTGACCGCGATCATATTGCACTGTGAGGTTGAGTGAAAATGTCGGGGCGGAAGAGAACTGACTTTAAGAAGGTGAAAATCCTCCAAATACGTGGCGTCAGTAAATAAATAAAAACATCGCTCTTTCCATGTTCTAGAAACACATAGCAACCGAAAAATTGTCTTTCAGCCGCCGCCGTGGAATTGAGCAACGGAACTGTTGGCCACCGTGGTGTAAAGTTATCGCGCTAGGCTAGTTATCGAGAGTTCCATGGTTCAATCCCACAGCGGCGGCTGAAAAACAATTTTTCGGTTGCTCTGTGTTTCTGGAACGTGGAAAGGGCGATGCATTTATTTATTTGTTGACATTGAGAAAGGAAAGACTGTTGAGTGTTATATTAGTGGGTTGTCCATAAGAGAAACCGAGAGACTCTTAATCATACCCGAGTCAACTGTTTTGGATGTTCTGAATAAATGGAAGAAACATGGCGTCGTTTAGGCAGCAAAATGTACCGGTAGACCAAAGAAAATCAGTACCATTCTTCATTCCATGGGTTAACGTGGTCCTGCGGCTGCTCATATGACTTTCATCTCCACTCGGAATGCTACTTGTAGTTTAGCATGGTGTAAAGAACATTCATCATGGACCGCAGATCAATGGAAACGGGTCCTTTAAACTGATGAATCCAGATTCACGATTCATCAGTCTGATGGCCGTATGTGGGTATGGCGGCAGCTGGGGAATATTTACCACAGCGTAATGTTCGTACGGTAAAGTTTGCAGCTGGCAGTGTACTTGTGTGGGGGTGTTTTTCGTGGTATGGTCCCGGCCGATTGGTTATCGTGGACGAACCTGTTAATCAGCCCTTCTACCTCGATATTCTTGAAAATTATACCCTACCAGCTCTGTGGCAATACTATGGAACTGAGCCTTGTTGGTACCAGGAGGATAATGCACCGATCCATAAAGCAAGGACTGTTACGGCGTGGTTTAACGATGATTTCGTATCGTGTGAGGACTGGCCAGCACAGATCCCTGTTTTTAATCCCATATAGCACGTTCGGGATGAATTAGAGCGCCGCACAAGAAGTTTGGAACCAAGGCCTGCTACTAAGCAACACTTAGCGGTAGCATTATGTACTGAATGGGAGCGCATACTGTGTTCCAAAACCTTGTCGATAACATGTCTCGAAGAATCAGTGCGTGCATTAAGGCCAAAGGTGGACCGACACCGTACTAATGTATTTCAATAAATGCTATGTTACGTTTCTCTTCTAGGTGTCCAGTGACGTTTTTTAATATAAAGTATATAAAAACTGCAACAGAGAATTATATATATATATAATATCATCATCATCATCAACCATTATCAATCCACTGCTGGACGAAGGTCTCCCCAAGTTTACTCCACAACGGTCTGTCTTGTGCCAGTCTCCTCCATGTCACCCCTGCATACCTTCGAATTTCATCCACCCATCTCCCATGTGGTCTTCTTCTGGGTCTTTTCCTGTCCCTTGGAATCCAATCTAAAATTTCGGCTGTCCATCGATGATCTGTCCTTCTGGCAGTATGTCCAGCCCATTGCCATTTCAGGGATTTAACTCTGATCATGATGTCTTCCACTCTTGTCATTTTTCGGATCCACGAGTTCTTCTTCTTATCTCTCCTGGTTATATCAAGGATGCACCTCTCCATGCTGCTTTGAGTTGTCTGCAGCCTTTGTATGTCTCTTTTAGTTAAGGTCCACGTCTCTGCACCATACGTAAGCACTGGAAGGATGCATTGACCAAACACTTTTCTTTTAAAACATAATGGCATATTGCTCTTGAAAATTATGCTGTTTCTTCCAAAAGCTCTCCAGGCAAGTTTTGTACGCCGATTAATTTCTTCATCAATGTGACCCTCACTTGATATCTGCTGTCCAAGATAAACGTACGTGTCTGTTATCTCCAGCTTTTCTCCATCAATCGATAAATCTTCATTTCTTGTAAAAGCATTGAACATCACTTTTGTCTTCTGAAAGTTAATTTTTAATCCCACTTCTTTACTCTTGTCAGCAAGTTCCTGGATCATACTCTGCAGCTCTGATGGGGTAGTTGCAAAAATGACTACGTCATCAGCAAAACGAAGGTGGGTTAGATAATCTCCATTAATCTTTATCCCCTTGTTTTCCCAGCTCAGTGAGTGAAAAACACCCTCCAATATGGCATTAAAGAGCTTCGGAGATATGGTGTCACCTTGTCTCACTCCCTTTCCAATTTTTATGTGTGTTGTATTTTCAAACAGCTGAATCTTTGCACTTGAGAATTTTAGAACACATATCAATTAAGCAGGTTCTACATTGTGGAATTCGTTGCCTTGTAATCTTTCATCCCTTAACAATATTACGTTATTTAAGAAAAAAACTAAAG
This sequence comes from Macrothele yani, assembly GCA_039090855.1. Classification (NCBI taxonomy): domain Eukaryota; kingdom Metazoa; phylum Arthropoda; class Arachnida; order Araneae; family Macrothelidae; genus Macrothele; species Macrothele yani. The sequence continues at coordinate 154,247,370 of CM077030.1, forward strand.
CTATATAGGGCAATAATATTGTTGAAAATCGTTGTTAAACTTTCATCCACTCTTGAATAGCATGCCAGCTTGTCTTGCTTGTTAAAGCTACTCTTGTTACTTTGGGAGAAGTATATACTTCTCTCAAAAGTAACAAGAGAGAAGCTATTCTTTTTACTTTTAGAAGAAGTATACCACCCAAAATGCAACACCAAAGAGGACACGAGATAGCAATGCCAGATTTACTGGACACATAACAACAGATGCAAAGATGAAACGATTGTGCTTACAGGAACGTGCGGCTTGTGGAACACGCAGACATCAATAGTTCGTGTGGACCTCATGGCTGGCAATAACGGCAGCTACACCCCGCGGCATCGAACGAAAGAGGCTTTGAATGTGGGCTTGGGGTATGTGTGTCCAGGCTGCTTCCACAAGTTGCCACAGTTCATCAGGCCTAACCGCACGTGGTCCTTACCGGGCCACTCGGTTGCCGATCAGCGACCAGACGTGTTCTATGGGCCACATATTGGGAGAACAGGCAAGCCACGGCAGTATTAACACCTGGTGGGCCGTGAAGAATTGCTGCACGATGCGCGCCACGTGCGGGCGCGCATTGTCCTGTTGAAACGTGGCCGCTGGCAGGTCCTGCAGGTAAGGGAGGACTACAGGCTCCAAAACGTCGGAGATGTAGCGGTGGCTGTTAAGTGTACCAGCGATGCGTACCAGAGGGGTGCGTGTGTTATATCAAATTTCGCCCCAAACCATAACGCCAATCGACACACAGGTAGAGCGAAGCATAACGCATGCGACATGCAGTCTCTCGCCACGGTGCCGCCACACACGGATCCGACCATCGTGGTGTTGCAGGCAGAAGCGGGATTCGTCGGAGAAGACAGTGTCTGGCCATTCCGTAGTCCAGGTGCGGCGTTCAACGGCCCACCACTGCAGCACTCGCCGGTGGTGTAACGTCAAAGGTAATCGGAGCAACGGGCGTCGTAAGATTAAGTCCCCCTCCTGCAGACGATGTCGAACGGTACGTGCTGACACAGGTTGTTGCGCAACACACCCTAATTCGTGCGCTAACGTTGTATGATGTGGCGATGCGAGCCGTCGCTGCCCGCCACACAACATGCGGGTCCTTTCGTTCTGTGGTGTGGCGCGCCTGCGGCAATCGCTCACGTCATTCAATCCGTCCCTCCTGCACCCACCGAATCCATACTCACCTCACTGTGGCTGGATGTCGTCCCACACAGGCACTGATGTCTCGGTCCGATAAACCGCTGTCGCGATGAGCCATTATTCGTACTCTGTCGAACTCCGAAACGTGCTGGAATGACTGCCGTATTCTGCGACGAGGCATCAGAAAGCTTCCCACGCATAGGTCCGGCAGCACATCACACTTCCACTAGTTACACCCCGCCTTCTGTGCACCTTTCTTACAGTGCTTCTCAGTGGCGTGCCGGGCGCACATGATTTGCATATGCCCTGCAATGCTAATCGTGTGCATGTCCTCTCGCGGGCGACGCATGCTGCGAGTTTCAGGCCAATTGGATGCTTCCTTCTTGGTGTTGCATTTTGGGTGGCCAGCAGTGTATATGTCATCATCATCATCATTGTCAACCATTATCAATCCACTGCTGGACGAAGGTCTCCCCAAGTTTCCTCCACAACGGTCTGTCTTGTGCCAGTCTCCTCCATGTCACTGCCACATACTTTCGAATTTCATCCACACATCTCCCATGTGGTCTTCTTCTGGGTCTTTTCCTGTCACTTGGAATCCAATCTAAAATTTCAGCTGTCCATCGATGATCTGTCCTTCTGGCAGTATGTCCAGTCCATTACCATTTCATGGATTTTACTCTGATCATGATGTCTTCGATTCTCTTGTCATTTTTCGGATCCACGAGTTCCTCTTCTTATCTCTCCTGGTTACACCAAGCATGCATCTCTCCATGATTCTTTGAGTTGTCTGCAGCCTTTGTATGTCTCATTTAGTTAAGGTCTATGTCTCGGCACCATACGTAAGCACTGGAAGGATGCATTGATCAAACACTTTTCTTTTAAGACGTAATGGCATATTGCTCTTTAAAATTCTGCTGTTTCTTCCAAAAGCTCTCCAGGCAAGTTTTGTACGCCGATTAATTTCTTCATCAATGTGACCCTCACTTGATATCTGCTGTCCAAGATAAACTTACGTGTCTGTTATCTCCAGCTTTTCTCCATCAATCGATAAATCTTCATTTCTTGTAAAAGCATTGAACATCACTTTTGTCTTCTGAAAGTTCATTTTTAATCCCACTTCTTTACTCTTGTCAGCAAGTTCCTGGATCATACCCTGCAGCTCTGATGGGGTAGTTGCAATAATGACTACGTCATCAGCAAAACGAAGGTGGGTTAGATAATCTCCATTAATCTTTATTCCTTTGTTTTCCCAGTTCAGTGATTGAAAGACATTTTCCAATGCGGCATTAAAGAGCTTCGGAGATATGATGTCACCTTGTCTCACTCCCTTTCCAATTTTTATGTGTGTTGTATTTTCAAAAAGCCGAATCTTTGCACTTGCATTTTCGTATATGTTATTAATAATATTTATGTATGCATCTTCAATACAGCTGGATTTCAGAGCCATTGTAACTGCTGATGGTTTCACCGAATCAAAAGCTTTTTCATAATCGATAAAAGCCATGCACAATGGAATTTCATATTCCCTCACTCTTTCAATTAGTTCTCTCAGTATGTGGATATGATCTATTGTGCTGTAGCCACTCCTGAATCCAGCTTGTTCTCTCGGTTGAGCCATATCCAGTATTACTTTCAATCGGTGTAAAATGACTTTAGTGAAGATTTTATAAACCACTGATAGGAAGCTGATAGGTCTGCAGTTCCTGAGATTCTCAATGTCACCTTTTTTATGTAGCAGTATCATTGTAGCGTTGTTCCAGTTCTCAGGAATCTTCCCTTCATTAAGGCATCGAGTGAAAATTTGGGCGAATACTGTTTCAATTTCTCCTCTTGCTTCTTGTATGTTGTCTACAGTAATTCCATCTTCTCCTGGAGCTTTCCTCCGCTTCATGTTCTTGATTACATGTGCAACGTCTGCTGGGAGGACTGGAACAACTCTGGTACTGATACCTTTCATGATGTCTGGAGTACATGTATCATCCCGTTCATATAATTTGGAGTAGAAGTCTTTCACTCCTGTCAAAATTTTGCTTCTATTTCTTGTTACAGAACCATCTTCTTTTCTCAGCGCCATAATCTGTGTTCTTCTAGTACTGAGATGTCCCTTTGCTATCTTTAGGCTTTGGTTGTTTTCAATTGCTTTCTTCACTAGTTTACAGTTGAATCTCTATATGTCTTCAGTGATAATTTTTCGTACTGTCTTGCATGGCTCTATATATTCCACTTTGGAAGTCACATCTTCTTTAGTTGTCCTCATCTCTCTTCTTTTTTGCATCAACATTTTGGTTTTTCCTGATAATTTGTTCACATGCAACTTGTTCTTAGACCCAGCTAATTTTGTTGCTGTTTCCATAAGAGCTTTAATTACTTTCTGTTAACTTCAGAAATATCCACTTCTTCCGATGTTAGGCCTTCTAAAGCAGAGAATCGGTTCTTCAGTTCCAAGTTGAAGGTATTATGGTGTTTTTTAAGATTGGTTATGTCAATAAATTGTGTTTGGCTTTTGAGCTTGCCACGTTCGAGTTTATTGTTGAGGTGCATCTTACATCTCACCAATTTATGGTCACTACCTGTGTTGAACTTGTTTAGCACACTGCAGTCTTCTATGACGAATTTTTTGTTACACATAATAAAATCAACTTTATTTGTCGTCCCATTTGGATGTCTCCATGTCCATTTCCTGTGTGGCTTTTTCTTGAAAAAGAAGTTGAAGATGAAAAACCGTTCTGCCTCTGCAAACTCAACGAGAGTATTTCTACGCTGGTTTCTGTTGCCGTGACCGAATTTACCTACTGAAGTTTCATTCTGTTGCCGTTGCCCTATTTTTGCATTGAAATCTCCCATAATTATCTTCCAGTGCTGCTTACCTTTATTATTTAGATGACAAAATTCCTCATAAAATTCTTCAATTTCTTCTTCAGGATGACTTGTGGTGGGTGCATAAGTTTGAATAATCTGAGCCTTGTATCTTTTCGAGAATTGGATAACGAGTCGTGCAGCTCTGTCAAAGGAACTTTCAACTTCTACAACTTTCTCCTTCAGTTTCTTGCTTATTATAAATCCAACACTACTAGTTCTGCCAGTATCTGTCCCACGATAGCAGAAGAGATGTCCACTTTTCAGTTCAATGAGATCTTCTCCTTTTCTCCTTACCTCACTTAGCCCGACGATGTCCCACTTGATCCTTTGTAGTTCCTCTTCCAATTCAAGAAGCCTTGAATCATAAGATAGGGAGCGTCCGTTGTACGTAGCCAAGGTCAGTATCAGATGGCGTCCTAGTTCTTAGCACTCTTTGCCTTCATGTCGCACTGGCCACTGCCTTGGCCAGGTACATTCCAGCTGCCGGGGACTGAGGGCCAAGATTTAAGTTGTGGAGTTATTTTGGAGGGGTTTGGCCATAACTCACCAAGCTGGCCAAGCGGATTGGGGAGTGTGAGATAGCATTTTCTCTAGTCCCAATGGTATAGTTATACCGCTATTGGCGGTCGTAAGCACCCTTATAGTGGGAACAGGATGCACCACGAGAAAGCGAGGTTGACATTTGTCAAGGAGAAGCTGTGATGTTACGCATTTCCTGACCTTACATTCCAGTCTATATATATATATATATATTTATACATATATTTTTTTTGCAAAGATTCGGCTATTTGAAAATACAACACACATAAAAATTGGAAAGGGAGTGAGACAAGGTGACACTATAACTCCAAAACTCTTTAATGCCACGTTGGAAAATGTCTTTCAATCACTGAATTGGAAAGCAAAGGGATAAAGTTTAATGGAGATTATCTATACCACCTTCTTTTTCCTGATGACGTAGTCATTTTTGCAATTACCCCATCAGAGCTGCAGAGTTTGATCCAGGAACTTGCTGACAAGAGTAAAGAAGTGGGATTAAAAATGAACTTTCAGAAGACAAAAGTGATGTTCAATGCTCTTACAAGAAATGAAGATTTATCGATTGATGGAGAAAAGCTGGAGATCACAGACACGTACGTTTATCTTGGACAGCAGATATCAAGTGAGGGTCACATTGATGAAGAAATTAATCGGCGTACAAAACTTGCCTTTGGAAGAAACAGCATAATTTTCAAGAGCAATATGCCATTACGTCTTAAAAGAAAAGCGTTTGATCAATGCATCTTTCCAGTGCTTACGTATGGTGCCAAGACGTGGACATTAACTAAAAGAGAGATACAAAGGCTGCAGATAATTCAAAGAATCATGGAGAGGTGCATGCTTGGTGTAACCAGGAGAGATAAGAAGAGGAACTCGTGGATCCGAAAAATGACAAGAGTGGAAGACATCATGGTCAGAGATAAATCCCTGAAATGGCAATGGGCTGGACATACTGCCAGAAGGACAGACCATCGATGGGCAGCCGAAATTTTAGATTGGATACCAAGGGACAGGAAAAGACGCAGAAGAAGACCACATGGGAGATGGGTGGATGAAATTCGAAAATATGCGGGAGTGACATGGAGGAGGCTGGCACAAGACAGACCGTTGTGGAGGAAACTTGGGGAGACCTTCGTACAGCAGTGGATTGATAATGGTTGACGATGATGATATATACACTATCTACCAACAAGTAATTGCACACCCCTGCAATCAACGATATCTGCGGTACTGATACACGTCACGGCTGCCATTATTAAATGTCGTGTGGGAAACAACAACGCAACCAGTCGCATGCAAGATGACACGCAGTTCGGAGCTCTTTGATTTCGTGAAAGGTGTAATCGTCGGGTATCACAGAAATGGTCGATCCATACGTGACATATCCAGCGAGTTGAAGTACCCAAAATCTACAGTGGCCTACGTGATTGGCAAGTGGACGATGAGAGGTGACTGTCGGAATGTGCCCCGACTCGGCTGACCCAGAAAACTGGGAGTTAGAGACCGATGGGTGCTGGCCAGAGAAATTCGGAAGAAACGCACCAAATCGATGGGCCACATCCGCGAGGAATTTCAACAGGCATCCGGGAGTGTTCTTTCGAAGGATACCATCTGTAAGGAAGCCCATCTGTTTGGTTATCATAAACGTGCTGCCGCCCACAAGCCTTTGATCACCAAGTCCAATAGCGCTGCTCGGCTAACGTGGTGCAAAGAACGTCGACAGTGGACCGTTGAACAGTGAAAGCAGGTTTTCCGGAGCGACAAATCAAGGTTCACCCACTACCGTTCGGATGGCAGGGTCTGAGTTTGGCATCTGCCAGGAGAACGCCTCCGTCCGGAATGTATTGTGCCAACTGTGAAGTTCGGCGGCGGTGGAATTATGCTATGGGGGTGTTTCTCCTGGTATGGCACGGGACCCTTGGTCGCAATTCCTGGTAGACTCAACGCCGAGACCTACTGCACCATTTTGGATGTCTATGCGCTTCCTACGTTGTGGCAGTTTTACGGGGTGGACCCATGTTACTTTCAGGATGACAATGCCACCTGTCATGTTGCGAGGTCCACCATGGCTTGGTATGGTGACAATGGTGTTAATCGAATGGACTGGCCTGCGCAGAGCCTGGACCTTAACCCTATCGAGCACCTCTGGGACGAGTTGGAGCGTCGACTTAAGGGGTGCCCCCATCGTCAGAAATCGTTGAAGGAACGAACCTGTCTTCTCCAAACCGAGTGGAAGAAAATACCGCTAGCCTTCGTACAACGCTTGGGTAAGAGTATGCCTCGGAGGGTCGCAGCTGTAATCGCCGCTCGTGGAGGCTCCACTAACTATTAAAGGTGAATAAACTTCGTTTTCCTTTGCTATCACAGGTGTCCAATTACTTGTTGGTAGATAGTGTATATATATATGATAAAATGATTCCCAAACTAATCTCAACCCAACTCAACGTATGTGGGAATTTGTATAACTCCAAGTGAGGCAGGAGAACACATTATCCCATTCCATAAGGTAACCGTTTACTGCAATACAAACAGCTTTGTTGCAGGTCTCCACTCAGTTTTAGAGACGCCATTTATAGCTGATGCCACGCGAGGTTGATGACATTTTCTGGGTGAAAGGAAGTTCCACGGGGAACTGTGTAGGTTGTCGTAATTTAGTGAATATTTAATTGACATACTATTTCTCTCTATCTCTCTCACAGACACACATGCTCTAAATTTGAACATTTCTACATAATAAATAAATAAATGCTACATTTAAAAATTATTGATATGTCAAGCAATGATAGTTTCTTAATAAAATACACAAAATCGAGTTAATTTTGGTTTCATGGCAATATGTTCAGCTGCATTCAGTTTGGAGAGAAACACTTTCGCTTGATGGAATCGGTTTGAGTCACGTGGAGACAAACGTTGTTCGGCAAATAGGGAATACTTCTCAGCCTATAAACGTTTTAAATCATTTAGAAGAAAAGTCAAAGGAGATTATATATCACAAACAAACCGCTGAATTGAAAGAGAGACAGCCTACTGAATTTTACATTATCTGTTTCATTGCCGTTTTAAGCCAGTTTTCTACATACTTGGTATTCAACTTGAAAGCTTTCCACAAAACTAATTTAGTTAAAAATTTATTGAGATATCAGGCCACACTTCCACACATTTGTATAAAATAAAACTTATTTTATTTCGTTTTGCCATTTATTCTATTGATTTTATCGCCTGATGTCTGTAAATGGGAATTCTATCACTCGACTGATGTACTTTGAGTCAGGTGGAAGACTTGTAAATGTGGAATATTTCTCATTTAAAAAATGTCCTATGTTAGTTGAAAAAATATAAAGGGGAATACATTACCTGAGCAAACCGATGAACAGAAGGTGAGATAGGCGGCTGAATTTTAGAGTTTCATTGAATTACGTGTAAAATGAAATGCTTCGGAGAAGACCGAATTTGGCAGAAGACCAAAGGGCACACATACCCAATGTATAAAATAAAACTTATTTCATTTCAATCAATGAAGGAAGAAATATTCCTCATAATACACGGGAAATCGATAGAATATTCGAAGCAAACAGAATATAAGTTCTGAATTTGTTTGTACCAATTACTAGTCATCCATGTAACACCTTTCAGGAAACTTGAAAATTTCATTGCCCTGGAGAGGGAATCAAACCCGCATCTCCCGATTTCCGTTCGAGTATCCTAAGTCTTACACCACCCAGGACAGTGAAGTTTTAAGCAACTGAGACTAAGCAAACATAGCTTACGAATCTGAACATCCTCAGATTTTTGCTAGTCGAAGCATCCTTGCTTTCTCAGAGAGTTTTTACCCAACTTCCATGCAGAAACGGATGTAGGTCGGAAATCCCCAGTACCACAGATAAATCAATGAAGGAAGAAATATTCTTCATAATACATGGGAAGTCGATAGAATATTCAAAGCAAACAGAATATAAATTCTGAATTTGCTTGTTATTTCATTTCGCTGTATTATATAATCTTTTGATTTAAGTCTACTGATGTCTCTGTAAATTGGAACTTTATCGGTCGATTGAAATAGTTTGAGTCAGGTGGAAGACTTGTAAATGTGAAATCTTCCTCATTTAAGAAATGCCTTAAGTTAGTTGAAAAAGAAAAAGTGGAATACATTGCTCGAGCAAACCGACGAATAGAAGAAGAGATAGTCTGCTGAATTTTAGAGTTTCATTGAATTACGTCTGAAATGAGATGCTTAAGAGAAGACCGAATTTGGGAGAAGACCGATTATGATGCTTAGGAGAAGACCGATTATGATGCTTAGGAGAAGACCGAATTTGGGAGAAGACCGATTATGATGCTTAAGAGAAGACCGAAAGCCACACACACACACACACACACACACACACACACACACACACACACACACACACACACTCCAATGTATAAAACAAAATGTATTCCATTACGTTTAGCTGTATAGTCTATTGATTTCAGTCTGCCGATGTCTCTGTAAATTGGTACTCAATCACTCGATTGAAACATTTTGAGTGAGGTGGAAGACTTGTAAATGTAGAATCTTTCTCAGTTAAGAAATGCCTTAAGTTAGATGCTAAAAGATAAAGTGGAATGCATTGATTGAGCAAACCGATGAATAGAAAGAGATAGTCGACTGAAGTTTAGAGTTTCATTGAATTACGTCTAAAATGAGATGCTTAAGAGATGACCAAATTTGGGAGAAGACCGATTATGATGCTTAAGAGAAGACCAAATTTGGTAGAAGACCGATTATGATGCTGGAGAGAAGACCAAATTTTGTAGAAGACCGATTATGATGTTCAAGGGAAGACCGAACGCCACACAAACACATACTCCAATGTATAAAATAAAATTTAATCCAATTCGCTCAGCTATATAGTCTATTGATTTAAGTCTACCGATGTCTCTGTAAATGGGAACTCTATCAATCGATTGAAAACTTTTGTGTCAGGTGGAAGACTTGTAAATGCGGAATCTTTCTCAGTTAAGAAATGCATTAAGTTAGATGGAAAAAGATAAAGTGGAATGCATTGATTGAGCAAACCGATGAATAGAAAGAGATAGTCGACTGAAGTTTAGAGTTTCATTGAATTACGTCTAAAATGAGATGCTTAAGAGAAGACCAAATTTGGGAGAAGACCGATTATGATGCTTAAGAGAAGACCAAATTTGGTAGAAGACCGATTATGATGCTTGAGAGAAGACCAAATTTTGTAGAAGACCGATTATGATGTTCAAGGGAAGACCGAACGCCACACAAACACATACTCCAATGTATAAAATAAAATTTAATCCAATTCGCTCAACTATATAGTCTATTGATTTAAGTCTACCGATGTCTCTGTAAATGGGAACTCTATCACTCGATTGAAAACTTTTGTGTCAGGTGGAAGACTTGTAAATGCGGAATCTTTCTCAGTTAAGAAATGCATTAAGTTAGATGGAAAAAGATAAAGTGGAATGCATTGATTGAGCAAACCGATGAATAGAAAGAGATAGTCGGCTGAATTTTAGAGTTTCATTGAATTACGTCTAAAATGAGATGCTTACCGAATTTGGGAGAAGTCCGATCTTGATGCTTAAGAGAAGACCTCATTTGGGAGAAGTCCGATCTTGATGCTTAAGAGAAGACCGGAGGCCACACACACACACATACTCTAATGTATAAAATAAAATTCATTCCATTTCGCTTAGCTATATAGTCTATTGATTTAAGTCTACGGTTGTCTCTGTAAATGGGAACTCTATCACTCGATTGAAAAATTTTGAGTCAGGTGGAAGACTTGTAAATGTGAAATCTTCCTCATTTAAGAAATGCCTTAAGTTAGTTGAAAAAGAAAAACTGGAATACATTGCTCGAGCAAACCGACGAATAGAAGAAGAGATAGTCTGCTGAATTTTAGAGTTCGCTGAATTACGCCTAAAATGAGATGCTTAAGAGAAGACCGAATTTGGGAGAAGACCGATTATGATGCTTAAGAGAAAACTGATGGCCACACACACACACACACATACAATGTATAAAATAAAATGTATTTTACTTCGATCAGCTATATAGTCTACTGATTAAAGTGTACTGATTTTTCTGGAAAGGGGAACTCTATCATTCGATTGAAATATTTCGAGTCAGGTGTAAAACTAGCAAATGTGGAATCTTTCTTATTTAAGAAATGCCTTAAGTTAGATGGAAAAAGATAAAGTGGAATGCATTGCTGGAGCAAACCGGTGAATAGAAGATAATTGGCTTAATTTTAGAGTTTCATTGAATTACGTCTAAAATGAGATACTTAAGAGAACACCAAATTTGGGAGAAGACCGATTATGATGCTTAAGAGAAGACTGAATGCCACACACACACACATACTCCAATGTGTAAAGTAAAATTTATTTTACTTCGCTTGGCTATATAGTCTATTTAATAAAGTCTACTGATTTTTTCTGGAAATAGGATTCCATTGAAATATTTTGAGTCAGGTGGAAATCTTGCAAATGTGGATTCTTTCTTATTTAAGAAATGCCTTAAGTTAGAAGAAAGAAGATAAAGATGAATACATTACTCGAGCAAACCGATGAATAGAAGGAGAGATAGTTGGCTGAATTTTAGAGTTTCATTTAATTACGGCTAAAATGAGATGCTTAAGGGAAGACCGAATTTACCCAGTGGTGCTCGCTAAAGCTTGGATTCTGAAACGCTTGCAAAGCTCATCTTCCTAAACGGTAGATTTTAACACAAGGGGGAAGGGTTATGGATCCTAAGATGTTGGAGTGAAAATCACAGACAAGCTCAACACAGCGTGAGTGATTGATTAAGGAGACCGGGAAGACTCGCGTCGGAATTCTTCGCGCGATAGGAAGAAAGTGTATGGCACCACCATCTGTTTAGAGAATCAGAGCCCCCACGCGGAGGATGATGGCGGAGAACTCCTCCAAGGAAGCACGCGCTCTCCAGTCGCCGACGGAGTTCGGAGGCATAGGGATGCTCTTCGCCGTGACCTCGGGTCAAAGGTCGACCATGATGTGTTGATAAGTTAAATTTGGTTCAGTGTGTGATTCTCCTTTTTCTCTGTCAAGGATGGCCAGAATAGGTATCGATATTTGGGTTTTATCTATGTTTGGGAGGACTCCAAAAAGGAGGATGAGGAGAAGAATCTCTCCAAGCGATGCTGGTGCTCCAATGATCCTCGCTCTATGCTTGATTGTGACTATTCATCAAGGGTCCACGTTGCCTTCAAATTTAAAAATTGGTAGGTTCTCAGATTTTTCTTCTTTTATTTCAAATGGCGCCAAGAAAGATATCTTTGTCTTTAAGATTAGCTTTCAAGTAAAGAATCAATAAAGTGGCGTCTAGAATATATCCAAACATTATTTGAAGAACGCAGTTATTAAATTTCAACTGTTTTCTGGTTCCACTGATCTTTGGAGCGCGCTGTGTTTCGTGGATATCCACGTGGGTTTGTATACATATGCACAAAAGTTTGTTCGATAAATTTATGGCATTATGTTGCACCAATATTTAATTTTAAACAAGTTTTCGTATTTTAAATCTACGAAAATCGTGACATCTCATATTTTGTCTGTAAATTGAGTTTCCCTAAAATATTTGCTTTATCGATCGAAATATTTTATGTGCTCTCAGATTAACGCGTATATTGGAAAGTTGAATTCACTTTTCCCTAAAAAGATCCAAGAGCAGCTTAGAGTTATTAATTGAATGTACTTCTTTTAGGTTTCCTAAGCGGAAATAATCCCCTTGAAATACATTTTAGGTTTCGTGTGTTCGAGTGTATAAGCAAACACCTTTTTTTTAATTAAAGCCTTCGCTAGAAGGATGGAAGCTTTCCTTTTTATTTCCTGCCGGTAATTCTACTTTTACGTAGGAAGAGAAAGTAATGGCTCTCGGAGAAACAAGGATACGGCTCTTTTGCCTTTCATCAGGGCTTTGCACTAAAGCGCTTATCTCAGTTGTGTTGTTGGATGAAAGAAAAAGGCCACCACTGACGTTATTCCGCAATTGCACTTTTTAACGGACACATTCCGAGGCAAAAACGACTGGCATCAATTCTTAGAAAATTACACCTCTTTCTTGTCTAGATTTCCGAGCAACTTTTATCGTCACAACTTTTCGATACGCAACTTTCCTTTTTAACTCTAACACAACGAAATGATCGTTTTATATATGAAACGAAGAATAAAAAAACTATCTTAAGAAAGTGTAACTGTCTTACCCTACATTAATGATAGGCAATAAAGTAAAAAATGTCCCGTTGGAAGAAAACATTTTCTGCGAAATATTACGCACTGAATAAAAAAGTAACACTTTCCTTTTGTACATAAAACACACTTGTACATCAGTTCAGTCCAGTTTACGTTCTCAAATAATATGCAGGTACATCTCATACGACAAAAGCTTCTGTTACCTTAAGACAAAATCTCGTGAAAAGATAAGATTTAAGTCGCCAGTGATGTAGTTCTAAGAAGAAAAGCGCATTAGTGCTGAACGGGTTAGGTGAAACAAAAGGTCCTTCAGAGTTTCAAAAGCGATTTAAAATTTTATTTGTTGTTTTCATCAGTTAGTATTTTATTTAAGTTTTATTACTAATTATTTTTACCAACTTTTATTAAAACTGCTTAATTGGAGCAATTACAAGTAATGATAAAATATATGTGGGGGTCAGATGCTAAAGATATTAAGGTCCCCTTTAAATACTTCTCTGCCATCCTGTGCGTTTCCAAATATCCAGCATGAATAATACTTTTATATATCAGTCACTCAGAACATATGTAACTTATATGCCGCTATTGTTATAATTATGGGTGTTTATAAAAACCCAATTCATAAAAAAAGGCTCTAAAGAAATCTGTGCCAATTACAGAAACATAGCTATAATCAGTCATGCAAGCAACATTATGATGTATGTAATACAGGAAAAGCTTAAAACTCTGTCTTCTATCGCAGATCTCGCCAGAGCAATCAGGTTGCGTTCTAGGCTGAGAAACAAGGGATTAACTCATGAATTTAAGATATATGGTTGAAAAGTTCTATGAATACAATGTACCAGCCATTTTCTGTTTCCTAGATTATTCAAAGGCATTTGATACCGTCAAATGGGGTCGGTTGTTACGAGTTCTTAAAGAGATGGCCGTACCGGGACATCTTATCTTTCTAATTAAGTCACTCTACAACGCTAATAAAGCCTCCATCGCAATAAATGGAGAAACGTCTGACACATTGAGCGTGGAAAAGGGAGTTAGCCAGGGGTGCATTCTCTCACCCATTCTTTTTAATATTTATGGTCAATAGATAATCAGAAAAGCGACGGAAAATTGGTATGGTGGGCTGTCAATAGGCGATAGGAAAATATCAAATCTACGCCATGCGGACGACACCGCTTTAATAGCTAGTTCAGAGGATCAGATGATGCAATTTTTCAAACCCATCGAAGATTTCAGCGCCGAAGCTGCTGATCTCAAACTAAATAGAGCCAAGTGCTGCTTTATGGTAGTTGACAAGGCCAGATTGCTTCCTCAAAACTTTGAACAGATACCAGATATTGCCCGAAAATCAGAAGTTTTGTTTTCGTGCTTCTTCCATAGTATATATCTGGGGGCCCGCATAACCAATAACGGCAATTACGAAGGGGGATCCAAAGGGGAATCGGAATGGCCAAATCTGCCCTGTTAAGGCTTACCAGATTATGGAAGGATCACCACATCAGCAAGACCACCAGGCTTAGGCTGATCAGAGCCCTCGTGTTCCCCATCTCGACTTACGGTTCTGAAACACGGACCTTAAATGCAGCATGTCGCAGACGAATTGAGAAATGATCTGCTACAAACGCATGTTGAGGATAATTTGCGTTTCACATAGGACTAATGCATCGATCTTGAGAGACCTCGGTGTAGACGCACACAAGCGACTTCTTCCGTAAATCCAACGACATATACTAACATTCTTCGGCCATATCCACCGCCGAGACGGTTTAGAGAAACTCTGTATTCAGGGGAAAGTCGAGGCAAAAGAAGGAGAGAACGTCCCCCAGACAGATTCACCGATCAAACAAAAACTCTCACAAATCCATCAGTTACAGAAATCATGAGAACTGTGAAGAATAGACAGGAATGGCGAATCTTGACTGCCGACGGGATGTGAATTGAGTCACGACGCTCGAACCGAGCAACGGAGAGAAAGTGGCGGATGGTTTTTGCGTTTTTTTTGTGCTTCTTCCATATTTTAACAACAACCATGGTCAACTAAAACCATACCTTGCGACCCCTGATTTGGAACCATTGGTTCCGGGAGGGCCAGCGCTTTTTTAGGGGCACACCTCCTGTGCCTTTCCTGGTGCTCGAGCACATTACGAATGATTGATCAGAAGCCAGTGCCTCTGATCACTCGAACCCAGGAGCGTCCTCTTGCGTTACTCACAAGGAATCACAGAATAGGTTCAGGGATTGCTTTTGTTGTGGACAGTGGCGAATTTAGCTCAAACGCTCTTCTCAACCACAAAACACTGCTCTCTCTTTTTTTGGAGAGAGGAGTGTTTAATGACCACTATGAGTAACTCAAAGGGCTATAAGTTCCTAATTTAGGGTCACAGTCTCCAAGGAAGGGAAAAAGCAGGGCTGTAAGACAAGCACACTGCCCATGCCGTTCAGGGACTCGAAACCAGACCCACCCAAAAGAACGGTGAGAAGCCTACGCCACTGTAGCGGCCACTTATCACTCTCACTACATGTATGCATAACTTTTCTGTGTTGCTTTTCCTCCTAGCAGTCGGATTTCATAACCCGAGAGTTTAGCCAGGTTCTTACAGTGCTATATAAAAAAAACATTCTGAAATTCACGAGACTCTTTCCGTGATTAAATTCGTGATTTAACGAAGCATATCTGAAATCCTGAGGTATTGAAAATGCATACATTAATAAGTGCAAAGATTCGGCTGTTTGAAAATACAACACACATAAAAATTGGAAAGGGAGTGAGACAAGGTGACACCATATCTCCGAAGCTCTTAAATGCCACATTGGAAAATGTCTTTCAATCACTGAACTGGCAAAACAAAATGATAAAGATTAATGGAGATTATCTAACCCACCTTCGTTTTGCTGACGACGTAGTTATTTTTTGCAACTACACCATCAGAGCTGCAGAGTATGATGCAGGAACTTGATGACAAGAGTAAAAAAGTGGGATTACAAATGAACTTTCAGAAGACAAAAGTGATGTTCAATGCTTTTACAAGAAATGAAGATTTATCGATTGATGGAGAAAAGCTGGAGATAACAGACACGTACGTTTATCTTCTACAGCAGATATCAAGTGAGGGTCACATTGATGAAGAAATTAATCGGCGTACAATACTTGCCTGGAGAGCTTTTGGAAGAAATAGCATAATTTTCAAGAGCAATATGCCATTATGTCTTAAAAGAAAAGTGTTTGATCAATGCATCCTTCCAGTGCTTACGTATGGAGCAGAGATGTGGACCTTAGCTAAAAGAGACATACAAAGACTGCAGACAGCTCAAAGCAGCATGGAGAGGTGCATGCTTGGTGTAACCAGGAGAGATAAGAAGAGGAACTCGTGGATCCGAAAAATGACAAGAGTGGAACACATCATGATCAGAGTTAAATCCCTGAAATGACAATGGGCTGGACATACTGCCAGAAGGACAGACCATTGATGGACAGCCGAGATTTTAGATTGGATTCCAAGGGACAGGAAAAGAACCAGAAGAAGACCACATGGGAGATGGGTGGATGAAATTCGAAAGTATGGGGAAGTGACATGGAGAAGACTGGCACAAGACAGACCGTTGTGGAAGGGACTTGGGGAGACCTTTGTCCAGCAGTGGATTGATAATGGTTGACAATGACGATGATGATGATGATATGATAGAAATTTTTTCGTGAAATGATGGAAGGAAACCTGAATTTCACGGGTTTTTCGTACGCCAGAAAAATTCTGAATTTTCAGAAACCTTTCAACAATTCCTTTGGTATATTGACGGTAAATTACCGTTTTGGAGATTTGTTAATCGAAAATTCTGAATTTTCAGAAACCTTTACGCAATTCCTTTCTTATGTTAACGGAAAAACTCCGAAAAATACGGAAGAATGTCCGGTAATACGAGAGATCCGCGAATATACTTGAGGCTTGATTAATTGTTAAATTTCTTTTATTATGCGAATTTTGCATTAACGCACTTTAGTTAGAATTCCGACAACTGCTGGTGAGAAGACTACGCAACCGTAGCGGCCACTTATCACTCGTACTACGTTATGCTTAACTTTTCTCTGTTGCTTTTCCTCCTAGTAGTCGGACCTGTTCAAAATTCGAATCTCCAACGAATTTTCCGACAAGAACTGGATAAGTACGGCGGAACAAAGGAATAGATCGGATTTAAGCTAAAAATGTCTTAAATACCAAATCACTTAAGGCCGGCAAAAGGGATGAAACAAAGGACATGTTCGGAATTATGAACACAACGGGTCGCAAATCTAACGACCTTAAAACTGCGAACGGGACGAGGTGAATATCGGACTTCATAAGTAAGGAACACATATGCGGTAAATCTAATTAATATGCTCATGTTTAATAAAATGAAGCTAATGAACAACAATATTACAAAATGATTAATTATTTATCTGGTCGTATATTCCCTTTAAAAAGCAAATATATATGACTTGCCTGTTGTACCCGTCGTTGACGGGCTGGTGATATAATAAAGTAAAAGCTATATCGGAAATTAAATTAAGACTGATAAATCAAGGTTTACGCAACTTTGTAGTACAACTTCCCGGATTAGAATATTAGGATAAAAAAATGTATTTGAATTATTTAGTAGTTGTCACATCCAATGTAAATAATTCAAAAAGTTTGAAAGCGGAAGGCTTATGCAATGAAATTGATTGAGATGAAAAGTACCTTATTCTTCTTAATAACGCAGATTGAAAAACTACGTTCTATTTTCTTTTTTTCTTCTCCGCCTTCAAGGTTATAATACAATCGGCAAACAACGCTTACAAAAAAGGGCGTAATAAATGTATTTACGAATGAAAATTGTCGTAACAGAATTCTAAAGAAGAAACTCTTATAATTTATGGTGAACTACATTCTGCACTCTTATCTACATTCTTATCTACATTCTGCACTTCTTATCTCTCCAGATATCCACGAGTTCCTCTTCTTATATCTGGAGAGATAAGAAGAGGAACTCGTGGATCCGAAAAATGACGAGAGTGGAAGACATCGTGATCAGAGTTAAATCCCTGAAATGGCAATGGGCTGGACATACTGCCAGAAGGACAGACCATAGATGGACAGCCAAAATTTTAGATTGGATTCCAAGGGACAGGAAAAGACCCAGAAAAAGACCACATGGGAGATGGGTGGATGAAATTCGTAAATATGCGGGAGTGACATGGAAGAGACTGGCACAAGACAGACCGTTGTGGAGGAAACTTGGGAGACCTTCGTCCAGCAGTGGATTGATAATGGTTGACAATGATGATGATGATGATGACATTCTGCACGCCTTAACGTTCGGTGTGGTCAAGTTGATGTCAACGAAGCGGAAAGACACACTCAGAGCGGGTAGAAACGCGTAACATTAAATAACTAAAAGTCAAATTCAAATTAAAAAAAAATCGCTTCGAGGTGCACCAGAAGATGTCTACAGGTACCTTCATAACAAATTTCGTCGCTCTAGGTCGCCTAATTCTATGTGAAATCCGACCAACAAACACACACACACACAGTCTGTTTTATATATAGAGAGAAGAACAGAATAAAGAAAGTGTGAAAATACTTCAAAACTCAAAAAAAAAAAAATTAAGTTTCCATTATTTGTCGAAGAATCTGATTTTGAAGTTTTGTAGCGAGATCGGATATTGTCGATAGCATATCGAATGAATTTTGTTATCCTGGCGCAATATATTTCAACTTCTCTCCCTCACCTTCTGCGCCAGCTATGACATATTGTGTTACAGTAAGAAACCGGGTACTGAAATGTACAGGTGATACACAGGTGATTCACGGGGGTTCGTACAGGTGATTCTCACAATGTCAATATTGATCTACTCTTAATAGCTATTTTTTTCGATGTTAAATAGATGTCATGGGGATGTTTGGTCTGTCTGTGGAGTCTTTAGGACAAAAGTTATTATAGCTATTGAGAGTAAATTTTATACCTAGGAGTTTTGTGAAATAATAATATAAAACAGTAGATTTCACTTTTTCTTAAAGATAATCGAAAGTTATTTCAATTTAAAAAGATATCAAGTTCGAAAGCATTTGATTGCTTCAAAAAGTCACGAAAAACAAAGTACCTAATTTGTAATTAATACAGACATTTAACGTGGACTGGGAACATTAAACAAAGATCTTCGCTCTTTCCACGTTTGTAAGTGAGTCACGGAAAAATTCTCATTAGCCGCCACCGGGAGTCGAACCCAGGGTCTTTCAGTTACGCGCCGGATATGCTTTCGCTACACCACAGCGGCCTGGAATTCCTGCAGACTCACACACGCTAACCAGTGCACGGTAAATGTCTGTATTAATTATTCATTCGCCTTCTAATTATTTCTTCAGTTGCTGCTTACCATCTCTGGTGAATCCCCAGCATTGTGCGGGGTTCCAAGAAGCAACCTGCCAACTTGGCTTGGCAGTTAGCGTGTGTGAGTCTGGAAGGAAATCGAGGCCGCTGTGGTGTAGCGGAAGCATATCCGGCGCGTAACTGGAAGACCCTGGATTCGACTCCCGGTGGCGGCCAAAGAGAATTTTTCCGTGACTCACTTATAAACGCGGAAAGAGTGAAGATCTTTGTTTATTGCACCTAATTTGTGATAAGTCTTCCTACAGAAAAAAAAATTAAATTGGTACAAATGTATTCAAAAAGATAATAAGCACCAGCAGAAAATAAAAAGACTAAATCACTCACATTAAGGAAATAAAAAAAATCATCATCGTGCAATTAGTTTTACCTTGACGTGAGTGTCATTCCGAAGATATTCTGGCTCAGTAGTTTCAAACCCAAACGACCGCAGTTCGAACACCGGCGCATAGGATTTTCTGGAGTAAGAGCTGGAAATGTTAGTGTCCGATTTTGCGAAATCTCTGTATAAATACGGTCAAAATTGAAACAGACTCCGAAATAAACGGAATTACTGATTACGGAAAATCTGTGAAAATGCGGAACTAAAAAAAGGAAATTTTATAATATAATTTTGTTTTATAAAATTACATTAATATTTATTTATAAATCAATGGAGGAAGAAATATTCTTCATAAAACTGGAAAGTCAACAGAATATTGAAAGCAAACTGAATACGCTTCTACCACTTACTAGTCATCCATGTAACACTTCTCAGAAAACTTGAAAATATCATCGTCCTCGAGCGGGAATCGAACACTGTATCTCCCATGCGTAGCATACTCGACCCGTAATCGGGAGATGCGGGATTCGATTCCCGTTCCACGACGATGATATTTTCAAGTTTTCTGAAAAGTGTTACATGGATGACCAGTAAGTGGTAGAAGCATATTCAGTTTGCTTTGAATATTCTGTCGATATTTATTTATAATTTTATTATAAATAAAAACATTATAAATTAATATTTATTTATAATTTTATTATAAATAAAAACATTATAAATTAATATTTATTTATATTTTTATTATAAACATATTTAATATTTTATTTTGTAGTTTTATTTTATATTTCAAATTTTTGAACTAAAAAAAAACGGGCACTTTTAAAAACCGAAATTTTGTTAAAAGGCAAACACCTGCCATCAACTTCACGTTATTTTGAGAAATTTTTCGTGAATTCACACCATTTATTTCTTACATGGTATGAATGTTCTGTTAAGGTACCGGTACGCTTTCATATAAATCACTTTGTCTTTTACATGATCATTAAAAAATTCCTTTGCCCTGCTTTTCTAATCCAAACTAGCCGCGAAAAATCCCTTAGCGTCGCTAAGCTGCACTAAGGCTCCTCTTCACCACTGGAAGTCATCCCGAAGAGTTTTAATTAATAAACAAGAACCGTATACCAGCTATACTCAAAATAGTATAACTATACTAGTAATCGAAATTTCTTGGCGTAGAATAGAAACCAAAGTTTCCAAGCTTTCGCACATCAACCCGATGGCTTTCTCAAGGAAGGTAGACTAAAGGTCTGCACAGGCTTTAATTTGGAAAGTCCGGCCCGACCAAAGCTCGCACGTCCAAGACCCGGCCCGGCCCGTATATTTCTCCTATTTCTAATGCCCGGGCTGGCCCGTAAAATTTTAACAATTACTAAAACACGAATTTGACACCTGGTGCAGTCGGTCATTCGATTCCTGAAGAGTTTTCGTTTTCTTAATTGCTACACGTATTCTATTTCAACAGATGTTAATTCGGAATATTTCTGTGACTCTGTATAAGTCACGTGACGTTTGAGGAGGAAGGTGGGGTTGTATACTCAAACATATTGCATGTAAACGACAATTGCCATGCCTTTCAAATTTTCTGCGTTTTCAAATTATCATTGCCTACCGCCGGACCCGGAATATCCTTGGAGATAAGGAGGTGGGGGTTTAATTCGAAAAGTACGAAGTATCCAGAATTATGAGTCCGATCGTTCCTACTTTACATTGTCCACAAGCACATATTCTCCGGAAGCGATTTTTGCAAAAATCTTTCGCTTTCTTAAACTCCATAATAAGTATGGAAGAGTATTTATCAGCAACACTGAACTGAGCATATGCTAGGGAAAGCAACGACAGACTTCCCAGCTAACCAGTAGCACAGACGTTTTGAAAACGGCTGGGCTGGAATACCTAAGGGTTCATTTACCATCTGCGGACTCCCTGAGAGTAAAACTGGGAAAAACACGGCACAGATTTATTCACATAAGTAATTTTCTCCCAGCCCATTTCTCCCGTGCCATTTAAGACAGCTTAAAAGATTTCCACACATCTAGAAAACAAAGTGCCACCGACCAGAACAATAAAAAAAGATCGTCAGCGAGCGGGTGGCTCGGTTTATAAATGCTGCAGTTAATAGCCTGATTTGAAGCATGAGAGAAGGGTGAACGTTAGGCAGAGAGAGAGAGAGAGAGAGAGAGAAGCGACCACATTCACATTGAAAAACTAAAGCAGCTGACCCACTCCAATTGTTTTGTAAGAGGGGAGGATGTCGTAAAACTTCTATTTTTTCCAACAGCGAAAATTATTCAATCTTATCCTGTTGTAGGATTTCCAGACGAGAAAGACACCGTACAGCGATTGTTTGGCTCATAAAAAAACAAACCCTGCTCGGCCCGTGTCTGTTTTACATTAAATATCGAAATACCGGGCCCCGACCGGGCCCGTGCCGATCTCTAAGCTAGACAGTAAGCTGCTGTCTAGCAAACTGTTGTCTAGCTTCCTTGAGAAAATCATCTGGTTGATGTGCGAAAGCTTGGAAACTTTGATTTTCTATTCTACGCCGAAGAGTTTTTTTTTAGCCCTTGATCCGCATGTACTTGGCTGTCATGAGTAAAACACTAAATCTCAGATTACCGTTTTTATTAATTGTCGAAGACATTCTACCATAAATATGCAACAATATCAGACTTTAAATGAGTCTAAAAAGATTCTTCCTTTAATAGCGAAGCTATAAAACTTTGCAAGTTCGTTGACATTTCGTACCGCTTTTCTAGGAATATTTATCAGATCTTAGAAGAGTGAAATAAAACGTCGAAAACGTTTTAAATGTTATATTTTAGTGCAATACTTTAATTCACGTTATACATACTTCCCTGAATATATATCTTTTTAAAAAAATTTCAACGTTATATTTCACTTTTATTTCACTATTCCAAACTCTGTAAGATAAGCCCAGAAGAAGATTCCCAATGAGATACGAAAGCTCGGCGAACATTAAAAGTTTTATATTTACGTCATTAAACGAAGAATGTTTTGATTCGTATAAGTCCAGACTTATTATCTGCTTTTCTTTTCCAGAGGAAAAGGATATATATTTAGAAGCACGACATGGATTTTTCTTGTGTACTGAGAAAATTAGTGAAGGAGATAAAGTAAAATTAGTAATAAAGTACTTGAAAATAGAAAGTCACGGTTACTTAATACTTAGCAAAAATATGAATTCATAGGTAAATGAACATCCTAAAAAGTATCAAATCCCGAAAATGGTACTACGCCATGTTTAAACACGATCATAATGTTTAAATTTTCTGTTACTGATGAATTTTCTACTGTTTCCTAATACAAACTGAGGTACACTTATGGGCTGAAAATGTATTCCTCATTAAAGTTTGAAGTCCAGTGCAGTGCTTTCCGAATCTCTATTTACCTTTCCCTTAGAATAAGTTCACAAATATCCTACATTTTTATTTGTTCCTCTATTGAGGTAAAAAAAGTGCAGTTTTTATTTTCTCATTATATTTCAGATCACTGGCAACATAGGAAGAAAATTTTCAAGGCATAGAACTATGGGAATCACATACTAACATTTACCCTATCCAGATATAATAAATGAGAGAGAAAGAGAGAGGATTTGGGATTTATATATATATCATCATCATCATCATCATCATCGTTGTCAACCATTATCAATCCACTGCTGGACGAAGGTCTCCAAAAGTTTTCACCACAATGGTCTGTCTTGCGCCAGTCTCCTCCATATCACCCCTGCATACTTTCGAATTTACCACCATACTTTCGAATTTACCTACCACCCATCTCCCACGTGGTCTTCTTCTGGGTCTTTTCCTGTCCCTTGGAATACAATCTAAAAGTTCGGCTGTCCATCGATGGTCTGTCCTTCTGGCAGTATGTCCAGCCCATTGCCATTTCAGGGATTTAACTCTGATCATGATGTCTTCCACTCTTGTCATTTTTCGGATCCACGAGTTCCTCTTCTTGTCTCTCCTGGTTACAACCAGCATGAACATCTCCATGCTTCTTTGAGTTGTCTGCAGCCTTTGTATGTCTCTTTTAGTTAAGGTCCACGTCTCTGCACCATACGTAAGCATTGGAGGGATGCATTGATCAAACACTTTTCTTTTAAGACAAAATGGCATATTGCTCTTCAAAAATTATGCTGTTTCTTCCAAAAGCTCTCCAGGCAAATTTTGTACGCCGATTAATTTCTTCATCAATGTGACCCTCACTTGATATCTGCTGTCCAAGATAAACGTACGTGTCTGTTATCTTCAGCTTTTCTCCATCAATCGATAAATCTTCATTTCTTGTAAAAGCATTGAACATCACTTTTGTCTTCTGAAAGTTCATTTTTAATCCCACTTCTCTACTTTTGTCAGCAAGTTCCTGGATCATACTCTGCAGCTCTGATGAGGTAGTTGCAAAAATGACTACGTCATCAGCAAAACGAAGGTTAAGTAGATAATCTCCATTAATCTTTATCCCCTTGTTTTCCCAGCTCAGTGACTGAAAAACACCCTTCAATGTAAAAAAACACACAAAAACACCCTCCTTTTTCGTACTGTCTTGCATAGTTCTATATATTCCATTTTGAAAGTCGCATCTTTAGTTGTCCTCATCTCTCTCCTTTTTTGCATCAACATTTTGGTTTTTCCTGTTAATTTTTTCACATGCAACTTGTTCTTAGACCCAGCTAGTTTTGTTGCTGTTTCCATAAGAGCTTTGGTTACTTTTCTGTTGACTTCAGAAATATCCACTTCTTCCGATATTAGGCCTTCTAAAGCAGAGAATCTGTTTTTCAGTTCCAGCTTGAAGGTATTATGGTGTTTTTTAAGGTTGGTTATGTCAATACATTGTGTTTGTCTTATGAGATTGCCACGTTCGAGTTTAGTGTTGAGGTGCATCCCACATCTCACCAATCTATGGTCACTACCTCTGTTGAACTTGTTTAGCACACTGCAGTCTTCTACGACGAATTTTTTGTTACACATAATAAAATCAATTTCTCTTGTCGTCCCATTTGAATGTCTCCATGTCCATTTCCTTTGCGGCTTTTTCTTGAAAAAGGAGTTCAAGATGAAAACCCTTCTGCCTCTGCAAACTCAACGAGAGTATTTCCACGCTGGTTTCTGTTGCCGTGACCGAATTTACCTACTGAAGTTTCTTTCTGTTGCCGTTGCCCTATTTTTGCATTGAAATCTCTTATAATTGTCTTCAAGTGCTGCCTACCTTTATTATTTAGATGACGAATTTCCTCATAAAATTCTTCAATTAATTCTTCAGGATGATTTGTGGTGGGTGCGTAAGTTTGAATAATCTAAGCCTTGTATCTTCTCGAGAGTTGGATAACGAGTCGTGCAGCTCTGTCAGAGGAACTTTCAACTTCTAAAACTTTATCCTTCAGTTTCTTGTTTATTATAAATCCAACACCACTAGTTCTGCCAGTATCTGTCCCACGATAGTAGAAGAGATGTCCACTTTTCAGTTCAATGAGATCTTCTCCTTTTCTCCTTACCTCACTTAGCCCGATGATGTCACACTTGATCCTTTGTAGTTCCTCTTCAAATTCAAGAAGCCTTGAATCAGAAGATAGAGAGTGTCCATTATACGTCGCCAAGGTCAGCATCAGATGGCAGCCTAGTCCGGTCCTCCGGGGATTCTTAGCACCCTCTGCCTTCATGTCGCACTGGCCGCTGCTTTGGCCAGGTACATTCCAGCTGCCGGAGACTGAGGGCCAAGATTTAAGTTGTAGAGTCATTTTGGAGGGGTTTGACTATAACTCACCACGCTGGCCAAGCAGGTTGGTGAGTGTGGGATAGCATTTTCTCTAATCCCGATGGTATAGTTATACCGCTATTGGCGGTCGTCAGAGCCACTTTAGTGGGAACAGGATGCACTACGAGAAGGCGGGGTTGACATTTGTCAAGGAGAGGCTGTGATGTTACGCATCACCTGACCTTACATCTCATTATATATATTACCGTTAAAGTGTATAATTCAGTTATTTCATGAAATAACTGATCAAGTTAGTTAAAGCATGTAATAAATTAATAATTCCACACTTTAACTAGTTATTCTATGAAATAACTTAGTATTCCATAAATTAACTAATGATTGACAGTTAAAGTGTAAAATAAACAATTTGACTGAATTATACAGCATACAAAATCTTATTTATATAAAGACACAATAAAATCATTTGTTACAACAGGGATTACTAAAATGGCATTTGGAATTGCATAGAACATTATTTCTAAAACAAATACATTTTTTGTTGACACACTGCGTTTTACATGAACATTTTTAAAATCTCTGACCGGTACCTAAACTTTGAGCTGTAGTAACCGACCGGAGCGATTTTTCTGTGTCCGGCACTTCTTCGATCTGAATTAGTTTTTGTTCACAGACGCTGAACTGGGATCGGGAATATAGCTGTTTTATGCGGCCGTTTCTTGTTACCAATTGAAAAAATCATTCTTCGGTTATATTCATAATAACAGCTAAAATAGATCTGGCGTCAGCCCTTCCTCTGTCAACTTCAGGTTCTAGTATACGGACTGTAAGCCCCACAGAGGCTTCAGAATGAGATTTATCTGACATTAATTTCATCTTCGTAGCTTGAATTTTCAAACATTGTTTAGAGTTTTCTCTTTCACTCTGAACATTCAGTTCATTAAGACACAACTTGCAGATCTTCTGTACAACTTTGTCTTCCAAAACATAGTCTTCTAAACATGACATGTCGACAGGCTCATTACATTTCGAACAAAAACGAAACGTAAAAGTTAATATTATTATTATTATATAACACTTTATAGTGGGTTGAAAATTGTGTGCTATTTCTGACCAGTGGTTCTCACTTTACAGCCTTTTGAATTTGGGATTTATGTACTCGGTTATTTTACACTTTAACGGGGTGTAGATCGTTATTCTATGAAATACCTAGTTAAACCATAGAATACAAGTGAGTTTCACGCTTTAACTGACTTGATCAGTTATTTCATTAAGTAACTAGGTATTCCATGAAGTAACGGATTTCATACTTTAACGATAACATATGTATATACACACAGT
The DNA here is from genome assembly GCA_039090855.1 of Macrothele yani. NCBI lineage: Eukaryota > Metazoa > Arthropoda > Arachnida > Araneae > Macrothelidae > Macrothele > Macrothele yani. The sequence continues at coordinate 154,273,957 of CM077030.1, forward strand.
CGAATCATATTATTGTGACCACCTCCTACTTTTGACGTCAACAGCGCGTAGCCAAGGAAAGTAGGCAGGTGTCGTGAGCTGGCTTGGAGGGTATATAAGGTGTGTTGTAGACAATCTGAAAACATATCACTCGTTGCTGTCATGGATAAAACGAGCGATTTATCAGATTTGCAAAAAGGGATGATTATCGACTTTCGGGAAATTTTGGTATGAGGTAGGAGACAACCTGGGGACGAACCCTATTGAAAATGGAAGAAATGGGATCTAAGGTCAGGACATAGGAGCGAGATCCATTCCATCGCCCTTATGTGTCATAACTTATGTAAAAATGCTTCGATTGCGACAAAACGTTATCGTGTTGTTGCGGAGTTGTACTGAACTGGTTCTGTTGAATATCATCAAAACGGGGTCAAAGGTCAGGGCACAGGAGCGAGGTTTATTCCACAGCCATTATCCTCATAACTTGACTAGAAATGCTTCTACTGAGACAAAATTTTAGTATATTGTTCCGGAGATATACTGAACTAATTCTGTTTAATATCATCAAAATGGGGTCAAACATCAGGGCACAGGAGATAAATTTATTATTTCACAGCCATTATACTCATAACCAGAGTAATAACGTGAGTTAAAATACTTCTATTGCGACAAAACTTTAGTATCTTGTTCCGGGGGTATACTGAACGAATCAATAGTCAGGGTAGGGAGGAGGGTTTGTCTGCGCGCGATTTTTGGTATGTTGGAAAGCGTATCACAATCAATGCACTGCATGATTTTACTTACTTGATTGAAGTGCATTCAATGCTTTATCTTTATTTTGGAGTATATTACGTGTTGTTGACCATGTTACTGTTCTGCCACTTTTCGGTGTAATACCTTTAGCAGTTTTCTCACAATATGGGCTTTTGTACTTGTAACCAAACTTTTGCACATATACGATAACGGAGAAATAGTATTTGTTGCCATTCGATCTCATAAAACATTTTATGCAACATGCATGATCCTTTGGCAACATGCTGGGTGGTCAGATGCGATGAAACCTCCATACCGAGCGAAAGAAAAACACATTTCTGCTTCGACCAGTAAAGGACTTTCTAAATATGTATTAGCATTACTCCTAGCAATTCATTCCTGGACGGTCTGATATACTTTCATATGAATTAAACCAAAGTCTGTTTTTACAGGGTTTAGTCCTGAGTTATATTTCAGGGCCCCGTGTGAAGGGTTTGCTTGATGATTTGCTTCCATAGTTTTGTTTCTGGACCTGAACCCGTATTTTACCCGATTTGAGCAGATAAATGAAAAATAAATAAAATATCAATCAAGGTATCAGCTCGCTCTTGCAGTGAGGAAGGTGTTTATTCAGATGTTATGGGGAATGTCTCAAAGCATTGTCCTGATCTCCTTTCCTCTATTATCATCAACAAACTGATTGCTTTTCCGTTGGGCCAGTATTTGCTTCAAGATTTTTGTTTCTGGGCCTTAACCCGTATTTTACCCGATTTGAGCAGATAAATGAAAAATAAACAAAATATCAATTAAAATATTAGCTCGCTCTTGCAGTGAGGAAGGTGTTTATTCAAATGTTATGGGGAATTTCTCAAAGCATTGTCCTGATCTCCTTTCCTCTATTATCATCAACAAACTGTTCGCTTTTCCGTTCGTCCAGTATTCGCTTCCTACGTTTTCATTCTCCGTCGATTCCCAGCATTTTCACCAATTCACACCAACCGGCAAGATTTCACACCTCCTATCTCCACTCCTTACCACCGAATCCCATGGAACAGAGAGTCCACGCTTTCTTATAACACCAGAGTCCCCCACTTTCCACGAAGACGCGGACACTCCTTAAAAATGCCTTCCTTCTGTGACCCCCCTTAGACCATGAACGAGTCCTCTTTCGCACGTCCACGAAACCATAAATCTAACTTTCCTTTTGTTGCGATGTTGAGAAACGAAAGCAGTCCTACTGCTCAACGCATGGGGAAAATGGCGGGACAATCATTACCATTCACTATCCTAAAATGGTTACTTTACTTCGCTCCTAACAAATATGGATGCCCAGGTTACACTGTCAAGCCATTATGTTGTCGTGCCTATATTTAGATTCGTAATTTAATTCTTAGCCTCCAGTGTATTATACAACAATTCTAAGGAATAATGTCTGAACGCTTCTATCACATAAGTGGTTTCAAGACTTCTTCAGACCCATGAATGAACTGATCAACGTAAAGTTAAACTTCTTAGTTTAGCTTGCCGTCTCGCATTTCTATTCGTACAACAGTGGAATCTAAAATTTATGTATTCATCCTATTTTTTTCCCTTCAATATTATTTCTTTCTTCGAAATTTCTTCTTTCTAGTTTTTAGGAGCTCAGTGTCTCCGAATTCTGTTTCTGCTTCTGTATGGGGCGTAGTAATTCTTTTGTTAAACACGTAGATGTCTGCGTCTTCTATTTCTTTTTCCATCTGCAGAAGAAGATCGATTTTTTCAACCCCAACTTCAATATATCATGTCGTTCTTAAAGACCTGCCACATCAGTGATTTTTGTTTGCTTCATAAGTTTGCGTCTTTCTAGCTTTGTATCATAATGCACTCAAAGTCTTATCTTTCAGTGGTCATTGCTTGCGTTGCAATCACATTTGCATCGCACGTAACCAATCATAGTTCTTCCGTCATTTGGGTGCATCTATGATTTTTTTCAATACAGCTTCTGAAATAAAGATTTTCTTAAAAAGCTTACCAACTCCTATTATTCAACAAGATATTTCTAACCTTCCTTATTCTTTATAACCACTGAATCAACTTACTTTCCTACCTTTTGTTACTGCTGCCCAGTTTTTGCACTGATCTTTCACAGAAATCTTTTCTTGCGGCTTAACATGGGTATCGAAACTAACTAAATCTCATTAAGTTATTATGGCTCGGTAAAACTAAATGGGGAGTTGTTCATTTCCTCGACGATCAGTTCACTAGAAGGGTCACTTGACGGAAAAGATAATTTCATCGTAACGACTCTCTCTCTAAAGCAGGGTTTAGCGGAAACTCTTGCTTTACCGAAAGATTGTTTTACCGGAAGGTTCACTGCATCGGCGATCATTTCACTGAAAGGCACACTTATCCGAAAACATAACTTCATCCTGAGATCGCTTTTCCAAAATGGTTACTTTGCCGAAGGAATATTTAATCAAAAAGTTCGCTTTTCCGAATGATTTACGTCAAAATAGGGTTGCTCATAAAACCGGTCCAAACCTCGCCTAAACCATACCACTGCCTTTATCGCCATCTATGTGCACTGAGATCACAGCAAACAACATGGTGTGGAGGCTGTGGTCAAACAAGTAATTATTCACCAAAAACCAATAGTGCTGATACCACCAAACTATGAACATCACCTTTTATACACGATTAAAATGACGAAAATGGCATTTAAAAACCTTTAATGAAAAGTTAAAACCAATTTCACGAGTACTTTCAATCCTACTTTAGGACCATCCTCAGATGAAATGAACACGACCTAGAGATCACACAGGTTAATATAACATGCACATTACCAGATTACCTTATACGCATGATTAAGGTTCAACGCACTATTGACGTAAGCAATTAATGTCCCAAGAAATAGAGTCAGCATTCACGGTGAAGAATAGGGTTGTGACGTCCAGACTGTATTAGGTTCTTCCAAACTCCCGATACAGATACCGGAACCTCATCATTGCAGCACCAGTCCATATTCTTAAGAATTAACAAACTCTCTGCTAATAAAAAAGCTGACTTACTTGATGGAGTCACCACTACAGCCGCTTTGTCCCATTCAGGTTCATATCCTCCTCCGCAAATAGTCCTTGCCAATGCTATGTTTTGTGCACCAATGCGGACACTGTATTTGTGTTCCATAATTCTAGTCTGTAATTTCCTGGATGTAGAGCCGATGTATGCAGACACCGAGTTACCTGCATCATTAGAACATAATGGAATATTGTAAATTCCCCATTTGTCCTTGTCTTTCACATAATCTTGGTGGCTGCAGATCAGGGTACGGATGGTTTTTGTCCTCACCCCAAAATCAATTTTCTTTAGGACTTGAACAATAGACGGCACATATTGTACTGATTCTACATATCTTGAGATTCGTTCCTCACTGGACAGCGTGATAGTTGTCCGGTTCGAAACTCTGTGAATTACACTTTGTATCATGTCCTCAGAGTACCCGTGTACTCGTGTTGAACCTTACTCATGCGTATACGGTAATCTGGCAATGTGTATGTTATATTAACCTGTGTGGTCTTTAGGTCGTCTTCATTTCATCTGAGGATGGTCCTAAAGTAGGATTGAAAGTACTCATGAAATTGGTTTTAACTGATCATTAAAGGTTTTTAAATGTAATTTTCGTCATTTTTATCGTGTATAAAACGGCATGTTATAGTTTGGCAAGTAATCCTTGTTGGTTGGGTATACGTGTCGAGAAATTCCAAAGGTAATTATCGTAACACCGTCTTGACACGTTAACACGTTTATTTGAAAAAACACAAGCACTTTCGGGATGCTCGATATGACCCCACCCTCGGGCGTACACTAATGAAATACTAAAATAATAAAACAAACCACACTTCACATCGTCATAGTTAAAAATTTCCAGAAGCCTATCTGTGCCAAGAAACGCTTGAAGAATAGAATATTAGAACACCAAAGAGCCATTTCTAAAGGAACTGTTTAACAACTCTAGCTAGAGCCTGTTTAAAAGAGAAATCCAACCCAACTGGAATGACATTAAATTGATGTCAGGCTTCAAAAACGAATGGACGTTACGATACGGCGAGGCAATCGTGATCCAGAAATCAACGGATTCATGCTGCAACGAGGATCTCCAGAAATCAACGGATTCATGCTGCAATGAGGATCTCCAGAAATCAACGGATTCATGCTGCAGTGAGGATCTCCAGAAATCAACGGATTCATGCTGCAATGAGGATCTCCAGAAATCAACGGATTCATGCTGCAATGAGGATCTCCAGAAATCAACGGATTCATGCTGCAATGAGGATCTCCAGAAATCAACGGATTCATGCTGCAATGAGGATCTCCAGAAATCAACGGATTCATGCTGCAATGAGGATCTCCAGAAATCAACGGATTCATGCTGCAATGAGGATCTCCAGAAATCAACGGATTCATGCTGCAATGAGGATCTCCAGAAATCAACGGATTCATGCTGCAGTGAGGATCTCCAGAAATCAACAGATTCATGCTGCAATGCATCTCCCGAACACCTTAGAAACAACTCATTTATCTAGAGGGACCAACCAACAATTTCCACAGAGATGGCAACAGCCAGACGAGCTGAGAGACTAATCATTAACCAAGCTGACACATCCAGTCACGCTTGTCTGTGGGAACTTTATCGGGAACGCCAGTCTACAAGCTGGACTTGCACAAATCGGCTTCAGAAAACTTTTAACTTTGACTATGTGAAGTGCGGTTCCTTTTATTATTTTAGTATTTTATTAGTGTACACCCAGAGCCGTAGCCAAACTTTATACTTAGGGCAGGCTCAATAAAATTTAGGGCATGCTCAAAAAAGCTATATACTTTTTACCTTTTTTTGAGCATTACTGAAATTTTACAAATTTCAACCCAGACTAGGTACCTTTTTTAGGTACATCAGGTACAAAAGTACCATTTTTGATTAACATAAATAAAAAAACAAGAGACATTTTGTAAAATAAAAATACATTTATAATCGTTGCTTACCAATAGAAAATCAAAATAGTTGTAGTCGTCGGTTCTTTTGACCATTAAATTTTCTCAAAAATAAGTTCATGTCAAGAGTTTATGTGCGGTTTTGTTCGAATGCAAGAAGAGTCAAATTCGACATTCGTTGGTGGCACATCAAAAGCCGCTGTTGGCAGTTAATTTTCGTTAAAACAGAAAAGGTGGATTCACAAGTAGCCGTACTACAGCCGAAAGTCCTGGCTGTGGCCAAAAAATTATAAGTATCTCTAAAGACTACTCGCTGCTTAAAAATGTCATCAAAAATGACTGAATTTGGGTTTTCTTTCTTTTGCGTTTGTATGAATCTGTTGACTGCTGCAATTTCTTCTGGAGATGGAAGTTTGATCCGTAAAGTTCGCAAATATTTGACTTTGTCTAAATCAATATTTTCGTCTTCAGCACTGGAAACTGCAATTAGGAGTTTTTAATTTTCTACGAATCATTGGCAGGACAGGCGCAAAATTTCTCAGGGCAGGCAATTACCTTTGGAACATGGTGTGGACTATGACCCACAGGAACTGCACTGTGACAGTGCAAATTGGATTTTTCTTCTTTCTACCTTATTACCACTTTTTGTGTTTCATTAAAGGAGTTAATTTACAGGGTGTTTCACTTGCTCTAGGTCCCTGAATTTCCCTTATAACTTGCAAACTAATCGATGTAATTCAGTGACATTTGAAACGGACCTACCTTGGTGTATGAGAAGCATGATGATCTCAGAGCAAGTGTTGAACGTCTTCGCCATTAGCATCAAGGCATGCCTGCACACGCCTCTCCATGATACGGAAGGTATTCACCAAGACATCGGGAGTCACAGCCTCAATTTCCCACCGCATGTTTTCCTGCAGTTCTACGAGAATCCGTGGCTTGTTGCGATACACTTTCCCTTTCAACATGCCCCATAGGAAGAAATCCGGTGCGGTATGGTCAGGCGACCTTGTTGGCAGAAGTCCTTCAGAAAAGGACACGATCTTCAAACAAGGAAAAAACATTCAGCCACGCTGACATTGCAGGTGTGGCAGGTGACATCATTCCGCTGCAAATAGCCAGTAATGAGTTCCACGTCGTCCAGTTGATTCACAAAATCATGGAAGATGTCCATGTAGACTGCCGAATCCACCGTTGTATGAAAGAAGATTGGGCCAATAATACCACGCCGCGACAGAGCACATCACACCCCAATTTTTCATCATGAAGAGGTGTTTCATGCACTGTGTTTGGATTCTTACTATCTCAAATAGGTGTCTCATTCTTACTATCTCAAATAGGTGTCTCATGCACTGTGTTAGGATTCTTACTATCTCAAAGAGGTGTCTCATTCTTACTATCTCAAATAGGTGTCTCATGCACTGTGTTAGGATTCTTACTATCTCAAAGAGGTGTCTCATTCTTACTATCTCAAATAGGTGTCTCATGCACTGTGTTAGGATTCTTACTATCTCAAAGAGGTGTCTCAACATGAAAAGGTGTCCCATGCACTGTGTTAGGATTCTTACTATCTCAAAGAGGTGTCTCATCATGAAGAGGTGTCTCATGCACTGTGTTATAATTCTTACTATGTCAAAGAGGTGTCATTCTTACTATCTCAAAGAGGTGTCTCATCATGAAGAGGTGTCTCATGCACTGTGTTAGGATTCTTACTATCTCAAAGAGGTGTCTCATGCACTGTGTTAGGATTCTTACTATCTCAAATACAGTTTTTCCGGGAATTGACGTGCCCTTTTTAGGTGGAACCACGCCTCTTCGGAGAACCACGTATAGTCCAGTATTCCCGGGTGTGCATTGACAAACTGCTGGAACCAATCACAGTAATTCAGTCTCTTCTGTTCGTTGGGAGGTTTCAATTCTTGCACAGCAGTAGTTCGATATGCATGCAGCTTTGCTTTTTTTTTGCAGCTCGTCCACGTGTGCTTGCGGAAATTCCCATCTGCTGTGGCAGTTTACGCAAGGACTACTGAGGGAAGGCCAGCAGTCTATTTTTCATTTCCTGCACCGTGGCTTCTGGCAGTTTCCGACGTCCTTCTTCGTGGACATCCAACAATGTTCTCGTGGTTTCCAGTTTTTTTTTTACCAGATAATGAATGGAGGATATTTCAGGTGGTTTCCGAACTCCAAATTGAGCAATAAATTGTCTTTGGCACTCCTTTATCGACGCAGGTTTCCAGTACGTACGGACGATGAACACGCGCTGTTGCACTGTGTACCGGTTCATACTGTAATTGCTCGTAACACAAGGGCACGATGACTTTTGACGATCCCGTAACAACAGCAGAGTCAGATGCGTCACACCAACTTCCGAGGACAGCGAATACGCAATCGGCCTTCTCTTCGTGCAGGCGAGACACAAGGGCTAGAGACTAGCGCAGCCACTAGCTACTCTCTAGCCTGTGTGTCACGTCTGAGCGAAGTGAAGGCTGATTGGGTGTTTGTTGTCCTCGGCAGCTCGCTGACCATGCTTTGCATACACCAAGGTAGATCCGTGTCAAATTTCACTGAATTACGTCCATTAGTTTGCAAGTTATAAGGGAAAGTCATCAGGGGCCGAGAGCGAGTGGAACATCCTGAATTTGAAAAAGTTACGACAGCAAGCAGAAACGATGAAATACGAAAACAAATGAAAATGAGCTTTAAAGGAACGGTGTTCAGGGTGTATACTCCTTTTCCCGACGATAACTTCACTACAAGGGTCACTTGACGGAAAAGATCATTTCATCCAAATGATTACCTTACTGAAGCAGTTTTCTTCAGAAAAGTGTGCTTTACCGAAAGATCATTTTACCGGATGGTTCATTACACCGATGATCACTTCAACGAAGGCTCACTTGAGCGAAAATATTATTTCATCTTAAGATCGTTTTTGGAAAATCCTCGCCTTATCGGAGGAATCTTTCGTCGAAAGGTTCACTTTACCGAAAGATCATTTCACAGACTGGTTCACTTCTCAGTAGAAAGCGTAAACGTTGTTCTCAACACCAGTTCAAACATAGTCTATGACATATCACTGCTCTTATCTGCATCAACGTGAACGGAAAAGATTATTTCATCCAAACGATTACCTTACTGAAGCGGTTTTCCTCCGAAACGTGTGCTTTACCAAAAGATCATTTTACCGGATGGTTCATTACACCGATGATCACTTCAACGAAGGCTCGCTTGAGCGAAAATATCATTTCATCTTAAGATCGTTTCAGGAAAATCCTCATTTTATCGTAGGTTCACTTTACCGAAAGATCATTTTACCAACTGGTTCACTTCTCAGCAGAAAGCATAATCATTGTTCTCAACACCAGTTCAAACATAGTCTATACCATATCACTGCTCTTATCTCCATCAACGTGAACGGAGATCACAGCAAACAATGTGATTATGACCCAGCGGAACGGCATTGCAACCGTGCAAGTTGTATTTTTCTTCGTCACACATTATTCCCATCATTAGATGTAGAATGCACAAACAGGATCATTGTTACAAGACTATATATACAGGGTTGACAGGTGACGGTCAAACACACAAGGGGGTCAATATGTAAATACACGATACATGTAAACATAGAGGAAGAGATTATCGTCCATGCGAGTCTCTAAGAAATTGCTGATTCGGTTCGTCTGTCGTCGTCCAATAACAATTTCCAGGGAGAAGGGATAGTGGAAGGGGAATCATCATTGCAGCACGAATATCTAAATTTATAAATGAGAAGGCGTTCTGTAAACTGGACTGATGATCTTGTTTTTGCGGTGGCAAGAATATCTGCCCTGGACCAGTCAGGTTATGACAAGAAGCAAATCAATGAAACAGAATAATAAATAAAAATGAAATCTGAAGGAACGACGTTCAAGGTGTTCTGTTCTTTTCCCGATGATAACTTTACTAGAAGGGTGACTTGACGGAAATGTCAATTTCATTGAAACGATTCTTTTAGAAACCGGTTTTTCACCGAAACGTGTGCTTTACCAAAAGATCATTTTACCGGATAGTTCATTACTCCGACGATCACTTCAAGAAAGGCTCACTTAAGCGAAAAGAATATTTCATCGTAAGACTGGTAAGAGTGATTACCATAACCCACACCGCCAAGAAGGCATAGCAGGGATTCATGGAACTCACTTTGCGCGTCTAAAAGAACGCTACGACAATAACACCGTCCACCGGAAACACAAGCAAGGACTCCCGGACAGGTAATATGAAGCGGGAAGTATTTTGAATACCAACTGGGAGTTTATTCCCCGCGCTAACAATATCTCTTCTTTTTCAATGGCAAAGTGCCTTTATTTCATTCAAAAACGAAGTACGAAATAAGAATGAACTGAGTTACAAACTTAAAAATTTTCAAATAATGTAAAAATTTAAACAAAACTTCGTCGGCGACTTCCCGACAGGATGAAGACAAAAGTAAAATAATCACTTAACAAGTTAGTAAATTCATGCAATGCATTGATTAATTATTATATGCTTCCCAACATACCAGAAATCATTACTCAAGTTATGAGGACAATGACTGTGGAATAAATCTCACTCTTGTGCCTTGACGTTTGATCCCATTTCGATGATATTCAAAAGAATTGGTTCAGTGTACATGTGGAACAACATACTAAAGTTTTGTCGCAATAGAAGCGCTTTTAATCAAGTTATGAGGAGAATGGCTGTGGAACAAATCTCGTTCCTGTGCTCTATCCTTTGATCCCATTTCGATGATATTAGACAGAATTGGTTCAGTAAACCTCTGGAACAACATGATAAAATTTTGTTGCAATCTAAGCACTTTTAAATAAGTTATGACGCATAAGGGCAATGGAATGGTTCCAGCTCCTATGTCCTGACCTTTGACCCCCTTCCGCCCATTCTCACTTGGGTTCGTCCGCAGGTGGTCCCCTACCCTATACTAAAATTTCATCGAAATCGAATGACGTTTGGGCGAGTAATCGTACGAACGGGCAGACAGACGGACAAAGCTGGAGTATATACGTTTCTTCAACCGATAGTTGGAAAATGTAAAAAAAGGAGATAAACTCACTGCATTTCGTGAAATTAGTTAAGGCACCCAATTTAAAAGAGGAACTGATAGTACTGAATGTAATGTAAGTCTAAATGACACAGTGATTGACCAGGTGAGTGAGTTTGGGTATTTAGGAAGCATGTTTGACAGAGAGAATAAATTGGATGGTGAAATTAGTAGGCGAGTAAAATCTTGGAATGACGGGTTCTCAAGAGAGTCCCGCATGGCTCTGTATGAAAGTGTAATTGTTGCTACTCAGTAAAACCTGAGTACTACAGAAGAAACATAGGAGTCGTTTTTGTGCTGGAGAAATGCGTTACTTACGGGGATTTCTGGCAAGATACGTTCTGATTGCGTGAGAAATAAAGATGTGTTTCAGTTCTGTAATGTGAAGATATTAATGTAAAGACATTATTGAGATTTTTGAAGAGATAATGTGAAGAGATTATTTAAATATCAACAGAGATTATTCAGGGAGGGTATAGCTATTTATGTTAACAATAAATATTAATTTTTTTCTACAGTTAAGGAATTTACAATGATCACGAAAAATATAAAAATACTTACCATATAAAATCAAATCTATATAATCTCACTCTGTTATACACCACCCAGCTTAGACTATAATGAACTATTTGGAGTGCTAAACCAACTGTTTTACCTTGTTAATTACTCTAAAAAAAGGGTTCTGGATGGGTGACTTTTATATAGATTTATCTATTAGTAATTCCATAACACAACAATTCAATCAATTACTTGCTGTATCAAGATTCATTGATTTAATTACTTCTCCAACTAGAATTACCCAAAATTCTAGTACCATAATTGACTTGGCATAACTAATGTCCAATCACAGTTTACAACTACGGAGTAATTGAATATGATATAAGTGATCATCTGCCCATTTTCATTTTACACAAATCTGGAAGTTATCTACCGGAAGAAACTAAGACTGTAAAATTGCGTAAAATCAATAAAAAAACTTTAGAAAACTTTCAACGACTTCTAAATGAAATCACTTGGGAAGATTTTCAGAAATATGAATCACCAGATTTAGTTTATGACAGTTTTTTTTAAATATTTAAGGGAAAATATGATCTAGCTTTCCGTGTCTCCTTAACCAATATTAATTCTAATAAGAAACTCCGCAAACGCTGGCTCACCTTTTCCCTGTTAAATCGTATTAATAAGAAAAACAGACTCTTTGCAAAATTTTTAAGAACAAGAGACCCATATGACTTCCCCAATTTCAAATTATACAGAAATACACTTAACTCTGCTATTAGAAATGCTAAAAGAACCTATTATGCAAACATATTTTCATTGAATAATCCAAAAGTAATTTGGAAAAACCTTAATTATTTACTAGGGAAACAGATTTAGACGGTTACGCCAGAACACCTATTAGATTCCAGTGGTATGAAAATTTCTGATAAACACCACACGGCTGCTTATCTTAATGAACACTTTACTAATGTCTCTCATGATCTCAAACTGAATTTAAAATCATTTATTACTAATTTTATACAATATTTTCATAATTCTTTTACTTATTACCTGTAACCAGAACTGAACTACTACAAGAAATAAACAATATTAAAAGTTGCTCTGGACCAGGAAATGATGACATTCATCCTTCTGTTGTTAAACATATAGCTGAAATAATCATAAACCCTCTACTAAATATCTTTAATCTAGTTTTCACTGCTGGTATCTTTCCACATGCACTAAAAATTACAAAACTTACCCCTAAATATCAATCTGGTAAGAGTAATAATGCTGACATCTATCGTCCTATAGCTAATATGTTAATCTTTGCTAAAATTCTACAAAAATTAATCTGTACGAGATTAATCTCATATTTACAAAAATTTAACATCATTAATAAAAATCAGTTTGGCTTTCAACCTCATGAATCAACAGAATCTGCGCTCTTGCACCTTCAGAATATAATTCGACAAAATCTTGAATCAAAAAATATTACACTTGCTATTTTCCTTGACTTGACTAAAGCGTTTGACACTCTCAATCATCAATTTCTTTTAACCAAATTATATAATGCGGGGGTAAGGCGTATTGCACATACCTTACTTGAAAATTACCTAACAGATAGATTTCAATATACTATCGTTGATCAAACTCAATCAGCATTACAACGGATTATTTCAGGGGTTCCTCAGGGCTCATTTCTGGGTCCCTTACTATTTAATTTATAAATAAATGATATTTTTAACATAACATCTAACAATGCTCTAATCCTCTATGACGATGATACAACAATATTATTAAACGGCAAAAACCTTACCGAAATGGTTGCTCAGGCAAATCATCAATTACAGATCTACTCGGAATGGTTAATATACAATGAACCTATAATTAATGTTAATAAAACAGAATTCCTTATCTTTACTAGACAAAAAATAATACATACGCAAATTCCATATTTACTTTTAAATAATACTCCTGTTGACATAGTACATAACTGTAAGTACCTGGGAATTACACTGACGGAAAAAATCCCAACACCAAGAAGGGGTTGTGTTAGATAAACGACAGTTGGTAGGCGGTGAGAGTACATCTGTAAGATGGCGTCTATGCAAATTTCGCGCTCGGTGCATTCGTGTGGCGCTAGCAGCGCCCCTCGGAACATGCAAAGCAGGTTTGCTGTAAATACGCGCTGTAACGTTCGTGAGCATTTATTATCGTTGAGATTCGAAATAGGGTGTTGATGTTAGTCAAGAATGCCTTTAAGAAGACGAAGAAGCCATTATCAACAGCTCACGGAATTTGAACGAGGTCGTGTAATAGGGCTACGAGAAGGTGGATTTTCTTTCCACAATATTGCAGAACGACTTGGCAGGAATGTAGCCACTGTGCATGATTGTTGGCAGCGGTGGTCAAGGGAAGGTACTGCCTCAAGAAGACCGGGTTCCGGCAGGCCATGTGGCACTACTGAGAGGGAAGACCGCCGTGTACGGCGTATGGCCGTGGCGCATCGTACCGCGCCTGCGGCAGCGATTCGAGCTGCAGTTGCCACCACAGTGACACAACGAACTGTTACAAATCGGTTACTTGAAGGACAGCTTCGAGCCAGACGCCCTGTAGCATGCATTCCACTTACTCCAATTCACTTCCGTTTGCGACGTCAGTGGTGTCAAGCTAGAACTCATTGGAGGACGGAGTGGAGATCTGTTGTGTTTTCTGATGAAAGCTGGTTCTGCCTGGGTGCCAGTGATGGCCGTGTATTGGTTAGAAAGAGGCCAGGTGAGCGCCTGCAACCAACCTGTCTGCGGCCGAGACACACTTGACCTACACCTGGAGTTATGGTCTGGGGAGCAATTTCCTATGACAGCAGGAGCACTCTCGTGGTTATCCCACGCACCCTGACGGCACAGTTGTACGTCGGTCTGGTGATTCAACCTGTTGTGCTGCCATTCATGAACAGCATTCCAGGCGGTGTTTTCCAACAGGATAACGCTCGCCCGCATACCTCTGTTCTAACCCAACATGTTCTACAGAGTGTCGACATGTTGCCGTGGCCTGCTAGATCACCAGATCTTTCACCAATCGAGAACGTATGGGACATAATTGGACGAAAACACCAGCGTCACCCCCAACCAGCATTAACCGTCCCTGTATTGTTGACCAAGTTCAACAGGCATGGAACTCCATACCACAAACTGACATCCAGCACCTGTACGACACAATGCATGAACGTTTGCGTGCTTGCATTAAACATTCTGGCGGTTACACCGGTTATTAATGTACCAGCGTTTCACATTTAAAATGGCTCTTCTCGCGCTTACAATAAGCTGTGATCTTGAAACCTTAATCGATTAAATATGTTACCTATACAAATGTATTGCCGCCATTCCATTCCTCTACAACTATTTTTTCGTGGTGTTGGGATTTTTTTTCTGTCACTGTATTTTAACTTTCAACCTAAGATGGAATAATCATATAGACTCAATCGGAAATCGAATTTCCGAAAACATTGGGATTGTCAGAAAAATTATTTCGAGTTTAACTACCAAAACATTTAAACTTTTGTACTATACACTATTCCAATCACACATTAATTATAATTCCTCATGGGGACAAACCACTCAAACCAACATAAAAAAACTACAAGTCCTACAGAATAAATACATTTGGTACTAGACTTCAAAATAAATGTTTCTTCTCATAGCAACTTCCAGACATTCACTTTTCAATTTACTCATGTAAACCCCAACCATTACGGAATTTTAAACAATTATTTGATTTCAAAATAGGTAAACTTATGTTCATTGAATTGAATTTACATACTTATCACTACAATACAAGACACAGATCATTATTAAGACCCATACATCCTAAAACCCTCATGATGAAGCATAGCTTAAATTATATTGGTCCCGAATACTGGAATACACTACCAGTTGAGTTATGCACAACAAATAACAAAACTTTATTCGAAAACAAACTTAGAAGATACTTGCTAAGATAATTAAATAAATGATAATAACTTAAAACAAAATTATTTACAATATATCTAACATTACTGCTGTTGTTTTGTGAAGCTGAGTTTACTTGCCTATTTACTTGGAAAATCATGGCTTCTCAGGACTCTCCGAGGCCTTTTCCCCGATTTTCCTTGCTGTTCTTATGAAATATAAGTTATTTATGTATATCCACAAAGCCAACAATGTAACAGCAAAAAAAAAACTATTTATTATTATTATTATTATTATTACTGATGTGAAGCAAAATGCTGTTACCAATTTGGAGACTAATATGCTTCCGTGGTTTGGCCATGTTGAAAGAATGAGTGATGAGTTGCTTACTAAGATAATCATTTCAGCCTAAGTAGCAGGAAGGAAAGGCAGAGGAAGGCCAAGGAAGTCATAGGAGGATCAAATTCAGGAGTGTCTGCATGAGAAAAAGATTATGAGTATGAAATTTAGAAGATCTTGTGTACGGCGTATGATGGATATCAGTGAAGCCCGAGTTGTTTGTCAAGATCGTTGTAAACGGAGATGCTTGATACAGCAACAGTGAGTAAAATGAATCTGGTAGTTTGTATTTCTTTGTGAAGCTAACCTCTGAATCGCAGAGAAGAGCTTAATGATGATGATGATGATGACCCAATTTAGTGCGAAAAAGCACATCTTAAATTTATTTATTTTCTTAATTGTTTTTTATGAACAATTAAGAAAATAAACAACTTCATGGCAAAGCTGCCATCAATATTCATGCTAACTAATATGCAAAAAATAAACGCTTCAATTCAAACAGTGAATTAATTCTATCATGAACAGAAAAGTTTCTGAAACATAGCAATATTTTATTAAAAACAATCTCAGCACGGCATATGGCACTAGTTTAATCTCTTTTTTTTTTTGCACCGGATCGATAAATTGCATCGTTCAAATATCTGAGTCTGAAGAGATACTAAAGTCAGGAGGACGCTCATGTTAGGACAAACAAAGTTCGACGTTTCTTGTGGGATCGTTTTATGAAAGGCCTTACTTTATCGGAGAGATCTTTCATCGAAAGTTTCACTTTACTGAATCATTTTAAAGAATGGTTCACTTTGAAGTAATTGAAAGTGATATACTCTGCTCTCAATACCGGTCCAAACCGTGTCTAAACAATGCTACTGCTCTTATCTCCATCCGTATGTATTGAGATCACAACAAACAGCATGGCCTGGATTATGATCTAGCAGAGCTGCAATGTTATCGTTCAAAATGAATTTTCATTCATCCCACTTTATGCCCACTTTTTCATTTGAAACAGGTACGTATTATCAGAAGTCACCACAGGAAGCAAAACAATAAAATAGAAAACCAAATGTAAACGAACTCTAAAAAGGAACGGTGTTCAGGGAATCATTAGAGAAATAGTATTGATTTTAAAGTTGACTTGTATTTTGCTGATTATTTGCGTTTATTAAAGGTGCGCCATTGATATAGTCTCCTACTACATTAATCACGACGGAATCTGATCCATGATAATATAAAAACGCAAAGTAAACAGTCTCAGGACGAATATTTTTACAAAGGCTAAGTAATGTTGACTAGAAAAGAAAGTATCTCCGGATAATGTCATCATTAATTCTTCACTAGTCTCATTCCCTGAGCGAGCTAATGAAGTCATGAGATATTTTACCCCAGTGGAAATCTTTACAGCACATGCAGCTAAGTCGACACTGACTCATAATATCTTAGGAAAAATGCTCAAGTTGATTAGCTGCATAATTAAGCCACCAGGATTTGTGATGATGGTGATTCTAAAACTTTCATTTCTTTAATTTTTTTGTGCTCTAACACTGGCACTTGCTTGCCAAAAAAAGGTACATTCTCTTTTATTATATTTTTCAGTGTACACAGTGCGTCAAAGAATTTTTAAGACTGGAGCTAGAATTCAGCCTACGGTGGCGCCACCAGTGTAATCGCGAATGCTTTATAAACCGTGACCATCTGCTTGCTTTTTGCCAAAAGTACTACGCAGTTGTTAAAGTAACTCAAACGAAACGGCCGTTCATTAGAGAAGTAAAATTTTTTTCATGTTGAATTATTAAGATGGAACAAAGGGCTGTTATTAAATTTAACGCAAAACTTGGTAAAAGTGCCTCGGAAACGTACCAAATGATGAAACAAGTTTACGGTGAGTTTTGTTTAAGTAGATCAAATGTTTTCCTGTGGCACAAACGCTTTTTTGGACGGAAGAGAGACGATAGAAGATGATAAGCATACCGGAAAACCAAGTTCATCTAGGACACCCAAGATTATTGAAAAAGTGCGCGATTTCGTGGCAAACAATCGATGTGCGTCACTAAGAATGATGGAAGAGTCTTAAAACATCAACAAAGAAACGATTCGAACCATCCTGCATGAAGATTTGGGCAAAACAAAAGTCTGTGCTAAATTTGTTCCACACACGTTAACCAATGAACAAAAATCAAGGAGAAGTGCACATTGCAGATACATCATTTCAGCCGCTGAAAATGATCCAAACTCCTTAATATCGATTGTTACAGGTGATGAAACATGGTGTTTTCAATATGATCCTAAAACAAAGCGACAAAGTGCGGAATGGAAGTCAAAAAACTCACCACAAGCCAAAAAAACAAGAAAAGTTCTATCGAAAATCAAAACAATGCTAATTACATTCTTCGATAGTAAGGGTATTATCCACAAAGAATGTGTTCCAAGTGGACAAACAATTGCTGGTGAGTTTTATTTAAATGTTTTGAGGCGTTTGATGGGAAGAATTCGTCGCATGCGTCCAGAATATTGGGATGAAAACAGTTGGTGTTTGTTGCACGATATTGCACCCAGTCACACCTCACTTCTTGTTCGTGGATTTTTGGCGAAAAATAACGTCTGTGTGTCGAACCATCCACCGTATTCGCCTGATTTAGCACCCTGCGACTTTTCTTTATTCCCAAAACTTAAAATGACGTTAAAAGGGTGTTATTTTGATGATATTTCGACCATACAAACAGCTTCGACGCGTGCTTTGGAGGCAATTCCGCAAAGTGAACTGAAACAGGCATTCGAATCATTATTAAATCGCTGTAACAAGTGCATTGGAGCCGGAGGGACTTATTTTGAATAACAAACCAAAAAAAAATTATGATTTCTTGTTTCTATTTCATTTTACAGACCCAGTCTTAAAAATTCTTTGCCACACTGTGTATATGTAAAGAGAAAATGATAGCCTGGTAGTGTTTCCGCTGTTTTTTGAACCCGATATCTTTGTTTCTAAAAGAACGAAGAAATTTTTTACCAAACTATTTTGCATTCCTTATTGTGTGACTCCATTTAGCCTTCTGTTTCATTTTGTTATTTCATGGTTAAACATTATCTGAAACAGCTTCGATATTTTGACAACACCGACAGTGAATAAGAGCAAGATAAAAATGACAACATTGAATGTGGAGTTAGTGGAGTTGTAAATATGTCGGGAGATCTCAAGGAGATTGTTCATAATTGAAAGTAAGTCTTCTCTAAATGAATATGGTCACTGACCTGAAGCTGTAACACACGTTTTTAGGGTTACAATGATATATGATGGTCGCGCCATGGGGGAGACATTGTACATGTACCTGAACAGGTCAGATTTACGGAAGTTCATAAAAATGCATAGGAGACATGAAATTCTCATCAGGAGACCTTGAACAACCACGAAATTTAAGCATTAGAGGACAGCCTCAGATAAGCATCGGATATTAGTCCTGAAGAAACAGCTCACGAGAACCCTCGAACCTTCACAACAAAAGTCTCAGGTCTTCAGCATCGTTGTTGAACATCATATCACGTGACATACACCGATGATACATTACATTATGATTACCCCCAGCCTAGAGAAAGGAGCGCGCCTGGAAACTGAACGGTGGCGCAGGTGGCAGTATATACACAACCTGAGGACCGGCTTTCGGTTAATAGAGTGTTTGGAGTCAGAATGGGAAAAGCTGTCGATTCATCGGAGTTCCATAAAGGACGAATTGTGATGGTACGGCGCCTAGGAACTGAGATCTCGGAAACGGCGCGGTATGTGTGTTGTTCATGTGCAGCAGTAGTGAGTACGCATCAAAAGTGGTGCACAGATTACCAAACAACGAACTGTCGTCCAGTCGTGTGTCGTCCGCAGCTCACTGGTGTTAAAGGGGAGCGGAGACTGTGGAGCATTGTTCACAGAGACCTCAGGTCCACAGTGCGACAAATTACCTGCAGCTACAACAGTGGTGATCAGGGCAATGTGTCACAGCACCCAGTTAATCGCAGTCTTCTGCGTAGCCAAAGAGCCAGCCAGGTTCCCCTGCTCACTGCACGTTATCGCCGTCACCGCATGAATTGGACCCAAGATCATCGAGATTGGACAGTGGATGATTTAAAGAAAATTGCCTGATCTGACGAATCAAGATCCCTAATGCATCACGTAGACGCCCGAGCGCGCATACGCCGATTACCAACGGAGGCTATGGCACCTGGATGCACTGTTGGGCGGAAACAGGCCGGCTGCTGCGGTGTTATGCTGTGGGCGATGTTTTCTTGTAACACTTCAGGCCCCATTATCCCAATTGCACAATCTCTGACAGCTGTCAGGTTTCTGAACATCGCTGCGGCCCAAGTTCACCCATTCATGGCAACTGTGTTTCCTGCTGGTGATGGTCATTACCAACAGGATAATGTATCATACCACACTGCCAGAATTGTCAAGGAGTGGTTCGAGGAACATATTGGTGATTTTCTGTTAATGTCCTAGCCTCCATCCAAATTCACCTGACATGAAACCCATCGAACATTTGTGGTTCGACTTGGAAAAGCGGGTTCGCTGGAGGACCTGCTGTTGGCATTGTGGTATAAGATACTCCAAGATGCCTATAGCCACCTCATCGAATCGATGCCTCGCCGAGTGGCTACTCTTTTGTGGCTAAAGAGGGTCATACAGCTTATTAGGTAGTTGGTCATAATGTAATGTCTCATCGGTGTACATTGAAGTAATGCTTGTATTTTTTTGTAACGTAGACAATTAAATGATGTCTGTTACACTAATAACATTACTACCAATCTCATGAGAAGTTGCAAAGTAAAGAACAACACTGAAAATCTTTTGAGGTGCTACGACGACCTTTGCAGACAAAAGTTAAAATGAATGGGCTTCGAAAAATTAAAATGAATGGGCTTCGAAAAATTAAAATGAATGGGCTTCGAAAAACTAAAATGAATGGGCTTCGAAAAACTAAAATGAATGGACTTCGAAAAATTAAAATGAATGGGCTTCGAAAAACTAAAATGAATGGGCTTCGAAAAACTAAAATGAATGGGCTTCGAAAGACTAAAATGAACGGGCTTCGAAAAATTAAAATGAACGGGCTTCGAAAAACTAAAATGAATGGGCTTCGAAAAACTAAAATGAATGGGCTTCGAAAAATTAAAATGAATGGGCTTCGAAAAATTAAAATGAACGGGCTTCGAAAAACTAAAATGAATGGGCTTCGAAAGACTAAAATGAACGGGCTTCGAAAAATTAAAATGAACGGGCTTCGAAAAATTAAAATGAACGGGCTTCGAAAAACTAAAATGAATGGGCTTCGAAAAACTAAAATGAACGGGCTTCGAAAAACTAAAATGAATGGGCTTCGAAAAACTAAAATGAACGGGCTTCGAAAAATTAAAATGAACGGGCTTCGAAAAATTAAATTGAACGGGCTTCGAAAAACTAAAATGAATGGGCTTCGAAAAACTAAAATGAATGGGCTTCGAAAAGTAAAATGAATGGGCTTCGAAAAACTAAAATGAATGGGCTTCGAAAAACTAAAATGAATGGGCTTCGAAAAACTAAAATGAATGGGCTTCGAAAAATTAAAATGAATGGGCTTTGAAAAACTAAAATGAATGGGCTTCGAAAAATTAAAACGAATGAGCTTCGAAAAATCAAAATGAACGGGCTTCGAAAAACTAAAATGAATGGGTTTCGAAAGACTAAAATGAACGGGCTTCGAAAAATTAAAATGAACGGGCTTCGAAAAACTAAAATGAATGGGCTTCGAAAAATTAAAATGAATGGGCTTCGAAAAACTAAAATGAATGGGCTTCGAAAAACTAAAATGAACGGGCTTCGAAAAACTAAAATGAATGGGCTTCGAAAAATTAAAATGAATGGGCTTCGAAAAACTAAAATGAATGGGCTTCGAAAAATTAAAACGAATGAGCTTCGAAAAATCAAAATGAACGGGCTTCGAAAAACTAAAATGAATGGGCTTCGAAAGACTAAAATCAACGGGCTTCGAAAAATTAAAATGAACGGGCTTCGAAAAACTAAAATGAATGGGCTTCGAAAAATTAAAATGAATGGGCTTCGAAAAACTAAAATGAATGGGCTTCGAAAAACTAAAATGAACGGGCTTCGAAAAACTAAAATGAATGGGCTTCGAAAGACTAAAATGAACGGGCTTCGAAAAATTAAAATGAACGGGCTTCGAAAAATTAAAATGAACGGGCTTCGAAAAACTAAAATGAATGGGCTTCGAAAAACTAAAATGAATGGGCTTCGAAAAATTAAAATGAATGGGCTTCGAAAAACTAAAATGAATGGGCTTCGAAAAACTAAAATGAATGGGCTTCGAAAAACTAAAATGAATGGGCTTCGAAAAATTAAAATGAATGGGCTTCGAAAAACTAAAATGAATGGGCTTAAAAAAATTAAAACGAATGAGCTTCGAAAAATCAAAATGAACGGGCTTCGAAAAACTAAAATGAATGGGCTTCGAAAGACTAAAATGAATGGGCTTCGAAAAATTAAAATGAATGGGCTTCGAAAAACTAAAATGAATGGGCTTCGAAAAACTAAAATGAATGGGCTTCGAAAAACTAAAATGAATGGGCTTCGAAAAACTAAAATGAATGGGCTTCGAAAAATTAAAATGAATGAGCTTCGAAAAATTAAAATGAACGGGCTTCGAAAAACTAAAATGAATGGGCTTCGAAAAACTAAAATGAACGGGCTTCGAAAAATTAAAATGAATGGGCTTCGAAAAATTAAAATGAATGAGCTTCGAAAATTAAAATGAACGGGCTTCGAAAAACTAAAATGAATGGGCTTCGAAAAACTAAAATGAACGGGCTTCGAAAAATTAAAATGAACGGGCTTCGAAAAACTAAAATGAATGGGCTTCGAAAAACTAAAACGAATGGGCTTCGAAAAAATTAAAATGAATGGGCTTCGAAAAAATTAAAATGAATGGGCTTCGAAAAACTAAAATGAATGGGCTTCGAAAAACTAAAATGAATGGGCGTTGAAAAATTAAAATGAATGGGCTTCAAAAAACTAAAATGAATGGGCTTCGAAAAACTAAAATGAATGGGCGTTGAAAAATTAAAATGAATGGGCTTCGAAAAACTAAAATGAATGGGCTTCGAAAAAATGAAAATGAATGGGCTTCGAAAAATGAAAACGAATGGGCTTCGAAATACTAAAACGAATGGGCTTCAAAAAACTAAAACGAATGGGCTTCGAAAAATTAAAATGAATGGGCTTCGAAAAACTAAAATGAATGAGCTTCGAAAAATTAAAATGAATGGGCTTCGAAAAATTAAAATGAATGGGCTTCGAAAAATTAAAATGAATGGCCTTCGAAAAATTAAATTGAATGGACTTGTGTGGTTGCTATTAAGGTACAGGGACTTGTATATTTGTTTTACCACTTTAAGACGCCGATGAATCTGAACCCAATGGTGTCGAAAATTTTCTACGCTCCTCAACCTGAAATGCCCTCATAACGGCTGGGGTTTACGAAAGCCTCGGCAAAGCAATTGCTTTCCCCTCTCATCGCAGCAGTACCGATCATAAACATGTGACTGGTGATGAGGGCTCGCTTCTAAAATAGGAGTTAAAACATTATTTTGGTAATACGTAGAATTGGCTTTAACATTATTTTCAACATTTCTTAACTTTAATTTCCTATTGTACGAGAAAATAGGAATAATAATGAATCCTTTACTGAAACTTTCTCTGGGTTCTTCGAACCAAATTTGTAAGTCTTCCCTGCTCTTTTGCAACGGTAAATCGACCTTTTTTGTGACAGGCGTTTAGGTGAATCCATGCATTACCAACAGTCAACAAATTTCATCTGTCTCCGGCAAAGTGATTTTCATAAAAAAAGTCTACACCGTGTGATGCGCTCAGCTACGTTCTAAGGCAAAAGGTGGTGAACACTCTGTTGATTTTTTTAGCACGTCTTTTGTAAATAAAGATCGTGCTTATGTTATCGGTTTGTCCGTCCGTTCGTCTGTCTGTAGACACGATATATCTGCAACTATTATTCCGATTTGAAAAATTCTTTTTTGGGAAGCTTGAAATATGCGAATGATCATTCATTTCGGTTTTTTTTTTTTTTACGATGTACAATTTCGCCGCTAGAGGACGTAAATGCAGATGATGTCGAATTTAAAAATACGTTTTATTCCACATATTTGCTTCTAAACATCCGATTGAAAAAAAATGCATCTTCCGATTCCATTTATACCAAGTAGTATTTTAGGTATAGTTACTTTTTAAAATTACGCATAGATGTTCCGCTAGGGGGCGTAAAAGTAAATTACGTTTTCCCCGATATCTCTTCTTCTAAAGCTCCCATTTGAAAAATGTTTTCTTCAGCGGATACAGCTCCTGATGAAAGATCTTTTGCACATAATTTCTAATCTTTGGTAAATAATAATTTGGCCACTAGGGGACGTAAGTGTTGTTTTTTGCTTCTTATATATTTGCCATAAAATATGAGCTTCCAAAATCTCGATTGGAAAAAATGTTTCGTGAAACGATGCCACTCACATCAATAAACCATTTCGGAATATTTTCTTCCTAAAATATTGCATGATTTCTCCGCAAGGGGGCGTAGATGTATATCTTATTTTTGTCAATATCTCTACTTCTAGGAGTCCGATTTGAAAAACTCCCTCTTTGTTGGATAATGTTTTCAGTGTGGCATGTTTTTCATATAATTTCAGAATTTTCTAGTAATTTATAGATTTTCCGCTAGGGGGCGTAAAGGTAAACTGCCTTCTAAATATCTCTGCTTCTAAATCTCCGATTTGAAAAAATCTTTCTGCACCGGATACAGCGTTTGATGGGAAATGCTTTGCACATAATTTCTAATTTTTGTAAAAATGGTTTGTCCACCAGGGGGCGTAAGTCTTAATTTCCGCTTCTGATGTATTTGCAGCAAAATCTGAGCTTCAAAAATCTCGATTGAAAAAACATTGTTTGTGGATCGGTATTACTCACGTCGATAAAACTTTTAGCAGCATTTTCTTCTTAAAATAACGCATGGTTTCTACGCCAGGGGGCGTAGATATATATCTTATCATTGTCAATATTTCTAGGAGTCCGATTCGAAAAATTCCTTCTTTGTAGTTGGATAGTGTTTTCGATGCGAAATGTTTTTCATAAACATTCATAATTTTCAAGTAAATCATAGACCTTCCGCTAGGGGCTGCTTCTAAAACTCCGATTTGAAAAATTCTTCCTGTATCGCATACAACACCTGATGGAAAATCTTGTTCATATAATTTCTAAAGTTTAGTAAAGAATGGTTTGGCCACCAGGGGGCATAAACGTTAATTTCTGCTTATGTAGTTGCCGCAAAATCTGAGGTCCTGAGAACTTGACTGAAAACAATCTTTCGTGGACATATACTGTTCAAATCGAAAACTCTTTTGAGAATACGTTCTTCTTAAAGTAATGCATGTTTTTTCCGCCAAGGAGCGTAGGTACATATCTTATTTTTGTCGATATCTCTGTTTCTAAGAGTCCGATTTGACAAATTCTTTCTGCGTTGGAGAACGTTTCCGGTGCGAAATGTTTCTTATATAAATTCTTATTTTTCTTAACGCACAAGTCTGCAACCAGAGGGAGTAAGCTCACGATACCGTTTACAGCAATATCTGAGGGATTAAAAACCCGATTGGAAAACTTTTTTCTACCGTCAGATACTATTGTTTTCCATACCGGTTCCATTGACTTTGAATAGCTTTGGTAAATTTAATTAGCGTCAGAACAGATTCAAAAGACGTGCTTATTACACCCGAAAATTTGGTGTCATCTTTCTTGTTTAATCTTTATTTATTACCTTGTTCACGGCTGATACTGTGAATTTTGGTGTTTACTCTTTGGGAAGGTGGATTTTCATTTAAGACCAGAGACCTTACTTTTGAAATAATCGTGAAAGCACTTACCTTCTTTGGATATTCGTTTGATGTTCGTTTTCCTATTAAAAGAAATGCTTGACGATTTTCTTCTCTACAAAAATAATATTGTCTATTTTACATTTTGAAATGCTAATTCCATGACTTTCACAAAGTTTTTTAATTGCAGGATACGAATATTTCTCTTTGTAAAGAGCAAAAACATGACCTTTTATCCATAGCTTGTTTACGAGCACCATTTTCTTAGCAGACGGTACTTCTTTTTTTATTGGAGGTTTATCGACAACCGTGAGGAACTCAATGGGTTATAAAGCAGTCTCCCGTCCCTAATTTAGAGCCACTGGTTCTAGGCAAGGTAGAGAGCCAGTGCCGTAAGACAAACACAACATCCTTGCCTCACCGGGATTCGAACCCAGACCTCTTTCGGAAGAATGATCTTAAGCAATCGTTAGACCACTGCGCCACCGGGGTAATGCAGACGATATTTAATTGCAGCATATGTTGATTTCGTGTTCATCTAACACGTCGTTGCCAGTTTCAATACTTTGAATTTCACTTATTTTCTCTAATTTCTTATCAAAAACGTTCTTATATTAGTAAGGAGTGATTTTTATAGATGCTACTTGGATAGCCATTCTTATGTGGGTACAATTGAAATGATACTTTACCTATTTATTTATTTATTTATGCTGTTACAAAGCATAAGAATATTACAGTAAGTTATGCATACGAAGGCTGTTAAAAAGCAAAGGGGGGGTATACTACTTAGGAGTCCAGACATTGCCCTTAGTTCCCTTAAAAAGCGTCAAACAAGTGAGTTTGGCCTTATCAAGCATTATTATTTGGATTTAATCAAAGAAGATATCTTTTATTTTTTTAACTCAGTAGGTATTTTTAAGTGTTTTTTAAAAATAATTTTGGTTATTAATATTTGTTAAGTCTAATGGCAATGAATTCCAATAATCTGGACTAGCATAGTTTAAAATTTGTTTCATTAGCTGAGTTTTCGGCTGCATTGGGCGAAGCGGTAATCTATTTCTTATTTGGTAGTTGTGTCTATTGGAATTAATTTCAATTAAATCTATATGCAAATTGTTCAAAGTCTCTGAAACATGATTTCGTGAAAGTTATGATAGAAAAGTTGATGTATTATTAGTATTCGGAAATCATTCGGGTGAACTGGAGGATGTAAATGTGGATATATGTGTTTAGTCATAGTAGTACTTCATTTTGAATGCAGGTCTATTAATCTAATATATTTACAAATTTTAAAGATGACAATCAGATTTTTGGCGTAAATGTGACAAGGATGGTAAGTCAGATAATATCCGAAAACTTGAAAATTTTCATCGTCCTGGAACGGTACTCGAACTCGCCTCTCCCAGAAAACGCCCGGGTATGTTAACCACTACACCACCCAGAACGACCAAGTTTCAAGTTTCCGATCAATTTTCTTTTTCCGATCAAGAAAAAAAAAAATTCTGGGAGACGCGGGTTCTAGCCCCGCTCCAGGACGATGAAATTTTTTTTTAAAGTTTTTTGGATATTATCTGACTTACCATCCTTGTCACATTTACGCCAAAAATCGGATTGTCATCTTCAAAATTTGTATTATATGGCGTAATCCCGTATTTCTTTCATGATCTAATATATTTATTTTGTAATGCCTGTAATTTATTTAAATATTTTTAGTTGAAAGCAGTAGTTAATGTGAGTCTGAATTAATGAGTAATACAAGAAAATATGTATAACTAATAATACTTTAACTGAAAGAGTTGTAAATATTGTACTAATAAGGGCAATATTTTTAGATAATTTATTCAAAAGTATTTCCATAATTTATTCGAAAGTATCTCTTGTGTGGATGTTATAGGAACGTCAGAGTCTGTAAGTCTGTAAGGAGGTAGTGCGCCCATAAACGCACTTTGGACCATTCTTCTCATGCTTGTTATAGCTGGTTTGAGGCACAATGAAAAATTTAAAAATTCCAATGCATTCTCGTCTTATGATTACCAAGCCGCGGGTGGCCAAGTGGGCAACGTTCGTGACTGCCACGGAAAGGACCTCACGTTCGATCCCAGGCAGGTACGAACGCTCGATCCACTAAATATCCGCAGTGAGTCGGATGGGCACGTTAAGCCGTCGGACCCCGGGTACTGGCACCCCGGTAATAAGTAAGGGCGTCTTTCTCCCCCTTTCTCTCCGCTTCCGTGTCACTTTTCTATCGGGCACTCTAGCCCAAATCTCCTAGCTTCCTATTTCTAAGGGTTGTTTAACACCTGGGGTCAGACACTCCCTTGTTAAAATCCTCTACATATTATCTTCTTCTATCGCGTCTTATGATTACCAATCATAAGGAAGGGCAAAAGACAAGTAACATGATCAGAAGTCCTTCTGTAGCGAATAATAAGATTTGGCATTCATACTTGTTATATATTCAACAACTCGTTTTAATTTTATTTTAACAAATCTGTATCTGCAACTAGTCTATAACAGAAGTACTATTTGAAAGTATTAAGAATTTCTCGGCAACGGACCTGTAAGTTGTTTCCATGGCTGCATTTTATATGCTTCATCCGTTTCTAAATGCATTGTCGAGGAATCTTAAATAATTCACAAAACCAGGCAGAAATCGGGTGATACCTTTTTCAATTCTCGTACCAGGATGAAATATTTTAAATTTTTATCAGCTGATGAATGTGTTTCTATGCCGAGAGAAATTACCTTCTGCGATTATCAGGTACATTGGAATTTCAATGCTAATTACTTTCCTATACGTCCGGAAAATAACAACGATCCCTATTAAACATTGAAGTGCAGAAATAGCATAAATTACAAATAGATTCGGCGTGTAGAACTTTATCCACTTTTGCTTCTTAAATTCAACTATTCGCTTTAATTTTATTTTAGCAAATCTGCGGCTGCAACTGTTCTATAACAGAAGTACTGTTTGAAAGTAATCACAATTTAATTGCTTCTTTAAACTAAAAACTCGGCAACGGCTCTGTAAGTTACTTCCGCACTTTATATGCTTTAGCCGCTTCGAAATGTATTTTCGAGGATTCTTAAATAATTCACAAAAACAGGCAGAAATTGGGTGATATGTATTCAGTTTATTTTACTTTTCTAGAGTTTGCTTTTATATCTGAGCGCAAATTGTTGCTGACGCTTAAATAATAAGATAATACAGGGAGTGTTCAAATGAAAAGGTACGAAACGACACTTTGGTATAAATGAAGACTTTATTCAAAGTATACACCATAGGCCGTAGCACAACGATCCCATTGATTAACGAGCCGAAGGATTTCCTTGTTCCCAGAATTCCTGTGGCCGTACCGAGACCCAGTCCTGCACAGCGTCCTTGAGTTCGTCGTCCGAGTGGAAGCGCTTCCATTTCAGATGTTTTTTCAGGCGACCAAACACATGGAAATCGCAGGGCGACATGTCCGGGCTGTAGGGCGGATGGTCAAGCTCCTCCCACTGGAACTCGGCCAGTTCCGCGTGTGTGACCCTGCAGACGTATGGACGCGCGTTATCGAGGAGCAGAACCACACCCTCCGTGATGAATAGCGGCCGGTTTAACACCTTCCGCTGTCAGAAATCGGATAACACCTCGCTACTCCTCAATCGTCGAATTTTGCAATGTGAACGCCATCCTGTCCTCACACGCACTGCCGCGTCAATTGGACGGCGTTCTTTGTAAGAGCCTCTGCTCCTCCTGCGCATGCGGGCGCCCGCGGATGCTCCGATCCATGCCGGTGACTCCAATCGCATCCCTAGATGTGTCGCTACGTTCTCCCATAGCGGCATAGGCAAATATGTTAACGGTTACGTTCTTATGACGTTTCGTACCTTTTCATTTGAACACCCGCTAGTAAATGGTAGCCTAATTCCCACGCGTAACGTACAGTATTTGTAGTGATCGAAACGGCAGATACTATGTAAACACGAATTAAGAGAAAACACGATTTAATATTAGTTTGCAGTTTTGCGGGGTTAGAGAGTCACTGCATGTGATGATAGCTAAGCAAGAAAAAATGCATTTTGTATTATATGTTTTTCAGAGAATACATCGCCAGTATCAACTAATGAACTACGAAATGTGTAGGCACTTCAAAGAAAAAAATTTAATTACTGCAGATATGTATTCGTGGTAAAGACAGTAATATCCGATGACGAGGTACCCGAAGTAGAAACCACGATCACGTGGCACATTGGACACTGCGACTGCGCAGCACACCGGCACAGTGGCGTACGCTGATTCCGAGAAGTGAGGAATCTGTACTTAGTTGAAAATCGAAGGAATGCAGTTACAAACATACATTAAAAAATTCATTTTGCCGCAATAATAAACATTGCATTGCAGTTGAAGATTTAACAGCGTTTTAATCAATGTACATCATAACATACACTGAAGAGCAATTTAATTAGAGATACCTGTCTAGTAACGTGGAGGATCACCTTTCGCCCTGATGACGGCGGCGATTCGTCGCGGCATGGACACGACAAGACACCTGAAGCGTTGGGAAGCCATACGGATCCACGACCCCTGAACAAGCTCCCACAGTTCATGAAGATTTAATGGAGGGGAGTCAGAGCCTCGAACATCTCTCTCGATGGCATCCCAGATGTGCTCAATGGAATTCAGGTCAGGTGATCTAGCTGGCCAAGGAAGAGAGGTCACGTCGGTGGAATGTTCATCCAACCATTCGGATACAATTCGGGAGAGATAGCACGGTGCATTGTCTTGTTGCAGGATGAGGTCCCCAGTGGGATGTTGAAGACGCACATACGGGAGCAAATGGTCGTCCAGGATATCCCGGTAACGTTGATATGTGAAGGACGATGTCACACGTACCAGGGGTGTCCCATTTCAGTCCAAGTAAACAGTCCCCAGACCAGAATGCCACCCCCGACAGCTTGAAGAGTACCCTGCTGGCAAGAAAGACCCATCGCTTCATGTGGTTTGCGCCGTATTCGTATCCGGCCGTCCGCATGAATCAACGTGAATCTCGACTCATCAGTCCACGCAACATTTTCCCACATGTCTAGGGTCGAGTGGCGATGTTCCCGCGCCCATGCTAATCTTTGCACCCTGTGATGTGCGGTCAGCAGCGGTACCCTCGTGGGACGGTGGCTTCTTTACCCCATGGCAACGAGATGGTTCTGGATGGTGTGGCTGCTTACACGTTTTTGTGCACCGGCGTTAAATTGCCGAGTGATTTCTTGCACTGTGTGCCGTCTAACCGCTGTTACAATGCGAACTAACCGACGATGACCCCGCTCATTCACACGCTGTTGTCCATGGCAGTTGGCCCTTGCAGGGATGGTTTTACCGGATTCGATGTACTCACGGTGCACCCGTGACACAATGGCTCGTGAAAATGCCAGTGCCTGCACGACTTCCGAGATGGAGTGACCCATTCGTCGGGCCCCGACAATTTTCCCACACTCAAATGTGCTTAGATCCTTCGTCTTACCCATACTGCGTCCGACTCTTACTGATTCCCGTCGCATCACTCCTTATATTGTCAGATCGCTGCATACGTCATATCGTTTCCGTTTACAGGGCCGTCCACAGCGCCACATTTTCATAACGCCAGCTGTCTCTAATTCAATTGCTCTTCAGTGTAGTACATCATACATCATAACAATGATTGAACAAAATAATGTGAATACCCAGGAAAGGAAGGTTTTTTGTACCTTCCAGGGTGTGGAAGACACCTACGTCATTCAAAACCACCTGAAACCTCCTTGGAATGGACGCATACAAATCCTGGATGATGGTTAGTGGGATGTTACGCCATTCTTCATACGGAAGCTGCTCCAGGTCATTGAGAGATGCGAGAGGAGGATAACGGAATCGTACTCTGTTTTTCAACACTGACCACAGTGGCTCGATGATGTTTGAGTCTTGTGATTGGGGAGGCCAAGGAAGGTGTGGAAGTTCATCCTTATGTTCCGCAAACCATGATTGGACATTCCGAGCTCTGTGAATTGGGGCGTTATCATCTTAATAGATAGCATCCCCTGCAGGAAACAATGCATGAGGCAATGGATGGACTTGGTCGGCCAAATGGTTTTATACGCCCTGCTAGTCAGCCGTCCTTTCAATGGGATTTGGGACCTGCTGAAACCCATGATATGACTGCCCAGGCCATGACAGAACCACCACCATGCTGACTGTTGGGAGTAGACTGTCTGGGTTGTACGCCTCTGACGGGGTTCTCGACGTGTAAACACGTCCTACGCCGGGGAATACTGTGAATGTGGATACACCCGACCACATTACACGCTTTCATGCATCGGCAGTCCACGCTGTATACTCCCTGCACCACTGCCGTCGCCGTTGGGCATTCACCCGGGTCCCCATAGTGGTTTCAATCTTGTGTATGTAGTTTCCTGCGCACTGCTTTCGTTGACACTGTGGTCTAGAGGTGCAGATTGAGCTCCGCACCAATTTTCGCCGTGGTCTTCTTATTACGGAGAACAATCCTCTTTAATGCACCCCTGTCTCTATCAGTCAGGGTTGCTTTTCCCGCCGCTCTTATGTTTTGCAGACAAGGTTTCGGCAAGAACAAGGTAATCCGTCATGACACTAAACACAATTGCTCTCGATACCTTACTACCCTGGCGACTGTTGCCAGGGAGGCACCAACTAGCAGGCTACCAGCAATTAGCCCCCTTTCGAAGTCCGTTAGGTTATTCATTTTGTCGTCACCCTGTCGTCTGTTACAACAAGACACATTAAATGCACTTAAACAGAACCTTGAAGTTCTAAACAAAGCTATTACAACCAAAATGTGGTGGATACCTTTCCGTACTGTGACGTACGCAGCTGCATTAAAAGTCCCGTCTCTGAGCGTAGTGCTCACATTATTCTGTCCAACCCCTGTTTATAACAACTAATTTACATATAATTTACATAACTAAATACATAATGATATTCAGTTAACTTAAACATGAATTCTAGCACTAACCTTTTCTATTACAGCGCTATGGAAATTGAACAGCGGATCATTTCTGAGCTGTTCCAGTAAGGCCATTTCTATACTGAGAAGAACTTACCCACTAAGTCTTTCTAGACAACAATGTTTTCTCCACAGTTTTTTCAGAGCTAAGGAGCCGACACGGCAAGCAAAATTAATTTACATTTGGACATCTTGCTAACCACAGAGATTTAGAATAAACGGAATCGGAATAGTTCCTAGTGTATTCACGATTTTTATCTTTGTATTTTGCAGTAAGACTTAATTGAGTATTTGGTATTTATAATCAGCTTTTTCCCGTAATCTCTTCTTCCGAAAGGACATCCCTTCGAATAACAATCTATAATTTATTTGTGCGATTCCATCACGCCTAATATAAAAATACATGCTCAACTTATCAAAATGTTAACTTAAGTGGGACGATGAAAAAACAACAAAAAATATAACGGGGATACACTTAGGTCATGTGACTTTTAACTCGCGAACTATTAAACACCTGCTGTTTGCTTTAGTCTATCTCTGTGAGTGATAGGATTGGTTTAATGGCTTGATTTCGGGTGATTAAAACGTATTCTTTCTGGTTTCCTGTTTTATCTCCTTTGCTATGATATATCCAAAGCACTACTCCACTTTGAATCGCTTACCACAATCACATTTTAAAAATATTTTTATTACACAAAAGTGACATGTAGAAACACCGAGCTCTTCGCTACACAAACACACGACAACCTCTCTCTGCGGAGGAAAACATCGAAGTGACGCTCTTACGTCACACACAGTCTGTGCAATGCGATGTGCATCTGGCGCCATCTATTAAGTATAATAGTACATAAAAGTTTGGGAATTACAAAATTTACAACAGATCCCCCTCGGATTTTCAATTTATAGTCACTTGCAAAAGTTCTAAGAGTTCATAAAACTTATACAACATTTAATATTCTTAGGAAATTGCTAAGTTTAGATTTACTTAAAGGCTTAGTAAGAAAGTCTGAAATATTTTCACCTGTAGTCACAAGCTGAAGATAAAATGTCTTATCTCTGAGTTTCTCATTAATGAAACTTACCTGTCTTACCATATTATTTGATTTACGTGACGTACATCCACTGTTTCCTAGGGAAATTGCTGACTGGCTGTCACAATGCATAATTAAACTTTGGAACCCTTTTCCAGTGAGTGCTTCCTCAAAAAGCGTAAAAATTTCCCAGTCTTCATGACCTCGATGACAGCTGTAACTTCTGCATTGCATGTCGAAAGTGAAACTGAGGTTTGAGTTCTTGAAGTCCAGCTGATGAGATTTGGTCCCAGTAAGTATAGGTTCGCACTTTCTGATCTTTGCCCATCTTGTTTTCCACATTTCCACGACGCATCACTATAGCATTCCGGTTTTGGATCACCTTGGGTAAACACCAAACAGTAATGTTTTGCTCCTTTTAAGTATCTTAGATCACGGTTGAGGGCTTGCATGTGTATTTCTCTTGGGTCCTTGGTAAATTTTGATAGGGCTGTTATTGGATAAGCTAAATCTAGTCTTGTTTTTGTCGCAAGATACATAA
Source organism: Macrothele yani (assembly GCA_039090855.1). Lineage (NCBI taxonomy): Eukaryota > Metazoa > Arthropoda > Arachnida > Araneae > Macrothelidae > Macrothele > Macrothele yani. The sequence continues at coordinate 154,307,961 of CM077030.1, forward strand.
GTGATCCTAAAAGTTCTTGGTATTTTTTAACAACACACCCCTTTGATTCTTCATATTTCTCCAGGTCTTGATTTAAGTCAAGAGGTGTAGTTACAGGATTGCAATTTTCCATACTATATCTTTTCAGAATTTCTTCGATAATGATTTGTTGTTTAATAGTGCTCTGTCCTTCCTTGTGAAGGATTTTCATCCCTAGAACATTGCTTGTGTCATCACTTTCTTTTAGCTTGAATCTTCTGTTGATTTTTTCAGTTACCTCTTTTAGTATTTCATTATCTGAACTAATAACAATCATGTCATCTACATGTAAGCCTAAAAATAATTTTTAGTCACCTTTATTATATCTAAAAGTACAATGGTCAGATTTGAAATTTTTAAATCCAAATTTTACCAGATAGCTTCTGTTAGTCTGGAACCATATTGTTCCACTTTGTTTTAGCCCATATAGTGCCTTGTTTAACTTGCACATTAGTCTTTTGTTTCCCTGTGTGTTTTCAAAACCAGGAGGTTGTTCCATTTATATCCTATCCTCTAATTTTGCATGCAAGAAAGCAATTTCTACATCATAATGGTGTATTTGCCATTTTCTCTTTCATGCAAAAACAATTAAGCATCGAAAACTGTCTGCTTTCATTAGGGGAGAAAATGTTTGTAGTCTTGCCCAAACCTTTGAGAACATCCTAGTGCAACAAGCCTTGCCTTGTGTATTTTGCTTCATGAGAATTTTTTCTTTTTTTGCTGAATACCCATTTACATTTTATAGGCCTTACATCTTCAGGTAAATTTACTAATGTCCTATACTTCATGAGACTTGAGAGAATTTATTTCTCTCTTCATTGCTTCTTACCCCTTGTCTGCATCAGGCATTTGCTCTCTTCAAATGATTTCGGAATACAACACTGACTTTCAACTTTAAGAATTTCATCATGAAGATTGTAATCCGGATCTCTTGCTATGTCATCTTCGTCTGATAATTCGTAATAATTGTTAAGCCTTGCTTGGGGTCTTAGATATGGTCTCTCTTGTCCTACAGCAATTCTTTGAGGTTCATTTTCTCTTTTTTCAGTGGTTTCCAATTGTGGTTCATAGATGATTTGCTCATCTCGCTCATTTAATTCTGTTTCTTCATCATTACCAGGAACATCTTGAAAAGTTTCTTCATTTTCACTGATGTCTAAAATTTCACAATCTTGGATTTTAAATTTTGATGTTTCCAACATTTCGCTTCCTTTCTTGTCTTTCAAGAATTTTATATCTCTAGATTCTACAAGATTATTTTAATTGGATCATAGATACGGTAGGCTTTCCTATTACTTGAACATTTCATTGAAATTCCGGCTGCTGTTTTGGGTTAGAGTTTTCCTCTTTCATGCTTTGGAATCCAGTAGTAAGCTGTACATCCAAAGATTCGCATATGACCAACAGTAGGTTTTTTTCCTGAAAGTTTTTCTTCTGGAGTTACTGTATCATTTTTCTTTGCAGGAGTTCTGTTTTTTTATGTATATAAAAATGTTAGTTGCCCCTGCCCAAAATTTCATTGGAAGTTTTGAGCCTATGAGTAATGCTCTGGTACCTTCAATTAGTGATCTGTTGGATCTTTCACAAATTTCATTTTGTTGTGGTGTGTAGACTGTAGTCAGCTGATGTTCAATACAATACCCTTTGCCTTAAAATATTCTACAGCTTGTTTAGAAAGAAATTCTGAAACAATTTCAGATCTTATTCTTCTTACTTTTGCATTAATAGTTGAATAAAAGTACACAATTTCTCTGGTGTTTCAGTTTTGTTCTTCAAAACAAGTGTAAAACAAAACTTGCACCTTCAACTGACGTCTCACGAATTGGACCAATAAAATGAATATGTACAAGATCAAGCAGTTTAGTTGATTAAATTTCTTGCACACATTTGAAGGGTTTTTTGAAATATTTTGCTTGAATACAGGTTTCACAAGATCCAAGGTTTGTAATTTTCCCATCAAGTTTATGGACTATGGAATGTGTTTTCATTTGGTTCATGTATGTTTCATTTGCATGTCCAAGTCGTTCATACCAATTTTCCCGTGCAGTTTCTTCTGCTTTCATAATTACAGATTTGTTACTCATATTATCTTCACAGTTTACCACAAAAAATCGTTTACTCTACTAGCATTTAATAGGTTTTCCCCATTTTCCATAATATGGCCACCATTCGAGTCGAAAATTACTTCCTGTTTATCCTCGGCCAATTTCTTAACATATATTAAGTTTCCTGAAAGCTGAGGAACATATAAAACATTCTTCATTAATAGGGTTTTATTATTTTCAGTTTTCAATTCTACAGTGTCCATAGTCTGTGCACGTATAGTTGAATTGTCTGCCAGTTTTATTAACCTGTTATCTTCCCTTGCATTGGTTATCCACTTTGAATTAGATGTCATACGTGATGTAGCCCACTGTCCAGAATCCATTCATTTTCTGAATATTTTTCTTTTTTTTCTGCCTTGACTGTCAGAACTGTATGACCCCTATTTATTATATCATCTATAGCATTCGCCTTTTGATGCCTTGGATAAAATTTAATCATGTGAGAATGTTGAACATTAACTTCCCTTTTTTTCACTTCCCTTCCTTTTGTTAGCTGGATTGCGCCAACATTCAGCAGCTTTGGGATTCGGCTTAGAGAAAATATGGCATATGTTTTTCTTTAAATTTACATTTTGTCTAGGATAGTATGAAAACCTTTCTGTACAATTTACTTTAATGCTGAGGAATCATGTGCATTTAGGGTAGGCTCATTTCTTTTATGGTTAGCTTTAAAGATTCTACGTACAACAGCCATTGCAGCTTCTTCAAAATTACCAAATTGCATTGCTATGAGTTTATATGTATTTACTCGGTAAACCCCTAATTAGTATATCGATAAATTCTTGGTCATCAATTTCTTCCCCGAGCAGTTTTTCAGCTCTTAATAAATAATCCTGCCAATTTTCACTCGCTCCCACTGTAATTCTAGAAACGTCATTTCTCGCCTATACCATCCTTTGTTTTAAATCGCCTTCATAACGCGTATGTAGGGATTGCCACTTTTGTTTACTAGTTTGACAAGTTAAAACTAAAGCAACTTGTGCATCTGACATTGAACATGTTATAATTCCTTTTGCCTGACAGTCCCCCTTTTTCCATATAATCTTTTCAGCTACGTCCTTTGGGGTGTTTTGAGCTAAAACGCCATCTAACTCTACTTTCCAGAATGCACAGCATTCTGTACTTCCATGATGTAAAATTGCGTGCGTGTGTGTGTATGTGCGCGCGTGAAAGAATATTGGCTCGCAACAGTTAACTGACTTTGAAGGCCCTTCGAAAGCAGAAGACAAATGAACTAATGCTGCAAAACTGAAGTTTGGTTTCACTGCAACACAGAAAATGCTTCTCCGCAAAATTTCGAAAGCAGTTCAGCAGACGACATACCTTCGAAATAGCTGTACTGGAGTTGTTGTTTTTTTATAACTTTGCGTAACTACATTAAAACACACACACACACACACACACACACACACACACACACACACACATCAGTCTTCAGTGGGGTTTAAACGCAGCCCACTTATTTGTGTCTTTGACAGTTGAATTCGGTCGAACAATCGCGCGGACTACACGAGGAAGTTGTGCTGTGATTATTTGGAATTTTATTGCCATGAAAGGAAAACCTCAGCGCTTCATTTTTAATGAAAGTAGAAGGCCGACATGTCGCTGCGGTAACTAAATTTTTAAATATTTTCAATATAAGTGTCTTACAACACCACACTGTTCTGAGTGAAAAAGGTGTTTGTATGAAACGAGGTTATATAAAACACGTTGTTTGTTTATAGAAAGACTTCCAAGAATTTGCAAGGGGGAAAGCAATGAACACAAAATTTGAGGGTACGTGAAGATTATGAAGAAGAAAAGAAAGAAAGAACACCCTTTTTTCTTTTCTTTTTGAGATTCTAGAAAAATCTCAAACACAGCGCTCTTTGTCAAACTCGCCTGATGCTTGCTTTAATATAAATTTTTAAAATAGTTCCGTATAACAAAACTTCATGGCACCGGAAGAGGTTTTTTCGTCGCATTTAGCAGCATATTAATGCTCAAAGGACATTTTTATGTGAATGGAGTATTTACTGAGTAGGTGACATAGTGTAATATTTCTGTGCACGAGTTCTGACTAAAAGAGGGCTTTTTTTGCTTACTTAATAGGCAAATGTGAATGTTCAATAAAGAAAAGAATTTTTTCCTAGCTTTTTAAAAGAGTTCCACCAAACGAAGTTTTATATTCTGAGTTTTTAATTAACTTTACGTTGAGGATATTAGATTTCAATCATTTTTCCGTCGTTAGAAAAGAACGTGCAGCACATTATTTTCCGTTTCAATGGATTTTTGAAAAATAACGATGCATTCGGTGATTTAACAGCGATGAGAAATAAAATGTTGTGGCATAGCGTAAAATACAGTGACATAATTTCGTAAACATTAAGTAACATTTTATAAAACGGTCTGCGTTTTTTCAAGCAGTTCATTCGCTCCAATGTAAAAAAAAATGTTGCAAGAATTAATGACCAGTAAAACAACCATCTTGAAACCTAGTTATTTGGACACAGTATATATGTAATTTGACTATGTTCTGCGTAGTAGTCATTTGAAAAAATTGAAGATTAGGAAAGGGATAGAAGAGCTTTTTTAAGCAGTCTCCTTTATTGTACATGCAAAATGTGACTTTTACTTCAACTCACACCTTGTGAGAGTCGAAGAAAGTGCACTTGTAATGTTCTAATTAAATAACTCTCACTAAACGCATTAAACTTAAAGATCCAATAACTTTAGTACTAAATATACTTTAGTCCATTAACTTTAGTACTAGAAAATAAGAAAGACAACTTACAGTTTCTTGTGTAGGAAACCACCTTTTCTTCCACTCGTCTCAGGAAGTAACACACGTTATCAGAACTGCTTATTAAACACGACGGTTAAACTTGCACAACACATAAAATATCATGGCCGCCCGGGTGGCGCAGAGGTCTAAGCGCTGGCTTCTGACCATTCGATCGAGGTTGGTTCTGGTTCGAATCCCTATGAGGCATGGATGTTTGTTTTACGGCACTTACTCTCTCCTTTCCCTGTAACCAGTGGCCCTAAATTAGGGACGGGCAACTGCTTATAGCCTATCGAGTTTCTCATAGTGGTCGTTAAATTACCAATCAAACAACCAAACAGAAATATCGGGTAAAAGACTTTTAGCCCCGGTGGCGCAGTGGTCTAAGCGATGGCCTTTGATCATTCGTCCAAAAGGGGACCGGGTTCGAATCCCGGTGATGCATGGATGTTGTGTTTGTCTTACGGTACTGGCTCTCTACCTTCGCTGGAACCAGTGACCCTAAATTAGGGACGGGCGACTACTTATATAGCCCATTGAGTTGCTCATGGTAGTCGTTAAACCTCCAATAAAAATAAATGAAAAAGAAAAAAAAAAGACTTTTAAAAGGCGTAGCTTAACGAGAAGTAACAAAGTGACTTCAACTAAAACATAAGTTCAGGTTATAGAGGGCTAATTACGAATTAAGTAGAATATGATCGTAAGAGCCAAACGAAAAAGTGAATTCAATATAAATAGACAAAGTCATCTCTCTTTCCATGTTTATCTTTAATTAACGCCCAGCAACCGAAACACCTAGCCCATCCCAACGGAATTGTTAAGTCAGATGCTGACAGATAAACACACATAGCGCCGTGTATTGTTGGCCACCGTAGCGTAAGACGAATGCACTCGGCTAGTTATCGAGAGATCTGTGATTCGGTCCCAGGGGTTCCGGATAACAATTTTTCGGTTGCTGTGCGTTAATTAAAGATAAACGTGGAAAGAGCGATGACTCAGTATATTTACATTGTCTCCGCGTATGAATTTACATTGTCTCCGCGTATGAATTTACATTGTCTCCGCGTTGGCAGATTTTCACCCTAAGTTAATTCAAACTAAGTGAATCCAAATCTGGTATCATATCACAACCAACCGCAAAGAATACAGAGCAATTCTTATGTGTTCCTTCACCACTCACCTGCTGCTAGTGCTGCCACATCAAGAGAAACTTTTTAGAGTTGAGAAGTGGCCTTATCCCTGTAAAGTTTTAAATATTTGAATGATCTGATTAAGTAAGTAGCTAATGTTCTTAGACACCTACGTCGAATATATGCACTATCTGATCAAAAATATTCAGACACTTGCCAATCCGAAAACTCCCTGTAACAAGCAAACTATTAATAATAAGTCGGTCCAACCTACGTTGCTATCACTGCCTTCCCTTTGCTGGAAAGGCTTTAAACTAGATTTTGATAAATTGTTGCTGGAATCGCTATCAATTCTGCCACGGATATCTGGCAGTTCGGTCTGTTTTCAAGTCCGCGTTCCAATTCCTGCCAAAGTTGTTTTATGGAGTTGATATCTGGGCGCTGCTCAGACCAGTTAAGTCCTTCCACACCCATCCGAGAGCATTGTACTATTGCTGAAGGAGAGGGCCTTCATCGAAATGATACCACTATGCTAGGGGTAGAGAATTGTTGAGAATGCCATTGTAAGCTGCAGCGTTGAGCGTTAAGTTATGTGATCTCATGACCGTAAAATTTCGAAAGTCACGGAACTTTCCTGTATGGCACATTCTACTGTTCATGCTTGTATAAGACGCTTTCTCCGCTACTTGCACCTTTTTATGCCTGCATGGTTCATGAATGTGACGTAAATGAAAAAAAAACTATTCTCAAAAGGGTTGTCCGGACACTTTTGTTCATATAGTGTACTTCACTTGTGCAATATGAAATGACTATGCGAACAATTATACCATCGGCTGAAGTCATATAATCAGCACTTATATATATATATATATATGACTTTGCAGAAACCCATTTCCAAATAGGTCTTTGTGGAAGTGAGAAAATGCAGAGTTTTTGCTGGTCCTTGATAAAGCCAAGGCTCAGTATTCTCGACACTTTCTACATTCAGTTGTTCTATTTTTTTCTCTTTTTACTCACACCGGTCAATACATAACCTTTTCTATGTTGTACTTGGTATGAGTCAAAAATTTTTTTGCTTCAGTCTCTTCTTAATAGAAGATATATATATATATATACATATATATAACCATCATCATCATTATTGTTAACCGCTATCAATCCACTGCTAGATGAAGCTTTCCCCAAGTTTCTTCCACAACGATATGTCTTGCGCCAGTCTCCTCCATGTCACACCCACATGCTTTTAAATTTCCTCACCTCATCTCCCATGTGGTCTTCTTTCGTGTCTTCTCCTGTCCCTTGAAATCCAGTCTAGAATTTCTGTTGTCTATCGGTGGTTCGTTCTTCCAGCAACGTGTCCAACCTATTGCTCGTTATTGAAAGACATTGTGTTGGTGGTTCCTACATTTTCAGCATTCCAGTGTGATATACCACGTTTCGTACTCACCTGGTGCATGCCCCGCCTGTTTAAAGGTACTATGTAGGTTTTGAGCTATTTTTCTGGCGCTTTCGTCCTTGTATTTGTTCATATTCCTCCGTTTTCTTATGGTTAGCTCGTTTGTTTACGTTTGAAAGCTGCCAACATGACGGCTTCCAGTCTCTTCTCATCATTTTTGAACGTGGCGGATGCACGTCACGTCGCACATCCCACGTCCATGGAAGTTGATCTACTCTCGTCCTCAGACGTGTCTGCTCAAGTGCCTTCCCAGCTTCCTAGTACTCCTTCTAAGGTGCCTCCACTGGACTTGGATGTGCCTCCTTCTTCTGCTTCTGCCTCTGCCTCGGTGTTCTCCCTCGGTACAACTACGACTGCTTTGCCTACTGCCTGTGCTCCTCTGTCTTCACTGCCTCCTGTGCCTGCCGGCTCAGCACATACTTCTCTTCCGAGGATGTCATTTTCCTCTCCAGTGCAGCGAGGAACTACTTCAACGTCAGCTTCATCTCCACCTGATGGTCTCTTGCAATCACCATGCATTATTCAGGTATCCAACCACAAAGTGAAGTTAACGATTGATGAAAATTCGTAGATGGGTCGTGAGTTTCATAATCTCCTGGATAGAGGTGTGCCTTTTTATGCCTTACCAAATACTCCTTCGCCATGCTACATGGATGCCCTCTCAGGTCATGTGTCGTCTGCGTCTATTGCCGGAATTTCCCGCACTCCTCCGGGTATCTCTGCGCAGTTCAATCACAAGGAGGATGCTGACTTTTTCTTGCACACGTGCTTTCGATTGGAACAAATCATCTCGTGCCTTCTCCTCTTTCCAAGCTTCTGGTGAACATAACGTTCTATCCTGTTCCACAGGACGTGCCTGATACTGCGATTCCCCTCCTTGTCAATCATGTTTGTAAAATCGTTGGCAAGGTCCGTCGCCTTTCTGAAGCTCCACGTGGAACTCGATTTGCGCAAGCAACAGGACCTCGCCGTCAGTTGTTGGTCGTTTTCTCCACTGAGAACGCCATAGCGGATTGTCCTACAGACGCTGCTGTTGAAATTGGCTCACGTAAGTACAGTTTAATGGTTTTCACTAATCACTATTGTATTCACTGTCTTACACAGGATCACACCACTGCTGCCTGTGTGCGCATACGCCGTTGTCTTTCTTCCAGCTCGCCTCCCAATGACGATCACACTGGTCTTTCTACCATCCTTTCTTCTAGTGTTTTGCCAGACGCGACCTCTCCTTCTTTCAGTCAGACGCAACTTGCAGATACGGACAATGATCCCTTTCCTCCTCTTCCGTACCGTACGGTAGTGCATCCTCCTTCTGGGTTAGCACAGATGTCTACCACTGCTGATGTGTCTCCGACGGAGTGTTCCGACTCAGATGTGTCGAGTGATGCTTCGGCACACCGGCCGACTGGCACTCCTCTGTGATATTCACATATCGGAACTTCACCAACTGCCATGTCAAATGTTCCCCTGTTGCCACACCTTCCTGCTGCCTCGGTTGATGTTCCAGCGTTACCCGACACAGATCGGGTGCATACTGCTTCCTCGACGCAAATTGCGTTATCGTCTTCCGTTTCGAGTGTTCATCCGAATCCACCAATGGATTTCTCCCCCTCCACGTCGTCTGCGAAACGGACTGGTATTTCCTAAGGTTCTGTGAAACAGAAAATGGCAAAATATCTTTCTGTCACTTCTTCTGTGGCCTCATCTAGGGTTCTCGATGTTTCCTGTTCTGATGTTTCTCTGCCTGATGACTATTCGAACGGTTTGCATCTCTGTTCTGGCTCTGTCAATCCTCTCTCAGATGATGAGGTTATACAAGCCATTGATACGTTTCCTCTTGCTCTTGGCCTACTGTCCATACAACAACTTTTACGCCTCTTCCAATCTGCTCGTACGGTTGTTTGTACTGAAGAATTTCTCCGTTCACCTGATCTTGATCTGTGTGCAGCGGTGATGCAATTTGAAGCGTATGTGTCCTTTTTTCAAATCCCTGAGTGTCACAGATCCTAGCAACGAGGTTTTCATGAGAAGATACACTCACAGTCACTCCTCCTTGAAAGACCTCGCTGAGAAACCATGTTGCGATACCGTGCTTCCTCTAGCCGATGAAATTTAGCGCTACATCCTAACCAGACAGTGTTTCTGTTGTCCCTTACGTACTGCAATATTATTTCACGTTTTTGTTAGAGTGCTTTGTGTTTTTCAATTGCTCATGTGGTATGTCTTAGATATACTAGTGTTTTCCTCTGTCGTTGTTTAATTTTCGTACTAAATTTGTTCACTTTGCTCGTACACCCTTTTTCATATGCTTATAATGTTGTACATGTTTTACTTTGTATCGAATGATATGCCGATCTGCTTTTCCTTCTTTGTGTACATCGTCTTTTTACTCTATGTGCAGATTGATGTATTCTTCTGTTTGCTCTCCAGTTTGTGTTGTGGATATACCAGATTTTTTTCTCTTTATGTATTCTATGTTGCACTAATCAGTGATATTTACTATGTATGTATCCCATGATAGCAATAAACTGTGGGTACCCCTGACCCACAATAACCAAAAAAAAAAAAAAAAACAAAAAAAACATTGTTATTTTGAGGATTTCATTTTGATCATGATGTTTTCCACTCTTGTCATTTTCCTTATCCATGAGTTTCTCTTCTTATCTCTCTCAGTTACATCAAGCATTAATCTCTACATGCTTCTTTCAGTTGTCTGCAGCCTTTGTATGTCTTTTCAGTTAAAGCTCACGTCTCTGCTCAGTACGTAAGCACTGGAAGGATGCATTGATCAAACTGTTTTCTTTTAAGAGGTAATGGCATAATCCTCTTAAAAATATACTGTTTCTTCCAAAAGCTCTCCAACTAAGTTTTATACGCCGATTAATGTCCTCATCAATGTGATCTTTGCTTGATATCTGTTTTTCAAATGAAATGTACGTATCGGTTAACTCGAGCTTTCCCCCTTTCCCCCCGTCAAATACAAAATCTTCATTTCTTGTAAAAGCATTATACATGTTTTATTTTCTGAATATTCAGTTTTAATATATATACAGTCAACTCCTCTTATAACGAACCTCTTCGGACTCGCAGATTTCGTTCACTATGTCCGAGGTTCACTAAAATCGAAGTGTCTTCCCTTAACCTGAATTGAGTAATATGGTGAGCAAGAAAATAAAATATGTACATATGTACCTAAAAATAATATTTTTATGTACGTAGTGTATATTCATTAAATTAAGAACACAAAATTAATTTTATGTCACCTTAATTAACAAGTAAACAGTTTGTTATGTGCTTCTGCCTGCTGCAAACAGTTTTAATAAAAATGTTCTCTATTTCCTTCTCTAGAGTCTGTGGTTTTTCTACACTCGATTCTACATTTTCCATACATTCTAGGAACCTTAGCACAGTCCTTACACTCTCCAATGCATCTTTCACTGTTGGAACACGTTCTTCATTATTGTCCTCGGCATATTCAGTCTCTTTTTCTTTCGTGCTGGAACCGCTTTTCACAGCCTCGATAGTATCTTCATCAGACGGGATTTCATCCTAATATGTAAAAGGTTAATTTGCCAACGACCTGGATCACTCTTTAAGTCGTCATAGCAACAAGCGAGAAACAAATGTTAGTGACGTTGCGATTAGCTTTTCGTGTTTTCGTCAAGGAGGTTAGAAGTAAGAGGAGGTGGCAACAGCCTCTCTCCCTGTGCTTCTGGCGTGACGCCACTTTTTATCAACTGACTACGCCAATGCGCCCAACCTGAGAATCTCCTGTATATCTCTATGGGGAAATCGCGATTTTGAACGGTTTTTTCGGATCCTTACTCTACCCATACAGGCATGAAAAAAATTGAGGCTGAAATATTAATTCCCATAATAAAACATTTTCAGAAAAAACAGGAAAATATGTGCTAGTGTTTCTTTAAAAAATTGAACAAAATAATGATTTTTTGAGCGGAAGTGCATATTGCGCATGATTACTTACTGCCCATGTGCGAGTAACCATGTTTAAAATATAACCAAAAGCCTAATGTTAAGAAACAAGAAGTCCGAAATATTCCTTCTTTCCATACTTGGTCTGCATGCGCTAAGCAAAACTTCTTAATCCACAGGAAGTGACGTCACGTTTACCATCTCCCGCAGCGCAGACTCCCACCACCTCAGCGAGAGGACAAAAACATCTGATCTGTTTTGGCTTCACTCAAAACGGGTTCCTTCACCTCCATGTCTTCTAACCTCCTTGGTTTTCGTGCAGGTGACGTCAGGACCTACACGAGCAGAGTTCATGCGTATATCACTTTGTTTTGTTGTCATAGCACCAAAGAACACAGCTGCTGGTGTGACGTCATCTGATCCACATCATTCTCACATGACATCAGAGATACGTTACGTCACAATGTCAACTGACATTCCATTACAACATAGACCAACGTCTTTACTAAGTGTTGTTAACCAATGTACAAAGCCACGACCAAGGGTACACAAATGCAATACTATCAACATCGTCTTTCGATCCGTGAAGAATTTGATCCATTATTAAGCGAAGGAAAGCTTACGCAGCAATACAATGTTGATGCGTATGTAAAAATGGAAGCTAATACATTGAATTACATACGACAAAATCAGTCTCAATTAAGTGTCGAAAAGTATAGACGTCTGATGTACCAAATTCAGAATGCTGGAGATAATTTTTTTCTTGGAAAAGTTCTTATTTTGCCATTTTCATTTCAAGGTAGGTCACGAAATATGGTGCAAAATTATCGGGATGCAATGGCGATAGTCAGAAAGTTTGTCAAGCTTGATCTTTCCTTACTATGACATCAATCTGTATGGTCAAGCTGTCGAAAACCGTCCAGATTTAGTTGCAAAAGTCTTCCAATTAAAGTTGAAAGAATTAATGGATGATATAACCAAAAGGTATATTTTTGGAGTTCCGGTGGCCAAAGTTCATGTAATCGAATTCCAAGAAAGTGGGCTTCCCCGTGCTCATAAGCTCTTGATTTTTAAAGATGAGAACAAGCCAGCATTGTCTGAGAAAACTGACCAAATTATATCGGCATAACTACCAGATAGAGAGCATTTACCAGTTTTACATGCAACTGTTGCGAAGCACATGGTTCATGGCCCGTGTGGTGAAATAATCACAATTCACCCTGTATGGAAGATGACAAATGTACCAAGCAATTTCCGAAGTCTTTTCATAATGAAACAGTGGCTAACAAATGCGGGTATCCTTTATATCGCCGTAGAAGGAATGGTGCAACCATAACTGTACGTGGCAAAATTATTGATAACGGCTTGATTGTCCTTTATAATCCGTATCTTTTGTTAAAGTACAATTGCCCCATTAATGTCGAGGTGTGCGCTACTGTGAAAAGCGTGAAATGCCTTTTCAAGTACGTATACAAAGGTCATGACTGTGAAAATGTGCATATAACAGAGCACAACACCAAATACGACGAAGTAGAAAGTCATGTTCATTCCCGATACGTTAGTGCACCTGTAGCAATGTGGCGAATACTTGGTTATGATATGCATCAGCAATCTCATACAATAGTTGGATTACCTACAAATTTTGAAGATGACAATCCGATTTTTGGTGTAAATGTGACAAGGATGGACAGTCAGGTTACCTGTTCACCTTCCTGAAGAACAGAGCGTTACCTTTAATCCGGAGCGTTTAAACAATAATCGAAAAGCAGTTGTTCATAATGCTTAGAGAGATATAATGCTGACAGCATGGTTCAAACTAAATGAGGGCAATGAAGATGCGCAATCCATTTCATATAGCGGCATGCCAAGACATTATGCGTTCAATCAAAAATAAAGACAATGGATCCAACGAAAACGCGGTGGAGATAATGTGATTGGAAGAATGTGTTCAGTCAACCTTGGCTCTGATCCAGAAATCCAGAAAGATATTGTTTGAGACTACTGCTACTTTATGTGTCTGGAGCGAAAAACCTTACAGATTTAAGAACAGTCAATGGAATTCCACATGTTACCTTCCAAGAAGCTGCATTGCAGAAAGGTTTAATTAAGAATGATGAAATATGGGAGAAAACCTTAGATGACGCATACGTTTGCAGCATGCCTCGACAACTACGATATTTATTTGCATACATTCTTATCTTTGTTTCACCACCAAATGTACAAGGATTGTTTGAAAAATATAAATCCCATCTTTGGGAAGAATTTGCACACATGAGAACTTGAAAATGTCTGATTTTAAAACATTTGCAAAGAAAGCCATTCTATGTCCCAAAAACTCTGATGTTGAGAAATTAAATGACAATGTTCGTGATCTCTTAGAGGGGACAGCAAGCTAAGCTGTGATTCAATGATGCCGATGGCGGAGAAAATACTGAACAGTATTATCCTATAGAGTTTTTAAATGAGCAAACTCCATCAGGAATGCCACCACAGATTCAGGTTGAAGATTGGAGATATTATCATGCTCCTGAGAAACCTCAATACAAAACGAGGTTTATGCAATGGAACAAGACATTGGCTTATGCAATGGAATAAAAGAACTAAAACCCAATTTGATCATTGCAGAAATACTCACTGACTCAGCATGTGGTAAAACTGTTGTTTTTTTACGCGAATTGACCTCGCATCTACTGATATAAAGCTCCCATTCACATTAAGACGATGACAATTCCTGTAAAACTCGCCTTTGCTATGATCATTGATAAGTCTCAAGGTCAAACACTGGAAAAAGTAAGTATCTACCTTCCTGAACCAGTGCTTAGCCATGGACAACTTTATGTTACATTGTCAAGAGTTCGAAGGTTTGATGTCACAGTTAAAGTAGTCCAAGGGCAAGAACAAGGAAAACTACTTCCAGATTTAGAAAAGATATTTAGAAAAAATATTGTTTACAAAGATATTTTCCACCGTCGTTAATAAACGCTTGAATAGCAATAAGTGATATCTGGAACCCGTTGTATTCTTATCTCAACTGTCTTAACAGCTAGTCCGTTATAACCTCACATTCAGCATCGATAAAATCTTCAGTTTCAGTGGAATTCACACCGATATGATGAAGCAGGTCCTTGAGAGGCACATCATCTTTTTCTTCGAAAACCACTCGTCCAGTAGATAAACCAACCCTCCGGAAACAGTCGAAAACTTAGAGGACCGTTGAAACACTCCTCCAAGCTTTTTTCAAAACGCAGAGCATTCAGAACATTTATTGATGTGCACTGCTTTGATTCCAAAGCTTGGATTAAATGCAACCCTACTTTCTTTCTGTATTAGGTCTTAAAGCTTCGAATCGCACCTTGATCTATGGGTTGGAGATCTGACGTGGTGTTGGTAGGCAGGAACACCAGCTTGATGTTGCTAAGGTTTTCAACATGAGGATGAGCTGGACAGTTGTCTACCAGAAGAAGAATTTTTCTTCCTTTCACTCTCAGATCTCGATCCCACCGTCGAAGTTTTTCTTGAAAAATGGACGATGTCATTCAGGCTTTATTATTGAATTGATAATTAACCGGGAGTCGCTTGACATTTTTAAAACACCTCGGGTTCTTAAATTTCCCAGTTAGCAGCAGTTCTGTCTTCTCTGACCCTGGCATGTTGGCACATATCCACAGCGTTACTCAGTTTTTCGACATTTTAGCCCCAACACATTTTCTCCATTTAAACTTCAATGCTTTGTCCGGGGATAATTGATAGAATAGTCAGGCCTCATCACCGTTGAAAATATCGTCAGGTGAATAGCTGGTACAAATTCTTGGCCACTCCAAACTCAACCACTCTGACGTCATTTTTCAATCCACAGACTTCGCACCCATGCTAATCTTCCCAACTGTAATGTTATGCCTCTTCAGCCACCTATAATTCAATGCACTTAGGGAGGAGTAGGCTTACAATATTGTTCTCTACACATTCTTTCAAGCTTTTACAAGAAGGTTTGTTTTGAAATAAGTTACAATTTCATGTCACCAGTTCATTCTTTTCTTTGAAGTTTTATCTTTCAGGTTCACTATAAACGAAAATACGAAAATTTTAATGTACATTTCTGATGTTGCGGGTCGGGACCAATGATTTAAGTTCACTATAGCCAAATGTTCACTATAACAGAGTTCACGATATCCAGAGTTAACTACATACACTGACGGGAAAAAAATCCCAACACTACGAACAAATAGTTGTAGAGGAATGAAATGGCGGCAATACATTTGTATAGGTAACATATTTAATCGATTAAGGTTTCAAGATCACAGCTTAATGTAAGCGCGAGAAGAGCCATTTTAAATGTGAAATGCTGGTACATTAATAACCGGTGTAACCGCCAGAATGTTGAATGCATGCACGCAAACGTTCATGCATTGTGTCGTACAGGTGATGGATGTCAGTTTGTGGGATGGAGTTCCATGTCAGTTGCACTTGGTCGGTCAATACAGGGACGGTTAATGCTGGTTGGGGGTGACGCTGGAGTTGTCGTCCAATGATGTCCCATACGTGCTCGATTGGTGAAAGATCTGGTGATCTTCCAGGCCACCGTAACATATCGACACACTGTAGAGCATGTTGGGTTACAACAGCAGTATGCGGGCGAGCGTTATCCTGTTTGAAAACACCCTCTGGAATGCTGTTCATGAATGGCAGCACAACAGGTTGAATCACCAGACCGGCGTGCAACTGTGCCGTCAGGGTGCGTAGGATAACCACGAGAGTGCTCCTGCTGTCATAGGAAATTGCTCCCCAGACCATAACTCCAGGTGTAGGTCCAGTGTGTCTCGGCCGCAGACAGGTTGGTTGCAGGCGCTCACCTGGCCTCCTTCTAACCAAAACACGGCCATCACTGGCACCCAGGCAGAACCGGCTTTCATCAGAAAACACAACAGATCTCCACTCCGTTCTCCAATGAGCTCTAGCTTGACACCACTGACGTCGCAAACGGCAGTGGTTTGGAGTAAGTGGAATGCACGCTACAGGGCGTCTGGCTCGGAGCTGTCCTTCAAGTAACCGATTTGTAACAGTTCGTTGTATCACTGTGGTGGCAACTGTAGCTCGAATTGCTGCCGCAGACGCGGTATGATGCGCCACGGCCATACGCCGTACACGGCGGTCTTCCCTCTCAGTAGTGCCACGTGGCCGGCCGGAACCCGGTCTTCTTCAGACAGTACCTTCCCTTGACCACCGCTGCCAACAATCATGCACAGTGGCTACATTCCTACCAAGTCGTTTTGCAATATTGCAGAACGAAAATCCACCTTCTCGTAGCCCTATTACACGACCTCGTTCAAACTCCGTGAGCTGTCGATAATGGCTTCTTCGTCTTCTTAAAGGCATTCTTGACTAACATCAACACACTACGTTGAATCTCAACGATAACTAACGCTCACGAACGTTACAGCGCGTATTTACAGCAATCCTGCTTTGCATGTTCCGAGGGGCGTTACTAGCGCCACATATATGCGCCGAGCGCGAAATTTGCATAGACGTCATCTTACAGATGTACTCTCACCGCCTACCAACTGTCGTTTATCTAACACAACCCCTTCTTGGTGTTGGGATTTTTTTTTCCGTCAATGTATATATATATATATTAAATTTTAAAGCTCCAACAGTCTTATACATAAAATTGCGGAATTCGCTAAATCGAGGAAGCCTTTCGATTGAAACATTCAGTTTAAGGTAGTGTTCATAACAGGACACGTAAGCAGCAAAGTTTTATTTTTTCCAGTGAAATTTAAATTAGTATAGTACTTTTAATTACGAAATATAATATCAAAAATATTATAATACGTACACATTTACTTTGCATATTAAATACATAATTCGTAGACTTAAATATGTGGCATCAAAATTTAAGCCTACTTTCAAATTGCGAGAAAAATATGATAGTAGATTTTTTTCCAAGAAATAGCTTCTTAAATAATGATTTCAGTATCCTAACCTGCATGAAACAGAACATCAATTAGTACTAATTAACTTGTAAAAACAGAATACGCGGTGGTTACCTTTTAACATTGTAGAAAAGAAATGCTTTGGAAAAGATTGCTTATGTTTTTCTGAACGTTTAGCTTTATAAATTGCAGCTGCAATTTTATGAAGTGCATGAAAAACTTCATCATTGATACCGAAGTGCATCAAGTAGTTTTTAACACATTCTTTACCGTTAGCACCATCACTAAAGCAGCTAACTTTCGGTTCTGCTTCATCTTCATCATCAGAACCTGATGCATATAGACCGATCTGCTCATCCGAAAGATCATCAAGGGATTTTTTTATTGATTAAAGGGTTTTTTTTAATGTTTTATTGGACCTTGTGGTACAGAGACATGACAAACAGACAGACAGAGGCAGGATACAGATATTTCAGAGCACCAAGTACACATCAAACATGGTTTTACAGTATGCTAAGTGACCAAGATACACAGAGAACCAGTGTTAATCAGTAACACATTGACAGCCAGTGCTGAAATGTGTTACAGCCACTGAGAGCCAGTTCTGGTTTGTCGTCCTGGATGGATCCGGGTTCGAGTGTCTGATCAGGGACATAAGATTTTCTTATATACACTGCATTTGCCGCTGGAGATTTTTAAACCCAGGAACTTAAGCAGCGAAAAATAATTGTAAACCGCTTAGTGTAAACATAACAACTCAGATTACGTGCTTCCTGAAGGTTTAAAGACACGTCTGGTTTCTACAAATGAAATTAGTGAAGAGAAGTGTGCTAACTTCAGTACCTGCCTTCGCTTTTGTAGTGCACGGCAATAGATTATTGTACGCCTTTTCTTTTAACCATTATCACTTTATACTCAAGAGAAATTGTTGTAAACGCCGGAAAGCGCTCTGCAATATATGGCTTCCCGCAGAAAGCGCTCTGACGTTTGCGGCATCCTGCAACCTCAAAGAGTTCCATGCCAGTGGCTTTGTTTCGAAGGAAATGTTTTTTTTTTCAAGCAATTCATGTCGTCGACGTGAAAGATATATCTCACAAGCGAAACATTAAACTTTTATCTAATTATTGCTTTAACTAACACTTTCTGGGTTTATTTTTTTGTAGTTAATCTTCGTTCATCATGTTTCATATTTTGGATCAGATTAAAATTACTAGGGTTAGTACACAAATAAATAAATTTTAGTTTAGATATCCCAGCAATGTAATTAAAAGATTGCTTGGGGATGAATAGAATCCATCGCTTTTTAAAATTCAGGTACTCTTGACGAAAAAAAATAAGAAAAGGAATACGTTTCAAGCTTATTGTATGCCATGACTTCCATCCCCGATTATTATTTTCTTGTTTTGCTCATGCAAGCTCCATTAAAATTCATGGGGTAAATAATTCAGTTTATTTGTAATTCTGTTATAGAATACCTTTCCTCTTTTACATAATAGCGGCAGACAAAATTCCACTTTTTTATTATTCTATTCTTGCTCTAATCTAATTTGTAAGAAATCCGAAACCTTCATAATTTGATTTTTGCATTGATTGATAAGTGAACGTAGGCTTTTAAAGAGGAAAATTCTCTCTCTCATAATAGCTTTTAGCAAAGCGAGCTAAAAGCTGTTCGCTTCGTGCCTTTTTTTTATGTTGTTAGAATCAAATATTTAACAATCGCAAATGATTTTGTGGAAATTTTGAGCTACTGCGTCGGTAACATGAAAATGCTGTGCGTTTTCTAAAACCTCAGTCGGGTTTAAGCAGGCTGGCTTCACCGTATTCTCGATGAGGTGTTCTTGAATTTCTTTTCAAGATTAAATATTAAAGCCTAGTTGTAAGACACATTGCTCCATAATTTATATAGTTCTTTGTAATTGTAGAATATCCGATTTCTGTTTAGAAATACGCGCTGATGTATTTTCCATAATCCAAACGATGGTATTGGGTTGATGCATAAGTTCATGCCGTTTTTTTTCAGCTCACTACAGAAATGTATTACATCAGAAGGGAAAACGGAATCAATCATCTATGTATTACCTCTCTCCCCCCCCCCCACACACCCTGTTACGATGGTGTCCCAACGTCTGGATAGGTCTGTAATGCGATTCTTGAAAAAACGCGCCGGTTTTGCTGCGCAGAAATCATCAAAGAAATTGTGGAGATCGACATCCTTGTTGAACGTTATGCCACGAAGTGCATTCGACAGAGATTGGAATAGGTGATAGTATGAAGGGGCGAAATCTGGGGACTAGGCCGCATGTGGAAAGATCTCCCATCTCATGTCCTGAATGGCCGTTTTGGTCACGTGTGCACTGTGAGAGCGTGCGTTATCATGTTGGAGAAAGACACCATGTCGCCGATGTGGCCGTTTCTGCTGAATGGCTCCCTTCACACGGCGGAGTTGCTCACAATAGACTGCAGCGTTGATGGTCCGCTTCCTCAGCAACATTTCCCAGTGAATAATACCTTCAATGTCCCACCAGACACACAACATGATCTTCGCAGGATAAAGGACAAGTTTTGGACGTGGTGTGAGCGTCTTGTTTGGGCTTAACCATTCCCTCCGATGCCCGAAATTCACGTACAGGCACCACTTTTCATCTCCATTAACAATACGTGACAGAAAAGGTTTGTGTTTCTGAGAACATTCGCGATAACGGGCGTGCAAGAAATCACATATGGCAACAGGCTCACTCTTGTTGCCCTCGGTGAGAATGTGAGGCACCCAAGACCCTAATTTCTGGAACTTTTCCATACGTTTCAAGTGTCGCACTACGGTGGCCTGATCACAGACCATCTCAGTGGCCAATTCGGGTGTGGTTTGACGCGGATCCAAGTAATTAGATGGTTCAAACGACTCTCGTGAAAGTGAGATGGGCGACCTGAGCGTGGAGAGTCGTTGAGGTCAAAAGTGCCACTTCGGAACCGCTCAAGCCATTTGCGGGCTGTCCTCGGAGCAATAGCATCTCCCCATACACAGAACAAATTTGTCGAGTAGCCTTGGGGGCTGTGGATCCCTTGTTAAACTCGTAGAGGAGCGGATGTCGGAAATGTTCATTCCTCTCTACTTGACACTCCATATTTTCCGGATCTGAAAACCAAAAAACCACTAGCCACAATCACACAACGCAATATTATTTGGATACACGATATTACTGGCTACATTTTGATATACAACTGGCCATCTGCACCGTCACTACTGACCTGGGAAACACTCGTGAAACAAGTTAGTAAAATCATGCAATGCATTGATTATGATACGCTTTCTAACATACCAGAAATTATTACTCAAGTTGTGAGGATAATGGCTGTGGAATAAATCCAGCTCCTGTGTCCTGACCTTTGACCCCATTTTGGTGATATTCAACAGAACAGGTTCAGTATACGGCAAGAATAACATACTAAAGTTGTGTTGCAATAGAAGCAGTTTTACGCAAGTAATGAGAATAATGGCAGTGGAATAAATCTTGCTTTTGTGCAATGACCTTTGACCCCATTTTGTTGATATTCAACAGAACCGGTTCACTATACCTCCGGAACAACATGATAACATTTTGTCGCAATCGAAACATTTTTAGCTAAGTTATGATGCACAAGGGCAATGGAATGGTTCCCACTCTAGTGTCCTGACCTTTGACCCCATTTCGCCCATTTTCAATACGGTTCGTCCCCAGTGGCTCCCTACCACATACTAAAATTTCATCGAAATCGAACCATTTTTACGCAAGTTATGACGCATAAGGGCAATGGAACAAATCCCGCTCTTATGTCCTGCCTGACCTTTGACCCCATTTCGCCAATTTTCGATAGGGTTTGTGCCCAAGTGGTTCCCTACCACATTCTAAAATTTCATCGAAATCGACGATATTTACGCATGTTATGACGCATAAAGGCAATGGAATGGATCCCGCTTTATGCCCTGACCTTTGACCCCATTTCGCCCATTTTCAACAGGGTTCGTCCCCAACTGGTTCCTTACCAAATACTAATATTTAAAGAAATCGAACCATATTTACGCACGTTATGACGCATAAGAGCAATGGAATGGATCCCGCTCCTATGTCCTGACCTTTGACCCTGTTTCGGCCATTTTCAATAGGGTTCTTCCCAGTGGTCCCCTACCACATACTAAAATTTCGTCGAAATCGAACCATTTTCACGTGAGTTATCGTGCGGACGGACAGACCGACGGACAGACCGACGGACAGACGGACGGACAAAGCTGGAGCATATACGCTTCTTCAACCTACGGTTGGAAAGCGTAAATAAAACGGCATGAATTTCTTAGCATCAAACGAATTTTTATAATATTTTGCAGTTTTGATTGATCACTTACGCAAAAATGTTAAAGATTAAATGTGCGTTTGTTTCACAGGAAGAGCCGGTCTTGATTAAAGACGAACCTAACCTTAGAAGGAGAGGATATATGTTATTTTTCGAGACTGAAAAATATATATTTAACTAACTAGAATGTCACACTGTATGGCGTTCTATACCGGCAATGATATTCTCTATAAATTAAACACGACGCTTTGGATTGCTATAAGCGAAATGCATTATACGTAGTGCGATCTAAAAGTTCCGAGACTAGGTAGGTAGCGCGCCAACAGATGGCAGCACGCGGATGAGCGAGCAGCGGTCGAGGGCAGTGACGTTCATGAGTCACTGTGCCGAGTGGCGTCGTTCTGTGAACATCGGGAGCTGTGCTACACTATATTTGTGACTACGTGCAGAACACAGCTGCGATTTCGGTGTTAACTGAGCAGCAAGGAAGATCAAATTATGCGTCAAACTCGGCAAATCGGGAATGGAGACGCGTGAAATGTCGCGGCAGGTTTATAGCAATGAAGCAATGAGTCGTGCGAGGTGTTTTGAGAGTCACTCGCGCTTCAAAAGCGGCAGAATAGCACTGTAAGACGACGAGAGGTCAGGGCGACCGTCCACGAGCGAAACCTCGGAAATGTGGACAAACTTAGGGAACTGGTGCATCAGGATCGTCGGTGAACCATTCAAGACGTTGCTACCATCGTTAATGTGCCACACGGAACAGTGCTAGAAGTTCTGACTTTGGTTTTGAACATGCACTGCATTGCTGCAAAGTTTGTGCCAAAGATTCTGAACCCCGAACAGAAGGCTGTCCGTGTCGAACTCTGTCAAGAACTTCGTCAGCAGGTTGTGAATGAACCAACGTTCCTGTCGCGGGTCATCACTGGGGACGAGACTAGGGTCTACGATTACGTCCCGGAGACCAAACAACCGTCGACGCGGTGGAAGTACCCGGCATCACGACCGAAGAAGGCCCGACAGGTCCGGAGCGCAACGAAAGCATGCTCATTGTGTTCTTCGACATTCGTGGGTTTGTCCACCGTGAATTCATCCACCAGGGCCAGTTCGTCACCGAATTTTTTTACTACAATGTTCTGCGTCGTCTTAAGGAGGACTTTCGCCGCACAGGCAATTTCCTGCTCCATCACGACAAAGCAGCAGCTTATAGAGCGTTAGCAACACGCCAGTTGTGCAGCTGCAACAGCATGACTACCCATCCGCACCCACCTTACTCGCCAGATTTGGGTTCCTGCGACTTCGTTCTATTCCCGAAGATGAAGCTGAACGGTCGACGTTTTGAAACCGTAGACGAGATCCAGCGCAAATCGCGGACCACGATTTGCGAACAAGACTTTTAGGGAGCGTTTCAACAGTGGCGAAAACGCTGGCAGCTGTGTATCGCTGCCCAAGGAGACTACTTTGAGAAAGATCATAGCCAGACTTTAAGTAACGTAAGTATTTTGTTGTATATTGGCCTAGTCTCGGAACTTTTTGATCGGACCTCGTATGCACTCAAAATGGATCTTGCCTAATATTGAGGTGTCCGGAGAAAACTAGAGTTTTTGATACAGATGTTTCATTAGCCCAGAACTTCGGAAGAATCCAAGATACATTACTAAGTACATCCCGCCACACGGGTGGCGCAGTGGTCTAAGCGCTGGCTTATGGCCATTCGTCCGTGAAAGGTCTGGGTTCAAATCCCGGTGAGGTATGGATGTTTGTGTTAGTCTTACGGCACTGGCTTTCTACCTTCCTTCGAACCAGTGGTCCTAATTGGGGACGGCAGACTGCTTACATCCCATGGAGATGCTTATGAAGGTCGTTAAACCTTCAATTAAAAATCGGAACCACTGTATGTTCATATCTTTGGCCGCCGCGGTGGCGCAGTGGTCTAAGCGATATCTTCTGATCATTCACCCAGGGAGAAGTCTGGGTTCGAATCCCGATAAGGCACGGATATTTGTGTATCACCTTCGGCACTGGCTCTCTGTATGTTACTTGATCACCACTGGCTCTCTCGGTGTAACTTGATCATTTGGCATAAGGCATATACACTGAAGTGCCAGAAAAACTGGTCCACCAGTCTAATACTTGGTAGGTCCCCTACGGGAGCGCAAGACTAAAGAAATACGAGGGGACATGGACTTCACTAGCTTCTGGAAATATGCTGTAGGCAAAGCGCACCATATTTCCTGCAGAGCGTTCCACAATTCGGGTGTATTCCGAGGTCTGGGATTCCAGTGTTCGATAGCGCATTGCATGGCATCCCAAATGTGTTCTATCACGTTCAGATCTGGGGAGTTGGGTGAGATGACAACTACCCAAACTCATATGAATGCTCCTCTAACCATAATGTGACGTCTTGACATTTGTGTGGAACTGCAGTGTCCTGTCGGAGCAGGCCCAACCCATTAGCATGAACGGGTGTACCTCGTCAGAAAGGATGCGCACATAGCGTTGGCCGATCACAGACTTTTATAGACGTACCATGGGTCCCAATTAAGCCCAGTTAAACTCACCCCATACCATTGCGGACCCTTCACCAGCCGGTACAGTTCCCTGTTGACAGGCGGGATCCATGGCTTCATGGGGTTTGCGCCACACACGAATCCTTCCGTCTGCCCGATACAGTTGGACACGCTACTCGTCAGACCAGGCTACTTGTTTCCAGTCATCAAGTGTCCAGTGGCGGTGTTACCGTTTCCAATCGAGGCGCATAGCTCTGTGTCGTGCACCCGTCAAGGGGACTCGAGTTGGATGTCGGTTCCCAAAGCCTATATCGTGCAGGGTACGTTGCACAGTCCGGACGCTGATGCTTGTTGAGGCTCCAGCATTGAATTCCGATGATACCTGCGAGAGTGTTGCACGCCTATCGCGTGAAACGATTCTTGACAGCCGACGATGGTCACGTTCACCCAATGTCTTTTTACGGCCACTGGTATCGTAGGTTGGAGGTTTTGCCGGACCTCTTGTAGTCACGGTACACCCTTGCAATGGTCGTCCGTGAAAATCCGAACTTCGTTTCTACCTCCGAAATACTATGGCCCATCTCACGAGCGCCAACTATGACACCGCGTTAAAAATCGCATAAATCGTTATTACTTGTCATTCTCATGCCGAAAACAGCTCTGGCAGCTGGCAAGGATGTCTGTTGCTTTATATACGCACTGGCGGAGCAACCAAGTACGCGCATATGTGACGTTGCTATGTATTTTGCATAAGCTCGTCTGTACCAGTTTTTCTGGCACTTCAGTGTACATTGTTGATGTAAACTGAATGTACTGTCTATTTGTGCCGGTGCATACTGTACAACTATTTCAGTTTATCCTGTCACTATATCTGTACCACCAGATCACATAAATAGCCTTCAGCCAAAAAAACAGTTACATGCTGTTCTGTTCAGTAGATTGAACCCATCTGTTTTTCATTTGTCCAATTCCTGCGAGGTACCAAGCTTTCGGTTTAGATTTACTTCTTTAGGCTTTGGTCTCCATGTTGTCATTCAACACGGAGAGCAAAGTGGATGACATTTTTGTTGTATGGCAATGCGGTGAGCAAAGCCTAAAGAAGTTCTACGAGGAAATAAAGTCATTTCACCAGTTCATCGATTTTTACATATGAGAAGGAAAACAACGGAACGTTGTACTTCCTAGACGTTCTTCTTTCCAGCAAAGGAGATGACGAACTACACACGGAAATTTTGTAAAACCGTCAGAGGTTCCTAACGTCATCCTCCCAAATCCTTCTGCACCGATATCGTATAAAACAGCTGTTTTCAGATCATGGTTCAGAACAGCGTTTGTTAATTCTTTGACCATAGAAGTCAGAGACAAAGAAATAACAAACATCGTCAACAAGGTACGTTTATCTGGGTTTTCTAGCAAAACACTAGATTCAATATTGCGGCGGATTCAAATGTCTAAACCGAGTACTCCTAATACCACAAGCAACAAGAGTTTAATATATTTTGGGTCCATAACATATTACCCTCAAGTTATCTTTCAAGTTCAAACACATCGTTAAAAATATTGAGTAAATGTGGCTGTTAAATCTCCTGCGTCTATATACTACACTCTATCTACAAACAAACCGCCAGTAAATAACGAAAGCTCAGCGGGAGGCTACGACATACCCCCTAATCCAATCAGACTGCAGCACTAAATGATACTTTGGGTTAACTAAAAGATAACTCAAGATAAGGACCAAGGAGCATAAAAGAGACGTCAAGGACATGAAAACGACAACCGCTTTGTGCAGGGAAGTAATCCAAATTGGAGGAACTCCACTTTGGAGCATGATGAAAAGAAAAGCACCTTATACAAGCTGCATTGGCACAGCCACGTGTGAAAGTCTCAAAATCATGACCCACCCACACCCATGCAACGAAAACGTTTCCTTTGAGATATCAGATGCCTGGAGGAATCTCCTGAAAAGCATCAATGAAACAACAGATGATTCCTTTCCATGCCGCATGATCACGTTTAAAACACGGACTCCACACGTGAATATGTCTAAACACGGACCTCAACGTGAAATGGAACTGTTTGGTCCCTATAATATCAAAATGTTTGAATTGTAATAACTTTGTACACTGGCGTGCAAAAATTAAGGACGAGACGGCTTTTCAAATGTAACGTCGTGCAGAAGTGCTCCACATCGACTCAAATCATACCATGAGATCCCCAAGATGTAAAAATATAGAACAAGTGAGCAATACCAACCAAATAAGGAATCCAAAGGATACAAAGGCACTATATTGAAAAGGTAGCTTCGAGCACAACTGGTCAGAAGACAGAAACGTCCATGTGACAGGCGGCTGCCAAGAACAAACCAGTCTTCCGTAGGGGATATGATCACCCCTGACTGAGTTGCAGGATTTACAACGTCTGTCCATGTTGAGGACGGGGTTGTCAAGAAGCTGTTGAGGCATCGCAGCCCATTCCTCTTGTAGCGCCAATCGTACCTGCGAAATCGTTGCTGGCGGCTGGTGACGTGCTGCCAAGCGTCTCCCGAAAAGGTCCCACACGTGTTCGATTGGATTTAGGTCCGGGGACCTTGCGGCCCAATCCATGCGTTGAATATCTTCACTCTACAACAGCTCTGCGAAAGCCACTGTACGATGAGGTATAGCATTGTTATCCATGAAGAGGAACTCAGGACCCACAGCACCTCTACACAGACGCACGTGAGGCACGAAAACCTCGGTACAATAGCGGACACCAGTGACTGAACCTCCTTGGAAGATGTGAAGGTCAGTAAGGCTACCAAGCATGATACCACCCCAAACGAGAACTCCGCCACCTCCAAACCGGTCCCTTTCGATGATGTTGGAGGTGTGATTGCGTGTTACCTGCTCTCTCCAGATGTGTATACGTCCAGAATCGCTCGTCAGACTAAATCAGCTCTCATCCGTAAAGAGAATTCGACCACATTGCCGATGTGTCCAGTTCTTGACTTCCTGGCACCACAGAAACCGCCGACTCCGATGAGCGGGCGTTAATGGCACACACCTTACTGATTATCGTGCAAATAGACCTCTTTTGTGCAGACGCCTGGCCACGGTAAAACGCGATAACGGACGTCCAGTTGTCTGTTGCATGTGCTTTGAGGTTTCTCCCGCTGTCTGCGTCTGTCTCTTCTCACCTGTAGGACAATATACCGGTCGTCTGCCACCATGGATGTTCGTGGACGACCACTGTTAAACTCTCGGACAGCTGTTAATGCCGTTTGAAATGCTCTCCAAGCTCGTGAAACGATGCTGTGAGCGTCTCCGAACTCCTCGGCCCCACTAGTCACACTTCGAACTTGTTCCAACTTCCCAATGACGCGACCTCGGGTAAAGTCATCCAGATGTCATCTACTGGATTACCTGTTGGCCATATCACGCGGTGGCAGCAACTCGATGTCGTTCAAACCAATGTACACCGTGCAATAGCTTTCACCGAACTGCTGAGGGTACACCGCCCGTGTGCTTTATACTCTTCTGACACTCCTCTCCCCCTCCTACGTCATGCTGCATATATGCGCATGCCCTACCGTACCGGACACTAGTCTATCTCCTGAGTGTTCTTTTGGTCCATTCTGCCCGCTCGTTCCGCTGTTATGCTAGCTTCTCCTCTTTGACCTTAATGTTTGTACACCAGTGTAATTTGCTATCTCTAAGAAGGGTTTTAAAGCTTAGCCCAGACGAAGCCTCCCGGTGGAGCGCGAAAGTTTTGCTTAAATTGTGTATTAGTTTGAAGCCATTAAAGGGGAGTTTTTTAGTTTAAAAACAATACTGTTACAGATTGGCAACAAATATAACTCAATTCCAGTTGGATATGCTTCACGGGTGAAAGAAACCTATGGTACCTTGAAAAAGTTATTACATCTGCTTAAGTACAATGATTTTCCATTGGAAAATTTGTCGTGACTTGAAAAGAACTTCTCTTTTACTAGGAATGCAACTGCGATATACTAAATATTCATGTTTTCTTGCGAATGTGACAGTCGCATTAAAGAGAAAATACTACCATGTTAGAAAGTGGCTTTCACGGCAGACTGTGAAGCCGGTGCTAAGAATGGAGAGAACGAACCTCTTGCATCAGCAGCGGACATACTTCTCCAACCACTGCACATCAAACTCGGAATGATAACATTTTTTGTTAAAGTTTCGGATTGGGACAGTGAGGCATTTAGGTTAATCGAGATTTCTTCCCTTCCATATCGGATGCTAAAATACACTGCCGGAAAGTGAAAAAAGAACACCAAGAAGAAATTGGCTGATGATCATGAAATTTACATATGTTAATGCGGTCGAGTTTAGGTAGGTGTGATGCTAATTTGGGGACCAACCGGTGAGTGCTTGCGCCACAGCGCGGCATAATATGCAAATTATCGTCGGTGGTATTTAAGGAGTACAGCAAAGTGAATGTAATCAGTCGTCGGCGTACGGACACGTGCGAAGACCCTGAAGAAGCTGCAATGCCTGGACATGGAAGACGTGTACGATTTCAGCAGTTATCGGACTTTGAGCGAGGTCGTCTAGTCGGACTCCGCGAGGCCGGGTGGTCGTATCGTCGTATTGCGGAGCGAATTGGACGGGAAGTATCGGTGGTGGTACGATGGTGGCGTAGACGGTCCGAGGAACATTCCCACATGAGAAGACGTGGAACCGGGAGTCACAGACGGACTGATGAGCGGATCGATCTACGCATAAGAAGAGCGGCGTTGTCAAGCAGAACATCCACTGTGACGCAAATCCGAGCTACCGTTGCACCTGAGGTGACTGTGCGAACAATCCGCAGCCGTCTACTGTATGCAGGACTGCGTGCACGTGTGCCTCTGGCATGTGTACCTTTGACTCCAGCCCACCGTCAGGAACGGCTGCAGTGGTGTCGCCAACGTCTGCACTGGAGAACGCAATGGCGATCTGTTGTGTTCGGCGATGAAAGCAGATTCTGCTTAGGAGCCTCCGATGGCCGTATGCGTGTTCGCAGACGCACAGGGGAGCGTCTCCACCCTTCTTGCATCCGCCAGCTACACACAGGGCCTACACCTGGTCTCCTGGTGTGAGGAGCGATCAGCTATCACTCCCGTGCACAACTAGTGTTTGTACCGGGTACTTTAAACAGCAACTCCTACATCAACAACATCATTCAGCCCGTTGTTGTGCCTTTGTAAGGTCAGTCCATCGTGGTGTTTTCCAGCAAGATAACGCACGCACACACACGGCACGTGCAACGCAACATGCACTTCAGCGTGTGAGACAACTTCCATGGCCTGCACGTTCACCGGATTTGTCCCCCATTGAGCACGTGTGGGATTTTATGGGACAACGACTTATCCGGTCTTCACGGCCAGCCACGACCATCCCCGATTTGCGCGTCCAGGTTGAAGATGCTTGGATCTCAATACCCCAAACTTACATCCAACATCTGTACGACAGACTCCATGCCAGAATTGCACAGTGTGACGCAGTTCATGGCGGTTCAACCTCGTACTAACTATGTTGCATGGAAATTACTTTTTTCAGTTTACCAGCAAATACAGCTGTATTTTGCCATAATGTTTTGATCACGTTATCCTCTGTATTCCGTTATTATGCTGTATTAATTTCGTTGGTATCAGACGTCTCCTTCTTGGTGCTCTTTTTTCACTTTCCGCTAGTGTAAAAGAGGGAGTATTTATTGGTCCTGACATTCGGAAGCAAAATGACCGGGTTTTTTTTTCTTTTGATTGGAGGTTTAACGACCACCATAGCAACTCATTGGGCTATAAGCAGTCGCCCGTCCCTAATTTAGCGCCACTGATTTCAGGGAAGGGAGAGAGCCATTGCCGTAAAACAAACACATCAACCATGCTTCACCGGGATTCGAACCCTACCCCATCTCGGAGGAATGTCAGAAACCATCTCTTAGACCACTGTGCCACCGGAGCGGAATGACCATTTTGAAACTGTTCTTTAGAAACAAGAAAACAACAACATCCTTGAAACTACATGGCTGGCATTCAAGGATGTTGTGCCAAAATTTTCTTGGAAATACGAAAGCTGCAAACTATAAGAGCATAGCTCAAAAGCTGGCGAACATTTTTCAAAAGTTGGGTGTCACATGGTTTTTACAACTGCATTTCGTTCATTCTCACCTATACCTTTTCTCCGATAATATGGAAGAAGTTAGAGACGATCATAGTGAGCGATTTCACCAGCAGATATCTGTCATGGAGAACCGTTAGCATGCACAGTGGGATGAAGCGATGCTTGCTGACTACTGTTGGTCGATCAAGAGAGTTCCCCCTGAACAACAGTAAAACAGAAAAGCATGTAATGCAAAAACTTCTCAAATACTCTGCTGGCCACCCAAAATGCAACACCAATGAGGAAGCATCCGATTGGCCTGAAATTCGATTCATGCGTCGCGTGCGAGAGGATATGCAAACGATTAGCATTGCAGGGCATATGCAAATCATGTGCGCCCGGCACGCCACCGAGAAGCACTATAAGAAAGGTGCACAGAAGGCGGGATGTAAGTAGTTGAAGTGTGTTGTGCTACCGGACCTGTGCGTGGGAAGCATCCTGATGCCTCGTCGCAGAATACGGCAGTCATTCCAGCATGTTTCGGATTCGACAGAGGACGAATAGTGGCTTATCGCGATAGCGGTTTATCGTACCGAGACATTGGCGCCCGTGTGGGAGGACATCCAGCCACAGTGAGGCGAGTATGGATTCAGTGGGTGCAGGAGGGACGGACGGACCGACATGAACGAGTGCCGTAGCCGCGGCACACCAATGAACGAGAGTACCGGCATGTTCTGCGGCGGGCATTGACGGCGCGCACCGCCACATCACGAACGTTAGCGCAGGAATGAGGGTGTGTTGCGCAACAACCTCTGTCAGCACGTACCGCTCGACGTCGTCCGCAGGAGCGGGGACTTGTAGCACGGCGCCTATTGCATTGATTACCATTGACGTTACACCGCCGGCGAATGCGACAGCAGTGGACCGTTGAACGCCGCACCTAGACTTCGGAATGGCGAATAGTGGCTCATCGCGATAGCGGTTCATCGTACCGAGACATCGGCGCCCGTGTGGGACGACATCCAGCCACAGTGACGTGAGTATGGATTTGGTGGGTGCAGGAGGGACGGACGGACCGACGTGAGCGATTGCCGCTGACTCGGCATACCACTAAACGAGAGGACCGGCATGTTGTGCGGCGGGCATTGACGGCTCGCACCGCCACATCATGAACGTTAGCGCAGGAATTCGGATGTGTTGTGCAACAACCTGTGTCAGCACGCACCGTTCGACGTCGTCTGCAGGAGCGGGGATTTGTCTCACCGCGCCCATTGCTCCGATTACCATTGACGTTACACCACCGGCGAGTGAGGTGGCAGTGGGCTGATGAACGCCGTACCAGGAATACGGAATGGCACGACATTGTCATCTCCGACGAATCCCGCTTCTGTCTGCAACACCACGACGGACGGTAAGCAGCACCCGCAGCTACGCATGATGAACTGTGGCAACGTTCATGTGGCAACGTTCATCAGATATCTCAGCGAACTATGCCATTGTCTAAGAAGACTTGTACGGATAAACAGGACTTCCCGTATGCAGCAATTGACCGAAGCCTTCAATGAAGGCTGTTCCCGACCCATATCTCAACGCACTATGCCATTGTCTAAGAAGGCTTGTGCGGAAAAACGGTACTTCCCGTATGCAGCCATTGACCGAAGCATTCAATGAAGGCTGTTCCCTACCCGTACCTCAACAAACTGTTCCAATGTCTAAGAAGACTTGCACGGATAAACAGGACTTCCTGTGTTCAGCAATTGACCGAAGCCTTCAATGAAGGCTGTTCCCGACCCATATCTCAGCGCACTATTCCATTGTCTAAGAAGGCTTGTGCGGAAAAACGGTACTTCCCGTATGCAGCCATTGACCGAAGCATTCAATGAAGGCTGTTCCCTACCCGTACCTCAACAAACTGTTCCAATGTCTAAGAAGACTTGTACGGAGAAACATGACTCCCTGTGTTCAGCAACTGGCCTAAGCATTCAATGAAGGCTGTTCCCGACCCGTACCTCAGCGAACTATGCACAGTCAATTTAGGAGCATCGGCAACGGTAGTCGCGTGGTATATGGAAACCATTGATTTCTACGAAGATGCTGAAGGTTCGCTACAGTTGTGTCAACAACATCGTTACTGGACACTGGAAAACTGGGAGAAAGTCATGTGGTCCCACGAGTCACGGTCCACCTTGTTCTGTACCAACGGTAGCCTGAGAGTTTGGTGGGAGTCCGACGAAGCCTTGGACCCAGTTTGCTTTGTAAACATAACTTAAGTTGTTTCCGGAGATGTCATAGTGTGGGGCATGTTCTGTTGCTATGGAATGGGTTCCCTGATATTGCTGGAATATTGGGTGTCCTACAAGGAGTAACCAAACATTGTCGCCGATTAAGTCCATTTTGCAATGTTTACTTTTCATACAGCCGGTGATGGCTGTTTCATGGACGACAGTGCCCACACAGCACAGAATATTTCGAATATGTTACAGATGCGCAGCACTGAAACATTGAGACTTTTCAGATACGTTGCACAATGTAACAGTAATGCTTCAGAAACCTTACGGTTACGTCATAATGTCCTCAAACGTTACATAACTTTGAAACATAACCGACACGTTACAGTGAAAGGTCTTTGTAACTTCATCATACCAACATCAAACAGAAGTCATTGTTCTTTCCACTTTTATAAATGAGTCACGGAAAAATTCTCATTGGCCGCCACCGGGAATCGAACCCAGGGTCTTTCAGTTACGCGCCGGATATGCTTCCACTGCACCACAGCGGCCTCGAATTCCTCCAGCCTCCTCACATACGACTAACTGCCAAGACATTTGGCAGGTTGTTTCTTGGAGCCCTCACAATGCTGGGGATTCACCAAAGATGGTAGGCAGCAACTGAACAAAGTGAGTTACTGCTTACCATCTTTGAGATCCATGTCCGCCGCGTAACTGGAAGACCCTGGGTTCGATTCCCGGTGGCGGCCAATGAGATATATTTATAAAAGTGGAAAGTGCGATGACTTCTCTTTGATGTTCCTAGTTCACGTCAAATGTCTGTATCAACATACCAACTTCATGTTTTTCTTATGCATTTGAAAGATATTTGTAACTTCGCTACATTACTATTACGTATTTGAAAGATATTTGTCGCATCATCATATTACTATTACGTATTTACTACGTATAACGAAGTAAATTTCTCCGTCATTTTATCCGCGCCAGGATTCGAACCCGGGTCCACTCATTCCGGAATAAGTTGCTCTACCAATTGAGCTACGCGGACATTGATTCTAATTGCTATCTGCCTTTATGTCGTGTACGTCCTTCTGGCAGGTACGTCACATCTCCTGGTACGTTACATCATCTCCCCCTTATTTTTTTTTTTTTTTCGAAGTGCTGCTCTTATTTTTCCTATCTCGCGGTGTGGAAATAACATCACACCATTGCGAGATTGTGAACGGTCGGGTCATCCGGATAGTTCGGGCGCCATTATAACGAAGTAAATTTCTCCGTCATTTTTATCCGCGCCAGGATTCGAACCCGGGTCCCCTCATTCCGGAATAAGTTGCTCTACCAATTAAGCTACGCGGACATTTTATTCTGATTCCTATCTGCCTTTATGTCGTGTACGTCCTTCTGGCAGGTACGTCACATCTCCTGGTACGTTACATACGTTGAACATTATAGTTTTATTAAACTTTGTAAGATCACAATAAAAAATATTACACTCGACAGCTGTTTCAAAAGCAACAACAGTCGTATTACGAGTTGTTTACATTTTCACAGGTTCAACGCAGTCCGCTGTCCGTTGGAAACAGTGGTGGCTTTTATATATTGATAGCAAAAGATATAAAAGTCGGTCCCAACTGAGGGTGTCGAATCTCTATTATACAGTCCATGTGGAATAGACTATATTGCAGCAAAAAAAAGAAAGAAAATCAAATTCCTCATTTCTCTAAATACTTACCAATATTAAATTTCTCAGCTTCAAGTAAAAAAAACATGTTGGTATAGTATACTAATACAACAACACATCCATCTACTTATATTTTATTAAATGTTTTTTATAATTTATATTCAAAATAAATATTTACTTTAAGATGATACTGAATCATAAAAAACTATAGATGAAATATTAAATCAACTAATTAGCTAACGACAGTATCACCAAAGAATATCCCAGTAGCACGTGGAAATACGACTATGAGAATGCTTCGGTGAAATGGCATAAATGCGCATGCGCATCCACGCCGTTGCCAAACCAAAAATCTTAAATATCGCCGAAATGTAACATCAAGGTAGCAATTATGTACAATGGAAACTATAAAACAAACAGTTGTATCGCTGAATACTGTTTTTAACGTAACGTAATGTACAAAGAGTTGTATTCCAAAATAGATGTTGCTGAAATGTAATTGTAAGATATCTCTGAAAGTGTAACGAAAATGAGAGATTGTAACATTATTGATACATATCTAAAACGTTTTGTGCTGTATGGTGTATGGGGAATGGTCATACTGTACATCTCACAAGATGTGTTCAGCAGTAGTTCAAGAGCAGGACAACTCCTTCCATCATCTTCCCTGGCCACCGAAAGCACGGGCCTGAACTCCATTGAGGATCTATGAGACATTTTAGGAAAACAGATCAGAGAGCAAAGTCCTCTTCCGTCAAGTCATAGCCAATTAGAGGCCTGTCTTGTGGAATCTATGCGAAACCGTATACGGGCTGTAATTCGGACTGAAGGAAGTCCAACCACGTTCTGGAATGAAAGTTTCTAATTACGTGGCCCGTATGTGTATTATCAAGTAGATTTACATAATGAGCATAATATTCTCTAAAGATCTAAACATAGAGGTCTCCATACAGGTTACGTTATTCTCATGGTATATGCTATCAGCTGCAAGAAATGACTTTTGGAATCGAGCTGTTAGACTCCGAGATATTCGGTTGCAGTTGAACTAACGAGTAGAGAGACAAATAATGATGACTGGCTCGAAGCCGACTTAAGGGTCTGGTGAAATCTTTGCTACCGCAGCGCACAGATGGAAACATTCGTACTGAAAGCGTATACCTATTTTCAGACAAGAAGAAAAATGATGCCAGAAATGATACAATGTACATAGTATCAAATTTGTGAATACGACAATATATTTCTAATAAAAGGTACACAGTGTGGCAAAGTATTTTCAAGACTGGGTCGGTAAATTGAAATAGAAACAAGAAATTATAATTTGCTTTGGTTTGTTATTCAAAATAAGTCCCTCCGGCTTCAATACACTTGTTACAGCGATTTAATAATGATACGAATGCATGTTCAAGTTCACTTTGCGGAATTGCCTCCAAAGCACCCGTCGAAGCCGTTTGTATGGTCAAAATATCATCAAAATAACACTCTTTTAGCGTCATTTTAAGTTTTGGGAATAAAAAAAATCGCAGGGTGCTAAATCAGGCGAATACGGTGGATGATTCAACACATAAACGTTATTTTTCGTCAAAAATCTACGAACAAAAAGTGAGGTGTGACTGCGTGCATTATCGTGTAACAAACACCAACTGTTTTCATCTCGATATTCTGGACGAATACGACGAATTCTACACATCAAACGTCTCAAAACATTTAAATAAAACTCACCAGTAATTGTTTGTCTACTTGGAACAAATTCTTTGTGGATAATACCCTTACTATCGAAGAATGTAATGAGCATTGTTTTGATTTTCCATGGAACTTTTCTTGTTTTTTTGGCTTGTGGTGAGTTTTTTGACTTCCATTTCGCACTTTGTGGCTTTGTTTTAGGATCATATTGAAAACACTATGTTTCATCACCTGTAACACTCGATTTTATGAAGTTTGGATCATTTTCAGCGGCTGAAATTATGTCTCTGCAATGTGCACTTCTCTATGATTTTTGTTCATTGGTTAACGTGTGTATAACAAATTTAGCACAGGCTTTTGTTTTGCCCAAATCTTCATGCAGGATGGTTTGAATCGTTTCTTTGTTGATGTTTAAAGACTCTTTCATCATTATTAATGACACACATCGATTGTTTTCCACGAAATCACGCACTTTTTTAATAATCTCCTGTGTCCTCTATGAACTTAGTCTTTCTGTACGCTTATTATCTCCTAGCGTATCTCTTCCGTCCAGAAAACGTTTGTGCCACAGGAAAACATTTAATCTACTTAAACAAAACTCACCGTAAACTTGTTTCGTCATTTGGAACGTTTCCGAGGCACTTTTACCAAGTTTTGCGTTAAATTTAATAACAGCCCTTTGTTCCATCTTAATAATTCTACATGAAAAAAAATTTACTTCTCTAATGAACGGCCGTTTCGTTTGAGTTACTTTAACAACTGCGTAGTATTTTTGGCAGAAAGCAAGCAGATGGTCACGGTTTATAACGCGTTCGCTATTACACTGGTGGCGCCACCGTAGGCTGAAATCTAGCGCCAGTCTTAAAAACTCTTTGACGCACTGTGTATATTATTGTTTTTGCAAGTACAATATCAAAAACCCATACAGCACAGCTCTGACCACACATCACGTTTCTTATTTTAAAAAGAGAAAAGTTGCTGATTTTTATCATTCCAAACTTTGACTGCTACATTCGTAGCTAGGCGAAATTTTCTCTTAAGAATTAAATGTTCATATAATACTTTATCTCGAAACGTTCCGCTTAAGAACGCCGTCTTTGTGTTAAAGGAATTACTTTAAGTGATCGTTTCTTTATAGAAGGCACAATTTAAAATCCTTTTATAGGAAGAGCGGCGACCAAAGATTATTAAAACTATAGCTTAACTGGGAAATGGAATCCTTTATTCTCTTCTTTTCATTTATTTTAAGAAAAGATATTATTTTTTCTCAGCAAAGTTTAGTTTTTGTAACAGCATTACAGGATTAGCTAAATACTTATTTCGCATAACCTTTTTCCTATCCAGCCATTCCATATTTAGATCTTTTATCTTGAGCGATAAAAATTTAATTAGAAAATCTCAGATCTCAGAGTTGCTAGGGAATTTCCGCAAAAAAAGATAAATAAGTAAGATGATTTATGTCAGTAGAAAAAATTACGAAAGCTTCGAAATACTTTTTAATAAGGGAGGAGATGCCCATAGGGATGAGAACAAAAAGCAAATATTTTCCATGTAATTGTAATTAAATGTCCGACTCAAATACTGAGCAGAACAAGTCCCTTTGCGAAAGACATATATAAATTCTTTTTTACTGATAGTTAAGTTCAGTTACGACAGAGAGGGAAATATTAACGTAAATCACCGCTAATTAAGCGCCCTGGGAAAAGGATTGCTGCTGTGTTTTTCTTTGGTCTCTAAGCAAAAGGAATAAAAGAGTATATTTAGGAAAAATATTTAAAAACTGCAGAACTGTAGGAACAAAAATCGATTGATAACCATCGTGATTTTCCCACCTTCCACTAAAAAGGAAACGGGATTTTCGAAAGCAAGAGAAATGCTTACAATTGGAATACGCGACAAGAATAAATCAAACGGCAAATTAAGAACGCGGCTACGCCCTCGGTGAACAAAATAATTGCCATCATTTATCTAGTAACGAGTCGGATCACCTGTGGCAGAGAGCAGGAGTGATGTCCATTATAGAAATTATTTGGAAATTAATATACACTGCCGGCCACCCAAAATGCAACACCAAGAAGGAAGCATCCGATTGGCCTGAAATTCGCAGCATGCGTCGCCCACGAGAAGACATGCAAACGATTAGCATTGCAGGGCATATGTAAATCATGTGTGCCCGGCACACCACCGAGAAACACTATAAGAAGGGTGCACAGAAGGCGGGGTGTAAGTAGTGGAAGTGTGTTGTGCTGCCGGACCTGTGCATGGGAAGCTTCCTGATGCCTCCTCGCAGAA
This sequence comes from Macrothele yani, assembly GCA_039090855.1. Classification (NCBI taxonomy): domain Eukaryota; kingdom Metazoa; phylum Arthropoda; class Arachnida; order Araneae; family Macrothelidae; genus Macrothele; species Macrothele yani. Next base: position 154,346,103 of record CM077030.1, read on the forward strand.
TACGGCAGTCATTTCAGCACGTTTCGGAGTTCGACAGAGGACGAATATTGGCTTATCGCGACAGCGGTTTATCGTACCGAGACATCGGCGCCCGTGTGGGACGACATCCAGCCACTGAGGCGAGTATGAATTCGGTGGGTGCAGGAGGGACGGACGGAGCGACGTGAGCGATTGCCGCAGCCGCGGCACACCACCAAACGAGAGGACCGGCATGTTGTGCGGCGGGCATTGACGGCTCCCACCGCCCCATCACGAACGTTAGCGCAGGGATTTGGGTGTGTTGCGCAACAACCTGTGTCAGCACGAAACGTTCGACGTCGTCTGCAGGAGCGGGGACTTGTCGCACGGCGCCCATTTCTCCGATTATCATTGACATTACACCACCGGCGAGTGCGGCGGCAGTCGGCCGTTGAACGCCGCACCTGGACTACGGAATGGCACGACATTGTCTTCTCGAACGGATCCCGCTGCTGCCTGCAACATTACGACGGTCGGATCCGCGTGTGGCGGCAACGCGGCGAGAGACTGTATGACGCCTGCATTATGCATCGCCATACCGGTCCGTCGCCTGGCGTTATGGTTTGGGGCGCAATTGGATATGACACCCGCACCCCTCTGGTACGCTTCGCCGGTACACTCAACAGCCACCGCTACATCTCCGACGTTTTGGAGCCTGTAGTCTTCCCTAACCTGCACGACCTGCCAGCGGCCATGTTTCAACAGGACAATGCGCGCCCGCATCGTGCAACAATTCATCATGGCCCACCAGGTTTAACTGCTGCCGTGGCCTGCCTGTTGTCTCGATATGTCGCCCATCGAACACGTCTGGTCGCTGATCTGCAACCGAGTGGCGCGTTAAGCACCACCCGCGGCTACGCCTGATGAACTGTGGCAACGTGTGGAAGCAACCTGGACCGACAAACCCCAAGCACAGATCCAAAGCCTCTTTCGTTCGATATTGCGGTGTGTAGCGGCTGTTATTGCCAGCCATGAGGGCCACACAAACTATTGATGTCTGCGTGTTCCGCAAGTCGCACGGACCTGTAAGCTCAATCGTTTCATCTTTGTATCTGTTGTTATGTGTCCAGTAAATCTGGCTTTGCCATCTCGTGTCTTTCTTGGTGTTGCATTTGGGTGGCCAGCAGTGTATATACGAGTATATATATACATACACTGCTGGCCACCCGGAACAGTGTCGTTCAGTAAAGCAGATGGAGTGTATATATATATAGGGATGTAAGGTCAGGTGATGCGTAACATCACAGCCTCTCCTTGACAAATGTCAACCCCGCCTTCTCGTGGTACATCCTGTTCCCACTAAAGGGGCTCTGACGACCGCCAATAGCGGTATAACTATACAATCGGGATTAGAGGAAATGCTATTCCACACTCACCAACCCGCTTGGCCAGCGTGGTGAGTTATGGCCAAACCCCCCCAAAATGACTCCACAACTTAAATCTTGGCACTCAGTCTCCGGCAGCTGGAATGTACCTGGCCAAGGCAGTGGCCAGTGCGACATGAAGGCAGAGGGTGCTAAGAATCCCCGGAGGACCGGACTAGGCTGCCATCTGATGCTGACCTTGGCTACGTACAACGGACGCTCCATATCTTCTGATTCAAGGCTTCTTGAATTGGAAGAGGAACTACAAAGGATCAAGTGGGGCATCGTCGGGCTAAGTGAGGTAAGGAGAAAAGGAGAAGATCTCATTGAACTGAAAAGTGGACATCTCTTCTACTATCGTGGGACAGATACTGGCAGAACTAGTGGTGTTGGATTTATAATAAACAAGAAACTGAAGGATAAAGTTGTAGAAGTTGAAAGTTCCTCTGACAGAGCTGCACGACTCGTTATCCAACTCTCGAGAAGATACCAGGCTCAGATTATTCAAACTTATGCACCCACCACAAGTCATGCTGAAGAAGAAATTGAAGAATTTTATGAGGAAATTCGTGATCTAAATAATAAAGGTAAGCAGCACTTGAAGATAATTATGGGAGATTTCAATGCAAAAATAGGGCAACGACAACAGAATGAAACTTCAGTAGGTAAATTCGGTCACGGCAACAGAAACCAGCGTGGAAATACTCTCGTTGAGTTAGCAGAGGCAGAAGGGTTTTTCATCTTGAACTCCTTTTTCAAGAAAAAGCCACACAGGAAATGGACATGGAGACATCCAAATGGGACGACAAGTGAAATAGATTTTATTATGTGTAACAAAAAATTCGTCATAGAAGACTGCAGTGTGCTAAACAAGTTCAACACAGGCAGTGACCATAGATTGGTGAGATGTAAGATGCACCTCAACACTAAACTCGAACGTGGCAAGCTCATAAGACAAACAAAATGTATTGACATAACCAACCTTAAAAAACACCATAATACCTTCAAATTGGAACTGAAGAACAGATTATCTGCTTTATAAGGCCTAACATCGGAAGAAGTGGATATTTCTGAAGTTAACAGAAAAGTAACCAAAGCTCTTATGGAAACAGCAACAAAATTAGCTGGGTCTAAGGACAAATTGCATGTGAACAAATTATCAGGAAAAACCAAAATGTTGATGCAAAAAAGAAGAGTGATGAGGACAACTAAAGAAGATGTGACTTCCAAAGTGGAATATATAGAGCTATGCAAGACAGTACGAAAAAGTATCACTCAAGACGTAAGGAAATTCAACTGTGAACTAGTAAGGAAAGCAATTGAAAACAACCAAAGCCTAAAGATAGCAAAGGGACATCTCAGTAAGGGGAAAAAACAGATTATGGCACTGAGAAAAGAAGATGGTTCTGTAACAAGAAATAGAGGCGAAATTTTGACAAGAGTGAAAGATTTCTACTCCAAATTATATGAAAGGGATGATACATGTACTCCAGACATCATGAAAGGTACCAGTACCAGAGTCCTTCCAGTCCTCCCAGCAGAAGTTGCACATGCAATCAAGAACATGAAGCGGGGAAAAGCTCCAGGAGAAGATGGAATTACTGTAGACATCATACAAGAAGCAAGTGGAGAAATCGAAACAGTACTCGCCCAAATTTTCACTCGATGCCTTAATGAAGGGAAAATTCCTGAGGATTGGAACAACGCTACAATGATCTTGCTACATAAAAAAGGTGACATTGAGGATCTCATTATCTACAGACCTATCAGCCTCCTATCAGTGGTTTATAAAATCTTCACTAAAGTTCTTTCACACCGCTTGAAGGTGACACTGGACATGGCTCAACCGAGAGAACAAGCTGGATTCAGGAGTGGCTACAGCACAATAGATCATATCCACGTACTGAGAGAACTAATTGAAAGAGCGAGGGAATATGAGCTTCCATTGTGCATGGCTTTTATCGATTATGAAAAAGCCTTTGATTCGGTGAAACCATCAGCAGTTGCAATGGCTCTGAAATCCTGCGGTATTGAAGATGCATACATTAATATTATTAATAACATCTATGAAAATGCAAGTGCAAAGATTCGGCTGTTTGAAAATACAACACACATAAAAATTGGAAAAGGAGTGAGACAAGGTGACACCATATCTCCGAAGCTCTTTAATGCCACATTGGAAAATGTCTTTCAATCACTGAACTGGGAAAACAAAGGGATAAAGATTAATGGAGATTACCTAACCCACCTTCGTTTTGCTGATGACATAGTCATTTTTGCAACTACCCCATCAGAGCTACAGAGTATGATCCAGGAACTTGCTGACAAGAGTAAAGAAGTGGGATTAAAAATGAACTTTCAGAAGACAAAAGTGATGTACAATGTTTTTACAAGAAATGAAGATTTATCGATTGATGGAGAAAAGCTGGAGATAACAGACACGTACGTTTATCTTGGACAGCAGATATCAAGTGAGGGTCACATTGGTGAAGAAATTAATCGGCGTACAAAACTTGCCTGGACAGTTTTTCGAAGAAACAGCATAATTTTCAAGAGCAATATGCCATTATGTCTTAAAAGAAAAGTGTTTGATCAATGCATCCTTCCAGTGCTTACGTATGGTGCAGAGACGTGGACTTTAGCTAAAAGAGGCATACAAAGGCTGCAGACAACTCAAAGATTCATGGAGAGGTGCATGCTTGGTGTAACCAGGAGAGATAAGAAGAGGAACACGTGGATCCGAAAAATGACAAGAGTGGAAGACATCATGATCAGAGTTAAATCCCTGAAATGGCAATGGGCTGGACATACTGCCAGAAGAACAGACCATCGATGGACAGCCGAAATTTTAGATTGGATTCCAAGGGACAGGAAAAGACCCAGAAGAAGACCACATGGAAGATGGGTGGATGAAATTCGAAAGTATGCGGGAGTGACATGGAGGAGACTGGCACAAGACAGACCGTTGTGGAGGAAACTTGGGGAGACCTTCGTCCAGCAGTGGATTGATAATGGTTGACAATGATGATGATGATGATGATGATATATATATATATATATATATATATATATATATACAGAGGAGAGAGAGAGAGAGAGAGAGAGAGAGAGAGTATGGTTCGGAAGTCCCGAAAAACTCCTTTTCAATTTTTATTGGTTGCTTTTCCAGAAAAACCAAGATATCTATTTCTCTTTATAGAAAGGTTGACACTTTTGGGGCGTAGAACCGGGGGTCTGGTAACCCTGTAGGCGGAGGGGCTGGGGGTTACTTGAAATTTTCAAAAGGGTAAGAGGGATCGTGTTACACATCGTTGGAAAGATCTCTGAAAATGTAGTAAGTTGTTTTTTAATTTTTGCTTTATCTTTATAATGTACAAAATTATAGCCTACAATAGCGACACTAAAATGCACTACAAGTGGTAGGAATAATTGCGTTACTTCTGACACATTTGTGTTCTTTCTTTGGTCTGTGTGAATGTACCGTACTTATATTTTATGGAAAGGAACCACGTTTCCGGCCACGAATCGAGAGGTCCAGTGACCCCGTTGGGGGCAAGGAACAGGGTCGTTCAATAAATCAGATGGAAAGGAAGGGGTGCGGGATTGTAGTGTAATACATCATTGTCAGGATGGCATATTTCGCAACTTTAACTTATTGCGTTTTGTAGTTCAAAAAACATACAATAGCCGTTATGTTTTATGTCTTTCCATATAGAATAAGAAACGAGGGTTTTTTTCGATCTTATGAGAATCCGGGCTGAGAGTTTCCCGAAATGTTGCATGGTAAAGTCGGGTCAAGTCATATCACCAGAAAGATGTCAGAAATGGGGACAACTTCTCCTTTTAACATTTTTCATATCTTTATTTTATCAAATGTGTTATGCCGAACTGTTGAGGTTAACGTGTAATCGGGGAATATAAAACACTGCAAAACGTACGTCCAGTGTTACATCCTTGGAGTCTACTGTTACACACCTTCATTGGTTTGAGTATGACCAGGGAATAGCTTGATATGTGGGAATACGATGTTATCTGTATAATATTTGGATTCAGGATGCACACTGAAAAACCCTCATAATCTAAATTTGGTTGAGCGTGGTTTAGTGACTGTCACTTTAGCCCAGTGTAGGATATCAATGTAGTCAGCAGCTTCAAAGTTGAACTTAGGAATCTCAAAAGTACGAAAATTTCTTGAAGAGTTATTTCGCTGACGTGCTTTTAAAATTCTGCGCAATGCCAAAACTTTTATGTTCTCCCTGTAACCAGGTAACATTGATCGCAATGAGAATATTTTCAGGATGTCGGAAAAACTTGTTCCGTAATTACTGGTTCGATAACCTCCTTTAATGAGTTTTGTAAATACCTTGAAAACATTATGCTTTGATTCAAATGCATAGCGCCAAAGATACTTAACGGCTGAGTCTTAATCGCAAACCACATATTATGTACATAAACTTTGACGATGAAAGTTGCTAGAACCAATAAATTTTCAGAAGGTGCAGTCGAGCAAGTGTAAAGTATGAGAATCCTATTTCCCACTGTAAGCCACCGAGAATTTAATTTACTGTCTTGCCTGGGTTTCTTTTAGACACACCTTCAGAACAAGGTCCAGAATTAATTGATTCACATATTTCCAACAAATGTGGTTGGTCCGTGCTTAAGTCTTTTTTATTGGTAGTTTTTTGGGAGAGCGCAACAAATCTTTTTAAGAAACACAACTGGAAGGTGTTCACAGTCTTTTAGAGATTTATCAGTAGGTGCTGTAAAACTTCGAGTTCCACTTGTAGTACCGTCAAGGTGCTCGAATATGTGGCGCAGAATAAGCTCGTTCTCATGTAGTTGACAAATAAACAGGACTTATATGGCTTTCAAAAACATGGGATTGTAATGGCTTTTCAAATTTCGTTTCCAGACATTGAATGACACCTCTTTTTACTAATAGTATTAATAGTATTAATCGGAGTTCCGTCACAGCTATATAATATTATTTCTTGTTAAAAAGTTCTGTATTTCTTTACTTACCATTAATGCCTTTCCAGAGTTTAAGGGAAAATGGCACATGTACTCAGACTCAGGTTCCTTTATCAAGCTTATATGCATCTTGAATATAACATTTCTCCTTGTGTCCTCCATGAGAAGAGTTTTATCTGTATGACCATCAAAATAGAAATCTATTTGCTCAGATTCGATATCCATGGTGGTATTATCTAATAGATTTCTTTCTTTTTGTCTGGTTCGTCTAATTTTACTTCTGTCCACAAGTTTCGATAAGTCACCTTCAGAAACCAAGCTAATGTCTTGGACTGTAGCTGAGACAATCGCCGCTCCAGTTCTGTAGAAATGCAATATCTATCTAAAGTTTTAGCAACCACGGAATATTCCTGTGAACCAATATTCGTTTGTCATGTACTCGGTTCAGTTTCTTGATGTGTTTCGTTTGAAGAGTGTTCCTTTCTCACTGGGCATATGCAGTTGGAAAGAATAGACGTTCCTTTTATTCGCGCTTTCCAACCGTAGATTGAAGAAGCATATATGCTCCAGCTTTGTCAGTCTGTCTGTCTGTCCGTTCGTACGCACGATAACTCGCGTAAAAACGGTTGGATTTCGAAGAAATTTAGTATGTGATAGGAGACAACCTGGGGACGAACCCTATTGAAAATGGACGAAATGGGGTCAAAGGTTAGGACATAGGAGCGGGATCCATTCTATGGCCCTTATGCGTCATAACTTACGTAAAAATGCTTCCATTGCGATAAACCGCCATCATGTTATACCGGAGATGTACTGAACCGGTTCTGTTTAATGTCATCGCAATGGGGTGAAAGGTCAGGACTTAGGAGCGAGATTTATTCCACAGCCATTATCCTCATAACTTGACTAAAAATGTTTCTATTGCAAAAACACTTTACTATGTTATTCCGGAGGTAAACTGAACCCTTCCTGCTTAATATCATCGAAATGGGGTCAAAGGTCACGGCACAGGAGCAAGATTTATTCCACAGCATTTTCCTCATAACTGGACTAGAAATGCTTCTACTGCGGCAAAATTTTAGTATGTTATTCCGGAGGTATGCTGAACCAATTGTGTTTAATATCATTGAAGTGGGGTCAAAGATCAGGGCACAGGAGCGAGATTTATTCCACAGCCATTATCCTTATAACTTGAGTAATGATTTCTGGTATGTTGAAAGCGTATAATAATCAATGCATTGCGTGATTTTACTAACTTGTTTTTTCCATCAAATAATTCCCGTTTCCTCTTTCGATTTATTCTACCAAGGTTTGTCTTCGTCGATTTCATATCAATTCTGCCAATAGCCATTTTCCAGTCAGTGCGTTGATCAAGCAAAACATTTATTTCTTTAATTGTTATTTATCACAGTTTTTCACAGTTACAAGAATCAAAAGATTCACACTTGCGTGTTCCTAGGTCAAAAAGGGACTTACCTTTTTCTCTGAATAGGTTTATCATCTCACGATAACTTTCAACTTTTAATAAGTTTCTATACTTATTTGCGCTTTCCAACCGTAGGTTGAAGAAGCGTATATGCTCTAGCTTCGTCCGTCCGTCCGCCCATTCGCACGATAACTGGCGTAAAAATTGTTCGATTTCGATGAAATTTAAGTATGTGGTAGGAGACCACCTGGGGACGAACCCTATGGAAAATGGGACAAATGGGGTCAAAGGTCACGACGTAGGAGCGGGATCCTTCCATTGACCTTATGAGTCATAACTTGCGTAAATATGGTCCGATTTCACTTACATTTTAGTATGTCATAGGAGACCGCCTGGGGACGAATCTTATTCAAAATCGGTGAAGTGGGGTCAAAGATTAGGACATAAGAGCGGGATGCATTCCATTGCCCTTATGCGTCATAACGTGCGTAAAAATGGTTCGATTTCGATGAAATATCAGTATGTGGTAGGGGACCACCTGGGGACGAACCCTATTTAATGTGGACGAAATGGGGTCAAAGGTCAGGACATAGGAATGCGATCCATTCCATCGCTCTTATCCCATATTATTAAGGTGGACGTCAAGTAATTTAGCTTACTATACTTAAAATGGAAAAAATGTTTTACACATTCCCTTCACAATTAATGTGTTCCAAAGGATGAAAATTTGAACATCGATTAAAATAACTTTATTACAACTTGGAATACTTAATATTTTCTAAAACATAACCATAATTACATTAAAAATCAATAACTTTTCCTTTGGGGGTGTTGAAACCAGAAAAAGTATAGCGCGACGTGTACTTTGATGACGTCAGTATACAAACAAATGTTGGATTGTATAATCATCGTTATGTTTTAGAAAATATTAAGTATTCCAAGTAATAAAATGAAGCTATTTTAATCGATGTTCAAATTTTCATCCTTGTGAATGGATAAATTGTCCAGAAAAAGATGGCGCGACCTGTAAGGTCGCGACAGAAAGGTCGCGACAGAAAAAGATGGCGAAAGGTCGCGACAGAAAAAGATGGCGCGACCTTTCGTGACGTCAGCAGACAAACAAATGCTGGATTGCATAATTATGGTTATGTTATAGAAATTATTAAATATTGCGAGTTATAACATGAAGCTACTTTATTCGATGTTCAAATTTTCATCCTTGTGAACGCATTAATTGTCCAGAAAAAAGATGGCGCGACCTGTTTTTTCATGATGTCAGCAGTCAAACAAATGTGCGCATCCTATTAAAGTTTTATGACGTCACACTTTTGCTAGCAGATGGCCGCGATTCCCATCTGCCTTATTACGTCACGCTTTGTGTGCGTATGTTCGTCCGCACGATAACTTGCGTAAAAATCGTTCGATTTCGATGAACCTTTAGTATGTGGTAGGGGAAGGAACCCTATTGAAAGTGAACGAAATGGGGTCAAAGGTCAGGACATAAGAGCGGGATCCATTCCACTGCTCTTATGCGTCATAACTAACGTAAAAAAGGTTTGATTTCAATTAAAATTTGGTATGTGGTAGGAGATCACCTGGGGACAAACCCTATAGAAAATTTGCGACATGGGGATCAAAGGTCAGGACATAGGAGTGGAATCACTTCCATCGCTATTATGAGTCATAACTTACGTAAAAATGTTTTGATTTGGATGAAATGTTGGTATGTTGTAGGGACCTTTTTGGGGAAGAATCCTGTTGAAAATGGGTGAAATGAGATGAAAGGTTAGGACACAGGAGTGGGATCTATTCCATAGCGCTTATGCATCATAACTTACGTAAAATTGCTTCGATTGGGACAAAACTTTATTATGTTATTTCGGAGATGTACTGAACCAGTTCTGTTGAATATCATCCAAATGGATCAAAGGTTAGGGCACAGGGTTGAGATTTATTCCTCAGCCATTTTCCTCATAACTTGAGTAATAGCTTGAGTAATGAGTTCTAGTATATTGAAAAGCGTATCATAATCAATGCATTATGATACGCCTTTGAATATACTTGAAGCTAATTCTATATATATATTATATATTTTGAAGCTAGTTCTCATTGTTTAATCACCTTCTCCGTAACATTTACACAGGTGTCACTAACTAGGTTCTTGAACTGTTTTTGTTTGCCACGGATCTTCCATAAATAACACAACATTATGTGTCCGTAAGTCGGAAAAGCATTAAGCGGTAAATCACACCCATGACCAAATACAAGGCTCACTAAGTCGCTCATTAACAATGCCATTAAATACCCTTTTAACACCATTCAACCAATTTTGTTGTTTGGCCTAGACTAAAAGTTATTTCACAGCTACTGGAACTCGCAAAATGCGCTGGAATAAAAGTGTAGTAATTTGGAATTGCAGGAAGAAACATATGTTACTGACGTCATGAATGCCTAACCAATCAGAGCTGATCGTGGGTTGCAGATGCTGGGCAGGTTTTCTAGTCTGTCGTTTGACATTCCTCACGTCGCGAAAAGCTGCATGCGCGTCAAAACTCTAAATATCTACGTAATGTAAAACATTGTTATCTGAATGGAATACAAATTTTGAAGATGTGAATTACACCGAAAACCGAATTCACGTCTTCAAAATTTGTATTGTATGGTGTAATCCCGTATTCCATTCATAATTTATCTGCTCCTCTGAGGGCAATCACGGGATAGAATTCTTAACCTCCAGATTCGCTAATCATGAATGCCGGTTTCTTCGACTAGCGAATCCTGTGATGGCTATATTCAAATTAATCAGAAACTTGAAACTTTGTCATCTTTGGTGCTGAAGTGGTTAGCATACTCGGGCGCTATCCAGGAAACGCGGTTTCAATTCCCGCTCCAAGACGACGAAAATGTTAAGTTTTTGGATATTATCAGATTTATTATCCATTGAAGAAGCGTGGAGAGATGCATGCTTGGTGTAACCAGGAAAGATAAGAAGAACTTGTGGATAAGGAAAATGACAGGAGTGGACGACATCATGACCAGAGTGAAATCCCTGAAATGGCAATGGGCTGGACATGTTGCCAGAAGAACGGACCACCGATGGACAAACGAAATTTTAGAATGGATTTCAAGGGACTGAAAAAGACCCGTGGTAGATGGATGGATGAAATTCGAAAGTATGCCGGAGTGACACGAAGGAGACAGGCTCATGACAGACAATTGTGGAAGAAACTTGGGGAGACCTTCATGCAGCAGTGGATTGGTAATGGTTGACGATGATCATACATGTCATATTTACACCAAAAACAGGGATTTACATCTTCAAAATTTGCATTGTTATCTCCTTAAATAGCAGTGAATTATCATTTGGTAGGGATAAATGAATAAAATTCATTCGTTTAAATCGATGTCAATAATAATTAAATATTTTAGAAGCAAAAAATAATTGGAAAAAATACAATATTTCTATGCTTTCTTAAAATGTTTAATGGTGTTAGAGCAGTGTTAAATATTTGTATTTTTCAAAGATATTTCGTATTCAGGATGTTGATTTGATAGAACAGCTTTCCCACACCGCCCCAGTTTGATTTGAAGAAAATAAAATTTATCATGGGAGACTGCTCCACCCTAATATACAAGCTTGTCGTAGCATAAACACAAGTTTACTATGTCTTTGCAGAAACGAGAAAGTGTTATCCATACTGGTCCTTGAAAATGCCATGGCGAGCAGTCTCAAAATTTCAGAATTCATTTCCTACTTTCTTTTCCTGTTTATTCCTTGTTCCTGGATTGCCTGTTTTTTGAGTTTGGTTATCATACCAGCTGTATTTTATTTCCCTATAGCTCTCAAACATTTGTTTCGGCTGCTTTTGCGCTGTTAGATTTTCATCGTTTTTGCATATTTAAAATTTAAAAAAAGAGGAAAAAACAAAATTTAAGAGGACGAGGCAGAATTTTAAATTATCCCCAAAATATATGACAGGTTTCCTGGAAATCAACTTTAATTTGAAATGATCAATAGGCAAGAGGTACGGGCAGACACCCAAGTTTGAGGTTTTGGTAGAAATAAGGGGAAATTTTAGCATGCCTTGATAACGCCATGAGAAATTGATCCTTAACTTTCTTCCTTTGCATTATTACTTTTTTTTTGTTTTTGGCTTTTCGGGGATCGTTATTTCTCTCTGTTGTTCTAGTTCATTTCAGTAAACTTTGTTTTCCACTTTTTCATAAAAATATATCCCAACTTCTCTCAACCCTCCTTTAAAAGAAAGAAAAAGTAAAAAGGAAAAAAATGCTGTCTCGGTTTTTCACTTGATTGTTTCATTAAATTTTACTCACTCAGGTCTTTCTTTACTATTTTTTACAGCTATATCTTCTTACATGAACGCAGCGGCTGGACAAAATAATGTGAACAACTGGAAAATAGGACATATGTCTTTATCAATAAGATGTTGGACCACTATTTGCCATTAATAAAAATTCAACTTTCGTGTAATAGATTCACACAACTTTTGAAGTTTCCAGTGGAATGTTGTACCATTCGTGCATCAGAGCATCAGCCAGTTGCTTCAGATATGTTAGAGGTGGGAGTCCACTTCTCACTCTGCTCTCCAAAACAGCGGATTGATGATATTAAAATCAGCTGATTGAGCTGGCCAGCGCGGATGTTGAAGTTCATCTTGGAGTCCCTCAAGCCAAGACCGAATTACCCCGACTGAGTGTATGGGCTCATTATCATTTTGAAAAATAGCATCATAGAAACAACATTTGGATTATAGAATGAACCTATTCACCTAGGATGTCCAAGCACTCGCTGGCAGTTACTCGACCACGCAGGGTAGCGATGGGCCCAGCCGAATACCAAGATATGACCACCCAAATCATCATAGATCCACCCCCATATTAGAGAGTTGGAACCAGACATCCCAATCTGTAAGCTTCCTTGGCGTTTCTCGGTACATAAAGCCGACCTACGTTGGGAATAATGTAAATGGGGACTCATCGGATTATATCAGACGTTCCCAGATATCAGCTGTCCAGATTTTATGCTCATGACATCATGGTTTTTGCATTGCGACGTTGGTTTATGTGATTAATGATTTAGCAGTTGCAGTTCTTCCATGGATGTTGGCTTTGTGAAGTTCTCTGCTGACTCTTTCTGTGTAAACTGGGTTTTCCAGGTGGATATTGGCTTTGTGAAGTTCTCTGCTGACAGTTTCTGTGGAAACTGGGTCTTCCAGGTGGATATTCAGCTCTGCTGTCGCTTAACTCAATATCCACCTGGAAAACCCAGTTTACTTGGCGTATCTCGGTACATAACCCGACCTACGTTGGGAATAATGTAAATGGGGACTCATCGGATTATATCAGACGTTCCCAGATATCAGCTGTCCAGATTTTATGCTCATGACATCATCGTTTTCGCATTGCGACGTTGGTTTATGTGATTAATGATTTAGCAGTTGCAGCTCTTCCATGGATATTTGCTTTAGGAAGTTCTCCGCTGACTGTTTATGTGGAAAGTGTGTCTTCCAGGTGAATATTGGCTTTGTGAAGTTCTCTTCTGACTGTTTCTGTGGAAACTGGGTCTTCCAGGTGGATATTCAGCTCTGCTGTCGCTTAACTCAATATCCACCTGGAAAACCCAGTTTCCTTGGCGTATCTCGGTACATAACCTGACCTACGTTGGGAATAATGTAAATGGGGACTCACCGGATTATACCAGACGTTCCCAGATATCAGCTGTCCAGATATTATGCTCATGACATAATCGTTTTCGCATTCCGACGTTGGTTTACGTGATTAATGGTTTAGCAGTTGCAGCTCTTCCATGTATGTTGGCTTTGTGAAGTTCTCTGCTTACTCTTTCTGTGGAAAGTGTGTCTTCCAGGTGGTTATTGAGTTCTGCTGTCGCGTTTGCTGCAGTAGTTCCATGTTATTTGGACACAACCTTTGCTTGAGTTCAGCGGGCCCTCTTTTTTCAGTCTTGGCTTTCGTCCACGGTTCTTCTTCGCAGATGACGTCATTCCATCGCTTGTGTACGTAACCATAACCGTGGAGATTGTTACTCTTGAAACACTAAACAATTTGTACGATAGTTCCTGAGACTTCTGCTAAACGGGCTCCCACGATTTGTACTGTTTGGAAGTCTGACCAGTAACACATTTCACCAACCGCTCGTAGGATCCGCTGCTGAATGCTGCTTGTTCTGTAGTGGCATACAACAAGGAGAATGTGTACAGAGAAGAGATGAACAAAAAGTACTCACACCATTTTGTTTTCAGTGTAGCTCACACGGATAATTGTAACTACTAAATTCGTGTTGTTCACATAGTTTCGTCAACTAATGTGTGCACACTCTTTGCCAAAAATAAAACGAAGCACCACGAGAAAGTCGTTCGATACAGATGAAACTCAGCATGCAAGTACCTGAAGGCCCAGTATGGAAATTATTAACAAAATTCGATCAATAACTATATAGTGGCACGATACAGCTCATAGGAACCTGTCGTCTAGGAGGGTATATCAAGAACAAAGCTCGCACACAGGGGCAAATTTGACAGCGAATTGAGGTTGCATTTACCTCCACGGATTGCGGGATGCTTCGACGTCGGATCCGTGCTCAGTAAGAGCATTTGAGAGAGTTCGAGAGAGGACGTATAATTGGGCTTAGAGAGGCTGGTTGGTCAAGTGGATATTTGAGTCGGAAAGTCGCGGTAATCGGACAGTTAGGCGCCAATGTTTGGAGCAGGGCACATCCCAGCGTCAAACGGGTAGTGGACGGCCAAGATCAACGACAGAACGCGAAAATCGAACGATAGTGAGAGCCGCACGAACAGAATCTAATTTCTCGCTCTCAGCCAACCATGGTTATGTTGAGTCGTAAATTGAGTGCTGGTGACGGAAGTAGTATGTCACAAAACACAGTACATCAAACCCTGCTGAAAATGACGCTGCGTTGTCGCAGGCCACTCCGAGTTTCCATGGTAACCTCGGTTTACAGTCAAAAGTGCCTACAATGGGCACTCGAGTATCAAAATCGGACCTTAAATGATTGGAAGGTCGTCTGGTCACAAAAATCTCGTTTCTTGTAAAACCATGTGGACATCCGGGCACAAGTGCGTCGTTTACTCAGGAAGTGTTGTCACCAAGATGCACCGTGGGACAAAAACAAACCAGTGGAGAAAGTGTAATACTCTGGGCGATGTTCTGCTGGGAAACACTGGATGCATAGTGTGCATAAAATTGTGACGCACCTACCAAAACATCGTCGCTGAACTGGTACATCCATTCATGGCAACGGTATTCCCATCTAGTACTGCCTTGTTTCAGCGGAATAATGCGCCTTACGACACTGCGTGGATTATTCGATAATGATTGACGGAACATGAGAAAGATTTCTAGGTGTTTTTTGTTTTTTGATTGAAGGTTTAACGACCACCGTGAGCAACTCAATGGGCTGTAAACAGTCTCCCGTCCCTAGTTTAGGGCCACTGGTTCCAAAAAAGGGAGAGAGCCAGCGCCATAAGATAAAATCAACATCCATGCCTCGACGGGATTCGAACCCGGACCCATCTTGGACGAGCCAGCTCTCAGACCACTGTGCCGCCCTTTGGCTTTCTAGGTACTGACCCAGCTTCCAAAATGCTCAGACATTAATCAATCGAACATCTGCGGTTTGTTTTGGAATCAAAACCCAATCTGCGGCGGCTCACCACCTAACTTGCAAGAATTGAAGGATTTGTTAGTACGCGTTGGTATCACATGCCACAATACGACTTTAGAAATCTTCTAGTTTCCATGCCTCGTTTGGTAAGAGCTGTTTTGTCGTAATTGGGGGGCCAACACATTATATCAGGCTGGTGGACGTAATGTTTTAGCACTTCGATGTATCTTTATGGATGTCCTGTGGATCCACGTCATTTTTAAACAGATATTTGCTCTAAGTTCCTGCTTCGCCATTTTTCCTTCCTTGGTTCAGATATTTGCTCTAAGCTCTTGCTTCACCAGTTTTCCTCCCTTGGTTCAGATATTGATCTAAGCTCTTGCTTCACCAGTTTACCTTTCTTGGTTCACATATTGCTCTAAGCTCTTGCTTCACCAGTTTTCCTTCCTTGTTCAGATATTGCTCTAAGCTCTTGCTTCACCAGTTTTCCTTCTGTATTTCAGAAATTACTCTAAGCTCTTGCTTAACCAGTTTTCTTTCCTTGATTCAGATATTTCTCTAAGCTCTTGCTTAACCAGTTTTCCTTGCTTGGTTCAGCTAGTCACTTTCTAGAGCCTGCAAAGGAATAACGAACGTAACTATGAAACTGAAAACTGGTTTCTCGGCATGTGTAAACAATTATGTAGGGTGTTCCGAAACTTCTTGACACATTTTAGAAATCTATTAAAAAAAATTCGGTATACGAACAAAATTTTTTCAGATCTTTTAAACTTACCTCAAAAACTTTTTTGACGTAGGACTAGGTCTAACTCCGCAGTTAGTATAGGGCGACTTAAGACCGATCGCCTGTGACAAAAATAGGTCCCAATTGAAATCGTTATAGCGTTAAAAATACGTGCCGCACACTAATCGTATTAGCATATTCGTGAACATGATGGAGTCTAATTCGCGTAATGCGCAATACATCGTGCGCGTGACGCTCCTCGCACTTTCTGTGCGCGGAGGAGATGATGCAGTATTTCTGGGTGTGCCGCCATGTTTGACTCAGTCTATCTCGGCAACTGTGAGCGCAACACAACTGTATCGTGGTATCGTTTTAAAGCTCTCGACGAACTCTATTCAAATATAAGAAGAGTCTTTCGCAGTGGTTTGAAGGTTTGAACAGAATATTTTAAAAGTTATTTTCTTGTGAGCCGGTGAACACTTTTGAAAATATCGCGGTTTATCTGGACAACCGTGAGTGCAAAACGACTGTGCGCGGTAACGTTCTAAAGCTCTCGATGAGATCTATTCAAATATATAAAGAACATATCGCAGTGGTTTAAACCAAAATTTTATAAAAATGGTTTTTGTGTGAATGGCTTAAAAATTTCGACAATGCCGCGGAATTCGAAAGAAAGAACGCAAGCCGAAGACAGGGCAACTCGTTGGGTAATTCGTGTACCGATCTGCTTTGTGTTCGTAATGTATCCAGCATTATTTGCAAAAATATATGTAAGCTACCTTTCATATCATAAACCTGTGTTGGCTACAACAAATTAAGTAAACGCTATGAAACCGTACTCGACTAGCTCATTTCAAATCTCCGACCTGCAAGTCGTAGTCCTGCGTTCTAAACTGACGGCTCAATCAGAACTGAGCCTACTTCTATTTTTTTTTTTTTTGCCATGAGATGGGTCCATCTCGTCCAGTCCCCCTGGTTGGAAATTCTTTTTAAAAAAATTCGCATAACCTTACCCCAATGTGGTGGTGCACCATCTTGATATCAAATGTTTTCAGGATATAAATGACAAATTTGAGAGACAGCAAACATTTTAGTCATGTCCAAATAAATTTCTTTTGCGTGACTGTGGATTTTACAAAAATAAATAAATAAATAAATAAAGATCCGCTCACACGATCAGACATTAAGCCACACAACACATTCAGTTTAGGACTGCCCCCTGTTCAATGAAGTGATATGGATTCTCAGACCGCCAAATTCTGATATTTCTTTGCACTTGGGTAAGAGATTTCGTTTCGAAAAACCAACTCTAACACATATCGCTTTGTCTGCTGGTGCAGGTATTTTTTCAACTACCCTTTTGATTGGATCGGTAGCGCCATCTGGTAACCTATTTAGGTAACAGGAAAAAAACATTGTTAAGTTACTTCACGAAATCTTCAAAAATTATGTCGATATGCCTAATAATTTTTTAATAAATTTTTAAAATAGGTCAAGGGCCGCCCCGGTGACACATTGGTCTAAGCGCTGGCTTATGACCATTCGTCCGTGAAAGGGACCGGGTTCGAATCCCGGTGGGGCATGGATGTTGTGTTTGTCTTACGGCACTAGCTCTCTCCCTTCCCTGGAACCAGTGACCCAAAATTAGGGACCGGCGACTGCTTATAGCCTATTTAGTTGATCACGGTAGTCGTTAAACCTTCGACCAAAAAAAAAATGGGTCAACGACTTTTGAGACACTCTGTATTATTGCGTCTGAAAATATTGAAAACCTACAACTATTCTTTCATGGTGAAAATCTTGCAGATAAGGGGAGACAATGTAAATAGACAAAGTCATCACTCTTCCCACGTTCTTCTTTCATTAACACACAGCAACCGAAAAATTGTATTTCGACACCACTGGGATCGAACCCCTGATCACTCGATAACTAACCGAGTGCGTTCGCCTTACACTACGGTGCCAACAATACACGGCGCTATGTGTGTTCCTCTGTCAGCATCCGACTTCACAAATCTGTAGGGGTGGGCTCAGTAACTGGGATGTCTCCATCTGGTGGGGCTTAACGGCAAAAGCTATTAAATTATAGCTAATAAATCCAAAGGGTGAGAGAAATGGTGAAAATCTCCCAAATACGTCACAGTTGCTGAGCCCATCCCTACGGATTTATGCAGTCAGATGCTGACAGATGAACACACATAGCGCCGTGGATTGTTAGCTCCGTAGCGTAAGGCGAACGCGCTCGGCTAGTTATCGAGAGATCTGGGGTCAGATTCCAACGGTGTCGAAATACAATTTTTCGGTTGCCGTGCGTCAATGAAAGAAAAACGTGGAAAGAGCGATGGCTTTGTCTATTTATGTTCTTTCATGGTAAGGCAGATAATTTTTGTTACACTCTACGTGCGTTGTTTAGTGGTTCAATTATCCTCTTAAGTCCGTTGCTGTCGCATTATTTGCGTTTAAGATGTTCTCTTAAAGAGGCTGCAATTAACTCTGCACTAAAAGTAAGAAAGAAATATATCGCTTTTTTTTTTTCACTTTAGGCAACTAGATTAGCATCGATGCATCATCATTGTTGAAGTAGAATCTTAATACCCTTTCATAACCAGAGATTAGCACCCAAGCTTTTTTCTAATGAGCGAAAAAGCATTTCACGCAGGAAGGCAAAAGAAAGAAAACATGAGGAATGCATCTTTGCCGCCTAAAATTGTAATTAAATGATCAATTCAAATTCAGGGACATGTCAGAACTCTTCACAAAGAAATGTTTTTATGGACTTTAAACTCAACTTTGGCGAAAGGAGAAATATTAAGATGAATTACCTCTAATTAAGTGCCTCGAGAAAAGAATGACTGTTGTCTCCCGTTTTCATCATCACGCAACAAAGCTAAAGGAAGCTGCTCATCAGTGAAAAATATCCGCATCATGTGAATGAAAGAAAAAAAAGTGTTTCGTTCCTTAATTACCTTTTTGCTTATAACAAAGACAGATATGATTTCAAACGTAACATAAAAACAGAATATTTTCCTCAAAAACACTCCAGGTCTGCGATATTCATTCGTATTGCAATTCTGTTTTTGTCTGGTCTAAACAAATCTAATCAGTTTTGTGTTAAAAACTTCAAGGACAAAGGATCAAGACAGAAGTAATACTTTTGAAGTAGTATAGGTGAGGGGCCGTATTATAGAAGTTAAGAAGAAATTGTTTGAAAGAATGAATGCGCATCTAGAAACAAAACATGCAAAGTACGTGACTTTAGAAAAGTGTTTATGCGTTAAGAATATTTGATTCTCAAAATTAAAAATAAGGCTGTTCCGATATGTTTTATATTTAGCCTCAGAAATTACTGAAGGAGAACAACTCTCTAGATGTATCAGCAGTTCAACAAAAAGAAATGCACTTTATCAAAAAATAAATAAATAAAATCAACACCAGAAGTGGTAATTAATAAGGAACTATACACCAATACCTACATTTATCTTGGACAGCAGATATCAAGTGAGGGTCACATTGATGAAGAAATTAATCGGCGTATATAACTTGCCTGGAGAGCTTTTGGAAGAAACGGCATAAATTTCAAGAGCAATATGCCATTATGTCTTAAAAGAAAAGTGTTTGACCAATACATCCTTCCAGTGCTTACGTATGGTGCAGAGACGTGGACCTTAACTAATAGAGACATGCAAAGGCTGCAGACAACTCAAAGCAGCATGGAGAGGTGCATGCTTGGTGTAATCAAGAGAAATGAGAAGAGGAACTCGTGGATCGGAAAAATGACGAGAATGGAAGACATCATGATCAGAGTAAAATCCTTGAAACGGCAATGGGCTGGACATACTGCCAGAAGGACAGACCATCGATGGACAGCTGAAAGTTTAGACTGGATTCCAAGGGACAGGAAAAGACCCAGAAGAAGACCACATGGGAGATAGATGGATGACATTCGAAAGTATGCGGGAGTAACATGGAGGAGACTGGCACAAGATAAACCGTTGCGGAAAAAACATCGGGAGACCTTCGTCCAGCAGTGGATTGATAATGGTTGACAATGATGATGATGATGATGATACACCAACTATACTGATAATAGTGTAACTATACTAGTAATCCGAATTTCTTAGCCGTAGAATAGAAATCAAAGTTTACAAGCTTTCGCACATCATCCAGATGGCTTTTTTAAGGAAGGTAGCCAGCAAACTGAATAATAGAACGCTTCAATAATTTGAAAGCGGTGACTTGACCTGACAATAAATTAACAAATGCGAATGTAATTATTTATTCAAAGACACGATGCGTCTTGTTCGTTTATCACGCGGAATCCTGGTAGGAAAACAAGAGGCATTCATTATTTGAGGAACTGGTTCCAAATTTGTGGCAACTCCAGCGTGACGCTATCATCGGAGGTCTCACTGTTGGCAATGTACTCCAAAGTTTCGGGAATGACAATAAATTTAGGGGTGGATTAAGAAGCTAATTTTTATATGCCATCCCACATAGGAGTTGCGGACCTGAATTTGACTTCTTTGTATAGGACCGTGGTTACCTTACCGTTCTTAGCGTCCTTTTTATGTTCGTTGACCCTAATTCTAAATGAACGCTTGGTCATTCCAATGTATAATCGCTTGAAGCCATACGGATATTGTAGAGGGATGGCATAAATACCTGCCTCGTTGCAAAGAGATGTTTTGTCAGTATTTTTCTTGGCATATAAAGATGTCGGAGACATTATGCTGACACTAAGGTTCATCTTTTTGAATGCGTCCTTGTGTTGATAAGAAATATTTGGTTAGTAGGGAATTGAGCCCACGTAGGGTAGCTGCGGCATATAGGGATTAACATGATTTGTCCTTTTTTTGTGTCTTTTTTTCGTTATATCTGAGTACCAGCTTCGGTGTGTATTCCGCCTCAGTGGCCAATTCGACAACGGGTTTTAATTATCATTGTCTAGAGCAGTGGTTCCCAACGTGGGGCGCATGCCCCATAGGGGGAAATTTGATTTTTAAGGGGGGCAATTCGAAAATGAGCACACTTAATACTTTTTACTTTCTTCTAAGATCTAAAGTTAGTGAGATCCTTGTGCTGCGTGCCTCTGCAGCAGGCATGCAGCACACGGATCTCACTAACTTTAGTTTACTTATCTTGAGGAGAGCTCAAATTGTATTTTTAATTAAAATGATCAAAGTATTACAGAAAAAGCTTTCATTAAAATTATTTTGTATTTATGCATTTCAGTTTTCTATTATACGTTTTGAAACTTTATTTGCTGTTTTTTCATAATCACTTCATATTGTTCATTTTTTAACAATTTCTTAGTGATTTCTTCCTTAGTACTTCAACTGTAATTTCGTTCTTTTATTTTTCTCTTTCACGGATGCCATGCTCTTTGGAAGCTTGTTAATGGTCTTTTAGGCCAATAACAAGCTTCCAAAAAGAACATGTTAATAGGAGTTCATTTTGTGAATAATAAGAATTATGTCACGGGGTGCGGGGGGGGATATCATGATTTTTGAGATGCTTAGGTGGGGCATGGCCAAAGAAAGATTGCGAACCACTGGTCTAGAGGGAACATCAGAGAAAACAGCGAAGGCTCTTCGGAATGGAGAACGGAAGAAAGCTGTCTTGTAATCAGCACGGCAGAATGAGCTGCGAGGCATCGGGTTGTGAACGGATGTGGGTTTATAATAAACTTGTGTACGAAGGCGTTTTTCGAGCAATTTGCTTAGTAAAACCTCTAGATATGTTTTCCTATCAGAGTTCCGCTTCCCAAAAGAACTTTAGTTTTCCTACCAGGATCCCGCTTCACAAAAGAACTTTTGTTTTCCTACCAGGATTCCGCTTGCTAAAGGTACACAACGCCTCGTGTCTTTGAAGAAATAATTACATTCACATTTGTTCCTTTATTGTAAAGTTAAGTCACCGCCTTCAAATTGTTGAAGCGTTCTATTATTCATTTCGTAGTTTGCTGTCTCCCTTTCTTGAAAAAGCCATTGGTTGATGTGCAAAAACTTGGAAAATTAACAAATTCGGATTGCTTATATAATTATACTATTTTGACCAGAAGTAGTGCTAAAGATGTTACAATATTTACTGGACACGCAACATTTTGAAATAAAAAGCAATAAAAATAATGCTGAAAAGAAGAAAAACAGCGTCATGCGAGTGTGAAGTAAATCCTCCCTGTTGACCTACACTCTTCGCACAATAGAGTTGTACAGACGTTTTATAGAATGCTGAGGCACTTATCACCGCGCTTCATCCAGACATTGAGTAGAACACCTGCTGTCCGAGGTGGAAAATGTAGATACTAAACAGGTCCCAGCATGATAGAGACATTCTGTATCGGCCACAAATTACGGCCGGCGCAGTGTTCTAAGCGATGGCCTCTGATCATTTGTCCGAACGGGGTCCGGGTTCGAATCCCGGTGAAGCGTGGATGTTGTGTTTATCTTACGGCACTGGCTGTCTCCCTTCGCTGGAACCAGTGACCCTAAATTAGGGACTGGCGACTGCTTATAGCCCATTGAGTTGCTCACGGTGGTCGTTAAACCTCCAATAAAAAAAATCGCGACATCAGGTTGGCCGAAGTAGCATGTTGACACCTTGTGTACACTACCTCGACGCTTCTTCTTTGCATTACACTGTAAAACAAATTCTGAAATTCAGGATCCACTTTCCATGATTCCTTTCGTGAATTAAGGAAACATATTTCTGACACAACCTTTTCCGTGAAATGACGGAAAGGAACATGAATTTCACGGGTTTTTCGTACTCCAGGAAAATTCTACATTTTCAGAAACATTTCCGCAAATTCTTTGTCTTAATGACGGTAAATTGCCGATCTTAAGATGTGTTGAGGAAAAATTCTGAATTTTCAGAAACCTTTCCGCATTTCGTTTCGTATGTTAGCGGAAAAGCTCTGTGTCACTTTTCCCGTATCCATATGACAAAAAATACCCAGTAATAAGGGCAATTCGTGGAAATACTGTACTTGAAGTTTGGTTAATTGTTAAATTTTAATCTTTTGCGAAGGATCTGATTTGGAATTTATGCAGAAAGATCTGATATTGTGGCACAGAATATTTCTTCTCCTCTCCCCCATTTTGTGCGCCAGTTATTGTATCGTATATTGTGATACTGTAAGAAACCGGGTGCTTAAATTACTGTACAAGTGATTGTACGATGTCTATGTATGAGTCCTTTGGACCTCTTAAGACAAAAGCTATTATAGCTATCAAGAGTAAATTTTATATTTAGAATTTTTGCGAAATAATAATATATAACAGTACACCTTTTCTTAAAGATAACTGAAAATCATTGTCAGTTTAAAAAGATCTCAAGTTCCAAAACATTCTGTTGCTTCGAAAAATCACGATGAAAAAAACATACCTACAGTTATTTGCAAAAGTGTAAGACCATACGTTGGTATTAGGAGATTTCTGCCGATTGTGTCAGCTACTGTCTGTATTACTCAAATTCCTGTCGGTGTTGCACCATCCTACAGCGGTAGCTGTAGATAGAGTTAGGGGTAAGCGTGCGAGCGTCAGTTTGCTTCTGGCTTTCATGCTGAGAGGTTTTGTAGGTATTTTTTATATAGCGAAGAATGGGCAAAGAGCGTCATTAAGTGTTACTCAGAGGGCACAAATAGTGACTTTATATCATGAAGGATACTCAGAACGTGACATACGCAGAAAGGTGAATGTGAATGAGACTGGTATTCATAATACGATCATGATATATCGAGATACAAGTGAATTTAGCGACCGAAAGAGAAGAGGACGTCCAAGGAAAACAACCCCATGTGATGACAATACCACAAGGGGAATAGTTAAGCGTTCTCCGACGAGTTAATGCAAGAAAATCAAAGCAATTTCTACATTCAAAGGGTCTGATATCAATATCAGTACGTTTTCCCGACGTCTTAGCGAAAATTTTAGATTAACGTTGTGACGTTCCTGCCCAGCAGGACACACACTACATAAAGGCAGATAGCAGTCAGGACGAACGTCCGCGTAGCTTAATTGGTAGAGTGACTTATTCCTGAATGAGGGGACCCGGGTTCGAGACCCGGGCGTGCACAAAAATGACGGATAAATTTACTTCGTTATAATGGTGCCCGAACTTTCCGGATGACCCGGCCGCTCAAAATCTCGCAATGGTGTGATGTTCTTTCCCCACAAAGAGATAGGAAAAATAAGAGAATCCCTTCTCCAGCGCTTCGAAAAATAAATGTGTGTGACGTTGCATTGCACACACCAGATTGACTGGGAGTTCTCAACTGCACGTTCTACAGCGGATGGCTGCCTGCAACGATTCATGGTCATGGCTGACCCGTGCGTGGGCCATGCCCCCGGCCGTCTTTCGGAGGGGGGGAGATGTGACGTCCCTGCCCAGCATGACGCGCACGACATAAAGGCAGATAAGCAGTCAGAACGAACGTCCGCGTAGCTCAATTGGTAGAGTGACTTATTCCGGAATGAGGGGACCCGGGTTCGAGCCCCGGCGTGGACAAAAATGACGGAGAAATTTACTTCGTTATAAAGCCTTATAAAACTGCAGATAAACCTAGACTAACCTCTGCCATGAAAAAGAGGAGACTCCAGTTTGCAAAGCGTCATCATACGTGGGACTGCTGAAAATTCGAGACAATTCTTTTTCCGATAAATCAACTGTGCGTCAATTTGAATCATGTGAAGCACATGTTCGAGGACAAAAAGGCAAAAGGTTTGATGAAAATTCCGTGAGACATCCGCTTAGTAAGATGATATGTCACCATCAGGTACTGCTAAATTATCCTTTTTGCCGACAAGCACTACGATGACGGGTCCTTTTTATTTGAAAATGTTATGTGAGAAGCTGTTAAATCATATGCAAGTGCACAGATGAACAATTTTTATGTATGATGGTTCTCCATGAAACAAATCAAAGAAATGAAACTGTGCTTGACTGACCCGGTAATGTCCAGGAAGAATTTTTCAAATCGGAGTTTTAGGAACAGAAAACGCAATTTACCATTGTGCGCCCTAGCGGAAAGTCTATGATTTACTTGAAAATTTTGAATTT
The DNA here is from genome assembly GCA_039090855.1 of Macrothele yani. NCBI lineage: Eukaryota > Metazoa > Arthropoda > Arachnida > Araneae > Macrothelidae > Macrothele > Macrothele yani. The sequence continues at coordinate 154,371,329 of CM077030.1, forward strand.
ATAGGAAAAACATTTCGCATCGGAAACACTATCCAACAATAAAGGATTTTTTTCAAATCGGGCTTTTAGAAGTAGAGATATTGACAAAAATAAGATATACATCTACGCCCCTGGCGTAGAAACCATGCATTATTTCACAAATTGTCCCCATGGACAATTTGTGAACCATCGTAAAATACAAAGTAGCAGAAAACAGCCATAAAATTCCCAAGTTTTGATTGACGTATAAAGTACATGGGTTGCAAGACATTTCAAGTGACTACCGCAAACCAGGCATTGAGAGTATGCCACATTGTATTCTGTCCAAGATAAAAAACAAACGTGCCAAACAAAGTACTGATTTCTGTCTCCTTGTATTCCAAAGAATGTAAGTATTCATCTGTGGTGTCATGTTTTCAAATATCTGTGACTGGTAATTAGTTGTTTTTTTGAAAATCTTAAATTTCAATAAATTGACAGATGGTCTTAAACTTTTGCAAATGACTGTAATCTGTGACAAGACCCCTACAGAAAAAATAAAATAAGAACAAACATATTGAAAAACATAATGAGCTCTAACAGAAAATAAAGTGACTAAATCTCTCGCATTAATAACAAAAAAAAAGCAAAACAAATCCACATCGCGCGCTTAGTTTTACCACGAACATGATACGGGCTCTCGATTGTTTCTGTGCTCCAGAGCTAAGACGTGCGTTATCTGTTGCAGCAATCCAAATGATATCGGTTCGATCTTCACCGATGCGGAAGAATTATGTGGTGTACCGGCTGAAAAATTTCAGCGGTTTCGGTTTTTCGAATTTTCTGTATGAATACGGAAAAACCAGAAATGGACCTAAACAAGTTACTAAAATCATGCAATGCATTGATTATGACACACTTTCCAACATACCAGAAATCATTACCCAAGTTATTGCTCCAGTTATGAGGATGATGGCTGTGGAATAAATCTCGCTCCCGTGCCTTGACCTTTAACCCCATGTCGATTATATTAAACAGAATCGGTTCAGCACACCTCTGGAACAACATGCTAAGGTTTTGTAGCAATAGAAGCATTTTTACTCAAGTTATGAGGATAATGGATGTGGAATAAATCTCGCTCCTGTGTCTTGACCTTTTGCCCCATCTCGATGACATTTAACAGAACCGGCTCAGTATACCTCTGGAAGATCATGATAACGTTTTGTCGCAATCGAAGAACTTTTAAGTAAGTTATGATGCAGAACGGCAATGGCATGGATCCCGCTCTTATATCCTCATCTTTGACCCCATTTCGTTCATTTTCAATAAGGTTTGTCCTGAGGTTGTTTCCAACCACATACTAAAATATTTCACCGAAATCGAACCATTTTTTTGCGAGTTATCGTGCGGATAGACAGGCAGACGGACAACGCTGGAGCACATGCGTTTCTTCAACCTATGATTGGAAAGCGTAAATAAATAACTATCGAAAGAAATGGAATTTCTGACTACGGAAATTCTGTGAAAATACGGAATTTACAAAAGAAGGGAACTTTCAAAAACGGAAATTTTGTTAAAAGATTGAGATCTACGGGCAACTTTGCTGAACATTATTTTCAGAATTTTTTTTTGTGAATTCACCCTACAATTTTTTTGCAGTGTGTGAGGGAGGATATTGTAATGATGAAATACTGAGCTGTTTAACAATGCCACGCGATTTATAGCAAAGGGTTCCAGGATTTCTTTGACATAACGACGACCCGTCCGAATTAGTAAACACCAAACCCAAGAACGAATCATAGGAGATTCCTTCTCAAACCATGATGCTGGCAGACTGAACTGTGTGTTGACCACATCAGAAACACACGAATGTTTTGCGACTACCTCTTCTAAAACAGAAAAAAACAAGAAAGATGACACCGAATTTTCGGGTACAATAAGCACGTCTTCTGAATCCGTTCTGACGCAAATTAAATTTATCAAAGCTATTCAAAGTCAATGGAACCGGTATGGAAAACAATAGTATCTGACGGAAGAAAGAAGTTTTTCAATCAGGTCTTTAATCCCTCAGATATTGCCGTAAACGGAATCGTGAGCTTACGAACTCTTAGAAACAGAGTTATCGACAAAAATAAGATGTGATTTTACGTCCCTTGGTGAGAAAACCATGCATCATTTTAGGAAAAAGTATTCACAAACGGTTTATCCATATGAGCGGTATCGGTCCAAGAAAAAAAAACTTTAGGCGAGTTTTCAGGAGCCCAGATTTTGCTACAAATACATCAGAAGTAGAAATTAACGCTTATGACCCCTGGTGGCCAAACCATTCTTTACCAAACATTAGAAATTACGTGAAAAATATTTTCCGTCAGGTCTTGTATGCGATACAGGAAGAATTTTTCAAATCAGAGGTTTAGGAACAGAAAACGCAATTTACCATTGTGCGCCCTAGCGGTAAGTCTATGACTTACATGAAAATATTGAATTTATAGGAAAAACATTTCGCATCGGAAACACTATCCAACCATAAAGGATTTTTTTTTCAAATCGGGCTTTTAGAAGTAGAGATATTGACAAAAATAAGATATACATCTACGCCCCTGGCGTAGAAACCATGCATTCTATCAAGAAGAAAATGTTCCTAAAATGTTTGCCGACATGAGTAGTATCGTTCCACAAAAGACTTTTTTTTCAATCGAGATTTTAGAAGCTCATATTTTGCTGCAAATACATCAAAAACGGAAATTAAGACTTAGCCACCTGGTGGCCAAACAATTTTTTACAAAAATAGAAATTACGTGCAAAGGATCAGGAGATGTATCCGGTGCAGAAAGAAATTTTTAGTTCGAAGATTTAGAAGCAGAGATATAGAGGAAACCGCAATTTACCTTTACGCCCCCTAGCGGAAAATCTATGAATTACTTGAAAATTTTGAAATTATATGAAAAACATGTCACACGGAAAACACTATCCAACAACGAAGGAATTTTTCAAATCGGACTCGTAGAAGTCGAGATATTGACAAAAATAAGATATACATCTACGCCTCCTGGCGGAGAAACTGGAATATTTTAGGAAGAAAATATTCCGAAAACGTTTATCGATGTGAGTGGCATCAGTCCACGAAAGAATTTTTTCAATCGATATTTTAGAAGCTCAGATTTTATGGCAAATACATCAGAAGCAAAAATTAACGCTTACGTCCCCTGGTGGCCAAAGTATTCTTTACCAAAAATTCGAAATCATATGCAAAAGATTGTGCATCAGACGATATATCCGCTGAAAAAAATTCAAATCGGAGTTTTAGAAGGAGAGATATTGGAAAAAATGCAATTTACTTTTACGCCCACTAGCGCAAAATCTATGCGTAATTTGAAAAAGAAGCTATATCCAAAATACTCTTCGACAAAAATAGAATCGAAAGATAAAAGATTTTTTTCAATCGGATGTTTAGAAGCAAATATGTGGAATAAAACGTATTTTTGAATTCGACATCATCTGCATTTACGCCCTGTAGCGACGACATTGTACATCGTAAAAAATCATCATTCACATATTTCAAGCTTTCGAATGCAAAAAGAATTTTTCAAATTGGACTAATAGTTTTAGAGATACCGTGGGTTCAGGCGGACGGACGGACGGACGACCGGACAAACCGATAACATAAGCACGATCTTTTTTTACGAAAGACGTGCTAAAAAGAGTAATCGCTGTATACTGTACGATGCAATTCTTTTATGCAGATTGCCCGCGACTCTAAACTTCGACGACATTTGGTAGCGGTTGACGACTCGATAGCTGTCATGCTACTAACCTGCTGCGTGTGGACTGTTTAAAATGTTTTGCCCTCTGATTGGGTGGGAGATGCTTAGAATCACCGCTCTACTGATTGATATAAGCAATGCTGTCGGTTCTGCAAAAACCTGTCTCTGTATCAAAAGGTCTTGTCGTCCTAAATCAGGTCTAGTGCGATTCCTTGTAAATGGTGCGGGGGTACATGCCTTTTCTAATTGTGTAGAGCAGAGATGGACTTCGGTATTATCAAGGTAAGATTGGAATGGTAGGCTAGGGAGTCTGACGCTTAGGAAAGCTTCATCAACAAGGACCCATATTCCGCTGCACAAATAATACAAAGCATATCTATTTGCCTGTCTACCTATCTATACAGTTAAGTGCCACTGAATTAGAGATAATTGCTTAGTAACACGTTGGGCTTCCACTCTTATGCTAATGATGGCGGCCACTCTAAGAGGTATGGATTCTACGAGTTTACGGAAATGTTATCCCCAGTCACTCCTCCAGAGCTGTCTCTAATTCGCTGAAGTTCGTAGCCGATGAGACACGTGCCAGAACGGCCTGCTCAACGGTATCTCAGAGGTATTCGATTGGATATACACTGAGTGGCTACTTTATTATGACCAACTGATAGTTTTAAGCAAATGAGCTATGGCCGCACGCTGTTGCCGCCAGAGGGCGAGGTTAGTATAACAAGTTTGTAAAATCATGCAATACATTGATTAAAATACGCTTTACAACATACCAGAAATCATTACTCAAGTTAAGAGAATAATGGCTGTGGAATAAATCTCACCTCACTCCTGTTCCCTGATCTTTGATCCAATTTCGATGATATTCAACAGAACCGGTTCGGTATACCTCCGAAATAACATGATAAAGTTTTGTCGCAATCGATGCATTTTTACGTAAGTTATGATACATAAAGCATATGGAATAGATCCCGCAACTGTGTCCTAACCTAGGACCCCATTTCACCCATTTTCAACAGAATTCGTCCCCAGGCAGGCTCCTACAACATACTAAAATTTCATCGAAATCGAACCTTTTACGTTAGTTATGACGCATAACAGCAGTGGAATGGATCCAGCTCCTATGTACTGAACTTTGACCCCATTTCGTTCACTTTCAAAAGGGTTCCTTCCCAGGTGATCCCTACCAGATACTAAAATTTCATCGAAATCGAACGATTGTTACGCGAGTTATCATGCGGATGGACATACGCACACAACGCGTGACGTAATGAGGCAGATGGGAATCGCAACCATGGGCTCGCAAGAGTGTGACGTTATAAAACTTTAATAAGATCCCCACACAACGCGTGACGTAATGAGACAGATGGCGTGACCGCGCGCCAACATTCTCAAAATCGAGATTGTGACGTCATAAGATTTCTAAGCATTGGTAACATTAATGGAACGACGCCATGACACTAAAAACGTTATAATTCGGGGTGGTTATTTAACCCATTAAATGAATTCTCCTAAAATCGAGATCAAGCTAAATCGATTTCTAGTACCAGAAAACGGTAGGTTAACGACTTTCATCAAAATTCTTAGAGCCGTTTTCAAAATAAAATGTACATACATACATAAACGAATTGCTACTTTAAGGTGGACGTCAACTAATTTTGCTTCCTATACTTCCAATGGAAAATCTTCTGTACACCTTTTCTTCACAATTAATGCATTCCCAAGGATGAAAATTTGAACATCGATTAAAATAGCTTCATTCCATAACTTGGAATACTTAATATTTTCTAAACCATAACCGTAATTATGCATCCAACATTTATTTGTTCACTGATGTCATCAAAGTACAGGTCGCGCCATCTTTTTTCTGGTTTCAACACCACCAAAGGAAACGTTATTGTTTTTTAACATAATTATGGTTATGTTTTAGAAAATGTTAAGTATTCCAAGTTATAGTATGAAGTTATTTTAACCGATGTTCAAATTTCCATCCTTGGGAACAAACACACTAATTGTGAAGGAAATGTGTACAAAAGGTTTTCCATTGGAAATATGGGAAACAAAATTACTTGACGTTCACCTTAGTAGTGTGGGATAAGGGCGATGGGATGCATCCCGATCCTATGTCCTGACCTTTAACTCCATTTGTCCCATTTTCAAACGGGTTCCTCTCCAGGTGGTCCCCTACCACATATTAAAATTTCATTGAAATCGAACCATTTTTACGCACGTTATGACGCATAAAGGCAATTGAATGGATCCCGCTCTTATGTCGTATCCTTTGACCCCACTTCACCCATTTTCAATAGGGTTCGTGCCCACTTTATCCCTTACCACATATTAAAATTTCCATCGAAATCGAAGCATTTTTACGCACGTTATGACGCATAAAGGCAATTGAATGGATCCCGCTCTTATGTCGTGACCTTTGACCCCACTTCACCCATTTTCAATAGGGTTCGTGCCCACTTTATCCCTTACCACATATTAAAATTTCATCGAAATCGAACCATTTTTACGCACGTTATGACGCATAAAGGCAATTGAATGGATCCCGCTCTTATGTCGTGACCTTTGACCCCACTTCACCCATTTTCAATAGGGTTCGTGCCCACGTTATCCCCTACCACATACTAAAATTTCATCGAAATCGAACCATTTTTAAGTGAGTTATCGTGCCGACAGGCGGACGCAAAAAGTTGGAGCATATACGCTTCTTCAACCTAAGGTTGGAAAGCGTAAAAAACGGAAAGCATAGTGCTTGCGACAATAGTAGAAGTGATTTTTGTGTAACGAGATGGGTAAAAAATGCGAATTGACGGATTTTCAACGTGGGATGATAGTAGGAGCTCGGAGCTATGGAGCGAGTATCACCGAAACCGCCACATTCGTGAAATGTTCCAGAGCAGCTGTTGTTAAAGTGTTTAAAGACCGGACTGTCAGCCAAAAAACTGGGTCTCTACGTGCAACGTGTGGTCGTCATCGACTAGTGACTGCTTGTACGTAACGGAGAGTGTCCAGACTGGTAACAGACAACAGAAGGGCAACAGTGCCGCAAATTACAGACCATCTTAATCAAGGATTCCCTCAAATGATCTTTGCATGCACTGTTCGCCATACACTGCGTCGGATGGTATATGGAAGCCGAAGGCCAGTTCGAACACCTCGTTCGGAGGCAACGTTATTGTTTGGGGAATGTTTTCCTGGCATGCTTTGGGCCCTTTAATTAGTGTTGATTAACGTCTGACTGGCACATCATATCTAAACATCGTTGCGGACCAAGTGCATCGTGTCATGTGAATGGTTTATTCCAATGGCGATGGCTACTTTCAACAAGATAATGCGTCCTGCCGTAGTGCTAGTATTGTACAGGATTGGTTTCAGGAACATGCCGGTGAGTTTACTTTGTTTAGGAGGCCCCCATGATATCCAGATGTCAACCCCATTGAGAATTTGTGGGATGAAGTTGAACGAGCCATCAGACAGCTGGATCCACAACCTACAATCTCACACTCCTGGAAAGTGCTATTCATCAAGCATGGTCTCAGATCCCACAAACCACCTATCAACATCTCGTGGAGTCCATGCTACGAAGAATCGACGGAGTATTAAAGGCAAAATGTGGCCCAACGAAATACTGAGGGGGTGGTCATAATAAAGTGGCCACTCAGTGAATATCCGGAATTGTAGGTATCCATTGAAACGTTCTAATTTCACTACAAAGCATTTGTATCCACGCAGTAGCCAGGTGGGATCTATGGGATGGGCAATTTTCTTGCTGGAATACGCCATCGTCGTGCGAGATTTCTCTGACCACACGACGCGGCGCTACTTTGCAGAGAAGCGGTTTTGATGTTCCCGGCACCAGGCGAAGGGTAATATCAAATGACAAGCATTCAACAGTTGCACACGAGTAGAGAATCGACTCCCATAGCTCAGGGTATGCAACGTGTGCCACACCATTTGCTCACTGACACTGCTTGGGCCTTCAAATTTCAACCTGGATGTGATTTGTGCCCCCGTTGCGCAGCGGGCGGTCTGTGCAACTCTGGATGGTCTACGTTGCCCCTGATCATCAATGGCGTGAGGTCAGGATATTGTAGTATCCTGACCCTTGATACTGTTGTCCTCGGGAATCTGAAGGTTCCTACCACTTGAGCGATAGAATGACTCATCAATCTTCCGCCGATGCGTTCACGAAATAAGTCTCTCAGATCACCATGTTTACTTATATTCGTCGATTGCGATACACTGTTTAGAAGCCCCTGGTCATCAAAGGCGTGAGGTCAGGGTACTCTTGATTCTGACCCTTGATATTGTTGTCCTCGGGAACCTTAAAGTTCTTACCACTTGGGCGATAGAACGACCCATCTATCTTTGGCCGATGCGTTCACGATTAAAGACTCTCAGATCACTATGTTTCCTTATGTTCGTCGATTGCGATAGACTGTTAGGAAGCTCCTGGTCATCAATGGCGTCAGTTCAGGATACTGTTGTATGCTGACCCTTGATACTGTTGTCCTCAGGAACCTTAAAGTTCTTACCACTTGGGCGATAGAATGACCCATCTATCTTTCGCCGATGCGTTCGCGATCAAAGGCTCTCAAATCATCATGTTTACCTATGTTTGTCGATTGCGATACACTGTTTGGAAGCCCCTAGTCATCAATGGCGTGATGTCGGATTTCTGATGTATCCTGACCTTTGATACTGTTGTTCTCAGGAACGTTAAACTTCTTACCACTTGTGCGATAGAATGACCCATCTATCTTTCGCCGATGCGTTCACGATTCAAAGCCTCTCAGATCATCATGTTTAACTATGTTTGTCGATTGTGATACACTGTTTGGAAGCACTTGGTCATCAATGGCGTGAGGTGAGGATACTCCTGTATCCTGACCCTTGATACTGTTGTCCTCGGGGACCTGAAGGTTCTTACCACGGGAGCGATAGAATTACTCATCTATCTTCCGGCGATGCGTTCACGAAACAGGTATCTCAGATCATAATGTTTATCTATGTTCGTCGATTGCGATACACTGTTTAAATGCTATGATGTCCGCGTATTTATGACCCTCCTGTCCGCCATCTCGAACCCAATCATGCAAAGTTATCCATCTTCTCAAAAGTCAAATCATCAACCCTCATATTTTTACTGCTGGACTCATTTTTCTTACTAAACATTAAATATTTTGATTTCTCTTCTTTTGCTATCAGTTGATGCATTCCCCTTTGATGGTTCCACCAAATGTTACCGGGTTCCTCTGAGTACCACAATATCATCTGTTAAGGCAAGTTCTTGCCCAATATCATCATTCGCCCCAATCGCCAAGCCTTCAAGCTTCTGCAACCTTATGATCGATCTGCCTGAATTCAATATGTTGAACTATTTGAATCATCATGTACTTTCAGTCTTTGGATGCGATCAATCTGCATTCATCCAAAATTTTGGTGATGATCAGTAGCTTCCAAACTTCGGAAATAATAAATCTACATACACTACAAACTTCAGATACGCTCAGTCTATGCGTACACTAAATAGTTCACGAACAGCCGGCATGCATTCCAAGAATTACGCAACATCAATCTGTATGCATTCCGAATGTTAGTGGTGGTCAGTTATCCATATTTGATAGTGGTCATGTTATACTGCATTGATAGTGATCAATGATGGTGATCCTGTTATAATAATGACAGTGATCCTGTTATAATTGTGTAACAGGATCACTATTATAATTAATATAATAGTGATCCTGTTATAATTGTGTAACAGGATAACTATTATAATTAATATAATAGTGATCCTGTTATAATAATGATTGATAGAGATCCTGCTATAATAATGATTGATAGTGATCCTGTAATAATAATGATTGATAGAGATCCTGCTATAATAATGATTGATAGTGATCCTGTAAAAATAATGATTGATAGAGATCCTGCTGTAATAATGATTGATAGTGATCCTGTTATAATAATGATTGATAGAGATCCTGCTATAATAATGATTGATAGTGATCCTGTAATAATAATGATTGATAGAGATCTTGCTATAATAATGATTGATAGTGATCCTGTTATAATACATTGATCTAAAGCAGTGGTGGCCAACCCGCGGCAAACGTGCCATTAAGGGGCACGCGGAGGTGTGTTGGGTGGCACGCGAAAACTTCCAAACCTTCAAAATTTCAGTACCCTATTTAAAAAAAGGAAAACAAAATCTTAAAGCAATTGGCGAAAATACAAGTGTGTTTTGTTTGCTTGCGTGCGTGCGTCAGAAAGCAAAGCTGGTACCTCTTCCTGCTACTATTGCCGGGGGAAGGAAACCATCAGCCTAATTCCATTGTCACTGTTATCGCGATTGTAAATCAGTGACGTCTTGTCCTCACTGGAAAAGCAAAACAGAAAAACTGAACGTTGTGTGGCGAGAACCAACCTGGAGGTCGCACGAGCTCGGGAGCTCTCCGTCTGTTGAAGTCATTCGTTGACGTAGTCACGTAGTGCTAGCGAGCGATTAGGAAGTGATTCTCTCTCTTGACACGGTGTCTTTCGAACGGAGATCGTGAAAGGTAAGGCTTAACTCCTTTGTAATGTGAACGGTTGGCGCCACATTGTGCTTTAATTTTAGAAATGTCCGTTAGTAAGCCGTTGACCTTAAAAGGGAAGTATGAAGAAGTCATTGCAGTACGTGCGTTCAACATTGATTGGGAAGAAAAGTTTCTGTTTAGTAATCAAGGCGCAGCCAAACCAGTTTGTTTGATTTGCGGATCTTGTATTGCGGTACCGAAAAAGTTTCATTTGGAGCGATATTTCAAGCAAAAGCATTCTGATTTTAATTCTAAGTATCCTGTTGGATCAACATTACTAACGGACTTTATTAACAACAAAAAATCACTAACTGGTCAACAATTGCTTTTCCAGAAAAAGAGTGAAGAACTGACATCAATGGCGAAGGCTTCCTACAAAATAGGCAAGTAAGAAGAAACCATACTCTAATGGCGAAGAAATAGTCAAGTTCGGCCTACAAATATTTGCTAACCATGCCGGAGATCCAAAAAACTACGGAATTGGTCAACGCTATTTCGTTTTCTCGGAATACAGTGATTCGTCGTATAGACGACATGGCTAATAACGTTAACACTCAAATAGTGTCTTCGATTCACTCTTGTAAGTTTTTATCCTTGGCTGTAGATGAGAGCTCTGATGTTTCTGACACTGCCCAGTTCAGTATTTTTGTACGTGCTATCAACGACAACTTTGGTTTAATTCAAGAACTCTTAGATTTGCGTCAATTAATAACAACTAGAGGTGAAGATGTTTTTAACGAGCTGAAAAATGTTATTGAAAACAATGAGTTTGAGTGGGGGAAATTAGACAGCATTTGCACAGATACCAGCAAAGATTGGTACGAAAACTGGGTGTGTAGCGCTACTTGAAGATTATGTGGAAAGGAAGATATTCAAGTATCACCGCATCATACATCAAGAGGCTCTTTCCGCAAAGGACTTGGGGTTATCTTCTGTTCTGGATCTAGTAGTGCGTTGTATTAACAAAATTCGAGCCCGTGCACTCAATCGTCGGATATTTCGCAGTTTGTTTGCAAAGGAGGAAGAAATGGGTGAATTACTTCTTCACTGTAACGTGCGTTGGCTTTCAAAGGGAAAGGCCCTGGAAAGATTTTGGAACCTGCGACATAGTGTTTTAAAGTATTTTGAAGATAATAGTTTACTCACAAGTGAGTGCTCACTTCTCAAGGATGAAGACTGGTTATGGGATCTCGCATTTCTTACAGATATAATGGGGCATCTGAACAGTTTAAATTTACGTTCGCAAGGAAAAGACTACCTTTTTCCAACATTGATGACTTCTGTATCATCTTTCATGACTAAATTTTTGCTGTTTTTAAATGATTTTTCTCAGAACAAATTATCTCAATTTGCTGGAATGCAAGAACAAGAAAAAGTATCTGAAAATGCGCCAAATTATGATAAGTACAAAAAGTTTATATCTGTTGTAAATGACTCCTTTGCAACAAGATATTGTGATTTCGAGAAAGATAAGAAAAACAGTGAACTTTTTACAAACCCTTTTTCAGTTGCTATTGGAGACCTAAATCATTATCCTCTAGACATGCAGATATAAATTATTGACCTTCAGCATAGTATTGCACTTAAAGGTACAATTAATGAGTTTATTTCTATTTCAACCAGTAGAAATTATTTTGAATTCTGGAAATTTCTACCAGTTCCTGATTTTCCGATTTTACACGAATTTGCACTGAGGTACTGCTGTAGGTTTGGCTCAACCTACGTTTGTGAACAATCTTTTTCAGTAATGAGTACAATTAAAACTAAATATCGTTCAAAATTAACTAACGCTAACCTAAGTAATTTAATCTTGCTTACTTGTTCACAGGGAAACCCAAACATACAGGAGATTTTAAGAAACATGCAAATTCAAAAGCCGCATTAAATGTTTATGAATCCCATTATCAATGTGAGTTGCAAATGTGTTGTTCAATTTAACGTGCGCTAAGAACGATCTAATGATAATAAACCTTATGAAACTGAAAATAATTTTTTTTATTTAAACCTGATATGGGGCAATTTAGTTAGGAGAATGAATGATTTCAGTGGCACGCACAAGGTACAAAAGCCTAAAAGTGGCACATGCCATAAAAACGTTGGCCACCACTGCTCTAAAGAATAAGGAGACCAGGATATGTTGTTTAAAAAATTCATATGTGGCTGACATTGCTGAACGTAAAATATCATTTCTACGAAAGATACAGTAGAACGTTCAGTAATATGGGTAAGAAAAAGCGCATTGCCGGATTTGTGGCTATATAATTACTTTATGCCCGTGGTGCGATATGCTATACAGCAAAATGCATTTCTGTACAATAAAAACATGCCTTTTTGAGGGTGGTAAGTGACCTCTAGTAGTGTATGTCGTTCCCTCGAACGTCTAAACAGCTGCACGCCTGTATGGCATGGAACGGACGACGTTATCGAGGAGGAGGTTTACCTTCACCACTCCTCGATGAGGGCAGTCTCCATTTCACGAAGAGTCAACAAAGGCGCCACTCGAGCTGCAATGCATCTGTTAAATGCGCCCCAGGCATGATCCATCAGATTTAAGTCAGAGGAGTATGCTGGTCACGCTATGCGCTCTTCACCGCCACTTGAAACATGTTCTTCACTAGTCGAACTCTGTAGAAATCGTCGAGCGTTATCGTCTATGAAAACAAATGAGTCACCAACGGCTTCAGAATACGGCATGACAATGGGTCTGAGAATTTGGTCTCTATATCTCTAGGCCGTCTCAGATGATATACAGGTCCGTACGTCCACTGATAGTCATGCCTGCCCAGACCAACAATACATGTCCGCCGCAATGTGTTTTTTTTCTGCACAAACGCTGGATTATTTCGTGTGTCGGGTTACCTGCAGATAAGAACAAACCAACTGTCAGACTCCAGACTAGATCTCGACTCTTCATGAAAGAAAGCTTGACTCCACTCGTCGTGTCCCCAACCACGATGTTCCTCAAGCAAGTATCTACGAGCCGTACGGTCTCTTGCGGGTAAAGAACACAGACAATTGGTTTACGTGCATAAAGGATACCTTGGTGAAGGCGATTGCAGAGAGTTTTCTCTCGAGCTGAGCAGCATTTTGTGCATGCTAGGGAGGGCTAATAATAGATAACGGCCGTCCCTAGATGTAGTTGCTCTTGGACAACCTTCATTTCGCCTTCTTCGAACATTTTCCGTATTCTGGAATTATGTGCACAGTCCGGAAACGACGTGACACTCCAATAGTTTCTGTTACCACCCGCTGTGTCTGCTCTCCACGCCTTTGGTTCCTGTAAATCGTGCTCATAAAACATCGTTCAAACCAAAGACTTCAAGAAACGTAATGTCACAACGAACGCGGCCGAATAAGGAACCTTTGTTTTTATCCGAATCTGTGATTTATGCATTTTGACGTTACAAGACGCTAATGTTCATAAGCATATGTATGGTTCTGCTGTCTATGTCACTCTCAATTTACGTTCTTCCCGTTTCAGTAAGATATTACATGATTGGCTATCGCCAAAGCCACGTGCTCTCCTGATTATTTTGAACACTGTATATGTAACAAATATACTGTATAGATAACAACAATGTATATATAATAATTTATTTCAAACACTAAACCGGGAATATCCAAAACTTTTCGCCGTTTCAAGGAAAAAGGAGACTACAAACCAGTACACATTTATTCAACGAAATATTGGCCGTTAGCATCAATGACCCTTTGCCATTTTTTCAGGCAACAAATGAATGCCCCCTCTGGTAAAAGAACTCGGGTTTTGATCTGAAGAACGCTGTGACGAAATTTTCCACCTCTGGGACTGTGGTGAACCGCTGTTGAGCTAGGGAATGTTGCATAGAACGAAACAGATAAAACTTTGAGGGTGCAATGTCTTGGGAATAAGCCGGATGCGGTAAAACCTCGCAGTGTCACTGTTCAAGGGTTGATTTCGTGGTAGCACCGACATGTGGTCTGGCATTATCGTGTAACAGGATGACTGGGAGGCGTCTTTTAATTGTGCGTGGGCGTTTTTGCTAGATTGCGGCATTGAGTTTCATCAACTTATCGCTATATCGTTGTGCAGTAATTGTTTCGCCCGGTTTCAACAGTTCGAAGTACAACACTCCGTGGCATATCCCACCACGCACACAACAGCACCTTTTCCCTGTGGATCTCCTGTTTTGCAGTGTATGTTAATGGCTGACCTGGGTCGGCCCAGGATCGCTTGCGTACGGGATTGTCGCAATAGACCTATTTTTCGTCCCCGGTGACAAACTTCCACAAGACATTCTTTCCTAGGAACATCTCCAGCTACGACATGCAGATGCCCAATCGTTGACCAATATTACGCTCTGTTAAATTATGTGGAACCAACTGACCAATCTTTTGGATCTTTCCCAAGGACTGTAGACGCTGTACCACCGTCGATTGAGCCACTTTGAAACGTTTCGCCAGTTGCATGGTCGATTGTGTGGCATCCTCTTGCAACAGCGATTCCAGCTCCTCGTCAGCGAGTTCCTGCGGTCTACCTGTACGTGTCTTCTCTTCCAAGCTTAGATCACCTTTCTTAAACTTGACAAATCATTCTCGACACGTCCGCTCTCCCATAACCGTTTCGCCATACGTCTGACATATTGAACCGTATGCTTCGCTGGCACTTTTCCCTAAATTAAACATAAGTAACAAGCAATGCCGCGAATGAACTTTATCGACCGCCATTCTTGGCTTCATGTACGAACTGACAGCACGGGTCGCCGGCCGGTTAGACACCTACAGCGCCCGGTAGCGGAGCGGCGGAAACATTAGCATAAACCTAATATTTAGCTCACCTTCGTTTTGCTGACGACGTCGCCATTTTTGCAACTGCACAGAGTATGATCCAGAAACTTGCCGACAGGAATAAAGAGGTGGAAATAAAAATAATTTCTCGGAGGGCAAAACTGATGTTCAATGCTTTTACAAGAAATGAAATTCTATCGGTTGATGGGGAAAAGCTGGAGGTAACCGGTACCTAAATTTTCCCTGGACAGCAGATATTAAGCCAGGGGTCACATTGAGGAAGTAATTAATTGCCATATAAAACTTGGTTGAGAGCATTTGGAACAAACAGTACAATTATTAAGAGCAATGTGTCATTATGTCTTAAAAGAGAAATATTTAATCAATGCATTCTTCTGGTTATTACATATTGAGCGGAGACATGGACTTTAACTAAACAAGTTAGTACAATCATGCAGTGCATTGATTATGATACGCTTTCCAATATACTAGAAATCATTACTCAACCTATTACTCAAGTTATGAGGAAAATGGCTGCGGAATAAATCTCACCCCTGTGCCCTGACCTTTGATCCATTTGGATGATATTCAATAGAACTGGTTCAGTATATCTCCGAAATAACATGATAAAGTTTTGTCCCAATCGAAGCAATTTTACGTAAGTTGTGATGCATAAGTGCTATGGAATAGATCCCGCTTCTGTGTCCTAACCTTTCACCCCATTTCGCCCATTTTCAATAGGATTTGTCCCAAGGAAGGTCCCTACAACATACTAACATTTCATCCAAATCGAAACATTTTTACGTAAGTTATGACTCATAATGGCGATGGAAGTGATTCCGCTCCTATGGCCTGACCTTTGATCCCCATGTCGCCAATTTTCAATAGGGTTTGTCCCCGGGTGATCTTCTACCACATACCAAAATTTAATTGAAATCAAACCTTTTTTACGTTAGTTATGACGCATAAGAGCAGTGGAATGGATCCCGCTCTTATGTCCTGACCTTTGACTACATTTCGTTCACTTTCAATAGGGTTCCTTCCCAGGTGTTCCCCTACCACATACTAAGGGTTCATCGAAATCGAACGATTTTTACGCAAGTTATCGTGCGGACGAACATACGCACACAACGCGTGACGTAATAAGGCAGATGGGAATCGCGGCCATCTGCTAGCAAAAGTGTGACGTCATAAAACTTTAATAGGATGCGCACATTTGTTTGACTGCTGACATCATGAAAAAACAGGTCGCGCCATCTTTTTTCTGGACAATTAATGCGCTCACAAGGATGAAAATTTGAACATCGAATAAAGTAGCTTCATGTTATAACTCGCAATACTTAATATTTTCTACAACATAACCATAATTATGCAATCCAGCATTATTTTGTCTGCTGACGTCATGAAAATACAGGTCGCGCCATCTTTTTTCTGGACAATTTATGCATTCACAAGGATGAAAATTTGAACATCGATTAAAATAGCTTCATTTTATAACTTGGAATACTTAATATTTTCTAAAACATAACGATGATTATACAATCCAACATTTGTTTGTATACTGACGTCATCAAAGTACACGTCGCGCTATACTTTTTCTGGTTTCAACACCCCCAAAGGAAAAGTTATTGATTTTTAATGTAATTATGGTTATGTTTTAGAAAATATTAATTATTCCAAGTTGTAATAAAGTTATTTTAATCGATGTTCAAATTTTCATCCTTTGGAACACATTAATTGTGAAGGAAATGTGTAGAAACGTTTTTTCCATTGGAAGTATAGGAAGCAAAATTACTTGACGTCCAGCTTAATAATATGGAATAAGAGCGATGGAATGGATCGCATTCCTATGTCCTGACCTTTGACCCCATTTAGTCCACATTCAATAGGGTTCGTCCCCAGGTGGTCCCCTACCTTATACTGAAATTTTATCGAAATCGTACCATTTTTACGCACGTTATGACGCATAAGGGCAATGGAATGCATCCCGCTCTTATGTCCTAACCTTTTACCCCATTTCACCCATTTTGAATAAGATTCGTCCCCAGGCGGTCCCCTACCACATACTAAACTTTCATTGAAATCGAACCATATTTACGCAAGTTATGACGCATAAGGGCAATGGAAGGATCCTGCTCCTACGTCGTGACCTTTGACCCCATTTGTCCCATTTTCAATAGGGTTCGCCCGCAGATAGTCCCCTACCACATACTAAAATTTCATCGAAATCGAACTATTTTTACTCCAGTTATCGTGCGGGCGGACGGACAAAGCTGGAGCATATACGCTTCTTCAACCTACGGTTGGAAAGCGTAAAAAAGATATACAAAGACTGAAGGAAACTGAAAAATGCATGCTTGGTGTAACTAGGAAAAAAAGAAGAGTATTTTGTGGACAAGGAAAATGATAAGAGTGGAAGACATTGTGATCAGAGTACAGTTTCTGAAATGACAATGTGCTGGACATATTGCCAGAAGAACGGATCTTCGATGGACAACCGAAATTTTGGACTGGACTCCAAGAAACAGAAGAAGACCCAGAAGAAAACCACATGGAAGATGGGTGGACGAAATTCTAAAGCATGCGGGAGTAACATGGAATGTACTGGCTCAAAACAAACCGATGTGGAAGAAAATTGGGGAGAGCTCCATCCAGCAGTGAATGGATAAAGGTTGACAATAATGATGATGATGATATGTAGCAAATATTTAAGGGCCTTTCAACTGCTGATCACAAAAAAATTCCTTATCATACCTATGATGATTGCAATTAACCTGTATGCGTTTTAAGTAAGAATGAAATGCACACAGTTTGCAAGCACACACATTGCAAATGTTTTTCGTGCTGAATCAGAAAGAAGAGGTACGCTAGTAACCTTCCTGGTGGATTTAAACCTGGTGAATGTCATCTATCCTACATACCCTGGATTCGTTCCATTATTACTAGGCTCAACGAATTTCTTTTGTGAAGTCACGAACCAACTTTCTAAACAAAAGCATTTGCATTACCATAGGATTAAAACCACTAAGAAAATTAGAGCGCGTGCCCTCCAAGTGATCCTATTACGCTCTCTTCAGTTAAAATGAACTCTGACTTCTTGCTGGCCGAAATTTGCAAATCTCTTAAGCCTTTTAGGAAAGCAACTTCATTATTAGATCTTTGTCATGAAAAGGGGGATTTTAAAGATTTCTTTCGTAGCTCCTCCTGATTTTGAGTTTTCAGTGAGATACGGAGCTCAGCTTTATTCATTTGTACAGTAAAATCCCTTCTGTGCCTCAGAAGGATGAATTCAGTTAGATATGCCGCCATTATGACAAGTCTAAAAATGCTGATTGAAATTTCAAGAAAACTTATATGTACTGAATATCATACGCTTGAATAGAAGTTATTTTTTAATGGGATCAAAATAAATGTTTACCAAATTAAACATTGAACCCCTAGCACTGTACCCCCCAAAAAATAATGAATATCAAAAATACTTTTGAGATACCAAATGATGATAGATCGAAAAACGAAATTTGCGACACTAAAATAATAACAATTCCTACATATGCTTTAGAAATGCCTGCATTTTAAATACTATGGTTATATCGAATTCAGTAAATGTTCCAAAATGTATAACACTAAATTTACGCGACAATACTGCCAAAATAAATTTTTTCTTTTACAATTACTGTAAACACTTTGTCACAAAAAAACTATTATTACGTCAAATTATTATTTAGGCCAATTTATATTTTAAATCATACGTTTCCAATAGTGCATAATTATAAGCTTCGCCCCCAAAAGCAAGGTTTGAGTGCCGGGATAAGAATCACGTGACTTCCGAACGTTCGATGAGTACAAGGAACAACATTTTAGCGAGTAGGAAGTAGAATTACCACAGGACAAGACTGATGCAATTGCTTAAAGTATCACAGAGATTACGTTTGTAATCATTTAGTTGGGTTAGCAATTCTCCTGAAATATGTTGAACTACCTGCTGAATGTACCAATCGGAGGAAAACGTAAAAGAGGACGGCCAGCAAAATAAAACAAAACCTTATAAATTCAATAATTTCTTATTTCACGTTTATTATGTGATTTTATTTTTAATAATTAGTGAGACTGATTTCATTAAAAGTTTACACATTAAAAGTTTAGTTTTCAGTAGTTTAGCTTAACACCTACAACTTTATAACACCTATGTATTTACAGGTAACTGCAGGCAGGTATATGGGTATTACTACCATTATTTTTTGGTCAGAAAAAGAACTTTAGATTTAGTCATGAATTATTAATTTTAATTTCAGTGCCAATATCATAAGAAATAACATAATTATGATTGCATTTTTCCCGTTTTAAAAATATGTAGTATTACGTTTGGTAAATATTATTTTGCTTACAAATGATAAAAGAGACTAACAAAAAGTCAATATCTGGTTATTGATTTAAAATTAAATGCCGTCTAAAATTTGGTGAATATTTAGTATTTCTGGGAGACCAAAACATTTTTGACTGTCAAATAATTTAAGAAAATGACGAGAAGTTAATATCTGGGTATCACTTTATCATTCTAAAATTTGGTGAACATTTACTATTTTTGGGAAACGAAAAGTAATTTTAGTGGCAAATAATATAATACAGTAAGAAGAAGTAAATATCTAGTCAACACTTTAAGAATATATATATATGGTCTAAAATTTGGTGAACATTTACTATTTTTGGGAAACAAAAAGTATTTTTAGTGGCAAATAATATAATACAGTAAGAAGAAGTAAATATCTAGTCAACACTTTAAGAATAAATATGGTCTAAAATTTGGTGAACATTTACTATTTTTGGGAAACGAAAGTATTTTTTGTATGCATATTTTCACTAAATTTGGTAAGCAGTTAAACACAAGCCTTTTTTAATCGGATAGCTTATTTACTGTGTTGAGGCTCTATGTGATTTTAGGTATAAAAAAATACGCTA
This sequence comes from Macrothele yani, assembly GCA_039090855.1. NCBI lineage: Eukaryota > Metazoa > Arthropoda > Arachnida > Araneae > Macrothelidae > Macrothele > Macrothele yani. The sequence continues at coordinate 154,391,364 of CM077030.1, forward strand.
TGTGAAATGTTAGATCTTTGGGGAAGCAAGTGAATAAAATCAAATTAACATAATTCCTTTAATAACAAAGCAATGATTAAAGTCTTTGAGGATAATTATTAGTAGTTCCCCTCATTTTCAATCATACGTTTCCAAATAGTGGGCAGGTGACGAACACCATTACGGAAGATGCCCATTCATTTTTAGAACGATTTTCTAGCCATATAATTAATGCTTCAAATGAATTAATTTACATCTTAAATACTCTATCTGATAAACCTTTCTCTGGACTATGAACCTACATTTACTACGGCTGCTCCATAAAAACTGAGAGTATTTCTTTTTTGATTGGCAACAGTGCGAAAGTGAAAAATAACCACGCAAAAGACAAACTAAATTAAGGAAATATCTATGCCTACAGTTGTTAGCAGTGGCAGATTATTCTGGCTTTGTTATTGCGCAGTTGTTCTGCATTTCGCCATACAGCAATAGAGGTGAGTGATTCAGTGTTAAGAAGTGAAATTTGTTGTGCGATAAAAATTTACTATCGTTTGAGTAAAACAGCTTCAGTTAATATAATGTCAAAAGTTTACAAAGATAAACGTTTGGGTGAGTAAACGATTTTTAGATGGCACCATGATTTCAAACATGTTAGTAAAATCATGCAATGCATTGATTGTGATACGCTTTCCAACATACCAGAAATCATTACTCAAGTTATTTCTCAAGTTATGAGGATAATCGCTATGGAATAAATCTCGCTCTTCCGCTCTGACCTTTAACCCCATTTCGATGATATTCAAAAGAACCGGTTTAGTATACCTACGGGACAACATGTTAAACGGTTTGGCGCAATCGATGCACTTTTACGTGCGTTTGTGACGCATAAGGACAATGGAATGGATCCCGCTCCTATGTCCTGACCTTTGACCCCATTTCGCCTATTTTTAATAGTTTTTTTTTGTCCCCAGGTGGTCCCCTATCACATACTAAAATTTCATCGAAATCGAACCATTTTTACGCGAGTTATAAAAATGATTCGATTTCGATGTCTGTCCGTCCGCACCGACAGAGAGATGGACAAAGCTGGAGCATATACGCTTCTTCAAACTACGGTTGGAAAGCGTAAAAAAGGATGTTTGACGGCAGAACTCGCTCCTAGGCCTGGTCGACCTGAAAGTGTTGTTACGTAGCGTATTGTTAACACTGTTTGGGTAATCAAGCAAGAAGATCGACGAATGACGTGTGACGACATAGCGGCGTCAACTAATATTTCAATAAAGTCGGCATTCGCATTCTACGCGACAAATTACTGCTGCATCGTGTGTGTTCCAGATGGGAGCTTCATCACCTGAGGAAGGAACAATTATTAGCCAGAGTTCAGTTGTGTCATGAGTGGAAACAAATGGTTGCAAAATATCCAAACTTTCTAAACACAGTAATAACTGCCGATGAAACATGGGTCCACTATTTCGGCTACCTCACGAAGCGTACAACGAGTGTCTGAAAACACACAGTCTCGCCTCCTCCGAAGAAAGTCCGCGAAACCAAATCAGCTGGGAAGGTGATGATGATAGTTTTCTTTGATCATGAAGATGTAGTCTACCATCGTGCCGTTTCTCCACAAATTACTGTCAATTCCGAGTATTGCATTTCAGTCTTAAAGCACCTGCGACGACACATATCTATTAAGCGACTGGAACTGGTGGGAAAGTGGACCCTACACCATGATAACCCTCGGCCATAAGTGGCTGCTTGTGTTCAATAGTTTCTTACGAAATGCAGTATTGAAATCATGCCATAGCCTGCCTACAGTCCTGACCTCTGCCCGTGAGATTTTTGATAGTTATGAGGAAGAAGTTGCGTGGCGCAACATTCACGCATGTGCTGATTCTTCAAGCTGTACAGTGGTCGCTAAAGCAGATTCCACAAATAGCGTTCGCCACAACGTTTTGAAAAGTCTACTCAATGATGGCACCGTTGCTTATCATCCAAGGGAACATACTTTGAGAAAGAATAACATATATTTTGCTGTACTTATATTTCTCCATTTTATCGAATTTTATTCTCAGTTTTTATGGAACTGCCTTTGTAGATTTTCAAGATGATAGTGCATTTCTTAAAATTGGTAGTGGTATTTATTCCACTCCACGCCCACTGCTTTCCATAGTCCAATCATTGTTTTAGGTCTGAGTACCCTTTTTAGCGGTCCGAAAGCACAATAGTCCAATGGTGACACATCAGGGGATTTTGAAGGAATATGTAAAAGAGATAAAGACTTGTGTTTTAATTTTTTCAAGAAACAGAGTGGCAGATTTGGATGCATGACTTATCGCCTTATCGTGATTGAGTTCTACACTTTGAAGGCTCTGTGGATAAAGGAATGTTATTTCTTTTTTAGCACGTCTTTTGTAAAAAAGATCGTGCTTATGTTATCGGTTTGTCCGTCCATCAGTCCGTCCGTCCGTCCGCCTGTACCCACGGTATCTCTGCAACTATTAGTCGATTTGAAAAATTCTTTTGGCATTCGGAAGCTTGAAATATGCGAATGATGATCCTTTATTTCGGTTTTTTTTTACGATGTACAATTTTGCCGCTAGAGGGCGTAAATGCAGATGATGTCGAATTCAAAATACGTTTTATTCCACATATTTGCTTCTAAACATCCGATTGAAAAAATTATTTTATCTTTCGATTCCATTTATGTTGAAGAGTATTTTAGATATAGTTTTTTTTTCAAATTACGCATAGATTTTCCGCTAGGGGGCGTAAAAATAAATTACCCTTTTCCCGATAACTCTTCTCCTAAAACTCCGATTTGAAATTTTTTTATTCAGCCGATACATCTTCTGATGGAAAATCTTTTGCATATAATTTCGAATTTTGGGTAAAGAATACTTTGGCCACCAGGGGGCGTAAGGGTCAATTTTTGCTTCTGATGTATTTGACATAAAATCTGAGCTTCTAAGATATCGATTGAAAAAATTCTTTCGTGGACTGATGCCACTCACATCGATAAACCTTTTCGGAATATTTTCTTCCTAAAAATATTCCACATTTTCTCCGCCAGGGAGCGTAGACGTATATCCTACTTTTGTCAATATCTCTACTTCTAGGAGTCCGATTTGAAAAATTCCTTCCTTGTTAGATAGTGTTTTTCCGTGTAACATGTTTTCCATATAATTTCAAAATTTTCAAGTAATTCATAGACTTACCGCTAGGGGGTATAGAAAATTGCGTTTCTCCCTATATCTCTGCTTCTAAATCTCCGATTTGAAAAATGCTTTCTGCACCGGATACAGTTCCTGATGGAAAATCGTTTGCACATAATGTCTAATTTTTGTGAAAAAAATGGTTTGGCCACCAGGGGGCGTAAATCTTAATTTCCGCTTCTGATGTATTTGCAGCAAAACATGAGCTTCTAAATTCTCGATTGAAAAAACATCGTTTGTAGACCGATACTACTCATGTCGACAAACCTTTTAGGAACATTTTCTTCTTAAAATAGTGCATGGTTTCTACGCCAGGGGGCGTAGATGTATATCTTATTTTTGTCAATATCTCTACTTCTAGGGGTTCGATTTGAAAAATTCCCTCTTTGTTGAATAGTGTTTCCAGTGTGACATGCGTTTCATATGATTTCAAAATTCTCAAGTAATTCATAGACTTTTTGCTAGGGGCGTAAAGGTAAATTGCGTTTCCCACTATATCCCTGCTTCTAAATCTCCGATTTGAAAAATTCTTTCTGCACCGGATACAGCTCCTGATGGGAAATCGTTTGCACATAATTTCCAATTTTTGTAAAAAAAAGGTTTGGCCACCAGGTGGCGTAAGTCTTAGTTTCCGCTTCTGATGTATTTGCAGCAAAATATGAGCTTCTAAAATCTCGATTGAAAAAAGTCTTTTGTTGACCGATACTACTCATGTCGACAAAAATTTATGGAACATTTTCTTCTTGAAATAATGCATGGTTTCTACGCCAGAGGGCGTAGATGTATATCTTATTTTCGTCAATATCTCTACTTCTAAAAGCCCGATTTGAAAAAAAAATCCTTCTTTGTTGGATAGTGTTTCCGATGCGAAATGTTTTTCCTATAAATTCAAATTTTCACGTAAGTCATAGATTTTCCGCTAGGGCGATAAAGGTAAATTGCGCTTCCTGCTCCTAAAAATCCGATTTCAAAAAATTCTTTCTGTATCGCATACAAGACCTGATGGAAAATATTTTTCACATAATTTCTAATGTTTGGTAAAGAATTGTTTGGCCACCAGGGACCATAAGTGTTAATTTTTGTTTCTGGTGTATTTGTAGCAAAATCTGGGCTCCTGAAATCTCTACTAAAATTTTTTTCTTGGACCGATACCGCTCGTATGGATAAACCTTTTGAGAATACTTTCTTCCTAAAATAATGCATGGTTTTCCCACCAGGGGACGTAAAGTCACATCTTATTTTTGTCGATATCACTGTTTCTAAGAGTTCGTAAGCTCACGATTCCGTTTACAGTAATATGAGTGATTAAAGACCCGATTGAAAAACTTCTTTCTTCCGTCAGATACTATTGTTTTCCATACGGGTTCCATTGATTTTGAATAGCTTTGATAAATTTAATTTGCGTCAGAACGGATTCAAAAGACGTGTTTTTTACACACGAAGATCCGGTGTCATCTTTCTTGTTAAATATAGGAGCTGAAACCTTATTTTGATATTATGTAGAATTAATTTTCACATTCTTCTCAACTTTTTTTAACTTTCATTGCCCATTGTACGAGAAACCAGGAACAATCATGTCCCTTTACTGAAACTTTCTTTGGATTTTTGAAATCAAGTTTGTAAGTACTTTTTGTTGTTAGAGTTGTTTAGGTAAATCCATACTTCATTAATAGACACAATAAATTTCCATTTGTTTCGCGATAAGTGATTTTTTACGCTTTCCAACCGTTGGTTGAAGCGTATATGCTCTAACTTTGTCCGACTGTCTGTGTGTCTGTCCGTCCGCACAATAACTCGCGTAAAAATAGTTCGATTTAGATTAAATTTTAGTATGGGTAGGGGACCACTTCGGGATGAACCATAGTGAAAATTGATGAAATGGGGTCAAAGGTCAGGACATAGAAACGGGATCCATTCCATTGGCCTTATGCATAATAACTTCCGTAAAAATGGTTCGATTACCACGAAAATTTAGTATGTGGTAGGGGACAACCTGAGGAAGAAACCTATTGAAAATGAATGAAATGGGGTCAAAGGTCACGACATAGGAGCGGGATCCATTTCATTGCCCCTATGCCTCATAGCTTGCGTAAAAATGGATCGCTTGCGACATAACTTTGTCATGTTGTTCCAGAAGTATACTAAACCGGTTCTATTGAATATCATCAAGATGGGGTCAAAGGTCAGGACACAGGAGAGAGATTTGTTTCACAGCTGTTGTCTTCATAACTTGACTAAAAATGCTTCCATTGAGACAAAACTTTAGTATGTTTTCCCGGAGGTATACTGAACTAATTCTGTTTAATACCATCGAAATGGGTTAAAGGGTCAGGATACAGGAGCGAGATTTATTCCACAGATATTATCCTCATAATTTGAGGAATGATATCTGGTATGTTGGAAAGCGTAACATAATCGATGTATTGCATGATTTTATTAACTTGTCCTTTAGAAGTCCAGACCATGAACAATCTCAGCCACTTGCTTAGGCAAAAGCCGGTGAACATTGTGTTGTTTTTTTTTTTATCAGATTCAAATCTTTGTCTATTACTTTGCTTGCAGTTGTTAGGAAAGATTTAGCGACTTAGAGATTGCTCTTTGGGTCGATGGATTTTCTTTTAAGACCAAAGACCTTAGTTTTGGAGTAGTACGTCCCTTCTTTTGATATTCATTTGGTGTACTTTTTCCTGTTAAAAGCAACGCTTGACAATTTCCCCCTCTATTATTAAAAATATTGCTTATTTGGCATCTAGAAATGCTAATTTCATTATTCTCACAGCGTTTTGTAATTACATAATACAAATATTTCTATTTGTAAAGAGTAAAAACATAACCTTCAATCCATAGCTTGTTTGGATGCCCCATCTTTTTAGCCGACGATATTTTCAATATAATTTGGAAAGCACTGTTTAATGCACGATGTAATAACTTGTGGTGAAAAGCTTCGTCAACTTTTAAAATAAGTTTACTGAAACATAGATTACAATATCACACAAGTTAAAAAACATATAAATAGACGAAATCTTCCGACCTGACATTCAGGTCATCATCAGATTTTGCCGAAAAAACACTGTGCTCATAGATGGTCATCCTTCATTATATATATATACCAAAGCAATTATGACGTATCGCAACACTACACATGCGCACCAAATAATACAAAAATATATCACTAAGAATGAAATTTTACGTGGTCTATACTAAAAAAATAAATAAAAACTATTTGGAACGTAAGATAGTTAGAGTTTTGTTTAAATTGTAAATCTACTGTTCATTCTATAATTATTAATACACGATTTCCAAGCGGCAGGTATCACATATGGCATATCATCGTTATATTTTTCTTGCATAAGATTAACTGCTGTGCAAATATTAAGGACGAAGAGGAGAAATTAGCATAACAGCGGAACGAGCAGGCAGAACAGTCCGAAAGACCACTCAGGAGATAGACTAGGGTCCGGTACGGTTGAGCATGCGCATATATGCGGCATGACTCAGGGAGGGGGGGAGGTAGTGTCGGAAGGGTATAAAGCACACGGGCGGTGTACCCTCAGCAAGTCGATGAAAGATATTGCACGGTGTACATCAGTTTGAACGACTTCGAGTTTGCTGCCACCGTGCGATATGGCCAACAGGCAATCCAGTAGACGACATCTGGATGACTTTACCCGAGGTTGCGTCATTGGGAAGTTGGAAGAAGGTTGAAGTCTGACTAGTGTGGCCGAGGAGTTCGGGATTGCTCACAGTATCGTTTCACGAGCTTGGAGAGCATTTCAAACGACAGAAAGAGCTGTCAGAGATTTTAGCAGTGGTCACCCACGAGCCACCACGGCGGCGGATGACCGGTATATTTTCCTACAGGCGAGAAGAGACAGACGGCAAACAGCGGGAGAAATCGCAAGACACATGCAAAAGACAACTGGACGTCCGTTATCGCGTTTTACCGTGGCCAGGAGGCTGCACAAAGGTGACCTATTTGCACGACGACCAGTACGGTGTGTGCCATTAACGCCTGCTCTTCGGAGATGGCGGTTTCTGTGGTGCCAGGAACACAAGAACTGGGCACATCAGCAATGGGGTCGAGTTCTCTTTACGGATGATAGCAGATTTAGTCTGACGAGCGATTCTGGAAGTATACACATCTGGAGAGAGCAGGGAACACCCAATCACACCTCCAACATCATCGAAAGCGACCGGTTTGGAAGTGGCGGAGTTCTCTTTTGGGCGGTATCATGCTTGGTAGCCGTAGTGACCTCCACATCTCCTAAGGAGGTTCAGTCACTGGTGTCCACTATTGTACCGAGGTTCTCCTGCCTCACGTGCGTCTGTTAAGAGGTGCTGTGGGTCCTGCGTTCCTCTTCATGGACGACAACGCTACACCTTAACGTACACTGGCTGTCGAAGAGATGTTGGAGAGTGAAGATATTCAACGCATGGATTGACCCGCAAAGTCCCCGGACCTAAATTCAATCGAACACGTGTGGGACCTTCTCGGGGGACGCTTGGCAGCACGTCACCAGCCACCGGCAACGATTCCGCAGCTACGATTGGCGCTACAAGAGGAATGGGCCGCGATGCCTCAACAGCTCATTTACAACCTCGTGCTCAGCATGGACAGACGTTGTAAATCCTGCAACGCGGTCAGGGGTCTTCATATCCCCTACTAGAGACTGGATTTTACTTGGCAGCCGCCTGTCACATGGACGTTTCTGTCTTCTGTTGAGTTGTGCTGGAAGCTACCTTTTCAATAAAGTGCCTTTGTATCCTTTGGATTCCTTGTTTGGACGGTTTTGCTCAATTTTCCCATATTCTTACATCTTGGGGATCTTATGGTATGATTTGAGTCGATGTGGAGCAATTCTGCACGACGTTAAATTCGAAAAACCGTCTCTTCCTTAATTTTCGCACGCCAGTGTAGATACAGATGCTTTCGGTGAATAATGTCATGTTTTTATTGTCCGCTGTTGTTATTACTTTCACTGCATCCCAGTTTGGATCATATGTTTCAGTTTCGACAAGACGTGCTAGTGCCGTGGATCTCGACCCTGTACGAATATCATACCTATGCTCCAACATGCGACTTTTGACACTTCGCAGCGTAGAACCAATATACAGGGTGTATAGGAAAGTCCTTAAACAGGGAAATAACTTTTGAACGCAAAATGTTAGAGTTGTGAAAGTAGTGTGTACATATAGTAAAGTGACTTTGTTCTATCAGATGAGACCAATTGCAGCAGCCCTAGCGGTTAATTTTGGAAGTTTGCTATCCTATCCCGAGAACCAAGAGAGATAGCGAAAAAAAGTCAATAGCAAACGTGTACCAAAGCAAGAATGACGTATCGCAACACCGCACAGACACCGATTTAGTATGAAATGAAGCCCTACTGTGGTACAGTGGAATGCAACCCGTATCTAAAAAGTGAGTGGAGAGTGAGTTTCAGAAAATACAGGGGTGAGACGCCATGTTGCATGATACTGTGGAGGAGGCAAGAGAGATAGGGAGATAGGCGTGTCCAAGCAACATCCTTCTTGCCTGGGTACGGGTCGTCCTGAACAAGGGGACAGCTTCCGTGAGTTATGAGACTGCCGGAGTTTGCATCTTGTAGAAAATGCACTGACGGGATTGGCTGGTGGCGAGGGAGCTGGATGACCCCGCATCTCAGACCAGGGGCCCAGAGTTTCTGGGAGGCATTCTCTTGTTTTTCCTCCAATCTGAAAGATGTGTAAAATTTTTCCCTGATGGCTGCGGTCATCAGGTTGTAGAGAATTCATAGAGTGGCTGAGGTCATTCTTTTTAAATCGTCGTACATAGTAGAGGTAACTATGTGCTGCGGTACAGATCAAATTTCTAGATAATTGGTTAGTAGATAGAATTCAACGGCACCTGGCACATTCATGCTCTACACCTCTATGAAGAGGAGCGATACCTTGTCCTATAAACTCGCTGCTGAATTGTGCATCCATTTGACTCTCACGAATTCACTCAGTAGTGATAGTGAATGACTCATATGATTCCTGTAGAACTACCGAAGTAAAGTGGATGAGTGTATGTGTATAAATAGTCTACACCCCCTTGGAAATAGGGGAGGAGGATGTAAATAAAAAGATGTACATAGAGTCTGTGAGTCTGCTTTCGTGGATCTAACCTAGACAACTGAAAAGTAAGCCAAATGCGATGTCAGACCAAGAAAGGTTTGGCTGGTGGCAGCAACTACTAATAAAAGAAATCTGAGATTCCAGTAATTGCCTGACGGCAACGCTACGCACCAAGGTGATATCAGAATAAATAACTACAACAACACCACACCTACATTCACCAAAAAACACCAATAGAAGTCCGGAAATGCAGATATCTCGGCTCACCGGCATAAATACGTCACTCATCGCGTGCAGAAGTGTGACATTATAAGGTGATTCAAATTTACTAATAAAACTAATACATGTAGGTGTCAGCAAGGTACAATTTATTATGTACTGTACAGTAAAGTAGTAGATAATTCATAAAGCAGTAGGACATTATGAAGAAGAAAAACACAAAATAATGTTCTAGAAATACAAAATGTCAGTGCTAATACTTAAGCATTCGCGATGTGGCCACTATCGGCAGCAATACACATCTGTATTCGAGCTAGAACTTCCTGTTGGACGTTCTGCAGCATTTCAGGTGTTACGTTACTGCATGCTTGGATAATACGCGGTTGTAGAAATTTACCATACACGACCAAATGTAAGGCCACATGTCGCACTGATGTCCGTTGTACTGCAGTGTGGGTGGGCTAGCGCATAGGCCAGGACGCCCACTGGCTGCACGTGCACACCTTCAAGTGTCGGCCTACCTGAACGGGAACGACTTGTAATGCTCCCGGTTTCTCTCAGCCGGCGAACGACATTGATGATAGTAGCCGCAGTAGGATGAGAACGATTAAGGAAACATAATGCATATTGGCGTGCTGCCTCTCTTGCCCGACGACCGCGTTCCCCGTACAACATAACCATCTCTCAGTACTCCTCGTTGGAATAACTAGCCATGTGTAGACTCGAAGATCCAGTCCACGCACTGTCTGGCAAACTTTCCCTGACCGCCAATTTATTCTTCCCGATGAAGTATGACGTAGCGTTTCAATTTGCATACTTTCATCCATCCTTCGCTGTTTTGCAGGCCAAATTAGTTTACAGATTTTACGTTTTGCGATGTCATTCGTGACGTATTTATGCCGGTGATCGGATACCAAGAGATCTGCATTTCCGGACTTCTATTGGAGTTTTTGGTGAATGCAGGGCGTCGTTTGCTATTGACTTTGTTTCGCTATCTCTCTTGGTTCTCGCGATAGGATCGCTAACTTCCAAAATTCACCGCTAGGGGTGCTGCAATCGGTCTCCTCTGATAGAACATAGTCACTTTACTATATGTACACACTACTTCCACAATTCTAGCATTTTGCGTTCAAAAGTTATTTCCCTGTTTAAGGACTTTCCTATACACCCTGTACACTTTGTCGACCAGGTGGCAGGGTCCCCGTGTGTGAGGGGGATGGATTATACTCCATATTTTTATTCCAACGTTATAGAGACACGATCTTGCCTAATAATGGAAAATAAAGTTTTTGTTCTCACCCCAAAGTCCAAAGTAAACCTATTACATATGTTTTTCATTGCGATCACACATTCAGGTCTATAGTCCATTGCACCAACGAATGTTGCAGTTCTAGGTTCTTGTTATAATGAGGTAAAAAGCAATCGTTGGTGATTCGCTAAAAGGCGTCTCACACATTCACGTGTGTATCCGTTTGCAATAGCTATATTAAAAATTAGTTTTAGTTCTAAGCGTCGTGGTCGTAAACAAGATGAATGCGGGAATGCTCTACGAATTAAATTTCGAAATGCAGCTAACTTGTAAGATGAGGGGTGGAAAGAGTAGTTTGGAATAATAATGGTTTGATAAGTAGATTTTCTGTAAACAGAATAACTTATTTTAGATGAGTTAGGGTCTCCTCTTTTGATGAAAATATCTAGAAACGGAAGAGTAAACTGCATTTCACATTGAAGTGAGAAATTAATAGTTGAATACTGATTACAAAAAAAGTTGAAAAAATATTGCAGATCAGCCTGAGAGTGACTCCGATGTTTAACTGCAGCAGATGCTTCTTTCGTATTCACCTAACACGCCGTTCCCAGTTTCAGGTCTTTGAAGGTCTTATTTTCCCTGTAATTTCTTATCAAAAACGTTCTAAGAAGGTGGGAACATCCTTTGTAAAAGTACCAACAACCAATGTCATTAAGTTGTGAAAAATGTCTGTGATTCGAAGATCCACGTCATGTATAACCAATGATGTATACGCTAACTTCCACTTTTAGTTGGCTTTCTCTACATACATTTTGAGTTCGTTCTCTTTTGGCGTTTCAATCTTCACGTTATATTTTCTCACTGAATGAATGTTATTGTGGCAACAATCTTAAGGTGAAGAATGAATGACTTGCACATATTTCACAAGCTAAGAACGAGATGCTATGTATGGAGCTAGTAGCAAAAGGTGTGGTAGTCGTAGAAGCTGACTTAAGCTGTAAGCGGTCTTTTTCATGCAGTTAGCGTCTGTCAGTTTGAGTGGTGTTATTTTACACCAATGAGTCATTACATTATGACCACCCCCAGCCAAACGAAATGGACGCACCTGCAGACCGAACGTTGGCGCAGGTGAAGTTTACAGAGCAGTATATAAACAACCACAGGACCGGCTTCCGGTTAGTAGAGAGTTCTATGTCAAAATGGGAAAAGCTGCCGATTTATCGGAGTTTGATGAAGGGCAAATTCTGATGGCAAGGCGCCTCGAAACTGCGATCTCGGAAACGGCGCTCTTGTGGTTTGTTCACGTGCGGCTGTAGTGCGTACGTATCAAAAGTGGTGCACAGATGGTCAATCGTCGAACCGTCGTCCACCTATGTGCCGTCCGAAGCGCATTGATGCCAGAGGGGAGCGGAGACTGTCGCGCATGGTTCACAGCGACCGCAAGGACACAGTGCGACAAATCACCCGCAGCTACAACACTGGTGATCAGGGTAATATATCACAGCACACAGTTCATCTCAGCTTTCTGCGCATGGGCCTGCGTAGCCGAAGGCCAAGCTGAGTGTCCATGCTCACTGCACGCCATTGCGATCAACGCGTGAAATGGGCCCAAGATCATCGAGATTGGACCGTGGATGATTGAAAGAAAGTGGCCTGGTCTGACGAATCAATATTGTTGGTGCATCACGTAGACGGGGAGCTCGGATACGCCAATTACCAACGGAAGCTATGGCTCTTGGATGCACTGTTGAGCGGAAACAGGCCGGAGGCGGCGATGTTATGTTTTGAACGATATTTTCTTGGGACACTTTAAGCCCCGTTATCCCAACAGCTTAATTCCTGACAGCTGCCAGGTATCTGAAATCGTTGTGGACCAAGTTCACGCATTCATGGCAATTGCGTTCCCTGCTGGTGATGGCCACTACCAACAGGATAATGCGCCATGCCACACGGCCAGAATCATCAAGGAGTGGTTTAAGGAATAAGCTGGTGACTTTCTGGTAATGCCCTGGCCTCCAAATTCACCTGACATGAACCCAATCGATGATTTGTGGTTCGACTTGGAAAAGCGGGTTCGCCCTAAATCTCCACCACCCCGGAATTTAGCGGAACTGGAGAACCTGCTGTTGACATTATGGTACCAGATACCCCAGGATATCTATCGCCACCTCATCGAGTCGATGCCTCAGCCACGGTTTTGCTGTCTAAAGGGTGCCCTTCCTACAGCGTATTAGAAAGGTGGTCATAATGTGATGGCTCAGCGGCGTATATTTCGTTAATCTACTATTGTACTCACTAACTCACGTTAATCAGATCGTTACTATTGCTGTTAAGAATTACTGGAGTGATTTTCTAAGAATTCTTCATTTGTGAAGTGCCTATTGAGTTTTGGCTGAATAAAAGTCGAATTGTAAGTAATGACTTCTTGGAAGATATTTGAGTGACTTTTCTATGCCGTACGCTATCCGGGGTTTAGCCTAGAGTAAAGTGGTACATCTTTATGTAGTTCTTCTGAGGTTGAGTTGAATATATTACAATTGATACCCCAACGTTTTCCGAAACCCCGTTCCAGGGTCCGCATTATGTATTTTTAAGGTGTTAGCATGCCGATTCTTTGGAGAAGCCTTGTAATACATCCCCGTTCGAGCACCAGTATGAAATCACGAATTTGCCGGTGGCGGGGATCGAACCTGCATTCTCCTGTTCCGCAGCTGAATGCTTTAACAATTAAGCTACACCAACGGAACTCATCGTTTCAACTTTGCCGTCTTGTGATGTGGCCCCTCCGTAGTACAGCATAAAATGATTTATACCTATCCGCTGTTTTAGGGATGTTCTCGTTATACGTCTTCCAGAAAGTCACTCCGCGAAGCCCATGACAGCTTCGAGTAAGGTTTTAGGCTCATGTAACTCTGCACGAGGGTATATGACCGCAAAAAATGTCGGATTCAACTCAGGAGCGTGCCTGATGTGTTACCTGAGTGGGTAAAATTCCACCCAACTTTCATTTAGACAGAGGAATTTTGTCAGCACCCTACCATTGTGACGATACCAAGCAAGGTTACTCGATGCAGTTTTATAGCGGAATTTTTTCGGTGTTGCAGTTAGTGTGTGTGGTAACACGTTGCTAGTCTGCTTCCCAGCAAAAACACAAGTGCTGGGAAACTGCTGGCCACCAGCTGGCAGTGATGGGTCACTGCTGGCTGAAATCTGCCGCTCACGGCCCGGTAGTGGTCCGTTGTTGGCAGCGCTATCAGTTGGCGAGCCATTGATGGCCCTGCAGCATCGCCGTGAATTGTGGGCCTCCAAGCAAGTGCCACTAGTGGCCCGTTGCTGGTAAACAATGCATCCCCCAACAGCAGGCGGAAGCAACAGGACTGCGGAAGCTTGTAGTAGAAACCACCAACAGCAGGTGGAAGCAACGGGACTGCGCATGCGCAGAAGCAACACTTGCTGTGTCTCTCATGGTACCAGTTAGTTGAAGACGACACTATCGCCATCGTGTTATTTTAGTGGATGTTAAGAAAAAATCCATATGTGTAGAGGCGAATTAAATTCCTAATAAAATTTTACGTCGACCAAGATATCAGATTAAGCCGTGAAATACTAGATTACAGACATGAACTACACCCACTCCATTCCCATGATTAACAATTCATGGAATGGAGTGGATGAATAACAAGAAAAAATTTGAAACCGCTTGAAACAAATATCCTGGAAAACCATTTAAACAACGTTTGTTGGGGGAAAAAAAGAATTATACGCGTACAAATTTATTAATTATTTGAAAGTAAAAAAAAGCAACGCTATGTGGTGTACTCATCCATGGGTTGAATACACAAGACTGGGAGGAATTCGCTTCTAAAAATAACGATAAGTAAAATAAAATATCTTTTACTCTTTAAAACAAATGTAGCTTCGGACAACGGAAAGGAAAGACACAACGTTAAAAATGTAACAAAATGTGACATGAATCCGGGTAAATATATATTTTTTCAACAATCTCTTTTTAAGACGGCAAGGATAGTACAAAACTTTGGAAAGCGAATCTAAGTATGTACACGCTTTGAAAATGAGTGAAGTTTCCTTAAGGTAAAAAAAAAAAACTATCGTTACGTTGAAAAAATTAATTTATCAAATATATGAAACTGACTTTTATGTTAAATACCTCGCAATATTGTAAAATGAAAGAAGGAAGCATTCGATTACACATTGCATACCAAACAGACAGCTTTAAGCATACGCTCTAGCGGGGCAAATTAGTCCGGTCGGTAGAGAGCTAAGCTGACACGCGAACGGCCCTGGTTCAGATGCAAACGAGCGTTTTTCCGGTATGTTGAGAAAATTTCCTCAGCGTAGTGCGTTAATTCACAAGCTTCGTGAGGGTAGGAAAACAAAAAAATTGTAGCTTCGGAAAACTGCGGTTATCCTCGCTTTTGTTTTATGATTATTATGGCTACAACTGGGAAATTGGCGGACAAGATTCGGCAAGCCACCAGTTACGTCACGTGGTTGCTGGCTGCCACTAACGGCACACTAGCGGAGCACATTAGGCTAGCCATTATTTCTGGCACGTGCTTGCAGGGCCACTGAAGGGTCACTTGTGGTAGCTACTGCCTGTGATGGACCACTGATGGCCCTGTTGTGGCATATGACAACTGATGGGGTGCCAACTGTTGGCCTGAACTGCTGGCCCACCTGTTGGCCGCCCGGACATTTTATTGACGGTTCAGCAGCGGCAACATAGTGCTGGGCCATTGCTGGGGGTGCTGGCTGCCAGCAATGACCCAGTGCTGGCTGCCAGCAATGACTCAGTGCTGGCCCAGCAAGACTGTTTTTGCTGGGTTAATAAGCCCAAATCTTTAAGCCCTTGGGATCCACTTTGAAAATATTTTTCTGTAGCCCAGATCCCTAGTTATTGTTTCCATAGCACTACGACCACAATGAATTGCATCACACAACTCGTAGATGGTGACACGACGATCAGCTGTGATGAGGTCTTTAACTTGTAGTCTGTTGGTCTCCATACACCACTAGGAGTTTTCTGTGTATTTCTAGAGCCTCAAATCCCTCTTTTTCCAGGAATTCAATTACGGCTCGCCACTTTTCTCTGTCATTCGTGATCTTTATTTCGGATTCAGGAAAACATTTGTTCCCACATTGGTAACATATTGTAGTACATGTCAGTTAAGTTTCATTAAAATCATTTCAAAAGTTATTAAGGAGGAGGTATTAGTTTTAGGATGCCCCTTGTGTAAGCACGGCCTTTATTACGCTTTCCAACCGTAAATTGAAGAAGCGTATATGCTCCAGCTTTGACCGTTTGTCCGTCCGTCTGCCCGCACGATAACCCGCGTAAAAATGGTTCGATTTTGATGCAATCTTATTATGCGCTAGGGGACCACATAGGGACGTACCCTATTGAAAACGGGTTTAACGAGGTCAAAGGTCATGACATAGGAGCGGGATCCATTTCATTGACTTTATGCGTCATAACTTGTGTAAACACATTTCGATTTCAAAGAAATTTTAGTATGTCGTAGGGGACCACCTGGGGATGAAACCTATTGAAAATAGGTGAAGTTGATTCAAAGGTCAGGACATAGGAGCGGATACATTCCACTGCCCGTATGCCTCATAACTTGCGTAAATATGGTTCGATTTCAATGACATTTTAGTATGTGGTAGGGGACCACTTGGGGACGAACCCTATTGAAGATGGGAGAAACGGATCAAATGTTAGGACATAGGAGTGGGGATTCATTTCATTGTCCTTACGCGTCATAACTTACGTAAGAGTGCTTCGATTGAGACAAAATTTTATCATGTTTTTCCGGAAGTGTACTTTACCGGTTCTGTTTAATATAATTTAATGGAGTCAAAGGTCAAGTCATAGAAGCGAGATTTATTCTACAGCCATTATCCTCATAACTTGAGTAATGATTTGCGGTATGTTGTAAAGCGTATCATAATCAATGCATTGCATGATTTTTACTAACTTGTTTTACAAAAGACCCGCTAAAAACTACTTAAAATTTAAACACGCTGCTTTTCCACTGTCACGGATTGTCTCTGTCTGCTCTTTTATCGTTAGTACAACTTTCACTACTCCATCGGTATGCATCAACAGACACCGAGGTACGTAGTACGCAATCGCCAGATATTGCCTCTGTTGCTATTTATGTTTCTCCAAAATGTACGGCAATGAAAGTGTTGTTCGCGTGTTTTCCGGAACGACCTAATCGCCTTTGCTAGAGTGAAATATGAATTACGTATTTCGTCTTAAATCCTATCGATACAAATACAAAGTGAAATACTTCCGCCTACCTACTCATTTTCAAAGTGCAGATATGTATCAAACCCAAATAATCTGAAAGCGAGTTTTGTTTGGAATAATTTTATAGGTCTTACTGAAAATCATATATACAGAACGAAACTGAGCACTAAATAAATTCTGTGCGATCTTTTTTGGAGATACTCGTCTGCTAACAACGTTCCTTTCTATGACGATATCGTGAAGTGAGCCCAGAAAACTACAATGTATCTCTGACAAGCACATATCAAGAAATGCATCTTTCGTAGATGATTATTAGCGATCCTCATAGGTCAGAATTGTTTACTACGGAAGTAAGGGCGAACAACATCAACTGAACGCAAGCGAACAAAGCTGCCATTTATGTTCAGATATACGTAAATAATAATCCGAGGCACGACAACAAATTAATCATGTGCCTGACGCAGTGGTAAATACTATCTTTACTTATGATATTTGTTATGTGATATCGTTCTTTGTGTAGGGGATCCTTTATTTACTTCTTATCATGTCATGTTTGTTTCATTCTGTTATTTTTAACAGTCCACCTTATTACTGATCTAGCTTTCGCAATGTCACTTTAAATCTGGCTACGTTTTTAGGAAAAGGCTTACATTTGTGTCCTTACATAACAGAGAATATAGTTTCCATTTTTGTGGGCTGAAACAAAAGGGGTGCATCGAAATTATGGCGAAGTTTAAAAATGTTATTTATGAAAATAATTTTGTTGGGCACTAACATGCAGATAAATTAAACCAAACACATTTATTTACAATTACACTCATCGTCGAAAACAATAGATGCGTCCAGAGGAACGTGTTGGATTGCAACGCTACAGTGGAGTGCAATAATTAAGGATGAGACAATTTTTCAAATGTAACGTCGTGCAGAAGTGCTCCACATCGACTCAAATCATACCATAAGATCCCCAAGATGCAAGAGTATTCGACAAGTGAGCAAAACCGTCCAAACAAGGAATCCAAAGGATACAAAGGCACTTTATTGAAGATATGATTCACCCCTGACTGCGTTGCAGGATTTACAACGTCTGTCCATGCAGAGGACGAGGTTGTCAAGGAGCTGTTGAGGCATTGCGGCCCATTCCTCTTGTAGCGCCAATCGCAGCTGCGGAATCGTTGCTGGCGGCTGCTAACCTGCTGCCAAGCATCTCCCGAGAAGGTCCCACACGTGTTCGATTGGATTTAGGTCCCGGAACCTTGTGGGCGAATCCATGCGTTGAATATCTTCACTCTCCAACAGCTCTGCGACAGCCACTGTACGATGAGGTGTAGCGTTGTTGTCCATGAAGAGGAACTGAGGTCCCGCAGCACCTCTAAGCAGACGCACGTGAGGCAGGAGAACCTCGGTACAATAGCGGACACTAATGGCTGAACATCCTTAGAAGATGTGGAAGTCAGTACGGCTACCAAGCATCATACACCCAAACGAGAAATCCGCCACCTCAAAACTGGTCGCTTTCGATGATGTTGGAGGTGTGATTGCGTATTCCCTGCTCTCTCCGGATGTGTATACGTCCAGAATCGCTCGTCAGACTAAATCGGCTCTCATCCGTAAAGAGAACTCGACCCGATTGCTGATGTGTCCAGTTCTCTTGTTCCTAGCACCACAGAAACCACCGTCTCCGATAAGCACGCGTTAATGGCACACACCGTACTGGTCGTCGTGCAAATAGACCACCTTTGTGCAGCCTCCTGGCCACGGTAAAACGCGATAACGGACGTCCAGTTGTCTGTTGCATGTGTGCCTTGCGATTTTTCCCGCTCTCTACCGCCTGTCTCTTCTGGCCTGTAGGACAATATACCGGTCGTCCGCCGCTGTGGTTGTTCGTGGACGACCACTGCTAAATTCTCTGACAGCTGTTCCTGTCGTTTGAAATGCTCTCCAAGCTCGTGAAACGATGCTGTGAGCGATCCCGAACTCCTCGGCCACACTAGTCAGACTTCGACCTTCGTCCAACTTCCCAATGAAGCGACCTCGGGTAAAGTCATCCAGATGTCGTCTACTGGATTGCCTGTTGGCCATATCACACGGTGGCAGCAACTCGACGTCGTTCAAACCGATGTACACCGTTGAATAGCTTTCACTGAATTCCTGAGCGTACACCGCCCGTGTGCTTTATACCCTTCCGACACGCCCATCCCTACGTCATGCTGCATATATGCGTATGCCCTACCGTACCGGATCCTAGTCTATCTCCTGAGTGGTCTTTAGGTCCGTTCTGCTTGCTCATTCCGCTGTTATGCTAATTTAACCTCTTCGTACCTAATTTTTGCACACCGGTGTATTTGGGAGAAAGGTAAAGGTTAATAGGAACAATAAATGGTTAAACATTGAGACTGATATGGGCAATATTTGCTGAGCTACATACCAATAAGTAGTGTTTCATGTTTGGTCACACAGCATGCCAGGCGTCTCGGCACGGAATTTTACAGATTCCTAATGGTGTTATGCGATAAGCCATCTCATGGTGCTTGAATCTTCTCATGCAATTCCTGCAGATTGTTCTGTTGGGGTGGAGGGTGGATAGCGCGTCAAAAAACATCCCGCGCATTTTCAATCGGATATAGATCTGACGATACGGCTGGCCAAGGCAGAGTGTCAATGCTTTAAAGTAAGATCACAAGACAGCAACAGTATGCGGACGAGCGTTGTCTTGTTCTATCCAATGCCGCCAAAAGCGTGCTATGGTGATATCCGCACGACCGGTATGGCGCGCAATACGGCGGTAAGACCTTACCGCTTCCCGGAGCCCGACGATGCGGCCCCTCTCGAACTCCTTCCAACTGCTCGAATTGCTTCCGAACTTTTCTCGGAGGCATACTTCCTTTCAAAGGATTCAACCAACAAAACAGCACGAGTCAGAATGGCAAGCACACGCAATGGGAGGAATTTATATAGCCGGGGAGGCACAGCGCTACGACCCCTCCTTGCTGGCGTCACATGCGCGACTGAGCGTGATATTTGAATCATTTGCGTGTCTCACGATGTGAAACCTACCCACCAAGTTTCATTGGTGGGTAGGTTTCACATATTTATCTATTAATGGAAAAATAAATAGTTAGTCCACCTAAATACGGAAGTAATTTTTTCATAGGTATGGGTTGTATAATTTTTTATTACATAAGTATCATTCCTGTTGCTTGCTGGGTGCAAGTATTTTTTTGACGATGAGTGCCTATCTTACTTTAAGGTCTAGTACAGTTTCGCTGAGCGTTTGGTTCCGTTTTGCTATGAAAAATTATCAAGTTTATATCTTTGCGACGTCATCAGAGTTCTGACGGTCATGGTTTTTGGTGAGTCGTTTCCACGCTCTTGGAAGAAATGGAGTCGATGCCATGTCGTTGACAAAGAGTTGAGGTGTATGCGGAAAGCTTCCAAAATATCAAGCTTGGTAGTAGAAACAAGTATATCAATAACTTTAGCTCTTTCAAACAGAAATATATTGTTATCTTCATGATAATGTTCAGCTACAGACGATGTTTCAGCTCATAATTCCTAAGGTATGTCTTGTGATCTTATTTGTCTATAGCTCATCATGGTCACAAAAATGACCATACATTTCTGGTGATGTCGCAATAATTTACATATTTACGCTCTGTTTGTAATGATGAAGCGAAACGAAACTATAGTAGACCTTAAAGTAATGTAAAATATAACTCTGAACGAAGGTTGTTCATTGAAGTAAGAGACTAAAGTCTTTGTGATAGTTATATATAAGAAGACAATACAATGTTTCTCACAAACATTTTAGTTTTCAAGCCGAGCAAAGTTTCGCTCGGCTCTGTCTTAGCTTCATTAGGACGAATGATTCGTAAATATTCAAATCGTATATAACATCATCAATGGTGTTTACACTCACGAATTTTAGTTAGTTGCTTCCATGCGCTTGATAGAAACAGTGTGGACGCTATGTCTTTAACAAGTTGCGAAGAGTTTATTTACACTGCCGGAAAGAAAAAAGAACACCAAGAAGGAATTGGCGGACGACCATGAAATTTACATATGTTAATGGAGTCAAGTTTGCGTAGGTGTGATGTTAATTTCGGGACCAACCCGGTGACCGCTTACGCCTCAGCACGGCATACTATTAAAATTATCGTCTGTGGTATTTAAGAAGTACGGCGAAGTGAATGTAATCAGTCGTCGGCGTACGGACACGTGCGAAGACCCTGAAGAAGCTGCAATGCCTGGACATGGAAGACGTGTACAATTTCAGCAGTTATCGGACTTTGAGCGAGATCGTCTAGTCGGACTCCGCGAGGCCGGGTGGTCGTATCGTCGTATTGTGGAGCGAATTGGACGAGAAGTATCGGTGGTGGTACGATGGTGCCGTAGATTGTCCGAGGAACATTCCCACACGCGAAGACGTGGAAACGGGAGTCATAGTCGGACTGATGAGTGGACTGATCGACGCATAAGAAGAGCCGCTGTTGTCAAGCAGAACATCCACTCCGACGCAAATCCGAGCTTCTGTTGCACCTGAGGTGACTGTGCGAACAATCCGCAACTGTCTAATGGATGCTGGACTACGTGCACGTGTGCCTCTGGCATGTGTACCTCTGACTCCAAACCACCGTCAGGAACGACTGCAGTGGAGTCGCCAACGTCAGCACTGGAGTACGCAATGGCGATCTGTCGTGTTCAACGATGAAAGCAGATTCTGCTTGGGAGCTACCGATGGCCGTATGCGTGTTCGCAGACGCACAGGGGAGCGTCTCCATCCTTCTTGCATTCGCCAGCGACACACAGGGCCTACACCTGGTCTCCTGGTGTGGGGAGCGATCAGCTATCACTCCCGTACACAACTAGTGTTTGTACCGGGTACGTTAAACAGAACCTCCTACATCAACAACATCATTCAGCTCGATGTTGTGCCATTTATATGGTCGGTCCATCGTGGTGTTTTCCAGCAAGATAACGCACGCCCACACACGGCACGTGCAGTGCAACATGCGCTTCATGGTGTGAGACAACTTCCATGGCCTGCACGTTCACCGGATTTTTCCCCCATTGAGCACGTGTGGGATTTTATGGGACAACGACTTATCCGGTCTCCACGGCCAGCCATGACCATCCCCGATTTTCGCGTTCAGGTTGAGGATGCTTGGAACTCAATACCCCAAACTTACATCCAACATCTGTACGACAGACTCCATGCCAGAATTGCACAGTGTGACGCAGTCCATGATGGTTTAACTTCGTACTAGCCATGTTACATGGAAATGTTATTTTTCAGTTTACCAGCAAATACAGCTGTATTTTGCCATAATTGTTTTGATCACGTTATCCTCTGTATTCCGTTATTATGCTGTATAAATTTCGTTGGTATCAGACGTCTCCTTCTTGGTGTTCTATTTTCACTTTCTCCCAGTGTATATACATGGAAAGCTTCCAAAATATGAAGTTCGGTGGGTTGAATCTATCTTGTCGATTAGTTTTGCTCCTTCAAAGAGAAGTTCATGGTCATTTTCGTAACAGTGTTTAGTCATCTAGAATGAAAGGTTGTTGGTTTGATCTAAACAATCTGATAAAATTTATCAGAACACTTGCCAATCGATCAGTTTCCTGTCACAGGAAAGGAATTAATATCGATTTTATCCATATTCTATCGTAGCCTCTACTCCACTGGGAAAGCTTTCCACTAGACACTGTTACGTTGGTGGTGTAATTGCCTTTCAGTCTACCACAAGAATCTAATCGATTACTGATGTTGAGCGGTTCGACTTGATCCGTAGTCGGAGTTCCAATTTATTCCAAAGGTGTTCCCTGGTTTTGATATCAGGGTGTTGTACAGGCCAGTCAAGTCGTTCCACAGTCGTCTACTCAAAACGTTTCAGCATGAACCTAGACTTGGGGAAGTAATAGTAAGTAAAAGGCCTTCAGAGAACTGTTGCCATAATGTTAGAGGCACAGAATTGTCAAGAATACCACGGCGTCTTCATAAGAACTGAGTGTAAAATCACACAAAATGAAAAAAATATAGGTACAGCAAAATATATGTTATTCTTTCTCAAAGTATCTTCCCTCGGATGATATGCAACGGAACCCTCGTTCAGTCCACTTTATGCGGCGAAGGCATTTTGTGGAAGCAGCTTTAGAGACCCCTATACAGCTTGAATAACGTCAGCATCCGTGTTGAATGTTGCGCCACGGAACTGCTTCTTCATAGTTGGAAACAAAACGAAATCTCACGGGGCGAGGTCAGGACTTTAGACATGATTTCAATACTGCATTTCGTAAGAAACTGTTGAACACAAGCAGCCACATGTGGGCTGGTGTTATCGTGGTGTAGGGTCCACTTGCCTACCAGTTCCGGTCCCTTAATTGATATGTGCCGTCGCAGACGCTTTGAGACTGAAATGTAATACTCAGCGTTGACAGTAATTTGTGGAGGAACGGCATGCTGGTAGACTATACCTTTATGATCAAAGAAAATTATCATCAACACTTTCCCAGCTGATTTGATTTGGCGGAATGTTTTCGGAGGAGGCGAGCCTGTGTTGTTCCAGACACTCGTTGCGCGCTCGTAAGAGCGTCGAAATAGTGGACCCATGTTTTATCTGCAGTTATTACTGTGTTTAGAAAGTCTAGATCCTTTGCAATTATTTGTTTCTACTCATGAAACACCAACACTCTGCTTAACAATTGTTCTCTCGTCAGGTGATAAGGTGACCAACTGGAACACACACTAAGCAGCAGCAATTTGTCGCGTAGAATGCGGAACGCCGACGTTTTTGAAATATGTGTGTGTCTTCACACGTCATTCGTCAGTCTTCTTGCAGGATTGGCCAATCAGTGTTAACAATACGTTCCGTAACAACACTTTCAGGTCGACCAGGCATAAGAGCGAGTTCTGCGGACAAATGGCCTTTTTTTAAAATCATGGTGCTATCTAAAAATCTTTGACTCACCGAAACATTTATCTTTGTAAGCTTTTTTCATTAAATCAACTGTTTCTGGTGCTATTTTACCCAAACGATTGCAAAATTGTATCGCACGACGTACTTCACTTCTTAGCTCTGAATCAATCACCTATATAGCTGTACGGCGAAATGCAGACGTACCTTAAACAACTGCGCAATAACCAAAAACCAGAATCGTCCGCCATGGCTAATAACGGATGCTATAGATACTTCCCTAATTCAGTTAGTCGTCTGCGTGGTTATTTTTACACTTCGCACTGTTGACAACTAAAAAAAATTGCTCTCAAGATTTATGAAACGGCCATTGTACTACTGAAAAGGGGTACCAGGATACTTTTGATCATATAATACATCTCATTGTCACAAGGATTACAGCCAAAGAATATTTGAGTAACATGTAGTTTAAAGTATCCGGTCAAAATTGGTGTAGTTTTTTTTTCTGTTTGTACTGAGTCTGTTTCTTGAGGCATAGTGTCAGGAATTCCCATGATATAAAGTTTCCAAAGCAGTGGATAAGAAAAGGAGAAGCTGTAAATTCTCCATATTTCTCATCTTTAGACTTTTTCATATGAGACATACAACTTACGTCCGAGAAGTTCCAGTACTGATCGCATAAGTGCCGTAAACAGTAGTGGGATAAAAATATCCCGTACATGCCAGAAGACAGAGGTCCTTGGCCAGTCAATGAACAGCTGCAAACCGGTTTATACTGGTACATGCGACAGACTGGAATTAAGGGAGCCATAGCAATCATTCTCGTCCTATTTCATTTTTGCCATGGAAGGGCACACAGTAAACATTCGTTTTTGTTGGAACTTGGTAAATCATCTGCTGAAATTAACAGATTGGTAAGAGAAACGTATGGAGCCACAACATTATCCCGTAGCAGAGGTATCAAATGGTATGCACTGTTTCGTGGTGGGTAGGAATCCTTTCATGATGATCCGATAGGCGTCCCTTCAGTGGACTTTATTAACCCTTTAACGACCATGACCCAAAAATCTTGTATCACTCTATATACCATAACACCCAAAACTGTTTGCTGTTTTATTTCTTTGTTTAATAATGGCAATAGTGATTGAGGATGACTCCTGCTGATCCCCCATAGATCCAAAAAATGTGAAGAACAAGTAAGGGTATGGAATCTGACTCACTCTGGACAGGCGTTTCGGGCGGCTACGGCCGTTTTTGTGTACGGGCGTTTTGGGAGTTATGGTTGTTAAAGGGTTAAAATACTTTATTAGCTCATTCATTCCTTTAACATACTAACTCACAAATCCCTTACCTAGTTCGATTTTCTCAGGAATTTCACATTAATCAGACGATTGCGAGTGAAGAATGGGGGCCACGCACTTATGTGGTCACACTATATTCCCTGTCTGGAAATAAAAACAAGAGTCAAGGGCCAAGGTGTCCCCCAAGGAAAGTCAGAATGAGAAGAAAGCGAGTTCGTGAAATATTCGCTTCTGCGCACGGAAAAGACGGGAAAAAAACAAAACTAAACCAGTGCATTACCAGATGGCTGCATTTGAATCTTCTTTCAACTTTTTACCACAATCCATAAAAAAACGGGGATGTTCGTCTGCGCAGTTAAAGTGTAAGTGGTTGTCGATACCTATCCCCGAACTGGTCAAATCTATTGGGTACAAAAGTTCTACCTGTTTTTGTAATAGATACAAACTACAATCAGAGTAGTTACGCCACAGATGACGCTGCAACGCCGAATTTACGGCCGATAAAGCGTGGAGAAGTAGAGCATATAGAGGCACTAAGTTTTTCCGAGTAAGTCATTCGTCACGGAAATCACGGACGGTGTAACATGGCATGCGATAAGGAGCATATTAGACATTGTTCACTGTACGAGTTCTATAAAGGAAGTACTGCTGTCATGTGTATGTGGAGGAATGCAATTGATGATGGCACATGTAGCCTTTGGTTTCGGAAATTCCGGGACGGAGATAGAAGCTGTGAAGATCAACCAACTCCTGGACGTCCAACCGTGGTGACGAGGATGTGGACCAAGCTATTACAAATGACCCACATCCAGCCGTTCAGGAATTAGAGGAAACGTTATCGATACACAGAACAACAGTCGAAAAACGGATGCATGCGCTTGGGTTCATTACCAAGTTCGATCACTGGGTTCTACACCAGCTTTCTGCAAAGAAACGAGAGGAGAGAATCCGTAACTGTGTTTTTTTTCGCTTTCTGCTCCTAGACATGAACCGCTTTCGGGACGAATTTTAACGGGGATGAGAAATGGGTATACTGTACCGTAATGTAAAGCGTCGACGGACTCTGTGCCAAGGTGCGAAGCCTTCTCTGTCACCCTCAAAAGGAGGACTGAATCCTAAAATGGTTTTGTTGAGTGTTTGGTGGGATGTCCAGTGAGTAATCCACTGGGAGGTATTGGAACGATAAATGTTGACCTCTTCTGCCAACAGTTGGACAGATTGCCAGAACAACAGACATACAGTAGAAGCGGCAAGCACTCGTCAATCGAAAAGGCGTGATCCTTCATCATGATAACGCCAGATCTCATGATACCTTAATCACTCGGCAAAAATTACTGGATTTTGGTAGGGAAGTGTTACCTCACATGGAATATTCTCCTGACCTGGCACTTACGGACTACCACCTTTTTCAATAGTCACAGAACGCCTTCGCTTTCCAAACCTTCGATGATGTGGACAATGTGAAAACGGCATACATTTTTAACTTTAAAGTACAGGAGTTTTTTCGGCGAGGGATTCACCTACTCATAGACAGATGGTAAGAGGTCATACAGAATGATGGAAATTATGTAAAATCCTATGTACGTTATTTGTAGTGTTCTCCTCCTTTCTTTGTAGCCTCCAAAACCGGGCAGCATTTTACATACCCATCAGCATTTTCAAATTTATTATTTAATTTGCTTCTACCATTCAAATATTTTTTTCATGAAATATGATTTTTTAAATCTATTTTAGTTTCTCTTTTTACCCGAGGCATAAGAAGGAAGAGAACATACACAGTGCGCCAAGGAATTTTTAAGACAGGGGTCTGTAAAATGAAATAGAAACAAGAAATTGTAATTTGTTTTGGTTTGTTATTCAAAATAAGTCTCTCCGGCTTCAATACACTTGTTACAGCAATTTAATAATGATACGAATGCCTGTTCCAGTTCATTTTGCGGAATTGCCTCCAAAGCACGCGTCGAAGCAGTTTGCATGGTCGAAATATCATCAAAATAACACCCTTTTAACGTCATTTTAGGTTTTGGGAACAAAGAAAAGTCGCAGGGTGTATATCTGGCGAATACGGTGGATGATTCAACACACAGACGTTATTTTTTGCCAAAAATCTACGAACAAGAAGTGAGGTGTGACTGGGTGCATTACAAACACCAACTATTTTCATCTCGATATTCTGGACGAATGCGACGAATTCTGCCCATCAAACGCCTCAAAACATTTAAATAAAACTCACCAGTAATTGTTTGTCCACTTGGAACAAATTCTTTGTGGATAATACCCTTACTATCGAAGAATGTAATGAGCATTGTTTTAATTTTCGATGGAACTTTTCTTATTTTTTTGGCTTGTGGCGAGTTTTTTGACTTCCATTCCGCACTTTGTTTTAAGATCATATTGAAAACACCATGTTTCATCACCAGTAGCAATCGATTTTAAGAAGTTTGGATCAATTTCAGTGGCTGAAATGATGTCTCTGCAATGTGCACTTCTCCTTGATTTTTGTTCATTGGTTAACGTGTGTGGAACAAATTTAGCACAGACTTTTGTTTTGCCAAAATCTTCATGCAGGATGGTTCGAATCGTTTCTTTGTTGATGTTTAAAGACTCTTCCATCATTCTTAGTGACGCACATCGATTGTTTTCCACGAAATCACGCACTTTTTTAATAATCTCAGGTGTCCTAGATGAACTTGGTCTTCCGGTATGCTTATCATCTTCTATCGTCTCTCTTCCATCCAAAGAAAAGGTTGGGCCACAGGAAAACATTTGATCTACTTAAACAAAACTCACCGTAAACTTGTTTTATCATTTGGTACGTTTCCGAGGCACGTAATTTTGCCAAGTTTTGCGTTAAATTTAATAACAGCCCTTTGTTCCATCTTAAGAACTCAACATGAAAAAAATTTTACTTCTCTAATGAACGCCCGTTTCGTTTGAGTTACTTTAACAACTGCGCAGTACTTTTGGAAGAAAGCAAGCAGATGGTCACAGTTTAAAACGCATTCGCGATTACAATGGTGGCGCCACCGTAGGCTGAAATCTAGCGCCAGTCTTAAAAATTCTTTGACGCACTGTGTATATGTTCTCAGAAAATTTCAACTTTTAACTATTTAAAGCATGTAGCGGTTAACTACTTTTAAACAGCTCAAAGTTTAAATGCAAAAACACAAAATTGGCATCACGCACAGATATTCTACAGGAAATAAAAAGAACTCTAAAGGCGCCTATATTGTTTTAAAATAGCGAACGATATTGCTGAGATTCATTTCAAGAAAAGATGAAAGAACCAGAATATTTTCTTAAGTTCAAAGCCTGGACAAAACACATATACCTCTTTCCCTCTTCAAATAGAAAACAAAATAATGAAAAAGGTTTGATAATAGCTCTGAAGCGGATACTAAAATGACTACATCCAATTGTTTTTCGATTTTTATCTTTTAGTAAGCAGTACTTGAATTTGATATTTGCTTTTTACAAAAAAAAGTACTTATGTTCATAATTTGTAAACATGCAAAGAAAAATTTATCAGGAAAAAATCCATCACAAACAAATTCAAACAAAGAATGAAATATAAAAACTGAAGTATTGTACTAAAAAGAATAAAGGCTCTAAAAAAATGTGATGCGTAATTAGAAGTTCAGGTTTTAGGGTATTCCAAATATTTGTTTAGCTGCTGCATGTATTCACAGTTGATTAATTATAAAGTGTATCATGCTCAGCAGCCCGTTAACAACCCACATTTAAGAACTGAAATTGAACACAAATGCTAATAAAGAGAGATAAAAAAGTACCTTAAAATTGTGATGTTAGAGAATAAAGTTCATGAGAAAAGACAATATCTTGTGATAAAAAGAAAATGTTTTCTGCGAGATATTCGTATATCATATTAAAAAATAGCATAGAATCAACAAATTGTGGTAAATTATTGTATGGACAACATAAACAAATACTACAGCAGATTAAATGAATATAATTATAGCGAAGCAGTGAGTCTATACGTAGATTTGCAATGTAAAGTCAATAATAAATTTAAAATAAGCACTGAATTACAAAAAAATGACAGAAAATTCAAAAGATAAATAGATTCAGCGACAACTGCGAGAAGGACAAAATAATTGAAAAACGTAATTCAGTTCCTGGAAATTTTTCTGGCCTTCCTAATGAAAATGTGAAAATATTTCAGGTTTAAGCAATCATTCTACAGTAAAAAACAAAAATGGATTACAGCTTTGATAGAGATCTTATTAACAATGTAAACTGCAATGATGTAAAACAATGGCCTTCCTGGAATTAAAACAGAAACTAATTTAGTTAAAAATTCAATCATCCTTTACTGCATATCATATGTACTTGTAACTGCAAATGAAATCCGATAATCATGAATATTTTAAAAGCAATTATGTATCTTTAGGCAGTCTTTCCCGCTAAACACTTGGAAAAAAGAAAGCTTCTTGACAGGCGACCCTAATTACTAAGAAAGGCAAGGTTTAATGAAGATTATTTTAATGTCTTACCTGTTTTTTCCTGTTTGTTAAAACAAACGCATGACGTCTGCGAGGATGTACATGAGTTTGATGCCACGTTACCGAAATGCAATTTTTTAGAGATGGCTTTCCGCAGTTGGTCATCCAGGCCTTTGACGTAAACAAAGAAATTATACAATTTTGAAGGCCTTAGTGTGTGTGGTAACTTATTATCTTTTTAATTAACTGCTTGTGCGAAATACTAAGTACAGAAGACAACTTCAGGTGGCTTAGGCGTTTTTTTAGGAAGCGCAAGTCTTGCTTTTTTACGCTTTCCAACCGTAGGTTGAAGAAGCGTATGTGCTCCAGCTTTTTCCGTCCGTCTGTCCGTCTGTTCGTCTGTCGACCCGATAACTCATGTAAAAATGGTTCGATTTCGATGAAATTTTAGTATGTGGTAGGGGACCACCTGGGGACGAAACCTATTGAATGTGGACGAAATGGGGTCAAAGGTCAGGACATAGGAATGCGATCCATTCCATCGCTCTTATTCCATATTATTAAGCTGGACGTCAACTAATTTTGCTGCCTATACTTCCAATGGAAAAAACTTTTGTACACATTTCCTTCACAATTAATATGTTTCCAAGGATGAAAATTTGAACATCGATTAAAATAACTTTAGTACAACTTGGAATACTTAATAATTTCTAAAACATAACCATAATTACATTAAAAATCAATAACTTTTCCTTTGGTGGTGTTGAAACCAGAAAAAGGATGGCGCGACCTGTACTTTGATGACGTCAGTAGACAAACAAATGTTGGACTGCATAATTATGGTTATGTTTTAGAAAATATTAAGTATTTCCAAGTTATAAAATGAAGCTATTTTAATCGATGTTCAAATTTTCATTATTGTGAATTCATTAATTGTCGAGAAAAAAGATGGCGCGACCTGTATTTTAATGACCTCAGTAGACAAACAAATGTTGTATTGCATAATTATGGTTATCTTTTAGAAAATATTAAGTATTGCAAGTTATAAAATGAAGCTATTTTAATCGATGTTGAAATTTTCCCTATTGAAAATGAGTGAAGTGCGGTCAAAGGTCAAGTCATAGGAGCGGGATGCATTCCATTGCCCTTATGCGTCATAACGTGCGTAAAAATTGTTCGATTTCTGTGAAATTTTAGTATGTTGTAGGGGACCACCTGGGGAAGAACCCTATTGAAAATGGGACAAATGGGGTTAAAGGTCACGACATTTTTTTTATTGGAGTTTAAACGACCACCGTGAGCAACTAAATGGGCTATAAGTAGTCGCCCGTCCCTAATTTTGGGTCACTGGTTCCAGGGAAGGGAGAGAGCCAGTGCCGCAAGACAATAAAAACATCCATGCCTCACCGGGATTCGAACTCGGACACCTTTCGGACAAATGATCAGAAGCCATCGCTTACACCACTGCGCCACCGGGGTGGCGGTCAGAACATAGGATTGGGATCCGTTCCATCGCCCTTATCCCATACTAATAAGGTGGACGTCAAGTGATTTTGCTTCCTATACTTACAATGGAAAAACTTTTGTACACATTATCTTCGCAATTAGTGTTCCCAAGGATGGAAATTTGAACATCGATTAAAATAACTTCATATTATAACTTGGAATACTTAATATTTTCTAAAACATAACCAGAATTATATTAAAAATCAATAACTTCTTCTTTGGTGTTGTTGAAACCAGAAAATGACGTCAGTAGACAAATAAATGTTGGAGTGCATAATTATGGTTATGTTTTAGAAAATATTAAGTATTCCAAGTTATAAAATGAAGCTATTTTAATCGATGCTCAAATTTTCATTCTTGGGAACGCATTATTTGTGAAGAAAATGTGTACAGAAGTTTTTCCATTGGAAGTATAGGAAGCAATATTACTTGACGTCCACCTTAAAGGAGCAATTCTTGTATCTATTGGGTTGTCGGAAAAGTCATGACGTATTTTGGCACCCTAGGGTGGTTGGGCGGTGTTGGAAGTACTAGAGGCATGCGCAGTTCTGTTATGGCTATGGCATTCGACAGGTGCCAGCTCTAGCTGCAGTCTAAAAAGAATAGTGAGCGATTTGGTAGATTTGCGGAGTTTTGACAGCAAGCTGAAAATGAAAGATCAAACTGTGCATTTTCGCCATATTTTACTGTTTTACTTCCGTAAAGGGAACAACGCGCGTCTAGCTTGTGAAAAGGTGCGCAAAGTGTACGCTCTACAAGAACGTCAGTGCCTGCTGTGGTTCGCAAATTTCCATGCTGGTGATTT
This sequence comes from Macrothele yani, assembly GCA_039090855.1. Taxonomy (NCBI): domain Eukaryota; kingdom Metazoa; phylum Arthropoda; class Arachnida; order Araneae; family Macrothelidae; genus Macrothele; species Macrothele yani. The sequence continues at coordinate 154,423,385 of CM077030.1, forward strand.
TGACCTCAACGATGCTCCTCGGTCCGGGAGGCCAACCGAGGTTGATGTCGATCAAATCAAGGTATTGATCGAGTCAAACCCACGTTAGACGACACGAGAGATTGCAGACACATTGCACATCCATCATTCAAACGTTCACGACCACCTGAAGAAGCTGGGATACGTAAGCAAGCTCGATGTGTGGGTTCCTCATGAACTCAAAGAAGCTCAATGGACGGCGCGTATAAACATCTGCGATATGCTCATTAAACGTCAGGAAAACGATCCTTTTTTGAACCGACTGATAACTGGTGGCGAAAGGTGGATTGTGTACAACAATGTGCAGCGCAAACGGTCTTGGTCCTGACGTGCTGCTTCGCCTCAAACGACATCCAAAGCAGACATTCATCAGCGGAAGGTTCTGGTCTCAGTGTGGTGATAATTTAAAGTGTGTGTTTCGAGCTCCTACCACGGAACCAAACAATCCATTCGAATGTGTACTGTTGGCAATTGGACAGTTTGAACGAATCCATCATCCAGAAACGTCCATAGCTCGTTCATCGTAAAGGTGTTGTGTTCCATCACAACAACGTGAGACCACACACTAGTTTGATCCCCAGCCAACAAATATTGGAGCTTGAGTGGGATATGTTGCCACACCCAGCATGCTCGCCTGACCTTGCGCCATCAGACTTCCACTTGTTTCGCTCTCTTCCACAGTATTTGCGTTTTATAACGTTCAATTCAGATGAGGTTGTAAATCAGCACCTTGTACAATTTTTCGCCACGAAAGACAGGTCCTTCTATGAACGAGGCATTCTGCAGCTCACTCAAAGATATCAAAAGGTTATCGAACAAAGCGGGCATTATATCATTGATTGATACTCGTTCTTTCTATCAATAAATGATTTTTGCAAAACATGGCTGAAATACGTCATGGTTTTCCCACAACCCAACATGTAAATTTTATTTTGAATACGACTCTAAGGATTTTGATGAAAGTCGTTAGCCTACCGTTTTCTGGTGCTAGAAATCGATTTAGCTTGATATCGACTTTAGGAAAAATCGTTTAGTGCGTTAAATAACCACGCTGAATTACCACGTTTTTAGTGTCATGGTGTCGTTCTATTAATGTTACCCATGCTTAGATATCTTATGACGTCACAATCTCGCGACTGAGATGTTGGCGCGCGGCCACGCCATCTGCCTCATTACATCACACGTTGCGTGTGAATGCTATTAAAGTTTTATAACGCCACACTCTTGCGAGCAGATGGTCTCAATTCCCATCTGCCTCATTACGTCACGCGTTGTGTGCGTATGCCCGTCCGCACGATAACTCATATAAAAATCGTTCGATTTCGGTGAAATTTTAGTATGTGGTAGGGGAACACCTGGGAAGGAACCCTTTTGAAAGTGAACGAAATGGGGTCAAAGGTCAGGACATAGGAGCGGGATCCATTCCACTGCTTTTATGCATCATAACTAACGTAAAAAAAATTTCGATATCGATTAAATTTTAGTATGTGGTAGGGGACCACCTGGGACAAATCCTTTTGAAAATGAGCGAAATGGGGTCAAATGTCAGAGCATAAGAGCGTAATCACTTCCACCGTCATTATGCGCCATAACTTACGTACGAATTCTTCGATTTTGATGAAATGTTAGTATGTTGTAGGGACCTGCCTGGGGACGAATACTATTGAAAATTGGCGAAATGGGGTCAAAGGATAGGACGCAGGAGCGGTATCTATTCCATATCCCTTATGCATCATAACTTTCGTAAAAATGCTTTAATTGCGACAAAACTTTATCATGTTATTTCGGAGGTATACTGAACCGGTTCTGTTGAATATCATCGAAATGGGATTAAAGGTCAGGACACAGGACCGAGATTTATTCCACAGCTATTATCCTCATAAATTGAGTGATAACTTGAGTAATGAATTCTGGTATGTTGGAAAGCGTATTATAATCAATGCATTGCATGATTTTACTAACTTGTTAGTTATGTTATAACCAGAGACCTAATTATGTGCATTAAAACACTACAAATTATAAATACGACTATGTACTTAAAATACACCAAATATTCACTGAAAATGTATAATGAAATGTATATTTGCGTATCTTCATATTAATGTTGTTGACCGAGAAACGAGTTTTTGAATATGAATTGATGAAACGCACACAAATTATAATATGTCACTTTGAAATATAATCACAAAAAATATAATTTGCTTTGTTTGAAGGTTTGTCCCACTTTCGTGGCGAAGTGGATAGAGTCACCACTATAGCAACAACCGAAAAAGAAATATTTGTGAGGACACGCTTTGTTATCGTGTTTTCGTGCAAGTGTCCAGAGAATGGAAACTGCTTTCCGGATTAAATTATGAGACGTCATCACCTTAGCAACAACTGAGAAAGAAATGTTTGTAAGGACACGCTTAGTTATCGTGTTTTCGTGCAAGTGTTCCAGAGAATGGAAACTGCTTTCCGTATTAAATTATGCGATGTCATCAGTTTAGCAACAACTGAGAAAGAAATATTTGTGAGGACACGCTTAGTTACAGTGTTTTCGTTCAAGTGTTCAGAAAATGGAATCTGCTTTCCGGATTAAATTATGAGACGTCATCACCTTATCGCACAACTGAGAAATAAATATTGGTGAGAACACGCCTAGTTATCGTCTTTTCGTTCAGGTGTTCATTGAATGGAAACGGCTTCAAGGATATAATTATGTGGCGTCATCACCATAGCATCAACACGGAAAGAAATATTTGTGACGTCGCGGTTAGCTTTTCGTGTTTTTGTGCCGGTTTTAAGTGAATGGAAACTGCTTCCCGGATTAAATTATGAGACATCATCACCTTAGCTACAAGTGAGAAAGAAATATTTGTGAGAACACTCCTAGTTATCGTGTTTTCGCGCAGGTTTTCATTGAATGAAAACTGCGAAGTGAAAATCCTTCAAATACGTGGCGTCAGTGAATAAACAAAGACACCGCTCTTTTCACGTTTAGCAACGCACAGCAACCGAAATTTTGTTATTCGGCCGCCGCCGGGGAATTGAAACCCGGATCTCTCGATATATACCCGAGAGCGTTAGCTTTACACCACGGTGGCACACAATCCACCGCGCTATGTGCGGTTTTCTGTCAGCATCTGACATTATAAATCCGTAAGGTGGGCTCAACTACTTAGACATCTCCATCTGGTGAGCATTAACGGCATTGGCTATATATAAAGTATAGCGGTTAAACCCAAAGGGCGAGATCCAAAGTGAAAATCCTCCATTTATTGAATGAAAACTGCTTCAAGGATTAAATTTTGTGACGTTATCACCATAGCATCAACACAGAAAGAAATATTTGTGAGGACACGTCTAGTTATCGTATTTTCGTTCAGGTGTTTATTGAATGGAAACGGCTTCAAAGATATAGTTATGTAACGTCATCTCTATAGCACCAAAACAGAAAGATATATTTGTAACGTCCGCTTAGCTTTGCGTGATTTGAGGCAGGTGTTAAGTGAATGGAAACTGCTGTCCAGAAGATTATATTATGAGACTTTATCTCCATAGCATTAACAGAGAAAGAAATATTTGTCACGTCGCGGGTGTCTTTTCGTGTTTTTGTGCAGGTGTTCAGTGAATGGAAATTGCTTTGAGGATTAATTTATGAGATGTCATCACCTTAGCACCAACTGAGAAAGACATATTTGTGACGTCAGGGTTAGCTTTTCGTGTTTTCGTGCAGGTGTTAAGGGAATGGAAACTGCTTTCCGAATTAAATTATGAGACGTCATCACCTTAGCCACAACTGAGAAAGAAATATTTGTGCGAACACGTCTAGTCATCGTGTTTTCGTGCAGGTGTTCATTGAATTAAAACTGCTTCAAGGGTATAATTATGTGACGTCATCACAGTAAGATCAACACAGAAAGAAATATTTGTGACGTCGGGGTTAGCTTTTTTTTTTGTGTGTGTGTGCAGGTGTTAATTGAACGAAAACTGCTTTCCGGATTAAATCATAAGCCGTCATCACCATACCAACAGAAAAGAAATATTTTTAACGTCCCTCTTAACTTTTCGTGTTTTGGGGCAGGTGTTTTGTGAACGGAACTTGCGAATTATGTCAGCGTGTGACGTAACAACTGTATGACGTAGTACTTTTTTATTGTGTTCATGTTAATTGTTGCAGTGTTCTTAACACATACTTTCACATTTGGCCATAACAGACAAAAATAATACCTGGTTATTAAAAATTTACTCTGTATATCTTATTTTTCCCCGTTATGATTGACGAGCTTTCTCCTAGCAACTAACACTTAGTAACGACTTATTAATGAACTAAAAGCACATTAAATTACGTAGTTTCAAGCCCCATAATTTTTAATGATATAGAATACGATATGTCCTTCTAGAAATATGTTGTTTCAGCACTGTAGATCGCATCCATGCAACTAATTGAAAGAACGAGTGAATATGAACTTCCATTATTTATGGCTTTTATTGATTATGAAATGGTTTTTGATACCGTGAACTGATCAGCAGTTGTGATGATTTTGAAATACTGCGGTTTTCAAGATGCACACGCCACCTGGTGGCGCAGTGGTTTAAGCGCTTGCTCCTGAAAATTCGCACAAGATGAATCCGGGTTCGAATCCTTGTGAGGCATGGATGCTGCGTTTGTCTTAGAGTACTGACTCTATCGATTCCATAGAACCAGTGCCCTTAACTTAGAGACGGGAGACTACGTGCAGCTCATCGAGTTTGTAACGTACCAGGAGATGTGACGTACCTGCCAGAACGACGCACACGACATAAAGGCAGATAGGAATCAGAATAAAACGTCCGCGTAGCTCAATTGGTAGAGTGACTTATTCCGGAATGAGGGGATCCGGGTTCGAATCCTGGCGTGGACAGAAATGACGGAGAAATTTACTTCGCTATAATGGCGCCCGAACTATCCGGATGACCCGACCGTTCAAAATCTCGTATTGGTGTGATGTTATTTCCACACCGCGAGATAGGAAAAATAAGAGAATCCCTTCTCCAGCACTTCGACAAAAAAAAAAAAAAAAATATGGTGGAGATGATGTAACGTACCAGGAGATGTGACGTACCTGCCAGAAGGACGCACACGACATAGAGGCAGATAGGAATCAGAATAAAAAAACGTCCGCGTAGCTCAATTGGTAGAGTGACTTATTCCGGAATGAGGGGATCCGGGTTCGAATCCTGGCGTGGATAAAAATGACGGAAAAATTTACTTCGCGTTATAATGGCTCCCGAACTATCCGGATGACCCGACCGTTCAAAATCTCGCATTGGTGTGATGTTATTTCCACACCGCGAGATAGGAAAAATAAGAGAATCCCTTCTCCAGCACTTCGAAAAAAAAAAAAAAAATATGGGGGAGATGATGTAACGTACCAGGAGATGTGACGTACCTGCCAGAAGGACGCACACGACATAGAGGCAGATAGGAATCAGAATAAAAAAACGTCCGCGTAGCTCAATTGGTAGAGTGACTTATTCCGGAATGAGGGGATCCGTGTTCGAATCCTGGCGTGGACAGAAATGACGGAGAAATTTACTTCGTTATAAGTTGTCCACCCTGATTATTAAACACCAAAAGAAAAAAAAAGACGCATACATTAGCATTATTAGTAATACTTATGAAAATGGAGGCGCAAAGGATTATTAAACACCAAAAGAAAAAAGAAAAGGACGCATACATATATAAGACGCATTATTAGTAATACTTATGAAAATCCGCGTAGCTCAATTGGTAGAGGACTTATTAAACACCAAAGAGATCCGGGTTCGAATCCTGGCGTGGACAGAAATGACGAAGATTAGCATTACTTCGCGATAATACTATCCGGATGACCCGACCGTTCAAAATCTGGTATTGGTGCAAAGGATGTTATTTAAACACCAAAAGAAAAAGAAAAGAATACATTAGCATTATTAGTAATACTTATGAAAATGGAGGTGCAAAGGATTATTAAACACCAAAAGAAAAAGAAAAGACGCATACATTAGCATTATTAGTAATACTTATGAAAATGGAGGCGCAAAGGATTATTAAACACCAAAAAAGAAAAAGAAAAGACGCATACATATATAAGACGCATTATTAGTAATACTTATGAAAATGGAGGTGCAAAGGATTATTAAACACCAAAAGAAAAAAAAAGACGCATACATTAGCATTATTAGTAATACTTATGAAAATGGAGGTGCAAAGGATTATTAAACACCAAAAGAAAAAGAAAAGACGCATACATTAGCATTATTAGAGTGACTTATTCCGGAATAAGAGGATCCGGGTTCGAATCCTGGCGTGGACAGAAATGACGAAGAAATTTACTTCCCGATAATGGCGCCCGAACTATCCGGATGACCCGACCGTTCAAAATCTCGTATTGGTGTGATGTTATTTCCACACCGCGAGATAGGAAAAATAAGAGAATCCTTTCTCCAGCACTTCGACAAAAAAAAAAAATATGGGGGAGATGATGTAACGTACCAGGAGATGTGACGTACCTGCCAGAAGGACGCACACGACATAGAGGCAGATAGGAATCAGAATAAAAAAAACGTCCGCGTAGCTCAATTGGTAGAGTGACTTATTCCGGAATAAGAGGATCCGGGTTCGAATCCTGGCGTGGACAGAAATGACGAAGAAATTTACTTCGCGATAATGGCGCCCGAACTATCCGGATGACCCGACCGTTCAAAATCTCGTATTGGTGTGATGTTATTTCCACACCGCGAGATAGGAAAAATAAGAGAATCCTTTCTCCAGCACTTCGAAAAAAAAAAAAAATAAATATGGGGGAGATGATGTAACGTACCAGGAGATGTGACGTACCTGCCAGAAGGACGCACACGACATAGAGGCAGATAGGAATCAGAATAAAAAAACGTCCGCGTAGCTCAATTGGTAGAGTGACTTATTCCGGAATAAGAGGATCCGGGTTCGAATCCTGGCGTGGACAGAAATGACGAAGAAATTTACTTCGCGATAATGGCGCCCGAACTATCCGGATGACCCGACCGTTCAAAATCTCGTATTGGTGTGATGTTATTTCACACCGCGAGATAGGAAAAATAAGAGAATCCTTTCTCCAGCACTTCGAAAAAAAAAAAAAAAAATATGGGGAGATGATGTAACGTACCAGGAGATGTGACGTACCTGCCAGAAGGACGCACACGACATAGAGGCAGATAGGAATCAGAATAAAAAAACGTCCGCGTAGCTCAATTGGTAGAGTGACTTATTCCGGAATAAGAGGATCCGGGTTCGAATCCTGGCGTGGACAGAAATGACGAAGAAATTTACTTCGCGATAATGGCGCCCGAACTATCCGGATGACCCGACCGTTCAAAATCTCGTATTGGTGTGATGTTATTTCCACACCGCGAGATAGGAAAAATAAGAGAATCCTTTCTCCAGCACTTCGAAAAAAAAAAAAATAAATATGGCGGAGATGATGTAACGTACCAGGAGATGTGACGTACCTGCCAGAAGGACGCACACGACATGAGGCAGATAGGAATCAGAATAAAAACGTCCGCGTAGCTCAATTGGTAGAGTGACTTATTCCGGAATAAGAGGATCCGGGTTCGAATCCTGGCGTGGACAGAAATGACGAAGAAATTTACTTCGCTGGCGCCCGAACTATCCGGATGACCCGACCGTTCAAAATCTCGTATTGGTGTGATGTTATTTCCACACGAGATAGGAAAAATAAAAGACGCATACATTAGCATTATTAGTAATACTTATGAAAATGGAGGCGCAAAGGATTATTAAACACCAAAAGAAAAAGAAAAGACGCATACATATATAAGACGCATTATTAGTAATACTTATGAAAATGGAGGTGCAGAAGGATTATTAAACACCAAAAGAATAAAAAAAGACGCATACATTAGCATTATTAGTAATACTTATGAAAATGGAGGTGCAAAGGATTATTAAACACCAAAAGAAAAAGAAAAGACGCATACATTAGCATTATTAGTAATACTTATGAAAATGGAGGCGCAAAGGATTATTAAACACCAAAAGAAAAAGAAAAGACGCATACATATATAAGACGCATTATTAGTAATACTTATGAAAATGGAGGTGCAGAAGGATTATTAAACACCAAAAGAATAAAAAAACGACGCATAGCTCATTAGCATTATTAGTAATACTTATGACAAAATGGAGGTGCAAAGTTGATTATTAAACACCAAAAGAAAAAGAAAAGACGCATACATTAGCATTATTAGTAATACTTATGAAAATGGAGGTGCAAAGGATTATTAAACACCAAAAGAAAAAGAAAAGACGCATACATTAGCATTATTAGTAATACTTATGAAAATGGAGGTGCAAAGGCACGATTAATTGGATACAGCACACAAAGGGCATACTGAAAGTAATGCCTCGTCCTTCATAAGATTTCTATTTGTAGCAGCAAAAATGTGAAACTTGGTGGCAAAATACTAGGACATATTGTAAATAATGCTAGCCTATTCAAAGTATTGTCCATCACTTTCTATACATTTCCGCCATCTTTGAACCCATTGGTAAAATCTATTTTTGAAAAATTTCTGAGGCTGTCGTTTCACTCATGAGTTTACAGACGGTTTAAAGTCTGTCATATCATCGAAACATTCCCCACGAAGGGTGTTTTTCAAAGAGACAAACAAGAAAAAGTCCGAGTTAGCCAAATCAGGACTGTAGGGGGGTCACCGTTCATCCCCCTTTGACAATAACCTGGGAGGTTTGGGGACGTGGGTTATCATGGTGTAAAACAACACTATGAAGTGGAATACCACGTCTTTTCCTTTTGATAGCTTCCATTAACTTCTTCAATGTCTGCACATAGTGAGCACTGCTTATTGTTGAAATTCCTGGATGGTGACAGCTGTGATGAGGTCTTTCACCCGTTGCCTGTTGGCATATGCCACTGCAGTCGCAGGTCTTCCACTCCGTTGTTTGTCCAAATCTGAACTTTCTTCCTCTTGAAACCTCTTCATCCATCGTGGGACATTATATTGATATCGATTGTGGCAGTTCCATACTCCGCGAAGTGTCTTCTGTAGATTTCTGGAGCCTCACTTCCCTGTTTTCCAGGAATTCAATTACGGCTCGCTACTTTTCTCTTTCATTCATGATTTTTACTTCGGATTCTAGAAAAACGTTTGTTCTCGCATTGGTAACACACTATAGTACATGCCAGTGCAGTTTCATTAAAATCACTTCAAAATTTCAAAAGTTATTAAAGAGAAGAAATTACTTTAAAATGCCACTTGTAAATTTCAAAGGCGCGGGACAAGATGTCACAACATATCTCCCAAACTCTTTAATGCCACATTGCAAAATGTTTTTTTAATCATTAAAGTTGGAAAACAAGGGGGTAAAAATTAATGGAGATTATTTAACTCACCTTTGTTTTGCTGATGATATACACTATATTGACAAAAGTCACCGGACACCTAGAAGAGAAACACAACATTGCATTTATTGACATACATTAGTACGGCACCGGTCCACCTTTGTCCTTAATGCATGCACTGAGCTTTCGAGACATGCTTTCGACAAGGTTGTGGAACAGAGCGATAGGTATGCGCTTCCATTCAGTACATAATGCTGCCGCTAACTGTTGCTTAGTAGTAGGTCTTCCTTCCAAACTTCTTATGTGGAAACCTAATTCATCCCATAGGTTCTGTATCGGATTAAGATCAGGGCTATGTGCTCGCCAGTCCACACACGATACGGAATTATCGTCAAACCACGCCGTAACAATCCTTGCTTTATAGCTCGGTGCATTATCCTGCTGGTACCAACAAGGTTCGGTTCCATAGTATTGACACACGGTTGGTAAGGCATAATTGTCCAGAATATCGAGGTAGACGTACTGTTTAACACGTTTGTCCACGAAAACAAATGCGCCGGGACTCTACCACGAAAAACACCTCCACACGAGTACACTGCCAAACGTGACCATAGGAACAGTACACTGTGGTAAATGGCGTTCCTCCGGCTGCCGCCATACCCTCACACGGCCATCAGACTGATGGATCGTGTATCTGGAGTCATCAGTACATGGGACCCGTTTCCATTGATCTACGGTCCATAATAAATGTTCTTTACAAAATGCTAAACGACGAGTAGGATTCCGAGTGGCGATGAAAGGCTTATGTGCATCACACGACCACGGTAACCCATGCAATGAAGTTCTCTGCAACTGGTACGTGTACATACCGTTGTTCCAGCATTGTTACTTATCTGTACACTGAGGTCTTGTGCAGTACTTCGTCTATTAGCTCTAACGACTTTTCTGATGCTTCGACGTCCTCTATGACTGATTTTCTTTGGTCTGATGGTACGTTTTGCTGCTTCAGGCACGCCATGTGTCTTCCACTTATTCAGTACATCCAAAACTGTTGACTTGGGTATGTTTAAACGCCTTTCGGTTTCTCTTATGGACAGCCCACTATGTGACGTGCTGCACCGCAGGACGCACATGATATAAAGACAGATATCAGTGAGAGCACATGTCCGCGTAGCTCAGTTGGGAAAGCGACTTACTCCGGAGTGAGTAGACCCGCTTCGATGTCAGCTGCAGAGAAAGTTGTACGTTATATTGGCACCCGAACTTCCAGGATGACCCGGCTGTTACATTTCTCGCAATGATATGATGTTCTTTCCACACGGCGAGACAGGAAAAATGAGAATCCCTTCTTGAGTGCTTAAAAAAAAATCAGTGCGATGCCACGTTCCACACACCAAGATATCTGGGATTTCTCAAATACACGTTCTTCGTGGGATGGCTGCCTACAACGACACATGGTCTCGGCTGACCCGTGGGCCATGCCCCCTGCCCTTTTTCGGGGGTGAGGAGATGTGACATGCCTCCCCCGTAGGACGCACATGAGATAAAGGCATATAGCAGAGACAGCACATTTCCGCGTTGCTCAGTTGAAAGAGCGAGTTACGTCGGGGTGAGGGGACTTGGGTTCGGTACCGGACGTGGATAAACTTGTACGTTATAACTAATATGACACCCAACAATCTTTACTTTCTCAAAGTCAATTCTCTCCTGCCGCTACATTTTCACTCGACCTCACAGTGCGATATGATCGCGGTCAGTTGCAGGCTTGTTTTTATACCGTTTGAAGCTGTAATGCGCATCTTAACAACGCAGTGGATCCGTTCATTTGCTTTTGAAGTGTTGTCCGGTGACTTTTGCCAATATAGTGTACTTATTTTTACAACCAACCGTTCAGAGCTGCAGAGTATTATCCAGGAACTTGAATGGCCAGAATAAAGTAGTGGGACTGAAAATAAACTTTCAGAAAACAAAATTGATATACAATGTCTTTACATGAAATAAAGATTTATTGACGGGGGAAAGCTGGAGATAACTCTTAACTACATTTAACCTTGACCCACTGATACAGAGCGAGTGTCATATTGATGAAGAAATTAATCGACGAACAAAATTTGGTTGGAGAGCTATTGAAAGAGACAGTAAAATATTTAAGATCAGTATGCCATTATATCTTAAAAGAAAAGTGTTTAAACAGTGCATCCTTCCCGTTTTTACGCACGAAGCAGAGAAGAACTAAAAGAGAAGATATTCAAAGGCTGCGGTCAAATATGGAGAGATGCATGCTTAGTGTTAGCAAAAATGTAAGAAGAGGAACTCACGCAGAAAGAAAATGACAAGAGTGGAAGAAATCATGATCAGAGTAAAATTCCTGAAATGGCAATGATCTAGGCATGTTGCCAGAAGAACGCATCACCGATGGACAACTTAAATTTTGGACTGGATTCCAAGGAACAGAAAAAAGCCCTGAAGAAGAACACGTTGGCTGCGGTTGGATGAAATTCAAAAGCATGCAAGAGTGACATGGAGGAGAATGTCTCAAGAGAGACAGTTGTGGAAGAAACTTGGGAAGACCTTCATCCAACAATGGATATATACCTTGTTTACGATGAGTGAATGTTGTTCTAAGTGTTCAACGTTTAGGTTTTGTCCTTTGTCATCCAAAACCATTTTTATTAGATAAAATGTTCTCTCTACATCTACAGATATTATTAGACAATATTTGCAGTGTTTCTCTTTCATTTGTGGAACATGTGATAACAATTCACAACGATATCACCGTTTATATTGGGTTGGTGGGAATGAAATATCCGGCGCGAACGAGCAGTGGAGACAGGCCCCCACTACAGCGGAATGGAACCACCCACAGGTGTTCCGGATATTACGTCACACAGTAACAATAAATAGCTAGCACGTGTGTGAAGAACAAGGTTAAGTCTTTTTTTGTTTAAATATGACGTGGCTTGCAAAGGAAACATGCCGACGCCGGATTTGAGAGTCATCTTCCTGTATGAATTTAAACTGGGCAATTCTGCAAGAATTTCCGCTCGAAACGTTAATAAAGCATTTGTGGAGAATACAGCCAACGAATGAATTGCGATGGTTTGTGAAGTTTCGAAGAGGAGATACGGACCTGAAAGACGAAGCACGTAGTCACTTACCTATTGCTGTTTCAGACGATGTTCTATTGTGTGTGGTTGAAGCAGAACCCCGAAAAACGAGTCGTGAGATAGCTGCCGAAGTATGTGTCCCCCACACGACAGTTGTCCGGCGTCTGGCTGCACTGGATAAGGTCAAAAATCTGGACATGTGGCTGCCGCATGAGTTGACAACTGGCAAGGGGACTAGACGTTTGGAAGTCTGCACCTCGCTGCTTGCCATCAAATCATCACCTGCGACGAGAAGTGGGTCCTTTATGTTAATCAGAAACGATCTGCACAATGGTTACGCAAGGCACAGCCTGCTGGACGGCATCTTAACCCACCCTTACACACCAAGAAGTTGATGCTCCTTGTTTTGTGGTCCACAGCCGGGATAATTCATCAGAGTTTATTGGCCAGAGACCAAATCATCCTTTCACAACGTTATTGTGCTGGACTACACCAGATGCACTGGAAATTGCAGCAGTAATAACAGGCATTGGTCAACAGACATGTTGTTCTTCTGCTCCAGGACAACGCCCGACCTCATGTCGCACAACAAACGATGTTGACAGTAAGTGTCTAGGGCTATGAAGCACTGCCCCATCCTGCCTATTTCCCGATTTTGTCTCCGACAGACTATGATCTGTTTCGTCGCCTGGATCACTTCCTGTCCAGGAAACCGTTCACGACAGATAATGAGGTTCAACTTGCAGTTGATGACTTCTTCGGGTCCCAGTCACAAGACTTTTTGCGTTCCTGGATCATGGCCTTGCCGGACAGATGGCAACTATGTGTCGATGCCGAGGGGGATTAATTTGCCTAGGTAAGTTGTCCTACTTTTCCGTTCTCGCCTCACACTTGTGCTGGTCCTTTGCCGGACATTTCAGTCGCCCCAACCCAATAAAAGCACCTTTAATATCCCGTTGGGTTTTACTGTTTTTGGAGTCATTGTGGATTACTTACTATGAAGCTAGAAGCTGTAATGAAGAAACACCGTGTTGCCTTCACAATGCCTGGAAAATAGTTGTTCGGGTCTTACCAGCACCACCATTCCCGGAGAACGGGGAAACTATGCAGATCTGGGTGAGTACACGCTACTTTGAAAACTGGCAACCACCTTGTCCTCTGAACACTTGGTATATATAACTGTAGAACTCTTACTCTCTTGACTGTGTAGACCTGAGGATGTGGCCGACGCGGCTACGAAAGCTCTTGTCATCATTAACTGTAAATAAAGTTGTTTAAGTGGTTTTAAATTTTTAAATGGCTTTTAAGAATCGTGCGAGTTTGGAGAATTTTGTTTGTCATTTTGGAAGTGTTAGCATGAATTTATTATATATCCATCCAATAAAAGCATTAACGTTGTTTTCAATTCCTGTATGTACCAAGCACATTCATGAATTGAAAAAAAAATACACAGGAATCTGTTATGATAGTCAAACAGATGTTACGAGAAGATGGATGAAAAATTGATCATGCAGGTAGACATGCCTCAGAAAACTTGAAAATTACATTGTCGTGGAACCGGAATCGAACCCGCATCTCCCCATTTACGTTCGAGTATGTTACCATTACTGAGTTCCAAAACACATCCTCAGTTTCTTGTAGGTTCCTTGTTCTGGGCGGTGTAACGGTAACATCCTCGAACGTAAATCGGGAGATGAGGCCCCGATTCCAGTTCTACGACGACGTAATTTTCAAGTTTACTGAGCCATGCCAACTTGAATGATCTCTTATGCTTATTTGACTAGATAACACTTGGTATGACACGAGGATTGGATATGAAGATAACGTTGGATAAATGTCGCAATCTGTTTTGGGGCGAATCTCCATATGAATTCCGCCTTAGCGTGTTTGGATAATTGGAAGGAAATTTCAACCAGGAGGGAAAGACATCGATGCAGCCCAAATGTTGCATCCGAGACTTATGGAGGGCATTTCTGATGCCTCGTTTCTTGCTGCCATGTGCGGAAGAAAATAAACTCAGTTTTAGTGGAGTGGAAATCTTTTGGTCTACTGCCGATCTTAGAAGTTCTTTGAGTTGGTGAACTGCTTGCTAGTTCTCAGGTCTCCGGGAGATTAAAGCTTGCTTTTTTTTTAAGTAAACGTGTTAAGCAAGTGTAAGATGAAAGATACAAGAAAGATGACACCGAATTTTCGGGTGTAATAAGCACGTCTTTTGAATCCGTTCTGACGCAAATTAAATTTATCAAAGCTATTCAAAGCCAATGGAACTGGTATGGAAAGCAATAGATCTGACGAAAGAATGAAGATTTTCAATCGGGTTTTTACTCCCTCAGATATTGCTGTAAACGGAATCGTGATCTTACGAACTCTTAGAAACAGAGATATCGACAAAAATAAGATGTGACTTTACGTCCCCTGGTGGGAAAACAGTGCACTATTTTAGGCAGAAAGTATTCTCAAAAGGTTTATCCATATAAGCGGTATCGGTCGAAGAAAAAAAAATTAGTCGAGTTTTCAGGAGCCCAGATTTTGCAACAAATACTTCAGAAGCAGAAATTAACACTTATAACCCCTGGTGGCTAAACCATTCTTTACCAAACATTAAAAATTATGTGAAAAAATATTTTCCATCAGGTCTTGTATGCGATACAGGAAGAATTTTTCAAATCAGAGCTTTAGGAGCAGAAATAACGCAGAAAACGAAATTTACCTTTGTGGCCAATAGCGGAAAGTCTATGATTTACTTCAAAATTTTGAATTTATAAGAAAAACATTTCGCATCGGAAACAATATCCAACAAAGAAGGAATTTTTCAAATCGTACGCTTAGAAGTAGAGATATTGACAAAAATAAGATATATATCTACGCTCCCTGGCGTAGAAACCATGCATTTTTTCAAGAAGAAAATTTCCCTAAAAGGTTTGTCGACATGAGTAGTATCGGTCAACAAACGACTTTTTTTTCAATCGAGATTTTAGAATTTCATATTTTGCTGCAAATACAATAGAAGCGGAAATTAAGACTTACGCCACCTGGTGGTCAAACCATTACTTACAAAAATTAGAAAATATGTGCAAACGATTTCCCATCAGGAGCTGTGTATCCGGTGCAGAAATAATTTTTCAAATCGGAGATTTAGAAGCAGAGATATAGGGGGACACGCAATTTACATTTACGCCCCCTAGCGGAAAGTCAATGAATTACTTGAAAATTTTGAAATTATATGAACCACATGTCTCACTAGAAACACTATCCAACAAAGAAGGAATTTTTCAAATCGGACTCCTAGAAGTAGAGATATTGACAAAAATAAGATATACATCTACGCCCCTTGGCGAAGAAATTGTGGAATATTTTAAGATGAAAATATCCGAAAAGGTTTATCGATGTGAGTGGCATCAGTCCACGAAAGAATTTTTTCAATCGATATTTTAGAAGCTCCGATTTTATGGCAAATACATCAGAAGCAAAAATTAACACTTACGCCCCCTGGTGGCAAAGTATTCTTTACCAAAAATTTGAAATTATATGCAAAAGATTTTTCATCGCGAGATGTATCCGCTGAAGAAAATGTTTTTCAAATCGGAGTTTTAGAAGAAGAGTTATCGGGTAAAATGTAATTTAATTTTACGCCCCCTAGCGGAAAATCTATGCGTAATTTGAAAAAGTAACTATATCTAAAATACTCTTAGACATAAAATGGGATCGAAAGATGAAATATTTTTTTCAATCGGATGTTTAGAAGCAAATATGTGGAATAAAACGTATTTTTGAATTCGACATCATCTGCATTTACGACCTCTACCGGCGAAATTGTTCATCGTAAAAAAAAACGAAATAAAAGATCATCATTTGCATATTTCAAGCTTCCCAATGCAAAACGAATTTTTCAAATCGGACTAATAGTTGCAGAGATATCGTGGGTAGAGACGGACGGACGGACAAATCGATAACAGAAGCACGATCTTTTTTTACAAAAGACGTGCTAAAAAGGAGGAATAATATATATTTTGCTTGAAATATGCATTTTTACGATAATTTGCATGTTTTATGTAAAAATGTGGACGACATGCAGTTGCATATAATTCGAACTCCATTTAAAACATAACGAAAGTGAAATCCGAAAATAACGAAAATCTAATGCAAACTCCATTTAAAACATAACGAAAGTGAAATCCGAAAATAACGAAAATCTAATGCAAACTCCATTTAAAACATAACGAAAGTGAAATCCGAAAATAACGAAAATCTAATGCAAACTCCATTTAAAACATAACGAAAGTGAAATCCGAAAATAACGAAAATCTAATGCAAACTCCATTTAAAACATAACGAAAGTGAAATCCGAAAATAACGAAAATCTAATGCAAACTCCATTTAAAACATAACGAAAGTGAAATCCGAAAATAACGAAAATCTAATGCAAACTCCATTTAAAACATAACGAAAATCAAATTTGCTTTGCCATGGTAATAGCTTCAAATGCATTTTCACATACACGAGAGAACACTTTATATATACTAGATGAACAAATCCGTTTTAAAGTGTGTTTTTTTTGTGACGTATACCGCTGATTTACATATCCGACATCATTCCCCCGCGTTCTTGTCGTGTGACCGTAACTGGCCCGGAGTATAAAATGTGACACAGAAGTTTGCTCAACAGTCAAACGCACTTGCACATTGATAGGTGAAAGATGGCAAGCGATACTGCATTTATTCGATACAGCATTTGTTGAGAATTTCATTAAGGAAAACGGGCTGTAAAAGCATGTGCATCGATCTGTTCTATTCTGGGGGAGAATATTGTATCGAAAAGCACGTGGTAGTTTTGGTTTAGACAGTTTAAAGCAGGTGATTTTGATGTTAGCGATCGAGAACCTAGCGGAAGGTTGCACATGAGGAACTGCAAGCATTGCTGGATGAAGATTCGTCTCAAATGAAAAAAGAACTAGCTGAATAACTTGGGGTAACTCAACAAACTATTTCCAATCGTTTACGCGCAATGGGAAAGATTCAGAAGGAAGGAAAATGGGTGCCACATGACCTAAGCCAGAGGAACAAGGATGATCGTGTCATGAAGTGTTTGAATGTGTTGAATAAACAACACAGAAAATCTTTCCTGTGGAAAATCGTTACGGGCGATGAAAAGTGGACATGGTACGACAATCCCAAACGCAAAAAAACACTGGGTAGACCCCGCTGAAGCAACGACTTCGACACCGAAACATAATATCCACTTCAAGAATGTTCTGCCGTGCATATGGTAGGATATGAAGGGTAGCGATCAGCTGTAGCAGTTGGAACAGGGACAAACTGCTACAGCTGATCGCTATAAGCAACAGTTGCTGAGATTGAACCACGAAATCCGTCGGTAACGTCCATTCACAGGCAAAGAATTGCGTCCCGTGAAATTACTGCATGACAACGCTGTCACGAAATAGGTCAAGGAAACGTTATTGACGCTTAGCTGGAAAGTTTTGGAGCACCCGGCGTATAGTCCCGATATAGCCCCTTCAGACTATCATTTGTTCCGATCGATGCCACATGGTTTGTCTGCTGTACGGTTCCGGACAACTGACGAAGTGCAAAAATGGGTTGACGACTTCATCGCGTCACACGACGAAGTATTCTTCATGACTGGAATTTGTCAACTACCCGACCGATGACGGAAAGTGATAGATAACGACGGCGATATTTGGATTCGTAAAGGTAGTGTTGTTTTCACTCAAATTACATGTTGCGTTGTCTTAAAACGCTTTAAAACTTATTTGTATACCTAACACCCATACCATCCCTACCCAGCCATACTAATATAGCCAGCCCGAACCCTATGCCTGCTGTAAATATACTGAAGTCCTTTTGAATTATGAATAGCAGATGTTATGCCAGTGATTGGGTGCTGCTTCCTCATTATCACGTATGCTCAGCAGAAATTGTTTTTAAATTCAGCCATCGCACACAGCTTTCGAATCGTGATCGATTACAGGAGTGATTTGTAAGACGCGTAATTTGGATGCATTTGACAGAGGAGAGGTTGTACGTCCCAGTAGGATAAGGGCAATTCCCTCTCGATAGTCGTCAACACACTGCGGTTATCCCGTTCTACAGTGTCCTGAGTTTTTCGAGAGTACGAAAATTCAGGCAAAAGATCAAGCTCCAGAATAAATTGCATAGACGTACCAGCCTTGTGGTGAAAACAGTTTGTGGCCGCATGGTTCGAACTAATTGAGGCGAAAGACAATGTAAAAAAAGCCACCACCGATTTTAACAGTGTATCCAATCACCCTTTCAGTACAAGGGCAGTGTAACGAATTCGTAAACACCTAGGGTTCTGGAGCCGCCGGCCTACAAGGGTCTCCCTCTTAACATCACGAGACCGGGCGCAATGTTTTGCCTGGTAAAAACATATCGACACTGGACCACAGAAGCCTGGAAGAGAAGAACAAGGGGTGATGAGTCTAGATTTAAATTGAGCCAATGAGTGAGTGTGGATTTTGTGCCATCCTCACGAAGCCATGCACCCGGCGGTCCGCTTCAACGACACATAACTGAGTACAATTATGAAGCCATGGTCTCAATTTGGAACAGTGCCTCATGAAGCCATGGACTCTTTAATTTGGAAAAGTGACATATCAGTTTGGGAGAGTACAGGCTGATGATGGCTCAGTGATGGTCTAGAGTGTCTTTAGCTGGACTCTTAAGTGCCCGAAATATGTGGACATCCTAACCGACAATTTGCATCTATTCATGTTAGCCATGCATCCCAGTTATACGACAAGATAATAGTGGGTAGGTATTATCTTTACAGGCGTGATGGGTAAGACGCGTGATTTAGATGAATGGAAAATATCATGTGTCTTGACGACTTCCGAGACAAAGTGGTTCATGCTGGTGCTTCCACCTGGCTACTGCATGGTTCCGAAAGTATTGTAGTGAATTAATAACACTTCGGTGACCACCTAGAATCCCCTGTTTTAAATCTCATAGAACTTTAGCGGGATACCACGGTCAAAAACCCTGTTCGGCAAGATGTTTTATCGGCTACGAACCTGAGCGAAATATTTAACATCTTTGGAGGAATTTAGCGATATCTGTAAAACATGTTTTCAAGCTCTTAGAGTCCATGCCTCATAGGGTGGCAGCCGTTATTAGGACAATAGTTAGCCCAACGAGTTACTAGGAAGATGTGTCCTCTAATTCATAGGCATTCCAGTACATAGTTTGTGAAACCCAATGTACAGTGTCGTGCAAAAATTAAGGACGAAGAGGAGAAATTAGCATAACAGCGGAACGAGAAGGCAGAGCGGACCGAAAAACCACTCAGGAAATAGACTAGGGTCCGGTACGGTAGGACATGTGCATATATGCAGCATGACGTAGGAAGGGGGAGTGTCGGAAGGGTATAAAGCACACGGGCGGTGTACGCTCAGCAATTCGGTGAAAGCTATTGCGCGGTCTACATCGGCTTGAACGACGTCGAGTTGCTGCCACCGTGTGATATGGCCAACAGGCAATCCAGTAGACGACATCTGGATAACTTTACCCGAGGTCGCGTTATTAGGAAGCTGGAAGAAGGTCGAAGTGTGACTAGTGTATCCGAGGAGTTCGAGATGGCTCACAGCATCGTTTGACGAGCTTGGAGATCATTTCAAACAACAGGAACAGCTGTCCGAGAGTTTAGCAGTGATCGTCCACGAGCAACCACGGCGGCGGACGACAGGTATATTGTCCTACAGGCGAGAAAGGACAGACGGCAGACAGCGGGAGAAATCGCAAGGCACATGCAACAGACAATTGGACGTCCGTTATTGCGTTTTACCGTAGCCTGGAAGCACCACAAAGGTAGTCTATTTGCACGACGACCAGTACAGTGTGGGCCATTAACACCTGCTCATCGGAGACGGCAGTTTCTGTGGTGCCAGGAACACAAGAACAAGACACATCAGCAATGGGGTCGAGTTCTCTTTACGGATGAGAGCCGATTTAGTCTGACGAGCGATTCTAGACGTATACACATCTGGAGAGAGCAGGGAACACGCGATCACGCCTCCAACATCATCGAAAGGACCGGTTTGGAGGTGGCGGAGTTCTCGTTTGGAGCGGTATCAGTCTTGGTAGCCGTACTGACCTCCACATCTTCCAAGGAGGTTCAGTCACTGGTGTCCGCTATTGTACCGAGGTTCTCCTGCCTCACGTGCGTCTGTTTAGAGGTGATGTGGGTCCTGAGTTCCTCTTCATGGACGACAACGCTACACCTCATCGAACAGTGGCTGTCGCAGGGCTGTTGGAGAGTGAAGATATCCATCGCATGGATTGGCCCGCAAGGTCCACGAACCTAAATTCAATCGAACACGTGTAGGACATTCTCGGGAGACGCTTGGCAGCAGGTCACCAGCCTCCAGCAACGATTCCGCAGCGGCGATTGGCTCAACAAGAGGAATGGGCCGCGATGCCTCAACAGCTCCTTGAAAACCTCGTCCTCAGCATGGGCAGACGTTGTAAATCCAGAAACGCAGTCAGGGGTGATCATATCCTCTACTAAAGATTGAATTTTTCTTGGCAGCCGCATGCCACATGGACGTTTCTGTCTTCTGTCCAGTTGTGCTCGAAGCTACCTTTTCAATAAAGTACCTTTGTATCCTTTGGATTCCCTGTTTGGACGATTTTGCTCACTTGCCCCATACTCTTACATCTTGGGGATCTTATGGTATGATTTGAATCGATCTGGAGCACTTCTGCACGACGTTACATTTGAAAAACCGTCTCCTAATTAATATTTGCACGCCAGTGCATAATTTGTGAAACCCTGTGTATAGTTTGAGAAACCTAATGTATAGTGTGTGAAACATAATGTACAGGTTGTGAAACCTAGTGTATATTTTGTGAAACCCAGCGTATAGTTTGTGAAACCCAGATTATATATAGTGTGTGAAACCCAGTGTATAGGTTGTGAAATCCAGTGTATAGGTTGTGAAATCCAGTGTATATTTTGTGAAACTTAGTGTCATCATCATCATCATTGTCAACCATTGTCAATCCACTGCTGGACGAAGGTCTCCCCAAGTTTCCTCCACAACGGTCTGTCTTGTGCCAGTTTCCACCATGTCGCTCCCGCATATTTTCGAATTTCATCCACCCATCTCCCATGTGGTCTTCTTCTGGGTCTTTTCCTGTCCCTTGGAATCCAATCTAAAATTTCGGCTGTCCATCGATGATGTGTCCTTCTGGAAGTATGTCCAGCCCATTGCCATTTCAGGGATTTAACTCTGATCATGATGTCTTCCACTCTCGTCATTTTTCGGATCCACGAGTTCCTCTTCTTATCTCTCCTGGTTACACCAAGTATGCACCTCTCCATGCTGCTTTGAGTTGTCTGCAGCCTTTGTATGTCTCTTTTAGTTAAGGTCCACGTCTCTGCACCATACGTAAGCACTGGAAGGATGCATTGATCAAACACTTTTCTTTTAAGACATAATGGCATATTGCTCTTGAAAATTATGCTCTTTCTTCCAAAAGCTCTCCAGGCAAGTTTTGTACGCCGATTAATTTCTTCATCAATGTGACCCTCACTTGATATCTGCTGTTCAAGATAAACATACGTATCTCTTATCTCCAGTTTTTCTCCATCAATCGATAAATCTTCATTTCTTGTAAAAGCATTGAACATCACTTTTGTCTTCTGAAAGTTCATTTTTAAACCCACTTCTTTACACTTGTCAGCAAGTTCCTGGATCATACTCTGCAGCTCTGATGGGGTAGTTGAAAAAATGACTACGTCATCGGCAAAACGAAGGTGGGTTAGATAATCTCCATTAATCTTTATCCCTTTGTTTTTGCAGTTCAGTGATTGAAAAACACCCTCCAATGTGGCATTAAAGAGCTTCGGAGATATGGTGTCACCTTGTCTCACTCCCTTTCCAATTTTTATGTGTGTTGTATTTTCAAACAGCCGAATCTTTGCACTTGCATTTTCATAGATGTTATTAATAATATTAATGTATGCATCTTCAATACCGCAGGATTTAAGAGCCATTGTAACTGCTGATGGTTTCACCGAATCAAAGGCTTTTTCATAATCGATAAAAGCCATGCACAATGGAAGTTCATATTCCCTCGCTCTTTCAATTAGTTCTCTCAGTACGTGGATATGATCTATTGTGCTGTAGCCACTCCTGAATCCAGCTTGTTCTCTCGGTTGAGCCATGTCCAGTGTTACCTTCAAGCCGTGTGAAAGAACTTTAGTGAAGATTTTATAAACCACTGTGAGGAGGCTGATAGGTCTGTAGTTCTTGAGATCCTCAATGTCACCTTTTTATATAGCAGGATCATTGTAGCATTGTTCCAATCCCCAGGAATCTTCCCTTCATTAAGGCATCGAGTGAAAATTTGGGCGAGTACTGTTTCAATTTCTCCACTTGCTTCTTGTATGATGTCTACAGTAATTCCACCTTCTCCTGGAGCTTTCCCCCGCTTCATGTTCTTGATTGCATGAGCAACTTCTGCTGGGAGGACTGGAAGAACTCTGGTACCTTTCCTGATGTCTGGAGTACATGTATCATCCCTTTCATATAATTTGGAGTAGAAATCTTTCACTCTTGTCAAAATTTCGCCTCCATTTCTTGTTACAGAACCATCTTCTTTTCTCAGAGCCATAATCTGTTTTCTTCCCTTACTGAGATGTCCCTTTGCTATCTTTAGGCTTTGGTTGTTTTAAATTGCTTTCCTAACTAGCTTGCAGTTGAATTTCCTTACGTCTTCAGTGATACGTTTTTGTACTGTCTTGCATAGCTCTATATATTCCACTTTGGAAGTCACATCTTCTTTAGTTGTCCTCATCTGTCTTCTTTTTTGCATCAACATTTTGGTTTTTCCTGATAATTTGTTCTCATGCAACTTGTTCTTAGACCCAGCTAATTTTGTTGCTGTTTCCATAAGAGCTTTGGTTACTTTTCTGTTAACTTCAGAAATATCCACTTCTTCCGATGTTAGGCCTTCTAAAGCAGAGAACCTGTTCTTCAGTACCAACTTGAAGGTATTATGGTGTTTTTTAAGGTTGGTTATGTCAATAGGTTTTGTTTGTCTTATGAGCTTGCCACGTTCAAGTTTAGTGTTGAGGTGCATCTTACATCTCACCAATCTATGGTCACTACCTGTGTTGAACTTGTTCAGCACACTGCAGTCTTCGACGACGAATTTTTTGTTACACATAATAAAATCAATTTCCCTTGTCGTCCGAATTGGATGTCTCCATGTCCATTTCCTGTGTGGCTTTTTCTTGAAAAAGGTGTTCAAGATGAAAAATCCTTCTGCCTCTGCAAACTCAACGAGAGTATTTCCACGCTGGTTTCTGTTGCCGTGACCGAATTTACCTACTGAAGTTTCATTCTGTTGCCGTTGGCCTATTTTTGCATTGAAATCTCCCATAATTGTTTTCAAGTGCTGCTTACCTTTATTATTTAGATGACGAATTTCCTCATAAAATTCTTCAATTTCTTCTTCAGGATGACTTGGGGTTAGTGAATAAGTTTGAATAATCTGAGCCTGGTATCTTCTCGAGTGTATGAAATCCAGTGTATAGGTTGTTTAACCCAGGGTATATTTTGCATGCACCAATGGCGTATTGTCGACACCGTTAGACCAAGGAAGTTGACCTTAGGTGTTCTGTACTAGCTAGACAGAATTACATTCAGGTGTTCAGTGAGGGAGCAAGGAACTGGCGTGAACTCGCGAATACTGCATTTCAGTTCTTTTCACAAATGTTCGAAGAAATTTAAATCGGGTGAAGTCTGGCAGACAGAAGAGATTATGCAGTGCTTGGACATGACCTTCAAACTATTCCTGCTAAATGCGATTCTTGCGACACCAAGCTCCTTACCTTTCTGAAAGAATTCAGTTACATCCCGGTACATAGTTGCCACGTTCAATAACGTATGCTTCGAAAAATGCATAGATTGGATCTTGCGGTTAGAGTGTGTTCACCAAAGATGTGGGGACACAGTATTTTCCGAAAGAGATATTCAAGGCCTATTTTCGTCCAACCGAACAGCGCAGGTTTAGCTGTTCACTCGCGCATCGTCGTATATCAGCCTGTTCATCTGCAGGAAATAATTGGAAACTAGACCAGGCTACTCTTTTCGTGTTCTTCAAAGTGTAGACACGATGCTCCCTAGGCAACTGCTGGCAGCGCTATCGTTGACGATTGGTCATTGGGAGGTGAACGTGGTGCCGCGCTGTCCCTTTGGTCAATCCTTAGGAGCGTCAGCTGGATTTTGTGCGTCGTGGTTATAGTCAACCGCTTATTAAGGCAGCATGAGATATCTGTCGTCCGGATAAACACATGCCAACCGGCACTCAGTTGTTTCCTTGTCTAGAATGAATTTTGTATTTTTTCTGGAACGTTGGATAAGTATTAGTCCCTTTTCGGGCCGTTCCTGCCATACTATAATTACGGCTGTCTTCAAACAGCCAACAATGCCAACGGCTGCTGCGAAGCTGTCTTCCTTCTTTCACTCGCCGATATTCATTTCCCGTTAAAACTGTTATAAGATATCCCTTTTTCCCATTGCACGGTCTTTGTAGTGGCAAAACATACATATTCCACGCACGACGTGATATACTGTCACTACTGCCAGCTGTGTTGCTCGGCCTCTCTAGCAAACAGGGTGTCCATGAGAATCTGGTCCATGAGGTGTAACGTCTTTTAAATGCTACTGTTCTTTTCTGTGAATATCACCATCTCAAGATTTTTAGTCACACGTGCTGGTGGAGAAATGTTGGACGTGAAAATGTTTAAGCGACATTATGACGTACAGCTCTTTTTAAAAAGAAATGCATCCGTGCTTAATGCACTTATTTCGTTCAATGAGAAACGTGGACGACATCCTGAACTTACGAAAAGATAAATGGAACTCCCTATATTCAATTAAACCAGTCTGCTGTACCCTTGTCTAGAATGAATTGGCCAGCAAGCTGTTAATGTGCTGATGAACTTCAAAGGAAGGGCTATTTGAATTCCTCGTTCCGTGGTGGGATTTCTAGTTTAATTCGTTTGGCATTGTAATTGAAGGATGATGGTACCGTGAAATGTCGCAAACTACTAAAATTTCTATGTGGTCGCTCCACACGAGGCCTTTAAATAAGGTTCCTTGTTTAGCAGTGGTTGTTGTGGGTGATTTATGCTTTTGTTTATATCAATAATATTGTTTTCAGAAAATTTGTCTGGCAATGCAGGACCTGAGATATCATAGAATTCGATCAGCAGAAGTATTATGTTGCTTTATCTTTTTCCTCATGCCCGACTTTATTGAAAGCCGGCCATAAGGGATTAATAAAGAATTGGTCAGGTTTTACGAATTGTTTTCCTATTTCACATTTATACACAACTTTCACACTATTTTATAACATTTACTCATTTAGTAATTTAAACCACTTATTTATTTAGATAAAACTATATACCATAAGTATTTAAAAAGGCAGAACACAAACTGAAATGCACTTCTCACCCACTACAAAATCCAAGTTCTTATGGATCCAATAAACATTTACATAAAATTTGTCATAATTATTTTCCATTATTCATCCACACAGCTCTTTCACATTAACTGGATGGAGCCTGAACAGGAAGAACCGCCCGGAAAAGGTTTTGTACAATTAATTTAGAACCACTCGTTTATGGGGCACTAAAAAGAGTCCCATAGTAAAGTGATTCTTTAAAAAAGGGAAAAAATAAGAATGAAATAAATAATAATTTAAAATGATAGTAAACATTTGAAGACAAAGTAACTACAAGAAAGTTAAAGATTCACAAAACAAAAGTTTGCTTTTGGATCCTATTTTAAAATTCAAGTTTTATATTATTTTTCATTATTTGTGTTATCTTATTCCAATATTTTATTGAGAACATTATTTCTCTTTCTTTAGACTATTGGTTTTAATAATATCCACTCCTTAAAAGTCCTATTTACTTCATATTTTCTAGTTTCAAATTTTAATACTAGTCGAAAATCACATTTAATTGCTAGTTTTATTTGTTCTGCATTTCGATATTATCGGTTGTAAGACATTAAGTTTCTATTTTTCCAAAGATTGTATTTTGTTATTGATATTAAATAGCTCATTGCTTTTATTTTTGAGTTACTGTATATTAATAGTACATGATATAGAATTTGATTATTGTTTAAATCTTCTGTTAAATTTAAGTAATTTTTCGATCATGCCCAAATTTATTTTGCAAAGTTGAATTCTGCAAAAATGTGTTCGGTGGTTTCTAAACGTCCACAGTATTTACAGAATGTGTCATTTGATGTATTAATTTTATTCAGCCATTTACTATTTGGAACAATGTTATGTGAAATTTAAAAATTTAAATCACGAATGAGTGTTCCCAATTTTATTTGTATTTGTTGTTTCCAAATTGATTTTATAAGTGGTGTGCTCAGTATAGTTTCTAATTTTGTTTGACTTTTTTTAATTTAGAGCTTTGTATTTTTTTCACATTCAGTAATAATAAATAAAGAATTATATGAATTTAAAAATTTGAAATACACTGGTATTCAATATTAAGAGAATTTGTACACTTTGTCGATTTTCACAAAAACTACGGAACTAAAGGTACAAATTATGCAGCCGAATAAGCATGCAAATTTGCAGTGTCGAATACGTAAGCGTACACGTGCGTGTGGGCGAAGCTGTGACAGCGGAGGGCATAAAAAGCACACGTGGCTTTTTCCACGATTAGTTCGCTCGTACACCTCGGCGACATTCGTTGTGTTTCTTGCAAGAGTTGGCTCAGTTTCATAAGAAATCAGGTAAAATGAGTTGAAACGAACGTATTGATGACGGAATGAGGTGGAGAATCGTCGGTAGATTGGAGACAGGGCAAACACAACTGCTGGTTGCTACAGAGCTTAATTTTACGCTCAGTGTCGTCTGCAATTTGTGGAAACAGTTTAAGGACACCGGATCCATATCGAAAATGACTGGGCAATGTCGTCCAAGAGCCACAATTGCCAATTAAGATCGTTATTTGGCACTTTCAGCGCGCCGCCACAGGACTGCTGCAGCTGCACAGCTATCTCGTGAGCTGCATGCAGCCACTGGAACCCGAGTTTCAATGGTTACTGTTTCTCGAAGGCTTCATGAGAGAGGGATTTTTGCCAGAAGGCCCACTGTTTGCGCCCCGCTCCCTTCAGCACACAAGACAGCGCGTTTATCATGGTGAAGACATCAGCCTTGGACCAGACTTCAGTGGGGTAACATTATCTTCACAGACGAGTCGCAATTCAGCCTGGACACTGATTCTCAACGTACCTTCGTCTGCAGAGAACCTGGGACCCGATACCTTTCCTCCAACATCCGCGAAAGGGACCGCTATGGTAGCGGAGGTGTCATGGTCTGGGCAGGTATCATTTTGGACGGCCGCACACCTCTTCATGTGTTTGACAGAGGCTCCCTGACTTCTGAGAGGGATAAGGATGAGATCGTACAGCCCTATGTTCGACTATTCAGGGGCGCATTTGGCCCTCGGTTCCTTTTTATGGACGAAAACGCTCGTCCACATAGGGCTCACCTGGTGGACGATTATCTTGACAGTGAGGATATTCGCCGAATTTATTAGCCAGCCAGATCACCAGACCTAAACCCTATCGAACATGTCTGGGACGCTCTTGGGGGGTGGGGGCAATTGCAACTCGCCATCTTCCTCCGAGAACCATCGAGGAGCTGAAAACTGCGTTGCTGCAGGACTGGGACCGACTGCCACAGGGACTCATCAACTGCCTCGTTTCCAGTATGAAGACGCGCTGTGAGTTGTGCATGACCATGAGAGGCGACCATAACCCATATTAGTCATTTTATGTTCGACCTTGCGACGTGGATTTTGGACATTCCTGCGATGATGAGCCTTTCGGACGATCATGAGTGCGTACCATGACTGCTGTATGGTATACTATTTTCTCTTATATAACTTTGTATCCATACCAAATTTCATTAAAATGTGTCCATTAGTTTTTTCAGAAATTCGACAAAATGTGCAAATTCTCTTAATTTTGAACATCAGTGTATATCTTCAAGATGCGCCTCATGAATGAGAAATAATAATCTTTGGCGTGTGTTCTTCGCCATGTAAGAACTGATGACTTTAACAGCGCGTTCGTAAGATTCAATGCCACACAGTTAGTTGGCGGCAAATTTAATTTTCCCAATACTTTCCAAAGATTTAATTGGAAAGTTACTTTGCATGGACGTACGCTTCCTGAAAGAGCCATTGTAGACGCACTGTAGTTCCTATTTTAGCCTTTGTGTGAAACTGGGAGATGAGATACTTAATTGCAGGGAAGTCCAAAGATTAGGGGGAGTGCCCGTCGAACAGAATATTATGGATCACCTGTTCCTTTTAACCAACGTTGTTTGAAATTTCGGAACTTCCCTTTGCTCTCATTAAAGTTCAAGGCATACTTATCTCTCCTTTCCGAGACAAAAGAACGGTACACAAATTTGAATTGTATAACTGTGGAGTATCTAAACATTTTGCACGCATTTCACAGATATTTTTAATACTAGCTGAATTTCGCGGCGTTGCTGGGGAGAATTTAGTGATAATTCACTATCTAAATTTTGTACAAATCTAATAAAAACAATTCATTTTTACGGCATGAACCGTACCTAATACTGTATTTTATTTCTTCATTGAATTTGAATATTATTTTCTGTAAAGTATTTAGACACAGAACATTTTTAATTCTTTCTTTGATTTTTCTTTTTTACTTAGCTTCAGTTCCGATTCTGCATTGTGTTGCAGTTCTTCACTGGAAATCACTTGTCACAAAAAAAAAATCAATTATTGCATTTATCGCAACAAAAATTATTAAATTCGAATTCAAAATGAAAAAGTAAAAAAAGGAACTTTTTATGAAAATTTTGTGTGGGTGCCCTTTGACCCCGCGCTCCGGCTCCTTCCAAACACCGTCCACGATCTGAGTTAGAGACAGTATATCAAATTTAATGGTTCTAAATTGAAA
The DNA here is from genome assembly GCA_039090855.1 of Macrothele yani. NCBI lineage: Eukaryota > Metazoa > Arthropoda > Arachnida > Araneae > Macrothelidae > Macrothele > Macrothele yani. The sequence continues at coordinate 154,452,898 of CM077030.1, forward strand.
ACTGTAGATTTGCATAGCAGACAAACAAACTAACATTCAGCTTTGTATATTAAATACACTGGTGCCCAAAAGTTAAGCGAAGTAAAAAAAAAGATGTTTTAGAATAAACTAAAAGATGGAAGAACCACCGGCAAGCGCAGTTGGTTAAATCGCTATGCTCTGCGTGGCAAGCGGACGTTTCTGACGGGTGTTCGAATTCCGGTCCTGCGACCCATCTAGTTTGCGGTTTTAACGGGGGAACTCCCTGTGTTTGGGGACGCGAATGCGTGGATGGTTCCCTGTGAAGTCGGCCCCCGCAAGCACTTGGTCCTCCAGGTTAGGGTTTTGGGCATGGAGCTAACGACCCTGCGTCGTCAAAACCTCTGCCGCCCTGGTGGCGCAGTGATTTAAACGACGGCCTCTGATCATTCGTTCGAAACGGGTCCGGGTTCGAATCTCGGTGAGGCATGGATGTTGTTTTTCTCTTACGGCACTGGCTCTCTCCCTTCCTTGGAACCAGTGACCCTAAATTAGGGACGGGTGACTGCTTATAGCCCATTGAGCTGCTCACGGGGGTCGCTAAACATCCAATCAGAAAATAAAACCTCTCGTTACGAAATCTTACGACAAAGGTCTTTGAGATGGCCATGGCTTACCCTAGACTATAGAGTCATTGAAGAAGAAGAAAAGATGGAAGAGAGGTAATAGAGTAAAAAGTACAAATGGGACGTGGTGATACGCAAATGTGAAACAATGAGACAACACAGTGTGACGAACGAACATGAGCGTAAAAGGAGAATGAGCGCATTTGTGGAGTTGAGAAAGAACTGCAAAAGTGTGACATTTCTTGTCATTGCACCCTGCAAGTAGAATTTGATTTTTTTATCAAAACTATATTTCAGAAAGAGGGCAAGTGTATATGTTTGCACGTGGCAGGATTATTGGAATGTGAAAGCCCGGGCAGACGTAAAGTAATGTTGTCAGAGCCACTGGCGTGAGTCAATCCATTGTATCCAGACTTTGGACAAGGTACCTGCGCACCGGATATGTTAATCGTCAACCTGTGGCAGGATGTAAGCGGAATAAAGCTGTTCACACACACACACACACACACACACACACACACATTCACAGAATGATAGGTATGTAGCGCTAACAATCGGACGTAACAGGTTTATGTTAGCTTCTTTAGCTGCTGGCGGACGAGCTTTTTCGAGGCAAACAGTATACAGACTGCACAACCAGAAAGGACTTTACTCTAAAATGCCTGCAGCTTGCATCACACCCAAGCCGTCAGCAACAAATGATAGTATGCTGTGATGCAGATAACATGAAGATTTGGACGAAAGTCAATGGGCAAATGTCCTCATTTCCGAAGAATCCAGATTCAGTCATGCCGTCGTGTTCTTATCTGGAGAGAACCTAGAACTCGATATTCCCCCACAAACATCCGAGAAATGCCCCATTACATCCTTGGTGGTGTACGAGTCTGGGGGTGGCTTTATATAAAACAGGCTCACATAGCTCCATGTCTATTCTGGTGGAACTTTTACATGTGGCAGTTACAGAGACTTGATCCGTGATCCCATCTAACGTTAGCCTTGTTTTGGGGTGGTGTTGGTTCAGATTTCGTTCTTCATGTGCGATAACGCTACACCTCATAAAGCTACTATTTTCTATAATTACCTGGAAAGTAAAGTTATCCATCGTATGTCATCACCAATGCATTCCTCAGACCTCAATGCAATAGAACATGTACGGGGTACACTGGGGAGTCTCATTGCAGGTCGTCAACCTTTTGCCAGAACTCTCGAGGAACTTTGATCTGCTCTTGTTCAGGAGTGGGATTTGGTGCCACAGAGTCTTCTTGATTCCCTTCTCAACAGTATGAGACATCGGTGTGACACTTGTACTTCTGTAAGAGATCACCATACACCTTACTAGACCGTTGTACAAAATCAGAAACGCTTCAGGAAAATTCTGGGTTTCACCTTTTTGGATTATCGGTACATTTTCCCGGTTCAGCATTTTTTACGTGATTTCTACTGCTCATTTAGTTTCTCACTAAGATATCTATGTATAGTAAACAGCCTATTACATTGTGGCTTCTCGTTTTGTAATTCAACACTTTTTGTTGATTATGCTTAACTTTTGGACACCAGTGTAGTTCGAATTTTTAACGGAATTTTAAGTTACATTATTTGGCAGGTGTGGCGAATAATCCTTTTTAATCTACCATTTTCATGGCTATTTCTCTTACCTAAAGTTTAGTTACCTCTTGTTAAGATTTCTGTACTGAACGTCACGTCGGCACTCCCAAGAGTTTACTCTTATTTTTATCACTGGCAATCAGTCAGAGCTATCAACGAGTTCAGAGAGATCGGCGTGATAATCTAACGTTGTCATTGTGTTGGTTTTTAAGAGCTTTTGTATACCTAACTGAGTTTAAAGTTAACTATAATCTTATACGAATATGTTACAACTTTATAGCATGTGGATATCTTATGACTGATCTGAAACTAAAGTTATGATTTATCTTAAATTCCAGCTCTATGGTGTACCATTATTAGATCAAAGAAATAAAGTTTCTCTTGGGATTTGCTTGCAAGTGAATAACTTTTGATACCATTTCTTAATTATCAATTCTTAAACATCATATGTGTTATAACTTTCGCCGAGGATTCGGTCAGTATTTGTTATTGGCTAAGAAAGAAACTGCCTTCTTGAAACTTCTTCTTTTTTTCTCTCTTTCTTCCGGTTTCTTTTCCGATTATTAGGAAAATTACACCCTTTTTTTACGCTTTCCAACCGTAGGTTGAAGATGCGTATATGATTCCAGCATTGTCCATCTGTCTGTTCGCACGATAACTCGCGTAAAATTGTTTGATTTCGATGAAATTGTTGTATGTGTAGCGGACAACCTGAAGACGAAACCTTTTCAAAATGGGTGAAATGAGGTCAAAGATCCGGACATAGGAGCAGGATCCATTCCATCAACCTTATGCGTCATAACGTACATAAAAATGCTTCTATTGTGACAAAGCTTTATCATGTTGTTTCGGAGGTATACTGAACCGGCTCTGTTGAATATCATCGAAATGGGGTCAAAAGTCAGGACACAGGAGCGAGATTTATTCCACAGCCATTATCCTGATTACTTGACTAAAAATGCTTCTATTGGGACAAAGCTTTATCATGTTGTTCCGGAGGTATACTGAACCAATTCTGTTTAATATCATAGAAATGGGGTTATAAGTCAGGGAACAGGAGCGAGATTTATACCACAGCCATTATACTCATAACTTGAGTAATGATTTCTGGTGTGTTGGAAAGCGTATTATAATCAATGCATTGCATGATTTGTTTAGATACTCAATTCACATTATAATGAAAAATATGAACTTCAATTGCTCCTACAACAAAAGAGTACGCACTAACTACAAAGAGAGAATACTGAGATGACCAGCTTTCTGAAAAAGTAAAAACACATACGTGCAATTGTTATGGTGACAGACTTTAACGAAAATGCAATGTGAGAAGCTCTGGCGTGTGTGTTGATCAGAAAGAAATGAAGGAGGGTCACTGGAATTGTAACAACTTCCAACAATCCAAGAGAGAGAGAGAGTGCAAGAAATAATTTTGCAGGACTATCGATCACAATTAAATTCAGTCTAGCCAGAACAACAATAAAAACCAATAGCCAATAGCTTTTCTTATCTGATTACCTTGATCGCTGCGTAATTCAAGGTGGCGTCAAATCTAAATGTACACTCATCGTCAAAGTGATAATTATACCCAAAAGGAAGTAACCGTCAGGAATGAAACTTGGTGGCCAGATGTGGCGTCATTTGAAAGGGTCATCTATAATTCTTCTTGGTTACTAAGTCCAAGGACCGGTTGTTCATTAGATGTACTCAGTGTCTCCATTCCTCTCTGTGTCTCCATTCCTCTTTGTGTCTCCATTTCTCTCTGTGTCTCCATTCCTCTCTGTGTCTCCATTCCTCTCTGTGTCTTCATTCCTCTCTGAGTCTCCATTCCTCTCTGTGTCTCCATTCCTCTCTGTGTCTCCATTCCTTTCTGTGTCTCCATTCCTCTCTGTGTCTCCATTCCTCTCTGTGTCTGCATTCCACTCTGTGTCTCCATTCCTCTCTGTGTCTTCATTCCTCTCTGTGTTTGCATTCAACTCTGTGTCTCCATTTCTCTCTGTGTCTTCATTCCTCTCTGAGTCTCCATTCCGCTCTGTGCCTCCATTCCTCTCTGTGTCTCCATTCCTCTCTGTATCTCCATTTCTCTCTGTGTCTCCATTTCTCTCTGTGTCTCAATTCCTCTCTGTGTCTCCATTCCTCTCTATGTCTCCATTCCTCTCTGTGTCTCCATTCCTCTCTGTGTATCCATTCCACTCTCTTCTCCGCCGTTCTCTTCAAGTCATATAGTACGTCCAAGTTTGGGAGTACTTGTGCCAGAAAACTATTCCCAGCCATCCTCTTCCTCTCTTGCCCTGAATTTCCCCTTCCAAAACTTTCAGAATCGGGCCTCCATGGCGCAGTGTATGTCCTATCCGTAACATTCTTCTTCTCTTTAACACGCTGATCAGATTCCTGGGTTCTCCCACGCTCTCCAGGACCTCCTCATTAGTTTTTCTATCGAGCCAGTTTATTCTCTCTATTCTTCTATAGCTCCACATCTCAAATGACTCCAGCCTTTTCACTTCCGTCTTATTCAGTGTCCATGTCTCAGAACCGTAGATGGCTAGTGGCCAAACATATGCCTTTAAAATTCTCTTCCTCAGTTTTAGATCAATATTTTTGGCTATCAGTAGTCTTTGATTCTCTCTAAAAGCCGTTGTTGCCATCCCCAGTCTCATTCTAATTTCCTTTTCACACCTAGCATTTTCAGTAATAATTTCACCCAAATAGCGAAATGATTTTATCTTTTAATTACTACCCATAATTGGTGTAGTAATTTTATCGCGGGGGGGGGAAAGCACAGTTCGCGGGGAGTCGCGAGGAAAATTACTACCCTCGTCTGACCGAAATGTGAAAAGTTGATGTCTTTTCGCGAGATTTCGGGATTTTACCCCGAAATTTCACAAAATACCGAATTTTTGAGGCAATTCGGCTTTCAGGACCTTTTCCCACGTTTTGGATTGATAAGATGCGCTGTCTGTCACGAAAGCGGTTATATTCGCAAAAGGTATTTCTTGCTAATGAACGCACCGAAATATTGCCGCGCTGAGTGCTTTAAAATTTGTGGGTTCCAAAGTGCTGCACTCGAGGAAGATTGCATTTAAAGATGTTTCAGCATTAAAGCTTTCAACATTTGCTTCAGCTTATGGAGCAGAAGGAATATTCAAAATGTACCTATCTTCTGAATGAGATGCTTCATCTCCTGCGATGCTTACACCGGATACTGATTTTAAAAAAATATTTCGCTTGTTTGTTGCTTGTGAATATCATATACACTCACGGACAATAAAATTTGTGCACCAAGAAGGAAGCACCGCATTGAACTGAAAATTTACGGACCTAATGATAGAGATGAATGATACACATGATGGGAAAAACAGCGCTGTAGGACAAGTACAGAGAGATCTGCGGCACGCAGTCCGGCCATCTTCAATTGCAGCATGTATCGCCTCTTGCGGCGATACATGCTGCAATACGGTCCGGCAAGGTGGCGAATAGACGCCTGATGTTTACCTGCCGTAGACTAGCCCACACGTGTTGAACGGTGTGCCCCAAATCCCTGGTAGTGCGGCACGGAGGCAGCTGGGGTTTCAACTGGTCCCACACATGCTCGATAGGGAACATGTTCGGGGAGAGGGCAGGTCATAGAAGTGTCTGGACATGACATAGGCAGTACTGAGCAAACCGAGCCGTGTGCGGGAGGGCATTATCCCGCTGGTATAGCGCACCTGGAATCCTGCCAAAAAATGGGAGCACATGGGGCTGTAGGATCTCATTCACATACCACTGGCCTGTCAATGACCCACGTACCATTATTAGAGCTGATGGGCTATCGCACGCAATGGCTCCCCAGACCATAGCACCTGCAGTGAGGGAGGTGTGGCGCTCGATAGCGAGGTTGGGATTGTGCTGTTGACCCGGGGAGCTCCACACCCGGACACGATGATCATCTGTCCCCAAAACAAAGCGACACTCATCGGTAAACACCACACGTCGCTGGTCTGTGGCGATGCACGTCGCTCTGGTCTGGCACCACTGTACACGGAGCCGGAGATGTTGCGGAGTTAATGGTAGCACACGTAAGGCGCACTGGGATTGCAGATTCGCATCCGAGAGGGAACGGGAAATGGTTCGTGGTCACACAGGCCCCGCAGCATCTGACTATATAGTGGACCGGGTTCCTGTGGGATCCGTTCCTGCCCGGAACACGATCCATCGATCCTTTCTACCGGTGGTCCTCCTGGTCCGCCTGGAGCCGCTCCGCCGTGTGGCAGTGCCGTCACGTGTCCACTGCTCCCAACACAGTCGGACGGCATGGTCAGAACGATCCACGTGGTGAGCTATACGGCGCGCTGACTTCCCTGCTGTTTTCAGCCAGATGATCCGGCCTCTCTCAAGTTGCGTAAATCGACGTCTCTGGTGTCTACCCGGCATTCTTTTCACTATGTACTCTAGCTTGCGTCGGTCGGTGCTTTTCGCTTTCAAGGGGTACCGATTACACGCTGGTTTATAAGGCTGCCGGTTCGTGCTTTGCAGCGCCACCACAGGGTGTGCGGGCGCACTCACACCAAACGTGAATCATTTGCATACTAGCACGCACTCTGTCTATTTGCAAACTTTCGCAGTTGTAGCATGTTTTCTTCTAGGTGCGCAAATATCATTGTTCGTGAGTGTATATATACATCCTTTATGTCATCTGTAAATTATTGATTTTTCTAGACATTCTTCTTTGTAAGCCTCATGCATAAGGCGGAAACATATATCTTAAGTCGACAGCGAAATTGAATGACGCATCTTTTTCCCTCTTTAACATCCAGTTTTTTGAAAAATCACTGCTTAAAAATACTTGTTAGGGATTCACGAAACAACGCTTATTGAAAGGCGCATTACCGACGACGCATGCGTGATAAATAGGATGTGTGATAAATGCTATGATTACTACAACGACTACCTTTTTTTCAAGACTGGTACCAAAGGTCGAACGCAGTGTTGACATTTTTTTATAAAAATATTCTCAGTTGTTTTGGGATAAGCTAGAGGTTTCCAATTTGTGCGTCGCGACGCCCCAGGGCGTCGCCGATCTTGGTTCAGGACGTCGCAATTATAAGGAAAAACTAAAACTTTTCCTCCACAAACAGATGAATACAAGTGGGTTACAGATCCGTTTACAGCAGATCTACCATCAACCTTCACTACTGCAGCGCAGGAACAGTTAATAAACATTTTTTCAGACTCCACACTGAAAATGTAATTCTCTTCCGGAACTCTGCCGCAGTTTTGGAACAGTATGGCAAAGGAATACCTAGAATTGAGTAAGAAAGCCGTAAGAGTAATTCTCCCTCTGGTCTCATCCTTCCTACTTTTGCGAGGCAGGATTTTCAGCTCTGGGGGTGATAAAATCCAGATATAGAAGCAAAGTTAACGTTGAGAAGAAGATCCACGTAGCTATATCGAACATTGTCACCAGATTCGATGCTTTGTGTGACGAGGAATAAGCTCCCCCATCTTGTTAAAGCAGTAATACCTCTGTTATGTAGTTTCTAAGATTTCTGTAAAAATGTGAAAGCCAAATGAAGAGTGTTACCATTGTGAAAATATGCCTATCTCATCAATTTCTCCTTATTCAGTTCTGTAATTTTATTCTAATTTTGTATTTTTACGTTAAAAATAATACAAGCTAGTAATGTAAATGACTATTTTCTTCTAAAAAAATACCAAAACTCGAATTTGGGCATTGTTTTTTAATTTTGGGTAAAGGGAAAATGTGGCATGTGAAGGTCGGCGCGGTCTCAAAAAATTTGGGAAACCCCTGAAATAAGCTATGTAGTTTAGCACCATGCTTTTCTTTCACTCTGGTGTTATTTGGAAATCCCCGTGTTTGGTAATACGCAGTTGGTGACGGTGACTGAATCTACGCCATGGGGCGGGGGGAGGGGGATTGTTGTTTCGTTTTGTTTCGGGGTTTAAAGAACACCATGAAAATTGAACAGTTTTGAGGGATATAAGAAGTCTACCTTCCAAATTTAGGGCCCAAAAAAGGCCCAGAGCCAGTGCATCTGACAAATTTACCGCATAAGCCACCCCCCTTTCCCCAAAATGTAGCTTTTGGACGAATAGTAATAATTCATCTCCTAATACATTCGGGCAGAGAGATGACGGAGTCAAAATCCGAAAATCAGAAGCAGCTAATACCGTCACTTTGTCAACACATCTCAATGCGTCTTCGATAGGTCTTATTCTCCGACGATACCAATACATGGAAATTCTCCGACCGAATAGCAAAATTCCGAAAGGAAATCAAAAAGATTTTTTCTTGTATGTCTGCGTGATTTGAAGTCATACTTCTTCAAGCGTCTTTAACATCAAAGCTTACGGTCTTTTATTGGCGAATCTCCTTTGCAGTGATTGAGCAAAAAAATGCAAATCATCAAGAATGGTCCGAGATTGTAATGGCATTACCACGAAATTTCTCATCTCTGTCCTCTTAATGATGATCCCCATGATTTGCAACAGCTGAAAGTGCTTGACAAAACTTAAGCTGTTAGCGAAAACTTAGAGCAGCCGGAAATAACTGCTGTCTTTTTGCGCCTTAATGAGGGAAAACAACCCATTTGTACCAGGAAAGCGAGTGATTTTTTTTTGTTTGCGTCGGGAATTAACAACACTTACGAGCGTCTATTAAGAGGAGTATGTTCCTAATTTAGAGCTATTTGTTTCAGTGAAGAAAAAAGAACAGGAGCTGAGAGGATCAACCTGATATCTCGTTTAAGCATTCGAACGAGACTTGGAAACGGGTTAAAAATTTTGGACCCAGATCCGGACGTCCCATAATTGGACCAGACCCGGATTCGTAACTGACCCGGACCTGACCCCGACAAATCTGCTGTGAACTATAAATTCGAAATTCAATTTAGAATTACACATAATCATATACATATATATATATATATAGTCGAGTCACGTTATAAAATGTGACTCGACTGTGACTGAAGGACTCTACTGTGACAATGACTGAAGACACGTGTCGTGAGCTGGCTTGGAAGGTATATAAAGTGTGCTGTAGGCATTCTGAAAACATATCACTCGTTGCTGTCATGGATAAAAGGAGCGATTTATCAGATTTGCAAAACAAGGATGATTATCGGCTTTCGGGCCAAGGGTGGCGATAATTCTAGAAGAGCGCAGTTTGTGTACTGTTCGCCTGCTACTGCGATTAAAAGGTACCGTGATTGGAGAAATGGGCCCATTGCGAATAAATATGCATCGGGACAAGTGAAAAGCGAAGATCATCATTCTTACATTTCAAGTTTGGCGATTCAAAACAAAATTTTGAAATCGTTCCCGAAGTTCTAGAGATTTGGCGCCGGACAAACAAAGTGATAACTTTAGCATGTACTTTTTTTGCAACAGACATGCAAAAAATGGGTCAGATTTTTTAGGACACCTTTCTTATTCTCCGGAGATTAGTCTGTTTGATTTCGACTTTTTCTGAAAATAAAGGAAGTCCTTAGAGATAAGCGATCTCTGATAATTGACAGTATCATTCAAAGGACAGTGGCCAAAACGGACACTGCTTATGATGTTGTATGCCTTCCATATGTTTGGCAACGTGTCGTCCACGGAAGTGTAGAATATGTCGACGGAGTGTGACTTTACGGCTATGTCCACGGAAGTGTAGAATATGTCGACGGAGTGTGAGTTTACGGCTATATCCACGGAAGTGTAGAATATGTCGACGGAGTGTGACTTTACGGCTATATTCACGGAAGTGTAGAATATGTCGACGGAGTGTGACTTTACGGCTATGTCCACGGAAGTGTAGAATAAGTCGACGGAGTGTGACTTTACGGCTATGTCCACGGAAGTGTAGAATAAGTCGACGGAGTGTGACTTTACGGCTATATTCACGGAAGTGTAGAATATGTCGACGGAGTGTGAGTTTACGGCTATGTCCACGTAAGTGTAGAATATGTCGACGGAGTGTGAGTTTACGGCTATGTCCACGGAAGTGTAGAATATGTCGACGGAGTGTGAGTTTACGGCTATGTCCACGGAAGTGTAGAATATGTCGACGGAGTGTGAGTTTACGGCTATGTCCACGGAAGTGTATAATATGTCGACGGAGTGTGAGTTTACGGCTTTGTCCACGGAAGTGTAGAAAATGTCGACGGAGTGTGAGTTTACGGCTATGTCCACGGAAGTGCAGAAAATGTCGACGGAATGTGACTTTACGGCTATGTCCAAGGAAGTGCAGAATATGTCGACGGAGTACGACTTTCACGGCTACTTTCCCTTTCAATATGTAATGGTTACAAACCCTCATAGAAGTCAAGAATAAAATAAAACTCTAGAAAGCTTTCGATCTGAAGTTAAAAACAATGGGAGCGTAGTAGCAGTGAGCTGAGGGTTTGTCGCCTTTACTCTCCCGCTGGTTGGCGTTTCCTACCTATTTGACTTCTGATTGGTTGGTAACAAAACGATAAGGTAATAGTATTATGGTGACTTTGACCCTTGACCACCCGCGAACTCCTTGTGGTCAAGGGTCAAAGTCACCACCTTGAGCTCTCTAGCAACCTGCACTTGCGATTGCCCTGCCTCTAATCTACCGACGATTCTCCACCTCATTCCGTCATCAATACGTTCGTGGCAACTCTTTTTACCTGCTTTGTTTATGAAATTGAACCAACTCCTGCAAGAAACAGAACGAATGTCGCCGAGGAGTACGAGCGAACTAATCGAGGAAAAGCCACGTGTGCTTTTCATGCCCTCCGCTGTCAAAGCTCCACGCACGTGTACGCTTACGTATTCGACACTGTAAATTTGCATTGTTATTCGGCGGCATAATTTGTACATTTGGTTCCGTACTTTTTGTGAAAATCGACAATATGTGCAAATTCTCTTAATTTTGAACACCAGTGTATATATATTGCCGTGAGGGCTTAGCTAGTTTATAATATAATGGTAGTTAAGTTTGGGTACTGAAAAAAAAGCAATTAAGTTAAAGATTGAATGCCTATCGTAAAAATTAACGATGATGAATTTGTTCCATAACAGCGACGAGAAAAATTAGATATTTGAAAACGCACTATCCTTCAGGCAAAAAAAATGAAATAACATGCAGCTTAGTTAGCACTAAACTGCATGTTATTTCATTTTTAGTTGCTAACAAAACCACAAAGTTTGCGCGAAACAGTGGAATTAAAATGAATATCTTAATTAGTAAAAATAATTCCTGCATTTCCTTCTCATAAAGTTTGCTTTGAGAATAGAGAAAAAAATCTTAATTTATTATGTTAACAAAAAACCTGACATCGAGAAAGACGTGGTCACATTTGCATTCAAGATGGTAAAAAACAAAACACGAATCGATAAAAAGCGTTCAATTTAGTTAAGAGGGAAAAACAATCAAACCAAAAGCGGTTGGAACAAAGCCCTGTTTCCGGTCAGTGGCTTAATTAAAACTCGAAGAAATCTAATTAAATGTCCAACAATAGGGTGCATATTTCGGAACTTAAGAATCTTCTTTCTCTCAGCATTAAGACGGGAAAATCCCAGCTGTTTACGGAACACCGCACAAAACAAAACATTCGATACAAAGAGTATTGTTTTATAAGATACACATACAAATGTAGGATTGTTTAAATCAGAGAGAGAATGGAAATTTTGGCATAACAAATCAGAAGTCGCAATCTTCTACTCTAAGTATCAAAAATAAGTGGTAATTACGTATGAGTAAGTTTCACGAAACCCTTTGTCACTCACAACCTGTTCAGGTTTCATTCTCACGATCATGCTGGATTATTAAACAGACAGGTTTTCCTTAGAAAGTTGCAACTCAGCGCAATACTTGCATTTGAAGTGTTGAAAAGAAATGTAGAGAAGATAAAGCTAAAGTGGCATGCATCAAAGATTAAATTCCGTGCATTTGAGCACAAATGCCTACTCTAACCATTTAAGCTGTCGACTTACGTAAACCAAATGATGATATACATTTTCTAAGCTTGCAAAAGTGAAATGTTCACATACCTTTAGGGTTATACGAAAGCAATGGCAAAACAATTCCTTTTCGTCCTTTCATCGCTACAATACTGATCATAAACCTATCACAGGTAATAGTCGCTCCTATCTTGTCTTGTATTATCTGCTGCATGACGCAAGGCATGATGGGGAAGGACTAGTCCCCCTGATACGGACATCATGCCACTATATAGAAACAAGCGACTGAAACACCTTCTCTCACCTTTTTTAGGTTTATCTCCCTTTTTGCAGGCAATCAGTTAGAAAGGATTAGTGTCAATCCAAGAAACGCTAGTAGCGTTGGAAAATCCGTTTATTTATTGGCCTAAGACGTATATACAACGATGAGCAATTACATTATGACCACATAGATAAGCTGAAGGACACCCTTTAGCCGCTAAAACATCGGATCCTCGGCGTGGCATCGATTCGATGATGTGGCGTAAGACTTCCTGGGGTATCTGATACCTTAATGCCAACAGTAGGTCCTCCAGTTCCCATACATTTCGGAACGGTGGTGATTTAGCTCGAACACGCTTTTCAAGTCGAACCACAAATGTCCTCGTGGGTTCATACTATGTGAAAGTGGAGGCCACGGCATTAACAGGTAGTTCTCGAACCACTACTTGACGATTCTTGCAGTGTGACATGGCGCATTATCCTGTTGATAATGGCCATCACCAGTAGGAAACACAGTTGCCATGAATGGGTGAACTTTATCCTCAACGATGTTCAGATACCTGACAGCTGTCAGTGTTGTGCTGTTGCGATAATGGGACCTAGAGTGTCCCAAGAAAACATCGCCCACAGCGTAACACGGCCGCCTCCGGCCTGTTTGCGCCCAACAGTGCATCTAGGTGTCATAGCCTCCGTTGGTAATCGGTGTAACCGCGCTTGGCCGTCTACGTGGTGCACCAGAAATCTTGATTCATCCAACTAGGTCATGTTCGTCTAATCATCCACGTTCCAATCTTGATGATCTTGCATTTCATGCGTTGTTGTCGATGACGTGCAGTGAGCATGGGCACCCTGTTGGGTCTTCGGCTACCCAAGAGCATGCACAGAAGGCTGTGATGAACTGCGTGCTGTGTCACATTGTGCTAATCACCACTGTTGTAGCTGCCAGTGATTTGTCACACTGTGGCCCTGCTGTCGCTGTGAACAATGCGCGACAGTCTCCGCTCCGCTTTGGCACCAGTGAGCTGCGGAAGAGACACGGCTGGACGACTGTTTGTCATTTGGCCACCTGCACACCCTACGTTTGGTACGTACTCACTACAGCGGCACGTGAGCAACCCACAAGCCGCGCCGTTTCCGAGATCGTAGTTTCGAGGCGCCTTGCCATCACAATTTGTCTTTTATCAAACTGCGATAAATCGGCAACTTTTCCCATTCTGACTCCAAACACTCTACTAACCGAAACCGATCCTTGGTTTGCATATATACTGCTCTGTGATCTTTGCCAGCTCAACCATTCGGTATCCAAGCGCGCTCATTTCTTTAGGCTGGGGGTCGTCATAATGTAATGGCTCACCTGTGTATTTACCATTGAAAACAGCGTCCTAAGTACACTGAAGTGCCAGAAAAACTGGTACAGACAAGCTTATGCAAAATACATAGCAACGTCACCTATGCGCGTACTCGGTTGCGTCCTCCAGTGCGCATATAAAGCGATAGACATCCTTGCCAGCTGTCAGAGCTGTATCCGGCATGAGAATGACAAGTAAAAACGATTTAAGCGATTTTCAACGCGGTCTCATAGTTGGCGCAAGCGAGATGGGCCATAGTATCTCGGAGGTAGAAACGAAGTTCGGATTTTCATGGACGACGGGTGTACCGTGACTACAAGAATTCCGGCGGAACCTCCAACCTACGATACCAGTGTGGCCGTAAAAAGACATTGGGTGAACGTGACCATCGTTGGCTATCAAGAATCGTTTCACGCGATAGGCGTGCAACACAATCGCAGGTATCATCGGAATTTAATGCTGGAGCCTCAACGAGCATCAGCGTTCGGGCTGTGCAACGTACACTGCACGATATGGGCTTTGGGAACCGACGCCCAACTCGAGTCCCCTTGATGGGTGCACGACACATAGCTATGCACCTCGCTTGGGCACGGCAACACCGCCACTGTACACTTGATGACTGAAAACAAGTAGCCTGCTCTGACGAGTCGCGTTTCCAACTGTATCGGGCAGATGCAAGATTCGTGTGTGGCGCAAACCCCATGAAGCCATGGACCCTGCATGTTAACACGGAACTGTACCGGCTGGTGGGGGTTGGGGGGTCCGTTATGGTATGGGGTGTGTTTAGCTAGACTTCACTGGGATCGCTGGTACGTAACACCCGTTCATGTCCTGCATTCATACTGGTAGGTTTGGCCTGTTCCAACAGCACAATGCACCTCCACACAAGTGTCGGGACGCCGCATTATGGTTAGAGGAGCATTCATCTGAGTTTGGGGAGTTGCCATTCACACTCAAGTCCCCAGATCTGAACGTGATAGAATACATTTGTTATGCCATGCAACGCGCTACCTAACACAGGAATTCGAGACATCGGAATACACCCAAATTGTCGAAAGCTCTGCGGGAAGTATGGTTTGCAATGCCTACAGCATATTTCGAGAAGCCAGTGGAGTCTATGCCTCGTCGTATTTCTGCATTCCTGCTCTTCCTTGGGGGACCTACCAAGTATTAGACTGGTGTACCAGTTTTTCTGGCACTTCAGTGTATTTACCGTTGGTTACCTAAAATAGTTTCAGTCTTCCTACAGACATTGGTCAAAGATACGTGTAAATAACAAGTAACACTGCTCGTGACGTCTTCGACGCTATTTACGAAAAACAAATTGTTATTTAAACGAAAGCATGACTATTGCCTTGAAAAATCCTTCACAATCCTTCCAGTGGAGATTGGATGAGTTGCAGGGTGTATGTAAACGTTCTGGCAGACCAAATCTATCCAGTGGCTCGGGCATTGTTTTCTGCAGGGGATGAAATCTATCAAGATGATAACGCTCCCAGTGCACAGAGCTCGGAATGTCCAATCATGGTTTCAGGATCATGAGGACGAACTTTAACACCTTCCTTGGCCTCCTGAATCACTAGACTGAGACATCATCGAGCCACTATGGTCTGTATTGGAAAACAGAGTAAGATCTCATAATCCGCCTCCTGCATGTCTCAAGCACCTGGAGCAATTTCTGCACGATGAATGGTGTAACGTTCCACTAACTACCATCGAGGATTTGTATGTGCCCAGTCCGAAGACGAATCAGGAGGTTTTGAATGCCAAAGGTGCTCCCACACTCTATTAGGTACGTCAAACCTTCTTGTCCTAGGTGTTCACATTATTCTGTCCAACTCCTGTGAATATACTGTTAGGCCACTGAATAAACAGATTTGCATTATAATACATGCGTTTGGAACTTTCACAGCTGCTGTAAACTTAACTGATATTTATGTGACATACGGTTTATACTCCAACAATTGATAATCTTTTAAGATTTAGTATTATAATGTCTACTAATTTGTTCAAACCGCTGTCAAACCTTTAAGGTGGACGTCAGGTAATTTTGCTTCCTATACCTCCAGTGGAAAAACTTTTGTACACATTTCCTTCACAATTAATGTGTTCCCAAGGATGAAAATTTGAACATCGATTAAAATAACTTTATTATAACTTGGAATACTTAATATTTTCTAAAACATAACCATAATTATATTAAAAATCAATATTATTTCCTTTGGAGGTGTTGAAACTAGAAAAAAGATGGCGCGACCTGTACTTTGATGACGTCAGTAGACAAACAAATGTTGGATTGCATAATTATGGTTATGTTTTAGAAAATATTAAGTATTCCAAGTTATAAAATGAAACTATTTTAATCGATGCTCAAATTTTCATCCTTGGGAACGCATTAGTTGGGAAGAAAATGTGTACAGAAGTTTTTCCATTGGAAGTATAGAAAGCAAAATTACTTGGCGTCCACCTCAAACGGAAATTGTTTACAATGTTTATAGTGTAACTGGTCGCAGATATGCATTAAATGTCTATTTTCCCCAAAACACTAGCATTATTTAAATGAAACTACTCTTCATACGTGAACGTTAAATTACGTTTCCGTATGAAGAGTATGCAGTGCAGTGTTGCCATTCTACTGATAAATCGGTAGGTCTACTGATTTTGACTCCTGATAGATTTTCGTAATCTACTGATTGTTCTCTATTTTAAGACCATTAGCACACTCAAGGGCATGCTGGCTAAGAATGCCCGCATTCGCTTAGTACTGGCTATCTGCTGATCCACTGGACATAACTCACCTCAGAATTTTGTGACGTGCCTGCCCAGCAGGACGCACACGACATAAAGGCAGATAGCAGCGATAACGAACGTCAGCGTGGCTCAATTGGCAGAGTGACTTGTTCCGGAATAAGCGGACTCGGGTTCGAATCCCGGCGTAGACTAAAAATGACGGAGAAATTTACTTCGTTATAATGGCGCCCGAACTTCCCGGATGACCCGGCCGTTCAAGATCTCGCAATGGTGTGATGTTCTTTCCACACCGCGAGAGAGGAAAAATAAGAGAATCCCTTCTCCAGCGCTTCGAAAATTAAATGTGTGTGACGTTGTATTCCCCACACCAGATTGACTGGGAGTTCTCGAGTGCACGTTCTACAGCGGGTGGCTGCCTGCGACGATTCATGGTTACGGTTGACCCGTGGGGCATGACCCCGGCCCTCTTTCGAGGGGGGGGAGATGTGACGTGCCTGCCCAGCAAGACGCACATGACATAAAGGCAGATAGCAGCGACACGAACGACCGCGTAGCTCAATTGGTAGAGTGACTTATTTTGGAATAAGGGGACCCGGGTTCGAGCCCCTGCGTGGACAAAAATGACGCAGAAATTTACTTCGTTATAAGAGTTTAATGCGATATGCTATACTATGTTACGATGTGTTGGCTACATCCTGAATAAAGCATCTTTTCCGTAAGTTTGACTTCTGTTGTTTACATGTTTCGTCTCGCCGTTAAGGTTTAATTTAGGAACTATTTCATCTTATGGTTATGTTTTTTTAAAATAACGTAGAGTTACGAAAAGACTTCTACGTCATAATTGGTTTGAAGAGAAAAAGCTGACCAAAAGGAAAATTATTCAACATCTGCTATCTATTAATTTTTTTCATACTGGTTGTTATTAAATATTTTGTTTGTTCTAGATAATTAGTCTGTTATACTCGTTCAAAGATTTCCCTAGATTTGTTAAAACACGGAATATCAAGAAAACGTCTATAGTACGTACGATATCTGTATTAACCCTTTAACGATCATAACTCGCAAAACGCCCGTATATACAAAGGATCATAGCCGCCCGAAACACCTGTCTAGAGTGAGTTAGATTTCCTACCTGTACCTGTTCTTTAAATTTGCATGACCTATGAGGGATCAGTAGCTCCCACCCTAAGTCACTATTGTTGTTAGTAAACAAAGAAGTGAACAAACACATACAGTTTCGGGCTTTATGGTATTTAGGGGGATACAAGAATTTGGGATCATGGTCGTTAAAGGGTTAATGATACTTTGAGTATAGTACTTATTTCAGGTACTTTGGGAACATCTCAGTAAGAAGTGTAAGTATATAACTATTTTTAGGAAGACAAGTGGGACAGACCCAGCTGTACCGCCCCTGTGGCAAGCGTTGGCTTATGACCATTCGTCAGAGAAAGGGTCCGGGTTCGAATCTCCGTGAGTCATGAATGGTGTGTTTGTCTTACAGCCCTGACTGTCTCTCTTCCCTGGAACCAGTCGCCCTTAATTAGGGACAGGCGACTGCTTATAGCACATTGAGTTGCACACACCGTGGTCTTTAATCCTTCAATCAAACAAACAAACAGATCCAGCTGTGTCTACATTAAAGGCAAATTCCTTGGTTATTTACACCAACATTAGTTTTAATGATCAGCATTGTTTCATAAAGCTGTTCATCAGAAATATCTTTTTAAAAAGCGACTTAGGATTGTATTAGCTTGAATTTTCATTCCGCTGTTTAATAATAGTTTGTAGGTACTGGTAATATTTGACATACCGGGGAGATTTAAGTGTTCCTTTGTATTGAGATTACATCCAATACTACATTACATTTGTTAGGTGGTGCATATTTCAAGCAAAAAAGTCTGATTTACTAACTGCTGCTGATTTTTTGAGCTCTGGTCTACTAATATCCACAAAAAGTCTCTGACAACACTGATACGGAGAACGACTTAACTGTACGTAACGTTTCTGCTACGTACAGTTAAATGGTGCTCCGGGTAGCTTAACTAAACACTTAAAGCAGGTCAGGCACTAAATAGTACTTATGATTAGAAAAAGTAGTCTACTTATTGGGTTGGAAAGAAAGTAATGTCTGCAAATGCAAGGTAACAGAAAAGTGCTAATTACCCTATATACAAGTCCAAAAAAGTCCAAAATGTTCTCACCATTATTCTCTACGACCAGCTCCCATCGTCTGACCAGCTGTTGGATATAGATTCTGTAGAATTGTGGCGACTTGACCGCAAAGAAATAAGTGCACGTTCGACATTGACCGGATTGGTGAACCGCTGTCTGTCTAGGAAATGCTGAAACGACCGGAAAAGGTGCTGGTAGTCGCTTGGGGCAATCTTCGTGGAATAGGCTGAGGGCAGCAGCAGCTCCCGGCCCAGTTCCCTGATCTGTGTGAGTTCTCGTTCCGTTGCTCCCGGCCCAGGTCCCTGATCTGTGTGAGGTCTCGTTCCGTTGCTCCCGGCCCTGGTCTCTGATCTGTGTGAGGTCTCATTCCGTTGCTCCCGGCCCAGGTCCCTGATCTGTGTGAGGTCTCGTTCCGTTGCTCCCAGCTCAGGTCCCTGATCTCTGTGTGAGGTCTCGTTCCGTTGCTCCCGGCCCAGGTCCCTGATCTGTGTGAGGTCTCGTTCCGTTGCTCCCGGCCCATGTCCCTGATCTGTGTGAGGTCTCGTTCCGTTGCTCCCGGCCCAGGTCCCCGTGCTGTGTGAGGTCTCGTTCCGTTCTGCTGCAGGAAGACACCCTTGCGGTTCAGCAGTACTGGTCGTTTCGACGCGGGCGATGCGTGCACATCGTCGAGCTGACGGCAGTACACATCGGCGATGAGAGTGGTGTTGTCCGGCAGCAGCTAAAAAAAACACAAAAACAAGACAGCCCGCGTACCTCATTAAGCAGACAACGGGACCTTACGTGGATGTAAGCCGGATTTGGGACTCGGTACGAGATTCTGTTTTGGGTTCAACTACTGATTTTCGGCGCTGACATCGTCATACAGGATTTTTTCCTCGTCACATGTCACAGGGCTGTCCAGCAACTGGTCAGGCACGAGCAGGGAACTCATGCACTAACGCATTTGCTTGCTGCTAAACTGCGAGTTGATGGGTCACCCAAACTGTTCGCTCAACGTGGTCACACGCTGGTCTGTCTACACAAAGGTGTTCAAGCATGTCCATATCTACTGATGCTGGTCTTCCGGTTTTGTACGGCCCGACAGGTTAAAATTTTCCTCTCGAAACTATTCGAACCAACGGCAGCACTAACGATGTGATATGACATTGAGGTACACACCAGTAATGTTCCTTACAGTACTTACGGGGGTGCTACCAGGACGAAACTCATTTAGCATGCAATGGCGGACGCGGTCCTCGTCCATTTACATGTTGGCTTGCGTTTACATACCCCGCCTTCTCACGGCTAACTGCCACTGAATTAAGCCACCTTGTTCTGCGCAATCTCAGTGGCCAATGTTACCTGTGGCCGGGGCTTTGACTTCGGGTACCTCGTCATCGGACATTACTTTCTTTCCAACCCAACATAAATTCCACCTTTTATTACTCCCGATAGGTACTCCAACAAGCACATTAAAATGGAATTCAATTCTTACTTAATCATGTACGTAGTACCTCGGCAGCAAAATGCAACAGATTCTCAATATACATAATACTTCTTAAGTCTCTTATGAACTCCACAACAATGTAAGGCTTCAATATTAACGAAGCGCAATATTCAACGCGAAAAAATTAATCATTAACCCTTTAACGTCCATAACACCCAAAACGCCCGTACATACAAACGGCCATAGCCGCCCGAAACGCCTGTCTAGAGTGAGTCAGATTTCTTATCCTTACTTGTTCTTCAAATTTTCTCGACCTATGAGGGATCAGGAGGAGTCACCCTCAGTCATTATTGTTGTTATTAAACAAAAGAAGTGAAACAACAAACAGTTTCGGTCGTTATGGCATTTTGGATGATACGAGATTTTTTTGGGTCATGGCCGTTAAAGGGCTAACAGGCAGGTGCCCTCTCGTAACATCTCTCTTCAACACAAGTACTTCGATCTCACCATCTAGCCGACTTCTAAGGAGAGCCCTGTTACAATCGTAAACATAATTTTTATCTGTCTCGATAACATATGTAACTCAATTTTTGACCTTTTGTCAGGCTGCCACAAACGCATTCAGCGAGAGAGAAAATGTAGCGTTAAGATCAGAAACTGCTTAAAGAGAATTAACCAAGATTTACATAAGATAACAGTAACCAAATAAGAAAGTTAAATTACAGTATACGTTAAAAGTTAATGAGGGATTTACAAGTGTCGATAGGAAATATGTCATGCAGACTTCTTAGCATCTTCCTTAGCTTCGTTAGACAGCTGCAAATTATGTAGAGATGAATTTCTTTTCTGTTTTCAGTCGTTTGTTTTGATTTATTGTGGTACGAGATCACGTTACTTAACAATGCATGCGCGAGGAATTCTTCTCGACGCGGAATTATCTGTCTGGATTTCGAATTCTTCTCCGAAGCGTATCGTCTGAAGAGATTCAAGAAGCCGGAACCATTGAAACTGGATACTGAGATACGAACTCGTGAAGAAGTTGCCCTTTTTCCGAAAAAGATTTCAAGTGCTGTGGCTGTAATCACAGGGATTTCGGGACTGAATGTGGTCGATTTGTAACAGTGATCGATATACCAGGAGGAAAACTACACGGGGCAGAAAAACGATTGAGAATTGCTTTCGTTCAACTTAAGTCACGTGACTGATATGAATGCATGTGATATTAGGTTTCGATGCGGTGTACCAGCTGAGCTGGGTTGGTTATATTATTTAGACGAATCGAAGCTACTTCATCAATGTCACACGTTTGCTGGAATCCGCTCCGTGTTCATGAGCAATAAAAGAAACTCCTGTAATAGCTTCTTAGGCAGAATGCGAAAGAAATCGTGAATATTTGATGCAGAACGGTATTTTCTTCCTTAAAGCAGCAGTGATTCAAAATACCTTTTGACGCTTTTCAGCCGTGCTCAGTCATCCCTGAAGGCATACTTTTAAAAGACTTTTTTTAATTTTATTTTGTGAGGGGAAAAAAAACCAAATGCCCAATTTAATGGAAACCTTTTTATTTTATCCTCAAAAAGGTCTCGTATTTATAAATCTGTGAAAACGGAGGACGAAATTTTTGAGCTAAGGTTGACCCGTCGATTTTTCAGCGCAACATTCGAAGGAATTGTCCGAATTAAATAAAATTGAAAAATTTCATGGAATGATACAACACCAAACGCAAAATGAAGAGAGCTTGAACTTGATTTGAATGTCTTGTAACTAGCCGAGTGCGTTCGCCTTACCTTGGATTTATTAGCCATAATTAAATAGCTTGTGCCGTTAAGGCTGTCTTTGAATGACTGTAAGAGAAATTGTATCCTATATCTGCAATGTAAATTCTTTTGTACACATCTTCTCGAAGACTATTACTTTGCAGTGCTTGAAATTTTGAGCACAAATGAAAACGACCTATGGCTAACATGTGTCACAGTTATTATTCCGAAAAAATTGTTACATTTTTTTTAATTCAATTTATCTGACTCGAAAGTATTCCAATTTGGGCGCTAGATGGCGCGATAAGTTATCTTAGCAGTGTTTCTGTCTGCAAGAAACGAAATCTCTCATTTCTGTCGGATTTTTTTTTTAATTATCTAGGCCAAATAGAAACAATTTAATGGGGCCAAAACTGGGACTGGAATCTTGTCTCCCATAAATCATCATAAATTCTACTGAACATTCATTTTTCGAAGAGAAAATATGTACATTAGCAGAGAACTCTTGAAATTGACCTACAGGAACCCCGCCTACCTACTAAGCTCCACCCCAAACAACGTTATTGGTCAAAACGTAACAATGCGTGTTTTGTCTTGTCATGCTGTAGCCAAAGATAGACCGCTTCCATTCTGAATATTGCGAGGTCTGCAATGATTCGGTGACCCCGACTTCTGGGACAGTCCCTCTAGACGTAAAAGTCACGCCAAAGGTGTGATTTTTGGCGCCATCTATCGCAGAAGAGGAATCCTAACACTCATTCAAAGACAGCTTTAAGCCCTACCAGATGGAGACGTCTCAGTTGCTGAGACCATCCCAACGGATTTGCGAAGTCAGATGCTGACATATAAATACCCAAAGCACCGTGCATTGTTGGCACCGTAGCGTAAAGCGAACGTACTCGGCTAGTTATCGAGAGATCTGAGGTTCGATCCCACTGGTATCGAGATCCAATTTTTGGTTGCTGTGGGTTAGTTAAAGGAAACATGGAAAGAGCGATGACTTGGTATATTTACATTGTCCTCACGTGTTTGGAAGATTTTCACCACTGTGGCATGTTCAGCGCAGTCGTGGAAAGATATGTCTTGTGAAGTTTCTGAAAAAGAAAACTCATTATCATATTTCATTCTGTTACCATTTGTCAATATTGATGGTATTTCCATTGAGTTAACTAATGTTATGGTGTGGAGAAAGCATTGTTTGCCACAGTGGATTTAGCTTCGATAACCTGCACCAAATGGAGATTTTTATGTCCGAGAAATAGAAATATTGGATTTATGTATAAAGATTCTGACTGGAACATGTTGAAAGCAAAATGTGCCGCCCCTGTTGCGCAGTGGTCTAAGCGATGGCCTCTGATCATTCGTCCGTAAGGGGTCCGGGTTCGAATCCCGGTGAGGCATGGAGGTTATGCTTGTCTTACGGCACTGGCTCTCTCCCTTCCCTGGAACCAGTGACCCAAAATTAGGGACGGGCGACTGCTTATAGCACATTAAGTTGCTCACGGTGGTCGTTAAACCTCCTTTAAAAATTAAAAAAAAAGGCAAAATGTAGAAGAATTAGAGATTCAAGGAATATAAATTTATTTGTTTATAACAAGAAGTCTCTAACCAGTATCCAACAGGTGAATATTGCTTCAGAACCGCACACACTGTTCGGGGGCAATGGCACAGGAGCCTCGTAACTAACGACCCGAAGTTGCGTGCGCTAAACAATAAGTCACCAATGTCCGAACTGAACACTTTGTCGCGACTGCACTGAGCTAGCTTTGCATTAGTAACCCCCCTCCCCCTCCCCAGTCCAACCCCTGCGTTTTAGTTAGTTAGTTAATTGATTTTAGTGGCGCAAGGGCCAGGCTTGGCCAAAGAGCGCCAGACACAGAACTATCAGCTAAAGATTTTTAAAAGCGGGGTGAAATGATTAAGAGCAGACAGGCTTGGTAAAAGTTAGAAAGGAGAATGATGAAAGTTGTGAAGACTAGTTATTTAATTAGGTTTATATATAAATTTATTAATTTACTATTATAATTATTATAACGTTTTTTTTTTTTTTTTTTTTAAACAGCTGTCCCTTCGGTGATGTAATCGTTCAAGACGAAATGACAAAATGATCCGTCACAAGGTCAGCTCGGGCCGTGGGGGCGCCGCTCCCCAAATAACTGGAAAACCAGTTATCCCCGTGCGGGGCCCCTCCGTTTTACATGGAAGCACCACGGGATATCAACGTGACGTGCAGCTACTATACATTTTTCATACCTATCTTCTGTACGTAATCAGTTAACGTTTGTTTGTAATGGGAAATCTTAGCGACAAAAGCCAGTTTGACCGTGGCCATATAGTTTTTCCTAGAGATGAGTACGGGCTCAATTTTATTAGCTCGGGCATGGAATTTTGGAAAATTTTGCTTATCAAGTCTTGCATTTATGCATTATACAGTAGCCAAAGACATGGCCCAAGCAAGGATTAGTTTAAAAACCATTAGTTTAAAAAGTTTAGTTTAATTAATCTACTTCACAATATGAATATGTTTTTAGAAATACTACGCATAAAGCCAAATGTTCTAAAA
This sequence comes from Macrothele yani, assembly GCA_039090855.1. NCBI lineage: Eukaryota > Metazoa > Arthropoda > Arachnida > Araneae > Macrothelidae > Macrothele > Macrothele yani. Next base: position 154,477,278 of record CM077030.1, read on the forward strand.
TGTGGATTTGAAAATAAATAAATAATCAGCGTGCCCTTCGACCGTATCAGGGGAATCATCAGTAATTTTGGTAAAAGCTAAAGAAAAGAAAATCGTTTAGAAACAAAAAAATCCATTCGGTATTTCTTTTTGATTTCTAAATTTACTTTTATTTTGAATAAATTGCATTATAAAACGTACAACGCCGTACAGACAGCTGCAAGTGTTTGAAATTTTGACTCTAGAAAATTAATTTTTGCAATATGATTTACATATATGCTAATTGGTAAAGGTAGTTTAGAGTGATGTAGTAGAATATAAAAAAAAAACATGCAGGGAAATTCCCAAAATTAAAAAAAAAAGAACGTAAAAGCATTCCAGACCAGATTATTCTGCATTTTGTAACATTAACAGAGTTTTGCGCTTAATAGTATAATAATCACAATATTATCATATGTGTGTGCAGTTTCCTGATCAAGTTCATCATGCAAAAAGAGAGAGAGAGAGAGAATTGCATCTAATGCCTCAGCGCTTCAACTTGATGTTTTCTTTAAAACTCGACCTGCTGCACTTAAAACCAACGTCACCCCAAAAATCGCGGGAGTGAGGAAATTTTAAAAAATATATAACAATTCTTCTAACTGCACAATTTTGGAAATTAATACATCATTTTAAAGATAAGATTCTTGATATTTTTAATAAAATACAAAAATGGGAATGTGATTTTTTCCCAGTTTTTCGATACCAGACCTCCTTAAACTAATCCTTGGTTGGGCCATAGCTTTGGACAATGCATAATGCAAGTCTTGCTAAGCAAAATTTGTCTTGCAATGGCAGCTAGCTTAGGAAATTGAAAATCCTTCCACCATGGTAACAAATCCACAATGAAATTCAACCGGGCTCGGAATTACACGTGATGAATTAATTGCAGTAAACACGTGTAATTCCGAGACCGGCTTAAAGAAAATTCCTTTGGGACTACCAATAGTTTTCTATGACTAAGACGTTTGCCTTTGCTCAAACTGTTCCAGCGAAGTTCCCACATCTCATTAAATTGTTAGATACTTACTTTTCAACTATTTTAAAGGCCGATAACAAAATATTTTTTCTTTCATGTATAGCTCCATAATCCAAATCGGAGATCAATTTTTTCTCTAAATATGCGGCAACTAAAATTGTGGTTTCAAATGTTGAGTTAAAAAAACTTTTTCGATCTTATGCGCACAATTGACGGAAATGGAAAAACGTTTTTTCAAGACATTTACAACTATTCATTGGTCTCGTTTTAAATAAACAGATAAGGATTTTTAACAGAGAATTATTTTCACATGGTGAATATTTAAATCATCTATACAGCAAGCTGTAAGCATTGCCGAATTTAATCTCTCATAATTTTGGATTTTGCTAATAATTCTCCCTTCGGCTATACGACAAAATTTTTACAAAACTCTACCACTCTACAGTGTCTCTCATTCAACGCCGATGTTAAATTGCAGTTTGTTGGACTGAGTGCTTTTGAACGATTCTCTGATTCGAGGTGTGAAGTACAGTTTTAAAAACTGTCATTGGAAAGTGTTTCGAATAACTCCGTTTATGGGGTCTTCATACTACCTTGTGAAGTACTACAGAGGTCACCTATCAACACGACAAATATACAGCGATACATTCTGTCGGAGCAGTTTAGTCGGTTAGAACAACTGGCTCCGGAGCGAGAAGTGTGACGTACTACAGAGGTGAAGCACGTGTCAAGACGACAAATCTGCAGCGATACATTCCGTCGGTGTAGTTTAGTCGGTTAGAACAACTGGCTCCGGAGCGAAAGGTGTGACGTACTACAGAGGGAAAGCACGTGTCAAGACGACAAATCTGCACCTTTCGCTCTAATGACGGCAAAAATTCGTCTCGGCATGAACTCGACAAGACACCAAAAGCGTAGGAAAGCCATACGGTTCCACGACCCCTGAACAAGCTCCCACAGTTCACGAAGATTTGATGGAAGGGTGTCAGAGCCTCGAACATCTCTCTCGATGACATCCCAGATGTGCTCGATGGGATTTAGGTCAGGTGACCTAGCTGGCCAAGGAAGCTAGGTCACGTCGGTTGAGTGTTGGTCCAACCATTCGGATACAATTCGGGAGCGATGGCACGGTGCATTGTCTTGTTGCAGGATGAGGTCCCCAGTGGGATGTTGAAGACGCACAAACGGGAGCATCCAGGATATCCCGGTATCGTTGACCTGTGAGGGACGATGTCACAAGTACCAGGGGTCCCATTTCAGTCCACGTAAACAGTCCCCAGTGCAGAATGCCACTCACATCATCTTGAAGAGTTCCCTGCTGGCAAGAAGGATCCATCGCTTCATGTGGTTTGCGCCGTATTCGTATCCTGCGATCCGCATGTACCATCGTGAATGTCGACTCATCAGTCCAGGCAACATTTTCCCACATGTCTAGGGTCCAGTAGAGATGTTCCCACGCCCATGCTAATCTTTGCACCCTGTGATGTGCAGTCAGCAGCGGTATCCTCGTGGGACGATGACTTCTGCACCCCATAGGGAGGAGATGGTTCTGGACGGTGTGGCTGCTTACACGTTTTTGTGCAGCAGCGTTAAATTGCCGAGTGATTTCTTGCGCTGTGGCCCGTCTATCGGCTGTTACAATGCGAGCTAGCCGACGATGACATCGCTCATCCACACGCTGTTGTCCACAGCAGTTGGCCCTTGCAGGGATGGTTTTACCGGATTCGATGTACTCACGGTGCACCCGTGACACAGTGGCTCGTGAAACTCCCAGTGCCTGCACGACTTCCGAGATGCCATTCGTTGGGCCCCGACAATTTGCCCATGATCAAATGCGCTTAGATCCTTCGTCTTTACCCATATTGCTTCCGACTCTTACTGATTCCCGTCGCATCACTCCTTATATTGTCGGATCGCTGCATACGTCATGTCGTTTCCGTTTACAGGGCCGCCCACAGTGCCACATTTTCATAACGCCAGCTCTCTCTAATTCAATTGCTCTTCAGTGTATATATTTCATAACTTTAATATTTGTTGTAATGATGAACTTTCTGCAATCTTACATGAACGCTGGAAATTACTCTTTAGCAATTGAAGTAATTGAACTTTAAGTTATGTGTACACACATGTAGCCTTAATATGATGGTGTTGTTCCTTTGTTATCGGGTATTTCTTCGGATTAAGTGGCAACGACCTGTTTTTTGCTCCTGTATTTAACTGTCGGATTCCGAGCACTCGGATCTTTCCATCTGAAGATGTGGCTGTGGCAGACACGAAAGATCTCATGGTGTTTTTAACTTTTCAACTTTTAATAAAAACTTCGTTTTCACCTGCAAGTTTTAATCGTGTGTACTTCGTATGATCCAGTTCTACAAATATGTTACTACAGACAGATCAATATTTGCTTTCGCAAATCGGTATCCGATCGGTCGTTGTTTCTTTTTAATTTGATATGCCGGGAAATAGGAATGATCTTCCGGCGTCCTATCAAAACAACGGGTAAGAAAAATTACAACCCACAATAGTGTTAACGGTAACAGCAGCTGAAGAGAAATCATACCATATGTGATGTTTACACGAAATATTCTATTAAAAAGAAATATACCCCCAGGAGATATATGTTCCAGCAAAGAGGGAAAGCTGTTTGGTGACAGATATCTGAAAGAACTGAATAAACACCGGAAGCGGCAGTTGGCTCCGGTGACTTATGTCAACAGAAATAAGTAGCTCTGTATTCCGAAGATTTTCTGGCGTGCCTTGTAGCTGTGGTAAAACAACTAATTATCAATTATCGTAGGGGTTAAGCAGATATATTGATAAAAGACTAAACCAGAATGTTATCGAAGTATTTTCGAAGAGTAAATTCAGTAATTTGCAAGCACTACATAAACCTCTGCCCTAGCTCGACTTACACACAGTGGGACCCATTATCAGGCCTGGAAAGAGGCCACTATACTTTTTACACCATCGGACGTGTCTACTCTTCTTTTCACAGAGAGCTTGTATATTCACTCCCAGTTACAAGTCTGTTGTAATGACCCATTACCTAGTGAAATACCACAACCGTGGAAATTATTGTCTCCAGGAGGGTATCCACGTCAGACGGAATAACCTTGTAAGTGTTAAATATATGTAATAACTTGTCTTATAGTGTATCATAGTGCAAATTTAAGTCATGACTAATCATATGTGGTTTAATTGCGTAACGTTGATGAACTTCCTTTTGCAACCTGATTTCCGCTAGAGTGTGGGGTGAATACTCTTCAAAAATCGGTCCTACGTCATGGAAGCTCTTGGGCATTGTATATATATATAGAGAGAGAACACTGTCACATACTATTGTAGTCTGAAGATGGGACATAGTGCTCCCGAAAGATCTCACTTTTAATCTGTAAATATTTTAACTTTTAGTAAAGTTTTACCTGACTTGTAAAGGTTTTTCCCCTTTAATAAGTTTTTATCGTGTATTGACGGTGTTGTCTTTAACTTTTGAAACGCCTTTTCCACCTAACGAGAAATTCAATGAAAAATACATAGTTATAGTAATAGGATGAGAAAAAAGAATTAGTTACCAGAGTGAGTCAAGGGTTCGTCCAGTTTTGCGCTACACCTAGCGTTGGACCTCCATAGTTGTGCGAAACGTGCGGGTGCTTCGTCTGGGTACCGCGGTGACGTGGTACAAACGAGGCGGATGACGTAATTTTGGCAAGCAGCTAAACTGCTTTATCAGGTGAGCAGAGAATGGGGATGGATAAACGTACTGCTGAGTGCTCATACGCCATTATTAAAATAAAATGATTAACCATTGACGCGCGAGATGCAGAGGTGCACCTTTATTCTTTAAACAATGCACATAATTAATCAATATATAATGATTATCACTTCTCATAATGAAGTAATTGTACTTTTTTCCAGTTTTGAATGTCAGGGATACAGTAGATGATATCTGTAATGGCTGAAAGGGGATTTGTTAGAGCTTAATGCGTCTTCGGATGAAATCTTCCCACAAGAGGGCCTCTAGACAGATAGTGAAGTGACTGGATTCGTCGATGAAGGGGCGTGAAAAGATTGTCCCTGGCAGTAACTCTAGAAGACTATAACGAAGTAAATTTCTCCGTCATTTTTGGTCTACGCCGGGAATCAAACCCGAGTCCGCTTATTCCGGAACAAGTCGCTCTACCAACTGAGCTACGCAGACGTTCATTCTGCCTCCTATCTGCCTTTATGTCGTGTGCGTCCTGCTGGCAGGTACGTCACACCCCCTCCCGAAAGAGGGCCGGGTGCATGGCCCACGGGTCAGCCGTGACCATGAATCGTTGCAGGCAGCCATCCACTGTAGAACGTGCACTTGAGAACTCCCAGTCAATCTGGTGTGTGGAATGCAACGTCACACACATTTATTTTTCGAAGCGCTGGAGAAAGGATTCTCTGATTCTTCCTATCTCGCGGTGTGGAAATAACATCACACCATTGCGAGATTTTGAACGGTCGGGTCATCCGGATAGTTCGGGCGCCATTATAACGAAGTAAATTTCTCCGTCATTTTTAGTCTACGCCGGGTTTCGAACCCGAGTCCGCTTATTCCGGAACAAGTCGCTCTACCAACTGAGCTACGCAGACCGTTCATTCTGCCTCCTATCTGCCTTACGTCACAAGACGTTAGTTGACAGGAAAAGAGCTGAGGGTTCAACGACCACGAATGACACCCGATCATTTCTCTCTCACGTCCAGGAGGAATCTAAACCTGCTGTTTTATCCCCCGCTCATTTTGAGCGCCGACGAGAACAGTGGGAAATGTTCGAGACCTCTCAAGCATGCGTGGCTCCAGCTGGGCCTTTGATAAAGCATGTGGCCTCATATAACACGTGTTGAGACCCTCACACACGCAGTTTGCATATCAATATTTGTGTAATAACAGAAGTAAATGATTGCCATTGGGTTTTTCAGCCTATATACTTAGTTGATAAAACATTAGTGACAGGGGTGATGGGTAGTTGAAAAGGGCATTATACGCACTGAGTGGTACATATATAAAGTAAATGTCTTTTCGTACTGATGCGTTATTTTAAAAACATAACCATACGATGAAATAGTTCCTAAATTAAACCTTAACGGCCAGACGAAACATTTAAAACAGAAGTCAAACTTACGGAAATTGGCTTTCATTTCTTCAGCACAGGTTATAGCACTTCAGGATAGTATGGATATTACATAACACAAATCAACACTCCACATTTCACTTTCCACCACCACCACACAAGCAAATGTTGTATCGTAGTTTATATCTCTCGTTCTTATCTCATAACAGGCATACGTCACGTTCATTCTACTTCAATTGTGTTGCCAACAGTATTCGTTTGAGAGAAAAGATATAACGTTAAGTGTGAAGCATAACTGAAAACAAACTCACGATTTACATAGGGAAAGAAGCTAAAAAAGGAAAGTTAATTTAGAATATACGTCACACATACCAAACCCAACGCAGGTGATAAATAGGCGGATAGCTGAGTTTTCCAACAGTGTATCGCAAGCGTCGAATATGGGTAAACGTAGTGATCAGAGCGACTTTGATTGCAGACGCATTGCTCAAGATAGATGGGTCATTCTATCCCCCAAGTGATAAGAGCCCTAGGGTTTCTGAGAGCAACTGTATCAAGGGTGTACTGCGAGTATAATATCGTCGGACATACCAGCACCCAGAGAGCAAGCGATGGCCGACCACATGGCGTTGATGACCGCGGTAGACATAGACTATCCGGGCTCGTACAGACTGACTGCTAGGCGAAGGAACAGAAAATCATATAAAGGTCCAATGTCAGATGCCGAAGTAGCGTGAGCTAGCTCACTGCACGGTACTATTCTGCTTACGCTGGGCTACGGGAGTCAACGCCCTACTCGAGCGCCAGTATTGACTGCTCATCATGGGAAATTAATATTCGTCTGGTGCCCAGAATGTACAAACTACTAAGTGGCTCCGCGTCGTGTGGTCAGATGAATCCCGTTTTCGGTTGTACCGAGCTGACGGGAGGGTGCAGGTGTGAGGTCGACAGCATTAAGCCATGGAGCCGTCATGCCAGGTCGGCTCTGTTCAAGGCGGTCGTGTTTCTGTAATGGTATGGGAAGCCTTCTCATGGGACACATTAGTTCTCCTAGTGTGTCTGGACAGGTCCTTAACGGCTGCGTCTACCATCACGTGCCGGCTGATCTCCTACGCACATCATGCGGCCGATGGTCTGTTTCAACAGGACAATGAGCCAACCTACCGGACCGCAACCACACAGTCATGGCTCGAGGAACACTCACCTCAGTTTGGAACCATCCATTGCCAACCAAGGTCCCGTATTTAAACCGGGTGGAAGCTCTATTGGATGCCGCGAAGTGGAACAGACCCATGGATCCTGGACATAAGTCTCTGGTGGAGATGTGGACAATCCTACAACAGGCATTACCATCCGGTGGAATCGATGCTTCGGGATGTACAAGCTGTTATTCATGTTAGAAGTCGAACACGCTGTTTTATCTCTAATCTTTTGTCCATCTTTTGACCATTCGCTATTGTATCTCGAATCTTTTGTCGCCGTATTTAAACTGTGTGGAAGCTCTATCGGATGCCGTGAAGTGATCCTGGACCAAAGTCTCTGGTGGAGATATGGACAATCCTACAACAGGCATTACCATCTGGTGGAATCGATGCTTCGGGATGTACAAGCTGTTATTCATGTTAGAGGTCGAACACGCTATTGTATCTCTAATCTTTTGTCCCCGTATTTAAATTTTGTGGAAGCTCTATTGGATGCCGTGAAGTGATCCTGGACCTAAGTCTCTGGTGGAGATGTGGACAATCTTACAACAGGCATTACCATCTGGTGGAATCGATGCTTCGGGATGTACAAGCTGTTATTCATGTTAGAAGTCGAACACGCTATTTTATCTCTAATCTTTTGTCCATCTTTTCTCCATTCGCTATTGCATCTCTAATCTTTTGTCCCCGTATTTAAACTGTGTGGAAGCTCTATTGGATGCCGTGAAGTGATTCTGGGTCTAAGTCTCTGGTGGAGATGTGGTCAATCTTACATCAGGCATTACCATCTGGTGGAATCGATGCTTCGGGATGTACAAGCTGTTATTCTTGTTAGAAGTCGAACACGCTATTGTATCTCTAATCTGTTGTTCATCTTTTGTCCATTCGCTATTGTATCTCTAATCTTTTATCCCCGTATTTAAACTGTGTGGAAGCTCTATTGGATGCCGTGAAGTGATCCCGGAACTAAGTCTCTGGTGGAGATGTGGTCAATCTTACAACAGGCATTACCATCTGGTGGAATCGATGCTTCGGGATGTACAAGCTGTTATTCATGTTAGAGGACGAACACTCTATTTTATCCCTAATATGTTGTTCATTGATTGCATTTTTTCTATTGTTGTTTGTAAGTGAACAGTGATAAATCATTGATGATAATCTGCTGTTTGAAATCCTCATGAGCACGCGAGAAAATGTTTTATAAGATTATCACTAATTTGGGCACGCAATCTCATAAACGTTTGCCAACTCTGGCCTATGCTTAAGTAAATTTGTTTACTGTAGAAAAAACAATAAGTGAATAGAAAATATATCGATTTCAGATTAATTGTGAATTATTTAGCTTGAAGAACGGAAGCAGAGAGTATTACTTTTTCACATGCGCTTACAATGAGTCAAAGAGGAAGATTGTTGTTAAATTGGGTAATTTCTTCTCCCTGTAACTTTTGAACACGTTAAATTTAGAGAATTCCGTCTTTCCAGCAATCACACTTCAGATGGAACGCAGGTTAATAATAGACCAACGGCTCTCATTCAAACCCACATATTTCAATTAAGGAAACCGATAGGCAGTGTTTGTCGCAAACGAATTTTGACTACTTACAGTAAAACGTGGCACAGGTCCAAGTTAATGCGTACTGACAGCATCCTATCTGATAAGGGTGTACATTATGATGTTGTAGAGGAAAGTCGTTGTTATCGGAAAGACACAACAAAAGCTAGAGAAAATTCATAGCAAATCGTTGATACTTTTTCTTATTGATCTGCCTTCCAGTATGTGTTAAATATGCATCAATGATTATTACTGTACACCAACATACTGTTTTTGTAGACAAGGATATCGCTAAGTGGGGGAATGTCTTAGCGAATTAAATTGCAGGAAGAAAAAGTTGATCAATTTAGCAACAGTCACGATATTAACAGCATATTCACTGAACAGATCCTTAATACATAAGCAATGTCAAACGAGGACTTTCCCTTTCAGCTTTTTTTAGACGTTTTTGCGATTTTAAAGGAGCCATTACAGAACCAACGAATCCCTGTTTCGCGTTCGCTAGGCTTTCTTATAGGGCCGGACTGGACATACCAAATTGGCCAGGTTATTTTGAAGTTTTTCAGGCCTTGGTATTTCTGTTACATACCAGAGCAATGAGGCATAATTATAAAAGCAAAATACCTTAACATTTTATTACACGAAATATTTATAAAATATAAAATATGTACACTGAGTTAGCTTTGCGTCAGGGACACCCGCCTTTTTACGCATTAGTAGGGATAACGAAGTACCACGTGATATCAACGTCACATGAGGCTAGTATAAATTGTGCACACCTATTCTATAAATTGTGCACACCTATTCTATAAATTGTGCACACCTATTCTATAAATTGTGCACACCTATTTTATAAATTGTGCACACCTATTCTATAAATTGTGCACACCTATTCTATAAATTGTGCACAGCTATTCTATAAATTGTGCACAGCTATTCTATAAATTGTGCACACCTATTCTATAAATTGTGCACAGCTATTCTATAAATTGTGCATACCTATTCCATAAATTGTGCACACCTATTCTATAAATTGTGCACACCTATTCTATAAATTGTGCACACCTATTCTATAAATTGTGCACACCTATTCTATAAATTGTGCACACCTATTCCATAAATTGTGCACAGCTATTCTATAAATTGTGCATAGCTATTCCATAAATTGTGCACAGCTATTCTATAAATTGTGCATACCTATTCCATAAATTGTGCACACCTATTCTATAAATTGTGCACACCTATTCTATAAATTGTGCACACCTATTCTATAAATTGTGCATACCTATTCTCTGTAATGGAGCCGGGACGGTTTAGTTGTCAACGTTCGATACCATGCAGGTACGAAAGCTCAAACCACTGAATATCCGTCATACGTCGGATGGTCACATTAAGCCGTCGGAGTCCGGGTACAGGCCCCCTGGTTATAAATAAGGGCCTCTACCTCCCCATTTCTACCTCTCTTTCATGTGAACTTCCTAGTTTCCTACTTCTAAGGATTCTTTAAGACCTGGGGTCAGACACCCCTTTCCTAAATCTTCTACATATGATCTGATCTGTATATTACTGGGACACTTCTCTGTACACGAACTCCCTGTAATAGGAACAGATTATATGTCGACTGGGTTCACGTTTTGCTGCTACCATGGCTTTCACTAAGCTGAAAAGTTTTTCTACTAGATTTCGACAGGTTAACGTGGGAATTCTCTTCCATTTGGCCACGAGAGCACCAGTTAGGCGGGTCATCGGTGCTTACGTTTTCGGCCTGCCTCGTTATTCACGTTTCAATTCATCCCAAAGGTGCTCCATGGGGTTGGAATCAGGGCTATGTGGAGAAAATAAAATTATTCCACACCCATCTCATTAAACCATTCCTGCACGGACACTGCTTGGTGGGCGGGAGCATAGATCTGTTGGAAAAGGAGAAGCACTTTACCGGACAGTTGCCATGATATTGAGAATACAGAATTGTCGAAAATGTCATTATGCGCGGCAGCGTCAAGATTTCCGGGCAGTGGAACAAGCGGGGCTCAACCGAAACCATGAAAAAAGGCCCCCAGAGCATGATCCTCTTGTGACGTACCTGCCAGCAGGACGCACACGACATAAAGGCAGATAGGAATCAGAATAATCGTCTGCGTAGCTCAGTTGGTAGAGCGACTTGTTCCGGAATAAGCGGCCTCGGGTTCGAATCCCGGCGTAGACCAAAAATGACGGAGAAATTTACTTCGTTATAATGGCGCCCGAACTATCCGGATGACCCGACCGTTCAAAATCTCGCAATGATGTGATGTTATTTCTACACCGCGAGATAGGAAAAATCAGAGAATCCCTTCTCCAGCGCTTCGAAAAATAAAAAAACATGTGTGATGTTGCATTCCACACACCAGGCTGACTGGGAGTTCTCAAGTGCACGTTCTACAGTGGATGGCTGCCTGCAACGAATCATGGTCACGGCTGACCCGTGGGCCATGCCCCCGGCCCTCTTTTTGGGGGAGGAGATGTGACGTACTTGCCAGCAGGACGCACACGACATAAAGGCAGATAGGAATCAGAATAATCGTCTGCGTAGCTCAGTTGGTAGAGCGACTTGTTCCGGAATAAGCAGCCTCGGGTTTGAATCCCGGCGTAGACCAAAAATGACGGAGAAATTTACTTCGTTATACCCTTCAATAATCAACCTTCACATTTGGCACAACATAACAGGAAAGTTAGCGTTCACCTCAACATACACAGTATCCTATTCTCCGAAGGGCGCCGAGCTTTGCACCACTTAAACCGACGCTTGAGGTTGAGGTTAATCGTCGTCATGATGACATAGGGTGAAATATTAACAATTGACTATACCAGCAAAAAGACATGTAAATATTCACAACGTAAGCCAAATGTTATTTATGGCTGATGATCATAACTTAAGGACAGAGATAACTAATCACGCGAACTATCGGTTTGAGGCAAGTGTTCATATAAAAGACTGATTACTAATAACTTACCATTCCAACAAAATATTTTGTTATAATTCACCTCATCAACTACAGTTATTGATAACTAGCCGCACTAATTTAAGTTTATGGCATACTGACTGCATCAACTGAAATTGACTACACCGACTAGTGATTATTGATAAGCGACCATACCAAACGAAGGTTAGAGATAACTGACTGCATGATTTAAAAATTGCTGATAATTTACCACACTAACTTAAGGTTAGTGATGATTGTTACAGGTTACTAATCATTCACCACGCCTGCAAAAGGTTTCTAATAACTGATTACATCAACTAATCAACAATCATCAGTACTACTAGAGTGCAACTAGAGTTTTGTCATATTTGACTACGTAAACTGCTGACTGTTGATAAGTGACAATATACCAAATGAAGGTTATAATTGACCACATGGATTAAAAATTGCTGATAACTTAGCACACCAACAAAAAGTTAGTAATAATTGAGAGAGGTTATTAATAATCGCCGCACCTGCAAAAGGTTTCTAATAACAGAAAACATCAACTACAGTTTTCTCATATTTGACTGCACCAGTAAACATTATTGATAAGCGACCATACGAAACAAAGGTTTTTGATAATTTACCACATGGATTAAATATTGCTGATTACTTACCATATTAATTAAATGTCAGTGATAATTGTGACGTGCTATTAATCATTCACCACACCTGCAAAAGGTTTCTTATAATTTACTACATCAACTACAGTTTTGTCATAATTGACTGCACCGAGTAATGATTATTGATAAGTGACCATGCCGAACGAAGGTTAGTGATAATTGACCACATGGATTAAAAATTATTGATAATTTAGCACCCTAACTGAAGCTTAGTTATAATTGTGACACGCTAAAAATCATTCACTACGCCTACAAAAGGTTTCTAATAACTGACTACATTAACTAATCAACAGCAATCAGTACTACATGTGCGACACGGCAACTAATGTTTTGCCATATTTGACTACGTCGAGTGATGATTGTTGGTAAGCGACCATACCAAACAAAGTTTATAATTAATTGACCACATGGATTAAAATTGCTGATAACTTAGCACATCAACTGAAAGTTAGCAATAATAATTTAAAGATATTATTAATAATTCACCACGCCCACAAGAGGTTTCTAATAACTCACTGCATCAATTAGTTCTTATTTATGATTAATCACATCCATTGAGAGCTAGTGGTAGTTTTTTGGAACAGAATCATTGTAATATCTGTCCTACCACCTCATGTATTGGGATGTCGGGAATGTCATGACGTATTTTAGCCATGTTTTGCAACGGTCATTTATTGATAGAAAGAACAGAGATCAAGCAATGATATAATGCCCGTTTTATTCGATAACCTTTTGCCATCTTTCAGTGAGCTGCAGTATGCCTCGTTCACAGAAGGACCTGTCTTTCGTGGCGAAAAACTCTACAAGGTGCTGATTTACAGCCTCATCTGAATTGAACGTCATAACACGCAAGGACTGTTGAAGAGAGCGAAACAAGTGAGAGTCAGACGGTACAAGACCACGCGAGTATGCTGGGTGTGGCAACACATCCCACCCAAGCTCCAATAATTTTTGGCTGTTGATCAAACTTGTGTGTGGTCTCGCGTTGTCGTGATGGAACACAACACCTTAACGATGAACGAGCTCTGGAAGTTTCTGTATGATGGTTTCGTTCAAACTGTCCAATTGCCGACAGTACTCATTCGAATTGATTGTTTGGTTCCGTGGTAGGAGCTCGAAAAACACGACACCTTTAAAATCCCACCACACTGAGACCAGAACCTTCCGCTGATGAATGTCTGCTTTGGATGTCGTTTGAGGCGAAGCAGCACCTTGGGACCAACACCGTTTGCGCAGCACATTGTTGAACACAATCCCCTTTTCATCAGCAGTTATTAGTCGCTTCAAAAAAGGATCGTATGCCTCACGTTTAATGAGCGTAGATGTTTATACGCGCCGTCAATTGAGCTTCTTTGAGTTCGTAAGGAACCCACACATCGAGCTTGCTTACGTATTCCAGCTTCTTCAGGTGATCGTGAACGCTTGAATGATATATGTGCAATGTGTCTGCAATCTCTCGTGTTTGACTCGATCAATGCCTTGATTTGGTCGACATCAACCTCGGTTGGCCTCCCGGACCGAGGAGTATCGTTGAGGTCAAAATCACCTGCACGTAAATTTTGAAACCACCGCTGGCTCTGACGTTCTTGTAGAGCATTATCACCCTACACTTTACGCAACTTTTCACAAGCTTGACGCGCATTCTTCCCTTTACGGAAGTAAAACAGTAAATTATGGCGAAAATGCACAGTTTGGTCTTCCATCTTCAACTTGCTGTCAAATCAAACAAATCGCTCACTATTCCTTTTAGAATGCAGCTAGAACTGGCACCTGTCGAATGTCATAGCGATAAAACAGCATGCCTCTAGTACTTCCAAAACCGCCCAACCGCCATCGGGTGCCAAAATACGTCATGACTTTTCCGACAACCCAAATGGATTTATGAATCATTCTGCTTGAAGAACAGACGGCTGCTTCTCACCTCAGATTATGACGAAATAAGAATTACGGTCATAGTTATGGAACTCCTTATTATCAGCATAATACAATTCTTGTATCAATGCCTGATTCTTTTAATCTACTCAGGTATCAAGCTGACAAACATTTGCTTCCGTTAATCGATAATTCGTAGATTCTACTTTTAAAAGAAAGAATACGCAAGCTTCATTTTATTTTTATTTTGATCCTTTCACCAGAAATCTATATGCGCTGCTCGGGAATGTATGCGTGAATGAAAATGTGCTTTTCCCATATGTTCCAGAGACAGTTTGATGGGCGTTAAAGTGCGTCTTCCGTCATATCCATGGTGGTCATCGCTTTCCCGAGCTAATGGGTATAAATTGGTTTCGCCATATCTTGTTAATTTGCTGGAATCATTACGATGTGATGTCGAAAAACAAAACTCGTGATTCAAATATGGGGGGCAACACATGGCTCATCTGCACGGTAATTGCTCCTGAAAGCTATTACGTGTAACTTCCTTCGTTGTAATCATGTCAGTGACGTTATCGTGGAAGAGCCGGAGGAAGAGTACAGAGCTATCTTCCGTTTCAATTCATAGCAAAAGTTTAAGCCCATTAAAGGAAAGACAGGTGATTTTCAGAGACACAAACATTTTCCAACTGTACTTTTATCGATACAGATATGCAAGAAGACCATGTTTCCTATGGATATGCGCATGAGTTAAGCATATATTTAAACATAAAAAAAACTGATAAAAATATGCTTTGTAAGGCACAATAAATTGCAAAGTAAATGAGTGAAGAAAAGTTCGGGAAACTTTATTTTAAATGGCAGTAAATAAATGAAAAATTCCTTTCAGAAACATCGAAAAACATATACAGCGTGTCCAAAAAATAACTGTCCACTGAAAGTAATACTTATCATGTCGAATTGGTTCCAACAGATGTTGAAAATGGGTTCCACCGACATCCAGACATGTCTGCACACGCTTCTGCATGTTGTTGAAGACCTTTCTCAGGATATATGGTGGGATTTGTTGGATGTGGGTCGTTATGGCAACCTGTAGCTCTTGACGTGTATTCGTTAGTGCCTCAGAGACGAGTGTTTGGGCTGTTGATATGCCCGGACAGGTGGAACCATGCACCATCTGTAAAGATGTAAAGAAAGACACGTCCAGAATATCCTCACCTTCTTCTGACAGGAAATCTTGGATCCACCTGCAGTACTCTTGGATCCACCTGCAGTACTCTTGGATCCACCTGCAGTACTCTTGGATCCACCTGCAGTAACTTGGATCCACCTGCAGTACTCTTGGATCCCCCTGCAGTACTCTTGGATCCACCTGCAGTACTCTTGGATCCACCTGCAGTACTTTTGGATCCACCTGCAGTACCTTGGATCCACCTGCAGTACTCTTGGATCCACCTGCAGTACCTTGAATCCACCTGCAGTACCTTGGATCCACCTGCAGTACTATTGGATCTACCTGCAGTACTATTGGATCTACCTGCAGTACTCTTCGATCCACATGCAGTACTCTTGGATCCACCTGTAGTACTCTTGGATCCACCTGCAGTACCTTGGATCCACCTGCAGTACTCTTGGATCCACCTGCAGTACTCTTGGATCCACCTGCAGTACTCTTGGATCCACCTGCAGTACTCTTGGATCCACCTGAAGTACCGAACACGGACCTAATGAGCTATTTTTTCAGCTGATCCATGACAGACACATTGTTCTGGTGGAAACGCAACTTCCTTTTCAGAATATCGTGGGCTGTACTATTTGGCTCATTAGCGTGATGTGTCAGCCGTCTCACGGACTTGTATGGACTTCTCTATAACCTGTTTTGGATATCCTGTACGATCTCGTCTGCCGTAGATGGCCTACAGGACCGGGGGACATCCAGAACCCTGCCAGTTACCCCGAACCTTCGATATGACCTGAGGGACCGCATTACGATGGGGGATGTCTCCATCACGAAATTTCCTAGTGAACTGTTTTTGCATTTCGTCCATGTACTTGTCGTCATGGCGAAAGACATGTTCCACCAAAAAACACGATCTGTTCAACCGTCAACACCATTGTCCTTGTGCCGAGACGAGTGATCAATCGACATCTGTGCTGAGATGAGTGATCAATCGACATACAGTAGCGAACAAAAGTATTTGGCGAAACACTTTTTCGACCATAATATTTTTTCTGCTGGACCAATTCGGGTCATTTTGGGATATGACATGTATTACTCAGTTGTTAACATGACCCATATGCAGATGGATCGAAAACCTTAAAACAGATCAGGCACCGAGCTTAATCGCAAAGATCATACAAATTGACCAACAAAGTAGGTGTACATCACATTCATTTAATGCAAAGATAACAGAAAATAAGTACGAGAAAACGACAAAACAATAATTAATACTTAGTGGGATAACCACGAGACCTAATAACAGCTGCACAACGGGCCGGCATCGAGTCCACTAGCTTCTCGACGGTGACCTGCGGAATTCGCGCCCATTCTGCAGACAGCTGGTCGAACTTCTGAGCCCTTTTCCGGCAGGTTTTCTTCGCACATCGTCTCTCTAGCTCCTCCCATATGTGCTCGATCGGGTTGAGGTCTGGAGATTGGCTTGGTCAGTCTAGAAGTGTGACCGGTTGCTGCTGGAAGGCTGCCTTCGCTACTCTGGAGGTGTGCTTCGGGTCGTTGCCTTGCTGCATAATTCATCCGGGTGGCATGTTCTGGTTTGCCCATGGGAAGACATCGTTGATGAGCATGTTCATGTAGCTCTGGCCGGTCATTATTCCGTGAATCTTGATAATGGGGCCCATTCCATTGCGAGAGAAGGCGCCGTAAACCACGAGCGATTCTCCCCGTGCTTGACAGTCGGCTGAATGAATTGGGGGTTGAAGCTCTGGCCAGACGGACGTCGTACGTATCGGATGCCATCACTTCCGAACAAGTTGAACTTGTCGGTAAAAAGCACCTTACTCCAGTCCACCGCGGTCCAGTGTCGACGACGGCGCGCGAACGCAACTCTGGATCACCGATTCTTGACTCCGATGAGTGGGTTCATGGCGGGGCGTCTTCCATTCAATCCACCAGCAATGAGACGACGGGAGATGGTCATTCGGCTGACGTTCAGGTCGTCGCCGTCGCGGAATTCGGCGGCGATGTCCACAGCAGTCAAGGTGGGATCAGCACGAGATCGACGGAGGATGCGTCTATCCTGACGCAACGTAGTGGAACGAGGAATACCACATCGCGGACTGTTCTCAAAGGTCCCAGTCTTCTTATAACGTTGCAGGATAGCCGAAATGGACTGGTGTTGGATCTTCAGGGCCCTCGCAATGTCGGTGACGCGCATTCCGGATTCCATCATGTTCACGGCCGCCTGGCGAGCTCCAAGAGGGATCTCCGCGTTTTTACCCATTTCTGAAAACCTAAGATTGACTTATTATCACACTACACATCACAAAACCCACAAAATTCACAAGAAAAACATTGATACATGCAGCAAACAAACGGGTAATAATTGGCGACTCTTGAATATGGCCCATTTCGAACAACAAATTCGCTCTGAGCGAAATACAAACTACGCGGCATTGTAACCCACACATCAACACATATCATATCCCAAAATGACCTGATTTGGTCCAGCAGAAAAAAAAATATGGTCTAAAACGTGTTTCGCCAAATACTTTTGTTCGCTACTGTATGTGCCTCTGTCGACCAAGCGCTCGGTAATGACCTTCGCTCGTAATCACAGCTGCTCACTCCTCTGGGTCAGGAGAAAAGAAGGTTACCAGCCAATAGAGCACCTCAACGTGGCGGGTCAGTTCTACTGTAATTCCATTCAAAATTTCTTTATTATTACATGACTGCAATTCGTGCATTCAGTGCACAGACATTATTCGGACACCCTGTATTATGTTGCCAAAATGAAAAATCTTTCAGCGATATTTGTGGTTGAATACATTTTCTTAAATTTCTCTGATCTGTTAGAACATCATGCTTAAAAAATAAGAACTGGAACATCACATATATGTTATTGTATTTCCTGTTTCCAAAGATTTCAAACATGTGGCATTTCCCATACATGAGCTATGCATTTTCTTGAGCAAGAAGAGAAAAGAAAATGCTTCACAGAACGTAGGAAACAAAGAAAATTGATATGCAGTTCTCGGGCGCGAAGAGTTCGTTCTATGGCAAAAGTGTAAAACCTGTTCCATCAATTTCAATACATTTTTTTATTTATTTTAAAACTTTGCAGTCAATGCTTCGGAAAAATAAATGGAACTTCGATAAAGATTCGAAAAAATATTCGCTCGGGAGGACTTAGAAAGTGCACGATGATTGGTTTCGCTACAACAATCAAATACAAAACGAGTATTTGATATGAGACATAATGAAGACCAGATATATAATAGTTAAAAATGAAAGCTTATTAGGTGTGTAACTTAATTATGAGCCACAGACACGGCACTTTGACAGCAAATAATACACTGCTGGACAACTGCTAATGACGGATCATAAACGGCTATATAGCGCATAAAAAAGTAAGTGTGGTTGGATGCCAAGTGAAATAAAATAATGTCAGAATGCCAGGACATTACAAGAAAGACAATTTATTGTGCTCTGAAATCCAGAAGGCTTTGGAACGTGTTCAAGGAACAAACAGGCCATTTTGTGCAGAACTTCCAGATATTTTTACTTATTGTTGTCGTATCAAACTTCGCCATTTACAGCGATCTTGACAAACAACTCGTGCTTCACTGATATCCATTGCACGCCGTACACAAGATCTTTTATACTTCATACTCATAATCTTTTTCTCATGCAGACACTCCTGAATCTGATCCACCCATGTCTTCCTTGGCCTTCCTCTGCCTTTCCTCCCTGCCAATTGGGTTGAAAATATTTTCTTAGTAAGCATTTCATCACTCATTCTTTCAACATGGCCAAACCACCGAAGCATATTGGTCTCCACCTTGCTAACAACATTTTGCTTCACATCACACAACTGCAATACATCTTCATTCCTCACACAATCAGATCGTGTCTTGCCACAAAACCCACGTAAGTAACGCATTTCTCCAGCACACAAACGACTCCTATGCTTCTTCTGCAGTACCCAGGTTTCACTGCCATACATCAGAGTAGGAACAATTACTGTTTCATACACAGCCACGCGGGACTCTCTACAGAATCCATCATTCCTGTGAAAACCTCCCAGAGCAGCTATGACTTTCAAAGAAGAATTCACTCGCCTACTGATTTCACCATCCAACTTGTTCTCTCTGTCAAACATGCTTCCTAAATACACAAACTCACTCACCTGGTCAATCACAGTGCCATTTATACTTACATTACATTCAGTGCTACCCATTCCTCTCTCAAACACCATAACTTTGGCTTTTCCCTTATTTATACTCAGTTTGAATTTCATGAAAACTTCGTGCATCTGAGTCAACATACTCTGCAACTCACTTTTGCTCTCTGCCAACAGGACAGTGTCATTAGCATACAGCAATCTGCACACACACGGATATCACCAAGACATAAACCACTATTATCTATTTTGGCATCACTCATGCATGGGGACAATCCCTATTGAAAATAAATGAAATGGGGTCAAAGGTCAGGACATAGGAGCGGGATCCATTCCATTGTCTTTATGCATCATAACGTGCGTAAAAATGGTTAGATTTCAATGAATATTAAGTATGTGGTAAGGAGCCACCTGGGAACGAACCCTGTTGAAATGGGCGTAATGGGGTCAAAGGTCAGGAAATAAAAGCGGGATCCATTTCATTGCTTTATGCGTCATAACATGCGTAAATATGGTTCGATTTCTATGAAATTTTAGTATGCGGTAGGGAACTACCTGGGCAGGAACCCTATTGAAAATTGGCATATTGGGGTCAAAGGTCAGGCAGGACATAAGAGCGGAATTTATTCCATTGCCCTTATGCGTCATAACTTGCGTAAAAATGGTTCGATTTCGATGAAATTTTGATATGTGGGAAGGAACAACCTGGGAACGAACCCTGTTGAAAATGGGCGAAATGGGGTCAAAGGTCAGGACAGTGGAGTGGGATCCATTCGATTGCCCTTGTGCATCATAACTTACCTAAAAATGTTTCGATTGCGACAAAACTTTATCATGGGTTTCCGGAGGTATAGTGAACCGGTTCTGTTGAATATCAGCGAAATGGGGTAAAAGGTCATTGCACAAAATCAAGATTCATTCCACAGCCATTATTCTCATAACTTGCGTAAAACTGCTTCTATTGCGACAAAACTTTAGTATGTTATTCCTGAGGTACACTGAATCGGTTCTGTTGAATATCATCGAAATGGGGTCAAAGGTCAGGACACAGGAGCGATATTTATTCCACAGCCATTATCCTCATAACTTGAGTAATAATTTCTGGTATGTTGGAAAGCGTATCATAATCAATGCATTGCATGATTTTACTAACTTGTTATTATACTAGCCTCGCCCTCTGGCGGCAACAGCGTGGAGCCATAGCTCACTTGCTTAAAACTGTCAGTTGGTCATAATAAAGTGGCCACTCAGTGTATAATGCGATACCGTTCTTTGTTTCCGGTGTTTTTAAAATGAAATTTGGAGGAAATGTTTTTCGGAATTACAAAAGAGAAGACCGAAGACAACATATTGATTAATTTTCATACGAAGGGTGTTTTCTAAGTTTCACCCAGAATTTTTTCCGGACAACGGGTCTCTGGATTTTCAAAATTTATGAACTATACAGATCATGTATCTTTAACTTCCTTATTTATCAGCATTATGAATGTCTTATTACATCGATGAATAGCTAACGAACTATTAATTTGAAATTGTGTTAACGGAAATTCAACATAATTCTATTTATTCCACACAGAAACGTATTTTTAAATTGATATAGGTGTCTGCAAATGGCATCCATGTCTAATAATGGTATCTTTTGCATTACGTTTCTTTTGGGTCTAAACTTTTGAAAAATGCTGATGCTCCTCTTTTTACGCCCTAATCGTCAATACATACGTTTAATCGCCAATACTTTTTTCCTTTTCCTTTTTTTTTTTTTTCTTTGACTAAACTTTTGAGAAGAATTTTACTAAATGCAAAGCATTTCAAAAATGAGTAATCATAATGAGTTCAGGGTATACGTTGGCACGGCGGACGGGCATACGGTATACGATTGCAACGGTTTGTCATGGAAGTCAGAACGATAAATTGTTCTGCGAATCTTCTGTGAGAACACTTCAGTTGAGTGAACAGCAAGGTTATTAGACGAATTCGCAAGATTTTTTTTGCAATGCTTTTAAAATATTTTAGTTTTCGCTTTCGGTTGTCACTAAATAATCGATAAGTAAAAAACATATATGACAACATTTAAGTAGGTATTGCAAATTTCTTTCGGTCCCTAGTAGAATGGTATAGAAGAGTACCACACTGATAAATTGGCGGACATGATCTTAAATCAGCTGTTTTACGGGCATTTCTTCTCAGTGGATACTGAAATTGTTTTTATTAGCTTTTTTCAAGTATGACATTTGCTAATTATTATTACCTTTCTTGAATCTTTCGTAGAGGATGCTCAAAACGTTTCAGGAGAGACTAAGCATTCCCCTGCCGGTCCCCAAGCAACGGCCCTTGATTCTAATAGTGTCGATCAGACATGACGTCACACGCGTATTTCAGGATTCTATCGACTCATCTTCTGAAGATGACTTTTTTGGCTTGCCAAATTAGCCTCATGCCATTTATACGATTAAGGACGGTGGTGCATTTCTTCCTTATGACTTTTTGGAGAGTTTCTGGTCAATTATGACACCACGTTACCTTAGTTTCCTCACTCCCTTAGATGAGAGTCTTTGGCAACAACACTTTGAGGGAATTTTCATGTTCCCCTCTTTCGCCATCGCGATAACAGTGCTTTTCCTGAAACGAAGCTGAGTTGACAATACCTCCTATAGCTTGTTGTTGATCCTGCTTGTTGTTGATCCTCCAGCCTGTTGTTGAAACCTCCTCCAGCATGTTGTTGATCCTGCTTGTTGTTGATCCTCCAGCTTGTTGTTGATACCTCCTCCAGCTTGCTGTTGATCCTGCTTGTTGTTGATCCTCCAGCTTGTTGTTGATCCTCCAGCTTGTTGTTGATACCTCCTCCAGCTTGCTGTTGATCCTGCTTGTTGTTGATCCTCCAGCTTGTTGTTGATCCTCCAGCTTGTTGTTGATACCTCCTCCAGCATGTTGTTGATCCTCCAGCTTGTTGTTGATACCTCCTCCAGCTTGTTGTTGATGCTGCTTGTTGTTGATCCTCCAGCTTGTTGTTGATACCTCCTCCAGCTTGTTGTTGATCCTGCTTGTTGTTGATCCTCCAGCTTGTTGTTGATCCTCCAGCTTGTTGTTGATACCTCCTCCAGCTTGTTGTTGATCCTGCTTGTTGTTGATCCTCCAGCTTGTTGTTGATACCTCCTCCAGCTGTCTAACTTTATCAACGGTGCAACTTTCTATTGCATGCAACCCGGAGACGGCTGAAATTAGAAAGAAGTCGTCGTATACCATCGTCAAAACTATATACATATAATCTTGACGAAGGTATACGACGATATCATCATCATCATTGTCAACAATTATCTATCCACTGCTGGACGAAGGTCTCTCCAAGTTTCCTCCACAACGGTCTGTCTTGTGCCAGTCTCCTCCATGTCACTCCCGCATACTTTCGAATTTCATCCACCCATCTCCCATGTGGTCCTCTTCTGGGTCTTTTCCTGTCCCTTGGAATCCAATCTAAAATTTCAGCTGTCCATCGATGGTCTGTTCTTCTGGCAGTACGTCCAGCCCATTGCCATTTCAGAGATTTAACTCTGATCATGATGTCTTCCACTCTTGTCATTTTTCGGATCCACGAGTTCCTCTTCTTATCTCTCCTGGTTACACCAAGCATGCACCTCTCGATGCTGCTTTGAGTTGTCTGCAGCCTTTGTATGTCTCTTTTACTTAAGGTCCACGTCTCTGCACCATACGTAAGCACTGGAAGGATGCATTGATCAAACACTTTTCTTTTAAGACATAATAACATATTGCTCTTGAAAATTATGCTGTTTCTTCCAAAAGCTCTCCAGGCAAGTTTTGTACGCCGATTAATTTCTTCATCAATGTGACCCTCACTTGATATCTGCTGTCCAAGAACAAGATCTGTTATACGTGTCTGTTATCTCCAGCTTTTCTCCATCAATCGATAAATCTTCATTTCTTGTAAAAGCATTGAACATCACTTTTGTCTTCCGAAAGTTCATTTTTAATCCCACTGCTTTACTCTTGTCCGCAAGTTCCTGGATCATACTCTGCAGCTCTGATGGGGTAGTTGCAAAAATGACTACGTCATCAGCAAAACGAAGGTGGGTCAGATAATCTCCATTGATCTTTATCCCTTTGTTTTCCGAGTTCACTGACTGAAAGACATTTTCTAATGTGGCATTAAAGAGCTTCGGAGATATGGTGTCACCTTGTCTCACTCCTTTTGTACGACGATATATACTTGTATATATAGTTTTAAAGAATATATACATCCATAAACACAGTCGAGTCACATTATTGTGACCACATCCTATTTTGACGTCAACAGCGCGAAGCCAATGAATGAAGGCACGTGTCGTAAAATAGCTTCGAGGGTATATATGGTGTTGTGTAGACATCTTCAAAACATATGAGTAGTGGCTGTCACGGTAAAAGGAGAGATTTATCAGATTTGCAAAACGGGATGATTATCGGCTTTCGGGCCAAGGGTGGCAGTATTTCTTTAATAGCGCAGTTTGTGAACTGTTCACGTGCTGCTGCTGTTAAAGCGTACCGTTATTGGAGAAATGGCACCATGGCCAATAAGCGACGTGGAAACTGCGGAGCACCTGGTACCATTGATATGAGAAATGAACGTCCGCTGGGAAGGTGCATGAGGGCCGATGGACAGTCTATAGTGATGCAACTCACTGGCCGAATGAACCAAGGGTCTACCGGATGTGTGTCTACAACGGGAGTTCAGCGAACCCTGCTGCGTATGGGATTCCGATGCAGACGGATGGTCACTGCACCTATGCTAACGAAGGTGCATCGGCAGAAAAGGCTTACATTTGCTCGTCCGTATCGGAATTGGACCTCCACTGATTGGCAAGGGATTGCCTTCTCCGATGAGCCACGTTTTCTACTTCATCGAACAGATTAACGGTACCGTATAAGGTGAGAAACAACGGAGAACAAACACTCTTCAACCATTGCTGGAGAACACAATCTTGTGGGGACAGCGTTATATTCTGGGGAATGTCTTCGTGGCATTCCATGGGTTCACTTATACCTGTGGAACGCACTATGGGCCGAATTCGTTATGAATGCAGACAAGGTACATCCATACATGCTGATTGTCTTTCCTGATGCGGATGGGATCTTCCGGCATGAAAATGCGACGTGTCACACAGCTAGTAATGTCCGGGAGTGTTTGAAAGAGCACGATAAAGACTTCAAAGTACTTCCCTGGTCCCCTAATTCCCCAGACTTAAACCCAATTGAGCATCTGTGGGACCACCTCGATCGTGTTGTTCGCTCTATGGATCCTCCACCACTCACCCTCCAGGAGCTGTCAGATGCACTGCAGTCAGCATGGATCCACATACCTGTGAACACCTTCTAGAACATTATTGAGTCACTCCCAGCCCGTCTAGCTGCTGTCCGCGCTGCACACGGCGATTACTCTGAATGTTCACAATAATATGTCTCAATCGTGTATATGCAAACTACTTCCAATACGTTTCAGGGATGACCGCATAACTGACGTAACAGTAGTGAGGTAAAAATATCACGTACATGCGAGAAAGCAGCACTCTTTGGCCAATCGGGTAACAGCTGGAAACCGGTTTGTTCCAGTACCGAAAGGTGGCAGACGGGCATTAAGTGAGTCACAGCAAGCGTTCTCGTCACATTTCGTTTCAGCTTTGGAAGAGCAAAGAGTAAACATCCGTTTTTGTTGTAAACTTGGTAAGTCAGCTCTTGAAACTTACAGAAGGTTTAAAGAAGCGTATGAAGACACAGAATTATCCCGCAGCTGAGTTTTCGAATGGTCTGCATGGTTTTGTGACAGGCGGGGATGCTATGATGATGATCCGAGATCTGGGCTCCCTCTAGTGTGCGGACAGCGGAAAAAATCGAAGAGGTGCGAAATCAGTTAAAGAAAGATCACCGAATTACAGTGAGACTTTTGGTTGACTCGATAGATTTACTGATGCCCACCGACTCAGCCAAAAGTCTCACTGTAATTTGGCAATCGTTCTTTAACTGATTTCGCACCTCTTCGATTTTTTCTGGTGTCTCCACACTGGTGGACCGCCCAGATCTCGGATGATCATCAACGAATTCCCACCAGTCACGAAACACCATTCGAAAACTCTGCTTCGTGATAAAGCTGTGTCTAAATACGCTACTTTTAACATTCTGTTAGTTTCAGTAGCTGATTTACCAAGTTTCCAACAAAAACGGATGTTTTGCTCTTTGCTCTCCCATGGCTAAAATAAAATGGGAACAAGAACGCTTGCTATGACTCCCGTAGTGGCCCTCTGGAGACTGTCGGTACCGGTATAAACCGATTTCCAGCTGTTCGCTTATTGGCCATGGACTGCTGTCTTCAGGAACACACGTGATATTTTTCTCCCACTGTTGTTACGTCAGTTATGCGGTCAGTCCTGGAACTTATTTAACGTAGGTTGTACATACATATTCCTATACACTATCTACCAACAAGATTTTGGACACCCCTGCAATGGACGATATCTGCGGTCCTGATACACGTCACGGCCGCCTCCGTTAAATATCGTGTGGGAAACAACAACGCAACCAGTCGTATGCAAGATGCCACGCAGTTCGGAGCTCTATGATTTCGAGAAAGGTGTAATCGTCGGGTATCACAGTAATGGCCGATCCATACGTGACATATCCAGCGAGTTGAAGTACCCAAAATCGACAGTGGCCTACGTGATTGGCAAATGGAAGATGAGAGGTGACTGTCGGAATGTTCCCCGACCCGGCAGACCCACAAAACTGGGAGTTAGAGACCGACGGTTGCTGGCCAGAGAAATTCGGAAGAACCGCACCAAATCAGGCATCTGGGAGTGTTCTATCGATGAATACCATCTTTAAGGAAGCCCATCTGCTCGGTTATCATGGACGTGCTGCCGCCTACAAGCCTTTGATCACCAACGACCGTTGAACAGTGGAAACAGGTTCTCTGGAGCGAAGAATCTCTACCGCTCGGATGATAGGGTCTGGGTTTGGTGTTTGCCTGGAGAACGCCTCCTGCAGGAATGTATTGTGCCAACTGTGAAGTTCGGCGGCGGTGGAATTATGCTATCGGGGCATTTCTCCTGGTATGGCACGGGACCCTTGGTTGCAATTCCTGGTAGACTCAACGCCGAGACCTACTGCACCATTTTGGATGACCATGCGCTTCCTACGTTGTGGCAGTTTTACGGAGTGGACACATGTTACTTTCAGGATGACAATGCCACCTGTCATGTTGCGAGGTTCACTATGGCTTGGTATGGTGACAATAGTGTTTATCAAATGGACTGGCCTGCGCAAAGCCCGGACCTTAACCCTATCGAGCACCTCTGGAACGAGTTGGAGCGTCGACTTAACGGGTGCCCGCACCGTCCAAAATCGGTGAAGGAACTGGCCTATCTTCTCCAAGCCGAGTGGAAGAAAATACCGCTGGCCGTCGTACAACGCCTGGTTGAGAATATGTTCCGGAGGGTTGCAGCTGTAATTGCCGCTCGTGGAGGCTCCACCAAATATTGAAGGTGAATAAACTTCGTTTTCCTTTGCTATTACAGGTGTCCAATTTCTTTTTGGTAGATAAAGTATATATATATATATATGTATATATATATATACGTAGGATTAACATAAAATAGGTTTCTCATGTTCCCCATAACTTTCGGTAGACAATGAGAAACCAAATCGGAACGATAAATCAGTTTTTCAACACTGACAAAGTAAAAGTTCGCACCAAGTTCACGGAGACATGTTTACACATCGTACCTGACTTATCGATATATTATCGATATTATATTTGCGAAATGCTTGTCCCCATGGTCCTTTTTGGCTTTGGAGATCAAATGGTAATCGCAGGGGACTAAATCAGGACTGTAGGGGGGAAGTGGTCACATACTTCCTATTTGAAATTGCGAACAAGCTCCTGCGTTTCGGAGGCTTTGGGTGAGGTTGCTTTGCCGTGCAACAAAATTATTCCTGTTGACAATTTTCCTCGTCTTTGACCCTCAATTGCTTTCCTTAAGTCCCTCAGTCTCTCGCATTGCATTTTTGCCATAAAATAAGTGTACACCGGTCTCTCGCAGTCAAAGAAAACTGTTGCCACTATATTTCCGGGAGACGATACGAATTTAAATTTGTTGCAGTTGAAAAGTTCGGTTGTTTTCACACCATGGATGACAATTTGCTTTCTGGTGCGAAGTGATGCAACCACGTCTCATCGCTGGTGATGATAAACTTCAAAAGACGTCTACCTTTTTCAGAATAACGTTACAGGAACGCAAGACTGGAACAAATCGCTGATTTTTGTGCTCTTTCTCTCTCTCTCTCTCTCTCTCTCTCTCTCTCTCTCTCTCTCTGTTCCGTAAAACATCGTGGAAGCCATCTTGGGTACATTTTCCTTAAATTCAGGTGATCGTGAATGAGAAGGTCTAAACTACCATATGACATGGCCAAATCTTCTTCAGTTTCGAGAATTTTAATGCGGCGGTGAACCATAATGAACTTCTGGACGCGTGAAATGTGATTAACGGTCGTCGAAGTCGAAGGTGTGCCTTTTACCGATTCATCTGTCACATCTGTACGTCCTTCTTCAGACTGCTTACGCCACATTACAATTGCGTGGTGAGACATTGCTTCTTTTCCATAAACAGCCGAGACTTCATGATGGATTTCACTTGTATTCAAACATTTTGCGCATAAAAAAAAAGCACTGTTCTGCGAACTTCCAATTTCGAATAACACTACAGCTGCTGCGTCATAACGGACGACCGTTAACGAATGAACTACGAAGCACAATTGTCCCACACTCCTACCCCAAGCAGATGACGAGTGGTATGACGTCACGCTGCAGCCGCGTTCTTTCCTTCTTTCCATTTCCGAGATATATGAAACTTATTTTTTTGATACGCCCTGGCGTATAGTCTTGACGAAGGTGTTGCATCATACAGGGGGTATTTAGAATGTTTTTGGGGAAGGGAAGGGCGAACAAAGATGGAAGTTTATGAAGTCCATCAGGACAAAATAAAAGTTAATGAAAAATAGAAGAGATTAAAGCACTATTTTCTATCGTAAGTTGATACATTTTTATTAAATTAAAGCATTTTTCTAACGTAAGTCGCATTTTAACCAAAAATTGAAACACTTTCGGGGGCTAAGGCACCCTTAGCACCACTCTCTAAATAGTCCCCCGGTAGCATACAATGCAAAACTGCAGTTATCTACTCACTTTTAACACTGCTCACTCCATACATTGTATACATCATTCTTATCTTGTCAAAAGATACACATGTCATGCAAACCTGACTTGAAGACGGTTGCTAAATAACATTTATTAAGCGAGAAAATATAATGGTAATGTTGGAATTCTTAAAAAGAACGAACTCAAAATTTATATAGGAAAGAAGTTAAAAATGAGAGCTAAATTAGAATATACGTCATATGCTTTTCATGAAATAAATCCTTAACGTTCACTTTTAAAAATTGGTACTTACAAATAAGCAAAATGTACTCGCTTTTGAGTACATTCTGGGCTTATAATAGCTACGAGTACTTGTGTATCATTTTTGGAAAAGACACGTACTCATTTTTGAGTATATACAAGGAATCAATTGTGAGTATATCTGGTATTTCTAATTTGAAATATATGTACTCATTTTTGAGTACATCTGGTATATCTAATTTGAAATATATGCACTTATTTTTGAGTACATGTATTTCAAACATATGTACTCAAAAAAATCCATATATTTCAAATATATGTCTTCTAACTTCATTCATTTTCTCTGCCCTTTCGGGCAGGGCACAGAAACTGAAGGAAGTTAGAGCGAATCTAGCGATTCTGACAGGATAGTTTGTAAGATATAGAGCACACTAGATGGCTCCACCATACAAGCGTACGATTTTGCACATAGAAAGCAGAGGAAAACCCGGGGATTACTTAACAAGCTCGTCCGATGCACGGCGGACATTCAGCGGTTGTTAGAAATTCACACTACCAGGGTAGGTTTGAACCTGGGTCCCGCCATCAGAAGTCAGAATCTCTAAACATTAATCCACCCGCAACGCGATTTCAAATTTGGACGCACACACAGTATTTGTCATTTTCTTGTAGGACTTCCGTCTACAGTGAGTAAGGTTTAGGTCCCAGCCACATACAGCGAGATCGCCTTTTAGGCACGACACACAAACGGAAGGAATGAGAGCAAGTCTAGCGACTTTGACAGAACAGTTTGTAGTGAGATTAGAGTACAGTAGATGGCGCCACCGTACAAGTACGATGTTGTACATAGAGGGGTAAGAGAATTTAAGTAGGGGAATAGGAAAGGATACACATTTAACCAGTGGGTCCAGCCTGGGGGCCGTCACTTAACGTGCTCGTTCGATGCACGGCGGATATTCAGCGATTGTTAGTAAATCACACCATCTCCGAAAGATCAGCCCAGGTTCGAACCTCAGGACCTTGCAATGATAGTCTGACTCGCTAACCGCTATGCATATATTATATCATATGTAGAGGATTTTAGGAAGGGAGTGTCTGACCCCAGGTTTTAAACAACCCTTAGAAATAGGAAGCTAGGAGATTTGGGCTAGAGTGCCCGATAGGAAAGTGACACGGAAGCGAAGTAGAAAGGGGGAGGAAGACGCCCTTATTTATTACCGGGGAGGCCAGTATCCGGGGTCCGACGGCTTAACGTGCTCATCTGACACACGGCGGATATTTAGTGGTTCGAGCGTTCGTACCTACCTGGATCGAACTCGAGGTCTTCTCCGTGGCAGGCACGAACGTTGACCACTAGGCCATCCCCGGCTCGTAATTTCAAATTTGGAATACGTGTACTCCATACATATTCATTTATTCATAGAAACAACTGGAAGTATATTATTCGATGGCAAATCTGGGATAATAGTTATACTCGTTGTCACATGCTGGGCAAATGGACCGCACAAATTTATGGCAAATATAGTAATGAAGCGACAATATGTTATTTATAAGATTGACACAAATATAGTTAATGTAAAAACGTACACAAGGATACTTTTTGTATTATTAAATTACTTGTGATCAGTGACTTTGTTGTACTAATTATTCATGTGTATCACTATTAAATATTTATTAAACAATTTCTCTTGAAATCTATAATATCAAAAATGAAGTAATACGAACTGATATTTATATTTATTGACGCAGTTATTTGTAAGTACATATAGTTACTTATATTTGAGCATGTCATATATTCGTTTACGATACGATTTTACTTAAAAAAGACGAGTAGGTTCAGCTTCTCATTTTTAAGTAGATTTTTTTAACACTGTTGGTTTGCGATTAATAAATTTTTTTTTTTTAAATTTCGTTTCAAAATAACCATATATCAAAGTTACTGTGCTTTCGCACTGAGAAGTTCGGGAACATTCTGATAATATGGAAGTAAACATGCTCTTCAGATGTCTAAATTTCTTATCTTTACTGCGATAAGTTAATGATGTTGCATCCACAAATCCAACATAATTTATAAAACTGACTTCGACAGAAGTTTTAACATCCCTTCTTACGAGACTGCTGATATCCATTCGTTAACTTACACGAGGGTTGTTTAACAAGTCTACGTCATGTCCTTTAAAAAAAACTGGAGTCCTAATTAACCTAATTAAACTTTTTTCCGTGGAAGCTAACTACTTTCACTTCATTCTCTTAATTGGGAGATTCTTCTGAAGCAAGACATTTGTAAAGTGATGATAGATATCTCTTCTTTTTTTCTGCTTTTTTTTTTTTTTGAGAAAGTCAAATTAAATTAGAGGTAAGCCCAGAATCATTACCAAGTAAGGATTTGCTTGCTGGTTTGATGTAAATCGGCTTCGCATTAGGTAATTATCAGGAATCTCTGTTTTCCTTTTCACAAGCGACGGGGCGTTTTCCGAAACGGGGATCATACGAAAAGCTGACAATTTTTTTTTTCATACAGCACGATTTTTCCCACCTACGTTTTGTTTCCTATAGGACCAAATACATCGCATTTGATTGTCCAGTTTTTATAAAGTAAGCGCTGTCAAAATAAATATTAAACTTTCGAAACAAAAGCGACGATAATTTAACTAACATTTTCTCCTCTGTAGGTGTGAAGAAAACTTTATGTTGCAATTAATTGAAACCTTATTAAAACATGATTGAAAAGCTGATAATTTGTAACGTAGCTTTTAACCCTTTAACTGGAAACACATTTTCATTTCATATCATTTATTTTTCTTCAATGGGGTACATTTCACCATGTCACATTTCAAAATTAATTTTATAATGTATAATATTTAGAAAACAAAAACATATATAATATGTATACTCACGTACAGGGTAACCACAGAACAGAAAATTGAGTAAAAGGCCTATGTATGTGTAGGATGTCTGCCTCCTCAAATGGACTAACTACAGGTAACGACAATGCTACGTCATAGATGAGACGACAAATTATAGTCTTATTTTATTTGTGTTATGTGTTTTTCGAATAAAGATGTTACAAATATGATGGCTGACTGAATCAGTATTGTAGCATTTAAATTCCCGCTGACGAATGAGTTACTACATATGTACAGTACATAGCCTGAGTGAATACGAATTCCTCTTAAATACATAGTCAAGCCAAACGTCTTGCACGTATAAAATTTACGCATATGTTGTCTGGTTAATAATTTTTTACTATTGAAATTTATGTTTTAGTTTGTTATCAAGTATTTCAAGTTGCTTCTGAAAATAATTATATTTATTAATATGTGTTAGTTGATAAGTTAGGTTATTCAGTAGCACCAATCCCTTGTAATCAATAAATCTTTGTATTGGTAACAAATATACATTTTCAATGTTTGAAAGTCGTGACCCACAGTGTTCAGCTGAATTAAATGTTGATACCTATTCCCCTTTATTTTTTTATACATAAATCCTAATAATCTATATTGCCATAATTTCCTAATATCTAAAAAACCCACAAATATTAATCCTTACCCTCCATATTCAAATTAATTCCCCTAGAATTATTTAAAATCTTGACTATCCTATTTTATAATGATTGTAATTTATATAAACTAGGCTTAGTAAACAATAAGTCAAACATGGATAAATTAGACTGTAATACAGCATTTTCGATTACTTGGAATAAGCGAAATTGGCTGAATCAGCTCGGACGAATGTGTCTAAGTGGACCGAACGCGACTTGAACGAGTGAAGCTGTGACTTAGAGAGCGATGACTTCCTCTTGATTTTATCATTCAAAATGGTCATTTATAGGGATGTTTGACACTAATCCTTCCTGACTAATTACCTACTGAAAGGGCTATAACAATGGCAACGAACCAAAGAGAGAAGATGTTTGTGTCACTTGTTTCCACCCAGTAGCATGTTTTCCGTGTCAGGAGGACTAGCCCTTTCCAATAATGCTTTGCGCTATGGAACAGAGACTGAAGGACTTGAAAAGAACACTCACCACGTGTTATTGTTTCATGGTCGTTAGTGTTGAGGTGAGAGGAGGAAAGGAAGTGTTTTGCCTTCGTAAAACCCGGCCGCTCTGCTTAGGGAGAGCAGAACATTTTGGCCACGATATGGCCAAAATGTTCTGCTCTCCCTAAGCAACGACCATACACATACAGGTATTAACCAAAAAACTCTGTATAGAATTTTACCAAGTCTACACATGTGCAAGGTTGCTGCAAAGTGGGTGCTACATGAACTGAATGAAATGAAAAAGTAGACACGTTATGATACATGTCAAGTGAACCTGGAGCGATACGAACATGAAGGACACAACTTGCTGAACAGGATCATTGCCATCGATGAAACTTGGACCAGGGCCTATAAACCGAAGCTTAAACGTCAATCCACTAAATGGTGATATCGATATAGCACAAGTTTCGACAAAACCCATCCACTGTTAAGTTAATAGTAATTTTATCATACGACATCCCGGAGGTTACTTTGTGTCATTTTGTTCCACATAATGAAACTGCAAATGAAGCGTATTGCACCTCGTATCTGCAGAATAACCTACGTCGTGTAATTAGGGTGAAACGTCTTGATGCTTCACAATGTCATTATTCTTCAAGATAATACAACTGCCCATGCGGCAAATTGTGCCAAGGACATTTTACGATGCAGGTCGAGGGATGAACTAGAACATCCACCCTACTCACCAGAACTTTCTCCTTGGGATTATTATGATTTGACAGCCAAATTGAAAAAGCCATTGTGCGTGAAACGCATTGGCACACGACAAAGCATTACCAACGCAGTGAGGCGAGAGATTGCAATATTTAACAGTGGTGAAGCTGATGGTATTCGCCGGTTTCCTCAGCGTTTGCTGCGACTTATTAACAGTCGCGGATAATACTTTGAAGGTTCTTAGATTAATGTGTTTGCAGAATTCTGTGTTCAACATTACTACCCGTAAGGTGGAGGAATAAAGCAATATGCAACGATAAGTTCGAATCGTGCATTACGGCTAGGGCGCTAAGGTTGCGCAGCTGTCTAAGCGCTAGCTTATGACGGTTCTTTCCGAGAACGGTCTGGGTTTGAATCACGGTGAGGCATGGATGCTTTTTTTGTCTTACGGCACGAGCAATAACCCTTTCCTGGGACCAGTAGCCCTAAAATTCGGATGAGCGGCTGCTCATAGCCCATCGAGTTGGTCACGGTGATCTTTAAACCATCAATAAAAACATATTGCAAGTACCTTTACGCACCTTAGCGGAAATATTATGAATTACTTGAAAATTTTGAAATTATATGAAAAAAATGTCACACTGGAAACACTATCCAACAAAGAAGGAATTTTTCAAATCGGACTTCTAGAAGTAGAGATATTGACAAAAATAATATATACATCTACGCCCTCTGGCGTAGAAACCATGCATTATTTCAAGAAGAAAATGTTCCTAAAAGGTTTGTCGACATGAGTAGCATCGGTCAACAAACGACTTTTTTTTCAATCGAGATTTTAGGAGATCATACTTTGCTGCAAATACATCAGAAGCGGAAATTAAGACTTACGCCACCTGGTGGCCAAACTATATTTTACAAAAATTAGAAATTATGTGCAAAGGATTTCTCATCAGAGCTGTATCGGGTGCAGAAAGAATTTTTTCAAATCGGAGATTTAGAAACAGAGATATAGGAGAAAAGCGATTTACCTTTACGCCCCAAGCGGGAAGTCTATGAATTACTTGAAAATTTTGAAATTATATGAAAAACATGTCACACTGGAAACACTATTCAGCAAAGAAGGAAATTTTCAAATCGGATTCCTAGAAGTTTAGATATTGACAAAAAAAGGATATACATGTACGCCCCCTGGCGTATAAATCATGCTGCATTATTTTAAGAAGAAAATGTTTCTAAAACGTTTGTTGACATGAGTGGCATCGGTCTACAGACGAAGTTTTTTTTCAATTGAGAATTTAGAAGCACATATTTTGCTGGTAATACATCAGAAGCGGAAATTAAGATTTACGCCACCTGGTGGCCAAACCATTTTTTTTTTTTTACCAAAATTAGAAATTATGTGCAAAAGATTTCCCATCAGGAGCTGCATTCGGTGCAGAAAGAATTTTTCAAATCGGAGATTTAGAAGCAGAGATATAGGGGGAAACGGAATGTACCTTTACGCCCACAAGCGGAAAGTGTATGAATTACTTGAACATTTTGATATTATATGAAAAACATGTCACACTGAAAACACTATCCAACAAAGAAGGAATTTTTGAAATCGGACTCCTAGAAGTAGAGATATTGACAAAAATAAGATATACATCTACGCCCCCTGGCGGAGAAAATGTGGAATATTTTAAGAAGAAAATATTCCGAAAAGGTTTATCTATGTGAGGGGCATCAGTCCGCGAAAAAATTTTTCCGTCGAAATTTTAGAAGCTCAGATTTTATGGTAAATACATCAGAAGCAAAAATTAACCCTTACGCCCCCTGGTGGCCAAAGTATTCTTTACCAAAAATTTGAAATTATATGCAAAAGATTTACCATCAGGATGTGTATCTGCTGAAGAAAAAAGTTTTCAAATTGGAGCTTTAGAAGAAGAGTTATCGGGAAAAATGTAATTTACTTTTATGTCCCCTAGCAGTAAATATACGCGTAATTTGAAAAAGTAACTATATATAAATTAGTCTTCGCCATAAATGGAATCGAAAGATATAAAAAAATTTTCAATTGGATGTTTAGAAGCAAATATGTGGAATAAAACGTATTTTTAAATTCGACATCATCTGCCTTTACGGCATCTAGCGGCGAAATTGTGCATCGTAAAAAAAAAAAAAACGTAATAAAGGATCATCATTCTCATATTTCAAGCTTCTTAGTGCAAAAATAATTTTTCAAATCGGACTAATAGTTGCAGGGATATCGTGGGTACAGACGGACAGACCGATAACATAAGCACGATCTTTTTTTACAAAAGACGTGCTAAAAATGGAAAAGATTGGCAAAACGTCTTCTGATTGTCTGACTTGATGTGTCTATTTGTTGTTTCATTTGTTTCTTCTACGGGGAGTATAGGGCTATGTCAGGCCATTTTGGCCTTTTCCCTTGTCTTCCCTGTTGTTGCAGTCTATGTTCACCATTTATGTACTGTCAATTTTTTTTCTTTTTTCTTTCTTTTCTTTTAAGAGCCTGTAACAACGAAAATAAATAAATAAATAGTTCTTTGAATATAATTTTTTATAAGGAACCTAAATAGTTCTTTGACATATACCTAAATAATCTTCGACATAAATGAATAGGTAAAAATTTTATATTTATTCCATATAATTGCTTCTAAACATACGATCGTAGTTTAGAAGCAAATGTATAAAATAAAATGTATTTTGAATACGATTTCCTCTGCGTTTAGGCTCTCTATTGGCGAAATTTTGCATCGTAAAAAACTGAATGAAGGATAATCATTCGCACATTTCAATCCTCCTAAGGCAAAAATATTTTTTTAAATCGGACTAATAGTTACAGAGATATAGTGTCCACAGACGGACGGACAGACAAACCGGTAGCATAAGCACGATCTTTTTACAAAAGACGTACTGAAAAGGAATCATGAAGCATAAAACTCGCTCATGAAACCGAGGAAACATTTTGTTGTTTCCCGTCGTGAAGCTTGTAATGATACTTTGTTTCTGCCACCTACCTTCAATATTATACATAGAATTATTTCAAACCTACGTGGTACAGTAACGTTTGTAAGCAACCTTTCTTTTTTCTTTCAGCTGTATGAAATCAGATGTACGGAGAATTCTAAGCGTAACTATGATGTTCAAAGCGTGGGTGTTAACAGTGTTGCACGTTCGATAATGCCATCCTGGAATCTTCATCGTTTCTGAAACCGTGCAGGATCGATCAACTCCAGGAAGGCAAAAAAGGCTGGTTTCTAAGGAATGCTGAAAACTTTTATTACTCAGAACCAACACAGCTAAAACAAAGGTGTACTGGGTGTATTGGGGTTGTCTGGAACTAATGTGACAAAACAGTTTTACCGTATTGCAGAAAGCAATTCTTGGAGTACCCCACACAATTCACGATAGTGTTTTTCTGGACCACTCAGTGGTGATTATCGTTTCCAAAATTCTAAATAATAAGTGATTCGTAGAATCAAAAATGCAATTATTGCACTCCTACGTTATAAATGAAGTGATTTAAAACAAGTTGAACTCTGGGAATTCGGCTTGTTGTAGTCATTAAAATTGAGCAAACTACTTTTTCCCTATATTCTATGCTGGAGTACAACATAACTGTAAATAAATATGATTTTCATCAAATTTTAATATGTGTATAAAAACTCAGCAATATTTTAACGCCATATTCGAGTGTTTTTCCAAATGAGGCTAATATAAATCAAATAAAATTCAGAGGATTAAATGTTAAAAATGAAAAGTTTTCTGCGTTAATCACAAACATTTTTAAACAACTAGATTTCGAAAAAGAAAAAGCATAATTTTGTACTTATACCTTTACTTTTAATACAGCAATACTGAAATTGCAGTTTTAAAATTGAAATAATTTTAGAGATCACCAACATGATTTTCAAAAAGCTAAGTAGAAATACGTCACTGTTTTGGCCAATTTCCATTGACCTTGAAACCTCCTGATGATTGAGATGTAGTCCGTTTTTGCGGTCCAATCGGTTTAGAAGTTGCAAACAAGTTGGATATAATCGTATTCACTCAGAAGTAGATTTTTGTCATATTAAATGATCCCCAAAATTTACATTTGTTTTGAGAAAATAGTTCATTTATTTTTACAGTTATATTTCAACATCTAGGACAACACCAAACAGAAGTCATCGCTGTTGTGGAAAGAGCGATGATTTTTGTTTGGTGTTTCTGATTCACGTCGATTGTGTGAATTAATTACTTATTCACCTCCTACACTGGTGTGCAAAAATTAAGGACGAAGAGGATAAATTAGCATAACAGCGGAACGAGCAGGCAGAACGGACCGAAAAACAACTCAGGAGATAGACTACGGTCCGGTACGGTGGGGCATGCGCATATATGCAACATGACGTAGGAGGGGTAGGGGGAGGTCGAAAGGGTATAAAAAACACAAGCGTTGTACGCTCAACAATTCGGTGAAAGCAATTGCACACTGTACATCGGTTTGAACGACGTCGAGTTGCTGCCACCGTGTGATATGGCCAACAGGCGATCCAGTAGACGACATCTGGATGACTTTACCCGAGGTCGCGTCATTGGGAAGTTGGAAGAAAATCGAAGCGTGACTAGTGTGGCCGAGGAGTTCGGGGTCGCCCACAACATCGTTTCACGAGCTTGGAGAGCATTTCAAACGACAGGAACAGCTGTCAAGAGATTTTAGCAGTGGTCGTCAACGAGCAACCACGGCGGCGGACGACCGGTATATTGTCCTACAGGCGAGAAGAGACAGACGGCAGACAGCGAGAGAAATCGCAAAGCACATGCAACAGACAACTGGACGTTTTACCGTGGCCAGGATGCTGCACAAAGGTGGTCTATTTGCACGACGACCAGTACGGTGTGTGCCATTAACGCCTGCTCATCGGAGACGGCGGTTTCTGTGGTGCCAGGAACACAAGAACTGGGCACATCAGCAATGGGGTCGAGTTCTCTTTACGGATGAGAGCCGATTTAGTCTGACGAGCGATTCTGGACGTATACACATCTGGAGAGAGCACGGAACACGCAATCACACCTCCAACATCATCAAAAGGGACCGGTTTGGAGGCGGCGGAGTTCTCGTTTGGGGCGGTATCATGCTTTGTAGCCGTACTGACCTCCACATCTTCCAAGGAGGTTCAATCACTGGTGTCCGCTATTGTACCGAGGTTCTCCTGTCTCACGTGCGTCTGTTTAGAGGTGCTGTGGGTCTTGAGTTCCTCTTCATGGACCACAACGCTAAACCTCATCGTACAGTGGCTGTCGCAGAGCTGTTGGAGAGTGAAGATAAGCAACGCATGGATTGGCCCGCAGGGTCCCCGGACCTAAATCGATTCGAACTCGTGTGGGACCTTCTCAGGAGACGCTTGGCAGAACGTCACCGGTCGCCCGCAACGATTCCGCAGCTGCGATTGGCTCTACATGAGGAATGAGCTGCGATGCCTTAACAGCTCCTTGATAACCACGTCCTCAACATGGACAGACATTGTAAATCGTGCAACGCAGTCATGGGTGATCATATCTTCTACTAAAGACTGGATTTTTGTTGGCAGCCGCCTATCACATGGACGTTTCTGTCCGGTTGTTCTCGAAGCTACCTTTTCAATAAAGTGCCTTTGTATCCTTTGGATTACTTGTTTGGACGGTTTTGCTCATTTGTCCCATATTCTTACATCTTGGGGATCTTATGGTATGATTTGAGTCGATGTGGAGCACTTCTGGACAACGTTACATTCGAAAAGCCGTCTCGTCCTTAATTTTTGCACACTAGTGTAGTTATTTTTTTAAGTTGATGCTTTCAATCTTCAGTGAATCCCCAGCATTGTGCGGGTCTCCATGAAGCAACCTGCCATGGGGGTTTGGCAGTTAATCTCATGTAAGGCTGGAGGATTCTAGGCCACTATGTTGAAGTGGTAGCATTTCCGACGCGTAACTGGAAGACCCTGGGTACGATTCCCTGTGGCCGCCGATGGGAATTTTTCCGTGTCTCACTTATTAACGTGGAAAGAGCGATGACTTCTCTTTGGTGTTTCTGATCCACGTCGAGTGTATGAATTAATCTAGGATAACAGCCTTTGGATTTTTAAAATCGCACCACTAAAAATTGATATACGCATAATACTGCGGTTAAGCAGAGACTGAAACTCGTGTATGATTAGCAGTTGAAGACGTAATGGGAGCAGCTTTGCTCACCAAGAAGCAGTTTTACTCTTATGGTTAATTAAATGGAGAATGACGTCATTTATTTTCTTGACATCATTTCCTTTGCTTCCATGAACGAAGCATACCTGGTAGAGACTTTGGGGCATCGCCGGTAAAGGTGTTTCTCATCAAACGTTCCAGTCCCTTAGGCATTCCAAATTGAATGAAGTCCTGTGTGCCGTGAAACCGTCCACAGATCTCGTTAGGTATCACACAGTGTATGTTGTTATGAAAACAGTGTTAAAATGTTCATCGTGAGTCAAAATTGGTATTTTAAAATTGGGCTGAGAGAGGCCGGTTGGTAAAATCGCCGTATCGCCAGGCATTTGAGTCGGAGAGACGCGGCATCGGACGATATTTGCTACAATGGGTCGAAGAGTACCCAGTGGTAAGCGGACAGTGGATGGCCTAGGGCAAGGATAGAACGCGATGATCGAGCGATTGTGATAACCGCATTAACAGGACCGAATTCGTCGTCCTCAATCATCCGTCGCTATGTTGTGCCGTCTACAGGTACGGAAGTTGCCTTCACTGGAACCAGTGACCCTAAATTAGGGACGGGCGACTGCCTATATCCCATTGAGTTGCTCACGGTGGTCGTTAAACCTCCAATCAAAAAAAAAAAAAAAAAAAAGAAGTTGCCTTTCGTACTGTTGCCAGACGACTTGCTGCACGAGGACTGCATTCAAATAGGCCACTTCGCCGTCTATCACTGACCAGTGAGCATTGCCGGTATCAGTTGCAGTGGTGTCGGGTCCGATCAACGTGGGATAATGTCCAGTGGCGGCATGTTGTCCTCAGTGATGAATCACCTTTTTACACTTGGCGCCGATGACCAGCGTATCCGTATCTGGTGACGAGCCAGTCAGCGCACACGTCCTGCCTTTAACGTGGAACGACACACGGCTCGCACAACGGGAGGGACTGTCTACGGTGCCATTTCCTACGACAGTCGGACACCCTTGGTAGTCGCGCGTACCACCCTCACTGCTCAATGGTACGTCGACGACATTCTACGACCTGCTGTGTTTCCATCCCTGTCGCAGCATCATCCAGCAATTTTTCAAATGGATAATGCCCGGCCACACACGGCACGTCTCTCAGAGGCCAGCCTCCGTAAAGTCGACACCCGCCCATGGCTAACCCGATCTCCTGACCTCTCACTGATCGAAAATGTTTAGGACATGATAGAACCACATCTACACCGATCCCAGAATGTCGCCGAACTGGTCCGCAATTTGGACACAATCTGGCATGCTATATCTCAGGACAGTATCCGTGAACTGTATGCGTCTATACCACACTGGGTAACCGCTTGTATCCGAGCCAGAGTTGGTGCTACGACTTGTGTAGCTATTTTGTCCGAATAAATGATCCTTTCCTATGCACGAATATTGCACATACCAATTTTTACTTTGATTTTTTTTTGCAAAGAGTGAATGTTTAAACGTCTCCAGAAGTCGATGGGATTCGTGTAAGGTGCCATGAGAACAGTACCATCTGATGTTCTAGAAAACAAGGTTCTGAAGGTAGTGCTCGAGGCCAATCCCCGTCAAACTTGCATGGACCTGGCCATTAATCTTCAAGACTGTCGTACGTCCAACTCCAGTCGCGAAAGGAAAAATCTTA
Source organism: Macrothele yani (assembly GCA_039090855.1). Taxonomy (NCBI): domain Eukaryota; kingdom Metazoa; phylum Arthropoda; class Arachnida; order Araneae; family Macrothelidae; genus Macrothele; species Macrothele yani. Next base: position 154,518,979 of record CM077030.1, read on the forward strand.
GCCAAGAGAGTTTCCTACTCCAGTTAGGAAAGGTAAAAATCTTAGCCAAGTGCGTTTCCTAATCCAGTTGGGGAAGGTAAAAATCTTAGCCAAATGCGTTTCCTACTCCAGTTGGGAAAGGTAAAAATCTTAGCCAATTGGGTTTCCTAATCCTGTTGGGAAAGGTAAAAATCTTTGCCAAGTGGGTTTCCTAATCCAGTTGGGGAAGATAAAAATCTTAGCCAAATTCGTTTCCTACTCCAGTTGGGAAAGGTAAAAATCTTATCCAATTGGGTTTCCTAATCCTGTTGGGAAAGGTAAAAATCTTATCCCATTGGGTTTCCTAATCCTGTTGGGAAAGGTAAAAATCTTAGCCAAGTGGGTTTCCTAATCCAGTTGGGGAAGGTAAAAATCTTAGCCAAATTCATTTCCTACCCCAGTTGGGAAAGGTAAAAATCTTAGCCAAGTGGGCTTCCTAACCCTGTTGGGGAAGGTAAAAATCTTAGCCAAATTCGTTTCCTACTCCTGTTGGGAAAGGTAAAAATCTTAACCAATTGGGTTTCTTAATCCTGTTGGGAAAGGTAAAAATCTTTGCCAAGTGGGTTTCCTACTCCAGTTAGGAAAGGTAAAAATCTTAGCCAAGTGGATTTCCTACTCCAGTTGGGAAAGGTAAAAATCTTAGCCAAATCGGTTTCTAATGCTGCAATTCTCTCCTCTCAAGAATCAGTTGTGAACCTGACGTCTGGTGAAATATGAATCCTGTGCAACAACTGCTAACGGTCGTATCAGTGGTTATCACCTGAAGTCACCTTTAAACAAAGGTTCCAAAAAAATCAGTTTGAATGTCCTCAAAAGGCTGTTGACTGTGTTTTGGAATACAGCCGACATTATGTACTATGAGCTTTTGCAGCAGGAAGGAGCCTTCATGTACTTGGGTGCTATAGCACAATGAGCGGATATTAAACACAAGGAATTACAACCAGTTCTGGAGAAACGGTCATGGTCCAGTCTTGTTACAGGGTAACGAAATACAGCACAAATCTGTCCCGTGCAATAATAAAGTTTGCTTAACATCACTGGTGTTTATAATTTAAGGGAAAAAACTGATAAATCGCGATAACTCGAAAAATGCATGGTGAAATGTTATGAAATTCGTTAAAAATCTAAATTATATCATACGTTTGAGAAAAACCCTAAAAATTTCGTAAGTATCCCTTATTTCCAACAAAAAATGGCCATATACAGAAACAGGTGAAAAATAAGGTGTCAAAATGAAATCGACGAAGTACCACCACAATACGGTGTCATCCCTGATAGCAAAAAAATATTTGGGATGGTATCAAAGAGCTCAGCTGTCAGCAACGACAATTTTTCGTTCAAAACCTGTCTAAGCCTCTCCAGGTATTGCAGAGGGGGGGGGAAGAGCAGCAATACGTCTACCTAGAGCCCCTCGGATATGCTGGATCGGATTAAGGTCGGGAGACCTGGGCGGGAAAATTATGCGGATAATTGTCTCCTGAAGATATTGTTCTACCAGCCACTCTCAGGACGAGATTTATCGTCTTGCAAGAGAAATGTGTACTACGTAATACTTTCCATATCGCTACTTTTCATGCATAGTACTTTGTGTTACTGCGTGGTTAACAACCGAGTGGAACCTCCTTTTGACTGTGAGCAAATACATTAGCAATATCAGACACTTCCTTCGCTTTCTTGCTGAACTCCTGCAACATTATTTAACGTTCCAATAATTTGTGTGCTAATTTTCTACGGAACACGTTTTTTTCTACAATTTTGCAATTGGAACTTTCTGCTGTGATAGAGTCCGCGATTTAGTTTTGTAAGTCCTACATTTCTCACCTAGAGGCGCTGCAGTCGCGCTTCTCGGTAAAAGCACGCCAACTTCGCGTGTGATTGCCTTACTATCACGTCGATTGGATTTCTTGTTTTCGGATAATTGTTCTAGGTAAGGACTTTGCATTCCACCCTGTACTTATAAATCCTGAGGACATGGCAAGAAAAAGCAGCAGATATTGTACATTCAATATGAATAACATTTTCGGTAAACAAGCTTTAAAGCTATTTGTTAATGCCGTGTCACCCAGCTTCTTAAGTCTTCTTCTTAGCATGAAAACCGTGAATCTTTTGCAAAAGGAAACTTGGAATTATTATTCTAAAATCGTCAAAACGTTTAGTTAAAAGTATGGCTATATAATGAAGCAAATCACATATACACCAACTATATTAAAATATTTAAACTATCAAACTAAAATTGATTTTACTTACCTTTTGGGATCACTGGGTGTGAAAGAGGGTATTATTATCTGGGTTTATTGCTTGTAACAAATGGTGTTACCTGGGGTAATTTGTTGTATACATGGTGTTATCAAGACCCCTTTGGTGTATAGATGAAGTTACGTGGATTATTTGCAGTAAATGAAAAAATGGTGGTTCCTGGGATTGTTTGGTGTGTAAATGTTGCAACGTGAAGTCATTTGGTGTATATATGGTGTTCTGTTTTATTCTTTTGCATGACACATATTGTTATTGGGGGTTATTTGGTGTGAGATATGCTGTTTAACACCTACGGTCAATAGGTATGACATATGGTAATATGGCAGATGGTGTTACTTTGTTTCATTCGGTTTGATAGACTGTGTTACTTGGAATTATGTCTGGCATTAATACAGACATTAATTTTTTTAGATTTCTGTATATACATAAATGTACTACGGAACTTCCGAAGTGTTACGTTTATCCTTCCGAGGAAGTGTTATTTTATGTTTTTAAGTGTTATTTTACGTTATTTTAAGTGTTATTTTACAGTTGTTTTCCGTGTGTTACTACGCGATACAAACTGTTCCACAATGAATTGCAAAAGAGTGACAGATTTGTTTAAGGATGAATACGTAAATTGAATGAATACATAACACCAGTATCCCCCATATTACTTCCGCATGCTTTCCAATTTCATCCACCCATCTCCCATGTGGTATTCTTTTTGTTCTTCTCCTGTCCCTTGAAATCCAGTTTAGAATTTCGGTTGTCCATCCCTGGTCCGTTTTTCTGACAACATGTCCAGCCCATTGCCATTTCAGGAATTTTACTGTGATCATGATATCTTCCCCACTTGTCAGTTTCCTTATCATTGAGTTCTTCTTTTCTTTCATGGTTACACCAAGTATATGTCCCTCCATGCTTCTTTCTGTTGTCTGCACTCTTTGTATGTCTTTTTTAGTTAAGGTCAATGTCTCTACTCTCTACGTAAACATTTAAAAGATGCATTGATTAAACACTTTTCTTTTAACTCATAATGGCATGTTGCTCTTGAAAATTGTATCGCTTTTTCCAAAAGCTCTCCAATCAATTTTTATACTTAGATTAATGTCTTCATCTATAAGACGTTTGCTTGATATCTGCTGTCCAAGGTAAATATAGGTATCGGTTATCTCCAACTTTTTCCTATAAATCGATAAATCTTCATTTCTTGTAAAAGCGTTGTACATCGCTTTTGTCTTCTGAAAGTTAATTTTTAATCCCAGTTCTTTACTGTTGTCACCAAGTTCCTGGATCATACTCTGCAGCTCTGAAGGGGTAGTTGCAAAAATGACAAAACGAAGGTGAGTTAAATAATCTCGTTTAATCTTTATCCTTTTGTTTTCTCAGTTCAATGATTGAAAGACATTTTGCACTGCGGTATTAAAGAGCTTGCCATCTTATAGATATTGGTTTCAATAAGTTGGTGATTTAGTTTCACTGTAGAACGGCAATAATTTGTGTTGGTTGATGAACCTCCGCTTTCAGAATTACACTGCTGGACAACTGCTAAGGATGATCATAAACGGCTATATAGCGCATAAAAAGTAAGTGTGGTTGGATGCCAAGTGAAATAAAATAATGTCAGAATGCCAGGACATTACAAGAAAGACAATTTATTGTGGTCTGAAATCCAGAAGGCTTTGGAACGTGTTCAAGGGACAAACAGGCCATTTTGTGCAGAAAACGCAAACGTGAAAAAAATGCAATTACCGTCCGCAGGCGTTCCGACGTAAGATGTCAATTCGGAATATGGCCACCATGGAGGGCGATGCAAGATTCCACACGTCGTGTCATGCTTTGCACAACATTATCAAGCAGCTGTTGGGGTAATTTATCCCATTCCTCTGTCCGTGCACGGATGCGGGTGTCCTTGTTTATTGGAGGGCATTGGCGACCAGCAAGACTCCTCCCCAAAGCATCCCACACATTTTCAATGGGATTCAGATCTGGAGAACGTGCTGGCCATACGAGGCGTTTAATATCCTCGCTCTCAAGACACTCCTGGACAGCGACTGTTCGATGACATGTTGCGTTGTCGTCCATGAAAATGAATCCATCACCGACATCACCACGGAACACGCAAACATGAGGTAGCAGAACATCATTAATGTATCGTTGGCCAGTCATAGTCCCAATTGGAAGCACATAGAGGGACGTACGGCCATTGATCATGATGCCAGCCCATACCATGACACTACATGTCGGATATCGGTCCCTTTCCTGTATGTTTGCTGGACAATATGCAGTACCACTATCACGCCAGATCAGTTGTCGTCGACAATCAGACGATAGACTGTATCTATTCTCATCTGAGAAGAGGACAGCAGACCAGTCGTTATCAGTCCAATTGCGATGTTGATGGCCCCATTGCAAACGGGCGGTACGGTGACGTCTAGACAATGGGATGCACACAACAGGACGGCGGGCGTATAGTCCTCCTTCATGCAAACGTCTGGCGACAGTTTTTCGGGAGATCCGCTTGCCAGTAGCAGCCATAAACTCATTTGCTACCTCACTAGCTGCGCTGCGCCGGTGTCTTTTTGTTGATAGCACTATGTACCGATCTTCTGCAGGTGTCGTACTGCGAACACGACCTCCCCCGTGACGTTTGCTACACTCTCCATTTGTTTGAAATGATTTCCAAAGCCTTGAAACAACACTGTGGCTGATGTCGAACTCCCTGGCAACATATGTTATTTTTCGCCCTTCTTCAATCTTGCCAATAATACGGCCACGCGTAAAATCATCTAGGTGATGTCGGGAAGACATACTGAAATATGCAAGTTCGTCAATTGATTCTTTAACTTTCGAACTTTGCGTTTGAACAACAACGGTCAATACGCGTCATATCCTTTTTATCTCTTATCAGCGCTATGACGTCACGAACAAGTTCGGCAATCCAAAATTTGCATACGCACAACACGTCTTACTGTATCCCTCACTTATGCTAATTTTCCTGCCATCCATTTTATGGTTGCTATCGTTGCTATTGTCATCCGTCCTTAGCAATTGTCCGGCAGTGTAGTTTCAGGGGAGATTCATTACCGATTTACGAGGAAAGAAATCTAACGACAGAACTCTCTTTCGCAAGTCAAGCAAATGCTCTTTGTTCAGTCTCAAAGCTACAAAAGCTGAGCTCTGCAGCTCATACGCATTTTTTGTGAGAAAAAGGATGTACCAAGAGTTTGACATAAGTGTGGTGAAAGAAACTTTATGAAAGAATTCATGTGAAGAGCATGGAACAACGCTGAAATAAGCAATTTTGTATATGCTCTAAGGCCCTGGGGGAATTAGTAGCTCTGAATAACCACGGAACAAAATGAAATCATATTACTTTATCGGCTAAAGATACCAACAAACTTCTTGTATAGTATCGAGTAATCTTAGCAAACTTTGTTTCCAAGAAATGTATCCCAAAAAGATAAAGAAAAGCTAAATGGAAGATTTTTTTCCTGTTGAGGATGAAGTTCTTGGAAAATACTTTGTTTTCAGCGAAAAGAGATGGTTGTCTCAAGATAGAGAGGGCGAGAGAGAGAGAAAAAGAGAGAGAAAAAGAGAGAGAGAGAGAATCAATAGATATGAATCCGGGGACAGTTTTCAGGAAACCAAATTCACTCACGTTCACGATGCCGCAGAAAGCCCTCAGGGCTTTTCCCAGGTATCATGAATTTCATCTCAGAATTACTAACACAAACAACTTCTTCATAAATGTCAGGAGTTGATGAAAGTTAAAGAAGCTAATCGCTCCCATGAAGAAGGAACTCCGGCTTCTTCAATCTGCTTCTTACATTTCGTGACAAGAAACCATTAAACCTTTGATGCTCAAGGCAATGCTAAGAAAAATCTATTTGATGAAAACTTCTTTCTCTACACCTTTTTTAAAAACTGCTGTTAACTACTGATAATATTTTTCGTGATACTGAAAGTAATAGATAGAATTTAGATATAAACGATTTGTTCGCTTAAGATGCTTGTTTGGTGACTCTCTTTGACTATGTTCAATATTTTCGGAATTTTGCAAGTCTAGAATCAAAGAATATGTCTATGGGAGTAGACCCGAAATACCGTAGTTAAAACGTTGTGACGTTTTCTCAACCAAATTCGTTTAAAATTTATCGTCTGGTGTATTTTATTCAAAATTTGCGGAATTCCACCAGGCTCTTTTTGGATGTAATCAAGGCCTTTCATAAAACACAAGGGCATGACGTAAAACAGAGAAGTTCCCTACACTTGTGACGTCACTATCATATTACTTTGCCTGATACATGGGTGTCGTGTTTGATGTACTACACGGCAGCATTGGAAACCAATAGAAAGCCTTGGTTTTTGCGTGACGTCACAAACGGAAGGAACTCATCTCTCTGATGTCATGGCCTTGCATTTATTAGACGGCTTTGCTATAACTGCTAAGATGCAATGCATTATACACTAAATTGACAAAAATCACCAAACAACCCTTCAAAAACTAATGAACGGATCCTCTGCGTTATTAAGATACGCGGTGCAGCTGCAATCGGTATAAAAACAAGCCTGCAACTGATCGCGATCATATCGCACTGTGAGGTTAGTGGAAATGTCGCGGCGAGAGAGAACTGATTTTGAGAAAGAAAAGATTGTTGGGTGTAATATTAGTGGGTTGTCCATAAGAGAAACCGAGAGGCATTTAAACATACCCAAGTAAACTGTTTTGGATGTACTGAATACGTGGAAGACACATGGCGTGCATGAAGCAGCAAAACGTACCGGCAGACCAAAGAAAATCAGTGATAGCGGATGTCAAAGACTCAGGAGAGTCGTTACAGCTAATCGACGGAGTACTGCACGAGACCTGAGTGTACAGGTGAGTAAAAAGGCTGGAACCTCGGTATGTACACGTACCATTCGCAGAAAACTTCATTCCATGGGTTACCGTGGTCGTTGGGCTGCTCGTAGGCCTTTCATTTCCACTCGGAAGCATAGTGTAAAGAACATTAATCGTGGACCGTAGATCAATGAAAACGGGTCCTATGGATTGATGATTCCAGATACACGATCCATCAGTCTGATGGCCGTGTGTGGGTATGGCGGTAGCCGGGTGAACGCTATTTACAACAGTGTACTGTTCCTACGGTCAAGTTTGTAGCTGGCAGTGTACTCGTGCGGGGGTGTTTTTCGTGGTATGATCCTGGCCCATTAGTTATCGTGGACAATCCTGTTAACCAGCACGTCTGCCTCGATATTCCGGACAATTATGCTTTACCAACTCCGTAGCAATACTATGGAACCAAGCCTTGTTGGTACCAGCAGGATAATGCACCGAGTCATAAAGCAAGGACTATTACTGCGTGGTTTGACGATAATTTCATATCGTGTGTGGACTGGCCTGCACAGAGCCCTGATCTTAATGCCATAGAGCACCTATGGGATGAATTAGAGCGCCGCATAAGAAGTTTGGAACCGAGGCCTACTACTAAGCATCAGTTAGAGGCAGCATTATATACTGAATGAAAGCGCACACCTATCGCTGTGTTCCAAAACCTTGTCGAAAGCTTGTCTCTAAGGGTCAGTGCATGCATTAAGGCCAAAAGTGGGACCGACATCGTACTAATGTATGTCAATAAATGCTATATTGTGTTTCTCTTCTAGGTGTCCGGTGACTTTTGTCAATATAGTGTATATTCTGATAGTGATATGTGTTTCGACTACTTCTTCCTCTACCTCTAATCACGGACAGTTTTCCTTTATAATCGATGTGACGCATACTTTAATTTAAATTTCATTTATTGTTAACTTTTCTATGTAAATTTGAGTTCATTCCCCTTTAGCGTTTTTCAAACTTAACGTGGCCGCCCCTGTGCCGCAGTGGTCTAAGCGATGGCCTCTGATCATTCTTCCGAACGGGGTCCGGGTTCGAATCCCGGTGAGGCATGGATGTTGTGTTTGTCTTACGGCACTGGCTCTCTCCCTTCCCTGGAACCAGTGACCCTAAATAAAGGACGGGCGACTGCTTATAGCCCATTGAGTTTCTCACGGTGGTCGTTAAACCTCCAAAAAAAAAAAAAAAGAAAAAACTTAAAGTGATATCTTCTCTTTTACAAGAGTGGTTGGCAACACTTTGAGGTCAGAACGTATGACGTGTGGATGTGTCATATGAGAACAGAATGATTTATTTATGTGTGAGAAGCAGCAGAGGTGGAATATGGTGGAAGTTATCATTCTACTTGTGGAAGATACGTTGTTAAATTGAAGTTTGAGCTATTTGAAGGTTGCGTGCTCTACTTTAGTGTTGGTGTTGTTTTCTTAACCAAGTGTTATTTTTATTATTAACTCACGTTTGAATACTGCTTTTGAAACAATTCAGATGCTTCCATCATATCACTTAGCTCATTCTTGTAGGCAAATCCAAATCTAGATTCCAATTCCTCATATGACTTCTTTCTGGTTCGCAACTGTGAAACAAGATTTTCACATATTACCTAAAATGTTTGAGTGATGAAGGAAACTCGATTATTAAAAACAACGTCTGGAGTTGATGAATCATCTAGAAGTCGGTTCTTGGGTATTTTCTTCCTTCTTGAGGATTCATAATACATTTCTCTCCCTAACAAGTGGTTGGATTCTTTCTCCAACAGTTCGAAATGTTTTCTCACAAAATTCAGGATGAACTCAATATTTGACTCATATGATGGTAAAACGAACCGCAAATTGCCCATGAAAGGTTGAAAGGGAAGTGCTCACTTTGTTGATTCGTTGCAATATTGTCCCAGATAATTGTTAACAAAGCAGTCTCTTTTTTCATTAATTTGGCATGAACAGACTTAAAAATATATTTGGTTTTTGGAGGTAGTTTGGAGCCCCCCCCCCCCCAAAAAAAAATCTGAGGCCCTGTGCACGAGCAGAAACCAGGCCCTGCTAATAGTAAGTAACAACCTTTTCTGATGTTTCTTGAATGTCTCCTGTTTCACTGTAGTTGAAGTTTGAGAAACTGATCTATGTAGTGTTCGGACAGCTAAACGTAAACGAACATTACATACGTAGACTCTATGTATGTAAATCTTGTTAAAAGTGCAAATAATAACTTAGAAATATATGAATATGGAAAATACCACAGCTATAACTTAAAAATACCTCCTTATAAATTGCATTAATCTATATAATAATTCTATAAGGCTTTTTACTGTGAGTTCTATTTTGAGATAACGGCTGAACAGAAAGATATGATTGGGGTATCAAAATAAAGGTCTTACCATGTAGATATGCGAGTCGAAGACAAAAATGAGATTGGGGCAACGGTTCGGGCGTTGTGGGGCGGTAAAATTCCCATATAAAGTATGTGGGAGAACTGTGCGGTTGACTCACGCGCTGTTGAAGGCGAAAGCTTGGAGGAACTGAGATTGTCCTAAGTCCGAAGTCTTATATTTTCTGAGCAAACCGTTGCGCAAAGCAACACTAGTAAGCATTCCCGTCAAAGTTCTTCTCATCGGAACCGCGAACACTCTCGAAGACCTGATTGCGTTATGCCGTTGGATTGTGTGACTTATATATACAATTTAATATTCATTCGATCCAGTTTATTCACGTAGGTAAGACGTTTCCCATTATATAAAGATGCAAATAAACATTACGTTGACTATTGTTAGTGAATATATTACGGGAGACTGCATACAGCCCATTGAGATGCTCACGGTGGTCGTTAAACCTTCACTAAAAAAGAATCACCAACCTGGACTATTGTCTTTACTGAAGTGGTTGAATGAATTTGTCAATCAAATAAAGTTCACATTTGTTGTTTCATATGAGTTTATCCTTCTCAAAAAGAAAAAAAAAACTAACCGTCGATTGCGACGGGTTTCGTCTAGTTTTCTTCTTCTTAGGTACTAAAATTTTAATTTTCTCTGCTTTTCGTTTATCATATTTCCGTAGCCATGAATTTCCTCTTCGCGAACGAATAGTATGAATATGATCTTGACAAACACATAGTTCGAAATGGAGAGTATAACGAAGTAAATTTCTCCGTCATTTTTATCCGCGCCGGGGTTCGAACCCGGGTCCACTCATTCCGGAATAAGTTGCTCTACCAATTAAGCTACGCGGACATGGATTCCAATTGCTATCTGCCTTTATGTCGTGTGCGTCCTTCTGGCAGGTACGTCACATCTCCTGGTACGTTACATCATCTCCTTATTTTTCTTTCGAAGTGCTGCTCATATTTTTCCTATCTCGCGGTGTGGAAATAACATCACACCAATGCGAGATTTTTGAACGGTCGGGTCATCCGGATAGTTCGGGCGCCATTATAACGAAGTAAATTTCTCCGTCATTTTTATCCGCGCCGGGGTTCGAACCCGGGTCCACTCACTCCGGAATAAGTTGCTCTACCAATTAAGCTACGCGGACATGGATTCCAATTGCTATCTGCCTTTATGTCGTGTGCGTCCTTCTGGCAGGTACGTCACATCTCCTGGTACGTTACAAGAGCATTATCCTCTTAAAATAATGCAGTTCTCCCACTAGGTGGTGTAAATATCAATATATTTTTCTTGCTTTCTCTGCTTCTAAACGACGTATTTGAAACATTCTTTCCTCTGCAGCATAGCTTTGATATGAAAGAATATTTTAGCGCGTTTCTTACTTTTCCATCATCCAAAATTTTGCCTCTAGGGAACGTCAGCGTATACTTCTATTTGAAGGAATTAAGTCCATTCCGAAAGGCCCTTAGACAAATCAAATTTGGTAGGATACTTTTCGTTATGGAGAGTACACAGATGAGAAATTAAATTATGACCACCTACCTAATAAGCTGTAGGACCCCCTTTAGCTCGCAAAACAGCGACCACTCGGCGAGGCAGCGATTCGATGAGGTGGCAATAGGTATCCTGGGGTATCTGGTACCATAAAGTCAACAGCAGGTCCTCTAGTTCCCGAAGATTTCGGGGTGGTGGTGATTTAGCGGGAACCCACTTTTCCAAGTCGCACAACAAATGTTCAATTGGGTTCATGTCAGGTGAATTTGGAGGCCAGGGCATTAACAGAAAGTCACAGGCATGTTCCTCGAACCACTCCTTGACGACTCTGGCAGTGTGGCATTGTGCATTATCCTGTTTGTAATGGCCATCACCAGCAAGGAACAGAGTTGCTATGAATGCGTGAACTTGGTCTGCAACGATGTTCAGATACATGACAGCTGTCAGAGAGTGTGCTATTGGGATAATGGAACCTGAAGTGTCTCAAGAAAACAATCACCCACAGCATAACACCCCCGCCGCCGGCTTGTTTCCTCCCATCAGTGCATCCAGGTGGCACAGCCTCCGTTGGTAATCAACGTATCCGTGCTGGGCCGTCTACGTGATGCACCAGGAATCTTGATTCGTCAGACCAGGCCACTTTCTTCCAATCATCCACGGTCCAGTCTCGATGATCTTGGGCCCATTTCATGCGTTGTTGGCGATGACGTGCAATGAGCATGGGGATCCAGCTGGGTCTTCGGCTACGCAAGCCCATGCGTTTGCTGCGAACAATGCGCGACAGTCTCCACTCCCCGCGGTCATCGGTGATCTGCGGACCGCACACGGTCGGACGACGGTTCATCGTTGGGTTATCTGTGCACCACTTTTGATACGTACTCACTACAGTGGCACATGAACAACGCACAAATTTCCGAGATCTTAGTTCCGAGGCGCCGTGCTATCACAATTTGTCCTTTATCAAACTCCGATAAATCGACATCTTTTCCCATTCTAACTCCGAACAACACTCTACTAACCGAAAGCCGGTCCTCGGGTTGTATATACGAGGGCCGATCAAAACGTTCCTAGTCTAGGCCGATATACAACAAAGTACTTAGGTTATTTAAGTCTGGGTATGCTCTCTCTCAAAGTTGTCTCCTTGGGCAGCGATACACCGCTGCCAACGCTTTTGCCACTGTTGGAACTCTCCCTGGAAGTTCTGTTCGCGAATCGTGTCAAACACCGTCTGCGCTTGGCGCTGGATCTCGTCCACGGCTTCAAAACAGCGATCCTTGAGCTTTAGCTTCATCTTCGGGAAGAGAAAAAGTCGCAGGTGGGCCAAATCCAGCGAGTAAGGCGGGTTAGGAAGGGTAGTCCTGCTGTTGCGGCTGCAAAACCGGCGTGTTGCTAACGCTTTGTGAGCTGCTGCGTTGTCGTTATGCATGAAGAAATCACCCGTGTGCCCCATTTCAGGTCGTTTGGCTGCGAATGTCCTCCCTAAGACGACGCAGTACATCGGAGTAAAAACGCGCGGTGACAGTCTCGCCGTGGGGAACGAATTCACGGTGCACCACCCCACGAATATCGAAGAATACGATGAGCATGCTTTTGGTTGCCCTCCGGACCTGTCGGGCCTTCTTCGGTCGTGGGAATCTCGTGTTCTTCCACTGCAACGACTGTTGTTTGGTCTCCGGGTCATAACCGTAGACCCAAGTCTCGTCCACAGTGATGATCCGCAACTGGAACGATTTGCCGAGTTTGACTCATAATTTGATGTTCGCTCGCTGCTCTAGTTTGCAGTCCATACCAAAATCGCAGCTGTGTTCTGCACGTGGTCACCAAATATCGTGTAGCACAGCCCCCTATGTTCACAGAACGACGCCACTCGGCACAATGACTCATGAAGGTCACTGCTCTCGACCTCTGCTCGCGCATTCGCGTATTGCCATCTGCTGGTGCACTACATACCTACTATCGGAACTTTATGATCGCGATACGTAAACTGGTGTGTGAATTTAGCCTGCGCCACAGTTCGGTCTCCAGGCGCGCTCATTTCTCTAGGCTGTGGGTGGTTATAATTTTATGGCTCATCTGTATATTTTGAACCCATTTTCGTGTTTAAGAAACTCAAAGATTTTCCTTAAGGGAGAGTAAAGTCACATCGTATTTTTCTGTATAGCTCTTCTTCTAACACTTCGTTTTGAAAACACCTTTGTCTCTGATATCTTCCTATGGGTACCTTTTTGTTCATAGTGTGTTAATTCTCGTAACATATTTTTCAGCTGCTAGTGGAAGTAAATAGCTATTTCTATTTCTGGATTTTTTAACAGCTCTAGAAATCCGGTTGATTTTTTTAACCGGTTCCAGTGCCTGTGAATATCTCTACTCACATTACGTACTTAAAATTGATACCCATTTTGCCCTAAATGGGGTAAGTGTGTTTTCTTTTTACACAATCTTTGCTCTTTCCAAAAATCGGCTTTGAAATATGTTTTACGTGTTAGAATCGATTCAAAAGACGTGCTCATAACAAGCGAAAACTCGGTGTGATTTTTCTTGCTCATAATGGAAGTCAGTCGAGGCTTACGTCCAAAAACTCTGTGTCATTTTTCTTGCTCATAATAAAAGTCAGTCGAGACTTACGTCCAAAAACTCGGTGTCATTTTTCTTGCTCATAATAAAAGTCAGTCGAGACTTACGTCCAAAACCTCGGTGTCATTTTTCTTGCTCGTAATGGAAGTCAGTCGAGACTTACGTCCAAAACCTCGGTGTCATTTTTCTTGCTCGTAATGGAAGTCAGTCGAGACTTACGTCCAAAACCTCGGTGTCATTTTTCTTGCTCGTAATGGAAGTCAGTCGAGACTTACGTCCAAAACCTCGGTGTCATTTTTCTTGCTCGTAATGGAAGTCAGTCGAGACTTACGTCCAAAACCTCGGTGTCATTTTTCTTGCTCGTAATGGAAATCAGTCGAGACTTACGTCCAAAACCTCGGTGTCATTTTTCTTGCTCGTAATGGAAGTCAGTCGAGACTTACGTCCAAAACCTCGGTGTCATTTTTCTTGCTCGTAATGGAAGTCAGTCGAGACTTACGTCCAAAACCTCGGTGTCATTTTTCTTGCTCGTAATGGAAGTCAGTCGAGACTTACGTCCAAAACCTCGGTGTCATTTTTCTTTCTCGTAATGGAAGTCAGTCGAGACTTACGTCCAAAACCTCGGTGTCATTTTTCTTGCTCGTAATGGAAGTCAGTCGAGGCTTACGTGCATGTGTGGAAGACTTAAATCGAAATTCTTTGCTTAAGCGTCTTGAAACAGTGAAGACACCAATTTTCCCCGTTAAAATCAGTCTCCTTGATTTTATTGGGGAAACGCATCAGGAAGCACATGATGATTCGTCGTATAGCATGGTCATGTCCGGCATTGTTTTCCTTGGACGGTAATAATCTTCCAAATCGATGAATATCACATCATCTTTAAATTTCATGATCGCCTTATGGATAGCAATCTTAATTACATGCAACGTGGTGCTTATTTCGAGTTCAATGTATTCTGATTGGTCTAAAATGACTCTCAATGCCTCCTGAACTACGCTTAGCGATGCTTTTCCCCCTGAATGCGAAATCACAACCTCTCCTTTTTTTGCATGTAAACCAGGGGCCAATTGAATTTGAAATGCCTGGCTAACTCGATAAATTACTGATGTATACATGTGATGCAGTTATAACATTAAATGGAGCAATCATGAAATGATGTCATGTAATTTCATGAAATGGTAGGAAAATGTTTGTTGGTCTTAAACTTTTTTAAATGACTGTATACGTAATGCATCTTTTGGTGCATTCCCTGGTCTTTTCTACTTTTTAGCATGTGCCATGTTCGCAGCGTAAAGCCCTCATCATCGCTGAGAGAAACAGATTTCAGGTATAAATTTTCTTACTAAAGCTAACTGGAAGGAATTTTGGGGTTTTTAGATGGAAACAAACGGAGAGCATGCTAATAATGTATTTACCTAAAAATACCGATTAATATTCATTTCTCTTTTATACATCGAACATATATTAATAACATAAACACCCAGATCTCTCTCACACTCTGTCTCTCTAAAACGCTTGACGTCACCGCAACGTCTGCATTGTTGAATCATCACTTATTAAGCAATTCGTGTGTGCTCTCGCGAAGTCAAAATTATTTCCTGCTATATAATAGCACGCGATCACTTTTAGATGTCAAGGTGATCTCGTGCTTTTTCAAAACTATTCGATTAATAATGACTCGAGAACTATTTTTGCGATCTCCAAAATTCGAATTGAATTCTTAATATCACAGTAAGCTGAGTTTGCACAGGATCACATTCAGATGTCAAGGCGATCGCGTGCCAATTTATAAACATTGAATTATGAATGACAAGAGTTCTATTTACCCGATCTACAAAATTCGAATTACAAACTTAATACCATGGCAGGTTGCGTTTGTATATCAATTTAATTTAGCAGAATTCGAATGTTAATTTGTACGCTTTAATTATATTTTATTTTTTAATCTAACTAACTTTCTGAGTTTATCTCTGATTATATTATGCATTTTGCAAAATATCGATCTCTCTAGGACGCTCTGACATACAATAAAAACTGAAATCTTGAGATGCCAAAGTCCTCAAAATTGCATCTAAAAGCAGGTGTCGCCCCAATAGCACATTGTCGAGAATTTAGACAGTTCCGATTTGTAGTACCAGATGTCGCATTAGGTTGTAGAAAGAGCTTCAATACGAAGTTACAAACTAACCGTCGAATAGGAAAGTCTAAAACAAGCCGTTAAGTGAATAAAAAGTGCCGGTGAAAAATAAATTTAACGCGAGAAATCAAAATGAAAGTCATTAAGGTAGGTTTACACGAAAACAACTTTCCGAGTTTAGTGCTGATTATAGTGTATTACACAGTTTGCAAAATATCGATCTATCTACGATCCAACCTACAATTGGTAAACAACAAATATTTTACACGGAATGTTATTTATCACGAGGTCTTTTGAAAAACGGAAATAAATACTATATAATATTTAGTTCTAACATTAATATAATATAAGTTTTTAACTACATTTCCTTATAGAAATCCGGCGTGCATTTGATTTGTTTTCAATCTTCTTCAATTAAAAATTTCACCTCGTTCTAGGACGGGCAACATTCCCTATATATTATTATTTATTTAAAGCTTATAAACAACCGTCCTAGGACGGGCTATAGACTATTTGGTTAAGAACAGCGAAGCAAATCGAGCTCCAAGAATGAAGTCTGCCTCCCCAAAGAATTCTCTTCCTTCCGTGTCAAGAAAATTCTTTCAGTGCGAAGTCGGACTATTCTCAGAGAAGCTACTGATTATTTGAGAAATTAGAATGAGTAATCGAAACACTTATCGAAAAAGGAATTTGATAAGAGTTTTGAAGTAATTATTCTAATCTTCCCTTTTTCATATGACGAAAACTCCATTATTAGCTAATGCCCTCCCTCGACGAACAATGAATTGAGAATAATTGCTTCACTTTACTTCGTTCTGAGACATGTTGTCACAGGCCTCGGAGATGTGGGATTTGCATATCTTTTTGGCACCAGGAGAATACTCAGGAAGTCATTGTCCAAGTGGTTGGAGTAATTAATTAAAAGATTAAAGGAAAGAGTTAAAGTGACGGAAACAAAAACAGGAAATTATCGCGCCGGACACCTTCCGTCTTTGCGGAGGAGGGATTTTTGTCCTTCACTTCGAAAGCCAGAAGAGGAAGGTTATCCGCAATACCACAAATCTTCATATCCTGCTACAGATGGACAATATAATTTAATTATTGTATCGATATAAATATCCGCGGTAACAAACACATTCATTGTGTAAGTTTCAGAATTAAAGCTATCGTGGTCTAATTCGAAAGAAAGAAACATCTGATCTTGACCCTTACATATTGATAGTTGAGCATATATGTTCAATTGACTGTAAAAAATTTATTTAATCATCATATATTTTTCGATTTGTTATTCATTTAGCATTTATGTATGTTTCCGAATAGCAATTGACAATCTTTTCCATGCATTGCACTTTGTTTCAGTAAAGTAGTAATTGACGTCATGCCTTTGCATGACGTCACGCTGTCAGCAGGTAAATGTCTGTAACTAATTTTGTCCGATTGGTGTTGTCGCTCGACTCGTACACTGTTGTTTCGTTTCTTGGATACTGTAGACTTCATTCTTCTTCATGGTAGTTTCTATACCACCGCTGTGTGTGTGTGAATCAGAGAGAGAGAGAGAGAAAGAGAGAAAGAGAATATATGCGCATTGTCTGTTTTTCTATGTCATGTATTACTAACACAGTTTCTATATTTTTGTTTTTGCAGAATTGTTATTCCCAGAATCCGATAGATGGCGCTAGGTGGGGCCTGATGAGGAATGTATGAGAAATGCGCAATCAGTCATGTCATCCGTACAGCAGAAGGTGATGTGTGTGTTATGGCTTGCGGAATTAAAGTCTGTAATTAAAGTTAAGAGACGGTACCGTTTAGAGTATGGTTGTAATTCCTCCGTCAACGAATTTAGTTAAACGGTGGATAAAGCAGTTTAAAGAAGCTGGCAATGTGGGACATCGTGGAGGAGCCGGTAGGCCTAGCGTCAGCGGTGAGACGGTTGACCAAGTTAATGAAAGTTTCCGACGAAGCCCCAAGAAATCCGTTCGTAAAGCAAGCAGAGAACTGTGCATTCGGAAATCGACAGTTCACGATATCTTGCACAGAAAATTAAAGTTTCATGCCTATAAAATTCAAATAGTGCAAAAGATGCATGTAAATGATCACACTCTGCAATACAATTTTGCTGTGGATATGCTGAATCGAGTGAAAAAGGAAGAAAACTTTCTCAGTACTGTATTTTTAGTGATGAATCCATATTTCATGTATTAGGTATTGTGAATCGTCACAATTGTAGGATATGGGGCGGTGAACCGGCTCATGCTGCTATTGAACTGGTGCGTGATTCTCCAAAAGTTAATGTGTGGTGCGCCCTATCAAAGAGAGATGTGGTTGGCCCTTTCTTCTTCTGGAAAAAAAACATAAATGGTGACATTTACTTGGATATGCTAGAAAATTTCGCTATACCCCGGATCAAAAGATATGACAACGCCGTTTTCCAACAAGACGGCGCGCCTCCGCATTGGTCAACGTGTGTACGTAAGTGCCTAAATAAGCATTTTCCCAACAGATAAATTGGGCGTGGTGGTCCCATTCCGTGGACTCCTCGCTCTCCAGGTCTAACTCCATTGGATTATTTCATGTAGGGTTATGTGAAGGATGGTGCCTATCAGACGCCTTGTACTGATTTGCAGGAACTTAAGCAGCGTATCACAGCTGCTATTAATTCCATAACTCCTCAGATGCTTGCCAATACATGGCATGAAATCGAGTATCGCTTGGACGTACTACGAGCAACCAAGGGATCTCACATCGAAATTTATTAACTTGTGTAGTTACATTGTAAGTTAGTACAGTCAGTTTCTATCTATCTGTTTAATGTTTTGTTTTATATAATTTTGTATTGTGTTCAATAATTATCGAACACCCTGTATATATATATATATATATACATGTAAAGGGATAGATAGATAAATAGAGAGAGAGAGAAAGAGAGAGAGAAGAGAGCAAGAAGATATATATGTATATATACAAGAGGGAGAGAGAGAGAGAGAGAGAGAGAGAGAGAGAGAGAGAGAGAGAGAGAGAAGAGAGCAAGAAGATATATATGTATATATACAAGAGGGAGAGAGAGAGAGAGAGAGAGAGAGAGAGAGAGAGAGAGAGAGAGAAGAGAACAAGAATATATATATATACAAGAGGGAGAGAGAGAACGAGAGAGGGAGGGTTAGGAGATATAGAGAAGAGAAAGAGAGGTGAGAGGGGGAGGAGAGTAGACAGATAGAAGAGAAAGAGAGGTAAGAGAGAGAAAAGACATAGAGGTGAGACAGAAGCAAAAGAGAGGTAAGAGAGAGAAGGCGACGAAGGAGAGAGGGAGAGGGAGGAGACAGATAAAAGAGAAAAACAGGTCAGAGAGACGAGAGAAAGGGGACGGAGGATACAAAGAGAAGAGAAAGGAGGCTGAGAGAGAGAAGATGGAGATAGAGACAGAGATAAGAGAGAGGTGTAGAGAAAGAGAGCGAAGAGAATGAGGCAGAGGGATAGAGAAGAGCGAGATAGAGACAAGTGCAAGATAAAGAGAGTCAGAGAGAGAGACAGAAAGGGGAAAAGGGCAAGGTAGAGAGAGACAGACAGACAGAGAAGTCGAGAGAAGAACGAGACAAAGAGAGAGAGAAAGAGAGTGAGAAAGAGTTTTATGCGTAGTATTACGAGAAATGACGTACAATAATAAATAATTCCCCAACACAATACTTTTACCTCAAGAGAACAACATGTAAAACCAAGAGAAATATTTTATTCATAAATCCAAAGTTTATGAGACTTTTCTCTATACTAACGTATGAGTCAACTGGACAATGGAACAGCGATAAGCCTGCTAGCATAGCTCAACTGGAAGAACAGCTGCTCTGAAGTGGGTTCGAATCACACTGCCGGCAAATAAGGTTATATTATCGCCTGAACGAAAAAGGAAATCCTGGCCGTGAGGGCTGAAAAAAGTTGTGTGGTAATTCTTCCGCACGATGCACGTAAATAGTAAATAAATATTTCTGTATTGAAATTGTCACCGAGTATTTGCTATCGGTTGACCCGAAACCTTAGCGATGTCATATCCCCGACTTTCTCAAGGGGGTATGTGACGTATGAGTTAAATGTACAATGAAGCAGGGAGAACCCTGCCTGCCTAGTTCAATAGAAGGGCAGGGTTCGAATCCTACTGTGGGCAGAGGAAGGTTGTAATACTTTTTATTTCAGAGTCGGTAGCTCTAATGATCAGTGCCCTCTTGCTCAAGAAATTGTCTACCTGGATGCAAAGTTTTCCAGCTAACTGCACTTTTCTCTCTCGCCAAGACAAAGTAACAACTGACGGCATGGAACACATTATCTCAACTGGCGAGCAAGTAAAATAGCCGCAGGCCAATTTCGTTAAATGGGAGTTTTCATTTGACGCAAAAGGTGGTGTTTCGCCTTTTGAATCCCTTGCTCCTCTTCCCTCTTTTCGGTAGTTACCTCGCCACCATGTGTGTGTGTGTGTGTGTGTGCATTCTGTCCTCACCAGAAAATTCCGGAGTCTTCGTTCCAATAAGGTGAAAAAGTACGAGCCCGTGTAGTATTTAATGCAACTTATGTATTTCCACAACATTTGTTAGCGTTTTTCACCTAGGAATGACTGAAATATTTCCTATGTCTTCCAGTAAATGTGCTGGATCTTTGAGCTACAAACAAATCATCCATCTTTGTCCTCAACTCATTTTAGATCATCATGTGGACTGAGAGTTGTATTATGTGTTACACAGTGCTCAATAGGCAAAGCATCAGAATCACGCCATGGGTTATGTAATTTCTTTCATCATACGTACAAAGCCAGTATTCTTTCAAAGCGGCTTCCAGTTTACTTCTGTGCTAATCTCATTGAGATCCACACTACCTCTGCAAAGGATGAGCAGATTTACGTCATATGTTTACTGTCGCATGTTATTGAATCTTACACGACTCTAAGATCTGAGACCGAATGTTGTTTCAAACCTTATATTCGTTTATTTAGTAGGCTAATAGGATCGGCAGTCGAAATAATCATAATTTTATCCAATAATTTTGGTGAGGCTCCTTGCTGAAACACAAGAAACTGCTGCTAAAGGAAGCACAATTCATCATGAGTGATTTTTCTGAAGATTATGTGGTGAATGTCAGATGTTAGGCGTCACAGTGTTATAGTCTCATAGCTTTTCCTGCTGTAAGTAATGGAACACGTAGTTCCTCTGTTGGATCTTACAGATATTTGACATTAATAACCGGATGTTACACTTCACTTCTAGTAGCATAAGACTGAAGGTTCATCTGTATACACTATCTACCAACAAGTAATTGGACACCCTTGCAATCAACGATATCGGCGGTCCTGTTACACGTCACGGTCGCCGCCGTTAAATATCGTGTGAGAAAGAACAACGCAACCAGTCGTATGCAAGATGCCACGCAGTTCAGAGTTCTCTGATTTCGAGAAAGGTGTAATCGCCGGGTATCACAGAAATGACCGATACATACGTGACATATCCAGCGAGTTGAAGAACCCAAAATCGACAGTGACCTATGTGATTGGCAAGTGGAAGATGATAGGTGACTGTCGGAATGTGCCCCGACCCGGCAGACCCACAAAACTGGGAGTTAGAGACCGACGGGTGCTGGCCAGAGAAATTCGGAAGAACCGCACCAAATCGATGGGCCACATCCGTGAGGAGATTTAACAGGTATCCGGGAGTGTTCTTTTAATGAATACCATCCGTAGGGAATCCCGTCTGCTCGGTCATCATGGACTTGCTGCCGCCCACAAGCCTTTGATCACCAAGTCCAATAGCGCTGCCCGGCTAACATGGCACAAAGAACGTCGACAGTGGACAATTGAACATTGGAAACAGGTTCTCTGGAGCTACGAATCAAGGTTCACCTTCTACCGTTCGGATCGCAGGGTCTGGGTTTGGCGTCTGCCTTGAGAACGCCTCCTGCAGGATTGTATTGTGCCAACTGTGAAGTTCGGCGGCTGTGGAATTATGCTATGGGGGTGTTTCTTCTGGTATGGCACGGGATCCTTGGTCCCAATTCTTGGTAGACTCAATGCCGAGACCTACTGCACCATTTTGGATGACCATGCGCTTCCTACGTTGTGGCAGTTTTACGGGGTGGACCCATGTTACTTTCAGGATGACAATGCCACCTCTACTGTTGCGAGGTCCACCAGGGCTTGGTATGATGACAATATGGTTAATCGAATGGACTGGTTTGCGCAGAGCTCGGACCTTAACCCTATCGTGCACCTCTTGTACGATTTGAAGCGTCGACTTAAGGGGTGCCCCCACCGTGCGAAATCGGTGAAGGAACTGACCTGTCTTCTCCAAGCCGAGTGGAAAAAATACCGCTAGCCGTCGTAAAACGCCTGTTTCAGAGTATGCCCCGGAAGGTCGCAGCTGTTATCGCCGCTCGTGGAGGCTCCACCAACTATTGAAGGTGAATAAACTTCGTTTTCCTTTGCTATCACAGGTGTACAATTACTTGTTGGTAGATAGTGTATTAGACGTTACTAATGTTAAATGGGCAGTTACACGCCAGTTACTGTGAACAAAGGTTCATCAGTTTATGAGACGATTTAAGACAAAATCTGCTGCACACAATCACGTTTATGCAGGATGGTCCACCAGCTCGCGCCGCATGTCTAGTAAAGAACATTCTTGTCACCACATTTGGCGCAGAAAGACTAATTAGCAGATAGTAAAAGCCGAACGCTCCTTGACAATACTGCGCGAAAACGTGATGTCGTGTTTCCAAGGAGAAAATCTTCTGCACACAGTCACGTTTATGCAGGATGGTCCACGAGCTCACGTCGAATCTCCTGTAAGGTACAATCTTTTCACCACATTTGGTGCAGAAAGGATAATAAGGAGACAGTAAATGCCGAACGCTGCTTAAAACCGCCTGAAAACGCGATGCCCTCTTTGCAAGGACAAACTCTGTTGCACACAATCGCATTTACGCGGGATGGTCATCCAGTTTGCGTTGAATCTCCAGCAAATGACATTCTTGTCATTATATTTGGAGCGGAAATGCTAATAAGCAGACAATAAATTCCGAACGCTCCTTGAAACTGCTATGGGAAAACGTGATGTTGTGTTTGCAAGGAAAAAACCTGTTGCACACAATCACGTTTATGCAGGATGGTCCTCCAGCTCGCGTTGAATCTCCAGTAAAAGGCATTCTCGTCACCATATTTGGTGCAGAAAGGCTATCGGGGCGTTCCGCATTTTTTAGACAATAAACGCGGAACGCTTCTTCGAACCGCTACTTGGAAACGTGGCGCCATGATTTCAAGGACAAAATCAGCTGCACACAATGACGTTTATGCAGGATGCTTCACCAGTTGATTTCTCATTTCCAGTAATGAACTTTCTTGTCACCACATTTGGAGCAAAAAGATTACTCAGCAGACATAGCAGCATCCCGTGGCCATTTGAATCTTTAGATTGGACACCTATAGATTTCTGATTGTGGGGTTATTTGAAGTCCAGAGTGTATCAGCTAAAAGCTTTCACACTGCTGCAACTAAAGGACACTATTCCTCTTCGAAGTCTGCTGCATTCATCCGAACATGTTACATTCGGCAGTCACTGGAGTTGTTACACAGTGGAATGATCTAATAACTTCTGGTGGAGGGTATGTTGAACAATTGCTGTTAAGGAATTGTCACGAAATTAAAGCAATTTAAGTATTTTTATTGATTTTAACTATGTACACACATTTTTTAGCTGTTATCGCTCTCCGTCAGTGACTATTTAAACTAAACTCTTTTCGGTTGCGAAACAAAATAGCCGTACTAGCTAATGATTTTCATGCAAATCCCTCTGTTGCACATGCATTCGTTCATTTGCTATAAAGGTTTGAATTTAAACGTTCTTTTGAGCCACCCGGTGTGTATCTAACATGACAGTAAGCTTCTTTGTTAGCATGATTATTTTCTCCAGTAGTTTCCTTGATTTTCTATATACGTTAATGCAGCCATGAGGTCCTCTTTTAAAAGGAATGCAATGAAAACAATTTTGGCAAACACACTATAACGAAGTAAATTTCTTCGTCATTTTTGGTCCACGCAGGGAACGAACCCGAGTCCTCTTATTCCCGAACAAGTAGCTCTACCTACTGAGCTACGCAGACGTTCGTTCTCACTGCTATCTGCCTTTATGTCGTGTGCGTCCTGCGGCGCAGGCACGTCACATCTCCCCCGAAAGAGGGCCGGGGGCATGGCCCACGTGTCAGCCAGGACCATATATCGTTGTAGGCAGCCATTCGCTGAAGTACGTTAACTTGAGAACTCCCAGTCAATCTGGTGTGCGGAATGCAATATCACACACATTTATTTTTCGAAGCGCTGAAGAAGGGATTCTCTTATTTTTCTTGTCACGCGGTGTGGAAAGAACACCACACCATTGCGAAATCTTTAACTGCCGGGTCATCCGGGAAGTTCGGGCGCCAATATAGCGAAGTAAATTTCTCCGTCAATTTTGGTCCACGCCGGGGATCGAACCCGAGTCCTCTTATTCCGGAACGAGTTGCTATACCAACTGAGCTACGCAAACGTTCGTTCTCGCTCTTATCTGCCTTTATGTCGTGTGCCGGGCAGTCACGTCACATCGCCCTGTATAACACCACCCTTTCTGAACCATAGGTGGAACAATTTTCTCACGCCAGTTTCATATCATTACATGCATTGGGACAGAGTCGTATATTTGTGGCCAGAAAAATTTCGACCACCGCTGGGGCAGCAGTTCATAAATAAGAGAAAATATTTTGCTTCTACCGATGCGCACGTCACAATAGCATTTTCAAGCAGGCGACAATGGCACAGCACGTGCGGACGTTCAAGGTCACGTACTAGTCTTCCCCACTGAATCTCGTAGAAAAAACGCGGAGCATATGTTTGCTTTTTAGAAGCCGCCCTTTCGGAATTTCGACTTAAAACCGGCCCCAGCAGCACGGACATAAATCAAAAACGAAATACCAAATTTGGACACATCTATCATGATTTTCGGATGAATTACGCTTGCCACTCACACATTCTCATTATTTATTCTAAATGTTCAATTTAAAAGTTAGGCTTCTCTTTCGTAGTATGTTCGACTGTTCATATGAAACGTAACATCTGAAATATTAAAGCCAAGGACTATTATGATATTTTTGTATTGGGTACTCCAATTTTGTGCGCTACAAGTAGTAAGACGAAAGCAAAAGACAAGAGATACACTATATTACCAAACGCATTCAAACACCACAATGTTTTGGGACAAATGGCTGTATTACCGCAATTAATAGTTACTCGGTCCAGCTTTTGCTTGTATGACATCGGAAACACGTCGAGGTATACCATCAAACAATTTCCAATAGGTCTCGACAGGAATAAATCTGCAAAGCTGCTGCCAGAGTGAAGAGCGAAGACGGTAGTTGTGGTCGATTTCGTATCCGCCACTCCAGTTCATCTCAGAATTGTTCCATGGAATTAATATCAAGACTCTGAGCCGGCCAGGTAACAATTCCAGCTCATTTTCAAGAAACCAGTCCTGCACATGCCTTGTAGTGTGGCCGGGAGCTCAACCGTGTTGAAAGAGGTAACGATCATTTTCATAACTCTGCCACATTTTAGAAGGGCAGAATTATCCAGAACGTCGAGATACACTTCAGAGTTCATGATTTGTGACATAATAACCAACGGAACTAGTCCCATCCACAAATAACAATTCCATACCTTGCTGGAGCGTCCGCCCAACTTAACAGTCGGAAGAACACAGTCCGACGAAAATCCTTCGCCGGGATGTTGCCATATCCAAACAGGACAGACAAATTGAAAGAGTAAAAAGCTTGACTCATAACTTCAAAGAACAGCCTTCCATTCGCTCACAGTCCAAGAAGGATGGGAAATACACCACTCCAAACGAAGCTTCGCATTCACGGTAGTGCTATATGGCTTATGTACTGTTCGACCATAATAACCCACACTGTGCAACTCTGTGCGGATAGTTATGGTACTAACCGAGCCATTACACGCATTTCCTACTTCCGCAGCGATGGAAACCGCAGAGAGAGAGAAAGGGATTTCTTTCTTAGAATTTCTTATCATGGTTCTTTTGTCACATTTTGTCAGCTTGTGAGTCCTTTCTGAACGTTTTTTGTTGCAGTTGCGCTGTCTGCTTCCATCTTTTAACATCACAGTCAATTTTCGTATGTTTAGCTTAGCTGCAACGCTCCATACGGAATTGTTGCTCAAATCTCATCCTATAACAGCCCACGGTGGAGCTTCCACGGTGGCGCAGTGGTCTAAGTGATGACTTCTGATCATTCGTCCGAAAGAGGTCCGGGTTCGAATCCCGGTGAGGCATGGATGTTGTGTTTGTTTTACGGCACTGGCTCTCTACCTTTCCTGGAACCAGTGACCGTAAATTACGGACGGGCTATTGGTTATATCCCACTGAGTTGCTCACGGTGGTCGTTAAACCTCCAATCAACCAACCCACGATGGAACTCGGAAAGTTCTCGTCCACGCGGCATATGCGCTTCAAAGTTACTGATAATGCAATAGAACATCTTAGCTTTACATAATACCTTCACACTCAAAGCGCACCTTCATGCGCAAGCGTTCTTTGCCCTTGTGTAAATAACTGGTGGATTTCAAATACTTTTGATAATATAGTGTATAGTTTGAGGGAGAGACTGAATGAAATAGTTCGTTAGAAAGAAATATTTCGCTTGAAGAACCGCAGCTGTCTACTAAACTACACTCTGTTCACCTCGATCAATGAAAGATTAATCCAAAGCCATAAGGATCATATGAAGCGGATTTCGAATAAAATTTTCCGATAAAAATTGTAATATTGTCCTAAGGGAACTAAAAGGAGGTTCTATCTTCCAATACAGAAGAGAAATCGACATTTCCTTTGCTGTATTTCTGTCGAAACTTCCCGATCAGAAACGTAAGTGAAGTCTTAATCAAAGAATCGCAACGGAAGCAAAACTAGTGATGGGATCGAAAGAAGTGCACCCGAAGGAATGCTTTAAAATAAATCTTTATCGTCATTACATAGATGAGATACTGGAAAAAAAAGCATGAAAGCGATTATCAGCATAAATCCAGAGCTACTACGACTCAAAGGTAATTTCTTTGAGAATTATGTCTCTTTAGAGAAATAATCTACATTTGAAGAATTCATCATTGTTACGCATCAAACGAATACCAAAGAAATTGTCCCTTTACATCCATTCTCCTAGTGGCGTTCAGGGTGTCCATAAAGTCTTTCCCACATTACAAAAAATAATATAAAATGCATTGGAGGTACAAGAAAGGGATTGCACCACAATGATGGTACACAAGTAAAGTATTTTCCGGTGTCAGTACAACTCCACATGGGTGCCATTTGGGGCCCGGATGACATGTGAGCGGTATTAAATTTCACGCCATGTTTTGTTTAACATCTCAGCACAGACAGAACCCATGACGTCAGTTATCCTTCTTTTAAACGTCTCAACATCCGGAACACTACTACAGTAAACTTTGTCTTTCACATAACCCCGCAGGAAAAAAGTCTAGAGGGATTTTGTCAGGTGATCGAGGTGGCCATGTCATTGGACCGTCGCGGCCAATCCATCTGTCCGGAAATGTGGCATTCACGAACTCACGAACCATTATTGACCAATGTGGTAGGGTGCCATCTTGTCGGAAAATAACCGAAGGTTGGAGTGCATGAAACCGATGTGCTACAAAACGTTCCAGTATATCTAGGTACACGTCACATGTTACCGCGGCCTCTGTAAAAAAGAAGGGGCCGATGATTCTGTGATGCATCAGGCTGCATCACGCGCTCACTTTCGGGCTAGCCCTCTGTTGTTCGATGACATAATTGAGATTTTTCGTTGTCTCACACCCTGAAGTGCATGTTGCGTTGCACGTGCCGTGTGTGGGCGTGCGTTATCTTGCTGGAAAACACCACGATGGACCGACCTTACAAATGGCAAAACAACGGGCTGAATGATGTTGTTGATGTAGGAGGTGCTGTTTAACGTACCCGGTACAAACACTAGTTGTGTACGGGAGTGATAGCTGATCGCTCCTCACACCAGGAGACCAGGTGTAGGCCCTGTGTGTCGCTGGCGGATGCAAGAAGGGTGGAGACGCTCCCCTGTGTGTCTGCGAACACACATACGGCCATCGGAGGCTCCCAAGCAGAATCTGCTTTCATCGCTGAACACGACAGATCGCCATTGCGTTCTCCAGTGCAGACGTTGGCGACACCACTGCAGCCGTTCCTGACAGTGGGATGGAGTCAGAGGTACACATGCCAGAGGCACCCGTGCACGTAGTCCTGCATCCAGTAGACAGTTGCGGATTGTTCGCACAGTCACCTCAGGTGCAACGGCAGCTCGGATTTGCGTCGCAGTGGATGTTCTGCTTGACAACGCCGCTCTTCTTATACATCGATCGGTCCGCTCATCAGTCCGTCTGTGACTCCCGGTTCCACGTCTTGTCGTGTGGGAATGTTCCTCGGACCATCTACGCCACCATCGCACCACCACCGATACTTCCCGTCCAATTCGCTCCGAAATATAACGATACGACCACCCGGCCTCGCGGAGTCCGACTAGACGACCTCGCTGAAAGTCCGATAACTGCTGAAATCGTACACGTCTTCCATGTCTAGGCATTGCAGCTTCTTCGGGGTCTTCGCACGAGTCCGTACGCCGACGACTGATTACATTCACTTCGCCGTACTCCTTAAATACCACCGACGATAATTTCCATATTATGCCGTGCTGTGGCGTAAGCGCCCACCGGTTAGTCCCGAAATTAACATCACACCTACGTAAATTCGACCCCAATAACATATGTAAATTTCATGATCGTCCGCCAATTCCTTCTTGGTGTTCTTTTTTCACTTTCCGCCAGTGTATTATTTGAAATTATATTTAATGTATAAATTAAAATAAAAACAGAAATTATTGAGAATTTTAAATTAGCACTGCGGAAGAGTTACTAATGTGTCACGAAAGTCAAATAAATCGCGAATTCTTAATTCCTAACCAAATCACTAGAATTCATGATGACATTTTTATCAACCATATTTATTTAGCATGAATTAGTTTAACCAGATTCTCTGAAGACTTGGTGTCCTGCTGAGCTGGTTTTCAGCATTAGATGCCGATTTTCTCTTCGAGTCACTTTAGATAACTCACTGAAGAAGAGTTTCTCCACAGCGATTGCAATTTGCAATGCAAAGCAGCAGGGATGAACGTTATCTTCAATGAATGAGCCGATATTTTTTTCTTCACACTAGAAGCGCAAAACGTTTAATTTTTCATTTTCGAATGGCGTTTCTGCCAGATACAGGTTGAGTTTGGATCGAAGGTTATCAAGAAAGGTGCGGTAAATTCTCTCCACAAAGCCATGAATAAAACAGCAAAAAAAAAAAAATGAAAAGCAAACGACGAAAAAAACATCCCTACTTCATATATCACGAGATCGACTTGAGGAGACTACAGCTTTCGGAACCTAGAACAGAAAAGATGGTGGACACTTTTGTTTCCTCTTATTTCAGCGGTAAAACTCTCGCAATAAACGCATTTGAGAGTAATTTGAAAGAAAATTTATTTATTTTTTTACTCAAGGTAACTTTTTGACTTAACACGGCGGATAAATTTACTTTCCCTAATAATTGGTACATTCCATTAGTTCATTAAGCAAGAAAGATGACACCAAATTTTCGTGTGTAATGAGCACGTCTTTTGGATCGGTTTTGACACGAATTAAATTTATCAAAGCTTTTCAAAATCAATGGAACCCGTATGGAAAACAATAGTATCTGACCAAAGGAAGAAGGTTTCCAATCGGGTTTTTAATCCCGCAGATATTGCTGTATATCGAAACGTGAACTTACTCCCTCTGGTGGCAGACTTGTACCTTAAGAGAAATTTGAAATTATATGAGAAACATTTAGCAGCGCGAACGCTTCCCAAACCAAAGAAAGCATTTTTCAAATCTGACTTTTAGAAACAGAGATATCGACAAATATCAGATATGCATCTACGCCTCCTGGCGGTAAAAGTATGCATTATTTTAAGAAGAAAGTATTATCAAAAGGTTTTTCCATGTAAGCTGCATCGGTCCACGAAATAATTTTTTCAATCGAGTTTTCAGGAGCTCAGATATTGCTGCAAATTACATCAGAAGCAGAAATTAACACTTACGCTCCCTGGTGGCCAAACCATTCTTATTAAAAATTAGAAATTATATGCAAAAGATTTTTCATCAGGAGCTGTACCCGGCACAGAAAGAATTTTTCTAATTGTGGTTTTTGAAGCAGAGATATCGGGGGAAATGGAATTTACCTTAACGCCCCCCCTAAGCAGAAAGTCTATGAATTACTTGAAATTCTTGAAATTATATAAAAAAACATGTCGCACCGGAAACTACATCCAACGAAGAAGGAATTTTTCCAACCGGATCATCAGAAGCAGAGATATTGATAAAAATATGATATACATCTACGTCCCCTGGCGGAGAAGACATGCAATATTTTAAGAAGATATTTCGGAAAGGTTTATCGCAGTAAGTGGCGTCGGTCCATGAGCGAACTTTTTCAATTGAGGTTTTAGTAGCTCATATTTTACTGTATATACATCAGCAACAGAAGTTAACGTTTACGCCCTCTGGTGGCTAAACCATTTTACCAAATATCAGGAATTTCATGCAAAAAAATCGGATCGGGAGCTGTATCCGCCGCAGAAATAATTTTTCAAATCAGAGTTTTAGAAGCAGAGATATCGGGGGAAACCGCAATATAGCGGAAAATCTATGCCTGACTTGAAAAAGTGATTATACGTAAAATACTCTTTGACATAAATGGAATCGAAAAGTAAAAAAAAAATTCAATCGGACGTTTAGAAGCAAATATATGGAATAAAATGTATTTATTTTAAATTCGCTATATCTGCATTTACGCCATCTGGCGGCGAAATTGTGCATCGTACAAAAGAAACGAAATAAATGATCACCATTCCACGTTTCAAACTTCCCAATGCAAAAAGAATTTTTGAGATCGCATTGATAGTTGAAGAGATATGGTGTCCACAGGCGGACGGACAGACGGAAGGACAAACGGTTAACATAAGCACGATATTTTTTACAAAAGACGTGCTAAAAGCAAGTACGATTAGTCATCTCAAATATTTATATATACACACACTTATATATAAAAAACACAAACACCTTTGTATGTGTCCGTGTGTAATTTGTGTAAGAAAATTACACGGGGAAATATTAGCATTGTATTCTCGTAATCCTCACTTTGAAATTTGGAAATATAAACTCAGTTATACAGGGTGCGGCAGCGTTGATAGCGTATTAATAAAATCGTACCATAAGCGAACAAACAACTTTTTATTTATTACTCTCTATGTCAAATAGTAGTTATAGGAATGCCATTGATCAGTCAATGTTTGAATATGACCCCTGTCAAATGGCGGCCCCGCTGCACCACCCATTCTTATAAGCGCCGTTGGAAGGAGTCCATTACTCGTTGTAACATATCGCCAGGTATATTGATGACGGAAGCTCTGATACGGCCTTTCAGTTCCAATATGGTGGCACAATGTGTTCGGAAGACTTCCTGCTTGAGGTACTCCCATAAGAAAAAATCAGCACATATTAGATCGGGGAACCGGGGTGGCCAAGGGATGTCACCATAACGAGATATTAACCTGTGTGTAAAGGTCTGTCGTAAAAGATCCATGCACATGCGGGCCGTGTGCGCGGTCGCCCCTTCGTGTTGGAACCATAAATTGTCCATATCCACGTTCAACATCCGTAACTGAGGCAGCAAGACGTCTTGCAGCATTCGTAGATAACTTTCACTGGTGATAATTACAGCGACCCTCTCAACGTCCTTGAAAAAATGCTGCCCGATAATTCCAAAGGAAGCAACTCCACCCCAGACAGTGACACAGGCGCTGTGCAATGGCTTGATGTGCATTTGACCCGGGTTAACATCACTCCAATAACGCGCATTTTCTTTATTCGTCGAACCACATAACTCGAAGTGTGCTTCATCTGACATACTCAAGGTGCACAACATCTGTGGATTTTCCCGAAGGAGATCCCACATGGTGGTGCAAAACTGTTCGCGTGCAACCAAATCTTGAGGCTTAATTTCTTGCACAATTTGGAGCTTTTAAGGGTGAAAATGGATATATTCACCTGAATGAAAGATGGGAAACATGCAAAGCAGTAGAGTGTCGCCGAGCAGATCTTTTAAGGCTACACAAGATTGCAGCACGAACATTTCCAATCATTTCCGGTATCCGCATAGTCTTTTTGCTACCTCCTGGTTTACGATTACAAGCCGATGATCTTACTCTAAAGGAACTTAGCCTCCTTGTGATGGTGCGACCATCTGGCACATTCCCATGACGTCACACTTTGCCTGAATAAACGTTGTGTAGCGACTATAAAATCGTTATTCTTGAAATACGGTTCAACAGCGAAAGCACGACGCTCAGCCGTCAAACTCACCATGTCGAACAAAAACAAAATGGCTGCTCATTGACATAAGAACGCCGCGTCATCGGGCGCGCATTGATACATGACGTCATTGTACGACACGCCGCAAATTACCCTATGAACGCTGCCGCACATTGCACTTGTCCACAACGGAATTGTTCTCAGATTATTGTGTATACAACTCGTGAAAGTGATTTAACCATATATAGCTCGACAGACCGTATAATACAAACCCTGACCATAAGACCCTTAGGATTCTTGAGGAGAACGAGTTTTCGCTTCAGATCCTGTTAGGGCATGCCCAAAGATAGAGCAAAATCTTGAGTGGGCATATAGCAACTCAGGCATAAGTTTTACGGGACGCCATTTTGTTTTTGGTATGTATATGCAAGCAATAGCTACTAGCATTGAATTTCGTAATTTTCTGTTCTTGTCATGTACCTATATTAAATGCGACATGTTTTTTGGACTCATTAAAATTTTTTAATGCGTTGGAAGCAATGAAACAAACCTACAGCTAGAAAATAGCGAATAAATTGAAAGATGAGATCATTATAATTACCTTGGTGCCAAAATTACACAAGGAGGTAGAGATACCATGGAATTAAGAAACAGAATTGCACAGAGAAGAAAGGCTGTTAAACACCTGAATGGAATCTGGTGGAGAGAAGAAATAACCAGAAAAAAGAAATGGAGTATTTATAATAGTTTTGTTAAGAGAATCTTACTATATGGTGGCTGAGGACTGGCGATTAACAGAAGCGAATAGAAAGGAAATAACATCTGTAGAGATGGAGACTTTCAGAAGATCATGTAGAGTGTCAAGAAGATGGAAAACAAAGAATGAAAGAATTAAAGAATTGATAGAAGTGAAAGAAACAATTTTAGGAGACATACAGAAAAGACAATTCCGTTGGTTTGGTCATGTAAAAAGAATTACCATTGAAAAACTGCCCAAAATTGCCCTGCAATTTAACTCAAACAAGCGAGAACATAGAGACCAAGCTAGAAGAACATGGTCTAATGCAATAAAGAAAACCCTTAGTCGAAATGGCCTGATGAAATAATGGTGCTTGGATAGAGAAAGATGGAAAAAACTCTTGGAGATCCGAAGGCGACGTCAGACGCCATAAACCAATAATGTATAAAAGCACACCGGACAAAATATTATACCCCCTGTTAGAACTTACGTAATAAGGGGTGCCGGCGTCTTTTGCCTTGAAAACAGCATCCATCCGGTGTGGTAAAGACTCCACGAGGTTCTGTATGTATTGAACATCGACTTGCCACCTTTCGTGCGTCAATTGCTCCCGAAGTTCCACCAGAGTGACTGGCTGTCTCTTTCGGCGTTTCACCTTCTATTCCAAATGATCCCACAGATTTTCAATAAGATTTAAATCTGGGGATTCGGCGGGTCAGTCGAGGTGAGAGAGTGTTGCTGATATTTTGTCGTGCCACTCAGACACAGTATTAGCCCTGCGCATACAGTGATTGTCATTTTGGAAGACAGGAGTGGCCATGTGATGCTACTCCTGGAGATGGAGGGCAAAGGACAACACTTCGTCATTCAGAAAGCGAAGCTACGCATGCTGGCTCAACTTCATCGTCACTGCCACGAGAGCTCCCATTTCGTGGTACGAAAAACATCTTCAAAACATCACAGAACCCCTCCAGCTTGAACAAGACCATCGACACAATCAGAACTGAAGGCTTCATTGGGCCTGGGATGCACTCGTCGCCTCACATCCTTGGAGTACAAACAAAAGCAAGCCTCATCAGACCAAATTACTCGTTTCCAATCCTCCACAGTAACGTTTTGGTGCCTCTGAGCCCATTGATAACGTGCGACTTTGTGACTTGCTGTTAAAGGAGTCCTCTTCCGTGGTACTCTGCTCCAGATGTCCATCGCATGCAGTTCTTTTCGCAATGTCCTTTCGGAAATTGGTTGGAGTGGACTTTCATTGACTGTTTGGAGCAATTGTTGCCTGGTTTGAAACCGATTTGCAGTTACTAGGCGTACAACCTGGCGGCTGTTCCTGTTGTTGAGAAAAGTTTTCTGGCCACAGTTACGTCGCCGATTTTCAGTTGACTGCGAACTACACCACTATTTGTCGACCCGCTGCACAGTACGCTTCCACACACCAAGAAATCGGGCGAATTCATTCACTTTGTGTCCGTGGGAACGGCCAAACACGATGGTTCTATTTTCCCACTCAGTAACGTCTGTCTTATGACCCATATAGCGGACTAAATTCAACACCCATGTTGCTCTTTACCACTGCACGAGACAGAAATGATCCTGTAGACCACGTCAATGCTATTTCCCCCAACAATGCTATAACGGCGCCTTCCGTGCAACCGGTAACTTCCTACTACCATTTCTGTTAGGGGTGACTGATTTTGTTGTCCGGCGTGTACTTCTTTGGGACCACTGACTGTGAATATTGAAAGAGAAAACAAAAAATCACATTCAAGATGGGAATAGATAACAATGCATTGAAGTATCAGCATTAAATTACGATACATTAAAAATAATCACAACCTATATACAGTGTTAAATCGTCAGTAACGGATATTCAGGACAATCTATAAAGTACTTTATAGATGTTCCTGAATGTCACAAGACATATTGCATTTGCAAAAAGTCGTACAAGAAACAATATTTTTGCGGCACCGGCATCGTTTTGTATGACAGCTTTTGAAAGTACAGGTAAGAACTACATCTTCATGAAGTTAACTAATGCAAGGTTCAAGCATAAATAATGAGTCATCAGACTGCTTGTCCATCCAAAAACAGCCGGGGGCTAAAGTTTCGTCCATCTTCAACACTGTAGAGCATAAATATGCCATGTTAAATTATCTTTTCAGGTGACTGAAGAACTTGTGCAAGGGATTCTTTGTAGGTTGGAAATATTAGATTAGGTCATTATTGTCGAATCATATCATATCATATGTAGAGGATTTTTAGGAAGGGAGTGTCTGACCCCAGGTCTTAAAAACCCTGAGAAATAGGAAGCTAGGAGATTTGGGCTAGAGTGCCCGATAGGAAAGTGACACGGTAGCGAAGTCGAAAGGGGGAGGAATACGCCCTTATTTATTACCGGAGGCCCAGTACCCGGGGTCCGAAGGCTTCACGTGCCCATCCGACGCATGGCAGATATTTAGTGGAGCGAGCACTCGTACCTGCCTGGGATCGAACCTGAGGTCCTTTCCGTGGCAGTTACGAACGTCGCCCACTCGGCCACCCGCGGTCCTTTATTGTTGAATCGATGTGCATCAAATGTTGTGTCCATAGATTCTGGTTGCTTTCACAAGTATTCCTCAGATAGCTTGAAGGATTGCGTATTTAGAAGAAGACGCCGACAAAAGTTGTGAAGACATTTTTCTGGTTCTTCCTTGATAGATGACACTTTGGTGCCTGTCGTACCGGTCACATCAGACGCTTAATAGTCTTATGTTTTAGGAAATTTTATAAGAATCCAAAAAAGACATCATATTTCTTATAGGTATTCTGACATCCATATGAAATACATGTCTTTCGACAATGACTTTGTCTCTGGTGCCTTCGTTCTGCTATAAGAAACATCTTGTGCGACATTTGTTAGATAGTGTGGAATAAATATTCTACACATAATACGTGGAAATGCATCTGAATTATTAACACAGCAATTCCACATATCTGAATTACGTGTCTTTACTGTTTCTCACGTAACATTAATCACGTTAGAAAACTTGAAACTTACATCGCCCTGAAGTGGGAATCGAATCCGCATCCACCGATTTCCATTCGAGTAGTAACGATTAGCATGCCCGAACGGAAATCGGAAGATTCGGGTCAGATTTCCTCTCCAAGGCGATGTAATTTTCACGT
This sequence comes from Macrothele yani, assembly GCA_039090855.1. Taxonomy (NCBI): domain Eukaryota; kingdom Metazoa; phylum Arthropoda; class Arachnida; order Araneae; family Macrothelidae; genus Macrothele; species Macrothele yani. Next base: position 154,555,092 of record CM077030.1, read on the forward strand.
TTTCTGACGTAATTAATGTTACGTGAGAAACAGTGAAATACACGCCATTCAGAGATGCCTGATTGCTGTGTTAATATTTCGCCATCTGTTAACTTTCGTAACATACTTTTTAGCCGTTTGTAGAAGTGAGTAGCTGTTTCTAATTCTAGTTTTTAAGTTCTAGTTTAGTTTTTAGTTTCTAGTTTTTTAGTTTGTACTCTTATACCAATTAAACGGAAATCGGGCTCGTGTTGTAAATATTCTTGGTGTATTTACAGCCCATTTTTCAAAACCTTGATGGTCATCTTCCTTGTTTGATTTTTTATTCAAGTAGGAATGTTGGAAGCGGAGATACCATCATTACAGAGACTTACATTAATGCCCCCTTCCAAGAACCCAAAACATTACTTTTAGAAAGAATGTAGACATAAAGGTTTTCCGGCGTCTGACTGAAAAATAATAATTTTTTAATCATGAAAGAAATACGGGATTACGCCATATAATACAAATTTTGAAGATGACAATCCGATTTTTGGCGTAAATGTGACAAGGATGGTAAGTCAGATAATATCCGAAAACTTGAAACTTTTCATCGTCCTGGAGCGGGACTCGAATCCGCGTCTCCCAGAAAAACTTGAAACTTGGTCGTTCTGGGTTGTGTAGTGGTTAGCATACTCGGGCGTTTTCTGGAAGACGCGGCTTCGTGTCCCGCTCCAGGACGATGCAAATTTTTAAGTTTTCGGATATTATCTGACTTACCATCCTTGTCACATTTACGCCAAAAATCGGATTGTCATCTTCAAAATTTGTAATTCTTTATAGTTAGATTTCTAGAAGAGTTGACACCATTGCAAATATGTAAAACACAAAAATATACTAATGAGCCACCTAGTTGTAGATGATTTTGTCCCAAAATATTGGAAAATGCATCCACGGTCATCATAGTTCCGATCTCTATCTAATCTATTTTAAAACTAATTCTGCAAAGTAAAATTCTTTTGTGGTAAAATTTATCCGATGATATAAAGAAGCTTTTGAATTTTTTGAAGCAATTTTATAGAGAAAAATACACTAATGTTTGTGAAAATTGTAACACCATGAAGGACTACTGGTATTAGCTTGAATCTTACAGGATGTTCAGAACATGTTGGGACATGCAAATGATTAAAACGTCAGTGGAAATGCGGTTTTGGAGCAGCGCCCTCTGAATTGTCCAGTCTTGCGTGTAGCGAACTGGCTCAAACAAGATGTTGCAATCATTGAAGAGCCGACATTGAGTTGATAGGTTGTTTCCTGTGTTTCACTATGCTCCGTCACCGAAGAAGGTTGCATTATGAACAGCTGACGAACTCCAAGCGAGGAAAGATTGTTGGGATAAGACAGCTGGATTTTCTTACCGCGAAATTACCACTAGTTCCGGACGAAACACCAGTATAGTGATGCGAACGTGGCACTTATGGTCAAATGAGGCTCGGATGTGTATAAATCTGGGAAACGGACAGAAAAACCGCACCACTGCCCGGGATTACAGACACTTCTACCACATGGCAGTGACCGATCGCACAGCGACATCCACTATATGTTAGTCCAGCACGGTCACAGGTGAGGCTCTGAACTGCAGCGCACGTCGTGTTCTCAACCCTTTCGCGGCCACGATACTATAATGTTTTGTCCCTGAGAATACCACAGTGCCCGAAAGTGCCTGCTGCTCGATTACGAATTTCATTCCCGCTCCCTTTGTCAAGTTAACAAAAGAAGGAGTAGTGCTGGATCACCACTCAAAGCTTCTGATTTCTAGTCTTGCTATGCTTTGACCTTTTAACGTTTCCCTGCGGCAAAATGTGCTTTCTTCTACTGAGACCCTGAGACAGATGGGAATGGTAACATCTAGAAAATTTTCTTCACTTTCCGCTTTGCTCTAGTTTTTTCTGGTAAAGAATATAATCTCAATCTGTTTATTTCGATTGAGGAAATATGGAAGAATTTTTACGGCAAATTTTCTCTCATAAATTCTCCTTTTAGGACAATACTGCAGTTTATTTGAAATTGAATATTAGTATTTTATGCTGACATTGAGGCTGAAAATCACTATTTTTCTGCTAAATGAGCATTTTTTTTCTCGTAGTACAAAAACATTTTACGACGCCCGAATTTTTTAATACTTTTTTTTGTGTATTATCTACAGAACATATGTGCGCATATTTTGTGTGTAGTCGGTTAGAATCAGGCATTCCAGGCATTTTAACGTTGGCCCAACACTCTACCAACGGCTTCTATTACTAAAAGACGGTGGCTCAGTGTTGGGCCTACGTTAGATTGCAAGGCTGTGTGCTACCAGGGCCGTATTTCCGTCTACGAACTTCGGTGCCCTGAAAAATGTTTTCTTGTGAATGTATGTGTTCCACGAACCCTTAGGTGTCCAGAAGAAAGATAATTTGTAAATTTGTTTGTTGCACAAACTCTTAGGTGCCCAGAAAAATGTTCCAAATAATTTTTCCAGTGCATGCAGTCCTACAATGTTTTTATAAAATTATGTTTACTAAGCACGTATCAACATATGTAAATTATTTTTACGAAGTACGTGTCAATATAATAACAGTTCTACTGAGTGATGTCAAAAGGCTGAATGATATTGCTTCGGGACAAACAAACTCCTGGTTCACTTCTTTGTTTAGAGGCAACAAGAGGACTGAGGGTCACTTTGAACGCCGTGCAAATTAAAATAACGCTGGGAAGGTACGAAATCCTAGTCGAGTCATCGGTTTACCTGGGAGCTTGTGGTTGTCTGAATGGCCGGGCGCCCCGGGCGTTGTGGTAGCGAAAGGGTTAACAGGGGACCGGTTGCCCCAGACTAGTGTCTCAATCCAACAGTTGCTGAATTCTCATTCCCTGTAATGAGCATGCCCGAGCCTTAGAAATTTTCCTCCCATCTGTTGGTCCCGCACTAAGCTCGCACTCTTTGCCCAGGAGTGGATATTCGATATACGCTCCAGATCAATCCTACAGTGGCCGAATCCCCATTCCCTGTAATGCGTTTGCCCAAGACTTAGAAATTACTTGAACCTCAAATCACGTGTGCGCATTCTCCAAGTTCGTTTGTTAACAGTGGACGCTGGTTGGGAATTTTGTATCTCGAATTTTTCTGTGTGATACTTGATTCCTCAGTTCTGAAGTTTGTATCCCTGCCACTTTTGTAAAATTCCGTCAAAAAATAAAGGAGTAAAGTAAGGGAGAAGTTCGTTATGTTAGAGTCCTCTAATACCGATTAGTGAATATTTTACTTGACACTATTGCTAAATAAACTAGTAGAATATAAAACAAATTAAAAACTTAATACGGTGTATTTCTTTATTGGAGGTTTAACGACCTCTGTGAGCAACTCAATGGGCTATAAGCAGTCACCCGTCCCTGAGAGAGCGTCAGTGCTGTAAGACAAACTCAAAATCCATACCTCACCGGGATTCGAACACGAACCCCTTTCGGGCGAATCATCAGAAGCCGTCACTTAGACCACTGCGCCACCGGGGCGGCACTGCGGTGTATTCTGAAGGTCAAGAAAGTACGAGACGAGGACAATACCAAACGAATATGGATTCCGTCGATGTGTTTCATATAAAATGTCTGGATGTGAGAGGACTTCACAGTCTTTTCACCTCGTCGAATTAGCTTCAAATCGTCACAAAAAAAATGAAGAAAGTGCAAAATATGAGCACATTTCACCACTCACGTCGAAACATTATGGGAATCGTGGAGGAACAGGCATTTGTTTATACCCAGCGCCATCTTGTGACGTCATACTTCGGCGACGTATTAACGCAGCATATGCTCCGTAATCTGGAACGTATATCGACTATCCACTCCTGGGCAAAGAGTCCGAGTCCAACAGATGGGGGAAATTTTCCAAGTCTCGGGCATGCGCATAAGAGTGAATGAGGATTCAGCCACTGTACGATTGAGACGCTAGTGTTGCCCCAACAGTTCATTGCTGCGCATTCCTTTGACCCTCAACCACAGACAACTAAGGCTGCATTGGAGTCTTGAACAGAGACTCTGGCGCGATGATTCGCAAAAGATCGTGTTTTCTGACGAGTGAGGATTCAGCTTGATGCACCTTGATAGTTGCATACGACTTCGAAGACATCGTAGTGAACAGCACCTTGCAAAGCCAAGTCTCGTGTTTTGTGGCGCAGTTGGGTTCATTGGGCGATCTCGCCTGACCCTCAGAAAACAGTGATATATCAGGGATGTTTTAGAGGCAGAGGTGGCACCCATTTTTCAGAGTTGTCCAGGCGCTGTGTTCCAGTAGCACAATGCTTGGCCACAAGTTGGGCCATAATTTCCAAGACATCTTCCATATAGGGCAGATAACGCTTCTTCCATAGCTTGCACGTCCGCCGGATATGTCTCGGATGGAACATGTATGGAATTCAGTAGCTAAGTGACTGGCTCGTCAAGCACCTTTCGCCAGTCACCATAGATGAACTCTTACGCAGAAGCAGCCTGACAGGCTAATCTCCAGGACGATATTAAAAACCTCTTCCATTCAATTCCGCGTCGTGCAGAGGCTGTAATGTTTGCTCGAGGCCGCTTCACAGCGAAAAAATCTTGTAGAGCTTTTGAAGCGAAAAATCTTGTGAAGCTCTACAGATTTTCTGAAGTCAGAGTAACCGTTTCAGAAGTATTATGATCACAGATGGACGAATGCACAAGATAAAACTGTAAGCACGCACTTTTTTCTCAAGAGACTAGATAAAAATTCTCTTCTCACGAAAATTACATATTCAAGATTATAAAATTTAGCGTTTGTATTAATGAATGAAAATTAATCTCGAATTGCATGCGTGAGAAATGAAATTAATAAAGCACGTTTTACTGGAAGAATAATTCTGTACCTTACAGCAACGAGTAAGCATTTAGAAGTTAAATTACTCCTAAAAGGGGTATTGCTGTAGATATTTCGTCGAGAAAAGATTCACTTATATTCTGAAGTTCATTCATAACAGCTTATAATAGTTTTAAATATTTTATTGCAATTACTCCTCAAATGCGAGGAATAATTTCATATTAATTATACTAATTATCAACTTCTACGATTCGTTATATCAAGTATGAACATGTTTTCTGAGTATTTATAACAGAATCTAAAAACAGACCATTTAATTTTCTTTTTATATTGATTTTCAGGACCTGTTCCATACACATTCAGATCACAATTTATTTGTAGAAAGGTACTAACTCGGATTGTCGACCAAATAAATCATCACCGAGCATTGAGAGGTGGTTTGTAGACGAGACAACTGAACAGTAATTTAACGTCTCGCCAAATAAAACGTTAGGGAAGAGCATTAAAGGAAATCCGAAAGAAAACTTAAAGGGTTTGCATGTATTTCCTGCTTTAATCTCCTAAATATTTATTCCTTAGCACTGCACAGCCGGCAAATCCTACAGCACTACCATGGAATTTCCCTCTATGCTACATAATTCGGTCCTCTAAAGGAAGGGATGGCTTTTGTAACAGAGGAACCACTTGGCACATACGTTCGGCATCTCATTTCCCTTGATGCACTTCCCATTGCTACGAACTAAATTAGTTAATGTAAGTGGGACAAATGGGAAAGCGAAACTCGGTTAACACAACCATCTGTTGCGCCAGAGGTGATAGTCGGTGTTCGCACCTACAGAAACACCTGAATAGCGTTAAATGAGACATGGCTCATTATTGAAGGGAGATAGTTTCGCCGGGATCTATAATAACCTAAGCTCAAATGAATACACGCCTTCTGTAAGCTTGTTCCGTACGGAATTAGCCTTCGTGTTTCTACAGTGTATTATCAACTGCGTAGTTATAACAAATAGAGGATCTTATACACTCGGAGTCTCATTCTCGTGTGAAAATTTCTCTTAGCAGAAGTTACATACATACAAAGGCAACATTCGAAACACCCTGAAGCTACCCCGGTGGCGTTGTGGTCTAAGCGCTAGTTTCTGACAGAGATGGGTTCGGGTTCGCATTCCGGTAAGATATAGATGTTGTGTGGGTCTAACTGTACCGGCTCTCTCTCTCTCTTTCCTCAAACTAGTGGTGCTACATTAGTAGCAGGAGACAGTTTATAGCCTATTGAGCTGCTTACGATGGTCGTTAAACACCCCCAAGAAGTCTTCACCGGCCAGGTTGGGCTTTTTATAGTTTAGGGAACAAAGCGACGCGCCGTGCTGGGCCTTTTATAGTTTAGGGAACAAAGAGCTGGGCCTTTTATAGTTTAGGGAACAAAGAGCTGGGCCTTTTATTGTTTACGGAACAAAGCGACGCGCCGTGCTGGGCTTTTTATAGTTTAGGGAACAAAGTGATGCGCCGTGCAGGACTCTTTATAGTTTAGGGAACAAAGCAGCGCGCCGAGCTGGGCTTTTTATAGTTTAGGGAACAAAGCAGCGCGCCGAGCTGGGCTTTTTATAGTTTAGGGAACAGAGCGACGCGCCGAGCTGGGCTTTTTATAGGTTAGGGAACAAAGTGACGCGCAGAGCTGGGCTTTTTATAGTTTAGGGAATAAAGCGACAAGTCGAGCTGGGCTTTTTATAGTTTAGGGAACAAAGCGACGCGCCGAGCTTGGTTTTTTCCCCAGTTGACCCATTCTTGTTATCGCAATGGTAAAGAAGGAAAAAAGCCGTGTTTCCCGATTTCCTGGTCTGTTTAACTGACCAGGAAATCGGGAAACACGGATTTCAGGCACTCACAGTGTTCTTACCACCTGCAGGTATTGAGATGGTAAACCCACTTTGGGGCTTGTTGACAACAAAAGGATTCAACCCTGAGCGAGTGTCTGTGCTGTATAGTGTGGGGAAAACTGAACATCCTCAGATTTTTGCTAGTCGAAAAAAAAGTCGAAAATGTGTGTGTGAGAGAGAGAGAGAGAGAGAGTAGGACGACAACGATTGTTTCTCCTACCTCTAATCATACAGGGATTAACTTTTTTACTGTTACTGCTTAATAGTTCACAGAAAAAGAGATTTTGAACGTGCTCTCTGATAATTGCAAAAGTTTAGTTAATATTTTTATGCTTCATAATCATCATTGTCAACTATTATCAATCCACTGCTGGACGAAGGTCTCCCCAAGTTTCCTCCACAACGGTCTGTCTTGTGTCAGTCTCCTACATGTCACTCCCTCATACTTTCGAATTTCATCCACCCATCTCCCATGTGGTCTTCTTCTGGATCTTTTCCTGTCCCTTGGAATCCAATCTAAAATTTCGGCTGTCCATCGATGGACTGTCCTTCTGGCAGTATGTCCAGCCCATTGCCATTTCAGGAATTTAACTCTGATCATGATGTCTTCCACTCTTGTCATTTTTCGGATCCACGAGTTCCTCTTCTTATCTCTCCCGGTTACACCAAGAATGCACCTTTCCATGCTTTTTTGAGTTGTCTGCAGCCTTTGTATATCTCTTTTAGCTAAGGTCCACGTCTCTGCACCATACGTAAGCACTGGAAGGATGCATTGATCAAACACTTTTCTTTTAAGACGTAATGGCATATTGCTCTTGAAAATTATGCTGTTTCTTCCAAAAGCTCTCCAGGCAAGTTTTGTACGCCGATTAATTTCTTCATCAATGTGACCCTCACTTGATATCTGCTGTCCAAGATAAACGGACGTGTCTGTTATCTCCAGCCTTTCTCCATCAATCGATAAATCTTCATTACTTGTAAAAGCTTTGAACATCAATTTTGTCTTCTGAAAGTTCATTTTTAATCCCACTTCTTTGCTCTTGTCAGCAAGTTCCTGCATCATACTCTGCAGCTCTGATGGGGTTGTTGGAAAAATGACTACGTCATCAGCAAAACGATAAATATTTTCAATAATATCCCATTTCACTATTTAATTTTCACAATGCAATAAAATACGATAGAAAGATAAAATAACATAAAATGGCCCATCACGGCCGGGGCTAACCAAATAATGCCCATGCAGACCTCCCCCCTCCAAATGAACATGTGAAAACTTGCAAAAATTATTCGGAGGAATTGTTGTTGAATAATTTCTGAAAATGAAAAGTACAGCATGTTCGCTCTTCAGGTATTATTCACAAAAGAAAGAGGGGATGCTTCCAAGTTTTCGGAAGTAATGAGCACCCCTTTTAAATTATATATGAAATATTTACCAAAAGTATTTAATAGTGTATAGCACTTATTAAGTACATATTGATACCTACCCCATATCTTAATCTTATGACCAGGAGTTTATTAAGCAGACAACTACATCCCTAATCTTAGCTAATAAAAGTTGGCAATAAAACGTTTCGGTACAAGAGTATGGAATCTAGAAAATGAGTAAAGAAGAAATATTCTGTTTAACGAATTTTTGATGTAATGAATATCTCAGCCGTCACCATGCCATTTCATTAAATAGGGGTACAACTGTATTTATGCGATTTTTTAGATTGCCTAAACTCTTAGGTGAGTCGAAAAATTTTCATCCTTCCGTGTTCCCGGATGGGCATACCTAGTCCTTTTTCTATAACCCTAGAAATCACACATCTTATGAAATAACTGAAGGTTTATTCGTGAAAACGGTGCAGCAAACCGATCGGCGCTGACAATTTACTTAATTTTAGAAGGTTGATAAATAATATGATATTTGTACGTTTTGGGTACGTCGTAACAGTGATAAAATAATGAAGGAAGAAATATTCCTCATAATACATGAGAAATCGATAGCGCATTCGAAGCAAACAGAATATAAATTCTGAATTTTCTTGTAACACTTACTGCTCATTCATGTAGCATCTATCAGAAAATTTTAAAATTTCATCGCACTTGAGGGGAATCCATCCCACATCGTCAGATCTCCGTTCGAGTATGCTAACCTTACACCACCCAGGACAGTGAAGTTTTAAGCAACTGAGACTAAGCAAACTTAGCTTAGTAATCTGAACATCCTCAGATTGCTTCAACGAGCGAAAATATGAGGATGTTCAGATTCCTAAGCTACGTTTACTTAGTCTCAGTCTTTTGGAACTTCACTGTCCTGAGTGGTGTCACGTTTAGCTTCGACTAGACTGCTTCATCAGATTGCTTCAACTAGCAAAAATCTGAGGATGTTCAGATTCCTAAGCTAAGTTTGCTTAGTCTCAGTCTTTTGGAACTTCACTGTCCTGAGTAGTGTCACGTTTATCTTCGACTAGACTGCTTCATCAGATTGCTTCAACTAGCAAAAATCTGAAGACGTTCAGATTCCTAAGCTACGTTTGCTTAGTCTCAGTTGCTTGGAACTTCACTGTCCTGAGTGGTGTCCCGTTTAGCATCGACTAGATTGCTTTGACTAGCGAAAATCTGAGGATGTTCAGATTCCTAAGCTAAGTTTGCTTAGTCTCAGTTGCTTGGACCTTCACTGTCCTGAGTGGTGTCCCGGTTAGCTTCGACTTGCAAAAATCTGAGGATGTTCAGATTCCTATGCTAAGTTTCCTTAATCTTAGTTGCTTGGAACTTTACTGTCCTCAGTGGTTTAACGGTGAGCTTCGACCAGATTGCTTCCATTAGCGAAAATCTGCGGTTCAGATTCCTAAGATAAGTTTGCTTAGAGTCAGTTGCTTGGACCGTCACTGTCCTGAGTGGTGTAACGGTTAGCTTCGACTAGATTGCTTCCTCAGAATGCTTCGACTAGTGAAAATCTGAGGATGTTCAGATTCCTAAGCTACGTTTACTTAGTCTCAGTCATTTGGAACTTCACTGTCCTGAGTGGTGTCACGTTTAGCTTCGACTAGACTGCTTCATCAGATTGCTTCAACTAGCAAACATCTGAGGATGTTCAGATTCCTAAGCTAAGTTTGCTTAGTCTCAGTCTTTTGGAACTTTACTGTCCTGAGTGGTGTCACGTTTAGCTTCAACTAGACTGCTTCATTAGATTGCTTCGACTAGCAAAAATCTGAGGATGTTCAGATTCCTAAGCTAAGTTTGCTAAGTCTCAGTTGCTTGGAACTTCACTGTCCTGAATAGTGTCCCGGTTAACTTCGACTAGACTGATTCGACTAGCAAAAATCTGAGGATGTTCAGATTCCTAAGCTAAGTTTGCTTAGTCTCAGTTGCTTGGACCTTCACTGTCCTGAGTGGTGTCCCGGTTAGCTTCGACTAGCAAAAATCTGAGGATGTTCAGATTCCTATGCTAAGTTTGCTTAATCTCAGTTGCTTGGAACTTCACTGTCTTCAGTGGTGTAACGGTTAGCTTCGACTAGCAAAAATCTGAGGTTGTTCAGATTCCTATGCTAAGTTTGCTTAGTCTCAGTTGCTTGGAACTTCACTATCCTGAGTGGTGTAACGGTTAGCTTCGACTAGATCGCTTCCTCAGATTGCTTTGACTAGCAAAAATTTGACGATGTTCAAATTCCGAAGCTAAGTTTTCTTAGCCTCAGTTTCTTGGAATTTATCCTAAGTGGTGTAACGGCTAGCTGCGACTAAATTGCTTCGATTAGCGAAAATCTGAGGTTCAGATTCATAAGCTTCGATTAGCAAAAATCTGAGGTTCAGATTCCTAAGTTTGCTTAGTCTCAGTTGCGTGGAATTTTACTGTCCTGAGTGGTGTAACGGTTAGCTCCGACTAGATTGCTTCCTCAGAATGCTTCGACTAGTGGAAATCTGAGGATGTTCAGATTCCTAAGCTAAGTTTGCTTAATCTCAGTTGCTTGGAATTTCACTGTCTTGAGTGGTGTATCGGTTAGCTTCGACTAGATTGCTTCGACTAGCGAAAATCTGAGGTTCAGATTCCTAAGCATAGTTTGCTTAGTCTCAGTTGCTTGGAACTTCACTGTCCTGGGTGGTGTAACTGTTAGCATATTCGAACGGAGATCGGGAGATGATTATTCGATTTATGCTCCAGGGCGATGAAATTTTCAAGTTTTCTGAGAAATGTTACATGCCTGACCAGTAAGTGGAACAAGAAAATTCAGAATTTATATTCTGTTTGCTTTGAATATTCTCTCGTAACAGCGGCCGATGTATTAATTAAAGCATGGAAGATCATAGGGTAATTCTGAATATTTAGACGCAATAAAATAATAAAATTTCTCTGAAGATCGTTTAGAGCGTCCTATCGAAGCTAACACAGCAAATGACTGCTCATGGACAATATGTGGCAATACATGTTATGTGTTTTCAAGATGTTTTTCTATTAAAACTCCGTAATAACCGTAACATATAACGATATTTGATTACTGTAACACGTGGAGGCGAGGGAACCTGAGAGTTTACCTGTTGCGTTTGATCTTTTCCGAAATGTACAGTGCAAAGTTCCTTTCCTCTAAATAGTGTATCGCTGTACAGCATTTGTACAGAGATGCATTCTGTATAAATCGAAATGTATTATATCGTGAACGAGTAATCTGGAAGGTTTCAACTTAATCAAAAAGACATGATTCGTGCTTTTAGTGAGGTCCTACACATTCAAGGGAAATATAAACCTAAGCAGCTTTTACATAGTGTATCAAAAGTGTTTCTGAAGTTAACTCTGCAAACCATTGAGGTATCTTCTGCTGAATGTGAAAGAGGATTTTCACCGACGAATTTGATAATCACCCCATTTCAGTCTTCTCATTCAATCAGTGCAATAAACTCATAAAAATAGTTGGTCCTCCAGTTCGCTCATACGAAGTACGTCCGTCTGCGGTTCTTTCGAAACGAAAAGCAAGGGGCGTAAAGGACCGGAAGAAATATTGGGTGTGTGCTTACGTTCTACCTGTTTTTGTAGGCTACAAAGAAAGGAGGAGATCACAACAAATAACGTACCTAGGATTTCAAATAATTTTCATAATTCTGTATGACCTCTTGCCATTTGTCTATTAGTAGGTGAATCCCATACCGGAAAAACTCCTGCGTTTCAGAATAAAAACGTAATGTAATGCGGTTTTCACATCGTCCACATCAACGAAGGTTTGAAGGGTGAAGGCGTTCTGTAATGATAGAAAAAGGTGGTAGTCCGTAGGTGCCAGGTAAGGGTAATACACCTGGTGAGATAACACTTCCAAATCAAAGTCCAGTAATTTTTGCCGAGTGATTAAAGCAGCATGAGGTCTGGCGTTATTATGATGAAGGATCACGCCTTAGCGATTGACAAAAACTGGCTTCTTCGATGACAGTTTTTCTCACATCTGTTCAACTGTTGGCAGTAGAGGTCAGCATTTATCGTTCGGTTAGACGCCAACACCTCCCAGTGAATTATTCCCTGGGCATGCCACCAAACACTCAACAAAACCTTTTTTGGATGCAGTCCTCCTTTTGGGGTCGATGGAGCAGGCTCCGCACCTTGACACACAGTCCGTCGAAGCTTTCCATTAAGCTTCAGTACCCATTTCTCATCACCTGTTACAATTCGTCACCAAAACGGTTCATTTCTTTGACGAGAAAGCACAGAAACACAGGTACGTATTCTCTCCTCTCGTTGCTTTGCAGAAAGCTGGTGCGGAACCAAATAATGGAACTTGGTGGTGAACCAAAACTCATGCATCCGTCTTGCAACTGTTGTTCTGTGTACCGACAACGTTTTTTCTAATTTCTGAAAGGTTGGATGGGGATCATTTGTTATGGCTTGGCCCACATCCTCGTCAGAAACCACGGATGGACGTCCAGGACGTAGCTGACCTTTGCAGCTTCTGTATGCGTCCCGGAATTCCCGAAACCAAGGGCGGCATGTGCTATCGTCAACTGTATCCTCCCCATACATCTGACATGTTACGGCAAGCCGCGGCTGCAGTACTGCCTTTATCGAACTCGTACAGTAAACAATGTCTAATGTGCTCCTTATCTCATGCCATGTTACACTGTCCGTGATTTCCGTTACGAATGACTTACTCAGGCAAACCTAGTGTCTCCATATGCTCTACTGCTCCACGTTTTATTGGACGAAGATTCGGCAGCGCATCGTCATCTGTGACGTAGCTACTCCGATCGCAATTTGCATCTATTACAAAAACGGGTAGAACTTTTGCACACACCAATATTTTAGAGTTGAACAAAATTTGGACTCTATTTTATAAGCAAAATTCAGTTCTCTTCTGTTTCTCAATGTAACGTAATCCTTAGCGAAAATTTAACTTTCATTCTGAGGTAAGCTTGACAGGGATTTTAGTTTAAGCATTTGGCATGTACTATAAAACATCTACGGAATGTTGGCTGTCCAAAATAATAAATTAATGCAATAAGAGCACGTAAATTATGCTGTTTCACCAGTCAATAATAATAATGCTTAAAGAAAAATGCTCAAGAAATTATTTATTTCTTATTAGGTTAACTCTCTTCCTTTTAACGAAAGTTATGTTTAAGCATTCAGGAACCTTTTCCTCCAGAAAAAAGAAAGGAACTGTGTTTTGAAGTTCAACAGAAAGGGCTCCCAGTAAAGTGAGATGCTTGGAAGAAATACTTTGCCTTATTGGTGCTCATTTTTAAAATGAAATGTTTTCAATTTGAAAAGCGTCGCCTTTTACAAGATCAGCAATTCTATCAGATACGTAAAATGAAAGACAGTATCGTAAGTCGAAATAAATGATACAAGTTTTGAGCACGACGTCCTCTTAAAGGTCATAACAAGGTGATCCACAATGACCAGCGGACGGAAAGTTGGCTTGTTGCCACAAGCAACGATCTGCAGATACGTTCTGAGAGAAGACAGGAGATCTAAAAATGCTGTCCTCATTGTCTTCATCTTCCCGACGCCACCGAAAGTTTAACAATGAGGCATCTTAACATTATTTTTCAGTTAATCCTTTCCTCTAAAACAATAGAAAAAATGCTTATTCCTTCGGGCGCAAAGGAGAAAAATGGCTGATGATTGCTGACAAAGGCAAACTTATAACTCTTTGAAGTAGTATCTTAGTCCATGCTTCCATTCGTTAATAGCTTTACCCGGGATTGCTAAAAGTTTACTCTTCTTCAATAGTTTTGTTTTCTGTAAATTAAGCATTATTTAACATTGGCATTGAAAAATGGAATCAACGAATAACTGATAAGAAACTAGTCCGCATTGGAGGAAGCCAGCATATTTTTGCTTGTTAGGAAGCCAGTTTTGTATTGCAAAGGATGTTCATTAAATATAAAGTGCTTAATATTTGTAATAAAAAACATTCAGGACATCATTTGAATTACTAAACTGGGATTCATAACAAAATATTATATCGTTCAGGAAGTAACTGAACACATTCAAATTACCACAATTCGTATAAGAGTAAAATAGCGATCACAGTATATGGGGGTAATTACACAGGCCTACATGATTCTGGGATTTGCAAAATTTCAAGTAATTCAGGTATGCTGATCACGGAAACCACGTCCGTTTTTCTCTCTCACACACAGATTTTTCACAATTTCCCATGTTATATTTGCTCATATTTTACAAAAATGAAAAATATTATAAAGTAATCTGTTATTCTAAAGATTTAAATTTACTACCTAAAGCAGATCGCGGCAACTGGAAAATGTTACAGTACATGGAAAATGATACAATAGATGTAGCTACTATATCAATGATTGTAACATTGTGTGAAATTGCCGTTTTGAATACTCTGCTTCAAGCGATAAGACCGACGTGTATTTCGCTCATTTAACTGTTGTGTTGTTCTTTATTACTACATTATGGCATCAGGAGGCTGTGTTAATAGTCATGATTAATTTTGCTACATATGTGGTAGTTTTGTGGTGAAAAAAGAGCAACGCAATATAACGGATTTTGTTAAAACGGCGTATCATGCGCATTTCGGTATAAAGCTTGGAGACCAGGACAAGACGAATCAGGACTATTAACACAACCTCCTCATTATCAATAATAAGTTTCCAAACTATGGGTAATTCACAAACACAATTAAAAGTGCAATTGTCTTTGATCCGGAGATCTAAACCGTGTTTCTTGTTGCAGCGAGTACCAGACATCTCCATTTTCAATTGACCAGATCACTTGAAATCACAAGGGTAAATGACCGGTGAATACGGTGGGTGAGGCAGCTTCACTTAACTGTTCTGCTCAATTAACAGGCGAATAATCCAGGCGTTGTGCTGCCGTTTGCTGTCGTGTACGAAGGCAAGCTTCTGAACAGGATGTCGCAGTGCTCATACCAGGATATACTTGCCTAGAAATGACTTGTCCTGCTCCGATATCATGGTTATGCTCTCATCATACGTATTCCATAAAGCCAGGTAACGGACACCTATGCCAAGGACCAGTAGGATTTTACCCTAATGTACCTCAGCACGAAGAAAAGAGCCTAGAGAAGTACCGGGTTCAACATAGGAGAGTGACTAATTTCTTTGCCCAAGTGCATAAAATTCCACCTAACTTTCATCTAAGATGAGAAACCTTATGAATATCCAACAATTGCGACGATGACACGCAAGGTTACTACATGCAATTCCTTAATGAAATACCTTCTGTGTCGTTGTTACAGTTTTCGGTACCCACGTCGCTAGTCTGCTGATTAGGCTTAAGCCGTCCATAAGCACCATATAAACCGTAGTGCGAGGGATACGCATTTGTCTGGAATGTTGGTATAACGAAGTTCTTCATTAGCGCAAGTCAGTGAAAGAATCCCGAGTAGAAAGTAACACATCACTCACCTTGTAATGAAAATTCGAATTGGATTTAATAACGTTCGATATATCACAAGTTGTCGAATAATCTTTATTCATTGTGAAACGGAAATGGAAATGTACTTTGTTAACCGAAGAAAGAGAGATTCATGTTCAAAGGCTTTTGTTGAAGAATAGTAGGAAACATAAACACGAAAACATTTGTTTTTAGTGGCGGACGCATAACACAAGGTTAACGGTTGTTATTCTCCGCTGCGCACATCATTGAACGTCTCGCTGTGCCTGACGTCGTTATGTCGCGCACGCGCGATCGAGCATCGTTCCATATTCTCGAGTTCGGTAGAATATGACGCGTTACTTCACAGCTGCCGTTGTTCAGATCGGGCACGGTATGTATCTAACATACTTTCACTCGGCACTTGGCAAGGAGTTTTGTAACGTGTCACGATTCAACTTGATGCACCATGATGGTCGCATACGTGGTCGTAGACATCGTTGTGAACAGCATCTTGCAGTGTGCATTCCACAGCGTCATACCGGCACAACGCCAAGCATCATGATTTGGGGCGCCATTGGGTTCAATTCGCAATCTTGTTTGATGCCAGTTGAGGGAACCCTCCGCAGCCAGCGATTCATCAGGGAGGTTTTACAGGCCGAGATGAAACCCTTCTTTCAGAGTTGTCCTGGCGCTATATTCCAATATGACAATGCTCGGCAACATGCCGCCCGGAATGCCCAAGACCTCTTCCATGCACGGCAGATACCGCTTCTTCCATTGCCTGCACGTTCGCCGGATATCTCTCCGATCGAACATGTCTAGGATACGGTAGCTAAGCGACTGGCCCCGTCAAGCGCTTCCGCAAGTCCCCACAAATTAACTATGGTCTCGCATAGAAGTAACCTAGTTGGCTATACCGCAGAACGATATCCAAAAGCTCTTCCATTCAATGCCACACCGTGTAAAGGCTGTTATTTTTGCTCGAAGTGGCTTCACACGAAACTGAGTTTTGAAACAAAAAAATCTTATACAGCGAAACCCCCATTTTACGTCTCCGTATTTTACAATTTTACGTTTCAAGTAACGTTTTTCTGAAGTCTAGATAAGTCTCTTACATTTCTCCCGTGTTACACATTTTTTTCAATCACACGATTTCCCTCATCCAACGTCGTTTAAAAGTTTT
Source organism: Macrothele yani (assembly GCA_039090855.1). Lineage (NCBI taxonomy): Eukaryota > Metazoa > Arthropoda > Arachnida > Araneae > Macrothelidae > Macrothele > Macrothele yani. The sequence continues at coordinate 154,571,810 of CM077030.1, forward strand.
GGTGCCAAACGTGATTTTCCTCTAACTTTCGTATCTTTCTTGGTTGCTGTCCATGTAAGATTGTTTTAAACAGGTTTTCCCACCACCTGCCACATTCCTCAGCAGAATCTGAAGAACCGGTTGCCTTAAATTGGTTGTTCCTCCCCAGAATTTGTCGAAAGCACGTGACGACTTGTTGAGGCAGTGCCGCAGTACTCAGACGGTACGTGTCATATCTTAGCAACTTTGCTGGAGCGCCTCGTGTAGTACCGTAAATCCTCGTGTTGAAAGGGCTTGCGTCTCAGCTTGGCAAGTTAGAAATTTTGTTAGTTTGCTGTCTGCTTGAATTTCGATTTTTCGACGTGAGAGTGAAGATGGCGAGTAAGAAGTACAAATGTCTTTCCTTAACTGAAAAGCCTCCATTATAGGAAAAGATAGCGAATTTCATGAAACTAAATTTGAATTTGCCAAGTCTCTTGGATCACCAGTTTCAACACAATAAACAAAAACCATTTTAAAACAAAAAGAGTGAACCAAAACTACTCCGGAAATGTTAGGACATTGTGCTAATAAGAGAAGGAAATTGCAGATTGTTTTCCAAACCAACATCCTGTAATATATACTGTATTGACAAAAGTCACCGGACACACTTCAAAAGCAAATGGACGGATCTGCTGCGTTGTTAAAATGCGCAGCACCGCTGAAAATGGTATAAAAACAAGCCTGGTGATGACCGCGATCATATCTCACTGTGAGGCTGAGTGAAAATGTCTCGGCGGGAGAGAACTGACTTTGGGAAAGGAAAGATTGTCGGGTATCATATTAGTGAGTTCTCCATAAGAGAAGACCAGAGGCGTTTAAGCATACCCAAGTCAACTGTTTTGGATGTACAGAAAAAGTGGAAGACACATGGCGTGCCTGAAGTAGCAAAACGTACCGGCAGATCAAAGAAAATCAGTAACAAAGGACGTTGAAGCCTCAGGAGAGTCGTTACAGCTAATCGACGGAGTACTTCACAAACCCTCAGTGTACAGGTGAGTAAATATGCTGAAACCTCGGTATGTACACGTATCATTCACAGAGAACTTCATTCCATGGGTTACCGTGGCCGTGCCGTTGCTCATAAGCCTTTCACCTCCATTTGGAATGCTACTCATCATTTAGCATGGAGAAAAGAACATTTATCGTGGACCATAGATCAATGAAAACGGGTGTTATAGACTGATGAATCCAGATACACGATCCATCAGTCTTATGGTCGTGTGTGGGTATGGCGGCAGCCTGGAGAGAACGCTATTTACCACAGTGTACTGTTTCTACGGTCAAGTTTGGAGCTGGTAGTGTACTCGTGTGGGGGTACTTTTCGTGGTATGGTCCTGGCCCATTGGTTATCATGGACAAACCTGTTAACCAGCACGTCTACCTTGATATTCTGTACAATAATGCCGTACCAACTCTGTGGCAGGGCTATGGAACCGTGCCTTGTTTGCACCATCAGGATAATGCACTGAGACATAAAGCAAGGACTGCTACGGCGTGGTTTGACGATAATTCCGTATCGTGTGTGCACTGTCCAGCAAAAAGCCCAGATCTTAATCCCATAGAGCACCTATGGGATTAATTAGAGCGCTGCATAAGAAGTTTGGAACCAAGACCTACTACTAAGCAAAAGGTAGCGGCAGCCTTATGTACTTAATGGAAGCGCATACCTGTCGCTGTGTTCCAAAACCTTGTCGAAAGTATGTCTCGAACGGTCAGTGCATGCATTAAGCCCAAAGGTGGACCAACGCCGTGCTAATGTATGTCAATAACTGCTATGTTGTGTTTCTCTTCTAGGTGTCCCGTGACTTTTGTCCATATAGTATACGTTTCTATTATGCTGCCGGCACTCTGTGTGCAATAAAATGCATGCGTATAAGAGAAAATCTGGTATATCAAATTTTTAAGACCACCATATCATTTTGTCAAAATAAACTCACACGTTATCCATTATCGTCGTGTCACTATGGCTAACCACGTGACGGAGTCGCTAGCAGTAGTGGTACAGAACACGTTCCGGAAGGATCTAATTGTTTAAGGAAAAGTAAGCAAACATATTTTTAGTACGGAATAGTTCGAAGAATTAGAATACTGTGAGTACTGGAAAAACTACGGAATTTCTGGAATGTGAAAGAGCAACAGCAGTCAAAGTACTATATATAGAGAATTGTTGACCTAGTGAAAAACTGGTCGTGAGTGCCTGGAGTTCGATAGTATTAACTAATCAACGTTCGTTGTAAGCAGATGATAGCTAGGTTTTCAGAAGACAACAGGTTCGCAACAGTGGGACAGACAGCAAGGGATTTACATCAGAAACAATGGCCAAATGTATCCCAACACACGGTTCACTGTGCATTGCAACTTACGCGTTACAAAAAACAAATGACCTCAGAGTATATCATTGATATCGATATATCGGGTAACCACAAAAGTAATTGCCGTTTGTTGGAGACTGAGACAAAATATAACACATACGCAGTTGAAAAGCAATTTATTCTTCAAAATAATTTCCATGAACATCAAAAACTTTCTGCCAAAGTGTTAACAACTTATATATACCCTTGCGGCGAAATGACGGGTCATGGGAATAGAAAAAGGTTTGGAAGGCAGCGTGAAACTCATCCAAGTTGGAGAGGCAGTGTCCACGCACAGGATTCATGATTGTCGAGTGAAAGAAACAAGTGATAGTCTGAAGAAGAGATATCTGGTGAGTACGTTGGATGACATGAAAGCTCCAACACATATATATATACCCTATAACAACTTATATAAACCCTTGCGGCGTAATGACGGGTCATGGGAATAAAAAAAGGTTTGGAACGCAGCGTGACACTCGTCAAAGTTGGAGAGGCAGTGTCCACGCACATGATTGTCGAGTGAAAGAAACAAGTGATAGTCTGAAGGAGAGATATCTGATGAGTACGTTGGCTGACATGAAAGCTCTAACATATATATATATACCTTATAACAACTTATATAAACCCTTGCGGCGTAATGACGGGTCATGGGAATAGAAAAAGGTTTGGAACGCAGCGTGACACTCGTCAAAGTTGGAGAGGCAGTGTCCACGCACATGATTGTCGAGTGAAAGAAACAAGTGATAGTCTGAAGGAGAGATATCTGATGAGTACGTTGGCTGACATGAAAGCTCTAACACATATATATATACCTTATAACAACTTATATAAACCCTTGCGGCGTAATGACGGGTCATGGGAATAGAAAAAGGTTTGGAACGCAGCGTGAAACTCGTCAAAGTTGGAGAGGCAGTGTCCACGCACATGATTGTCGAGTGAAAGAAACAAGTGATAGTCTGAAGGAGAGATATCTGATGAGTACGTTGGCTGACATGAAAGCTCTAACACATATATATATACCTTATAACAACTAATATAAACCCTTGCGGCGAAATGACGGGTCATGGGAATAGAAAAAGGTTTGGAACGCAGCGTGACACTCGTCAAAGTTGGAGAGGCAGTGTCCACGCACATGATTGTCGAGTGAAAGAAACAAGTGATAGTCTGAAGGAGAGATATCTGATGAGTACGTTGGCTGACATGAAAGCTCTAACACATATATATATACCTTATAACAACTTATATAAACCCTTGCGGCGTAATGACGGGTCATGGGAATAGAAAAAGGTTTGGAACGCAGCGTGAAACTCGTCAAAGTTGGAGAGGCAGTGTCCACGCACATGATTGTCGAGTGAAAGAAACAAGTGATAGTCTGAAGGAGAGATATCTGATGAGTACGTTGGATGACATGAAAGCTCTAACACATATATATATACCTTATAACAACTTATATAAACCCTTGCGGCGTAATGACGGGTCATGGGAATAGAAAAAGGTTTGGAACGCAGCGTGAAACTCGTCAAAGTTGGAGAGGCAGTGTCCACGCACATGATTGTCGAGTGAAAGAAACAAGTGATAGTCTGAAGGAGAGATATCTGATGAGTACGTTGGATGACATGAAAGCTCTAACACATATATATATACCTTATAACAACTTATATAAACCCTTGCGGCGTAATGACGGGTCATGGGAATAGAAAAAGGTTTGGAACGCAGCGTGAAACTCGTCAAAGTTGGAGAGGCAGTGTCCACGCACATGATTGTCGAGTGAAAGAAACAAGTGATAGTCATAAGGAGAGATATCTGATGAGTACGTTGGCTGACATGAAAGCTCTAACACATATATATATACCTTATAACAACTTATATAAACCCTTGCGGCGTAATGACGGGTCATGGGAATAGAAAAAGGTTTGGAACGCAGCGTGAAACTCGTCAAAGTTGGAGAGGCAGTGTCCACGCACATGATTGTCGAGTGAAAGAAACAAGTGATAGTCTGAAGGAGAGATATCTGATGAGTACGTTGGCTGACATGAAAGCTCTAACACATATATATATACCTTATAACAACTTATATAAACCCTTGCGGCGTAATGACGGGTCATGGGAATAGAAAAAGGTTTGGAACGCAGCGTGACACTCGTCAAAGTTGGAGAGGCAGTGTCCACGCACATGATTGTCGAGGGAAAGAAACAAGTGATAGTCTGAAGGAGAGATATCTGATGAGTACGTTGGCTGACATGAAAGTTCTAACACATATATATATACCTTATAACAACTTATATAAACCCTTGCGGCGTAATGACGGGTCATGGGAATAGAAAAAGGTTTGGAACGCAGCGTGACACTCGTCAAAGTTGGAGAGGCAGTGTCCACGCACATGATTGTCGAGTGAAAGAAACAAGTGATAGTCTGAAGGAGAGATATCTGATGAGTACGTTGGCTGACATGAAAGCTCTAACACATATATATATACCTTATAACAACTTATATAAACCCTTGCGGCGTAATGACGGGTCATGGGAATAGAAAAAGGTTTGGAACGCAGCGTGACACTCGTCAAAGTTGGAGAGGCAGTGTCCACGCACATGATTGTCGAGTGAAAGAAACAAGTGATAGTCTGAAGGAGAGATATCTGATGAATACGTTGGCTGACATGAAAGCTCTAACACATATATATATACCTTATAACAATTTATATAAACCCTTGCGGCGTAATGACGGGTCATGGGAATAGAAAAAGGTTTGGAACGCAGCGTGACACTCGTCAAAGTTGGAGAGGCAGTGTCCACGCACATGATTGTCGAGTGAAAGAAACAAGTGATAGTCTGAAGGAGAGATATCTGATGAATACGTTGGCTGACATGAAAGCTCTAACACATATATATATACCTTATAACAATTTATATAAACCCTTGCGGCGTAATGACGGGTCATGGGAATAGAAAAAGGTTTGGAACGCAGCGTGAAACTCGTCAAAGTTGGAGAGGCAGTGTCCACGCACATGATTGTCGAGTGAAAGAAACAAGTGATAGTCTGAAGGAGAGATATCTGATGAGTACGTTGGATGACATGAAAGCTCTAACACATATATATATACCTTATAACAACTTATATAAACCCTTGCGGCGTAATGACGGGTCATGGGAATAGAAAAAGGTTTGGAACGCAGCGTGAAACTTGTCAAAGTTGGAGAGGCAGTGTCCACGCACATGATTGTCGAGTGAAAGAAACAAGTGATAGTCTGAAGGAGAGATATCTGATGAGTACGTTGGATGACATGAAAGCTCTAACACATATATATATACCTTATAACAACTTATATAAACCCTTGCGGCGTAATGACGGGTCATGGGAATAGAAAAAGGTTTGGAACGCAGCGTGAAACTCGTCAAAGTTGGAGAGGCAGTGTCCACGCACATGATTGTCGAGTGAAAGAAACAAGTGATAGTCTGAAGGAGAGATATCTGATGAGTACGTTGGATGACATGAAAGCTCTAACACATATATATATACCTTATAACAACTTATATAAACCCTTGCGGCGTAATGACGGGTCATGGGAATAGAAAAAGGTTTGGAACGCAGCGTGAAACTCGTCAAAGTTGGAGAGGCAGTGTCCACGCACATGATTGTCGAGTGAAAGAAACAAGTGATAGTCTGAAGGAGAGATATCTGATGAGTACGTTGGATGACATGAAAGCTCTAACACATATATATATACCTTATAACAACTTATATAAACCCTTGCGGCGTAATGACGGGTCATGGGAATAGAAAAAGGTTTGGAACGCAGCGCGAAACTCGTCAAAGTTGGAGAGGCAGTGTCCACGCACATGATTGTCGAGTGAAAGAAACAAGTGATAGTCTGAAGGAGAGATATCTGATGAGTACGTTGGCTGACATGAAAGCTCTAACACATATATATATACCTTATAACAACTTATATAAACCCTTGCGGCGTAATGACGGGTCATGGGAATAGAAAAAGGTTTGGAACGCAGCGTGAAACTCGTCAAAGTTGGAGAGGCAGTGTCCACGCACATGATTGTCGAGTGAAAGAAACAAGTGATAGTCTGAAGGAGAGATATCTGATGAGTACGTTGGATGACATGAAAGCTCTAACACATATATATATACCTTATAACAACTTATATAAACCCTTGCGGCGTAATGACGGGTCATGGGAATAGAAAAAGGTTTGGAACGCAGCGTGAAACTCGTCAAAGTTGGAGAGGCAGTGTCCACGCACATGATTGTCGAGTGAAAGAAACAAGTGATAGTCTGAAGGAGAGATATCTGATGAGTACGTTGGATGACATGAAAGCTCTAACACATATATATATACCTTATAACAACTTATATAAACCCTTGCGGCGTAATGACGGGTCATGGGAATAGAAAAAGGTTTGGAACGCAGCGTGAAACTCGTCAAAGTTGGAGAGGCAGTGTCCACGCACATGATTGTCGAGTGAAAGAAACAAGTGATAGTCATAAGGAGAGATATCTGATGAGTACGTTGGCTGACATGAAAGCTCTAACACATATATATATACCTTATAACAACTTATATAAACCCTTGCGGCGTAATGACGGGTCATGGGAATAGAAAAAGGTTTGGAACGCAGCGTGAAACTCGTCAAAGTTGGAGAGGCAGTGTCCACGCACATGATTGTCGAGTGAAAGAAACAAGTGATAGTCTGAAGGAGAGATATCTGATGAGTACGTTGGCTGACATGAAAGCTCTAACACATATATATATACCTTATAACAACTTATATAAACCCTTGCGGCGTAATGACGGGTCATGGGAATAGAAAAAGGTTTGGAACGCAGCGTGACACTCGTCAAAGTTGGAGAGGCAGTGTCCACGCACATGATTGTCGAGTGAAAGAAACAAGTGATAGTCTGAAGGAGAGATATCTGATGAGTACGTTGGCTGACATGAAAGTTCTAACACATATATATATACCTTATAACAACTTATATAAACCCTTGCGGCGTAATGACGGGTCATGGGAATAGAAAAAGGTTTGGAACGCAGCGTGACACTCGTCAAAGTTGGAGAGGCAGTGTCCACGCACATGATTGTCGAGTGAAAGAAACAAGTGATAGTCTGAAGGAGAGATATCTGATGAGTACGTTGGATGACATGAAAGCTCTAACACATATATATATACCTTATAACAACTTATATAAACCCTTGCGGCGTAATGACGGGTCATGGGAATAGAAAAAGGTTTGGAACGCAGCGTGAAACTCGTCAAAGTTGGAGAGGCAGTGTCCACGCACATGATTGTCGAGTGAAAGAAACAAGTGATAGTCTGGAGGAGAGATATCTGATGAGTACGTTGGCTGACATGAAAGCTCTAACACATATATATATACCTTATAACAACTTATATAAACCCTTGCGGCGTAATGACGGGTCATGGGAATAGAAAAAGGTTTGGAACGCAGCGTGACACTCGTCAAAGTTGGAGAGGCAGTGTCCACGCACATGATTGTCGAGTGAAAGAAACAAGTGATAGTCTGAAGGAGAGATATCTGATGAATACGTTGGCTGACATGAAAGCTCTAACACATATATATATACCTTATAACAACTTATATAAACCCTTGCGGCGTAATGACGGGTCATGGGAATAGAAAAAGGTTTGGAACGCAGCGTGAAACTCGTCAAAGTTGGAGAGGCAGTGTCCACGCACATGATTGTCGAGTGAAAGAAACAAGTGATAGTCTGAAGGAGAGATATCTGATGAGTACGTTGGCTGACATGAAAGCTCTAACACATATATATATACCTTATAACAACTTATATAAACCCTTGCGGCGTAATGACGGGTCATGGGAATAGAAAAAGGTTTGGAACGCAGCGTGAAACTCGTCAAAGTTGGAGAGGCAGTGTCCACGCACATGATTGTCGAGTGAAAGAAACAAGTGATAGTCTGAAGGAGAGATATCTGATGAGTACGTTGGATGACATGAAAGCTCTAACACATATATATATACCTTATAACAACTTATATAAACCCTTGCGGCGTAATGACGGGTCATGGGAATAGAAAAAGGTTTGGAACGCAGCGTGAAACTTGTCAAAGTTGGAGAGGCAGTGTCCACGCACATGATTGTCGAGTGAAAGAAACAAGTGATAGTCTGAAGGAGAGATATCTGATGAGTACGTTGGATGACATGAAAGCTCTAACACATATGTATATACCTTATAACAACTTATATAAACCCTTGCGGCGTAATGACGGGTCATGGGAATAGAAAAAGGTTTGGAACGCAGCGTGAAACTCGTCAAAGTTGGAGAGGCAGTGTCCACGCACATGATTGTCGAGTGAAAGAAACAAGTGATAGTCTGAAGGAGAGATATCTGATGAGTACGTTGGATGACATGAAAGCTCTAACACATATATATATACCTTATAACAACTTATATAAACCCTTGCGGCGTAATGACGGGTCATGGGAATAGAAAAAGGTTTGGAACGCAGCGTGACACTCGTCAAAGTTGGAGAGGCAGTGTCCACGCACATGATTGTCGAGTGAAAGAAACAAGTGATAGTCTGAAGGAGAGATATCTGATGAGTACGTTGGCTGACATGAAAGCTCTAACATATATATATATATACCTTATAACAACTTATATAAACCCTTGCGGCGTAATGACGGGTCATGGGAATAGAAAAAGGTTTGGAACGCAGCGTGAAACTCGTCAAAGTTGGAGAGGCAGTGTCCACGCACATGATTGTCGAGTGAAAGAAACAAGTGATAGTCTGAAGGAGAGATATCTGATGAGTACGTTGGCTGACATGAAAGCTCTAACACATATATATATACCTTATAACAACTTATATAAACCCTTGCGGCGTAATGACGGGTCATGGGAATAGAAAAAGGTTTGGAACGCAGCGTGAAACTCGTCAAAGTTGGAGAGGCAGTGTCCACGCACATGATTGTCGAGTGAAAGAAACAAGTGATAGTCTGAAGGAGAGATATCTGATGAGTACGTTGGATGACATGAAAGCTCTAACACATATATATATACCTTATAACAACTTATATAAACCCTTGCGGCGTAATGACGGGTCATGGGAATAGAAAAAGGTTTGGAACGCAGCGTGAAACTCGTCAAAGTTGGAGAGGCAGTGTCCACGCACATGATTGTCGAGTGAAAGAAACAAGTGATAGTCTGAAGGAGAGATATCTGATGAGTACGTTGGATGACATGAAAGCTCTAACACATATATATATACCTTATAACAACTTATATAAACCCTTGCGGCGTAATGACGGGTCATGGGAATAGAAAAAGGTTTGGAACGCAGCGTGAAACTCATCAAAGTTGGAGAGGCAGTGTCCACGCACATGATTGTCGAGTGAAAGAAACAAGTGATAGTCTGAAGGAGAGATATCTGATGAGTACGTTGGATGACATGAAAGCTCTAACACATATATATATACCTTATAACAACTTATATAAACCCTTGCGGCGTAATGACGGGTCATGGGAATAGAAAAAGGTTTGGAACGCAGCGTGAAACTCGTCAAAGTTGGAGAGGCAGTGTCCACGCACATGATTGTCGAGTGAAAGAAACAAGTGATAGTCTGAAAGAGAGATATCTGGTGAGTACGTTGCCTGACATAAAAGCTCCAACACAAGTTCTTTGGTAGTGTGTCTGGTCAATGAAGCGGAGTGGGCACGAGCGTTATCTTGAAGGAGTAGAACTCCCTTTCTGTTGATCAGTGCTGCTCCTTCCTTCTTTTTCAGGTCTTTATGCACAAATTTCAGTTGTTTACAGTTCACTGCAGCGATGGTCGTTTTGCCGCGTTGCAAGAATTCATAGTGTAAACCATAGTGGATACCACGTGCTATCCGTCATACATACAGCATAACTTTACGTGGATGCTGTGGTAACTTCGATGTGTGAGGAATCGAGTCACTGGTGGACAACCAATGTCTGGATCGTTTCGGGGTGCTGTACTGAACCACTTCCTGTGACATGTGAGTACCCTATCCAAACATGGTTCCTTGTCATAGTGAGACAGCAATGCAAGACAAGCTGAGACACGTTACTGTTTGTTCACTGCAGACAATTCTTGGGGGACGCACTTAGACAATTTGTATGTCTTACGTATTACATGCAGATGTCTTCGGACGATTTCATTACGAAATGACTGGGCTAGTTCCTGGCATGTTTGGCTACTGTCCTGCTCAGTAACAACTTTCAGGGTTTCTGTGTCAAGGCTGACAGGACGACGACTCCGGAACTTTTCTTGAAGGGATTCATCTCCGTCTCTGTCACCAATTTCGAGTTATGCGTTCCTTTACAGCATCTACCCCGAATGCCAAGCAAATGCGACGAGATGTTGCTACAGCAGATGAACCGACTTTAAATTCGTATAACAAACACCCACGAAAAATCTCTACAGATACCGCCATTTTAGTCGCACGTCTTTTAGCTGCCAAACTGCTTACTCATCTGATTCATATGTGCAGGGCATCTTGGGATTTCAGCTGACGATAAACCCAGGGCGGAATGCTATCTCTCCCCAAATTCAATCATTACAAGGTGTTTCTTGTGCTCCCTCGAAAAACCGCAAATACTTTTGTGGTTACCTGTGAGAACAAAACAAAACATTACCAGTGGAACAATTAGCAGCTTATATAGGCTCTAAACTATAGAAAAGTAGGCCGCGTGCTCTAGCTAAACGTGTTTTAAACTTTACATTGGCAATGGGAGGATGAGAATACGTGAAAAACAACATAAAGCCATTTTTTTAACAACATAAAGCCAAACCGTATGTGAGACTAATGGGATTGATGTTAGCAGCGGTAAAGTGCGCAGGACGCTGTAGGACATGGGTTACCACAGTCAAACCGTATGTGAGACTACTGGGACTGATGTCAGAAACAGTAGATTGCGTAGGACGCTACACAACATGGGTTAAGTATAGCTAAACCATCTGTGAGACTAATGGGATTTATGTTAGCAGAAGTAAAGTGCCCAGGATGCTGCATGTCATGGGTTGGCACAGTCAAACCGTATGTGAGACTACTGGGACTGATGTCAGAAACAGTAGATTGCGTAGGACGCTACATGACATGGGTTACGATAGTTAAACCGTATGTGAGACTAATGGGATTGATGTTAGCAGCAGTAAAGTGCCCAGGATGCTGCATGACATGGGTTGGCACAGTCAAACCGCATGTGAGACTACTGGGACTGATGTTAGCAGCAGTAGATTGCATAGGACGCTACACGACATGGGTCACCATAGTTAAACCGTATGTGAGACTAATTGGATTGATGTTAGCAGCAGTAAAGTGCGCAGGATGCTGTAGGACATGGGTTGCCACAGTCAAATCGTATGTGAGACTACTGGGACTGATGTTAGCAGCAGTAGATTGCGTAGGACGCTACACGACATGGGTTACCATAGTTTAACCGTCTGTGAGACTATTGAGACTGATGTTAGCGCCAGTACAGTACGCAATACACTGCACGGTGGTTTACCATAGATAAACTATATGTGAGACTATTGTGACTGATGCTTGACACTGCTAGCCATGGGTTGCCACGGTCAAACTCTATGTGAGACTAATTCGACTGATGTAAGTTCCAGTACAGTGCGCAGGACTTTGCACGACATGGGTTACCATGGTCAAACTCTATGTGAGACTATTGGAAATGATGTTAGCACAATACAGTGCGCAGAACTCCGCACGACGTGCGTTTCCACGATTGAGACGCCATCAACAAGCTGCTTATCACTTCGATTAATGTCATCTTCCTATCTGCCTGGTGTACGAAACGTCGAGCTTGGTTATACTCTGCAGACTAATATAAAACAATGCTTTGCATTGACGAATCACGAAACACGTCACACCAGCGCGATGGTCCTTTTTGGGTGCGACAGATGCTCGGAATATACCTTCTGGATTGTAATGCCTCGGGAATGTAGTTTCGTTGAGACAGCATGATGATATACGAATGCTTTTTTACGCTTTCCAACCGTAGGTTGAAGAAGCGTACATGCTCCAGCTTTTTCCGTCCGCCTGTCGGCACAATATCTCACGTAAAAATGGTTCGATTTCGATGAAATTTTAGTATGTGGGAGGGGACCACCAGGGCACGAACCATGTTGAAAATGGATGAAGTGGGGTCAAAGGTCATGCCGTAAGAGCGGGATCCATTCAATTGCCCTTATGCGTCATAACTAGCGTACATACGGTTCGATTTCAATACAATTTTAGTATGTGGAAAGGGACCCCTGGGGACGAACCCTATTGAAAATGGGTGAAGTGCAGTCAAAGTTCAGGACACAGGAGCGGGATGCAATCCATTGCCCTTATGCGTCATAACGTGCGTAAAAATGGTTCGATTTCGATGAAATTTTAGTATGTGGTAGGGGACCACCTGGAGAGGAACCCTATTGAAAATGGGACAAATGTATTCAAAAGTCAGGACATGGGATCGGGATCCATTCCATCGCCCTTATCCCACACTATTAAGGTGGACGTCAAGTAATTTTGCTTCCTATATTTCCAATGGAAAACCTTTTGTACACATTTCCTTCACAATTAGTGTGTTTGTTCCCAAGGATCGAAATTTGAACATCGGTTAAAATAACTTCATACTATTACTTGGAATACTTAACATTTTCCAAAACATAAACATAATTATATTAAAAAACAATAACGTTTCCTTTGGTGGTGTTGAAGCCAGAAAAAGGATGGCGCGACCTGTAATTTGATGACGTCAGTGGACAAATAAATGTTGGATGCATAATTACGGGTATGGTTTAGAAAATATTAAGTATTTCAAGTTATGGAATGAAGCTATTTTAATCGATGTTCAAATTTTCATTCTTGGGAATGCATTAATTGTGAAGAAAAGGTGTACAGAAGTTTTTCCATTGGAAGTATAGGAAGCAAAATTACTTGATGTACTCCTTAAACTAGCAATTCTTGTATGTATGTACAATTTATTTTAAAAACGGCTCTAAGAATTTTGATGAAAGTCGTTAACCTACCGTTTTCTGGTACTAGAAATCGATTTAGCTTGATCTCGACTTTAGGAGAATTCGTTTAGTGGGTTAAATAACCACCCCGAATTATAACGTTTTTAGTGTCATGGCGTCGTTCCATTAATGTTTCCAATGCTTAGAAATCTTATGACGTCACAATCTCGCGTTTGAGAATGTTGGCGCGCGGTCACGCCATCTGTCTCATTACGTCACGCGTTGTGTGTGGATCCTATTAAAGTTTTATGACGTCATATTCTTGCGAGCAGATAGTCGCGATTCCCATGTGCTTCATTACGTCACGCGTTGTGTGCGTATGTCCGTCCGCACGATAACTTGCGTAACAATCGTTCGATTTCGATGAAATTTTAGTATCTGTTAGGGTATCACCTGGGAAGGAACCTTATTTAAAGTGAACGAAAGGGGGTGGAAGGTCAGTACATAGAGCGGGATCCATTCCACTGCTCTTATGCGTCATAACTAACGTAAAAAAGGTGCGATTTCGATGAAATTTTAGTAAGCGGTAGGAGATCACCTGACCACAAACCCTATTGCAAATGGGCGAAATGGGGTCAAAGGTCAGGACATAGGAGCGGAATCACTTCCATCGCCATTATGCATCATAACTTAAGTAAAAATGCTTCGATTTGAATGAAATGTTAGTATGTTGCAGGAGCCTGCCGTGGGACGAATTGTATTGCAAATGGGCGAAATGGGGTCAAAGGTTAGGACACAGGAGCGGGATCTATTCCATAGCCCTTATGCATCATAACTTACGTAAAAATGCTTCGATTGCGACAAAACGTTATCATGTTATTTCGGAGGTATACCGAACCGGTTCTGTTGGATATCATCGATATGGGATCAAGGGTCAGGGCACAGGACCAAGATTTATTCCACAGCCATTATTCTCATAACTTGAGTAATAATTTCTGGTATGTTGGAAATCGTATTATAATCAATGCATTGTACGATTTTACAAACTTGTTCATATTTCGGTATGGGCTTATCAGGTCTGGACAAAATCATGAATTCTAACCTCTAACTAGATGTCCTGGAGAATTATGCACTGCAATAGTTGCGGACGTACTTTGAAGAAAGTAAAAGTTGGGGTTCCCAACACGAAGTCCTGAGCTGAACCCCATCGAGAATGTCTGGGATGTATTGTATCATGGGGTATGTGGAACAAATGATCGCCCAAAAATCAATGTTGAGGTCGCCATTCTTTTAAAGGCCAACTGGCCGAACATAATGGCGGACATATAGATAAACAGACCGTTTTCACGAAGAGTAGAGACCGCCAAAAAAGCAATAGTTTTTAGCACAGAATATTAAATTTTCTGTTTATATACTGTGATTCCGGGTGTGGTCATAATAATCAGCCGTATCAGAATAATATAACCACCCCCGGAATCAACGTGTCACAGAGTGCACGTGACAAGGTTGACCACACGGAGATATAAGCGGCCGGGCAGGACAGCTGAGCCATAGTGCATTACCCAAGCACAATGGGCATAGGCAGTGACTTGACTGACGTTCAAAAAGGAATGATCACCGGCTACCTCGCCAAGGGTGAAAGCGTCTCAGAAACAGCAGTCTTCGTGGACTGTTCGCGAGGTACGGTAGTAAGGGTGTACCAAGAATAGACCGCTGGCACACCGAGTACCTCCCAACGTCCTAACTGTGGAGTTCCAAAGGCTGTCGACCTCAGACGAGAACGTCGCCTTCGTCGGCTATTAAAGGGCAATCGACGCACAACAGTGCAGCAGTTGACCACGCGAATGAACGCTGAGTCACCCAGGAAGTGTCCCCGATAACAGTAGAGTGAACCCTGTTACGCATGGGTTTCCGGAGTCTACGCTACGTCAAGGTGCCCATGTTGACCCAGGTCAATCGACAACGACGCCTGCAGTTCGCACTGGACTACTGTTATTAGACAACGGAAGAGTGGGAAAAAGATGCCTTCTCCGACGAATCGAGGTTTCTAGTACACAGAAGTGACGGGTGGTAGCGGATACGTCGTCCGACACACGATAATTAACACCCGTACACACTTTTCGGTCAAGTACAGGCCGGAGGTGGCAGTGTGCCTGTCTGGAGGATGTTTTATTGTTATGACCTGGGACCGGTGGTACGATTGAGTGGGTCCCTTAACGCCAATGTCTACCTGTCCATCCTCGCTGAGCACATGCTTCCCTTCATGTTGTACGTCTGCCCTGATGGTGATGGTGTCTACCATCAAGACGCTGTGCCGTGCCATGTCGTTAAAGGGGTGCGTGACTGGTTTGAGGAGCACCACAGAAATGTCTACGTTCTCGTTTCTTCAGAGAAGTCACACGACCTCAATCCCATGGAGTACTCGTGTGACTATTTGAATCGAGAGGTTCGACGTGTCGAACCACAGCCACCTCATATCCGGGACCTCCGTACTCTTCTGCAGTCCGAATTGGTACTTGTGCATTGCGTAACCTTCCAGGGCCTCATTGTGTCCATATCAACCCCAAATAACCACCCTTGGTCCTGTCATCCGGGTCAAGGGCGGTTATTCTCATTATTAGATAGGTGGTCGTATTATTCTGATACGAACGTGTGTAGGTTATTGGTAGACATGAAGGATTCCGGATATCCATGGTGAGCCTTTTAAGGCAATGTGTTATTGAGTAGGTGGTATTCATAAATTGATTGCGAAGTGTGTGTTCTCTAGTTATTGCACTGAAAGCCCTTTCAGCTCTTCGGCGATTCTAGAAATGTGTGCTATGAATGCATTTTAACTTATTATCACGTATTAAATCTCTTTTGTCTCTACTGCCTGAGGATAAAATTGTTATTTCCAGTTGTAATTAACCGTTTAAGTTGATGGCAATATATAATTAATCCTTTTCCCAAATTACATTGGTTGAGTCGGCGAACTACTAAAGTACTGGTGTTTACACAGCATTCGTACTAATGGCGTTCTTGGATCAGAAGGCCATTAATCCCCTACTTTCTCATCCATAAATAAGGACCAAAGTCATTAAAATTAGAGATTGTTGGTTTCAGTTGTAAACAGCGGAAAGCAAGGCTATGCCGTCATTCGTCATTCATTAACTCAGTAGATGCTGCTTCTCTTTAAAGTTATCTTCAGTATTTCACATATTGAGCTACATGTGACTGAAATACAGATAACAACAAATTGCTTTTTCTTGTTAAGATAAACTGCTGCAAATTTATGTATTCAAATATTTCTAACGAGTCACAAATGTAAAGAACCTTATGAATAATTTAAAAAGTACTTCCTAATCTTCAAAACGTAGGCTTTTCTGTGTTTCAGAAATATTTAAATGGTCTGAAACGTTTTTGCTATGGGGTCCGTGGAAGTAGAGATCGCTAAATATAAAAGTAAAATGAATTTCGATATTCAAAATGCTTAATGGATTTAGGCTGCGTTCCTTTCTTAATGCCCTAGTGGTTGTTCGCTGCATATATTTGGCAGACAAATTGATATTTGGATGTCGATTAGTTAAGATACGTTCTGAAAATGCAAAACAAAACGTATATAGGAAAAAATGCCACATAAACTTCGAAGGAAGTACTGCGATACCTGAAATGCTGTAAAGACGTGTTGGTTTTAAAAAAGTAGATTAAATAAACCTACTCTCCGTAACATTAAAATTGCCAAACCCAAAGCGGTGGGAAAATCCAACTGATGCTCACCGACGGAAAAGTATGGAAGACAAGAAAGACCTGATCAAGTTCTTAAAAGTAATGAACAGTTTAATTACCTCAAAAATGAGGCACATCTGGAAACCCTACAACTAATTTTATCGGAAGTGCATTAAAGCTTGCCTCACACGTCTCAATCGTAGAGTAGTACTGCCCACCATGGTTCCTGCACCTTGCCTTACAGAGTGGGGATTATCTGTGCTGGTGGCAGGTAAGTGTCGAGATGCCGTTTAACCATATACGATACATGTTCTATTGAGGACAAATTCGGGTATAGGTGTACCTACATTTCCTGAAGATGACTGTAGTACGCGAACGAAAACTATTCTGGAGAAACATGCTTTCAGGAACCCCCTACAGAAGGGATAACCACAGCATCCAGGATATTTTGCACGTGCCGCTGATCTGTTAAACCGCCTGCGATGCATAGCAGAGACGATCAGATGTAATAGCTTATAGCTCTCAAGAACATGTGCAATTCGCGCTTTATACCGCTCGACGATTACCTGTGAATTAGTTTTTTCTCCCTGATACGTGAAGCCTGCGATCATCAGACTAAAAATTAATGCGAGACAGCTTTATGAAGAGCATATGATGCCATTTTGCCAGCCAGTTTACTCCAGCACGTAACCACACGCTGGCAGCAATGAGTGACTCAATGTACAATTGTGAAGATGCATTGGTTTTTTTATATATTGAAGGCTTAACAACCACTATTACGTCATAAGTTCATTCGAATCAGGCCTACGTAGGGTTGAAGAAAAAAGACCTGTTATCTGCCATCAAATATTATGAACTACGACTCTTGTATACCCCGGGGGTCGAGGACGATTGAACCAGCCGACAACAGAACCTTCGATGCAGCCGTTGGATATCCTTCACACTAAATAAATAAACAAATGCATTGCTCTTACCATGTTCCAGAAACACATAGCAACCGAAAAATTGTTATTCGGTCATCACCGGGGAATAACATTCATTTTTCGGTTGCTATGTGTTTCTGGAACGTGGAAAGAGCGATGTATTTGTTTATTTACTGACGTCACGTATTTGGAGGATTTTCACATTGGATCTCGCCCTTTGAATTTAACTGCTATAATTAATATATAGCCAGTGCCGTTAATGAGCCCATCTTACGGATTTATGATGTCAGAAACTGACTTAAAAACACACATAGCACTATGGATTGTTGGCCTCCGTGATGTAAGGCTAACGCGGTCGGCTAGATATCGAGAGATCCGTGGATTCAACTCCCCGGCGGTGACCGAATAACAATTTTTCGGTTGCTATGCGTTTCTGGAAGGTGGAAAGGGTGATGCATTTGTTTATTTACTGACTCCACGTATTTGGAGGATTTTCACATATCCTTCACACAACAACTATAATCATTTGAATAAATCAGAAGGCGACACAATGATTCACTCAACTCATAATAAGAACATCTAACATATATTTTACACACTTACATGACCTCACACACTAGCTATAATCGAAAAATAGAATGCACTGGCGTTGGTTACAATTGATGTTCCATCTAGAGTTCACTTCGCACAACTTCTCTATTCACACGCTAGAATGACAAGGCCCTCTATCAAACCGTTCTCTGCAGCTGCTCAAAAATGGAGTTGTTCTTCTTCCAACAACCACCGTGAGCAACTCGATATGTTATAAGCAGTCCCCCGTCCTTAATTTAGGGCCACTGGCTCCAGGGAAAGGGGATAACCAGGTCCGTAAGACAAACACAACGTGCATACCTCACCGGGATTCGAACCCAGACGCACTTGGACGAATGGCCATCAGGCAGCGCTTAGACCACTGCGCCACAGGTGCGGTACACAAAGGTTCAACTTTCGGTTTTTGAAAAAGGACATAGAACCGGGAGGCAACCGGTTCTATATTCTCCCACACCAAGGGAAACTGCAGCATTATGAAGAGTAATTTTGTTTTCATAAGAGGGCTACCGTCCCGGTGGCGGAGTGTTCTAAGCGATGGCTTCTGATCATTCGTTCGTGATGGGTCCAGGTTCGAATCGCCCGGTGAGGAGTGAATGTTGTGTTTGGCTTACGACCCTGGCGGTCGCCCTTCCCTGCAGTTAGTGGCCCTAAATTAGGGACGATGCGACTACATTCATCCCATTGAGTTGCTGATGGCGGACGTTAAACCTTCGAACAAAAAAAAAGTGGTCTTATGGGACCACCCTTCCCTAATGGTGCAGTGGTCTAAGCGATGGCTTCTGATCCTTTTGCCCAGGGTGGGGTCTGGGTTGGAATCCCAGGTAAGGCGTGGATGTTTGCGTTTGCCTTTCGGAACTGGCTTTCTCTGTGTTACGTGATCACTTGGAATGCTGTATCCCATGTTATCTATGTACATTGCTGATGCAAAATGCATGTACTGTCTATGTCTGCCTGGAAATCCTGTACTATTATATCTGTTTATCAGGTCACTGTATCTCTACAACCAGGACAAATAAATAATATTTTAAACCGTTATTAAAAAAAGAAATAAGAGGGCTTAGAGATTTCCTGATCATCGTTGAATGTAAGGTGCCGATCCGAAATTCTCAGCCAAGGTTCCCAGCAAAGCATGAACACAAACGCCAAAAAGGAAAACCATAACAACTGTGTTTTTTGTAATGGGATTCGAAGCGAGACACAGAAGAACGAGATATTCGAATTTGGACCAGCAGACCATTGAGCCCTCGTCGTGCAAAATCATTGTTTCTAGAGAATTCAAACTTACTTTAGAGCAGTCAGTGTCACGCTCAGAGCACAAATATTTATTGTTCTTTAAAACATTTTGTTTTACAATTTATGTATGAAAACTAAGTGAATTTTAAGTAGAATGTTAAACATGTACCTGCAATTATTCCCATGACCGGATAGTACATTTGCTCGGCTAGGGTGAAACTTTCTAGCGGAGACAGGAGCAAAATTTCATTGAGGGCCATAGAAAATATATCTAATATTTTATCCCGTCGTTAGACGCACAAAGACCATTCCTCTCACGCTTCGCGCATAAAGAGCGCCAGTTATCGGAAGTAACCCTTGGGGCACGACCTGCTCTTCAGCTGACTTTTAGAATCTTCTCAACAATCTGTTATCAGTTTCGATAAGGATTGGCGCGGCTTTGACCTTTAGACATTCTGATCTTTGCTCCCGTTTGCTTCGTATGAACACTTCTTTAATCAAGCGATCACTGGCGTTTGTGTTTTGTAGTTTTATAGATATTATCTGGAAGTGGCCTTGAAGGTAACAGCCTTTCTTTAACTGACTTTTAGAGTCTTCTCAACAATCTATTACACTGAACAACAATGGTTTTGTTACAAAGAAAACTTTAACGGTTTTGTATGTACATAGTGTGGCAAAGAATTTTTAAGACTGGGTATGTAAAATGAAATAGAAACAAGAAATTATAATTTATTTTGGTTTATTATTCAAAATAAATCCCTCCGGCTTCAATACACTTGTTACAGCGATTTAATAATGGTTCGAATGCCGGTTTCAGTTCACTTTGCGGAATTGCCTCCAAAGCAGCGTCGAAGCTGTTTGTATGGTCGAATTATCACCCTTTTAACGTCATTTTAATTTTTGGGAATAAAGAAAAGTCGCAGGGTGCTAAATCAGGCGAGTACGGTAGGTGATTCAACACACAGACGTATTTTTCGCCAAAAATCTACGAACAAGACGTGAGGTGTGACTGGGTGCATTATCGTGCAACAAAAACCAACTGTTTTCATCTCAATATTCTGGACAAATGCGACGAATTCTGCCCATTAAACGCCTCAAAACATTTAAATAAAATTCACCACTAATTGTTTGTCCACTTGGAACAAATTCTTTGCAGATAATAAATACCCTTACTATCGAAGAATGTAATGAGCATTGTTTTGATTTTCGATGGAACTTTTCTTGTTTTTTTGGCTTGTGGTGAGTTTTTTTATTTTTATTCCGCACTTTGTCACTTTGTTTTAGGATCATATTGAAAACATCATGTTTCATCACCTGTAACAATCGATTTCAAGAAGTTTGGATCATTCTCAACTGCTGAAATGATGGCTCTGCAATGTGCACTTCACCTTGATTTTTGTTCATTGGTTAACATGTGTGTAAAAAATTTAGCACAGACTTTTGTTTTGCCCAAATCTTCATGCAGGATTGTTCGAATCGTTTCTTTGTTGATGTTTAAAGACTCTTTCATCATTCTTAGTGAGGCACATCGATTTTTTGCCATGAAATCACGCACTTTTTTAATAATCTCAGGTATCCTAGATGAACTTGGTCTTCCGGTATGCTCATCATCTTCTAGCGCACCTCTTCCGTCCAAAAAACGTTTGTGCCACAGGAAAACATTTGATCTACTTAGACAAAACTCACCGTAAACTTTGTTTCATCACTTGGTACGTTTCCCAGGCACTTTTACCAAGTTTTACGTTAAATTTAATAACAGCCCTTTGTTCCATCTTAATAATTCAACATGAAAAAATTTTTAATTCTCTATTGACCGGCCGTTTCGTTTGAGTTACTTTAACAACTGCGCAGTACTTTTGGCATAAAGCAAGCAGATGGTCATGGTTTATAACGCATTCGCGATTACACTGGTAGCGCCACCGTAGGCTGAAATCTAGCACCAGTCTGAAAATTCTTTTGACGCACTGTATATTTACTGGTGTTCAAACCAAATATGAAGTCACAATTGCTCCACTGGACTCCAAATGTTTTCTTGTAATGGAACTCTCTATTGGAGTGAATGTTGTGTTACGTAAAGGAATTTCCCTGTATTTTCCAATGGAGACATCTGTCGGTAGTCAGGATAGCTGTGTCACAGAGAGTAGACATACAGGCGCCATTACCTCCTGTTGTGCATATCCTTCTGGGAAAAGGTAACAAAACAGATTTTTGTCATTCGAATGCATTTAGTCGGTATTGAAGGACGTGCATTTTCTGGTGGTTTTAAAAAGTAATGTGAATTGTGCAAAGTGTACGTTAAATAATACCGCGTACTTGTGTGAACCATCCAAACAGTTTCTGCTGCATTTGTGGACAATTTACTTTAAAGTCTCAAAGACGACATTTCACACCGTGCGTTGATTAGAAAATCGTATGAATATTATTTCCGGTGCAAAATGGGTGATGAAGGTAAATCTTGGGCGCCTCACATTTGTTGTAATTCGTGTGTAACTTTGTTAACTGGCTGCTGGAAGGGATCACGTGAAATGTCATTTGCGGTACCAATGTTTTGGAGAGAACAGAAAGACCACTCAACAGACTGTTACATCTACATCACTAAGATATCTGTAATTACAGTTAAGACTAAAGATACGATTCAGTATCCCAGTATTCCTTCGGCCATAAGACCTGTTCCTGTACTTCCACACTCATGGAGTTTAGATGATAGAGATACTGACGAAATAAATCCTCACAGCAAAGAAAATATTGAAGTCAGGCCGAAATATTGGCTTCAAGTTTGAAGCGATGAAATCTTTTACAACCAAGTACAAAAGTATGTAGTTTTCGTCGGCGACAGCAAGAGTTTGAACACTTATTTTTAAAGAGTGGTGATCTTGTGTACTGAAATGATATAGATTTACTGTTTGAAGCCTTAGAACAGCAACACAAACCTGAAAAATGGAAACGTTTTATAAATTCCTCAAAAATGAGCTTAAAAGCTGTTCTTCTTCCTAACGGAAACATGTATTCGTCAGAAACTGTCGCATATGCTGCATTCATGAAAGAAACATATGCAAATATGAAACTGTTGCTTCAAAGTATAGTATACAAAAAACACTCATGGAATATTTGTAGCGATCTTAAAGTGATAGCTTTACTCCTTGGTCTACAACTTGGATACACAAAATACTGCTGCTTCCTCTGTGAATGGAACAGTAAGGTTAGAAATTCTCATTACATTAGAAAGACCAGGCCTGAAAAAGAGTCCGTCGCCCCGGCGGCGCAGTGGTCTAAGCGATGGCTTCTGATCATTCGCACGGAAGGGGTCCGGGTTCGAATCCCGGTGAGGCATGGATGTTGTGTTTGTTTTACGGCACTGGCTCTCTCCCTTCCCTGGAACCAGTGGCCCTAAATTAGGGACGGGCGACTGCTTATAGCCCATTGAGTTGCTCACGGTGGTCGTTAAACCTCCAATCAAAAAAAAAAAAAAAAAAAAAAAAAAAGAGTCCTTAATTCCAGGTAATAAAAATGTTGTTACTGATCCTTTAGTATGTCCTCAAAACGTGTACTTACCACCGCTTCAAATCAAACTGTGTTTGATAAAACAAATTGTAAATGCATTGAATACAGATGGAGAAGCCTTTCGTTTTCTAAAGAACAAGTTCTCCAAAATATCGCAAGCCAAAATTAATGAAGGCATTTTTATTGTTCCACAAATAAGGGAACTTATGCGTGATCTTGCATTTGAAGGCACATTGAAGGAGTCTTCATGTGGTACTGAACTTTTTAGGTAACCGAAAGACAGAAAATTATAAAGAACTTGTTACTGAGCTTCTAGAAAACTATAAAGCTACGGGATGCTACATGTCCTTTAAAATACATTTCTTTCACTCGCATACGGACTTTTTCGCACAGAACTTAGGAGCTGTATGCGATGAGCACGAATAACGTTTTCATCAGGACATACGTACCGTGGAAAACTGCTATAAAGGAACATGTAGCCCTAAAATGCTAGCTGAATACTGTTGTACCGTGGAAAGCCGCTATAAAGGAAAATGTAGCCCTAAAATGCTAGCTGAATATTGTTGTACCGTGGAAAACCGCTGTAAAGGAAAATGTAGCCCTAAAATGCTAGCTGAATACTGTTGTACCGTGGAAAACCGCTATAAAGGAAAATGTAGCCCTAAAATGCTAGCTGAATACTGTTTGTCTCTAAAAAGGAATGTAGTACAACCAACGTACAGAAGAAAAACTAAAATAACTACTTTCTAAGGTAAGTGTAATTAATTGCTTGTAGCGAAATATACATGCCCAAAATGAAGGCACACTGAAACAACAGGTTACTCGAGAACTATGCCCGATAGCACAATTTAGCAAGCAGATTTGGAATCAGCATGACAAAAACTGTACGATTCGGCATATGCCGTCTTTGTAACAAACAAAAAGTATTTCTGTTGTTCAGTGCTATCAGTTCCGATACGTCTTTAACCTTCAAACAGCCTGCTCTTTGCTCCCGTGTGTTTCGTGTGAAGATTTCTCTCATCGAGCTCTCGTTAGTGTTTGTATCACGTGAGAGCTTTGCTCATCGAGCTAACATTGGCGTTTGGGTTTCGAATTTTTATAGATAACACGATGGTACGAGTGTGTTTTTTGCTAACTTGATTTGCAACTTTAGGTTTGTTAGCAGTGTACTTTGAACACTTTTCCTTTTATTCCTTTTTGAGCAAAAATATCGGCGAAAGGTAGAGTGCGAAAGCTCTCACCCTTGTTTAACGTGTAGCGACCAACGACGGGTTAATAAAGTCGCTACGTGAAAAATGCCGTCCGTAAAGAACACACACGAAAACTAAGAAAGAAAAATATTATCTCGAAGAAGTATTTGCTTTAAGCTTAAGGAAAACACCACGGCATGGATTGAAGCTCAGTGTGTGAGAGAGTAAAGAAAAAGTGTTAAAATCATACGATTTCCTTTCCGAAGAAAGGGTGTTGAGATTCTTATAAAAATTTTCATGCAAAATGATAACTTCAACTAATCTGCGTAGCTAATATTTTTGCATAGCGATTACTTTTGCTAAGCGAATAATAAGGACCCATTTAAATATTTAGTCCAAAATTTAATACAGGCATAAATCAAGCTGTTCTTTCCCTGTAAAATAGCCACAGAAATTTTAAAACTTTATCGTCCTGGAACGGGAATCGAACCCGCATCTACAGATTTGGCCTCGAGTATGCTAACCATTGACCACCCTGGATAATAAAACCCAAACAACTGAAGCATTGTTCATTGTCCTGGATGGTGTAATGGTTAGTATAATCGATCGCAAATCGCGAGATGCGTGTTCAGTTCCCATTCCAAGGACGATAAAAATTTTAAAATTTCTGTGGTTACGTTACATAAAAAAGAACAGCTTGATTTAAATCAGTATTAATTCTTACATGTGTTTCAACTTGATATACACAATCGAATAGCATTCTTATGACCACCACCTACTTTTAACGTTGTGACGTACCTGCCAGCAGGACGCACACGACATAAAGGCACATAGCAATCAGAACAAATGTCTGCGTAGCTCAATTGGTAGAGCGGCTTGTTCCGGAATAAGCGTACTCGGGTTCGAATCCCGGCGTAGACCAGAAATGACGGAGAAATTTACTTCGTTATAATGGCGCCCGAACTATCCGGATGACCCGGCCGTTCAAAATCTCGCATTGGTGTGATGTTATTTCCACACCGCGAGACAGGAAAAATCAGAGAATTCCTTCTCCAGCGCTTCGAAAAATAAAAATGTGTGATGTTGCATTCCACACAGCAGATTGACTGGGAGTTCTCAAGTGCACGTTCTACAGTGGATGGCTGCCTGCAACGATTCATGGTCACGGCTGACCCGTGGGCCATGCCCCCGGCCCTCTTTCTTGGGGGGGGAGATGTGACGTACCTGCCAGCAGGACGCACACGACATAAAGGCACATAGCAATCTGAACAAATGTCTGCGTAGCTCAGTTGGTAGAGCGACTTGTTCCGGAATAAGCGTACTCGGGTTCGAATCCCGGCGTAGACCAAAAATGACGGAGAAATTTACTTCGTTATAACGTCAACATCGCGTTGCCAATGAAAGAATGTACGTGTCATGAGCTGGTTTGGACGGTACAAAAGGTGTGCTGTAGGCATTCTGAAAACATGTCACTCGTTGCTGTCATGGATAAAAAGAACGATTTATCATATTTGCAAAAATGGATGATTATCAGCTTTCGGGTCAAGGGTGGCAGTATTTCTGAAACCACACAGTTTGTGAACTGTTCGCCTGCTGCTGTGGTTAAAGTGTATCTTTATTGGAGAAATGGCACCATTGCGAATAAGCGACGAGGTAACTACGAAGCACCACGTGCCATTGATGTAAGAGGTGAACGTCGGCTTTGAAGGTGCGTGAGCGCCAATTGACACGCTACAGTTGAGCAACTCACTGGCAGAATGAACCAGGGGGCTAGAAGTGTGTCTAAATCGACATTTGAGCGAACCCTGCTGCGCATGGGTCTCCGATCCCGACGGATGGTCACTGCGTCTATCCTAATGAAAGTGCATCGGCAGAAAAGGCTACAACCCTTGACTAGGTTGACGTCCGCTGTTTGACAAAGAATTACCTTCTCCGATGAGTCACGTTTTCTGCTTCATCGAACGGATGGACGTAGGCGTATAAGGCGAGAAACGTCGGAAAACAAACACACTTCAACCACTGCTGGAAGAAAATATGCTGGTGGGGGCAACGTTATGGTCTTGGGAAAGTTTTCGTGGCATTTCCTGGGTCCACTCATACCTGTGGAAGGCACTATGGACATAATTCGTTATGAGTACATTTTTTCAGACCACGTACGTATCTTTATTGCTGATTGTCTTCCATAGGGTGGATGGGATCTTCCAGCACAATGCCACGTGTCACCCATCTAGAAATGTCCGAGAGTGGTTGGAAGTGCACGATGAAGACTTCAAAGTACTGCCTTGGCCCTCTTATTCCGCAGACTTAAACCCAATTGAGCATCTGTATGACGACCTCGATCGTGTTGTTTGCTCTATGGATCCTCAGCAGCTGTCAGATGCACTGCAGTCAGCATGGCTCTACATACCTGTGAACACCTTCCAGCACCTTATTGAGTCACTTCCAGCCCGTCTAGCTACTGTCGCCGCTGCACCTTATTGAGCCATTTCCAGCCCGTCTAGTTACTGTCCCCGCTGCACCTTATTGAGTCCCTTCCAGCCCGTCTAGCTACTGTCCCCGCTGCACCTTATTGAGTCACTTCCAGCCCGTCTAGCTACTGTCCCCGCTGCACTTTATTGAGTCCCTTCCAGCCCGTCTAGCTACTGTCCCCTCTGCACCTTATTGAGTCACTTCCAGCCCGTCTGGCTGCTGTCCCCGCTGCACTTTATTGAGTCACCTCCAGCCCGTCTAGCTACTGTCCCCGCTGCACCTTATAGAGTCACTTCCAGCCCGTCTAGCTACTGTCCCCACTGCACCTAATTGAGTCACTTCCAGCCCGTCTAGCTCCTGTCCCCATTGCACCTTATTGAGTCCATTCCAGCACGTCCAGCTACTGTCCCCGCTGCACTTTATTGAGGCACTTCTAGCCCGTCTAGCTACTGTCCCCTCTGCACCTTATTGAGTCACTTCCAGCCCGTCTAGCTACTGTCCCCTCTGCACCTTATTGAGTCACTTCCAACCCGTCTGGCTACTGTCCCCGGTGCACCTTATTGAGTCACTTCCAGCCCGTCTGGCTACTGTCCCCGCTGCACCTTATTGAGTCACTTCCAGCCCGTCTAGCTACTGTCCCCACTGCACCTAATTGAGTCACTTCCAGCACGTCTAGCTACTGTCCCCGCTGCACCTTATTGAGTCACTTTCAGTCCGCTTAGCTACTGTCCCCGCTGCACCTTATTGAGTCACTTCCAGTCCGTCTAGCTACTGTCCCCCCTGCACACGGCGGTTACTATTGATATGTATTAGCTGATGGTCACAACTATGTGACTCGACCGTATATATACTCATTTGCTGGTGATATAACTTAGCGCTACGATGAGACACGTTTCTTTCCACTAGTGCAGTGAAATCAAAGTATCTGACGTTTCAGATTATTGCTTTAGATGCTTGGATTTCATTGTCCTAGGGGTGGTAATGGTTTTCATACTCGAGCACAAATCGGGCGGGAGGTTCAATTTCCATTCCAGGATGATAAAAGTTTCAAATTTCTGTGGTTATGTTACATGGAAATAGCAGCTTGATTTATGTCTGTTTTAATTATTCCATGTGTTTCAACTTGATATATAGTCAAATATGTTTTACCCTTTATACATGCTTTAGTGATTGATGTTTGACCCAATAGAGGAGAAACTGACAAATTAGTGATTTTTTCAAACTTTATAAGCACTCATCTATGAAATTGCTTATTTAGTTTTTAATTTCCAGCACTGCTTTATATGTCACTGAACAATTGGCCTTTATAAATAGATACGAAACAACTCTGATATTACTTTTATTATTATTTTGTTAATTGGCGTATCTGGTTTGCATTCATATTGTTGAATATGTAAACGTAGGGAGCCACAAAATGATAAAATAATAATGTCCTAATACAGACAACTCTGAATTCTACTGGGAGATTCAGCTAAGTGTGGCGGCGAAGATCACGAGCTGACGCGGCAACTTTCTTCGTTGACGACCGCCGACTCTCGGACCTCTAAGGGGCATCCGTCTTCAAATTGCATTTGTAACATAAACCTAACTTGTTCCAGGGAGTTGTGCAGCAGGAAAACGAGTGAGAACCCAAATAGGAAAAACAAGACATCAGTGAGCTGACACCAAAGGCTATCTCCCGAAATAAGGGTAATACAGAAATGTAATACTTCTTTTTTTTAAATTTAGAACAAGTGCTATCTAGAGTACAATGTCGAAATGGATCCTGGGCTAACACCAAAAGTTATTCAATGTTATAACCCTGACAGCAGGTAAAACAGTGAGGCAACTAGAGAAAATAAACCTAAAAGCTATCTCCAGAACTAATGAAGGTACAGAAACGTAATACCACTTGCTTTAAAGCCTAGGACACGTACTATCTGAATACATTGTCGGAGTGGACTCTGGGCTAATATCAAGAAAGTTATTAAATGTTACAACCCTGAAAGCAGGTAGAACAGTGAGGTAACTAGACAAAATAAACCTAAAGGTGTACTTCTAGAACTCAGAAACGTAATACAACTTTTTTTAAAAATGAGAATAATTGCTATCTGGATTGGATTGTTGGACTGGACCCTGGGCTAATATCAAAACGTTATTAAATTTTATAACCCCGACAGCAGATGAAACAGTGACGCAACTGGAGAAAATAAAGCTACTTTTCACCTTAAGGTTTTCATAATCAGAAAATCATATATTTGATTGTAAACGCTGTCTTTGGTATTAATACCTATTTGTGCTAGATTTAAAAGAGAAATATGGATCCAATCCTGGCTGTGCTTCCTACGTTTCTGCTACAAGCGCAATTTGCAGACGGGCCCATAAGTGGTCCGAGAGACGAGGTCGTAAACAAAGAAAGCTGCAGTGGCTGACAGCAATCTTCGCTGCATCTCCCTGTGGATTTCATAGTTGTCTGTATTAGGACATTACCAATAAAATATAATTTGTTATTTCATGAATGAGGAAACGTTTAAGGTGGCTATAATAATAATAATTTGAAATATGAAAATTTCGGTGGCTGTACGACGAAAGGGATAACCTATCTGAAAGCGGGGGATAAGGAATTGAAGAAAATACAATGTAAAACTATTTGCGAGTACCTCACGCTCCTGAACTTAAAAAAATAGTAATAAATAAAAAAATTCTACCAAAAATGATTTTGTTTTTATTTTGCAAACTCCAGGGCCAAGTATAGGTGTGGGGCTCTGGGAGATCGCGCCGGTTGCCTCGATGGTCGAGCCGGCGCTGCTTACCCAACAGGAGCCGTTAGCATTAGAATAAGAATCGCTGAAGCAGTTACAAATTTAGCACTTATCTTTTGGTTCCAAATATGTAAAAAGCGAAATCAGATAGTGGGCATTTTTCATGAGAGTCATGGCAAATAGAAAGTATGCACGGAAACATAAATCAGGGTTATGTACGACAAACATTGAAATTCATATGCTCCGGCGCAACCGAAATACGCAGCCAGCGAGCATTTAGTAGCGGAGACAAACTGACGTGTCTGAACGAGAGGCGAAGAGAAACAGATAATGGAATGCAATGTGCCTTCCCCATTGTTTAACGGAAACTCTGTCATTCAGCGGGAGGTGGGAGTGCTCATCGTCTATAAAACTAGTTTTTCCAAAATTTGTCGACTCGCAAATACGAAAGTGGTTTTCTTCTTGTTGTCATACATATGTCTTCCAGCATCACTTGCGAAATGTGAACGACTATTCCCACGTACGTTCCACCAGTAGAGTCAGGAAGAACGTTTTTGGCTGCAAAAAAAAAAAAAAAACTGCGTAGTTGCTAGCTCCGATATAATTAAAAAGGAAGCCTCCTGTCTGTGTTTGAAATTTCCAGGAATTAGCTCCTAAGATTGAAAGTTAGATGGTTTTGTTTAATCTCATATGTGTGTGTAAGTGATCAGAGCGATAGATTTGCGATGAACTGCGGATTCAGCTTTGGACAAGTAGAAAGACAAAGTAGTAACCTAAGTGTACGTTCTACACATATGTATGTGTATGTTCTACGTCGTGTAAGTGTTTCATTCTTCCCAGTTTGACCTTCAGTGTATAACATCCAAATCAATTTTCTTTTCTTTCATATACACGAGCCTACACCGTGTCATTTCTTTATGGCAGCATAAACCACCATTATGAATTATTCCTCATTCGACGATTTTGTCCACTAACTCTGCTGCTACCATTTTGGAACATGAAAACTACGCAGTTCTGTTCATACTCAGTCTATCCTAGCTCTCTCTTCTGTCACCATAATTCTGTGTGTGGTGGGCTCTTGCTCCTCATAAGGGGTTTGTAAAATAACGGCACCAATCGGACTTGTAACTAAATCAAACCTGTTACCAGCGGAAACAGGTTTGTTTTATTCTATCTGTGAACTTTGATGTTTATTTTGCTAGTAAACTCGGGTACCATCCTTTTATTTTACGATTCTCGGAATGCGATATAGTCTGATTGTTTTCACTTCACCTTTGTAGAGAAGAGTTATTTAGAGTTAGACTACGTATTGTATTATTCATTGTTATTTTGGATGTGTGATGTTTTGTTTTTTGACAAAAAATATATTCATGTAAATACTACAGCAAATATCATTCTCAATGAAATAAGCGAAATATTTCATATTACTCAAGGAATAAGACAACGAGAAACCATTTCTCCTAAACTCTTCCCATTAACACTGGAATACATGATACGTAACTTAAAATAGTCCAATAAAGGAGTCAACTTTAATGGACTTAAATTAAATAACCTAATATTTGCTGATAACATTCTTATTGTTGCAAAACGTATGGAATATTTAAAGGAAATGATTGAAAATTTAATAACTAAACTGATTTAATAACTAAAGAAATGATTGAAGAATTTATAATACAGAAATTGGATTAAACATTAGCTTTGAGAAAACCAGAATAACAACAAACCGAAAAGGATACGGTGAAAGAGGCAATTCTATTAAAGTAAACAATAAAAAAATTGAAATAGCAGATGAGTATGTCATCATCATCATCATCATTGTCAACCATTATCAATCCACTGCTGGACGAAGGTCTCCCCAAGTTTCCTCCACAACGGTCTCTCTTGTGCCAGTCTCCTCCATGTCACTCCCGCATACTTTCGAATTTCATCCACCCATCTTCCATGTGGTCTTCTTCTGGGTCTTTTCCTGTCCCTTAGAATCCAATCTAAAATTTCGGCTGTCCATCGACGATCTCTTCTTCTGGCAGTATGTCCAGCCCATTGCCATTTCAGGGATTTAACTCTGATCATGATGTCTTCCACTCTTGTCATTTTTCGGATCCACGTGTTCCTCTTCTTATCTCTCCTGGTTATACCAAGCATGCACCTCTCCATGCTTCTTTGAGTTGTCTGCAGCCTTTGTATGTCTCTTTTAGTTAAGGTCCACGTCTCTGCACCATACGTAAGCACTGGAAGGATGCATTGATCAAACACTTTTCTTTTAAGACATAATGGCATATTGCTCTTGAAAATTATGCTGTTTCTTCCAAAAGCTCTCCAGGCAAGTTTTGTACGCCGATTAATTTCTTCACCAATGTGACCCTCACTTGATATCTGCTGTCCAAGATAAACGTACGTGTCTGTTATCTCCAGCTTTTGTCCATCAATCGATAAATCTTCATTTCTTGTAAAAGCATTGTACATCACTTTTGTCTTCTGAAAGTTCATTTTTAATCCCATTTCTTTACTCTTGTCAGCAAGTTCCTGGATCATACTCCGTAGCTCTGATGGGGTAGTTGCAAAAATGACTATGTCATCAGCAAAACGAAGGTGGGTTAGATAATCTCCAGTAATCTTTATCCCTTTATTTTCCCAGTTCAGTGATTGAAAGACATTTTCCAATGTGGCATTAAAGAGCTTCGGAGATATGGTGTCACCTTGTCTCACTCCTTTTCCAATTTTTATGTGTGTTGTATTTTCAAACAGCCGAATCTTTGCACTTGCATTTTCATAGATGTTATTAATAATATTAATGTATGCATCTTCAATACTGCAGGATTTCAGAGCCATTGCAACTGCTGATGGTTTCACCGAATCAAAGGCTTTTTCATAATCGATAAAAGCCATGCACAATGGAAGTTCATATTCCCTCGCTCTTTCAATTAGTTCTCTCAGTACGTGGATATGATCTATTGTGCTGTAGCCACTCCTGAATCCAGCTTGTTCTCTCGGTTGAGCCATGTCCAGTGTCACCTTAAAGCGGTGTGAAAGAACTTTAGTGAAGATTTTATAAACCACTGATAGGAGGCTGATAGGTCTGCTGTTCCTGAGATCCTCAACGTCACCTTTTTTATGTAGCAAGATCATTGTAGCGTTGTTCCAATCCTCAGGAATTTTCCCTTCATTAAGGCATCGAGTGAAAATTTGGGCGTGTACTGTTTCGATTTCTCCACTTGCTTCTTGTATGATGTCTACAGTAATTCCATCTTCTCCTGGAGCTTTTCCTCGCTTCATGTTCTTGATTGCATGTGCAACTTCTGCTGGGAGGACTGGAAGAACTCTGGTACTGGTACCTTTCATGATGTCTGGAGTACATGTATCATCCCTTTCATATAATTTGGAGTAGAAATCTTTCACTCTTGTCAAAATTTCGTCTCTATTTCTTGTTACAGAACCATCTTCTTTTCTCAGTGCCATAATCTGTTTTCTTCCCTTACTGAGATGTCCCTTTGCTATCTTAAGGCTTTGGTTGTTTTCAATTGCTTTCCTTACTAGTTCACAGTTGAATTTCCTTACGTCTTCAGTGATACTTTTTCGTACTGTCTTGCATAGCTCTATATATTCCACTTTGGAAGTCACATCTTCTTTAGTTGTCCTCATCACTCTTCTTTTTTGCATCAACATTTTGGTTTTTCCTGATAATTTGTTCACATGCAATTTGTTCTTAGACCCAGCTAATTTTGTTGCTGTTTCCATAACAGCTTTGGTTACTTTTCTGTTAACTTCAGAAATATCCACTTCTTCCGATGTTAGGCCTTCTAAAGCAGAGAATCTGTTCTTCAGTTCCAATTTGAAGGTATTATGGTGTTTTTTAAGGTTGGTTATGTCAATACATTTTGTTTGTCTTATGAGCTTGCTACGTTCGAGTTTAGTGTTGAGGTGCATCTTACATCTCACCAATCTATGGTCACTGCCTGTGTTGAACTTGTTTAGCACACTGCAGTCTTCTATGACGAATTTTTTGTTACACATAATAAAATCAATTTCACTTGTCGTCCCATTTGGATCTGATGCTGACCTTGGCTACGTATAATGGACGCTCCCTATCTTCTGATTCAAGGCTTCTTGAATTGGAAGAGGAACTACAAAGGATCAAGTGGGACATCGTCGGGCTAAGTGAGGTAAGGAGAAAAGGAGAAGATCTCATCGAACTGAAAAGTGTACATTTCTTCTACTATCGTTTGACAGATACTGGCAGAACTAGTGGTGTTGGATTTATAATAAACAAGAAACTGAAGGATAAAGTTGTAGAAGTTGAAAGTTCCTCTGACAGAGCTGCACGACTCGTTATCCAACTCTCGAGAAGATACCAGGCTCAGATTATTCAAACTTATGCACCCACCACAAGTCATGCTGAAGAAGAAATTGAAGAATTTTATGAGGAAATTCGTGATCTAAATAATAAAGGTAAGCAGCACTTGAAGATAATTATGGGAGATTTCAATGCAAAAATAGGGCAACGGCAACAGAATGAAACTTCAGTAGGTAAATTGGGTCACGGCAACAGAAACCAGCGTGGAAATACTCTCGTAGAGTTTGCAGAGGCAGAAGGGTTTTTCATCTTGAACTCCTTTTTCAAGAAAAAGCCACACAGGAAATGGACATGGAGATGAGTGTGTATACTTAGGAAAGTTGATAACAATGAAGAAACAGGGAGTCATAGAAGAAGTGAAAAGAAGGATAGGAATGAGATGTTCAGCTTTTGGAAAATTGAATAGATTTTTAAATAGTAAAATAAAGCCTGAGAATAGACTCTTCCACCAATGTGTATTGCCTGTTATTATATATAGGGCTGAGACCTGGCCAATTAAAAATAATAATAGGTAAAATGCAAAAAACAGACAGTTGAATGGAAAGATGTCTGCTAAACACAAGACTCAAAGAGAAAACCAAAAATGAAGAAATAGGAGCTAAAACAACTTTTAATTTAGATATTGAAGAAAATATACTTCGAATAAAATGGAAAGGAGCAGGACACATTGCAGGACAGTAGATGGACAAAAGTTATACTGCAGTGGCACCCATGTGAAGGTGAAAGACCTGAAAGAAGATGGTCAGATGACATAAGGAAAACGTTTGGAATTCATTGGCACCAACAAGCTCAGGATAGAAATAGATGGAAAGAATTGGTAGATACGTATAGCCAGAAGTGGTTATAAAAAGGCTTAAAAAGAAAAGAAAAGAAAGAGAAAGTGTGATGTGAAAATCCTCCAAATACGTGGCGTTAGTGAATAAATAAAGACATCGCTCTTTCCACGCTTTATAGCAACACATAGCAACCGAAACATTTTTTTCGGTCACCACAATTTTTTGGTTGCTATGTTTTGTTAAAACTTGGAAAGAGCGATGTTTTTGTTTATTCGCTGACGCCACATATTTGGAGGATTTTCAATTTGGATCTCACCCTTTGGTTTTAACTGCTATGTTTAATATACACTGAAGAGCAATTGAATTAGAGACAGCTGGCGTTATGCAAATGTGGCGCTGTGGGCGGCCCTGTAAACGGAAACGACATGACATATGAAGCGATTCGACAATATAAGGAGCGATGCGACAGGAATCAGTAAGAGTCGGACGCAGTAAGGGTAAGACGAAGGATCTAAGCGCATTTGATCGTGGGCAAATTGTCAGGGACAGACGAATGGTTCACTCCATCTTGGAAGTCGTGCAGGCACTGGAATTTTCACGAGCCACCGCGTCACGGGTGCAGCGTGAGTACATCGAATCCGGAAAAACCATCCCTGCAAGAGCCAACTACCGTGGACAAGAGCATGTGGATGAGCGGATCGTCGTCGGCTAGCTCGCATTGTAACATCGGATTGACGGGCCACAGTGCAAGAAATCACTCGGCAATTTAACGCTGGTGCACAAAAACGTACAAGCAGCCACACCATCCAGAACCATCTCCTCGCTTTGGGGTACAGAAGCCATCGTCCCAGGAGGGTACCGCTGCTGACCACACATCACAGGGTGCAAAGATTAGCGTAGGCGCGGGAACATCCCCACTAGACCCTAGACATGTGGAAAAATGTTGCCTGGACTGATGAGTCGAGATTCACGTTGGTACATGCGAATGGCAGGATACGAGTACGGAGCAAACCACATGAAGCGATGGAACCATCTTGCCAGCAGGGTACTCTTCAAGCTGGTGGGGTGGCACATTCTCGTCTGGGGACTGTTTACGTGGACTGAAATGGGACCCCTGGTACGTGTGACATCGTCCCTCACAGGTCAACGTTACCAGGATATCCTGGACGACCATTTGCTCCCGTTTGTTCGTCTTCAACATCCCACGGGGGACCTCATCCTGCAACAAGACAATGCACCGTGTCATCGCTCCCGTATTGTATCCGAATGGTTGGATGAACACTCCACCGACGTGACTTCGCTTCGTTGGCAAGCTAGGTCACCTGACCTCAATCCCATCGAGCACATTTAGGATGCCATCGAGAGAGAGAGAGGTTCTAGGCTCTGACCCCCCCTCCATCAAATCTTCGTGAAGTGTGGGACCTTGTTTAGGGGTCGTAGATCCGTATGGCTTCCCAACGCTTCCGATGTCTTGTCGAACCCATGCCGAGACGAATCGCCGCCGTCATCAGGACGAAAGGTGGTGCTAAACGTTACTAGACAGGTATCTCTAATTTAATTGCTCTTCAGTGTATAGCCATTGCCGTTAATGCCCACCAGATGGAGACGTATCAGTAATTGAGCCCATCTTACGGATTTATGATGATTAGATGCTAACAAGAAAACACACATAGCGTCGTGGATTGTTGACCATCGTGGAATAAAGTTAACGCGCTCGGACAGAAATTGAATGATCTGGGATTCGAATCCCCAGTGGTGAGCGAAAAACAATTTTTGGGTTGCAATGTGTTGCTAAAGCGTGGAAAGAGCGATGTCTTTGTTTATTCAGAAAGTGTGATGTTTATATATATTTTACATACACAGTTTTGCATCTCTTTATTTCACACCTTTCTTTTTGCTTGCTAGGATGTTATCTAACAGCGACCACTCTTGCGTTTTGGTATATATGTGTGTTCTTGTTGTTCGTCGGTCCAGTTTTGTTAGGTCTTCATTCGTGGCGTTGACATGTCTGGTCTGCCGGTAAGACTTTTTTAATATTTTTGCTGTGTTTACACTCTTGCTCTTAGAATTTTTGGGTCTATTTTGAAGTTTGGACTGGTGGCCTAGGGAGCATGACCAACCGATATTTTTGGTTCTCCTTGTTCTTTTGTTGGTACTAGAAAGGCCACTCTCGCAGGTTGATGCTCTCCTGATGACGGCAATCTTTTTTTTGTTTAATATTTTTCGGTTTTCAATCCTGAACTTCAATTTTGAATTTAATTCTGCATTTTCTATTAATTTTTTTTAATTTTTTGCGATTCACTCTCTCTATATATACATCATCATCGTCAACCATTATCAATCCACTGCTGGATGAAGGTCTCCCCAAATTTCTTCCACAATTGTCTGCCTTGGGCTTGCTTCCTCCATGTCACTCCAGCATACTTTTGAATTTCTTCCTTCAATCTCCCATGGGGTCTTCTTCTGGGTCTAATTCTGTCCCTCGGAATCCAGGCTAAATTTCGGTTGTCCATCGGTGGTCCGTTCTTCAGGCAACATGTCCAACCCATTGCCATTTCAGTGATTTCACTCTGGTCATGATGTCGTCCACTCCTGTCATTTTCCTTATCCACAAGTTCCTCATCTTATCTTTCCTGGTTACACCAAGCATGCATCACTTCATGCTTCTTTGAGTTGCCTGCAGTCTTTGTATGTCTTTTTTAGTTAAGATCCATGTCTCTGCTCCATACGTAAACACTGGCAGGATGGATTGATTAAACACTTTTCTTTTGAGACATAATGCAGTACTGCTCTTAAAATTTGTACTGTTTCTTCCAAAAGCTCTCCATCCAAGTTTTATACGCCGATTTATTTCTTCATCAATGTGACCCTCACTCGATAGCTGCTGCCCAAGGTAAATGTAGGAATCTGTTGTCTCAAGCTCTTCTCCATCAATCGATAGATCTTCGTTTCTTGTATAAGCACTGTACCTACATCACTTTGTCTTCTGAAAGTTCATTTTTAATCCCACTTCTTTACTGTTGTCAGCAAGTTCGATATCATGCGAATACTCTGCAGCTCTGAAGGGGTAGTTGCAAAGATGACTACGTCATCAGCAAAACGAAGGTAGGTTAAGTAACCTCCATTAAACTTTATCCCTTTTTTTCTCAGTTCAATGATTGAAAGACATTTTGCAATGTGGCGTTAAAGAGCTTGGGAGATACGGTGTCACCTTGTCTCACTCTCTTTCCAATTCTCATTTGTACTGTATCTTCAAATATCCGAACCTTTGCACTTGCATTTTTATAGATGTTATTAGCAATGAAAATGTATGCATCTTCAGTACCGCGGTATTTCATAGCCATTGTTACTGCTGATGGTTTCTCGGAATCGAAGGCCGTTTCATAGTGAATAAAAGCCATGCATAATGGGAGTTCATGTTCTCTTGTTCTTTCAACTAGTTCTCTCATTACATTGATATGATCTATAGTGCTGTAGCCACTCCTGAATCCAGCTTGTTCTCTTGGTTGGGGCATATCTAGTGTTACCTTCAAGCGACGAGAAAGGACCTTAGTGAAAATGTTATATAAACCACTGAAAGGAGGCTGATGGGTCTGTAGTTCCTGAGATCCTCAACGTCACCTTTTTTATGGACAAGATCATTGTAGCATTGATATCAGGCCCAGATTATTCAAGCTTATGCACCCACCACAAGTCACCCTGAAGAAGAAATTGAATAGGAAATTGGGAATCTCAATAACAAAGGAAAACATCACTTGAAGAACATTATGGGTAATTGCAATGCAAAAGTTGGGCAACAGCAACAGAATGAAACTTCAGTTGGTAAATTCGATTACGGGAACAGAAATCAACGTGGAAATACTCTCGTAGAATTTGCAAAAGCAGAAAGGTTTTTCATCATGAACTTTTTCAAGAAAAAGCCACACAGGAAATAGATATGGAGACATCCGAATAGGACGACAAGTGAAATTGATTTCATTATGTGTAACAAAACATTCGTCATCGAAGACTGCAGTGTTCTAAACAAGTTCAACACAGGTATGGACCATAGATTGGTGACATGTAAGATGCACCTCAACACTAAACTCGAACGTGGCTAGCTCATAAGACAAACAAAATGCGTTGACATAACAAACCTTAAAAAACACCATAATACACTGGCGTGCAAAAGGTTAAGACGAGACGGTTTTTCAAATGTAACGTCGTGCAGAAGTGCTCTACATCGACTTAAATCATACCATAAGATCCCCAAGATGTAAGAATATGGGACAAGTGAGCAAAACCGTCCAAACAAGGAATCCAAAGGATGCAAAGGCACTTTATTGAAAAGGTAGCTTCGAGCACAACTGGACAGAAGGCAGAAACGTCCATGTGACAGGCGGCTGCCAAGAAAAATCCAGTCTTTAGTAGGGGATAAGACAACCCCTGACTGCGTTGCAGGACTTGCAACGTCTTTTCATGCTGAGGACGAGGTTGTCAAGGAGCTGTTGAGGCATCTCGACCCATTCCTCTGGTCGCGCCAATCGCAGCTGCGGAATCGTTGCTGGCGGCTGTCGACGTACTGCCAAGCGTCTCCCAAGAAGGTCTCACACGTGTTCGATTGGATTCAGGTTTGGGGACCTTGAGGGCCAATCCATGTGTTGAATATCTTCACTCGCCATCAGCTCTGCGACAGCCACTGTACGATGCGGTGTAGCGTTGTCGTCCATGAACAGGAACTTAGGATCCACAGCACCTCTAAGGAGACGCGCGTGAGGCAGGAGAACCTCGGTACAATAGCGGGCTCCAGTGACTCCTTGAAAGATGTGGAGGTCAGTAAGGCTACCAAGCATGATACCTCCCCAAACGAGAACTCCTCCACCTCCAAACCGGTCCCTTTCGATGATGTTGGAGGTTTGATTGCGTGTTCCCTGCTCTCTCCAGATGTGTATACGTCCAGAATCGCTCGTCAGACTAAATCGACTCTCATCCGTAAAGAGAGCTCGACCCCATTGCTGATGTGTCCAGTTCTTGTGTTCCTGGCACCACAGAAACAGCCGTGTCCGATGAGCAGGCCTTAATGGCACACACCGTACACCGTACTGTTCGTCGTGCAAATAGACCATGTTTGTGCAGCCTGATTAGCCAAGGTAAAACCCGATAACGGACGTCCAGTTGTCTGTTGCATGTGCCTTGCGATTTCTCCCGCTGTCTGCCGTCTGTCTCTTCTCGCCTGTAGGACAATATACCGGTTGTCCGCCGCAGTGGTTGCTCGTGGACGACCACTGCTAAACTCTCGGACAGCTGTTCCTGTCGTTTGAAATGCTCTCCAAGCTCGTGAAACGATGCTGTGAGCGATACCGATTTCCTCGGCCTTACTAGTCACACTTCGACCTTCTTCCAACTTCCCAATGACGCGACCTCGGGTAAAGTCATCCAGATGTCGTCTGCTAGATTGCCTGTTGGCCATATCACACAGTGGCAGCAACTCGACGTCGTTCAAACCGATGTACACCGTGCAATAGCTTTCACCGAATTGCTGAGCGTACACCGCCCGTGTGCTTTACACACTTCCGACACCCCCCCCCAAGTCAAGCTGCGTATATGCGCATGCTCTACCGTACTGGACCCTAGTCAATCTCTTGAGTGGTCTTTTAGTCTGTTCTGCCTGCTCGTTCCGCTGTAATGCTAATTTCTACTCTTCGTCCTTAATTTTTGCAAACCAGTGTACTTTCAAATTTTAACTGAGAACAGATTTTCTGCTTTAGAATGCCTAACATCGGAAGAAGTGGATATTTCTGAAGTTAACAGAGAGATCAACAAGGCTCTTATGGAAACAGCAACAAAATTAGGTGGTAATAAGAACAAGTTACATATGAAGAAGATTTCGGGAAAAACAAAAATGTTGATGCGAAAGAGAAGGTAGATGTAGGAAAATAAAGACGTAACTTACAACGTGGAATATATATATATATATATATATATATATATATATATATATATATATATATATATATATATATATATATATATATATACAAGGTGATATTTCATTGTATGTACCTCATTCGGTAAAGTTCTAAGACAAGTTCCATACCTCACAAGGAAATGTCATGGGCAAAATCCCCATTGTTATCTAGTGTCTGACACGTTTTTGTGCTGAAGCGTAAGCATAGCTGATTTAAAATATACTACTGTTTGTGAAAATCCCAACACCATGAAGGAATGACGGTAATCACGTAAAATACGCAGATCATGGTAGGACATGCAAATGATTAGAAGTGCAGAGTCATTGCGCATGTCTGGGCCCCCCAACACCCTCTGAACAGTCGAGTGAGGGGTATAAAGAGAGGACTATTTAGGGTGCACACCAGTAGTACAGTACAAGATAAACAGCGAGTTTTAAAAGGGTCTCCAGAATTCAATAATGCCTCGGCGATGGTAAAAGTCGCAATATCCCCATACGATAGAGTTTAAACGGGGACGAATGATAGGTCTGCGTGAAGGTGCATTTTCGTTCCGTGACATTGCGGCTCGGACGGTACATAACGCCACAACCGTGATGCGCTTAGGGCGGTAGTGGATCTACGAGAACCCAATCCGGCAGTGGATCTAGAAATGGGACGACACCAAGGGACGACCGACACCTCATCCGCATGGCAGGAACGAACCGTTCCGCATCTTCGCAAGTGTTAGAACAACAGTGGAGCACTGCAACACGTGTGGCATTGTTTGCCTCCACAGTTCGACGTCGTCTGCTGCGCAGAGAACTGGTTGCACGAATCCCTTTGCGAGCGTATTCCTTTGACCCTTAACCACGGATGCCTCAGGCTCAAATGGGGTTTTAAATACAGACAATGGCGTACTGATTGGCAACATGTCGTGTTATCGGACGTGTCCTGATTCAACTTGGACTACCATGATGACCGCATACGCATTAGACGGTATTGTGGTGAGCTCCTTCTTCCAGCATGCATTGTCGAGCGTCATACGGGCCGTACGTCCAGTGTGATGGTGTGAGGGGCCACTGGGTACTGTTCGCGATCTCGGCGGCTACGACTTGAGGGTAATCCTAAGAGCGACCGCTACATTAGGAAAGTTGCACAGGGAAAAGTCATACCCTTCCTTTAGAGCTCTCCTGGCGCTATATTCCAGAACGTCAATGCCCAACCACATGTTGCCAGGAATGTTCAAGCCCTCTTTGCAGCACAGCAGATATTGCTTCTTCCTTGGTCAGCCCGTTCGACAGACATGTAGCCTATTGAACATGTGTGTGGGATATGGTCACTCGGCAACTGGCCTATCAAAGTCCTCCAGCGATCAGTGCCAATGATCTGTGGACTCGCACACATGCCGCCTGGCAAAGCATTTACCCAGGACAAAATCCAACGCCTATTCGATTCCCTGCCACGCCGTCTAGAAGCTCTTATTGCAGCTCGTGGAGGCTTCCCAAGATGCTGATTTTTCCAAGTAAAAACTGTTGTATTGTTCTGAAAATTAAATTACTTATGTACAGTCATATCAGTAATGTGTAGCATATCAATAAGAATAAAAGGGCAGCTATCTAAGCATGTGGAAACCCAACGCAAAACGTACAATTAGAATTCTACTACTAAAAGGCATATTAGGCAAAAACAAGATCTTTCGCAACAGGCTCCCTGTGCGTCATCAGGTTAAATGAACTAGAGCTAGATGAACACACATACGTAATATACCCTGAAGTGCCAGAAAAACTGGTACAACAGCCTAATACTTGG
This sequence comes from Macrothele yani, assembly GCA_039090855.1. Taxonomy (NCBI): domain Eukaryota; kingdom Metazoa; phylum Arthropoda; class Arachnida; order Araneae; family Macrothelidae; genus Macrothele; species Macrothele yani. Next base: position 154,614,372 of record CM077030.1, read on the forward strand.
TAGGTCCCCAACGGGAGCGTAGGACTGCAGAAATACGACGGGGCATGGACTCCACTAGCTTCTGGAAATATGCTGTAGGCAATGCACACCATACTTAATGCAGAGCGTTCTACAATTCGGGTGTACTCCGAGGTCTCGGATTCCTGTGTTCAATAGCACGTTGCATGGCATCCCAAATGTGTTCTATCACGTTCAGATCTGGGGACTTGGGTGGGAATGGCAACACCCCAAACTCAGATGAATGCTCCTCTAAACATAATGGGGCGTCCCTACACTTGTATGGAGGAGCATTGTCCTGTTGAAACAGGCCCAACCCATCAGCATGAATGCAGGACATGAACGGGTGTACCTCGTCAGAAAGGATGTGCACATAGCGTTGGCCGGTCACAGACTTTGTAGACGTACCAGGTGTCCCAGTGAAGTCCAGCTAAACACACCCCATACCATTACAGACCCTTCCCCCTCCCACCACCACCAGCCGGTAGAGTTCCCTGTTGACAGGCGGGATCCATGGTTTCATGGTGTTTGCGCCACACACGAATCCTTCCATCTGCCCGATACATTTGGAAACGAGACTCGTCAGACCAGGCTACTTGTTTGCAGTCATCAAGTGTCCAGTGGCGGTGTTGCCGTGCCCAAGCGAGGCGCATAGCTCTGTGTCGTGCACCCATCAAGGGGACTCGAGTTGGGCGTCGGCTCCCAAAACCCATATCGTGCAGAGTACGTTGCACGGTCCGGACGCTGATGCTCGTTGAGGCTCCAGCATTGAATTTCGATGATACCTGCGAGAGTGTTGCACGCCTATCGCGTGAAACGATTCTTGACAGCCGACGGTGGTCACGTTCACCCAATGTCTTTCGTAGGTTGGAGAGTTTGCCAAAATTCCTTTAGTCACGGTACACCCTTGCAATGGTCGTCCGTGAAAATCCGAACTTCGTTTCAACCACCGAAATACTATGGCCCATCTCACAAGCGCCAATTATGACACCGCGTTGAAAATAGCTTAATTCGTTATTACTTATCATTCTCATGCCGAAAACAGCTCTGACAGCTGGCAAGGATGTCTATCGCTTTATATACTCACTGGCGGACGCAATCCAGTAAGCGCGTAGGTGACGTTGCTATGTATTTTGCATAAGCTCGTCGGTACCAGTTTTTCTGGCACTTCAGTGAATATGTAGTCCCGAAGACAACAGCGATTCTGGTGAGTGACGTGAGTGACATGTGTAGTATAAATTTCATTCGAACCGCATGGTTCCCTCTTGGTGTTGCAATTTTTACAAACAGTAGTGTGCGTTTTATTTCAAACGAGATTGTTAGCGTTCTTAAAGGATACCCATAATTCAGAAATCTTAATCTGCACAATTTGTATTTGACATCAACTATACGTAATTAGAGAATATACCCCAAATCCACATCAACGGGTCTATTGAGTTTATTAATGAAATAATGGAAAAGTGTTTGTTGTGCAATCAGAATTAAGATCAAAATAAAGGTGATATTGAAAATTCGTACAGCAGGGAAATTTTCTTTGACTGTGATTAAAACACTTTTTGTGGTGTTACTATTGTACTGACACTTTCTAGGCAGGTAGAATATGCTGTACGTGTTTCCAAATCACCAAGCCTGGCGCAGTGGTCTAAGTGATGGCCTCTGACTTTTCGTCCGAAAAGGGTTCGGGTTCGAATCCCGGTGAGGCATGGATGTTGTGTTTGTCTTACGGCCCTGGCTGTCTGCCTTCCCTGGAGCCAGTGACCATAAATTGGGGACGGGCAATTGCTTATAGCCCATTGAGTTGCTCACAGTGGTCGTTAAACCTCCAATAAAAAAAACTGCCAGATTTTTTTATTTGTATTAAGTATTATACATACTTGCATCAACATCTTAAATGTACCAGAATATGAAATCCCCCCCCCCCCCCCCCACAAAGAAAATTAGATATTAAAATTCATTGCATTCTCCTACACGTTTTTTCCTAGGAACTTAAAATTTGATAAATTTTTCATTACATTTCACTGTAGGATACTTTCTGATTTAGGAAAGTTTTCTCCATCAATTCTACGTCTCTACTGCAAAATGATTAATGGTGAGGATGTTTTCCAAGCGGGCCATCTGGAGAGGAGCCAAAAAAGGGGAAGGAGAATCCTATGAGCATTTCGTCTACATCGCATCTCTAAGCAGATGGATAATAAAAACATTTGATCTAAAGGCCGCGATAATTTTTGCTCTTTCCTTCGGCATCGAAAAATAATCCAGAAATTCAGTTGCAACTTTCTCTTTTCTCTCATTGAATTAAAAACCCATTTTCACTTCGTGTTTCGAATCACTTTGAAGATCCACATAATGCATGTTATGCAAAACGCTACGAAAATATCTTGTGTACTTTCCAAAGTAACTGCCTTCCGTTGAATTTATCATAAATTTCAATTTGAAATTACGGGCAAAATAGAGATGCAAGAATGTAATTCCGATCCTGTGTAGAAAGCTCTGGGAGATATTAAAAGGTCAGCATTCTGATGTGAAATCATCATTTTGTCATTAGGAGTTTTTTAACACGCATTCTTCTGGTTTACCGAACAAGAAGAAAATGCGAAAGATGTCAATAAACGAAACATGCGCTCCTTCTGTCTGATACAAGAGGGAAAATTTGAAAAAAAAAATCTCCTGATAGATTATGTGTTACTTGAGTCGATAGGATTTGCAGATTTATTTTTAATTAGAACTTTATATCGATCGATCATTCTTCAACTCTTGAATCTCTTTGTCCGAAGCTTGCTCTTGCATGAGAGTAATTACGATCTATACAACCGGCTTTGAATGCTTCCTCTGCGGAACTATTTTGGGCGTGATACCATTAATATACTGGACGCCTCTTTTCAAAGAACTTTAATTGTGTGTTTCATCCCGGTTTACAAAGGACGCGTCTTTTCAAAGAACTTTAATTGTGTGTTTCATCCCGGTTTACAAAGGACGCATCTTTTCAAAGAACTTTAATTGTGTGTTTCATCCCGGTTTACAAAGGACGCGTCTTTTCAAAGAACTTTAATTGTGTGTTTCATCCCGGTTTACAAAGGACGCATCTTTTCAAAGAACTTTAATTGTGTGTTTCATCCCGGTTTACAAAGGACGCGTCTTTTCAAAGAACTTTAATTGTGTGTTTCATCCCGGTTTACAAAGGACGCATCTTTTCAAAGAACTTTAATTGTGTGTTTCATCCCGGTTTACAAAGGACGCATCTTTTCAAAGAACTTTAATTGTGTGTTTCATCCCGGTTTACAAAGGACGCGTCTTTTCAAAGAACTTTAATTGTGTGTTTCATCCCGGTTTACAAAGGACGCGTCTTTTCAAAGAACTTTAATTGTGTGTTTCATCCCGGTTTACAAAGGACGCGTCTTTTCAAAGAACTTTAATTGTGTGTTTCATCCCGGTTTACAAAGGACGCGTCTTTTCAAAGAACTTTAATTGTGTGTTTCATCCCGGTTTACAAAGGACGCGTCTTTTCAAAGAACTTTAATTGTGTGTTTCATCCCGGTTTACAAAGGACGCGTCTTTTCAAAGAACTTTAATTGTGTGTTTCATCCCGGTTTACAAAGGACGCGTCTTTTCAAAGAACTTTAATTGTGTGTTTCATCCCGGTTTACAAAGGACGCGTCTTTTCAAAGAACTTTAATTGTGTGTTTCATCCCGGTTTACAAAGGACGCGTCTTTTCAAAGAACTTTAATTGTGTGTTTCATCCCGGTTTACAAAGGACGCGTCTTTTCAAAGAACTTTAATTGTGTGTTTCATCCCGGTTTACAAAGGACGCGTCTTTTCAAAGAACTTTAATTGTGTGTTTCATCCCGGTTTACAAAGGACGCGTCTTTTCAAAGAACTTTAATTGTGTGTTTCATCCCGGTTTACAAAGGACGCGTCTTTTCAAAGAACTTTAATTGTGTGTTTCATCCCGGTTTACAAAGGACGCGTCTTTTCAAAGAACTTTAATTGTGTGTTTCATCCCGGTTTACAAAGGACGCGTCTTTTCAAAGAACTTTAATTGTGTGTTTCATCCCGGTTTACAAAGGACGCGTCTTTTCAAAGAACTTTAATTGTGTGTTTCATCCCGGTTTACAAAGGACGCGTCTTTTCAAAGAACTTTAATTGTGTGTTTCATCCCGGTTTACAAAGGACGCGTCTTTTCAAAGAACTTTAATTGTGTGTTTCATCCCGGTTTACAAAGGACGCGTCTTTTCAAAGAACTTTAATTGTGTGTTTCATCCCGGTTTACAAAGGACGCGTCTTTTCAAAGAACTTTAATTGTGTGTTTCATCCCGGTTTACAAAGGACGCGTCTTTTCAAAGAACTTTAATTGTGTGTTTCATCCCGGTTTACAAAGGACGCGTCTTTTCAAAGAACTTTAATTGTGTGTTTCATCCCGGTTTACAAAGGACGCGTCTTTTCAAAGAACTTTAATTGTGTGTTTCATCCCGGTTTACAAAGGACGCGTCTTTTCAAAGAACTTTAATTGTGTGTTTCATCCCGGTTTACAAAGGACGCGTCTTTTCAAAGAACTTTAATTGTGTGTTTCATCCCGGTTTACAAAGGACGCGTCTTTTCAAAGAACTTTAATTGTGTGTTTCATCCCGGTTTACAAAGGACGCGTCTTTTCAAAGAACTTTAATTGTGTGTTTCATCCCGGTTTACAAAGGACGCGTCTTTTCAAAGAACTTTAATTGTGTGTTTCATCCCGGTTTACAAAGGACGCGTCTTTTCAAAGAACTTTAATTGTGTGTTTCATCCCGGTTTACAAAGGACGCGTCTTTTCAAAGAACTTTAATTGTGTGTTTCATCCCGGTTTACAAAGGACGCGTCTTTTCAAAGAACTTTAATTGTGTGTTTCATCCCGGTTTACAAAGGACGCGTCTTTTCAAAGAACTTTAATTGTGTGTTTCATCCCGGTTTACAAAGGACGCGTCTTTTCAAAGAACTTTAATTGTGTGTTTCATCCCGGTTTACAAAGGACGCGTCTTTTCAAAGAACTTTAATTGTGTGTTTCATCCCGGTTTACAAAGGACGCGTCTTTTCAAAGAACTTTAATTGTGTGTTTCATCCCGGTTTACAAAGGACGCGTCTTTTCAAAGAACTTTAATTGTGTGTTTCATCCCGGTTTACAAAGGACGCGTCTTTTCAAAGAACTTTAATTGTGTGTTTCATCCCGGTTTACAAAGGACGCGTCTTTTCAAAGAACTTTAATTGTGTGTTTCATCCCGGTTTACAAAGGACGCGTCTTTTCAAAGAACTTTAATTGTGTGTTTCATCCCGGTTTACAAAGGACGCGTCTTTTCAAAGAACTTTAATTGTGTGTTTCATCCCGGTTTACAAAGGACGCGTCTTTTCAAAGAACTTTAATTGTGTGTTTCATCCCGGTTTACAAAGGACGCGTCTTTTCAAAGAACTTTAATTGTGTGTTTCATCCCGGTTTACAAAGGACGCGTCTTTTCAAAGAACTTTAATTGTGTGTTTCATCCCGGTTTACAAAGGACGCGTCTTTTCAAAGAACTTTAATTGTGTGTTTCATCCCGGTTTACAAAGGACGCGTCTTTTCAAAGAACTTTAATTGTGTGTTTCATCCCGGTTTACAAAGGACGCGTCTTTTCAAAGAACTTTAATTGTGTGTTTCATCCCGGTTTACAAAGGACGCGTCTTTTCAAAGAACTTTAATTGTGTGTTTCATCCCGGTTTACAAAGGACGCGTCTTTTCAAAGAACTTTAATTGTGTGTTTCATCCCGGTTTACAAAGGACGCGTCTTTTCAAAGAACTTTAATTGTGTGTTTCATCCCGGTTTACAAAGGACGCGTCTTTTCAAAGAACTTTAATTGTGTGTTTCATCCCGGTTTACAAAGGACGCGTCTTTTCAAAGAACTTTAATTGTGTGTTTCATCCCGGTTTACAAAGGACGCGTCTTTTCAAAGAACTTTAATTGTGTGTTTCATCCCGGTTTACAAAGGACGCGTCTTTTCAAAGAACTTTAATTGTGTGTTTCATCCCGGTTTACAAAGGACGCGTCTTTTCAAAGAACTTTAATTGTGTGTTTCATCCCGGTTTACAAAGGACGCGTCTTTTCAAAGAACTTTAATTGTGTGTTTCATCCCGGTTTACAAAGGACGCGTCTTTTCAAAGAACTTTAATTGTGTGTTTCATCCCGGTTTACAAAGGACGCGTCTTTTCAAAGAACTTTAATTGTGTGTTTCATCCCGGTTTACAAAGGACGCGTCTTTTCAAAGAACTTTAATTGTGTGTTTCATCCCGGTTTACAAAGGACGCGTCTTTTCAAAGAACTTTAATTGTGTGTTTCATCCCGGTTTACAAAGGACGCGTCTTTTCAAAGAACTTTAATTGTGTGTTTCATCCCGGTTTACAAAGGACGCGTCTTTTCAAAGAACTTTAATTGTGTGTTTCATCCCGGTTTACAAAGGACGCGTCTTTTCAAAGAACTTTAATTGTGTGTTTCATCCCGGTTTACAAAGGACGCGTCTTTTCAAAGAACTTTAATTGTGTGTTTCATCCCGGTTTACAAAGGACGCGTCTTTTCAAAGAACTTTAATTGTGTGTTTCATCCCGGTTTACAAAGGACGCGTCTTTTCAAAGAACTTTAATTGTGTGTTTCATCCCGGTTTACAAAGGACGCGTCTTTTCAAAGAACTTTAATTGTGTGTTTCATCCCGGTTTACAAAGGACGCGTCTTTTCAAAGAACTTTAATTGTGTGTTTCATCCCGGTTTACAAAGGACGCGTCTTTTCAAAGAACTTTAATTGTGTGTTTCATCCCGGTTTACAAAGGACGCGTCTTTTCAAAGAACTTTAATTGTGTGTTTCATCCCGGTTTACAAAGGACGCGTCTTTTCAAAGAACTTTAATTGTGTGTTTCATCCCGGTTTACAAAGGACGCGTCTTTTCAAAGAACTTTAATTGTGTGTTTCATCCCGGTTTACAAAGGACGCGTCTTTTCAAAGAACTTTAATTGTGTGTTTCATCCCGGTTTACAAAGGACGCGTCTTTTCAAAGAACTTTAATTGTGTGTTTCATCCCGGTTTACAAAGGACGCGTCTTTTCAAAGAACTTTAATTGTGTGTTTCATCCCGGTTTACAAAGGACGCGTCTTTTCAAAGAACTTTAATTGTGTGTTTCATCCCGGTTTACAAAGGACGCGTCTTTTCAAAGAACTTTAATTGTGTGTTTCATCCCGGTTTACAAAGGACGCGTCTTTTCAAAGAACTTTAATTGTGTGTTTCATCCCGGTTTACAAAGGACGCGTCTTTTCAAAGAACTTTAATTGTGTGTTTCATCCCGGTTTACAAAGGACGCGTCTTTTCAAAGAACTTTAATTGTGTGTTTCATCCCGGTTTACAAAGGACGCGTCTTTTCAAAGAACTTTAATTGTGTGTTTCATCCCGGTTTACAAAGGACGCGTCTTTTCAAAGAACTTTAATTGTGTGTTTCATCCCGGTTTACAAAGGACGCGTCTTTTCAAAGAACTTTAATTGTGTGTTTCATCCCGGTTTACAAAGGACGCGTCTTTTCAAAGAACTTTAATTGTGTGTTTCATCCCGGTTTACAAAGGACGCGTCTTTTCAAAGAACTTTAATTGTGTGTTTCATCCCGGTTTACAAAGGACGCGTCTTTTCAAAGAACTTTAATTGTGTGTTTCATCCCGGTTTACAAAGGACGCGTCTTTTCAAAGAACTTTAATTGTGTGTTTCATCCCGGTTTACAAAGGACGCGTCTTTTCAAAGAACTTTAATTGTGTGTTTCATCCCGGTTTACAAAGGACGCGTCTTTTCAAAGAACTTTAATTGTGTGTTTCATCCCGGTTTACAAAGGACGCGTCTTTTCAAAGAACTTTAATTGTGTGTTTCATCCCGGTTTACAAAGGACGCGTCTTTTCAAAGAACTTTAATTGTGTGTTTCATCCCGGTTTACAAAGGACGCGTCTTTTCAAAGAACTTTAATTGTGTGTTTCATCCCGGTTTACAAAGGACGCGTCTTTTCAAAGAACTTTAATTGTGTGTTTCATCCCGGTTTACAAAGGACGCGTCTTTTCAAAGAACTTTAATTGTGTGTTTCATCCCGGTTTACAAAGGACGCGTCTTTTCAAAGAACTTTAATTGTGTGTTTCATCCCGGTTTACAAAGGACGCGTCTTTTCAAAGAACTTTAATTGTGTGTTTCATCCCGGTTTACAAAGGACGCGTCTTTTCAAAGAACTTTAATTGTGTGTTTCATCCCGGTTTACAAAGGACGCGTCTTTTCAAAGAACTTTAATTGTGTGTTTCATCCCGGTTTACAAAGGACGCGTCTTTTCAAAGAACTTTAATTGTGTGTTTCATCCCGGTTTACAAAGGACGCGTCTTTTCAAAGAACTTTAATTGTGTGTTTCATCCCGGTTTACAAAGGACGCGTCTTTTCAAAGAACTTTAATTGTGTGTTTCATCCCGGTTTACAAAGGACGCGTCTTTTCAAAGAACTTTAATTGTGTGTTTCATCCCGGTTTACAAAGGACGCGTCTTTTCAAAGAACTTTAATTGTGTGTTTCATCCCGGTTTACAAAGGACGCGTCTTTTCAAGGAACTTTAATTGTGTGTTTCATCCCGGTTTACAAAGGACGCGTCTTTTCAAAGAACTTTAATTGTGTGTTTCATCCCGGTTTACAAAGGACGCGTCTTTTCAAAGAACTTTAATTGTGTGTTTCATCCCGGTTTACAAAGGACGCGTCTTTTCAAAGAACTTTAATTGTGTGTTTCATCCCGGTTTACAAAGGACGCGTCTTTTCAAAGAACTTTAATTGTGTGTTTCATCCCGGTTTACAAAGGACGCGTCTTTTCAAAGAACTTTAATTGTGTGTTTCATCCCGGTTTACAAAGGACGCGTCTTTTCAAAGAACTTTAATTGTGTGTTTCATCCCGGTTTACAAAGGACGCGTCCTTTCAAAGAACTTTAATTGTGTGTTTCATCCCGGTTTACAAAGGACGCGTCTTTTCAAAGAACTTTAATTGTGTGTTTCATCCCGGTTTACAAAGGACGCGTCTTTTCAAAGAACTTTAATTGTGTGTTTCATCCCGGTTTACAAAGGACGCGTCTTTTCAAAGAACTTTAATTGTGTGTTTCATCCCGGTTTACAAAGGACGCGTCTTTTCAAAGAACTTTAATTGTGTGTTTCATCCCGGTTTACAAAGGACGCGTCCTTTCAAAGAACTTTAATTGTGTGTTTCATCCCGGTTTACAAAGGACGCGTCTTTTCAAAGAACTTTAATTGTGTGTTTCATCCCGGTTTACAAAGGACGCGTCTTTTCAAAGAACTTTAATTGTGTGTTTCATCCCGGTTTACAAAGGACGCGTCCTTTCAAAGAACTTTAATTGTGTGTTTCATCCCGGTTTACAAAGGACGCGTCTTTTCAAAGAACTTTAATTGTGTGTTTCATCCCGGTTTACAAAGGACGCGTCTTTTCAAAGAACTTTAATTGTGTGTTTCATCCCGGTTTACAAAGGACGCGTCTTTTCAAAGAACTTTAATTGTGTGTTTCATCCCGGTTTACAAAGGACGCGTCCTTTCAAAGAACTTTAATTGTGTGTTTCATCCCGGTTTACAAAGGACGCGTCTTTTCAAAGAACTTTAATTGTGTGTTTCATCCCGGTTTACAAAGGACGCGTCTTTTCAAAGAACTTTAATTGTGTGTTTCATCCCGGTTTACAAAGGACGCGTCCTTTCAAAGAACTTTAATTGTGTGTTTCATCCCGGTTTACAAAGGACGCGTCTTTTCAAAGAACTTTAATTGTGTGTTTCATCCCGGTTTACAAAGGACGCGTCTTTTCAAAGAACTTTAATTGTGTGTTTCATCCCGGTTTACAAAGGACGCGTCTTTTCAAAGAACTTTAATTGTGTGTTTCATCCCGGTTTACAAAGGACGCGTCTTTTCAAAGAACTTTAATTGTGTGTTTCATCCCGGTTTACAAAGGACGCGTCTTTTCAAAGAACTTTAATTGTGTGTTTCATCCCGGTTTACAAAGGACGCGTCTTTTCAAAGAACTTTAATTGTGTGTTTCATCCCGGTTTACAAAGGACGCGTCTTTTCAAAGAACTTTAATTGTGTGTTTCATCCCGGTTTACAAAGGACGCGTCTTTTCAAAGAACTTTAATTGTGTGTTTCATCCCGGTTTACAAAGGACGCGTCTTTTCAAAGAACTTTAATTGTGTGTTTCATCCCGGTTTACAAAGGACGCGTCTTTTCAAAGAACTTTAATTGTGTGTTTCATCCCGGTTTACAAAGGACGCGTCTTTTCAAAGAACTTTAATTGTGTGTTTCATCCCGGTTTACAAAGGACGCGTCTTTTCAAAGAACTTTAATTGTGTGTTTCATCCCGGTTTACAAAGGACGCGTCTTTTCAAAGAACTTTAATTGTGTGTTTCATCCCGGTTTACAAAGGACGCGTCTTTTCAAAGAACTTTAATTGTGTGTTTCATCCCGGTTTACAAAGGACGCGTCTTTTCAAAGAACTTTAATTGTGTGTTTCATCCCGGTTTACAAAGGACGCGTCTTTTCAAAGAACTTTAATTGTGTGTTTCATCCCGGTTTACAAAGGACGCGTCTTTTCAAAGAACTTTAATTGTGTGTTTCATCCCGGTTTACAAAGGACGCGTCTTTTCAAAGAACTTTAATTGTGTGTTTCATCCCGGTTTACAAAGGACGCGTCTTTTCAAAGAACTTTAATTGTGTGTTTCATCCCGGTTTACAAAGGACGCGTCTTTTCAAAGAACTTTAATTGTGTGTTTCATCCCGGTTTACAAAGGACGCGTCTTTTCAAAGAACTTTAATTGTGTGTTTCATCCCGGTTTACAAAGGACGCGTCTTTTCAAAGAACTTTAATTGTGTGTTTCATCCCGGTTTACAAAGGACGCGTCTTTTCAAAGAACTTTAATTGTGTGTTTCATCCCGGTTTACAAAGGACGCGTCTTTTCAAAGAACTTTAATTGTGTGTTTCATCCCGGTTTACAAAGGACGCGTCTTTTCAAAGAACTTTAATTGTGTGTTTCATCCCGGTTTACAAAGGACGCGTCTTTTCAAAGAACTTTAATTGTGTGTTTCATCCCGGTTTACAAAGGACGCGTCTTTTCAAAGAACTTTAATTGTGTGTTTCATCCCGGTTTACAAAGGACGCGTCTTTTCAAAGAACTTTAATTGTGTGTTTCATCCCGGTTTACAAAGGACGCGTCTTTTCAAAGAACTTTAATTGTGTGTTTCATCCCGGTTTACAAAGGACGCGTCTTTTCAAAGAACTTTAATTGTGTGTTTCATCCCGGTTTACAAAGGACGCGTCTTTTCAAAGAACTTTAATTGTGTGTTTCATCCCGGTTTACAAAGGACGCGTCTTTTCAAAGAACTTTAATTGTGTGTTTCATCCCGGTTTACAAAGGACGCGTCTTTTCAAAGAACTTTAATTGTGTGTTTCATCCCGGTTTACAAAGGACGCGTCTTTTCAAAGAACTTTAATTGTGTGTTTCATCCCGGTTTACAAAGGACGCGTCTTTTCAAAGAACTTTAATTGTGTGTTTCATCCCGGTTTACAAAGGACGCGTCTTTTCAAAGAACTTTAATTGTGTGTTTCATCCCGGTTTACAAAGGACGCGTCTTTTCAAAGAACTTTAATTGTGTGTTTCATCCCGGTTTACAAAGGACGCGTCTTTTCAAAGAACTTTAATTGTGTGTTTCATCCCGGTTTACAAAGGACGCGTCTTTTCAAAGAACTTTAATTGTGTGTTTCATCCCGGTTTACAAAGGACGCGTCTTTTCAAAGAACTTTAATTGTGTGTTTCATCCCGGTTTACAAAGGACGCGTCTTTTCAAAGAACTTTAATTGTGTGTTTCATCCCGGTTTACAAAGGACGCGTCCTTTCAAAGAACTTTAATTGTGTGTTTCATCCCGGTTTACAAAGGACGCGTCTTTTCAAAGAACTTTAATTGTGTGTTTCATCCCGGTTTACAAAGGACGCGTCTTTTCAAAGAACTTTAATTGTGTGTTTCATCCCGGTTTACAAAGGACGCGTCTTTTCAAAGAACTTTAATTGTGTGTTTCATCCCGGTTTACAAAGGACGCGTCTTTTCAAAGAACTTTAATTGTGTGTTTCATCCCGGTTTACAAAGGACGCGTCTTTTCAAAGAACTTTAATTGTGTGTTTCATCCCGGTTTACAAAGGACGCGTCTTTTCAAAGAACTTTAATTGTGTGTTTCATCCCGGTTTACAAAGGACGCGTCTTTTCAAAGAACTTTAATTGTGTGTTTCATCCCGGTTTACAAAGGACGCGTCCTTTCAAAGAACTTTAATTGTGTGTTTCATCCCGGTTTACAAAGGACGCGTCTTTTCAAAGAACTTTAATTGTGTGTTTCATCCCGGTTTACAAAGGACGCGTCTTTTCAAAGAACTTTAATTGTGTGTTTCATCCCGGTTTACAAAGGACGCGTCTTTTCAAAGAACTTTAATTGTGTGTTTCATCCCGGTTTACAAAGGACGCGTCTTTTCAAAGAACTTTAATTGTGTGTTTCATCCCGGTTTACAAAGGACGCGTCTTTTCAAAGAACTTTAATTGTGTGTTTCATCCCGGTTTACAAAGGACGCGTCTTTTCAAAGAACTTTAATTGTGTGTTTCATCCCGGTTTACAAAGGACGCGTCTTTTCAAAGAACTTTAATTGTGTGTTTCATCCCGGTTTACAAAGGACGCGTCTTTTCAAAGAACTTTAATTGTGTGTTTCATCCCGGTTTACAAAGGACGCGTCTTTTCAAAGAACTTTAATTGTGTGTTTCATCCCGGTTTACAAAGGACGCGTCTTTTCAAAGAACTTTAATTGTGTGTTTCATCCCGGTTTACAAAGGACGCGTCTTTTCAAAGAACTTTAATTGTGTGTTTCATCCCGGTTTACAAAGGACGCGTCTTTTCAAAGAACTTTAATTGTGTGTTTCATCCCGGTTTACAAAGGACGCGTCTTTTCAAAGAACTTTAATTGTGTGTTTCATCCCGGTTTACAAAGGACGCGTCTTTTCAAAGAACTTTAATTGTGTGTTTCATCCCGGTTTACAAAGGACGCGTCTTTTCAAAGAACTTTAATTGTGTGTTTCATCCCGGTTTACAAAGGACGCGTCTTTTCAAAGAACTTTAATTGTGTGTTTCATCCCGGTTTACAAAGGACGCGTCTTTTCAAAGAACTTTAATTGTGTGTTTCATCCCGGTTTACAAAGGACGCGTCTTTTCAAAGAACTTTAATTGTGTGTTTCATCCCGGTTTACAAAGGACGCGTCTTTTCAAAGAACTTTAATTGTGTGTTTCATCCCGGTTTACAAAGGACGCGTCTTTTCAAAGAACTTTAATTGTGTGTTTCATCCCGGTTTACAAAGGACGCGTCTTTTCAAAGAACTTTAATTGTGTGTTTCATCCCGGTTTACAAAGGACGCGTCTTTTCAAAGAACTTTAATTGTGTGTTTCATCCCGGTTTACAAAGGACGCGTCTTTTCAAAGAACTTTAATTGTGTGTTTCATCCCGGTTTACAAAGGACGCGTCTTTTCAAAGAACTTTAATTGTGTGTTTCATCCCGGTTTACAAAGGACGCGTCTTTTCAAAGAACTTTAATTGTGTGTTTCATCCCGGTTTACAAAGGACGCGTCTTTTCAAAGAACTTTAATTGTGTGTTTCATCCCGGTTTACAAAGGACGCGTCTTTTCAAAGAACTTTAATTGTGTGTTTCATCCCGGTTTACAAAGGACGCGTCTTTTCAAAGAACTTTAATTGTGTGTTTCATCCCGGTTTACAAAGGACGCGTCTTTTCAAAGAACTTTAATTGTGTGTTTCATCCCGGTTTACAAAGGACGCGTCTTTTCAAAGAACTTTAATTGTGTGTTTCATCCCGGTTTACAAAGGACGCGTCTTTTCAAAGAACTTTAATTGTGTGTTTCATCCCGGTTTACAAAGGACGCGTCTTTTCAAAGAACTTTAATTGTGTGTTTCATCCCGGTTTACAAAGGACGCGTCTTTTCAAAGAACTTTAATTGTGTGTTTCATCCCGGTTTACAAAGGACGCGTCTTTTCAAAGAACTTTAATTGTGTGTTTCATCCCGGTTTACAAAGGACGCGTCTTTTCAAAGAACTTTAATTGTGTGTTTCATCCCGGTTTACAAAGGACGCGTCTTTTCAAAGAACTTTAATTGTGTGTTTCATCCCGGTTTACAAAGGACGCGTCTTTTCAAAGAACTTTAATTGTGTGTTTCATCCCGGTTTACAAAGGACGCGTCTTTTCAAAGAACTTTAATTGTGTGTTTCATCCCGGTTTACAAAGGACGCGTCTTTTCAAAGAACTTTAATTGTGTGTTTCATCCCGGTTTACAAAGGACGCGTCTTTTCAAAGAACTTTAATTGTGTGTTTCATCCCGGTTTACAAAGGACGCGTCTTTTCAAAGAACTTTAATTGTGTGTTTCATCCCGGTTTACAAAGGACGCGTCTTTTCAAAGAACTTTAATTGTGTGTTTCATCCCGGTTTACAAAGGACGCGTCTTTTCAAAGAACTTTAATTGTGTGTTTCATCCCGGTTTACAAAGGACGCGTCTTTTCAAAGAACTTTAATTGTGTGTTTCATCCCGGTTTACAAAGGACGCGTCTTTTCAAAGAACTTTAATTGTGTGTTTCATCCCGGTTTACAAAGGACGCGTCTTTTCAAAGAACTTTAATTGTGTGTTTCATCCCGGTTTACAAAGGACGCGTCTTTTCAAAGAACTTTAATTGTGTGTTTCATCCCGGTTTACAAAGGACGCGTCTTTTCAAAGAACTTTAATTGTGTGTTTCATCCCGGTTTACAAAGGACGCGTCTTTTCAAAGAACTTTAATTGTGTGTTTCATCCCGGTTTACAAAGGACGCGTCTTTTCAAAGAACTTTAATTGTGTGTTTCATCCCGGTTTACAAAGGACGCGTCTTTTCAAAGAACTTTAATTGTGTGTTTCATCCCGGTTTACAAAGGACGCGTCCTTTCAAAGAACTTTAATTGTGTGTTTCATCCCGGTTTACAAAGGACGCGTCTTTTCAAAGAACTTTAATTGTGTGTTTCATCCCGGTTTACAAAGGACGCGTCTTTTCAAAGAACTTTAATTGTGTGTTTCATCCCGGTTTACAAAGGACGCGTCCTTTCAAAGAACTTTAATTGTGTGTTTCATCCCGGTTTACAAAGGACGCGTCTTTTCAAAGAACTTTAATTGTGTGTTTCATCCCGGTTTACAAAGGACGCGTCTTTTCAAAGAACTTTAATTGTGTGTTTCATCCCGGTTTACAAAGGACGCGTCTTTTCAAAGAACTTTAATTGTGTGTTTCATCCCGGTTTACAAAGGACGCGTCTTTTCAAAGAACTTTAATTGTGTGTTTCATCCCGGTTTACAAAGGACGCGTCTTTTCAAAGAACTTTAATTGTGTGTTTCATCCCGGTTTACAAAGGACGCGTCTTTTCAAAGAACTTTAATTGTGTGTTTCATCCCGGTTTACAAAGGACGCGTCTTTTCAAAGAACTTTAATTGTGTGTTTCATCCCGGTTTACAAAGGACGCGTCTTTTCAAAGAACTTTAATTGTGTGTTTCATCCCGGTTTACAAAGGACGCGTCTTTTCAAAGAACTTTAATTGTGTGTTTCATCCCGGTTTACAAAGGACGCGTCTTTTCAAAGAACTTTAATTGTGTGTTTCATCCCGGTTTACAAAGGACGCGTCTTTTCAAAGAACTTTAATTGTGTGTTTCATCCCGGTTTACAAAGGACGCGTCCTTTTCAAAGAACTTTAATTGTGTGTTTCATCCCGGTTTACAAAGGACGCGTCTTTTCAAAGAACTTTAATTGTGTGTTTCATCCCGGTTTACAAAGGACGCGTCTTTTCAAAGAACTTTAATTGTGTGTTTCATCCCGGTTTACAAAGGACGCGTCCTTTCAAAGAACTTTAATTGTGTGTTTCATCCCGGTTTACAAAGGACGCGTCTTTTCAAAGAACTTTAATTGTGTGTTTCATCCCGGTTTACAAAGGACGCGTCTTTTCAAAGAACTTTAATTGTGTGTTTCATCCCGGTTTACAAAGGACGCGTCCTTTCAAAGAACTTTAATTGTGTGTTTCATCCCGGTTTACAAAGGACGCGTCTTTTCAAAGAACTTAAATTGTGTGTTTCATCCCGGTTTACAAAGGACGCGTCTTTTCAAAGAACTTTAATTGTGTGTTTCATCCCGGTTTACAAAGGACGCGTCCTTTCAAAGAACTTTAATTGTGTGTTTCATCCCGGTTTACAAAGGACGCGTCCTTTCAAAGAACTTTAATTGTGTGTTTCATCCCGGTTTACAAAGGACGCGTCTTTTCAAAGAACTTTAATTGTGTGTTTCATCCCGGTTTACAAAGGACGCGTCCTTTCAAAGAACTTTAATTGTGTGTTTCATCCCGGTTTACAAAGGACGCGTCCTTTCAAAGAACTTTAATTGTGTGTTTCATCCCGGTTTACAAAGGACGCGTCTTTTCAAAGAACTTTAATTGTGTGTTTCATCCCGGTTTACAAAGGACGCGTCTTTTCAAAGAACTTTAATTGTGTGTTTCATCCCGGTTTACAAAGGACGCGTCCTTTCAAAGAACTTTAATTGTGTGTTTCATCCCGGTTTACAAAGGACGCGTCTTTTCAAAGAACTTTAATTGTGTGTTTCATCCCGGTTTACAAAGGACGCGACTCACTTCGATAACTCGAAAATCAAATGGTACAGGTAAATAGGGCCAGTGGTTATTGATAAGGGAAGAAATACTCTAAATTAATCTTTAAATTAACCTCGAACGAGTTAACTCAGGGTTAGTACAAAGGGATGAAATCAGCTCGAACATTCGCAGTGTAAGAAGTGCTCCGAATGTGTTTGTCATGAGCGAAATTGCTCATAAAAAGCGTTTCCACCCCGTAGTTTTGTTGTTCAAAGATATCATTCATGAGACTGATTGATACTAATGCTTTCTGGCTAATACCCACAAAAAGGGATACAAGAGAGCAGGCTAGCCTAAGTAAGGCGAAAGAAGATGTTTGAGTCACTTCTTTCAATCGAGCGGCATCGTGTGAGTGTTAGCAGAACTAGCCTTCATCAAACAGAGTTTATCGCTCTTTCCATGTTTATAAGTGAGTCACGGAAAAATTGTCATTGGCTGCCACCCGGAATCCAACCCAGGGTCTTCCAGTTACGCGCCGGATAGCGTAACTAGTGCAGTGGAAGCATATCCGGCGCGTAACTGGAAGACCCTGTGTTGGATTCCTGGTGGCGGCCAATGGGAATTTTTAGGTGACTCACTTATAAACGTGGAAAGAGCGATGACCTCCGTTTGATGTTCCTAGTCCACGTCAAATGTCTGCATTAATTATTCATTTGCCTTCTAATCATTTGTTCAGTTGCTGCCTACCATTTTTGGTGGATGCCCAGCATTGTGCGGGGCTCCAAGAAGCAACCTGCCAAATTGGCTTGGCAGTTAGCGTGTGTGAGTCTGAAGGAATTCGAGGCCGCTGTTGTGCATTGGAAGCATATCCGGCGCGTAACGGAAAGACCCTTTGTTCGATTCCGGGTGGCGGCCAATGAGAATTTTTACGTGACTCACTTATGAACGTGGAATGAGCGATGACCTCCGTTTGATGTTCCTAGTCCACGTCAAATGTCTGTATTAATTAGAACTAGCCTTTTGCCGCCCCAGTGGCGCAGTGGTCTAAGGCGCTGGCCTCTGATCATTCGTCCGTAAGGGGTCCGGGTTCGAATCCCCGTCAGGCATGGATGTTGTGTTTGTCTTACGGCACTGGATCTCTCCCTTCCCTGGAACCAGTGACCCTAAATTAGGGACGGGCGACTGCTTATAGCCCATTGAGTTGCTCACGGTGGTCTTTAAACCTCCAATCAAAAAAAAAAAAAAAAAAAAAAAGAACTAGCCTTTACCCATCATGCCCTGGATCATGGAGAATAAAGTACTTGAAGTGAGCAGTTGTCACAATGAACAGGTATATGGTCCATACGGCTGAGATGAGAAAGAAAAAGGAAAAACAATTGCCATAACTTTCGTAAATCTTAGCAAATATGTGAACATTTCTGCGTATAATGTTTTTCCTATTTTATAAAATACTTGATTCAGTTACATAATTTTTGAAACTACACTGATATGCCAAAATATTAAAACCACCTCTCTCTGCGTTATGCAAATCAGCGCTCGTGCACCAAATCAGCATCACGTGCCAAGGTCGCGAATGATATATACAACGACCTTTCCATAAAATCTGAGAGTAAAATCACACAAAATGAAGAAATACGGGTACATCAAGATATGTGTTATTCTTTCTCAAAGTAGCTTTCCTCGGATGATATGCAACGGTCTCATCGTTTAGTCCACATTTCAAAGCATATGGCGAAGGCATTTTGTGGAAGCTGCTTTAGCGACCCCTGTACAGCTTGGATAACGTCAGTGTCTGTATTGAATGTAACGCCACGGAACTTCTCCTCCATTGTTGGAAATATCCACAAATCGCACGGGCCCGAGATCAGGACTTTATACAGGCTGTGACATGATTTCAATACTGCATTTCGTAAGAAACTGTTGAACACAAGCAGCTAGATGTGGGCGGGCGTTATCATGGTGTAGGGTCCACTTGCCCACCAGTTCCGGTCGCTTAATCGATATGTGTCGTCGCAGACGCTTCAACACTCAAATGTAATACTCAGCATTGACAGTAATTTGTGGAGGAACGGCATGCTGGTAGACTACATCTTTATGATCAAAAAATAAAATTATCATCATCACCTTCCCAGCTGATTTGGTTTGGCGAACTTTTTCGGAGGAGGCGAGCCTGTGTGTTTCCAGGCACTCGTTGCGCGCTTCGTGAGGGGATCGAAATAGTGAACCCATGTTTCCTCGGCAGTTATTACTGTGTGTTAAAAAGTTTGGATGTTTTGCAATAATTTGTTACCGCTCATGACACACTTAAACTCTGGCTAGGAATTGTTCTCTCGGTAATGAGATACCCACCTAGAACACCCAGAATGTAGCAGTAATTTGTCGCGTAGAATGCCGAATGCCGACATTTTTAAAATTTAGTTGCCGCTGCTCACACGTCATTCGTCGATCTTCTTGCAGGATTGCCCAAACAGTGTTAACAATACGCTCCGTAACAACACTTTCAGGTCCACCAGGTCTAGGAGCAAGTTCTGCCGACAAACGCCCTTTTTGGAGGAAAATCTGTATTTTTCGTGCTGATTTGTACAATCTGAACAAAACAACTTCCGTTTTTGCACGATATTTAATAAGACATTATTTAAAACCACTGACCTACTAAAATCTTTAATTAACAATTAAAAGACATAATAATATCGTAGTTTAAAATCATAAAACGTTTTGAGCTCCCTACGAGCTCATCCTCAGATGGGGGACTACAAACTAATGGAACAGGTGTTTAAATATCAAATTCTCCGTCACATGATTGAAAGATGCGCGACAAATATGCGTGTAAACCATCAATAAAAACTGCAAAAATATTCTAGTGTGAGTTGTCACTTGAGTTATAATGATCACTCAAGAAAGCTGGTATCCACGAGTCTGGGATATAGCAAGGGGTTTCTTCTTTTCAACAGGACAGGCCATATTCACGGATAAATAAATTTCCGCAAAGAGTGTGCTGAATTTCGTATTCGCAGTGGTGAGGGCACAGGACTCTTCTTAAATTGGTACACGAGTTCCTTTTGAAGTCAGTCTGGATAATGTCGTTGTTTGCGCACCCATTTTGACATTGTATGAGTGTTCCTTAATCCTGGTTCCCAATGTGCGTAATGAAGATCCTATGTAGACTTTGTCTTCTAGAGACGAATGTGTAGCCCTTAGAGGTATACGGTATTCCCCAAATTTATGGTCGTTATTAGTAGGATCTTTTTCATTTCTAACCATGGTTAGGATATTCCTTGTCCTAATTCCAAAGGATACGTTGTTGTGTCGGCAGTGCTTGTTTAAGACATTAATAACATCGGGAACACGGTCCATGGAACCCACAAATCTATTTCTAATTGGTTATCTCTGTAAAGTCATGGCTACTTGCATTCTGACCTTATACAAGTTGACGATATTACTCGGATAGCTGTGCGTCAAGGCAATTTCATAAATTTTATTAAATTCTTGCTGGCGAAGATCTGCAGAAGAGGAATGTAAAAATACCTCGTCGTACGAGGAAATACAGAGCTGAAAGTTTGTAGTTTGCCGGTGAGCTGAATTTCTGGATACAGTACTAGAATGCGCCGAAGATTTGCGGTATACCGAGTACGAGATATTCTGGGTATTAGGGTTGCGGACTAATTGAATATCCAAGTATGGGAGGGAATAATTGGTCTCGGTTTCAATGGTAAAATTTATTGTGGTATATTGTGAGGATAATCGTTCAAAAAAGAGTAAGTTCTGCAATGGATGATGGCCAAAAAAAAAAACAAGTACGTCATCGACGTAGCGGAGGTATAGTAGTGGCTGAATTGGAGATTGAGCCATAATTTTATCTTCTAAGAGTTGTAGCAGAATTTCGGCCAGCATAGGTGATAGGGGAGCCCATGAGCGCACCCTCAAGTTGTTGATAAATGCATTTGTTAAACGAAATATATGACCTAAAAATTAAAGCATTCAGGAGAGCCTGTATTTCATCGGGGGACGTTTTTTGTCCTTGAGTAGTGAGATTCTCTTCGATGATATTATGTGCAACGCTCACAGGAACATTGGGAAACAATGCAACTACGTCCAAGGAGGCCATGAGAAAAACCTTTCCACCAGGGGTTTATTGGTTGATCTTAGAAATGGCTTGATTAGAGCTGGAAATTTAAATATTGAGACAATGCTTTTTCCAGGGGTCTAGTTGGGCTATGTTGTCCAGATACAGGAGGTCGAACTGGGTGATCTGTTTTATGAATTTTAATTTTCCCGAACATTTCCGGGATACGGGGTCCAAAAGGTAGTTGGAGGTTGGCAGAAATGTAGATGGGCAAGAAACTACCTTGTTTTAACTTACTGACAGCAGTAATGTTTGCAGTAGTTTGATCTTTTGATAATACTCTATGCGATATGCTATTGATTGCATCAAGATTTTTAGAATTGTAGTCTAAAAGATTTTTAGAATTGTAGTCAGCTTTATTCAGGATGATGATTTGTGGTAACTAATGGTTAATTCCCGATTATTTCTGAGTAAGTTGAGTTCTTTTTCTCTTCTTTGAAACGATGATTTTTTTTTTAAATCATGGTGGAAGTAATAGTGCCATCCCTTTTTGGAAATCATGGTGCCATCTAAAAATTGTTGACTCACCCAAACATTTATCTTTATAAGCTTCTTTCATTAAATCAGCTGTTTGTGGACCCGTTTTACCCAAACGATAGCAAAATTTTATCGCACAACGCATTTCCTTTTTTTTCTCTGAATCACTCACCTCCATAGCTGTATGGTGAAATGCAGACCTACCTTAAACAACTGCGCAGGTGAAGAGTGTTTGTTCTCCGATGTTTCTCGCCTCATGTCCATTTGTCCGATGAAGCAGAAAGCGTGATTCATCAGAGAAAGCAATCCTTTGCCAATCGGCGGAGGTTCAATTCGATACTGTCGTGCAAATGTAAGCCTTTCGTACAAATGTAAGTCGTTAGCATAGGTGCAGTGACCATCCGTCTGCATCGGAGCCCCATTCGCAGCAGCGTTCGTTGAACTGTCGTTTTAGACCCACTTCCGGTAGCCGCCTAGTTCATTAGGCCAGTGAGTTGCTCCACTGTAGCGTGCCGATCGGCACTCGCGCCCCTTTGCAGTAGACGTTCACCTCTCCTATCGATGGCACGTGGTTCTCCTCAGTTTTCAAGTCGCTTATTCGCAGTGGTGCCTTTTCTCCAATCACGATACACTTTAACCACAGTAGCACGCGAACAGTTCACAAACTGCGCTGTTTCAGAAATAATGCCACCCTTGTCCTAAAAGCCCATAATCATCCATTTTTGCAAATCTGATAAATCGCTCCTTTTACCATGACAGCAACGAGTGATATGTTTTCAGAATGTCTACAGCACACCTTATATACCCTCTCCAGCTCACGACACGTGCCTTTTTTCATTGGCTACGCGCTGTTGACATCAAAAGTAGGAGATGGTCACAATAATGTGACGCGACTGTGTATTTGTCAGCATGCCACTTAATCATTGGGAAGTTTTTAGCACAGAACAAGATGCGTTGCATATAACTTCAAACATCGTGTACGTGAACTCTTATTCAATACAATGATGGTATCTCTCTACTGTCTCATAACATTGAATACAAGCCCAAATATCATTCGCGTAAGACTGCACGTAAATCATTACAGCATACTTATATGTCGATCTTCTAAGATTGCCTAGGTAACATTGCCTTTAAGTCGAATGATTACATTTAAATAATATTACATTGCCTTAAGAAGACTGATAACATTGCTTTTTAAAGACTTACCACTTTCGTTCTTACCTCTCGCATTCAACTACGTAATTGCACTTTGACTGTGATGCTAGCGTTTCCAAAACCTATTCGTCGAGAGAGAAAATGTAGCGTTCGAGTCACGGGTGAGGCATAGGCAGTGTGTTTGTCTTTACCACATTGTATCCCTCCCTTTCTTGGAACCAGTGGTTCCGAATTAGAAACGGGCTACTGCTTATAGCTTATTAATTTCCTCATGGCAATCGCTAAACCTCAAATTAGTTTGCATTGGAGAGATCAAAATATCGCGGTGTTGTCACAACACCTTTCCCATCAAGACCGTGTTTGTATTCGATTTAACAAAGCGATGGACTAGCTATTTTTTTCTATATACCTGTGATAAGCTCCAATTTAAAAAAAAACAGGACAAAAAACTCTTTTAGTGCTTGAGAATAATCGAATCTGAAAAGGACTGCGAGTAAACGTAAAAATCTGTCAATCATCGGAAAGGTTTTAAAAATTCCACTTATTTTCTAGTATCTTAATTTAAGACAGTTAATAATATCTTATGAATTCCAAACGAACGAAATTAAACATCCAGTTTCGGTAATAAAACTGCTCAAACTTTCTTTCCATTTCGCTACTTCATTAAGAAACTAAGGTTCTAATTTGCAAAATCCTTCAACGCTGAAGATAAGTAATTAACAAATAGTTTCCTAAAAACCCATTAAAAAGAGTGATACATTACGCATTTCGAAAAGAAAAAAAAGACATCCAGAAAAGCGGTCTGTTTTTATCGAGCAATGAAGAATTAAAAGCGTTCATAACCAAAACATTTATGAAATATTTTAGCATCAAATTTTTGCCACTGAAGAAAGCTGTGCTCAAATTAAATTTTTCTGCGCTCCTCTTTGCACTAAAATGCAGAGATGGACTATACGAGGTCCGATCAAAAAGTTCCGAGACTAGGCCGATATACAACAAAGTACTTACGTTACTTAGGTCTGGCTATGATCTCCCTCAAAGTAATCTCTAAGGGCAGCGATACACAGCTGCCAGCGTTTTTGCCACTGTTGGAACGCTCGCTCGAAGTCCTGTTCGGGAATCTTGTCAAGTACCGTCTTCGATTCGCTCTGGATCTCGTTCACGGTTTCCAAACGGCGACTTTTGAGCTTCAGCTTCATTTTCGGGAACAGAAACAAGTCGTAGGGGGCCAAATCGGACGAGTAAAGCGGGTGAGATAGGGTAGTCATGCTGTTGCGGCTGCAAAACTGGCGAGTTGCTAACTCTCTGTGAGCTGCTGCATTGTCGTGATGGAGCAAGCAATCGCCCCTACACCCCATTTCAGGTCGTTTGCGGCGAATATCCTCCTCAAGACTTCGTAGAACATCGCAGTAAAAAAGGGAGGTGACGGTCTGCCACTGGGGGAAGAGTTCACGGTGCACAATCCCACGAATGTCGAAGAACACTATGACCATGCTTTTGGTTGTGCTCCGGACGTGTCGGGCCTTCTTCGGCAGTGGAGATGACGGACTCCTCCATTGCAACGACTGTTGTTTGGTCTCCGGCTCGTAACCGTAGACCAAGTCTCGTCCCAAGTGATGACCCGTGACAGGAACGTTGATTCATACACCACCTGCTGAGTAAGCTCTTGACAGAGTTCGGCACGGAGCGCCTTTCGTTCGGGGTTCAGAATCTTTGGCACAAAATTCGCAGCAATGCGGAGCATGTTCAAAACTGACGTCAGAATTTCTTGCACTGTATCGTATGACACATTACCGATGGTAGCAATGTCTTGAATGGCTCTCCAACGATCCTCATGCACGAGTTCCCTAATTTTGAATTGAAAACAAATGCCGTCTCCTGCACGATACACTTTAATGATAAAAAACTATGTACAATTAAAATAAATGTGTTTAAGAACGTTCAACACCACAACGGCGTCATCATCAGAAACAGTGCAGCAGTGAGCACAGAAGTGAGTAGCCTATATACTTTGCAAGACACATAGCGGTTAATGCGCATGTGCAATAATCGGCAAAGTCCAAGTTAAGTTCAGTGGGTACAAGCATAATTGGTGGGCGTAACCTGGCCCAAAAGTGTTCTCCAAGGAAGGGGGATACAAACAGGGGGTTCATCGTTACAGCATCTTTCACCATTGACGAATATGTGAATACTTTCACAAAAAAGTGTTGATCGACGGTTCCTGGGAGAATCCAGAATAATGGTGTCATTCCAACATGGTAAGTAAGAACCGTTTAAACAGAGTCTCGACAAAGATGTAGCACCAGAATGCGTCCTGAGATTATACTGATGTTTGTAAATGCGGCGCCCCAAATTACGAGTGGTATGGCCAATATAACATAAATCGTGCTCTGCAGGGTTAGCAGATTTAAGTGGAACCAAATATACGCCGTGACGGTTCACACATTCAACACAGTCTCTGTCGTTTTTAACAGTGTTAAATAAAGTACGAGACCTTACACCAAACTTGAGTTTGTACTTATGACATATGTTCTTTAAAATGTTACATACAGGTGGTATATATGGAATGGATCCCATTCCATATATATTCCCTATTTTTGTTCACATTTTCGGAGGTTTGCTCGTGGATGGTCGCGCTGACCTCTCGTCGTCTTCAAGTGCCGTTCTGCCGCTCTTGAAGCGCAGGTGCAACTCAAAACACCTCGCACGACACATTGCTTCGTTGCCATAAGCCTTCTGCAACATTTCATGCGTCTTCGTTCCCGATTTGCCGAGACGCAGAATTTGGTGTTCGTTCGCTGCTCTAGTTTGTAGTCCATACCGAAATCGCAGCTGTGTTCTGCACGTGGTCACCGAATATCGTGTAGCACAGCTCCCGATGTTCACAGAACGACGCCACTCACCACAATGAGTCACGAAGGTCACTGCCCTCGACCGCTGCTTGCGCATTCGCGTACTGCCATGTGTTTGCGCGCTACGTACCTAGTCTCGGAACTTGTTGAACGCACTACGTACGTTGATAACATTTTATTTTGTTACAGATATTATTAAAAAAGCTAGAACTAGTGTTACCCAAACTGAAACCAAGTACGTAAAACGACTCAAGGGAAATAATTTACCGTAACTTAAGTCAATATACTTGGAATAAGTTGTTAAATTTCTTTACAAAGTGTCATTCAATGCAAAAAATAATGCTTACATAAGTTTTATATTTCAAATTTGCCCTGACTGGCGTCTTAGATAATGTAGTATGTTAATTTAATTTCAAAGAACTTATCGTCTTTTGCAGCTGTTGATTGGAGAATTTATTTTTTGATGTTGCCTCTTTTAGTGGCTCAAAATTTTAATTATTTAAGAGGGATTGCTGGCCTTTAGAATCTCATGATTCTTCTCCTGTAAATGAAACCAGAAGCTTCTTAGCAGATTTTCATTTTATAGCTAATAATCAATAAAAATAATGAAAAGTGCCAAGAGCTATTGCTGTTTATGAGAAGATATGTTGACAGCTTTTAAGTGGCCACTTTTAATAAACCCTGAAATTTAATTGACCACGGAGCTTTAAGTGAAAGAGCGCTGAAGTGAACCTATACTGCGTTTCTTTTGTATTAGACATCTGTTCTGAAAATAGTTCACTAAGAATATCGTAGAAGCAAAATAAGATAAAATCTTCGAGCATTTAGGCAACATTTTTATTGTGCATTGTTTCATTAGCTGCACTATTAAAAATTTTGTGGTAGGTAGCGCCAAAAAGTGGTGCTACACCAGTTGAACCACTTTCTGAAAAAAGGTACCCCATTGTGTGGTGAAAATAACCTAACAACAGGTTGCAATTTTGCACTACGTTGTGGTACAAGGTTACACCACGTTATGGTACAAAGTTGGTCCATGGTGTTACATTTTGTTCTCACCACACAGTGATGTGCCTTTTCTCAGAAAGTGGTGCAGCTTGTGTAGCACCACTTTCTGGGGCAACCTGCCACAGAACGTTTAACAGTGCACTATTCTGCATTCTTTATTTAGAATAAAAACATTTACATTTTGTATTAACGTGTGTTTCTTGTCATAGTGCCCTGACACTCTTAAATACACAATTTACAGTGTTTTAAATTTGTATTATGAAAATATTACAGAGCTCATGAATTCATTTTATGATGTAATGTTTTATATCACATTCTGAAATTGCGATTTTTTTTCCCTTTCCTTGTTTGCGCCTAATTTAAGCAGTTAGTTGTTTTTCAGGGATTTTTTGAAGTTTCAGTTATAAATTCTACGCAACGTCACCAATGAAAAAAGAGGAAAAAGAAGAGTATTACCAAATTCTCGGGTGTAATTAATACCAAAATGTAATAATTATCAGCGGCGTGACCAGGATTCTGACGAAGGGGGAGGTGCTGACATTATCGTCCTGAATTTCAGTATAGTATCGTCGGAAACTATTGTTAACCCATTAATAGATGATCCCAAATTTCCTTCTCCCAAGTCTCAAGTCTCCCAAGTTTATTTCACAACTGTCTTTCTCGAGTAATTCTCCTCAACGTTACTTGCTTTTGAATTTCATCGAATCACCTCCCACGTGGTCTTATTCTGGGTCTTTTCCGGTCCCTTGATATGGAGAACAACATTTCAGTTGTCTCGCCAGCACACTGCCATTCCAGGGATTTTACGCTGATTATGTTGTCTTCTAAATTTTCCTTATCCACGAGTTCCTCTTCTTATCGCTCTTGGTTACACCAAGGAATATCTAACGCTTAAGGAAGGTCAACTCTCATAGAGATAACGTAAAACAGGTGACAACAGCGCCATCACATCTTAAGAGATAATATGCTCTGCAGGAAAGTTAACATTCAGGAGCAAAACACGTTAGGGGGATTACGGCAGTGAAGCTTTTCTTTGATCCACGATGGTTTCCTTCGATCTGATGACTATCTACTTAGAGCAGGTTTTTGTTGTTGTTGTTTTGGTGAGAAAAATATGCAATAACATTAGTATTACTATTTAAATTAAATTTCAGCAAATATTACAGTTAGGCCTAAGGATTCGTAAAAAATGAAGACATTCCCTAGTATTTGGGATTACTGAAAATATTTCTGAAAAACTGAAGAACAAACAAAAGCCTTAACTAACCCGGTTGGCGTAAGAAAACTAACATATCCGATTTGCGAAGTGACTATGCTACCGTGAAGGTAACAATCACGTGCTGTGGGTAGCCCGGCTGACTGTTCTTTACCCAAAGAATTGAAGTCAAAGATTGAAGTCAACAGAAATACGTCTGCTCTGTCTGCTCCGGCATCAGCTTGTATGTTGGCTTCTGTGCTCTGCATTTTTTCCCTGAAGATGTGACGGCGCTAGTTACGTCTCGTTGAGCCTTAACTTCTTCTCGTTAGATATTCTTTGGTTACACCAAGCATACATCTCGCAATGCCTCTTTCAGTTGTCTGCAATCTTTATATGCCGCCCCGGTGGCGCAGTGTTCTAAGCGATGGCCTCTGATCATTCGTCCGTAAGGGGTCCGGGTTCGAATCCCGGAGAGGCATGGATGTTGGGTTTGTCTTACGGCACTGGCTCTCTCCCTTCCCTGGAACCAGTGACCCTAAATTAGGGACGGGCGACTGCTTATAGCCCATTCAGTTGTTCACGGTGGTCGTTAAACCTCCAATAAAAAAAAAAGCTTTGTATGTCATTTCTAGTCAACATCCACGAATCTGCTTCATACGTTTGAACTGGAAGGATGCACTGAATAAACACATTTCGTTTCAAAGGTATATTGCTCTTGAAAAGTGTACTGTTTCTTCCAAAAGTTCACCAACCAAGTTATATACGTCGATTAATTTATTCAACAATGTCACCCTCGCCTGATATGCATTGATGCCCAAGGTAAATGTATGTAACGGTTACCTATCGATTTGTGCCATCAATCCCTAAACATTCAGTTATTGTAAATGCAATGTACACTATTTTGTCGTAAGTTATTTTTAATACCATTTCTTTACGATTGTCCCCAAGTTTCTGGATTATACGCTGAAGCTCCTAGAGGGTAGTTGCACAAAAATGAATGTCGTCAGGAAAACGAAGGTGAATTAAATAATCTCCATTAATCCTTATCATTTAGTTTTCCATATATCAGTATGCGAGAGCCTTTCTTGAACCTGTTTCTTTTTTTATTACGCTTTCGAACCATAGTTTGAAGAAGCGTATATGGTCCAGCTTTGTCCGTCTGTCTGACTGTCCGCACGATAACTCGCGAAAAAATGGTTCGATTTCGGTGACATTTTAGTATGTGGTAGGGAACAACTTACGGACGAAACCTATTGAAAATGGGCGAAATGGAGTCAAAGGTAAAGACATAGGAGCGGGATACATTCCATTGCCCTTATGCGTCTTAACTTATGTAAAAATGCTTCCATTGCGACAAAACGTTTTCATGTTGTTTCAGAGTTATACTGAACCGGTTCTGTTGCATATTATTGAAATATAGTCAAAGGTCAGGACACAGGAGCGTGATTTATTCCACAGCTATTATCCTCATAACTGAAGTAATGATTTCTGGTATGTTGGAAAGCGTATCATAATCAATGCATTGCATGATTTTAATAACTTGTTTAATTTTTAATGGGGACACATTTAGAGGGTACTTCTTTATGTGATGGATGAGGTTTCATGAGAGTTTCTGTATTTTACCTAATGTTCGGATTTTTTTTTTTTTTTTTTTTTTTTTTTTTTTTGATTGGAGGTTTAACGACCGCCGTGAGCAACTCAATGGGCTATAAGCAGTCGCCCGTCCCTAATTTAGGGTCACTGGTTCCAGGGAAGGGAGAGAGCCAGTGCCGTAAGACAAACACAACATCCATGCCTGACCGGGATTCGAACCCGGACCCCTTACGGACGAATGATCAGAGGCCAACGCCTTAGACCACTGCGCCACCGGGGCGGCAATGTTCGGATTACACACTATAACGAAGTAAATTCCTCCGTCATTTTTATCCGCGCCGGGGCTCGAACCCGGATCCCGTCATTCCGGAATAAGTTGCTCTACCAATTGAGCTACGCGGACGTTTTATTCTGATTCCTATCTGCCTTTATGTCGTGTGCGTCCTTCTGGCAGGTACGTCACATCTCCTGGTACGTTACATCATCTCCCCATTATTTTTTTTTTTTCGAATTGCTGGAGAAGCGATTCTCTTATTTTTCCTATCTCGCGGTGTGGAAATAACATCACACCAATGCGAGATTTCGAACGGTCGGGTCATCCGGATAGTTCGGGCGCCATTATAACGAAATAAATTCCTCCGTCATTTTTATCCGCGCCGGGGCTCGAACCCGGATCCCGTCATTCCGGAATAAGTTGCTCTACCAATTGAGCTACGCGGACGTTTTATTCTGATTCCTATCTGCCTTTATGTCGTGTGCGTCCTTCTGGCAGGTACGTCACATCTCCTGGTACGTTACAACACGAAACCCCTTCCCCTTCCACACACACACATTGATTCATTGCCTTCCTATTAGAAAGATACTGGATGACAAAATTACTATGAAACTTATTTAATACTTTGCCAGGCCTTCTTCGTAGGGAACTACAACGGGAGCTTGTCGGGGAAGTGTTTAAGGCCATTTTAGACTGAGATTTCCAGAATGAATTTCATTGACAGCAAGTAACTTTCATATCAAATCCCACCGTAGCAGATGTCGTCCGTCCGCCAGTTCGTCCGTACGTCTATTTGTTATTGATAAATAACTCGGCTCTCGGGAATAGTTTGAGATAGATTTGAAATTTTCTGATTGGCTTTTTATGACATGGCGTAAATACATTGTGTGCTTATCCGTCCGATCGTACGTCCGTCTATCCTACGCTTTCAACGAATTTCTATGAACTTTTAGGGATATATAAAAATTTGCTCGTTTATCGGACTGTTTGCCCATGAGCTTCGACTAATGTTTTGGCAACAACAGTGTATGATAACAAAAAAAAAATACAGGTAAAACTGAGCCGTCAGTTTGGAATGTAGGACTACGACTTGCAGATTGGAGAGCTGAAATGAGCTAGTCGAGTAAGGTTTCAAAGCGTTTATTTAATTTGTTATAGCCAACACAGGTCTATGATATGAAAAGTAGCTTACATAATTTTTACAAATAATCCTGGATACAATGCGAACACAAAGCAGATCGTTACACGAATTACCCAAAGTAGTGCTCTGTTTTCCTGGGCTTCTTCAATTCCTCATCACTTGCTCTTAGCCGTCGTCTTTATTTACGCTTTCCAACCGTAGGTTGAAGAAGCGTATATGCTCCAGCTTTGTCCGTCTGTCCGCACGATAACTCGCGTAAAAATGGTTCGATTTCGATGAAATTTTAGTATGGGGTAGGGGACCACCTGGGGACGAACCCTATCGAAAATGGGTGAAGTGGGGTCAAAGATCACGACATAGGAGCTGGATCTATTCCATTCTCCTTATGCGTCCTAACTTGCGCAAATATGTATCGATTTCGATGAAATTTTAGTTTGTGGTAGGGGACCACCTGGAAATGAACCCTATTGAAAATGGGCGAAGTGCGGTCGAAGGTCAGGACATAGGAGCGAGATGCATTCCATTGCCCTTATGCGTCATGACTTGCGTAAATATATTTCGATTTCGATGAAATTTTAATATGTGGTACGGGACCACCTGGGAACGAACCGTATTGAAAATGAACCAAATGGGGTCAAAGGTCAGTACATAGGATCGGAAGGCATTCCATAGCCCTTATGCGTTATAAATTACGTAAACATTCTTCGATTGAGACAAAACTTTATCATGTTGTTCCTGAAGTATACTTTACCGGTTCTGTTGTATATCATCGAAATATGGTCAAAGGTCAGGGCACAGGAGCGTGATTTATTCCACAGCCATTATTTTCATAACTTGAGTAATGATTTCTGGTATGTTGGAAAGCGTATCATAATCAATGCATTGCATTATTTTACTAACTTGTTTTCTCCACTTTTACTAGCGTTAATTCTGCGAGATCCACGGCATTGTTGAAAATGTTAGCCCGTTCACAAGAAAACAATTTTAAAAACACTTTAGTTTAAACCGCTGCGATATGTTCTTTATATATTTGAATAGATCTCATTGTGAGCTTTAAGACGGTACCACACACAGTCTTTTTGCATTTACGGTTGTCCAGATAAAACGCGATATTGTGAAAAGTGTTCACCGATTCACAATAAATAAATAAATAAAAAATAAATAAATAAATAAATAAAATGTTCAGTTGAAACCACTGCGAAACGTTCTTCGTATATTTAAACAGATCTCGTCGAAAGCTTTTAAACGATACCGCGCACAGTCATGTTGCACTCACGGTTGCCGAGGTAGACTGAGTCAAACGCGGCGGCACACCCAGAAATATTGTATCATCTTCTTTGCGCACAAGAAGCGAGCGGAGGGTCTCGCGCGCGATGTATTGCGCAGTACGCCAATTGGACTCCATGCTGCTTACGAATATGCTAACACGATGAGTGTGCGGCATGTATTTTTAACGCTATAATGATTTCAATCGGGACCTATTTTTGTCACAGGGGGTCGGCCGTAAGTCGCCCCATACTATCCACGGAATGTCACGTAGTTCTATGTCAAAATTTCCGGAAAACCTTTTTGAGAAGCGGAGCTTTCCATATGCATGACAACAATTTTGGTATCAAAAGATACACATGGCCTGGGAGACATCACAGACAAACACTAAGAATAGAATGGGCTATACGGTAGAGCTGAGTGACTTTCAATATGGCTGTCTCTTAGGATGTCATGTTTGTAACACCTCAGTTCTAAAAATTTCGGCCTTCCTGCAAATGCCTCGATCAATTCTATGCGTTGTTATTGGGAAATGGAAACGCCTAGGAGAAACAGCACGCAATCACTACCTCGTAGGCTATGCAAAATGACATAGCGGTATCGCCGAGTGCTTAACCGGGATGTGCGACTAAATCGCCTGTTCATGATTGCAACACTCACCACTGAGTTCTACAACGAAGTAAATTTCTCCGTCATTTTGGTCCACGCCGGGGATCGAACCCGAGTCCACTTGTTCCGGAACAAGTCGCTCTACCAACTGAGCTACGCAGACGTTCGTTCTTGCTGCTATCTGCCTTTATGTCGTGTGCGTCCTGTGGGGCAGGCACGTCACATCTCCCCCCCCCCCCCCGAAAGAGAGCCGGCAGCATGGCCCACGGGTCAGCCGTAACCATGAATTGTCGCAGAAAGATATCCGCTGAAGAACGTGCACTTGAGAACTCCCAGTCAATCTAGTGTGTGAAATGCAACGTCACACACATTTATTTTTCGAAGCGCTGGAGAAGGGATTATCTTATTTTTCCTATCTCGCGGTGTGGAAAGAACATCACAGCATTGCGAGTTTTTTAACGGCCGGGACATCCGGGAAGTTCGGGCGCCATTGTAACGAAGTAAATTTCTCCGTCGTTTTTGGTCCACGGCTGGGATCGAACCCGAGTCTACTTATTCTAGAACAAGTCGCTCTACCAACTGAGCTACGCGGACGTTCGTTCTTGCTGCTATCTGCATTTATGTTGTGTGCGTCCTGCGGAGCAGACACGTCACGGTTCCAATATGCTTCAGAAAACAACGCCCGCAACATAGGGTTCGTCAGAAGCTAAAGGATATGGGTATTTACGTCCCAAAAGCCTATAATCAACAAGATCTCTTGATTCAAATGGTGAAACGCTCAGAGCCAGTGGAATCTGGGTCATTGGGAACGCTTTCTCATGAGTGATGATTCATACTTCACAATCTGGCACTCCGACAGACGAGTTTGGGTGTGAGGGAATGCCTGATGAATGCTACCTATCGGAATGGGTTCGGTCGACTGTGATGTTTGGTAGAGGAGGCATCATGCTTTAGGGCAGTTTTCCAAGGTTTCAGCCAGGCCTCCTAGTTCAATTGCCCTAGTAATCTTAACACTGACGCTCTCGACAAATCTGTTCTCCCAAAACTGTCACGTCAGTCGGGTGAATTCCCCCTCCTTTACCAATAGAACAATACCTCCGTTCATATAGTGAGGTCCTTGCAGGAATGGTTCGATGATATGGGTGTGGAACAACTTTGCTGGTCTGCACAAGAGCCTCAATCTCATCCAGATGTGAGATGAGTTGGAACTCTGACTAAAAGCCACTCTGAACAGCACCACATCAATGACCGACATGACTAATACTCTTGTGACAGAATGAAAAGCAATTCCCCAGCAACGTACCAAAATCTAGTGGAAAGGCTTCCCAGTACATTGGAGGAAGTGGTAGAAGTAAAGTCTGGCCCAACTCGATTTTAATTCCTTTCTTATGGGAAGGAGTTTGAGGATAGGCAAGTAGTCGTATACTCTTGATCGGATGGGTATTTTCAGGTGGAGGTTGTGAGATGAGCAGAATAATAGCTCTGAAGATTTGATTTCGTATTGTACAGGGCATGTACAATACGAAATCAAATATCGGGTTCTTTCTCACTTTTTCCTACACATCATAATACGCACCTTGAAGCTTAGGGTAGTTTTTATAATCTTTAGAACGGGGCAGGGTTGGGGGCGGACCCGTTGGACCTAATTGCTGCATTACTGATTATCAATCGTGTAATCCAAAATGAAATACTCTGCGTGACAGAGAAAATGCCTCACGAAGAAGAAATGCTAGAAAACAGACCAAACTGCACACACAGAAAGCCAAGTAAATCCTGGATAAATGATTTAATTATCACATACAGATTGGTCTCCAGTGGCCGAATATACTGAATGATGAATAAGGAGTGTGGCCCCATTTTGGGCCTTACAGCGTTGAACCCGATGTGGCATTGAGGAAATGAGAGTCCGAATAGAGTCCTGGGGTATCG
The DNA here is from genome assembly GCA_039090855.1 of Macrothele yani. Lineage (NCBI taxonomy): Eukaryota > Metazoa > Arthropoda > Arachnida > Araneae > Macrothelidae > Macrothele > Macrothele yani. Next base: position 154,648,714 of record CM077030.1, read on the forward strand.
TGGATCATGTGGTGTTGATCCAGAGTCCACAGTTCATCTGCATTTTGCGGGGATCGAAGGGTACTCAACCGACGTCCAATCGTGTCCTACAGATGCTCGATGGGCAAGAGGTCGGGGGATCGTGCTGGCCACGGAAGCATTCGCACACCAAAGCATTCAGGCTGATCCGAGCGGTTATCGGTCGGGACGTTATCCTGTTGAAAAACAGCGTTTGGGATGCCTTGCAGTTACGGTAGTGGCAAAAGGTCGCAGCACCTCGTCAGCATAGCGGCGTTATTTCAATATTCCCGTAATGCTTACCAGCGGTGAGCGGATGTTGGCGCTTACCTCTGGTAAGATTCCATGTTGCCAGGCCGTGTGGCGCTCCACAATGGCGGAGGAATCCGCCCGTTGGCCACGTCGCCTCCAGACTCTCACACGGCGATCATCCGTGGTGAGACAGAACCGCGATTCGTCGCTGAACATCATACTACTCCATTCGGCACCCCACACTACTCTGGAACGACACACGCCAAGCAGTGACGACGATGGCTCGCTGTTAAGGGTAGCCTTGGCAACGGACGGCTAGACAGCAAACCAGACGCATCCAATAGAGCGACACTGTCCGCGTCGATATCGGAGCATCCAAGCCTCTCCGTACACTCTGCAAAATGTCGCCCGTTATGACCTGTGGGTCCGTTTCGGCATGACGTCCGATGCGACGCTCAGTGCTCTCGGACGTCCGTCTCCGTGCTTCGGTTCCCGTGCGACGTTGCACAGATCCTTCCTCGCACCACTGTCTCCAAATGCGACCGACGGTTGTGGCATTACGTTGCGTTTCTTCCGCAATACGATGCAAGGACCATCCGGCGGTACGAAGGCCTACGATGACACCACCCGTGAATTCATCCGTTTTACTAAATCGCGTACAACGGCGTCTTAACGGCATTGGCACCCCTTGTTCATTCTCCAAACACTGTTACAGCAAAACAACTTACTTCTCGCGGCCGTGACGACGTCTCGACTGATGGCCTCACGGGCTGGTTGTCCACTTATATCCCTCTCGCCGTTTGTGCGATTGGTCTGCAAATGCAATCATTTGCATAACTTGTACGTGTGCATCCACCCTGCAATTTGCATGGCGCTGCGTTCACGTATTCGTGGTGTGGCATTTTTCTCTGTCAGGTAGTGTATTATAAGAACGGCTTTAGGATAACGAGGGAAATATTTATCACAGGGCATGGAATCCTATCAAAATAATTACAGCTTTAAGATAACAAAGAAGATATTCATCACAGGGCATGGAATCCTATCAAAATAATTACAGCTTTAAGATAACAAAGAAGATATTCATCACAGGGCATGGAATCCTATCAAAATAATTACAGCTTTAAGATAACAAAGAAGATATTCATCACAGGGCATGGAATCCTATCAAAATAATTACAGCTTTAAGATAACAAAGAAGATATTCATCACAGGGCATGGAATCCTATCAAAATAATTACAGCTTTAAGATAACAAAGAAGATATTCATCACAGGGCATGGAATCCTATCAAAATAATTACAGCTTTAAGATAACAAAGAAGATATTCATCACAGGGCATGGAATCCTATCAAAAGAATTACAGCTTTAAGATAACAAAGAAGATATTCATCACAGGGCATGGAATCCTATGAACATCATTACGGATATAACAAGGAAAATATTCATCACAGGGCGTGGAATCCTATGGAATAATTACCGCTTTAAGATAAAAAGAAAGTTATTCATCACAAGGCATGGAACCCCATGAAAATAATTGCTGCTTTACGAGGACGGAAAGTATTCATCACAGGGCATGGGATCATATGAAAATTGTTACGGCTTTAGCATGACAAAAAAAATATTCATCACAGCGCATGGAATCCTATGAAAATAAAATATTTCCCTATTGATTTTTGGGACACAGAGATTTCAACAAAAGTCTTCGTGCTCTAAATAGCTGAAAATTGTCGGCTAATGCAAACAGGAAAAAAAAACACGTTGCTGACATACAATGTTTTTAAAACAAAAATAGTGTCTTCGGGAGGACGTTTGGAAGCTGGGATATAGGAGCAACTGCATGGATACATCCGTATCTCTAGCTGAAGAACTCTGCATCATTTGGAGCAAGAAGGGTACGTAAATATTTACCAGACTGGGAAGTATTCGGTCCCAAAAGAATTTTGTTGTTTTTATTGGATGTTTAATGACCACCGTGAGCAACTCAATGGGCTATAAGCAGTCGCTCGTCCCTAATCTAGGGCCACTGGTTCCAAGGAACGGAGAGAGCCAGTGCAGTAAGACAAACACAACAGCCATGCCTGACCGGGATTCAAACCTGGACCCCTTTCGGACGAATGATCAGAAGCCATCGCTTAGACCACTGCGTCCCCGGGGCGGCAAAGAAGAATTTATTCAACCGGCACTATAGGAAATGAAATGTTTTCAGTAAACTTTCACATATATGCGGCAGAATATTAACAAATGACCGCCCGGTGGCGCAGTGGTCTAAGCGCCGGATACTAGTTGTCTAAGTGGGCCCGGGTTCCAGTTTCGGTTGAGGCATATACTTCTTTTACTGTTCTGGCTAGTCACTTTCTCCGGAACCAGTGTCCTCAAGTTAGAGACGGGCGACTTCTCAACTTGAGGACACTGGTTCAGGAGAAACCAGTGTCCTGAGCTGCTTTCGATGGTCGTCAAATCCCCGAAATAGAAACAACAAACATTATGAACATCCTTGTCTCCACGAATCGACGATCCACGGGGTACGTAGCACGATGTCACCAATTGGCATGGAATGTATATCTACGATAGTTCGTCTATATGAAGGTTGTGAATTGGGGAAAGTAAATGACTTCCGGGGGTGTCATTGGTCACAGGGGGCCAGCTTCTAAGCCTCCACAGACATTTTTAGGCTGTTCGAGTGGCGTCATAGTAAAGTGTGACGGACATTTTGCGAAGACATACACCTACTCAACTTTTCGGAAAGCGAAAGATCACCACTGGTAAGAAGTCAACTTGAACACCTGGTGCAATATAATACCCGTGAGAACCAAATAGCTTATGAATCCCAGTTATAGGGTTGTCATCTACTGATATATCAGTAGATTTACTTATTTTGATTTCTGTTTACTGATTTGATAATAACTTTTTTAAAACCATAAGAATTTCCAAAGGTCGTTCCATAAAAACTGAATGTAATTTTTTTTTGAGTTGGCAACAGCGTGAAGGAAAAAAATAACCACGCAGACGACTAACTGGATTAAGGAAGTATCTATGGCAACAGTTATCAGCTGTGGCAGACGATTTTGGTTTTGTTATTGCACAGTTGCTTAAAGTACGTCTGCATTTCGTCATACAGCTAAGGAGCTGAGTGATTCAGAGTTAAGGAGTAAAATATGTTGCGCGATAAAAGTTTGCTATCATTTGGGTAAAATGGCTCAGGAAATAGTTGATTTAAGGAAAACGCTTATAAAGATAAATGCTTGGGTGATTCAACGATTTTTAGGTGACAACACAATTTCAAAGAAAAAAGCGTTCATCGGAAAAAACCCGCTCCTAGGACCTGGTCGACCTGAAAGTGTTGTTACGGAGCGTATTGTTAACACTGTTTGGGCAATCCTGCAAGAAGATAGACGAATGACGTGGTAAGAGATAGCGGCGTCAACTAATATTTCAAACAATCAGCATTCCGCATTCTACGGGACAAATTGCTTCCAGATGGGTAAATCATCAACCTGACGAGAGAACATTGTTATTTTTTTTATTGGAGGTTTAACGATCACCGTGAGCAACTCAATGGGCTATAAGCAGTCGCCTGTCTCTAATTTTAGGGTCACTGGTTCCAGGGAAGGGAGAGAGCCAGTGCTTGAGGCAAACACAACATCCATGCCTGACCGGGATTCGAACCCGGACCCCTTACGGACGAATGATCAGAGGCCAGCGTGTGTCATGAGTGGGAACAATTTTTTTTAAAGTATCCAAACTTCCTAAACACAGTAATAACTGCCGATGAAACATGGGTCCATCATTTCGACCCCCTCACGAAGCGCGCAGCGAGTGTCTGGAAACACAGAGGCTCGCCTCCTCCGAAAAACGTCCGCCAAACGAAATAAATTAGGATGGTGATGATGATACTTTTTTTATCACCACGGTGTAGTCTACCAGCATGCCGTTCCTCCACAAATTATTGTCAAAGCTGAGTATTAAATTTCAATTTTGAAGCGTCTGCGACGACACATATCGATTAAGATAACGCCCACCCACATGTGCCTGTGCCTGTTTGTGTTCAACAGTTTGTTACGAAATGCAGTATTGAAATCATGCCACAGCGTGCCTATAGTCCTGACCTCTCCCCGTGCGATTTCCGATTGTTTCCAACAATGAAAAATAAGTTGTGGCGCAACATTCAACACAAATGCTGGCGTTATTCAAGTGGTACAGGGATCATTAAAGTAGCTTAAACAAAATGCTTTTGTGACATGCTTTGAAAAGTGGACTGAACGATGGGACTGCTGCATATCGTCCTAGGGAAGATACTTTGAGAAGGAATACCATATATTTTGCTGTACCTATATTTCTTCATTTTGTGTGATTATACTCGCAGTTTTTATGGAACGGCCGTTGGAGAATGAAAAACCTTTGACAACAACCAGTATGAATTTAAAGAAATTATAGGTAGCAAGTGTTGAAACGTTTTTTCTTCAGACCAATATTAGGAAGTAAGTCTTGTCCATTTGATCAGTAGATGAAAAATGCAGGCATTCTTTGATAGCATGTCCCTGAATGTGTAGATGGTCTTAAAGCAGATCAAAATAAGTAGATTACGAAAATCTATCAGTAGAAAAGAGTCAAAATCAGTAGATCTACTGATTAATCAGTTGACTGCTGCCCAGCAGAAAATATACATATTTACGTGGTGGAACGACTATGCAAAAATGCCTCTTTTCCAGCACACCCAAATATTTACGCTCTGAAAAGATACGTACTATTTTCTAGGAAACAAAAGCATATTACTGGAAAGAAGTATGTATCATTGTGTTTCACTCCGATGCATGAACTTAAGCATTCCTGCTTTGGACATGGTACCTTTTGAAGAACATAAGAGCTATACTCTGTAAAAGCTTATTGTATTTGATTTCCTTCGTTGCTGCAATGATAAAGAAAAGTGCCACAAAGAAACTTAGTTGGAGTCTGCTGTTGGGAAAGGCTGCGAAGAAAATCCTCATCCCCCGGCATCCATCAATTATCACCGCAGAGAGGTCGTTAACCACGCGCATCATTAATGCAAATGAGGCAGAGTCCAACGCCATCTCACCCTCCCCCTTTCCCCTTATTCGTCGACTCCCGTGTGGCAGATATGCCGAGCGGAATGATGGATGCCGTTAGTTCTGTTCCGTCTCGCGAGCTCAATTTTGTTGTCTCACTTTTTGTTCCCTTTTGTTTTTTCGGAGAGGCTTTTTTCGTCCAGCGACATTTTTTATGAAAAAACACTGGCTGTGACTTTTGTATCGTTCTCCATCTTTCAGGAGCATCCGACTCGCTTAGACATTTGCATAAGGAAAACAAAAGAAACATTTTATTTATTTGATGCTTTCTTTCGCGAATGAGATTTTTCGACATCTACGTGGTTTCATATGTGGAGAAAGGAAAGGTTTTATTTTTTTTTTTTTTTCACTTGAACAAAAATACTTTGAAACATTTATTTCACAAGGAGAAAGAAGCTTCTAATATTCTGGTGAGGAGGACATTTCTTAGGCAAGCTACCTAATGGAGATAAAAGAATTTTTGCTTTCACAAGACAGCCGAAGATCGGGGTAAAGAAGCTCCAAAACATATCAAATTTAGAACTTTTCCAAACTCATATTTGTCGTTTGAACTGCTCGTATAAAAAAATCAGCAACAATAGATTGTAGGATGGAATGTTTAACGAAATGGAATCTCTGTCCACAAGTGAAAATTTTAAAAAATCATTCCAGCAATTTTAAACTGAGCATCAAAAAATTATTCGTAATATTCAGCAGCTCAACTTTTGCGATTCACGAGTCAGAGACGCCGACATCCAGTTAGTTTTCCTATTTGTGGGTGGGTTCGAGTCCTAGATGAATCATCGATGGTGTGCATGTCCTACGGCTAAGAATCTGGAAAGAGCACCTCTATATGAAAAGGGCGTCTCTGTCGTCAATTGTGGGCTTGAGCTCGAGTCCTCCATGAATTATCGATGATGTGCTTGTTCTACGGCTTAGTTTCTGAAAAGAGTTCCACTAAATAAAACGGAAGCTTTCTCGTACAATGTGAGCCTGATCTGGAGTTCTGGGTGAATCGCCGATACTGTGCTTGTCCTATGGCTCAGTCACTAGAATCAGTAATACCAAATCCCAAGGTCGCCTCATTCGTCCAGTGTGGGCCTGCGATCCAGTCGCGGGTGGGCCACCGATAGTGTGCTTGTCCAATGGCTCAGCTTCTGGAACCCAGTACTTTCAAACAAAAAAGGCGCCTGAGTCGTCCAATGTGGGTATGGGCTCGAGTCTTGGAGCAGTTATCGGTAGTGTGCTTATCCCACGGCTCAGGCTCTGGAACCAGTACCACCAAATAAAACGGTCGCCTCATTAGTCCAGTGTGTTCCTGGGCTCGAGTCCTGGAGGAGTCACCGATAGTGTGCTTATCCTACGGCCTGGCTTCTGATACCTAGTACCTTTAAACAAAGATTCACCTGAGTCGTCCAATATGTGAGTCTGGGCCCGAGTCCTGGATGAGTCACCGATAGTGTGCTTGTCCTACGGCTCAACCTCTGGAACCCAGTATTTTTAAATTAAAAAGTCGCCTGAGTCGTATATTATGTGGATCTGGGCCCGAGTCCTAGATGAGTCACCGATAGTGTGCTTGTCCTACGTCTCAGACCTTGGAACCTAGCACCTCCAAATAAAAATGGCACCTCACTTGTCTAATGTGGGCCTGGGGTGAGTCGTGGATGAGCCATCGATAGTGTGCTAGTCACATGGCTCTGTCTCTGGAACCAGGAGCTCCAAAGGAAAAGCACGCTTCAGTCGTCGATTGCTGGCCTGGGATTCCTTGATATACCACCACACCCTTGAAATCCGCCAACTGCAAATATACGGTGTAATTACAAAATCAGTTTCCCCACCCTCCGTTCTCTAGAGAAGCGAAAGATTGAGATATCGAGACGGAACTATATGTAGCTTACTGAGGGCATTGGGAAACGACCTGGCGAGGAAATATCAGTTAAAAATTTCACCGCTAGGGGAACGATCCCTCTAAAATCTCAAGGAAAGAACAGGCACGTGCATGAGTTTGCAGTTTTTGACAGCACAAAGGCTTGAGGTGGAAATCTGCTCAATACGCTGGACATCACAAGTGATGGCATACTGCAAACGATGAACGGCATGCGTCATGGCTGCTTGCAGCTAGTCGAGAACAGTTTTGGCCACTTCAGGTCTTATACTCGTTTTCGAAAGGAAAGAAAGCATGTGATGTTCCGATAAACTCTGTCATTCAGATATCTCCACAGCCAGAAATCACAAGGAGTAAATCCAGTGAGCGGGCTGACCACGACTGCCGAAAGCCTCAATACATCATGCGTCTGTTATCGAATATTCGACTGAGAAATCCCTCTGGTACTGTTGTGTGCGTCTGCGTTCGAGATTATCCTGTCGGAGCTGAAAAATAGAACTTCATCCATGACATTTTGGAAAAGTTTCCAGCAGTAAGTTATGTGATCACTATCGGATTTTTGCATGCTTCAACCACCCTTTGTGCATGATTTTTTAACTTCTGCTCCTAAACATTTCATATTACATAATGTTGCTGTAGCTCCACTCTTCCAAAGAACGACTACCATTCTACGCTCGATGATCATTTGAGGATGTGGTTTCCCCGTTAAACCTTCAGCAACGTTCTTCGAACTGCTACCAGGAGTGTTTTCAGTCACTTAATGGTATAGCTGAGCTGCAGTGATGCAATGACAACGGATGACATATCAGCTCATTTAAATATGCACCGTAATTTTCGGGCTAAGAGCCGCAGCTGACAAAAATCCCTACTTAGGAAACAAATTCGTTGTAAAATCCGCATCAGTGTAAGCGCCGCACTTCAATATTTTGTAATATTTCAGCCATCAATGTAAGAAATTCGACAAATAACATCGTTACACGTTTGAATCAAAATCTAAACAGCTTGCTTATTTTAAAACTAATTTATCCATGTCATAATTTTTAGCACGTCTTTTGTGCAAAAAATCGTGCTTATGTTATCAGTTTGTCCGTCCGTCCGTCCGTCCGCCCATAGAAACGATATCTCTGCAACTATTAGTCCGATTTGAAAAACTCTTTTTGCATTGCGAAGCTTGAAATATGTCAATGATGATCCTTTATTTAGTTTCTTTTTACGATGTACAATTTCGCCGCTAGAGGGCGTAAATGCAGATGATATCGAATACAAAAATACGTTTTATTCCACATATTTGCTTCTAAACATCCGATTGAATTTTTTTTTATCTTTCGATTTCACTTATGTCGAAGAGTAATTTAGATGTAGTTATTTTTTACAAGTACGCATAGAATTTCTGCTAGGTGTCGTAAAAGTAAATTACATTTTCCCCAATAACTCTTCTTCTAAAACTCCGATTTTAAATTTTTTTTCAGCTGATACAACTCCTTATGGAACATCTATTGCATATAATTTCAAATTTTTGGTAAAGAATACTTTGGCCACCAGGGGGCGTAAGTGTTAATTTTTGCTTCTGATGTATTTACCATAAAATCTGAGCTTATAAAATATCGATTGAAAAAATTCTTTCGTGGACTGATGCCACTCATATCGATAAACTCTTTCGGAATATTTTCTTCTCAAAATATTCCATAGTTTCTCCGCCAGGGGGCATAGATGTATAACTTTTTTCTATTAATATCTGTATTTCTAGGAGTACCAATTAAGAATGTCCTTCTTTGTTGGATAGTATTTTCAGTGTGGCATGTTTTTGATATAATTTCGAAAGTTTCAAGTGACTCATAGACTTTCCGCTAGGGGGCGTAGAGGTAAAATACACCACGAGAAGGCGGGGTTGACATTTGTCAAGGAGAGGCTGTGATGTTGCGCATCACCTTACCTTACATCCCGCTTCTGATGTATTTGCAGCAAAATATGTGTTTTTTTCAAAAACTTGATTGAAGAAAAAGTCGTTTGTTGACCGATACTACTCACGTCAACAAAATCTTTTAGGAACATTTTGTTCTTGAAATAATGCATGGTTTCTACGCCAGGGGACGTAGGTGTATATCTTATTTTTGTCAATATCTCTACTTTTAGGAGTCCGATTTGACAAAGTCCTTCTGTGTTGGATAGTGTTTCCGATGCGAAATGTTTTCCCTAAGAATTCTAAATTTTCAAGTAAATGATAGGCTTTCCGCTAGGGGGCACGAATGTAAATTGCGTTTTCTGCGTTATTTCTGCTTCCAAAACTCCGATTTAAAAAAATATTCCTGTATCGCATACAACACCTGATGGAAAATATTTTTCATATAATTTCTAATGTTTGGTAAAGAATCATTTGGCCGCCCCGGTGGCGCAGTGGTCTAAGGCGCTGGCCTATGATCATTCCCCCGTACGGGGTCAGGGTTCGAATCCCGTCAGGCATGGATGTTGTGTTTGTCTTACGGCACTGGCTCTCTCCCTTCCCTGGAACCAGTGACCCTAAATTAGGGACGGGCGACTGCTTATAGCCCATTGAGTTGCTCACGGTGGTCGTTAAACCTCCAATAAAAAAAAAAAAAAAAAAAAAAAGAATCATTTGGCCAGCAGGGGGCATAAGTGTTAATTTCTGCTTCTGATGTATTTGTAGCAAAATCTGGGCTCCTGAAAACTCGAGTAAATTTTTTTTTCTTGGACCGATACCGCTCAAATGGAAAACCTTTTGAGAATACTTTCTTCCTAAAATAATGTATGTTGTTCCCACCAGGGGACGTAAAGTCAAATCTTATTTTTGTCGATATCTCTGTTTCTATAAGTCCGATTTGAAAAATTCTTTCGGTGTCGGAGAGCGTTTCCGGTGGGAAATGTTTCTCATATAAATTCATGTTTTTCTTAACGCACAAGACTGCAACCAGAGAGCGTAAGTTCACGATTCCGTTTACAGCAGTTACTGAGGGATTAAAAACTCGATTGAAAAACTTCTTTCTTCCGTTAGATATTATTGTTTTCTATACCGGTTCCATAGACTTTGAATGTCTTTGATAAATTTAATTCGCGTCAGAACGGATCCAAATACGTGCTTATTTCACCCGAAAATTCGGTGTCAGCTTTCTTGTTTAAGTTACTTTTGGTAATTTAATGAACTAATATAGAAATGATATTGATGATCACATTGAAATTCCAGTATATTCTTCTCTTTATTTTCTTTATCTCATTCTGGTCAAGAGTCGTTCTTAGAGAGTGATATTATTAGGAATTCCAGCTTGTAAATATAATTTTCACGGTATGAATTACCAGTGATATTTTTAGTTTTAAAAGACTGATATGTGCTATCGAAAAATATCTGAACGAAAATAAAGTGATAGATATTAAATAGCCATTTCTTACAGAAGAATGTTCACGAAAAAGGATATAAAGTAATCGACGAATGAAGCAGAGACACTCTAAAAATCGCTTCTGCTTTAAATTTCAAGTAGCTTTACAGCCTGTGTTAAAACCACGAATGTGTTATATCTCATAATAGTTTTAATCGTGTTTTCTGCAAAAACACAAAATTTCCAGAAGTGCTGCAGGTTTCCATATCACAGAAGCTTACAAATTCCTCATGTATATATTTGACTCTTAAGTTACTAATGAAAATGTATCATACAAACGATCCCCAATTCCATCATGAATGGAAGTCTCAGCCCTTGGATTCAGCTTCGCAGCAAGGGAGGGTTAGTGGACAGTGAGTGAGAAAACAACCAAAACAAGAAAGATGACACCGAATTTTCGGGTGCAATAAGCACGTCTTTTGAATCCGATCTGACGCAAATTAAATTTTTCAAAGCTATTCAAACAAAGTCCATGGAATCGGTATGGAAAACAGTAGTATCTGACGGAAGAAAGAAGTTTTGTAATCGGGTTTTTAATTCCTCAGATATTGCTTTAAACGGAATCGTCAGCTTACGCTCTTTGATTGAAGACTTGGGTGTTAAGAAAAGTATGAATTTTTATGAGAAACATTTCACACCGGAAACGCTCTCCAACACAGAAATAATTTTTCAAATCAGACTCTTAGAAACAGCTATATCGACAAAAACAAGATGTGATATACGTCTCCAGATGGATAAACCATGCATTATTTTAGGAAGAAAATATTCTCAAAACGTTTTTCAATATGAGCGGTATCGGTCTAAGAAAAAAATTTAGTCGAGTTTTCAGGAGCCCAGATTTTACTACAAATACATCAGAAGCAGAAATTAACACACAAATAAAAAATTGGTTTGGACGCAGGGGCTGTCCAAACCATTCTTTACCAAACATTAGAAAATATATGAAAAATATTTTCCAGCAGGTGTTGTATTCGATACAGGAAGAATTCTTCAAATCGGAGTTTTAGAAGCAGAAATAACGCAGAAAACGCAATTTACCTTCGTGCCCCCTAGCTGAAAGTCTATGATGTACTTGAAAATTTTGAATTTTTATGAAAAACATTTTGTATCGGAAGCACTAAACATTTTGTATCGGAAGGAATTTTTCAAATTGGACTCCTAGAGGTAGAGATATTGACAAAAATAAGATATAAATCTACGTCCCCTGACGTAGATACCATGCATTACTTTAAAAAGAAAATGTTCCTAAAAGGTTTGTCGGCTTGAGTAGTATCAATCTACAGAGGAGTTTTTTTTCAATTGAGATTTTAGAAGCTCATATTTTGCTCCAAATACATCAGAAGTGGAAATAAAGCCTTACGCCACCTGGTGGCCAAACCATTTGTTTACAAACATTAGAAATTATGAGCAAAGGATTTCCCATCTGGAGCTGTATCCCGTGCAGAAAGAATTTTTCAAACCAGTGAATAATTCTGTATTGTTTGGTCTTGCTGGTTGTTCAAAATGTGGAAAGTGTATAATTACAAAGAAAGATGTCGACGGTGTAATAAAAGATTGTGGAACCAAAAATCTAACAGACAATGTACAAGTATGCGCACCTCCGTCAAAGCGTGGAAAGAGTGAACAATCTAAATACATTTAAAAAAATACATTTGCGTAATCGTCAATAATGATTTCCATTTGTAATATACTCCATGGTCAAAGTCAGCCATTACTTCTGGATTACGCAAAGTAGTGGAGCTAAGAATGGCACTAAAATTTAGCAAGTAACGGAATTTTATTATTATTTTTTTTTTTGATTGGAGGTTTAACGACCATCGTGAGCAACTCAATGGGCTATAAGCAGTCGCCCGTCCCTAATTTAGGGTCACTGGTTCCAGGGAAGGGAGAGAGCCAGTGCCGTAAGACAAACACAACATCCATGCCAGACCGGGATTCGAACCCGGACCCCTTACGGCCGAATGATTAGAGGCCAGCGCCTTACACCACTGCGCCACCGGGAAGGCGACTTTTATTATTGAAAAAGGATTTCAGTTAGTAAATATCAAGCAGTTATTGGGATGAATTTATATTAATACGGACATTTGACGTGGACCAGGAACATTAAACAGAAGTCATCGCTCTTTCCACGTTTATAAGTGAGTCACGGAAAAATTATCATTGGTCGCAACCGGGAATCGAACCCAGAGTCTACCAGTTACGCACCGGACATGTGCGTATTAATTATTCATTCGCCTTCTAGTTATTTGTTCAGTTGCTGCTTTCCATCTTTGGTGAATCCCCAGCATTGTGCGGGGCTCCAAGAAGCAACCTGCCATGTGGTTTGGCAGTTAGTCGTATGTGAGTCTGGAGGAATTCGAGGCCACTGTTGTGCAGCGGATGCTTGTCCGGCGCGTATCTGGAAGACCCTGGGTTCGATTCCCAGTGGCGGCCAATGATAATTTTTCCGTGACTCACTTATAAACGTGGAAAGAGCGATGACTTCTTTTGATGATAATATACATATTACGTTTATATGTATATACACTGAAGAATAATTTAATTAGAGACAGCTGGCGTTATGCAAATGGGGCCCTGTAAACGGAAACGACATGACGTATGCAGCAATCCGACAATATAAGGAGTGATGCGACGGGAATCAGTAAGAGTCGGACGCAGTATGGCTAAGACGAAGGATCTAAGCGCATTTGATCGTAGGCAAATTGTCGGGGCCAGACGAATGGTTCACTCCATCTCGGAAGTCGTGCAGGGACAGAGATTTTCACGAGCCACTGTGTCACGGGTGCACCGTGAGTACATCGAATCCGGTAAAATCATTCCTGCAAGGGCCAACTGCCGTGGACAACAGCGTGTGGGTGAGCGGGGTCATCGTCGGCTAGCTCGCATTGAAACAGCAGATAGACGGGCCACAGTGCAAGAAATCAATCGGCAATTTAACGCTGGTGCACAAAAACGTGTAAGCAGCCACGCCATCTAGAAGCATCTCCTCACATGGGGTACAGAAGCCATAGTCCCACGAGGGTACCGCTGCTGACCGCACATCACAGGGTGCAAAGATTAGCATGAGCGCAGGAACTTCGCCACTGAACCCTAGAAACGTGGGAAAGTGTTGCCTGGACTGATAAGTCGAGATTCACGTTGGTACATGCGGATGGCAGAATACGAGTACGGCGCAAACCACATGAAGCGATGGATCCTTCTTGCCAGCAGAGAACTCTTCAAGCTGGTGGGGGTGGCATTCTCGTCTGGGGACTGTTTACGTGGACTGGAATGGGATCCCTCGTACGTGTGACATCGTCCCTCACAGGTCAACGTCACCGGGATATCCTGGATGACCATTTGCTCCCGTTTGTGCGTCTTCAACATCTCACTGGGGACATCATCCTGCAACAAGACAATGCACCGTGCCATCGCTCCGGAATTGTATCCGAATGGTTGGATGAACACTGTGGTGACGTGACCTCGCTTCCTTGGCCAGGTAGGCCACCTGAACTCAATACCATCGAGCACGTCTCGGATGCCATCGAGAGAGATGTTCGAGGCTCTGACCCCCCTCCATCAAATCTTCGTGAACTGTGGGAGCTTGTTCAGGGGTCGTGGATCCGTATGGCTTCCCAACGCTTCCGGTGTCTTGTTGAGTCCATGCCGAGACGAATTGCCGCCGTCATCAGGGTGAAAGGGGGTGCTATACATTACTAGACAGTTATCTCTAATTGAATTGCTTTTCAGTGTATAGATATAAAATGAGTTTCGAATTTATAGTTTAAAGCAGATTTGTTCGGGTCAGTTATGTGTCCGGATAGGTTTCGGGTCGGGTCCAGTTATAGGACATCCGGGGCCGAAATTTTTGATCCGTTTCCAACTCTGTAGTGTACTATTCTTGTTTTCTGCATAAATAAATAGCAAAAATACAAGCGATCAACTATTTTGTGGTAATAAGAATATTAATAATAATTTCCAGCGATATTTATTTGAATATTTCAGCATGGATGTTGCATATATTTTGAAAATGCACTCATAAGACATTTAGTTGTATAAAAAAATTTTCCGTAACCCCTCCGAAAAAAATTTCTGGGCACGTCACTATTCCTTCATATTGAAACAAACATGTAATATTTTCTTAATCTGTGAAGCTAAAACTTAATTTGGACTCAGATATTAAGTATTGTTTTCGAGAAATCTGCTTCTCAGAGTTTCCAGACAGGAACACGTTACGACTGAAAATAAAAATGGAACATCGTCTTTCCTGTTAAAACTTTTTTACAATACAAATGCTATTAGCTACGCAGCTTTCTACATGTACTGAGGAAGTCAACGTCGATGCAAATCTTTACAAAAAGGAAAGCTGGTTTTCCGAAAACTGAATTTCCTCTTGTTGAGATGTAAAGATAAGAATTGTCGCCGACTTGTCAGGAGCAGGGCTGCACGTTTAACAGCGACTGAAGCTGAAGCAGAAAGAAGTATCCCTTTCTAATGGCTTAGTTCTTTTCTTTCTAAAATGTTGGAAATGCAAGTGCTCGAAATTAGTTGTGCTCCATTTCTTCGAATCGCAAAGCTGTCTCATATTGTTACGCCTTAAGCTCCTAATACTTTCTCGTAAGAGAAAGACGAGCATGGTCGAGATAAAAGCGAATTTTTTTCAAAAAGGAAAACGAAAAAAAAAAAAAAAATACGCAACAGCATTTCATCATGGGAAAACTACAGTGAAAGAAAGAAATTTTCTGATGCTGAAATAAAACAAATCCTTTAGTCTGAGAAGCTCATTGTAATTTTACATTGATAGCACAGTTAATTAGATTTTTGACGCCAGGGTGGCCTAGTAGTACGGGATGTTGGCATCCAAAAATTCGTCCGATATGAGCTGGGTTCGGGTTTCGTTTCGAAGGAGGTGTGGAGGTGCGTTGGTTTTACGGCGCTGGTACTGTCCCTTCCCCCGAACAAGTGCCCCCCACCCCCCAAAAAAAAGAATAGGCTTCTTTGTTAGAGGTATGATGGAAATGGTATTGGGCACCGTACGAAAAAAACAAACAGGTAGGCTCAGTTATGATTGAGCCGTCAGTTGGAACGTATAACTACCTACGACTTGCAGATCGGAAAGTTGAAATGAGCTAGTCGAGTATGGTTTCAAAGCGTTTATTTAATTTGTTATAGCCAACACAAGTCTATGATATAAAAAGTAACTTACATGATTTTTACAAATAATTCTGGATACATTGCGAACACAAAAAAGCAGATCGATACACGAATTACCTAACGTGGTGATTTCCTGGGATCGGTTACAACATCCATGCCGAGATCTCGAGACAAAAATTATTTGAATCATGAATACAGACACTTGACGGGGATTACGAACATCGAAGAGAAGTCATCGCTCTTTCCACGTTTATAAGTGAGTCACGGAAAAATTCTCATTGGCCACCACCGGGAATCAAACCCAGGCTCTTCCAGTTACGCGCCGGACATGCTTCCACTGCACCACAGCGGCCTTGAATTCCTCCAGACTCACGTATGACTAACTGGAAACAGTTGTTCGTACGTTTTCTGACTAAATGGAAACAATTAGTCGTACTTGAGTCCGGAGGAATTAGAGGCCGCTGTGGTGCAGTGGAAAAATATCCGGCGCGTAACTGGAAGACCCTGGGTTTGATTCCCGTTGGTGGCCAATGAGAAGTTTTCCGGGACTCACTTATAAACGTGAAAAAGCGATGACTTCTGTTCGTTATTCTTTGAACCTCTCGTAAGTGGCTTTGTCTTTGATGTTCAAGTTGAAATCGCCCAACATAATGATCGGTATGTTGTCGTATCTCTTTCTGACCAGTTGCTGGAAGGCTTCTGAAATCTCTTTTCTGACCAGTTGCGGGGAAGGCTTCTAAAATCTATGTATGACCAGTTGCGGGGAAGGCTTCTAAAATCTCTTTCTCACCAGTTGCGGAAAGGCTTCTGAAATCTCTTTCTGGCCAGTTGCGGGAAGGGTTCTGAAATATTTTTCTGACCAGTTGCGGGAAGGCTTCTGAAATCTCTTTCTGACCAGTTGCAGGAAGGCTTCTGAAATCTCTTCCTTACCAGTTGCGGGAAAGTTTCTAAAATCTCTTTCTGACCAGTTGCGGGAAGGCTTCTGAAATATCTTTCTGACCAGTTGCGAGAAGGCTTCTGAAATCTCTTTCTGTCCAGTTGCGCAAAGGCTTCTGAAATCTCTTTCTGACCAGTTGCGCAAAGGCTTCTGAAATCTCTTTCTGACCAGTTCCGGGAAGGCTTCTGAAATCTCTTTCTGACCAGTTGCGGGAAGGCTTCTGAAATCTCTTTCTTACCAGTTGCGGGAAGGCTTCTGAAATCTTTTTTGACCAGTTGCGGGAAGGTTTCTGAAATATCTTTTTGACCAGTTGCGGGAAGGCTTCTAAAACATTTGATGTGTATAATACTAGATTACTGAGTATGAACGTTTCCAGGTCGTCGAAGGTGGTGCCGGTATTGATGTAAACCAGGGGTGGCCCACCCACTCCTCGCCACCTGCCACTTTTGATGTACATTATGTTGAACGTGCCACTTCACCTTAACCTAACCCCCACCCCCCACCCCTCCACGGTTGTCAAAAAGGATACAAAAATTATTTATCTCAGTATACTTCAAATAAAGTAGTACTGAAGAAGAGAAAAATATTGTTAAACACAATACCATTTTAACAGAACACTAATAATCATTCAAGAACTATAAAGTGCTTGAATTAATTCCCGATGTTGCCTAAAACAGCGCAGCAGTGGTGCGCTGTGACCCGGGTCACACCTGACCTCCCTTGCACACGCACGTACCGTCCGTAGTCTGGGCGAAGCAGTGTGTGACACGCGATCGGAGGGCACGGAACACGAGTTTGTATAGCCTTCACGATGTCGAGTTTTGTACCAAAACAGGAGCATTTGCGGGAAGTATTACTCTTCTGCTTTCATCTCACGAAACCTGCAGTGGAATGTCATCGTTTGCTAGTGCAGACCTATGGGTAACGTGCCCTATCGGAAACAACATACACAGAGTGGTTCCGACGCTTCAAAGCCAACGAATGTGATGTGAAGGACAAAGAGCGCCCTGGGCAGCCAAAAAAGTTCAAAGATGGCGCATTGGAGGCCTTATTGGACGAGGATTCATGCCAGACGCTCCACCAGTTTTCTGAAACACTACGGGTCGATGAGTCAACGGTTAACAAACGTTTAAAGGCAATGGTAATGATCCAGAAGCTCGGAAACTGGATCCCACATGACAAGGTTAATCTTTTCTACACAACTCCTGACCTCATGTCGCCAAATCCGTGAAGAAACTCTTGGAGGCACTTGGCTGGGACTTCTTAACCCACCCGCCTAATTCCCCGGACATTGCTCCCTCGGAGTTCGATTTGTTCCGGTTGCTACAACATGGCCTGTCAGAGCAGCACTTCCTTTCTGTCGCGGATATACAAAAATGGCTCGATGAATGGTTCGCCTCGAAAGAACCTGCATTTTTCTATTGTGGAATACATTTGCTACCACAACGGTGGGAAAGGGTCGTAGCTGCCAACGGACACTACTTTGAATAGACTATCCTGTACCGTTCTGTGGAAACACACAGGTGTTTATATGGCAAAAAACAGCGGGAATTAATTCAAGCATCTAATAATTTATCAGCATATTAAAAACACAAATTATTTGCAAAGGAAGAAACATATTCAAACACTGTATGGTTACATTTCCATTCCCATGAAACAAACCCGGCTTAGTTCTTAGTGAGACTTTTGGATGTCTTGCCTCTTCAACAGTTCTGCAATGTTGGGATTCCGAAATGAAGTAGCAAGAACCATTAGATTTTTGAGATGCTGATCAGTGAGTGCTGAACGGTACTTATTTTTCACCAGATTCATGACAGAAAAAGGATTTCCTCATATGTATTTCGACCCGAACCTGCAGCAATATCGCAAGGCCATGTCTCGTAGAACAAGGCCCTGAGGTATTGAAGATATTACTCCCGCAGAGCAGTATCATCATACCTCCTTTATGAACCACACGGCTTGCTCAGAGCCATATTCACAACACAGTAGGAACTACATTTCTAAGAAGACTGAGCGGTGAGAACCAAAGCTTAATAAAGGGGAAGCCTATCGTCACTCCTGAGACTGCGCAGACAAAAGAAAAACCCGCAAGCATTGCAATCGCCTGCCTCTGTCGTCTTCACCTTGCAGGGAATATGAGAAGGGTGGATGAATGTTTTCGAGTGAAAGCTGTGAAGCTGCTAGGTGCGTTCGAGTAACAACAATAGTGTTGATGATGGTTGTTTAATATCATCATCATCATCATTGTCAACCATTATCAATCCACTGCTGGACGAAGGTCTCCCCAAGTTTCCTCCACAACGGTCTGTCTTGTGCCAGTCTCCTCCATGTCACTCCCGCATATTTACGAATTTCATCCACCCATCTCCCATGTGGTCTTTTTCTGGGTCTTTTCCTGTTCCTCGGAATCCAATCTAAAATTTCGGCTGTCCATCTATGGTCTGTCCTTCTGGCAGTATGTTCAGCCCATTGCCATTTCAGGGATTTAACTCTGATCATGATGTCTTCTACTCTTGTCATTTTTCGGATCCACGAGTTCCTCTTCTTATCTCTCCTGGTTATACCAAGCATGCACCTCTCCATGATTCTTTGAGTTGTCTGCAGCCTTTGTATGTCTCTTTTAGTTAAGGTCCACGTCTCTGCAGCATACGTAAGCACTGGAAGGATGCATTGATCAAACACTTTTCTCTTAAGACATAATGGCATATTGCTCTTGAAAATTATGCTGTTTCTTCCAAAAGCTCTCCAGGCAAGTTTTGTACGCCGATTAATTTCTTCATCAATGTGACCCTCACTTGATATCTGCTGTCCAAGATAAACGTGCGTGCATGTTATCTCCAGCTTTTCTCCATCAATCGATAAATCTTCATTTCTTGTAAAAGCATTGAACATCACTTTTGTCTTCTGAAAGTTCATTTTTAATCCCACTTCTTTACTCTTGTCAGCAAGTTCCTGGATCATACTCTGTAGCTCTGATGGGGTAGTTGCAAAAATGACTACGTCATCAGCAAAACGAAGGTGGGTTAGATAATCTCCATTAATCTTTATCCCTTTGTTTTCCCAGTTCAGTGATTGAAAGACATTTTCCAATGTGGCATTAAAGAGCTTCGGAGATATGGTGTCACCTTGTCTCACTCCCTTTCCAATTTTTATGTGTGTTGTATTTTCAAACAGCCTAATCTTTGCACTTGCATTTTCATAGATGTTATTAATAATATTAATGTATGCATCTTCAATACCGCAGGATTTCAGAGCCGTGGTAACTGCTGATGGTTTCACCGAATCAAAGGCTTTTTCATAATCGATAAAAGCCATGCACAATGGAAGTTCATATTCCCTCGTTCTTTCAATTAGTTCTCTCAGTACGTGGATATGATCTATTGTGCTGTAGCCACTCCTGAATCCAGCTTGTTCTCTCGGTTGAGCCATGTCCAGTGTTATATTATTATTAAAATGGCAAAAAGGGACTTTACGCGCGCGTGCCGCTTAGAAAGACTCCGCGTGCAACTTGTGGCACGTGTGCCACGGGTTGGCCACTCCTAATGTAAACGGACGCGAGTAACTTCTTTGCATTGTTGATGATCACTTCTGCTGCGCACATATCACCATAGGTATCGGCATATTTGAATATTTCATCGAACTTGTGGTCGACATTCTTCAGTACGTGAGGTGTGGGCAAACTTGTTGCGCCGTTCTTCTTGTATATCGCAACGCCTCCAGCTCTCGCGTCGGATCACTTGTATTGTGTGATGCATTTGAACCCATCTATCGTGACGAACTGCGAGTCGTCCAGCTAAGTCTCGGTTAAAAAGAGTAAGTCGGCTTTTGTCAAGACACCATCCGTGGAGACATGCACATGGTGTGCGCGCAAAGCTTTGCACGTTCAAGTTGAGCATCGCGCAATTGTTGGTTGCTTTTAGAAATTCTTCCATCTCGTCGGCGAGTGGAAGCAGTCGGTGTTGATCGAGTCTCGCCAATTCATTTCGCAGTTTGAGCAACCGGTAGACTTGCATGTGTTGGATTTTTACTTGACGGCTGCTGCTTTCTGGAGTTCTCGATACTGTCTAGTACGTTGGGCTGCAGTCTTCTTGGGCTTCTTACATTCCTAATCACTTGCTCTTGACTTTCGTTCTGATTTTCTCCTCTTTTGCTTGCGTTCGTTCTGCGAGTTCCTTGGCACTGTCGAAAATGTTAATCCGTTCACACGAAAATAATTTTTAAAAATTTCAGTTTTAAACACTGCGATATGTTCTTTAAATATCTGAATGGATCTCATTTAGAGACGATACCACGAACAGTCGTTTTGCGCTCACGATTGTACAGATAAACCGCGATAATGTCAAAAGTGTTCACCGGCTCACAAGAAAACAATTTTTAAAATGTTCAGTCTAAACCACTGCGAAGTGTTCTTCGTATATTTGAATTTATCTCGTCGATAGGTTTATAATGATACCACACACACAGCTGTGTTGCGCTCACAGTTGCCGAGATAGACTGAGTCAAACGCTGCGGCTAACCCAGGAATATTGCTTCTTCCCCCCCCCCGCGCACTGGAATAGAGGGGAGCGTCGCACGCACTATGTATAGCGCAGTACGAAAATTAGGCTCCATGTTTTTTACGAATATACTAACACGATTACTTTGTGGTACGTATGTTCAACGATATAATGATTTCAATTTGGAACTTTTTTTTTGTCACAGCCGGTCGGCCGTAAGGCGACCCATACTGTCCGTGGAGTTAGACGTAGTCCTACGTCAAAATAAAAACAGCAGACACTGATGCTTAGTATCAGTGTAAATATGAAACGCAATTATTCGAGCTCGTCTGTTAAGAATATTATTTCCCGAAATAATTTAAAAGCATTGTTTTTAAGTAAACAATCAAAATCCATATGGACAAGCAGCTTAACGAAAGTCACTTTGTACCAGATTCTGAAGTGTAGCAGAGGTATCAGCAGTTCTTTTGTTTTACGATTTAACAAGCACCGTGAGTATTACGTTGATATATAAGTAGGCACTCGTCGTTAATGTGAGGCTACTGGCTCCATAGAAGGGGCAAATCCAGATCGTAAGACAAGAACACCTCCCATACATCATTCTGGAACCCTTGCCCAGGCACAACTCGGAAGGATGGTCAGAACCCAGCGCATCAAAACACAGTGCCACCCGGGTGGCTATCAGCACTTTGCTATATGAAGATTTCTAAAAATATTTGACGCATACTGGCTCTTTAACCTGCCATTTTTGTCGAATTTATACAATTTTTTGTTACTTCTCCGCATGGTTTATATACTGAACGTCATATCTGAACACCCATAACACTGGTAAACACATGGTTTGTCCCAGACATGTTTTTAATTTTTAATCTTTAGTATTTTCATACGAGGAATCCAGATTTGCTATCCAAATTTTTCTATCACGTGTAGTTTCAGAGATATAAGAATATGGTATTTTCAATTTTTTACGTTAAAATAGTTTTTTTTTCGAGAAATAATTCCAGTATTGACTTGGAGCACATAGTATCGTTTATTCCTATTAGAAAATAAAAGATAAAAAGCTGCAGGTGACATACATACTCTGTTGCGTTCGTGTTTTATCAAAAAAGGTGCAGAGTCCTGTCCGCACGTGCGAATGAGTCATAGACATGGCGCCACCTGCACCCTTCCCGGCTGCTCACTCGACTGCTCGACTACGTCATATGTCTCAGTTCTCTGTAGACTGTCGAAGCGAAAGCTGTGCTATTGCTCTTTATTCGTAGCTTTTGTTTGTGCGTGAAAACTGAAAAATGCCATGCAAGTGCCTCGACCATCCAGATACGTTCTGTTATGTGTGCGGTGAATTGACATTCAAACCTCAAAGGCGGAACTTTACCCCGTTAATACGAAAGTGTTATCAGCTTTATTTTGGTTGCAAAGTAGGAGATCAGGACAAGAGTTGGGCCCCACATATTTGTTGTGTTGCGTGATCAAGACTTTTAACGGGGTGCGCAAACGGTTCTCGCCATATGCCATTTGCAGTTCCCATGGTGTGGGGAGAGCCGAAAGATCATTCTTCGGACTATTATTTTTGTATAACGAATACAAACAGATTTACAAGTAAGTCGAAACACAGTTTAAAATATCCCAACTTACCTTCAGCGATGCGCCGCCCTATTCCCCACAGTGATGATATGCCAATACCACTTCACCCGGTATCAACCGATATAAATGAAAATTCAAGCTCTGAAGAGGATCAGAATAAAGATCACGCTGCTTGACATGATGCATGTTTCGACATGTCTAATGAGCCTCTTTTATTGACACAAGGAGACTTAAATAATTTAGTGCGTGATTTAAATTTATCTGGAAAACAGGCAGAACTTTTGGGATCACAACTAAAAGGGTGGAACCTTCTTGATCACAGAACTAGGGTAGACAACTTTCGAAATCGTCAAGATTTCAAAGAGTTTTGTTGCAATAAGGAGATATAGTGCACTGTAATGATATTTCATCAGTGATGGACACCATCGGACAATTTCATAACGCACAGGAATGGCGTTTGTTTATAGATTTGTCAAAAGTTAGCCTAAAAGCTGTCCTTTTGCACAATGGAAACAAATCCCCATCAGTTCCACTAGCACATGCTATTAATATAAAAGAAACCCCTGAAAATATGAAGATTATTCTAAACCAGATACAGTATGAAAAAAATCATTTGGAACATATCTGGAGACCTCAAGGTGATAGCTATGCTGCTCGGGTTACAATTTGGATTAACAAAATGTTGCTGTTTTTTGTGCGAGTGGGACACCCGGGATCGTAAAAGTCATTTCAAAAAGAAGACATGGCCTTCACGTAAATCTCTTACCCCTGGTGAAAAAAATATAATGAATGCCGTGGAAGATAGATGTTTTTAATCGCACAAACATCTATCTCCCACCTCTTCATATCAATTTGGCGCAGTGGTATAAGAGCTGGCTTATAACCGTTCGCCCGGGAAGGGTCCGGGTTCAAATTCCGGTGAGGCATGGATGTTATTTTTCTCTTATGGCACTGATTCTCTCCCTTTCCTGGAACCAGTGACCCAAAATTAGGGATGAGCGACTGCTTATAGCCCATTGAATTGCTCACGGTGGTCGTTAAATCTTCAATAAAAAAATCAAATTAGGTTCGATGAAAAGTTTTGTGAATGCCATGGACAGAAATGGAAGTGGTTTTTAGTACTTGAAGGAGAAGTTCCCCAAAATTACCGATGCAAAAAATTAAAGAAGGAATTTTCGTAAGACCACAAATTAGAGAAGTAATGAAATATGAAACTTTTGAAAGACGTTTGAAGGACTTAGAAAAACGCGCATGGGCTTTCATCAGAACATTTTAAGCATCGAAAAGTGACATAAAAAAAAGCGGAGTTCAAGTATGTTAGCAGATTACTACTGAACTCTTAAAATGGACCCTTTCTGAGACAAAGTATTCCAGGAAATCTTCAACTAAGACGTTTTAGGTAGTTTGAACATTAAATAATTTCCTTAGTGTACATGTTATTAATGTAAAATATTTACGTAACTGTCACACAAAAACTTTACGTGATAGAGAAAAATGGTTTTCATTATTGAATTCAGCGCGACAAATACTATAAAGATTGGCCAAGAACATCTTTGGGACAGAAAAAGAGTTTTTTTTTTTGTAGACCAGTGCAGTCGCTCCGGTGGCATAGTGGTGTGAAGCGCCGGTTATCATTTGAGATGGGAGTAGGTTCAAATCCTGGACGAGACACTGATGGTGAGTTTGTCGGCTGGCACTGACTGTGTCCTTTCCCTGGAACCAGTGGCCCTTTATTATTATGGGGAAAGTGCTTATAATATTTGGAGTTGTTCACGGTGTCGAAACATAAAAGGAACTCCGACACAAAAAAATAACTCCTATGGATTTCTTCCATGGGCTATGATTGGCAGTCAGTCAAGTCAGGCTGACGGAAGTAAACACAGGAAGCAAGCAATTGGGGTTCAAATGATTAGGCTCCAAAAAACGTTTGTGTTGTTCTCGTCTGTTATGCCCTGCTACGTTTTAACTCCTTAATGGGCTGGAACGAAATAACTGGAAATAGCAAAATGGACTGAAATCAACTCGAACGAATATATCCACTGCCTAAGAAGTAGTTCGTACGCTGTGGAAACGAGTGAACTCGCTCATTAGAAAGCGTTGCTTTCTTCTTAACTTTGCTACTCAACGTTGTCATTTAGGGGTATGATTAACACAAATCCCTTCTGATGACCTCCAAAAGGTTTATAACAATGGAGCAGAACCTTAAAAAGGAGACAGAAGATATTTGAGTCATTTGTTTCCACCCAGTAGCATGATGTCCGTGTCCGGAAAACTTGCAATGTCCTATCGTGCCTTCCTTCATGGACCATAGAAAAAAGCACTAGAAGGAAGCGCTTACCACCTCTAACAGATTTATGGTCAATACTGCCAGGATGAGAGGGGGAAACGAACTGTTAAAGCTGTTTTATATCTTTTTTTTATTGGAGGTTTAACGACCACCGTGAGCAAATCAGTGGGCTATAAACAGTCGCCCGTCCCTAATTTGGGGCCCCTGGTTCCAGGGTACGGAGAGAGCCAGTGCCGTAAGACAAACACAACATCCATGCCTCACCAGGACTTGAACTCGGACCCATCTCGGACGAATGATCAGAAGCCATCGCTTAGACCACTGCACCACCGTGCGACTCTTTTATATCTGAATTAGTTTGTAGATATGACATAATCACTGAATTCATCACTCCCATGGCTCATAAACTGTTTGCATTTTGAATTTTACCAAAGGTTTTGCATTTACCGAAATTTGTGTAACAACTTGTTTCCATCGATATTGTGAAGTTACGAAAAATTAGTATCCTGATTTATCCTC
The DNA here is from genome assembly GCA_039090855.1 of Macrothele yani. Lineage (NCBI taxonomy): Eukaryota > Metazoa > Arthropoda > Arachnida > Araneae > Macrothelidae > Macrothele > Macrothele yani. The sequence continues at coordinate 154,674,255 of CM077030.1, forward strand.
GCTGTAAGGTCGCTGATAGCTAAGATGGGAGTCACAGCAGCGTTTGTTATGAACCTGCTAGTGACGTCACGAATCGAGGCCTAAGGCCTGGTAGTATCCGGGCTTTGCCTTGGCTCACTCTCTTTACTCAAATGCTTCTGAGTTCCAACTGAGTGATGAACAAGCTAAAACATCACGTTCAACTGAGTTACGTTTGAAGTAAGTCAGGAAATAAATATTTCGTATTGTAATGGGGCCATTTTTTTACGCTTTCCAACCGTAAGTTGAAGAAGCGTATATGTTCCAGCTTTGTCCGTCTGTCCGTCCGTCTGCACGGTAACTCGCGAAAAATTGGTCCGATGTCGATGAAATTTTAGTATGTGGTAGTGGACACTTGGGGACGAACCCTATTGAAAATGGCCGAAATGGGGTCAAAGGTCACGACATAGGAACGGGATCCATTCCACTGCCCTTATGCGTCATAACGTGCGCACATATGGTTCTATTTCAAAGAAATTTTATTATGTGGTAGGGACGAACCCTATTGAAAATGGGTGCAGTGGGGTCAAAGGTCAGAACATAGGATCGGGATCCATTACATCACCCTTATGCATTGTACCTTGCGTTAAAATGCTTGCTTCTATTGAGACAAAACTTTATCATGTTGTTCCGGAAGTATACTTTATCGGTTCTGTTGAATATCATCTAAATGAGGTCAAAGATCAGGTCATAGGAGCGAGAATTATTTTACAGCCATTATCCTCATAACTTGAGTAATAACTTGAGTAATGATTTCTGGTATGTTGGAAAGCGTATCATAATCAATGCATTGCATGATTTTACTACTTCTTTTAAACATTTCAGATAGCATATACCGTGCATTTTTGGGGTGTGAAACGACTAAAATTTTTAACTGATTAATCAAAATTCCTTTGTCGATCAATCGATTGATTAATGGTCCCTTTAAACATTGGGTTGATGCATAAGTTCATGCCGTTTTATTTCACGAGTTTTTCCCAGGTCAGTAGTGACGGTGTAGATGGTGAGTAGTGACGGTGCAGATGGCCAGTTGTATATCAAAATGTAGCCAGTAATATCGTGTATCTAATTGATATTGGCCGCCCTGATGGCGTATTTGTTTAAGCGATAGCTTCTGATCATTCGTCCGAAAGGGGTCCGGCTTCGAATCCCGGAGAGGCATGGATGTTGTGTTTGCCTTACGGCACTGGCTCTCTCACCTTCCTGGAATCAGTGGCCCTAAATTAGGGGCCGTCGACTGCTTATGGCCCATTGAATTGCTCTCGGCGGTCGTTAAATCTCCAATGAAAAAAAAAATCATATTGTTTTTTGTGATTGTGGCTAATGATTTTTTTTGTTTCCGGAAGTATGCAGTGTCAAGTAGAGAGGAATGAACATTTCCAACATCTGCTCCTCTACGAATTTAACAAGGGATCCACAGCCGCTGAGGCTACTCGACACATTTGTGCTGTGTATGGGGAGGATGCTATTGCTTCGAGGATAGCCCGCAAAGGGTTTGAGTGGCTCAGAGGTGGCACTTTTGACCTCAACGACTCTCCACGCTCAGGTCGTCCATCTCACTTTGATGAGACTCGTTTGAACCATCTCAACCACTTGGATCCGCGTCAAACAACACGGGAATTGAGCACTGAGATGGACTATAGTCAGGCCGCAGTGGTGCGACGCCTAAAACGTAAGGAAAAGGTCGAAAATTTGGGCTCTTTGGTGCCTCACATTCTCACCGAGGACAACAAGAATCAGCGTATTGTCATATGTGGTTCCTTGCTCGCCTTATGTTGCGAATGTTCGCAGCAACATAAACCCTTTCTGTCACGTATTTTTACTGGAGATGAAAAATGGTGCCTGTTAGTGAATTTCAGACGTAGGAGGGAATGGTTAAGCCCGAACAAGATGCCCACACCGCGTTCAAAACACACCTTTCATCCTGCTAAGATCATGTGGTGTGTCTGGTGGGACATTGAAGGCATTACTCACTGGGAAATGCTGCCGAGGAATCGGACCATCAACGCTGCACTCTGTTGTGAGCAACTCCTTCGTGTGGAGGGAGAAATTCATCAGAAATGGCCGCATCGGCGTCATGGTGTCCTTCTCCAACATGATAACTCCCGCTCTCACAGTGCAAAGATGCCCAAAATGGCTATTTAGGATATGAAATGGGACATTGTTGCGCATCAGGCCTATTCCACAGATGTCGCCCCTTCAGACATTTACCTGTTCCGATCTCTGTCTAATGAACTTTGTGGCAAAACGTTAAACAATAATGTTGATCTCCAGAATTTCCTTGATGATTTCTTCGCAGCAAAACCAGCACGTTTCTTGAAGAATGGCATTGCAGATCTATCCAGACATTGGGACACCACCGTAAACAATGTATAACGAAGTAAATTTCTCCGTCATTTTTATCCGCGCCGGGGTTCGAACCCGGGTCTCCTCATTCCGGAATAAGTTGCTCTACCAATTAAGCTACGCGGACGATTATTCTGATTGCTATCTGCCTTTATGTCGTGTGCGTCCTTCTGGCAGGTTCGTCACATCTCCTGATACGTTACAAATGGAGTGAATACATGGTGGATTGATTCCGCGTTCCTTTCTGATGTAATACATTCCTGTAGTGCGGTAAAAAAAAACGCCATGCATTTATGCATCAATCCAAGAAAATCGCCTGCAGCACTCTTTCAGGTAAGACATCTTTCCTCCGCTAAACCGTCTCCATAGCAGCATCTTGTGCTGTAAGCCACTGATACTGACTCGAGACGAAAGGCGCATGTATTTGTTAGCTATCTGGGTAAAGCTTCGCATAACTGGGGCAATTACTTAATAGGAACAAAGTGTCCTAGCCTCGATGTATCTCAAGTAACCAGAATCTAGTGCAGATGCGTTTATTTAGCTTTAAAGATAGATCTGACGTGGAGTTATTTAATTTTTTTCTAATTATAACGTGTTAGTTGCGTTTACTTAGAAATAAGATCTTTTGTAACAAATATTTAAATTCATGAAACATAAAGTTGGTAAATCTTACATGTGTGTTGGAAAAATACATCCTGAGTATTTTCCATAGCAGTCCGCAGTCGCCAAACATTGTTTCCAGGTGCGGAGAGGGAAAATTGTTCATTGTTCCTAACCGCTCTGCGGTAACTGCGTAACTACGTTAAGTGCTAAAAGTGTCACGTGTTCACATCGAGGAAAACACCTGGAGAGAGACGAGAACTCGTAACTTTTACACGCTTTATGTCAACCCTTCTGTTATGACGGTCATTCTTTCAGCTGCGATGCTTTCTTGCAAGCTGTGTACGTGTGGTTTGCTTGTTATCTGAAACTCCATGTTCATTTATTTCTTAAGTGTTGGAACTCCATTTACACGGTCGAGTCACATTATTGTGACCACCAGCTAATATCCAGGATAACCGCCGTGTGCAGCGCGGACAGCAGCTAGATGGGCTTGACTCAATAAGGTGCTGGAAGGTGTTCATATGTGGAGCCATGCTGGCTGCAGTGCATCTGATAATTGCTGGAGTGCGCGTGGTGGTGTTTCCATAGAGGAAACAACACGATTGAGATGGTTCCACAGATGCTCAATTGCGTTTAAATCTGGGAAATTAGAGGCCAGGGAAGTACTTTGAAGTCTTCATCGTGCTCTCCCAACCACCCTCGAATATGTTTAGTTGTGTGACACGTCGCATTGTCGTTCTGCAAGATCCCACTTCGCCCCAAGGAAGATGATCAGCAAATATGAGTGTACATGGTCCGCAAGGATGGACTCATAACGAATTCGGTCCATACTGCCTTCCACAGGTATGAGTGGTCCCAGGAAATGCCACAAAAACATTCTCCAGACCATAACGCTGCCCCCATCAGCTTGTGTTCTTCCAGCAATGGTTGAAGAGCGTTTTTTCTCCGATGTTTCTCGCCTTATACGCCAACGTCCATCCGTTTGATGAAGCAGAAAACGTGACTCATTGGAGAAGGCAATCCTTTGCCAATCAACGGAGGTCCAATTCCGATACAGCCGTGAAATAGTAAGCCTTTTCTGCCGATGCACTTTCGTTAGCATAGGTGCAGTGACCATCCGTCCGCATCGGAGCCCCATACGCAGCAGGGTTTGCTGAACTTCCGGACACACTTCCAGACACACTTCCGGTAGCCCCGTGGTTTATTCGGCCAGTGAGTTGCTCCACTGTAGCGTGTCGATCGACCCTCACGCCCCTTCGAAGGCGACGCTCACCTCTCAGATAAATGTCACGTGGTGCTCGACAGTTTCCACGTCTCTTATTCGCAACGGTGCCATTTCTTCAATCACGATACACTTTAACCACAGCAGCACGCGAACAGTTCACAAACTGCGCTGTTTCAGAAATACTTGCATTCCTTGCCCGAAAGCCAATAATCATCCCTTTTTGCAAATCTTATAAATAGCTCTTTTCATCCATGACAGCGACGAGTGATACGTTTTCAGAATGCCTACAGCACATCTTATATACTCTCCAAACCAGCTCACGACACGGGCTTTGTTTCATTGGCTACGCGCTGTTGACGTCAAAAGTAGGAGGTGGTCACAATAATTTATTCGACTGTGTATCTTCTCTTCCTTGTGCGTGCTCCTATATCACATATATATTCCTAAGTGCTTCGTCATCTTAATCCTTTTATTGGATAAACTTATAAAAGGTGATTTATTTTATTTTCATACAAGAATTTCCGAAGTATTTTATGTTTAGTCCGTCCATTAGAAGTTAGCGCTATAAGCATACCGAAGGCAAATGTAGATACATAAACATCCCGTTTTCCACATCACACTAATACGACAACAATATGGCGTACTACAAAGGTGAACCACATGTCAAGATGACAGAGTCGAAGCGATAAATATCGTCTGTGTAGATAAGTTGGTAAAGCATTCGGTTCCGGAGCAGAGGGATGCAGGTTCGAGAACCGTTACCGACAAATTTGTGTTTTCACACATAATAAAAAGCAGCGTTTTTTTCTGATTAGTTACGGTAATATATTTCAAACTGTACAAAATAATTAGAGGAGCATGTGAGTTTGGTGACATTATGAAAGCAGTCTTTTGATATGTTACCAAAACGTGGAAAACGTAAGTCCAGTGTGACGCAGACAGCGTAATGATGTATATCCTTATTCAAATTAAGCGTTTGTAACGTCAGAATGCGTTAATCACAGATTGGGATAAAATGAGGTTTTCCCGGGAGCTGCCTTATTCATCCGCATTTATTCTGATATTTCGTTTCTTGAAGTCTTCGGTTCAAACTATGTCTCAACAGTAGAATTTACCGGAATCAACGGCTTGGAGAGAGCTATCAACGGCTTGAAGAGAGCTATTCGCAGGCTGCAAGCAGGTCAGACGGCTTGGAGAGAGCTATCAACGGCTTGGAGAGAGCTATTCGCATGCTGGAAGCAGGTCAGGCGGCTTGGAGAGAGCTATCAACGGCTTGAAGAGAGCTATTCGCAGGCTGGAAGCAGGTCAGACGGCTTGGAGAGAGCTATCAAGGGCTTGAAGAGAGCTATTCGCAGGCTGGAAGCAGGTCAGACGGCTTGGAAAGAGCTATCAACGGCTTGGAGAGAGCTATTCGCAGGCTGGAAGCAGGTCAGACGGCTTGGAGAGAGCTATCGACGGCTTGAAGAGAGCTATTCGCAGGCTGGAAGCAGGTCAGACGGCTTGGGGAGAGTTATTCGCAGGCTGGAAGCAGGTCAGACACAGCGAATGGTAGTAAAAAACATTGGAATGTCACGAGGTGTCATTTTCCTACAGCGACATGATTCCAGTATACAAGAAGTGTTCGAAGAAGGCAAGGTCAAAGCCGAAAACGAAGAACTGTAGCGAGAGACGACCATTATCTCTTGTTAGTAGTACGTCGTCGGAACATGCGGCAAAATGCTACTCATATCCAGCGAGAGCTTCTCGTACCAACAGGACGCAGGTTGCCAACTAAAACTATTTGCAATCACCTTCCCAAGGTGGATTTTATGCACGTAGACAAATGATGCGGTCTATTTAAACGTACGACACCGTACGGCCGGTAAAAACCGAGCTGAGGAACATGGTGTTTCGGGACACGATGAGTGGAGTCAAGTTTTCTTCTCCGATGAATCGAGAATCAGTCTGGAGTCTGACAATCGACGAGTTCTTATCAAGAGGGAAACTGTCACACGAAATTCCCCAGCTTTTGTAAACGTTATATGAAAGGACAGTCTGGCAGCCCAGAGTTTTGGAGACGAGGTTTTGAGACCTATTGCCATGTCAAATGCCACAGCCGTTGGTGATTCGTTTCTTTTCATGGACGATAACGCTCGAATTCATAGAATTCGGCAACTGGACAGCATGCTTCAAGAGAAGATAATCGAGCTTAAGGACTGGCCGGCATGCTCCCCTGACTAAAATTCAATTGTGCCTGCCTCTGACGCACTTGACAAATCCGTTGCAGCTCGGCGGACACCTCCGTTGACTCTTCGTGAAGTAGAGTGTGCCCTTATTGAAAAGTGACGAAGGCACCAACCACCAACTTTTCCTTGAAAATCCAATCAATTTCATGCCACACAGGTGTAAGGCAGTCTTAGAGGTTAGAGGGGACCTCACACCCTACTAGAGGTTAGTAACACCTTGAAGAAGTCAGTTTTTCTTGTACAGATATGCATATTGTGGTATAGCATATCACATCGTGTGCATTAAATGGTAGTATTGCACACAAATTCGCTAACATGCTTTTTCTTTCCCCTAATACTGAATTTTGTACTGTATCTTCATCGCCATCATTGTCAACCATTATCAATCCACTGCTAGATGAAGGTCTCCCCAAGTTTCTTCCACAACGGTCTGTCTTGACAAAACTGTCTGTCAAGTTTCCACAACGATCAGTTTTCTTCTACAACGGTCTCTGCCTCCTCCATGTTACTCTTGCATACTTTCGAACTTAATCCACTCATCTACGATGTGGTCTTCTGGGTCTTTCCCGTCCCTTGGGATTCAATCTTTTCGGTTGTCCATCGGTGGTCCGTTCTTCTGACAAAATATGTCTAGCCCATTGCCATTTCAGGGATTTTCCCCTGATCACGATGTCTTCCGCTCTTGTAATTTTTCTGATCCACTAGTTTCTCTTCTTATCTCTCCTGGTTAACCCAGCATGCATCTCTCCATGCTCGTTGGCCAAACGGATTGCTGAATGCGGGTTGGAATTATATACATGTATAACAATATCTTATATATATTTTAAAATAATACTTTACGTTGAACAGCGTCAGTCATACATAATTTACCTTGCAATACCTCTTTCTTCCCTAATATTTTACGTTGCACAACGTCAGTCACACATAATGTAATGTTCCTTGCAATACCTCTTCCCTAATAATTTACGTTGAACAACGTCAGTCACACACAATTTTCCTTGCAATACCTCTTCGCTAATATTTTACGTTGAACAACGTCAGTCACATATAATTTTCTTTGCAATACCTCTTTCTTCCCTGATATTTTACCTTGAGCTACGTCAGTCACACACAATTTTACTTGCAATACCTCTTTTTTCGCTAATATTTTACGTTGAACAACGTCAGTCACACATAATTGTCTTTGCAATACCTCTTTCTTCCCTAATATTTTACGTTGAACAGAGTCAGTCACACACAATTTTCCTTGCAATACCTCTTTTTTCGCTAATATTTTACGTTGAACAACGTCAGTCACACATAATTGTCTTTGCAATACCTCTTTCTTCCCTAATATTTTACGTTGAACAGAGTCAGTCACACATAATTTTCCTTGCAATACCTCTTTCTTCCCTGATATTTTACCTTGAGCAACGTCAGTCACACACAATTTTCCTTGCAATACCTCTTTTTTCGCTAATATTTTACGTTGAACAACGTCAGTCACACATAATTGTCTTTGCAATACCTCTTTCTTCCCTAATATTTTACGTTGAACAGAGTCAGTCACACATAATTTCCCTTGCAATACCTCTTTCTTCCCTAATTCTTTTGAGCAGTGAGATTCTTTGAGTTCACGAAACCGTTTTCAGGCGTATCTCTGCCATTTCGGTAGGTTGCAAACTGCTTTCTCTTATTCGTTTTAGTGTTTTGTACGTTACTCTTAGGCAAAGCATGTATTTTCTTTTTACTATTAAAGTTACTTCACTGGGATGATATGAAATTTCAATTGCGTAAAAGATAATTACGCACGCAAAATGTGTCGTTGATTCAGAGATAAGTGATCAAAAAGAACTCGTACATTTTTTCAAGCTGGCCTTGTTGCTGCATGCCCAAACAGTCTCTGATCTGTTGCTTCGTGGACTCAAAAAATCCTTGGATATTCCACGCGTGTTCAGTTGAGGAAAGAAATCATACTTTAATGACGTGAAAATTGAGAACTACCTTTGAATGAGTGAAACGTTTGGGAATTCGACGAACTAAATGATTTCAGAAAAAAGACTAAAACTCGTAACTTAATTAAATATTGGACTTTACAGCAATGCCATATTTCCATTGAAGAATTTTTGTTTTTTATTTCGATATTATATTCCCCAGTTTGTTTTTACAGCTATAATTTTCTGCTCGAAGTAATTTCATCTAGATTTAAGACCAATGCAATTAGACGGTCGCAAGGGAAAACTAAATAATCAGTGTTTCCATGATCCCTACAAATAGTTCGACTCGCATCATGCTTCTCTACTTTAAAAAGCAAAAAGCAATTCTTTTCGTGTGTTTGAAAAATGCTTTAAATTTGAACGTTGTTATCTTCATGTACAAGAAACTTCTTGGTACTAGAAATCATGTTAGTTTTTTTCAGTAAAGTTTCATTCTGACAAAATTTGTAGATTATTCTTGCATGAGGTTTACAAAAAATGTTATACCCTAAAAGCATGATTTTCTACATACACACAGTCTCCTAATAACGCGTGGGCTGACATTTCACCCTCATAATAGGTGCATCAAGTCGTAACACGAACTCTACAAAGTACTGCAAACGTTATTATCCACATCCACCTAATAACGTGAGGGCCAACTTTTCGCCCTCACAACAGCAGCAACACATCGTTGCACTAATTCTACTAGGTGTTGGAACCATTATTATAAACAGCCACCTAATAACGTGTGGGTCCATCTTTAGCCCTCACAACAGCAGCAACACGTCGTGGCATGAACTGTGCCAGGTGTTGGAAACATTATTATACACAGCCAGCTAATAACGTGTGGGTCCACCTTTCGCCCTCACAAAATCAGCAACACGTCGTGGCATGAATCTGTGCCAGGTGTTGGAAACATTATTATACACAGCCAGCTAATAAGTGTGGGTCGACCTTTCGCGATCACAAAAGCAGCAACACGTTTTGGAATGAACTCTACCAGGTGTTGGGAACATTGTTATACACAGCCACCTAATGACGTGAGGGCTCATCTTTCGCTCTCACAACAGCAGCAAAACGTCGTGGCATGAACTCCACCAGGTGTTGTAAGCATTGTTATTTACAGGCGCTTATTACTTTGTGGGTCAACCTTTACCCACATTGAGAGGTTTTCTCCAGACCGTAGCTGCTCGTTATAAGTGCATTTTGCTGTATTTCACACATTTCCCTTATAGTGTGCATTCTTTTCAGTCGATAACATCATTTCTTCTTGTACAGTGTCCTTTAAAGCATATTGGGAAAGTTCGGCACATTCTTTTCAACTAATTCCCTTTTATATACAAATTTTAGAAACGAAAGGATATCATGAAATGTTGAAAAAAGGTGGTTCAGCTATGAAGCACGTGCATCTCAAGACAGTAAAGTCAAAATGTGTTCCTCTTCAGTGACAAAAATAGGAGCGTATATTCGCATGGTGTTCTAATTACAGGCATTCATTAACCAAATGCCAAATGGATGTATCTTCTGTGCCATGTATCAGGTAAACCGAATAGTATCTCAAACAAGTAGAAGTTATAATCACAAAATGAAAGAAAGTTCAAAAGGGAAATAAACTCTGCATTCTTCACGCAACCATTCTTCTTGGCGACAAAGTTGTTGCTTTTCTTTCTGATCCGTGGAAAAAAGCATAGACGCTAATGAAAAGTTTCGATACCAACTAGAAAAACGCTTTTCGGATTAAGCGTATTTTTTTACAAATCTCATTTTTAACGCTTTTACCTGCTGGAACGAACATTCTGGCTGTAAAGAAATTGCTGAAATCAGCTCGAACGAGTATATTCGCTGTCTGGTACGAAATTGCTGAAATCAGCTCAAACGAGTATATTCGCTGTCTAAGACATTGGCCAAACGTGGCTGAAATGAGTGAACTGCGCATCAGAAAGCGTTGTTTTCTCCTTCGCTTTTTTATTCAAAGTGGTCCTTTAGAAGTGAAGAATGATTGACACTCTTCCTTTCTGAATGATTGCACTGGATAACACGTTTTTAACAAAAGTCTTTCCCCCAAAATTAAATTAATAATTTCTTATAGATTTCGAGGTGCTAAACACGAATATAACAATGAAAATGAAAAAATGGCTACGGTTTGTGAGAAATCCGCTGTAGTTTTTTATACGTACTTACCACATATCACATATACCGGGAAATGTCCGTTTATACCTCGGACGTTACTTCGCCTGTTTCTTGTGTAGCTGCTCAGGATCATCGCGACCAATAGTATTCAGCAAACATAGTAGTGGACCACACTCCCTGGTATCTTTTCTCCATCGTTGCAATTTACTGATGGGAACTTTCACCGTACTCATCACTAACAATGTCGCAGTTGTCGAAGATGAAATCCTAGTGGGAATGGAGTAAGTGTATCTTTAAGGATATATTGCAGCCAAGTTTATGATACAGAGACATGTCCTCAACCACTTCCTTGTAGTTTTGTGCCATGCCCTTTCCGAGGAAGTTAGTTGACACCAGACGAAACGCGTTCCAAGCTTTTGCCTCATAACCCTACAGCAGGTTGTCGAACACCTTGTCAAAGTAGAGCTCTTGGATCTGAGGACCACAAAAACTCCCTGTTTGATTTTCGCTTTGCTGAGTCGAGGGAATTTGTCAGCCAGGTAGTTGAGGGATGATAAAATCAGGTCAATGGCTTTACGAAGTGTTTTTACCAGACCGAGTTTGATATTTAGAGGTGGTAGCAGAATTTTGTGCTTTGCTGCAAGTGCTCGGTTTGGCACATTCTTCTATCCGACTTTCAAAGGTTTTCTCGCAGGCTAGTCTCTCTTCACATAGCGCAAATAAGTTGCTCGCTACACACACACACACACACACACACACACACACACACAAAACCCTCCAAAAAAGCCAGCATAACTTCGTATTTCCCAGCTGCAGACCCATCAACACCGAATTACCTTTAATTCACCCTAGTGACACCAGCCATACATGCTGTATTGAAGACAGCCAAATATCTGTTTTCTTAAGTTTCCTTCGTGTAGACAGCGTGTCCGACTGGGGCAGATGGGATTTGGTTTCCATAATGGAGCATCGCAAACTTGAGACTGAGTTTCGACAAATCTATGAATAGACGCCATTCGTGAGGGTCATGTTTGATTTGAAGGGCATTCATCAGGCAATCTATACAGTACCAGAAGGCAAGGTCGTCTTCCTTTCGGAAGTAAGGCGCAAACTGCCCATGGCGAGTGCAAAACGAAGTCACATTTTCCTTGAGAATATTCCATTGTAGAAGTCTTGATCGCAACAACTCCGCTTCGGCCTTGGATAGCTCCAGATAGTGAACTAGATCGTTCAGTTTTTTCTTCTGTGAGACCCAGATGACTCATCGTAGCCAAAATGTGGATCATCATCATGCGGCTCAGAACCCGACATCCGTTTACCTACGTCCTCATTTTCTTCAGAATCTAAGGAAAATTCTTTCGGAGGTTCGAAAACTGGAAGTCCTCCGCCGTGCGGAACTGGTCAGATAGGAGATGATATACGCTATTGTGCATTTCTATTTCCTAGTGATGCGTTCCGAGAATGGGGATACCATGCAGAGGTAGCAGTCATTTGCACGATTTCTTGGCTCAGGAGAAACACACGGCATCGACACTATACCTCCTTTCAGCCATTTCGAAAGATTTCTAGCAAACGTACCGCAGCATATGTGTGGCGCCCATGCTTTGTCCTAGTCCTAGATCTTGCATCCGGAACAAAACTGATACGCCTTTTTCACTATCGGTGTGGTGGATTATGTGACTCACTATCGGAGTCACCTAATCCGGTTTAGTTCTTTAACCGGCTGAATCTAATTAACACGGAGTTAACAAAATGTGCTGTCAGCTGGAACGGATATATTAGTTGTCTAACAACTGGGCCGAAAGCGACTAGAACGAGCGAACCTGCGCATGAGAAACTGTTGGTTTCCCTTTAGCTTTGTTCTTTACAGTTGTCCTTTAGGAGGATGGTTGACACTAACATTTTCGGACAGATTACTTGCTGAAAGGGCTTTAACAACGGCGACGAGTCTAAGATAAAGAGAGATGTTTGAGGCACTTGTTTCTGCCTAGTGGCATGACGTCCGCATCAGGGGGAGTAGCACTTTATTATCATGCCTTGGGTCATGGAGCGAAGAATAAAGGCACAAAAAGGAGCATTCACATGTGACAGGTTTATGGGCAGCATTGCTGAGTTGGGGGGGTGTTGTTTTGTCTTAGCTTTCATGAAATCCAACCACTATGCGAACATTTCTGTAAAGGGAGTGCAAGACACCTTGAACACCATATTGTTCAGGTATATGTGCGATTCAAAGGGTTAACTGCACCATGCGTTAACTCATATTTTCCGTCGGTTTTTCATGTTTCTAGAATAGAAAATATCTAATTGCTTTCATTTGACTTGCAGACCAGCTTTTCTCTGTTTTTCCAGAAAACCTTTTACCTCCTTTTGGTTCTTATAATGGTCTTAACTTCTCTTTTGAGAGGTAGAATCCGTATAAATTTGTCTGCATTTTCACTATTACGTATTTCCCCTGCTTAGCGATTCGCTAGTTCCCTTTGCTATTTTTTTCATTTAAAAATGTGTTTGCTCACTGCATTAAAACAAAAAACTGAAATATTTCAAAGGTTGAGATGCGCCTTTTTCTCTGGTAATCCGATTGTTCACTGTGTATCGTGAAACGCCATCTTACAAAACACGAGTTTTAATATCTTTATTTTTCTCGATGTTAAGAGATCGTCTGCTGTCTTTGTTTTTATTTTACGAAGAATAGTCTTAGAGTTTCTTTTCGGCTGCATCAACAACAATCACATTATTTGTGTTCACTATCAGTCTTTTCTTCAAACTTTCTAATGATTTACATACGTAATATGTGCCTTAATTTTTTACTCAATTGAAATGATAGGGTATGATGAACCTACAGTAAGTTTATCATACGTTTAAACATTTTCTTGATAAATTCAAAACTGTGACTACATTGTAGAAATGTACTATACAAATTTTACATACCGTAAGTCTATGAGAATTCATCCACCTATTTTAATAACCAAACTATCTTAATATTCCTATCACTTTGGCACATTGAAATTATTATAAAATACTCATGAATTTTGCGCACACAGAAAAGTATTGGAAAACACTTGAATAAATTTGAGTATGAGTTCTTAAACAAGATGAGAGTAAACGAAATAGTTGAGTATGGTTCTTGAAGCAAGATGAGAGTAAACGAAAGAGTTGAGTATGAGTTCTTAAAGCAAAATGAGAGTAAACGAAAGAGTTGAGTATGAGTTCTTAAAGCAAGATAAGAGTAAACGAAAGAGTTGAGTATGAGTTCTTAAAGCAAGATGAGAGTAAACAAAACATTTGAGTATGAGTTCTTAAAGCAAGATGAGGGTAAACGAAAGAGTTGAGTATGAGTTCTTAAAGCAAGATGAGAGTAAACGAAAGAGTTGAGTATGAGTTCTTAAAGCAAGATGAGAGTAAACAAAAGAGTTGAGTATGAGTTCTTAAAGCAAGATGAGAGTAAACAAAAGAGTTTAGTATGAGTTCTTAAAGCAAGATGAGAGTAAACAAAACATTTGAGTATGAGTTCTTAAAACAAGATGAGGGTAAACGAAAGAGTTGAGTATGAGTTCTTAAAGCAAGATGAGAGTAAACGAAAGAGTTGAGTATGAGTTCTTAAAGCAAGATGAGAGTAAACAAAAGAGTTGAGTATGAGTTCTTAAAGCAAGATGAGAGTAAACAAAAGAGTTTAGTATGAGTTCTTAAAGCAAGATGAGAGTAAACAAAACATTTGAGTATGAGTTCTTAAAACAAGATGAGAGTAAACGAAAGAGTTGAGTATGAGTTCTTAAAGCAAGATGAGAGTAAACGAAAGAGTTGAGTATGAGTTCTTAAAGCAAGATGAGAGTAAACGAAAGAGTTGAGTATGAGTTCTTAAAGCAAGATAAGAGTAAACGAAAGAGTTGAGTATGAGTTCTTAAAGCAAGATGAGAGTAAACAAAAGAGTTGAGTATGAGTTCTTAAAGCAAGATGAGAGTAAACAAAAGAGTTGAGTATGAGTTCTTAAAGCAAGATGAGAGTAAACAAAAGAGTTTAGTATGAGTTCTTAAAGCAAGATGAGAGTAAACAAAACATTTGAGTATGAGTTCTTAAAACAAGATGAGGGTAAACGAAAGAGTTGAGTATGAGTTCTTAAAGCCAGATGAGAGTAAACGAAAGAGTTGAGTATGAGTTCTTAAAGCAAGATGAGAGTAAACGAAAGAGTTGAGTATGAGTTCTTAAAGCAAGATGAGAGTAAACGAAAGTCTTGAGTATGAGTTCTTAAAGCAAGATGACTACTTAAACACATACTGCCAATCACAGGTTGGCAGTATCTGCTTAAATAGTCAAGCAAAAGAAAGTAATAGATGATATATTAATACCGGTTAATATACACTTGTGATGTGCCTGCCACGCAGGACGCACATGAGCTAAAAGCAGACAGCAGCGAGAGCATACGTTCGCGTAGGTCAGTTGGGAGAGCGACTTATTCCAGAATGAGCGGACCCGGATTCGATGCCCTGCGTGGACAAAAATGACGGAGAAATTTACTTCGCTATATTGGCGCCCGAACTTCAAGAATGACCTGGACGTTAAAGTTCTCGCAATGGTGTGATGTTCTTTCCACACCGCCAAACAGGAAAAAGAAGATACTTCCGTCTTCAGCGCTTCGAAAAATAAATGTGTGTGTGATGTTACGTTCCACGCACCAAAACTGACTGGGGTTTCTCCAATGTACGTTCTTCAGCGGATGACTGCCTACAGCGATACATGGTCCCTGCTGACCCATGGGCCGTGCCCCCGGAACTCTTTCGGGCGGGGGAGATGTGACGTGCGTGCCACATGAGATAAAGGCACATAGCAGCGAGAGCATACGTGTAGCTCAATTAGGAGAGCGACTTATTCCGGAATGAGGGGGACTGGGTTCGATGCCCGGCTTGGACAAAAATGACGGAGAAATATACTTCGCTGTACACTATATTATCAAATGTATTTGGACAACACAATGTTTTGGGGCACATGACTGTATTATCGCAATTTGGATTTAATCGATTCACCTTTTGCTTGTATAACAGATGCGACACATCGAGGTATACTGTCAACTAATTTCCGATGGGTCTCGACGGGAATGGTTCGCCTTTCGTTCTGTAAAGGTAATGCCAGAGTGGTCGTTGGAGTCGATTTTGTATCCATCGCTCCAGTTCATTCCAGAGGTGTTCTACTGGATAAAGATCAGGACTCTGAGCAGAATAGTCTAACAATTCTACCTCATTCTCAAGAAACTAGTCCTACACACGCCGTGCAGTGTGGCAGTGAGCTCGATCATTCACTGTAGTGATGCGTGGCATGTGTGTGTGTGCAGCTCCTCTACCATAATAACATACACTGTGCAACTCTGCGGATAGCTATGGAACTAACCGAGCCATTACAGGCATTTCCTACTTCAGCAGTGATGGAAACAGCAGAGGAAGAACCGGATTTCTTAACATTTGTTACCTTGGCTCTTCTGTCACATTCCGTCTGTTTGTGCGGCCTTCTTGGACGTTTTTTTGCTGTAGTTGCATCGTCTTACTTCCATCTCTTCACGTCATCACTTATACTGTAGTTGATTTTGGTATGTTTAGTTGAGCTGCAATGCTCCGTATGGCAACGGTACTCATATGACATCCTATGTCCAGCCCACGCTGGAACTCGGAAGGTTAACGTCCACGCGGGATATCCACATCAAAGTCACTGATAACACTACAGAACATCTGAGGTTTATATTCGTTCCTTTCTACCTACATACAGCGCACCTTTCTGCGCAACTGTTCTTTCCACTTATGTAAATATTTGGTAATGCCCGAATACTTTCGATAATATAGCGTAGGAAGCAAATTTTTAGACGTCGGACATCTATCTACCAAAAATAAGATATCCTCCAGCGTTCCCTGATGAATAACAATGAACTACGAGTATTTTATACCGAAGGTATTTTCAAAATATTTGTCCTGGTGAGAGGCGAGAGAATTTTTTCAATCGAGTTTACAGAAGCTCAGATATTGTTCCAAATACATCAGAAATAGAAATATATGTTTACACCCTTTGACCTGCTTGGTCCGCAGGACCGAAATGAGATAAAGGCAGATAGCAGTGAGAGCACAAGCCAGTGTAGTATAGTGGATAGCACGCGGAGCTCCTGAGCCGAGAGTTGTGGGTTCGAGTCCCGCCCATGGCATGAAAATGATGGAGAAAGTGACTTCGTTATAGCCTCCTAGTGCCCAAAACGTTCTTTTTCAAAAGTTGGCAATTACATACAGAACATTTTCCACCAAGATTTCTATCCGACGCAAAAATAATTCTTCAAATTGGACTTTAAGTAGCAATAATATCTGGGAAATCGCAATTTAACCTACGCCTCGTAACGGAAAAACTATGATTTACGTGAAAAAGAAACTGTTCCCAAAATAGTTTTCGTTACAAATGGTATTGAATGGAAAGAAAATGGCTTCCGTCTGATATTGAGAAGCAGTTATGCAGAATAAAACGTATGTTGAATTCGACAGCATCTTAATATACGCCATCTAGCGGCAAAGTTATGCATAGGAAAAAAGACCCGGAAAGTAAAGGTCATCGTTCTATCACTTCAAGCTTTACAATTCAAAAATAATTTTTCAAATCGGACAAAGAGTTGTAGAGTCAGGATGACCAGAGTTGAACAAAGTCATGCAATACGCCCGTACTATTTTTACAAAAGCCGCTCTAGAAATACGTCTATTCACATGTATATCAAACAAACTTTATAATCTCTTTCGCTATATCAACTCTCTACTCAATCTCCGCTCTCTTCTTCACCACTGCTCAATTCACGTTCAGTGTCGTGTATATATTTTGCTCCGACTCACTGCCAGTTTTGCCAAATCGAAAAACTTGTTCGGAGAAGACGTGTATCATTCAGTAAGAAAATATTAAATCAAGAAGCAACGAAAGTTGCGCAAGAAAACACAAAATAAAAAGAAAGGTTAAGTTGAGCTATACGTCACAACGTAAAACAGAGCGCTCACTAAAGAAAAATTTCACAGTATTTATTACTATTGTTTCAATTACCTAATCTAAAACATACAGGTTTTTAAAAACACTTAGCACTTACAATACACTGAAGAATAATTGAATTAGAGACAGCTGGTGTTATGAAAATGTGGCGCTGTGGGCTTCCCTGTAAACGGAACGACATGACGTGTGCAGCGATCCGACAATATAAGGAGTGATGCGACGGGAATCAGTAAGAGTCGGACGCAGTATGGGTAAGACGAAGGATCTAAGCGCATTTGATCGTGGGAAAATTGTCGGGGCCCGACGAATGTATCACTCCATCTCGGAAGTCGCGCAGGTACTGGGATTTTCACGAGCCTATGTCTCACAGGTGCACCGTGAGTACATCGAATCCGGTAAAACCATCCCTGCAAGGGCGAACTGCCGTGGACTACAGCGTGTGGATGAGCGGGGTCATCGTCGGCTAGCTCGCATTGTAACAGCGGGTAGACGGGCCTCAGTGCAAGGAATCACTCAACAATTTAACGCTGGTGCACAAGGACGTGTAAGCAGCCACACCATCCAGAACCATCTCCTCGCTATGGGGTACAGAAGCCATCGTCTCACGAGGGTACCACTGCTGACCGCACATCACAGGGTGCAAAGATTAGCATGGGCGCGGGAACATCGCCACTGGACCCTAGACATGTGGAAAAATGTTGCCTGGACTGATGAGTCGAGATTCACGTTGGTACATGCGGATGGCAGGATACAAGTACGGCGCAAACCACATGAAGCGATGTATCCTTCTTACCAGCAGGGTATTCTTCAAGCTGGTGGGGTTGGTATTCTCTTCTGGGGACTGTTTACGTTTACGTGGACTGAAATGGGACCCCTGGTACGTTTGACATCGTCCCTCACAGGTAAACGTTTCCGGGATATCATCCTGGAACGACCATTTGCTCCCGTTCGTGCGTCTTCAACATCCCTCTGGGAACCACATCCTGCAACAAGACAATGTACCGTGCCGTCGCTCCCGAATTGTATTCGAATGGTTGGATGGACACTCCACCGACGTGGCTTCTCTTCCTTGGCGAGCTAGGTCACTTCACCTCAATCCCATCGAGCGCCGCTACTGAGATGCCATCGAGAGAGATGTTCGAGGCTCTGACCCAATTCCATCAAATCGTCGTGAACTGTTTGAGGTTGTTCAGGGGTCATGGATCCGTATGGCTTCCCAACGCCTTGGGTGTCTTGTAGAGTCCATGCCAAGACAAATTGCAGCCGTCATCAGGACGGAAGGTGGTGCTACACGTTACTAGACAGGTATCTCAAATTCAATTGTTCTTCAGTGTGTAATTTAACGCGACGTTTTAAGCACATATCAAATTATTCCGTGAAGAATAATGCATAGCATTTATTATTTTGGTTTAATTACGCTGGGTGGACAAGGAAACTGAACACTTGTATTTAGGGCAAAACAATTTATTAGTACGGTGTTGGGCCTCCTTTGTAGACCAGTATAGCTGCAATTCGTCGTGGGAAGGACCTATACAAGTCCTGTACAGTGGCTAGAGGGATTTGAAGCCATTCTTTTTGCAGAAAAGTGGCTAGTACATGACGTCATGCTGGTGGAGGCAAGAGTTCCCTTAATCGCTCCTTCAGAACACTCCAGAGTGGCTTAATAATGTTCAAGTCGGGTGACTGTGCAGGACATGTGTCAACCTCACTTTCATGCACAGTAAACCATCCTTTCACCAGTTTGGCTCTGTGCATCGGCGCCTTATCATTCTGATACACGGCACCACCGTCAGGGTCTAATGTTTGAACCACTGGGTGCACCTGTACCTCCAGAATCGCCCGATAGTCCTTGGCAGCGATGTGCCCTTCACGAACGATTAGTGGGCTGACAGACATCCGCGATATTGCGGCCCAAACCATCACCGTTCCACGTCCATGTTACACTGTGGGCAATAATACAGTCCGGGTGGTAAGCCTGTTAGGGTTGTTTCCACACATAACCTCTCCCGGTTGTGCGAAAGACAGTGAAGGGGGATTCATCAGAGAATAATGCACATTTCATGTTGTCCAACGTCCACAATTAGCGCTGCTGGCACCATTGCAACCGACTTTGGCATTCTCACTGGTGATCCAGGATTTGGAGATAGCAGCACGACCGTGAATGTTGACCCGTTGAAGCTCCAGAAGAACAGTTTTGGTTGAAACAGGTGAGTCGCGGTGCGTATTCAACCCTGCTGTGATTTGGACAGCTGTGGTTTTATGCTTTTGGCTACCATCCGTGTTAGCACCCGGACGTCCCTGTCAGACAGCTTCCTCTTACATGGACAGTTATTCATATTGGGTGTGTTTCTTTATTCTTGCTCATATGCTGACATGACCCTGGATACCGTGGCTGGCAACACACCAAAAAGACTTGCCGTCTTGGACACAGATGCACTGGCGAGACGCATACCAACGATCTGTCCTCTCTGAAACTCGGATATGTTTCCCATTATGTAGTGTGAATCGCACTTTTTGAAATTCAGCTGTGCTACTGCTCTCCTAATGAAACCTTCACACTCCGCTCTTCGTTGATCGACCGCGAAATAGATGCATGTTGGCAACCACGTGACGCGTACAGCGGCGTGGCACATAGGGTGCTATTTGCGCAGGTGTTTTTGGTTCGTTGTCTAGCCCCTGTAAATAATAACAGCGCTTTTACTTTCGTTTAACGCAGGGGTTATAATTTGCCTTTTGTGAAGAACCTTTCCTAGAGCTCATTTCTTTTTAGTTTTGGCTAATGAAATATCTTCTTTAAAAAATACCATTTTTTCAGATAAATTTAAACAACATTCGTAAATGTTTTATTGCCTTGCATTAAGCGGTACTGCAGAATATTACAATATTCAATACTTTTTACATTATCTGCGCGCATCGAAACACATTCCCCACCGCTCCACAAAAATACGGTAAGGCAAATTATCTTGAGGTGTGTGAAAATATCT
Organism: Macrothele yani; assembly: GCA_039090855.1. Lineage (NCBI taxonomy): Eukaryota > Metazoa > Arthropoda > Arachnida > Araneae > Macrothelidae > Macrothele > Macrothele yani. Next base: position 154,694,734 of record CM077030.1, read on the forward strand.
CAGATACCAATATCTGCTTTATAGCTAGCTTTCCCGCGACTGAGACAGTGAGTAAACAAGCCTACGTTGATCCTTTGCAGATAGTCGGTGCCATGATGACAGGGAGATAAATGGACGAAACTACAGCTCGTGTGAGATTTCGGAGTGCTATGGTTTCATATGTTTAACAAGATTACTTGAGTACTGCCAAAACCAGCAGTCGTTGGGGAAAATATGACCGCTGGTACCCGAGGTGATAGCAGCCTCTTCCGTACTGCAAAGGAGGAACTGACATACTGTGACACGAGTAGGACGTGCCAGTTGACCCTCACAGTTAGCAACATAGTACTCTTATTAAAAGTACATCACAGAATTATGAGTCTGTGATGGTCGAACGAGAGTCGCTACTCGACAAAGATAGACTGGAAACGGTAGCTACAACACGGCGATGGGAATGTGCGTGGGTATCATCGACAGCAATTGTCTTGTTGGTGTGTTACAGAACGGTCGAAGCTTTGTAATGTTCTACGGCGTGTTCTACGGCGTGTTTATATAAGAATCGTTTTCCCCTTGTCTGGATTGAGATCACCACCGCTGTTGATATTCTGGGTGACCTCTCTTCTCTTGTTGGACACCTTCCTTATAAAACACAACGCCGTGTTCTGTCGCTCGCGTTTCGGCAAAGGATTGCTGGTGTTGCATCCCAGTAAGGACGTAACCCACGACTCTCACATTTCGGATCTTAGCCCGATTGAGCATCTATGACGTGAAGTGCAGCGACGCATTTAAGTTTCCTTTCTTTCTTCCTCTCCTTGACTCTGTCGCCCCTGTGCTTTCCTTCAGCACTGCCTCCCTCTATCGTTTTCTCCGTTCCCCTTCGAATCTTCCACAACCCGTCTCTGACTTCTCTCCCTCGCTTTCCATGACCGTCTGGTCAGCTTCCTCTTCTCATCTCTCCCCTCCGTTCGAGCGCAATCTTCACTGGCGTTTCCTTCACCGTCGTCTCGCTGTTCCCCATCTTCTTTTCCGTATGTCTTTGGTCTCTTCTCCACTCTGCTCTTTCTGTGGTAATGTCGGTGATGTTTACCACACCTATTGCCACTGCCCTATCCTGCTACCTCTTCTCAATTCTGCTTTCCGCCTGGCTGACCTCATCGTTTCTCAAGATCTTCCATTCCAAGCATATCCATGGCTTCTATTAACGAAGCATCCGCCCACACGTCTACCAGATACCTGCTGTTTTCTATTTGTACTTGTCAAACATATCATTCATATGTTTCATCAATCACAACGTTCTGCATCGCAGCCACTTTCAATTCTGCAGGCCGGAAGTCGTTTGCTATCTTGCTTTCGAGGCCGAATAGTTGCACGCCTTCGACTTGAATATAACACCGCCATTTCGTCAAATTCTCTCACAACATTTCACTCCACCTGGGCCGAGCACTCAGGATGGTTTACGATGGATGGGAATTCTGTCCGTCTCGCCATTTGAGTATATGTTGTGTTTTTTTTTTTTTTTTTTTTTTTTTGTGTTTGGTTGCACTAAGTCCAGTGTGTCTTTCGTTAGATATTTGTTTCACCGTGCCAAGAGTGCTCTGTGTTTTTATTTTTTTTCTGTGTAGCCACGCTGTGGCAACCTACGTACGCATAATTATGGTAACATGTTAATATTGTATTGTGTTGCACACACTTGAGTTTTCGCACCACAGTACGTGGGTTTTTTTCTTCCTCTTGTGACCCCATTTATGATTAATGTTACTTGCCTGCTGTTTTCTGTAAATATCGTATTTGTTTGTACGTACTTATACATAGTTATTATAGTTTTATCCGTGTTATAGGCGAATACGTTATTATCGTATTACTCTGCAAATGTGCTGTACATTTTTCCAGTGTATTCTTTCTTGTTCTCTGTATCAGCATGATGAAATTGTACCTCTTTCATAACCTAGGGTCTGCACCTCTCTGGTAGATTTCATTTGCATAGCTTCCCTGAGTGATAATTGTGTTACATATGTACTTTAACGATATTAACCACTCTGAGTGTTCTATTCATTTTATTAGTCGTGTTTCTTCTATTTTAAGTACAGAGTGTAGACCTACGTCATCCTTTTCTTTCTTTCAATATGTTGAAAACAACATGACTTTTTAAAGGTGGTATACTGTTCACGAGACGTTGACTCATCAAGCTTTTGTTTTTTGTTTCCGCCAGGTTGTATCCACTGTTCTCTATGTTTTGTTTTTTTCACTCACCGTACCTAGTGTGTGCATTGTGTCTTTACTGTTTTCTTCAGTTTGCTTTTTTCCCCTCGCCAATGTCGAGTAACATTGTGTGTACTGTTAATTAACTTTATTTGTGTGGCAACATGTTGTACAAATTTTCTTTTTTCTTACATTGCATATTATATGTGATTTTGCTCAAGAACATATTTTTATTCTGTAGTATGTCATTATGTCTTATTAGGTGAGTCGTGTTCTGTGACGATATTATCTCCGTTAGCATCCCTTTATTTTCTGATCAAAGTTCTTGTTGTGTCACCGACTTTGCGATGTTGTATCTTGTGCTTTGTGTGTTGTTTTTGTTTATTACATACATCGTTGTATTTACTTACATTCTCTGTTCTAGCACACACTCCCGAAATCATCTTGTTACTTGCTCTCATATGCTAAATATGCTTCCTGTGTTTCTCACGTTGTATTTCACGTATTATGGGGCTGCACGTGACCCCAGATTCCTGTACCATTACGATACTCATAGAACGCTTGCCTGCATTCGTGTTTTTATTATTTTAATCTGGGTAGTTTTACCCTCTGTCATGTGTACATATCATTATAAACGTCATGTGTATTTTTATGTTTTTGATGGGCGCGAATGATGTAACAGCCTTTTTTTCTTAAATAAAATTTGTTGAAAACCACCGCTATACACCTCTCGTGTCTGGCAAAGGACTGGTTGGAGAATTATCGCATTGAGGTTGTACCACTCTAATCACCATCTCACTCTCTCGATCTGAGCTCATTTGAGTAAGACCAAGTGTAGAGACTCTTTAATACAACGTCCTGCTCCATTCCTTACGTTTGGAAAATAATTAGTTGTTGAAGCATTCAAATGAGGTCATAACTCTAGAACGACCCTCTCATTCTGTTGATCTGAGCCCAATTGAGGGTCTGTAAGGCGAAGTGTAGAGACCCATTTAAGTCAATGCCCTGTCTATCGGTTGCGTTTGGCAAAGGGCTTGTTGGGGAAGCTTCGTAGCAAGGTTATAATCCTCGAATGGCTTTCAACCTCTCCAGATATGTGCCGAACTGGGCACTGGTAGAGTTAAGTGAAGCGACGCTTTTAATACAACACCCTGTTCCATCGCCTGCGTTTACCAAAGGACTGGTTGGAGGTCCATACCAGTGAGGTCGCGACCATCGAACGGCCCTCTCACTCTCCGGATCAAAGTCCAACTGAGCATCTGTAAAACGAAGTATACAGATGCATTTAAGGCACCACCCTGCTCCATCACTCGAGTTTGCAAAAGGCCTGCTTGGAGGAGCATCCCGGTTATATCCTAACCCTCGAATGATCCTCTCACTCTCCGGATCTGGGCCCGATTCAGCATCAATGAAGCAAGGTGTACGGATGGATTTAAGACAACTCCATGTTTCATCACTCGCGTTTGGCAAGCAGTATTTGGTGAAGTGTTCTGTTGAGGTCTTAACCCTCGAGCGGCAGTCTCACTCTCCGGATCTCAGCCGTGTTCATAATCTGTTGGACAAAGAAGAGTGACGTATTCGAGTCCGAAACTCACAACCGGAAATACATTGTAGAGTCCATGTTACGCGTGTTGCTGCTTTGTGTGGTCAAAAGCTCCACCCACCTGTTGTTTGGTGGGCGTGTATAATAAATAATCCTGTCAGTGTAAGTAGGTATACACTGAAGTGCCAGAAAAACTGGTACAGACGAGCTTTTGCAAAATACAAAGCAACGTCACCTATGCGCGTACTCGGTTGCGTCCCCCAGTGCGTATATAAAGCGATAGACATCCTTGCCAGCTGTCAGAGCTGTTGTCAGCATGGGAATGACATGTAATAACGATTTAAGCGATTTTCAACGCGGTGTCATAGTTGGCGCTCGTGAGATGGGCCATAGTATTTCAGAGGTAGAAACGAAGTTCGGATTCTCACAGACGACCATTGCAAGGGTGTACCGTGACTACAAGAATTCTGGCAAAACCTCCAACCTACGATACCAGTGTGGCCGTAAAAAGACATTGTGCGAATGTGACCATCGTCGGCTGTCAAGAATCGTTTCACGCGATAGGCGTGCAACACTCTCGCAGGTATCATCGGAATTTAATGCTGGAGCCTCAACAAGCATCAGCGTCCGGACTGTGCAACGTACCCTGCACGATATGGGCTTTGGGAGCCGAGGCCCAACTCGAGTCCCCCTGATGGGTGCACGACACAGATCTATGGGCCTCGCTTGGGCCCGGCAGCACTGCCACTGGACACTTGATGCCTCGAAACAAGTAGCCTAGTCTGACGAGTCGCGTTTCCAACTGTATCAGACAGATGGAAGGATTCGTGTGTGGCACAAACCCCCATGAAGCCATGGACCCCTCCTGTCAACAGGGAACTCTACCGGCTGTAGGGGCGTCCGTAATGGTATGGGTTGAGTTTAGCTGGACTTCTCTGTGACCCCTGGTACGTCTACAAACGTCTGTGACCGACCAACGCTATGTGCACATCCTTTCTGACGAGGTACACCCGTTCATGTCCTGCATTCATGCTGATGGGTTGGACCTGCTTCAACAGGACAATGCACCTCCACACAAGTGTCAGGACGCCACATTATGGTTAGAGGAGCATTCATCTGAGTTTGGGGTGTTGCTATTCCCATTCAGGTCGCCAGATCTGAACGTGATAGAACACATTTGGGATGCCATGCAAACGCGCTAACGAACACAGGAATCAGAGCCCTTGGAATACACCCGAATTGTGGAACGCTCTGCAGGAAGTAAAGTGTGCATTTCCTACAGCATATTTCCAGAAGCTAGTGGATTTTATTCCCCGTCGTATTTCTGCAGTCCTGCACTCCCGTGGGGGACCTACCAAGTATTAGACTGGTGTACCAGTTTTTTCTGGCACTTCCGTGTATATTGAACATTGTATCCATGCGCTAATTTCATATGATTCCAATGATCAGCAGCTGTTTTAGCGGCAGACGTCTTGCTATGTCTATACAGGCGTTATTTAATCATTTGCTTCATAAAAGTAAAGCTTAAAGCTACTTTAAATTTTGTGTTTGAAAAACGTCAGGGAAAATTGGATTAAGGGCATCCTTCACGGTACTTTTTAAACATAATTTGGTAAAAATTTCCCAATTATGATAATCACTTTTAAAGATTTACCACTTTGAACAAAATGAAAACGTATGCGTTTAAGCGAATGCTTATGACAATGCACAAAAATAAGAAATCACTGTCACAAAGAAAACGCTCTATCCTGTTTGTAAAGTGTATGTATTTTGCCTTGATATATTTTTCTTTAAATCATCCTCTTTGAAAGAACTTTTCTGCTCTCTTTTTCAACGGTCAGCGATCAAAGTGCATCACTATCGTTTTAGTAATATTTCTAAAAAAGGAATGAAATTCTCCAGATGGTACATAATGAGGCTATTAAAGCGAAAAAAATTTAACTGCATCAAACTTCAACGCCCGTTGTCGTTTAAAAGATAATGTTCTTCCATAACTGCAACGGCAAGCGGCTTCACTGCTGCAGAAATGCGATGCGAAATTTATGAATTTCGGAAAAAGTCTCCATTCCTGGAAGAACGGTTCTTATAGACATCTGATTTCCTAAAAATAATATATATCTAGGCATTTATGACTTAGATCATGTGACACCAGCTGGGAGTTTAATGACAACAACGAACCTATAGGTGGGCTCGCCGTTCTTTTGAAAAGTGAATTAGCACACGTACTTATAATGGTAAGAAAAAAATAGCAAACCTTACGATAGGTATGCATGTTTTTTAAAATACTTTTTATAACCACGGGTGACTACTAATAAAGAGGAATAAAACACCGAAACCATAATACACTGCTGGACAATTGCTAAGGACGGATCATAAATGGCTATATAGCGCATAAAAAAGTAAGTGTGGTTGGATGCCAAGTGAAATAAAATAATGTCAGAATGCCAAGACATTACAAGAAAGACAACTTATTGCGCTCTGAAATACAGAAGGCTTTGGAACTTGTTCAAATGACAAACAGGCCATTTTGTGCAGAATACGTAAACGTGAAAAATGCAATTACCGTCCGCAGGCGTTCCGGCGTAAGATGTCAATACGGGATATGGCCACCATGGAGGGCGATGCAAGATTCCACACGTCGTGTCATGCTTTGCACAACATTATCAAGCAGCTGTTGGGGTAATTTATCCCATTCCTCTGTCAGTGCACGGATGAGGGTGTCCTTGTTTATTGGAGGGCATTGGCGACCAGCAAGACTCCTTCCCAAAGCATCCCACACAGTTTCAATGGGATTCAGATCTGGAGAATGTGCTGGCCTTAAGAGGCGTTGAATATCCTCGCTCTCAAGACACTCCTGGACAGCGACTGTTCGATGACATGTTGCGTTGTCGTCCATGAAAATGAATCTATCACCGACAGCACCACGGAACATGCGATCACGAGGTAGCAGAACATCATTAATGTATATTTGGCCAGTCATAATCCCAGTTGGAAGCACATAGAGGGACGTACGGCCATTGATCATGATGCCAGCCCATACCATGACACTACACGTCGGATATCGGTCCCTTTCCTGTATGTTTGCTGGACAATATGCAGTACCACTATCACGCCAGATCAGTTGTCGTCGACAATCAGACGATAGACTGTATCTACTCTCATCTGAGAAGAGGACAGCAGACCAGTCGTTATCAGTCCAATTGCGATGTTGATGGCACCATTGCAAACGGGCGGTACGGTGACGTCTGGACAATGGGATGCACACAACACGACAACGGGCGTATAGTCCTCCTTCATGCAAACGTCTGGTGACAGTTTTTCGATAGCTCCGCTTGCCAGTAGCAGCCATAAACTGATTTGGTACCTCATTAGCTGTGCTGCGCCCGTTTCTTTTTGTTGATAGCACTATGTACCGATCTTCTGCAGGTGTCGTACTGCGAACACGACCTCCCCCGTGACGTTTGCTACACTCTCCATTTGTTTGAAATGATTTCCAAAGTCTTGAAACAACACTGTGGCTGACGTCGAACTCCCTGGCAACATCTGTTATTTTTCGCCCTTCTTCAATTTTGCCAATAATACGGCCACGCGTAAAATCATCTAGGTGATGTCGGGAAGACATACTAAAAATTGCAAGTTCGTCAATTGATTCTTTCCCTTTCAACTTTGCGTTTGAACAACAACGGTCAATACGCGTCAAATCCTTTATATCTCTTATCAGCGCTTTGACGTCACGAACAAGTTCGGCAATCCAAAATTTGCATACGCACAACACGTCTTACTGTATCCCGCACGTATGCTAATTTCCACATTTTCCTGCCTTCGATTTTATGGTTGCTATAGTTGCTATTGTCATCCGTCCCTAGCAATTGTCTGGCAGTGTACATATATATGGAGTTCTACCTCAAATCAAATAAAACCGTCAGCAACCGAGAAAGATAAGACCATTCATGAGGCCGTAAACTTATGTAGTAAATACAGAAAATAACCACCAGTTAATTTGATACTACATTTTCCTGTAATAGTTTTTAAGTAATTTTCAAAGTTTTCCAGAATTTATTGATATCACGTGATTTGAGTGCTAGGAATTTCCAGACAATCACCGTTAGTACAGCGTAATGCATTGAAAGCTTACGACACTATCTACCTAATAACGTATTGGTCCACTGTTCGCTTTCACACCGGCAGAAGCACTTCGCAGCATGGATTCCACCAGCTCTTATGAACCTTATTATACACAGCTACTTAATAACGCGTGGGTACACCTTTTGCATTCACATCAGCAACAACACGTTGTGGCATTGATTGTACCAGGTGTTGCAAACATTTTCTGTCACAGCCACCTAAGAAAGAGTGAAACCATCTTTCGCCATCACAACAGTAACAACACGTCACGGCATTAACTGTAACAGGGGTGGGAAACATTATTACTCAGGGCCTCTTAATAACGAGTGAGTACATCTTTCGCCTTCACAACAGCAGAAACAAGTCTTGGCATGGACTCTACCAGGCGTTCGAAGCATTATTAAACACAGCCACCTATTAGGGGTATGCAAAAGTTTCAGCCGCCCCCGCTAACAGACGCTGTAGGGTCTAACCGACCTGCGACCCGTGCTGTCAGTTCGTACATGAAGCCAAGCATGACGGTCGATAAAGTTCATTTGTGTCAGGCGTATGACGAAACAGTTATGGGTGAGCGGACATGTCGAGAATGGTTTGCCAGGTTTAAGACAGGTGATCTAAGTTTGGAAGACAAGTCACGTGCAGGCAGACCGCAGGAACTCGCAGACGAGAAGCTGGAATCGCTATTCCAAGAGGATGCCACACAATCGACCACGCAACTGGCGAAACGTTTAAAAGTAGCTCCATCGGCGGTACTACGGGTTCTACAGGCCTTGGGGAAGATCCGGAAGATTGGTAAGTGGGTTACGCATACTTTAACGGAGCGTAATATTGGTCAACAATTGGGCATCTGCATGTCGTTGCTGAAGAGGTTTCAACGGAAGAATTTCTTGTGGAAGATTGTTACCGGGGATACAAAATGGGTCTATTGCGACAACCCCGTACGTAAGCGATCCTGGGTCGACCCAGGCCAGCCAACAACATCCACTACAAAACAGGATTTCCACACGAAAATGGTGTTGTTGTGTGTGTGGTGGGAAATGCATGGAGTGCTGTACTTCGAACTTTTGGAACCGGGCGAAACAATCACTGCACAACGATATAGCGATCAGTTGATAAAACTGAACGCCGCAATCGAGCAAAAACGCCCATGGACAGGTAAAGGACGCCGCCCAGTCATCCTGTTACACGATAATGCCAGACCACATGTCGGTGCCACCACGAAATCAACCCTTGAACAGTTACACAGGGAAGTTTTACCGCACCCTGTTTACTCCCCGGACATTGAACACTCTGACTTCCATCTGTTTCGCTTTATGCAGCATGTTCAAGCCCAACTGCGGTTCACCACAATTCTAGAGGTGGAAAACTTTCGTCACTGCGTCCATCAGCTCGCTCAACACCCTGGTCCTTATATCACAAGGGCACTCATTTGTTGCCTGAAAAATGGTAAAAGATCATTGATGCTAACGTCCAATATTTCGTTGAATAAATGTGTACTGGTTTCGTGATTGTTCCTGTTTCCTTTCTCCTTAAAACGGCGGAAACTTTTGCATACTCTTAATAATAACGCGTACGTCCACGTTTGGCCTGCACAACAGCACTAACACATCGTGATATACTTTATTGGGTGTTCGAGACACTATTATACACAATCATTTAATAATGAGTGGGATCACTTTTGCTCTCAAAAGAGCGCCGCCCCGGTGGCGCAGTGGTCTAAGGCGTTGGCCTCTGATCATTCGTCCGAAGGGGTCCGGGTTCGAATCCCGGTGAGGCATGGATGTTGTGTTTGTCTTACGGCACTGGCTCTCTCCCTTCCCTGGAACCAGTGACCCTAAATTAGGGACGGGCGACTGCTTATAGCCCATTGAGTTGCTCACGGTGGTCGTTAAACCTCCAATCAAAAAAAAAAAAAAAAAAAAAAAAAAAAAGAAAAGCAACACGTCTTGGAACGGACTCTACCAGGTGATGAAAACCTTACCATACAGAAAACCTTGCCATTTTTGCCCTCGCAATAGCAGCAACACGTATATACATGGAGTCTACCAGGTATTGGAAACGTTACTATGCAAACCAACCTACTAACGTTTGGGTACATCTTTCGCCTGCACAACAGCGCCAACACGTTATGACATACTTTACCAGGTGATCGAAACACTATTATACACAACCGTTTCATAAGGAGTGGGACCACCTTTTCCCGTAAGAACAGCAGCAACACGTCTTGGCACGGACTACTTCGACCAGCCATTACATTATGACCACCACCAGCTTGTGGAAATGAGCGCGGCTAGGGACCAAACGGTAGCGCAGGTGAATTTCAGAGAGCAATTTATATATACAAGCCGAGAAAAGCTACCGATTTTTTTTTTTGGTTGGAGGTTTAACGACCACCGTGAGCAACTCAATGGGCTATAAGCAGTCGCCCGTCCCTTATTTAGGGTCACTGGTTCCAGGGAAGGGAGAGAGCCAGTGCCGTAAGACAAACACAACATCCATGCCTCACCGGGATTCGAACCCGGACCCCGTTCGGACGAATGATCAGAGGCCATCGCCTTAGACCACTGCGCCACCGGGACGGCCCCCGATTTATTGGAGTTTGATAAAGTGCAAATTGTGATAACACGGCGCCTCGGAACTACGATCTCCGAAACGGAACGGCTTATAGGTTGTTTACGTGCCGCTGAAGTGAGTACGTATTAAAAGTGGTGCACAGATGGCTAAACGACGAACCGTCGTCCGGACGTGTGCTATTAGTAGCTAATTGATGTCACAAGGAGGTGGAGACAGGCGCGCATTGTTCACATGGGCCCAGTACGACAAATCCCCCGCAGCTAGAACAGTGGTTATCAGAGGGCAATGTGTCACAGCGCACAGTTCATCGCAGCCTTCTGCACATGAGCCGGCGTAGCTTAAGACCCATCCGGGTCCCCGTGCTCACTGCACGTCATCGTCAACAGCGCATGAAATGAGACCAAGATCATCGAGATTAGACTGCAGATCATTAGAAGAAAGTGGCCTGGTCTGACGAATCAAGATTCCTGGTGCTAAGATAGACGGCCGAGCGGGGATCCGTTGATTACCAACTGAGGATATGGGGCGCTGTTGGGCGAAAACCGACGGGCAGCGGCGATGTTATGCTATGATCGATGTTTTCTTGGGACACTTAAGGCCCCATTATCTTAACGGCACAAATTCGTGATAGCTGACATGTACCTGAACACCGTTACAGATTAAGTTCACCCATTCATGGCAACTGTGTTCCCTGCTGGTGATGGCCATTTCCAACAGAATAATTCGCCATTCCACACTGCCAGAATAGTCAAGGAGTGGTTCGAGCAACATGCTGGTGACTTGCTGTTAATGCCTTGGCTTCCAAATTCGCCTGACATTAACCCAATCCAATATTTGTGGTTCGACTTGGAAAATCGGGTTCTCGTTAAATCACCACCACTCCGAAATGTACGGGAACAGGAGGACCTGCTGTTGACATTATAGTACCAGATACCCCAGGATACCTATCGCCACCTCATCGAACCAATGCCTCGCAGAATTACCGCTGCTCTGTAGGCTAAAAGGGTCATACAGCTTATTAGGTAGGTGGTCATAATGCAATGGCTCATTGGTGTATAACTGTATTCGAACACCTAATATGTGGGTCAACCATTCGCCCTCAAAACACCAGCAACACGTCTGGCATAGACTCTACCGAAACATTATTACACACAGCCACCTAGTAATGTTTGGGTCCACGTTTGCTTTCACAACACCAGCAACACGTCTTGGCATAGACCCTACCGGGTGTTGGAAACATTATTATACGCAGCCACCTAGTAACGTTTGGGTCCACCTTTTGCCTTCACAACACCAGCAACACGTCTTGACATAGACTCTACCAGGAGTTGAAACATTGTTATAGACAGCCACCTAGTAGCGTTTGGGTCCACTGTTTGCCTTCACAACACCAGCAACACGTCTTGGCATACACCCTAACAGGTGTTGGAAACTTTATTATAGACAGCCACCTAGTAACCTTTAGGTCTACCTCTTGCCTTCACAACACTAGCAACACGTCTTGGCATAGACTCTACCAGGTGTTTTTTTTTTTTTTTTTTGATTGGAGGTTTAACGACCACCGTGAGCAACTCAATGGGCTATAAGCAGTCGCCCGTCCCTAATTTAGGGTCACTGGTTCCAGGGAAGGGAGAGAGCCAGTGCCGTAAGACAAACACAACATCCATGCCTGACCGGGATTCGAACCCGGACCCCTTACGGACGAATGATCATAGGCCAGCGCCTTAGACCACTGCGCCACCGGGGTGGCCTACCAGGTGTTGGAAACATTATTATACACAGCCACCTAGTAACGTTTGGGTCCACCTTTTGCCTTCACAACACCAGCAACACGTCTTGGCATAGACTCTACCAGGTGTTGGAAACATTATTACACACAGCCACCTAGTAATGTTTGGGTCCACCTTTTGCCTTCACAACACTAGCAACACGTCTTGGCATAGACTCTACCAGGTGTTGGAAACATTATTATACACAGCCACCTAGTAACGTTTGGGTCCACCTTTTGCCTTCACAACACCAGCAACACGTCTTGGCATAGACTCTACCAGGTGTTGGAAACATTATTACACACAGCCACCTAGTAATGTTTGGGTCCACCTTTTGCCTTCACAACACCAGCAACACGTCTTGGCATAGACTCATTTTTTTTTTTTTGGTTGGAGGTTTAACGACCACCGTGAGCAACTCAATGGGCTATAAGCAGTCGCCCGTCCCTAATTTAGGGTCACTGGTTCCAGGGAAGGGAGGGAGCCAGTGCCGTAAGACAAACACAACATCCATGCCTCACCGCGATTCGAACCCGGACCCCGTGTTGGACGAATGATCACACAGCCACCTAGTAACGTTTGGGTCCACCTCTTGCCTTCACAACACCGGGCAACACGTCGGCATAGACTCTACCGGGTGTTGGAAACATTATTATACGCAGCCACCTAGTAACGTTTGGGTCCACCTTTTGCCTTCACAACACCAGCAACACGTCTTGACATAGACTTTACCAGGAGTTGGAAACATTATTATACACAGCCACCTTGTAGCGTTTGGGTCCACTGTTTGCCTTCACAACACCAGCAACACGTCTTGACATACACCCTAACAGGTGTTGGAAACTTTATTATAGACAGCCACCTAGTAACCTTTAGGTCTGCCTTTTGCCTTCACAACACTAGCAACACGTCTTGGCATAGACTCTACCAGGTGTTGGAAACATTATTATACACAGCCACCTAGTAACGTTTGGGTCCACCTTTTGCCTTCACAACACCAGCAACACGTCTTGGCATAGACTCTACCAGGTGTTTTTTTTTTTTTTTTTTTTGATTGCAGGTTTAACGACCACCGTGAGCAACTCAATGGGCTATAAGCAGTCGCCCGTCCCTAATTTAGGGTCACTGGTTCCAGGGAAGGGAGAGAGCCAGTGCCGTAAGACAAACACAACATCCATGCCTCACCGGGATTCGAACCCGGACCCCTTCGGACGAATGATCAGAGGCCAACGCCTTAGACCACTGCGCCACCGGGGCGGCCTTGACATGGAATCTACCGGGTGTTGGAAACATTATTATACACAGCCACCTAGTAACGTTTGGGTCCACCTTTTGCCTTCACAACACCAGCAACACGTCTTGGCATAGACTCTACCAGGTGTTGGAAACATTATTTGCCGCCCCGGTGGCGCAGTGGTCTAAGGCGATGGCCTCTAATCATTCGTCCGAACGGGGTCCGGGTTCGAATCCCGGTGAGGCATGGATGTTGTGTTTGTCTTACGGCACTGGCTCTCTCCCTTCCCTGGAACTAGTGACCCTAAATTAGGGACGGGCGACTGCTTATAGCCCATTGAGTTGCTCACGGTGGTCGTTAAACCTCCAATCAAAAAAAAAAAAACATTATTATACACAGCCACCTAGTAACGTTTGGGTCCACCGTTTGCCATCACAACACCAGCAACACGTCTTGGCATAGACTCATTTTTTTTTTTTGGTTGGAGGTTTAACGACCACCGTGAGCAACTCAATGGGCTATAAGCAGTCGCCCGTCCCTAATTTAGGGTCACTGGTTCCAGGGAAGGGAGAGAGCCAGTGCCGCAAGACAAACACAACATCCATGCCTCACCGGGATTCGAACCCAGACACCGTTCGGACGAATGATCAGAGGCCATCGCTTAGACCACTGCGCCACCAGCAACACGTCTTGGCATAGACTCTACCGGGTGTTGGAAACATTATTATACGCAGCCACCTAGTAACGTGTGGGTCCACCTTTTGCTTTCACAACACCAGCAACACGTCTTGACATAGACTCTACCAGGAGTTGGAAACATTATTATACACAGCCACCTAGTAGCGTTTGGGTCCACTGTTTGCCTTCACAACACCAGCAACACGTCTTGGCATACACCCTAACAGGTGTTGGAAACTTTATTATAGACAGCCACCTAGTAACCTTTAGGTCTGCCTTTTGCCTTCACAACACTAGCAATACGTCTTGGCATAGACTCTACCAGGTGTTGGAAACATTATTATACACAGCCACCTAGTAACGTTTGGGTCCACCTTTTGCCTTCACAACACCAGCAACACGTCTTGGCATAGACTCTACCAGGTGTTGGAAACATTATTATACACAGCCACCTAGTAACGTTTGGGTCCACCGTTTGCCTTCACAACACCAGCAACACGTCTTCGCATAGACCCTACCAGGTGTTGGAAACTTTATTATACACAGCCATCTAGTAACGTTTGGGTCCACCTTTTGCATTTACAGCAGCACCAACACATCGTGGCATAATTTACCAGGTGTTCGAGACACTATTACGCACAACTGTTTAATAAGAAGTAGGTCCAAGTCCACCTTTCGCCCTCACATCAGCAGCAACACGTCATGGTATGGACTATACAAGGTGATGGAAACCTTATTATACACAGGATCGTAATAGCATGTCGGGCGCACCTTTCGCCTTTAGAAGAGCAGTAACACGTAGTGGCTTGAACAGGCATGAACTTTACCATGATCTGTATCATTTGCTTTGTATTTGCTGGAACCAATTTTATTCGTAGCTGGCTTCCCAAGGTAAATGGATCCAAACGATCAGTTATTCTTGCCTCACGGATTAGATCAGCGTTTTAACACGCTAGACTAATTAGAATACTTTTTTCAAACTCACTTGCTACTCCGATTAGAACGTCCTTTTAGTACACTTGCCACACTGATTGGAACAGCTTTTAACTATTTCATGGAGATAACCCTAGAAGCTTAACTCGAAGCAGTACCTCCTATCACACGCACAAACGTGTGTGTAGATTTTTTACTTGCACTCTGACTAGCTACCAGTTGTTGCAAAAATGTACAGTATTATGGAATTTGAAGATTTTGATTGGACGTTCAGAACGAAAATATACCCACGAGATAACAAATTTTGCGAAGAAAAAGAAATTCTAAAACAATGTTTTGAATAGAGCTATACCTCACAATATTCATATTCTTTGAGGGTTAGAAGAATAATTCTATAAGATGAACTGCTAATTGATTAGGACCAGTGGGCGATTTCATTGTAGTTGGATGATATGACATCAGCTGTGATTATGGTGCAACTCCCACATGGGAAAGTGAACGGGAGGACTCCCAGCAGCATTTCAAAATACGTTGCTGAATGTTTAATTAGAAATCAAAGTGACTCACAGGACCTGGTGCATGAGACAATAGTAGGCGATAGGATAAATAGTGCGGGTATTGGCAGCAGTGCTGCACTTCTGAAAGTCTGAAGAGGCAAAAATGATAAGCACATGGAGAGAGTTACTGACCCAGCAGGAAACCGGCAATGAGCGCATGACCTGTGACCAAAAATGCTGAGTCGACGTCCAAGGTCAGTAGATGACAGACAGATGTAGAACGCTCAACAAGGAGTCAAATAATGGAATATTTGAATCAGAATTCAAATATTGGAGTATTTGGATCAGAAGTCAAATATTGGAGTATTTGGATCAGGAGTCAAATATTGGAGTATTTGGATCAGGAGTCAAATATTGGAGCATTTGGATCAGGAGATAAATATTGGAGTATTTGGATCAGGAGTTAAATAATGGAGTATTTGGATCAGAAGTCAAATATTGGAGTATTTGGGATCGAAACGGCCCTTCACAGCACAGTGAGCCACACTCTGAAACGTCTTCTTTACAAAAGCAGAATACGTCTGAGTACAATATAAATTTCTGTCTGGCCAGAGGCGATGGTTTGTGGATAGTTGTCCGAAATGTCCCGCGTTTTAGTCTCTGATGAAGCATTGGTGGTGTACTTGTCTGATGGAGCTGGCTCTCCCAGTTTTCTGGAACTAGGGTCCAAATTAATAGCGGGAGACGTCTTATAGCCCTTACAGTGTCTTACAGTTGTGTCCCATATTTTCGCATTAAAACGTCTCGAACGAAATGGAACTTCTTTAGTTGGCTCGATATCTCCGAAGGTAGACCATAAGTCATTAGAAAAGAGTCAAGAGAAGGCAAATGTCGGTTACAATAGCACTATGCTGACGAGAGAGTGAGATTTGGAGACACGTAGCCAGGACTCTCCAGGCTAGTGTAGGCAATAAAATTACTTCGAGACGTTTTAATGCGAAACTATGGGCCTCTTTATTGGAATGAACAAACGCATGAATGTCCAAATGTATTCAGTATTCCTTCTGATCAGGTTCGTCCAACACTGATGACGCACATTTGCAGGTGAACAATGCACCATACAATGTGTTCATTACTTCGTAGTGGTTTTAGGAATATGACAGAAATTTTCTTCCTGTTTCATCGGACACCACAGTCCTCTGACCTTCACACCACAGTCCTCTCACATGATGAATTTGTGAGTTGAAGTCAAACGGAACCTAAGATTTTTAAACCCACAGCTATTTAATCGCTGCGGACTGGAAGACTCTACTCGATACGAATGGTCCAGTATTACAGCGGAACATTACGAACACAGATAAATCAGTACCAACGCTGACTCTTACCGTTCACAGAGCCAAACGTGTTGAGACAAATTGTAAGATAGGAAGTACTTGCGATTCGGCCATTCGGTATATATTAGGTGTACATATACGTTTTAGAGAGTTTTTTGTGTGACGTATACGGCTAATTTACATATCTGACATTCCCCTGCGTTGTTGTCGTGTGACTGTAACTGGTCCAGAGTATAAAATGTGACACAGAAGTTTACGCAAAGGTCAAAGGCACTTCCACTTTGGTAGGTGAAAGATGGCAAGAGATACTGCATTTATTCGACACTACATTCGCTACTAATTTCGTCAAGGAAAAAGTGCTGCAAAAGCATTTCCATCAATCTGTTCAGTTTGTGACGTACCTGCCAGCAGGACGCACACGACATAAAGGCAGATAGGAATCAGAATACATGTCTGCGTAGCTCAGTTGGTAGAGCGACTTGTTCCGGAATAAGCGGCCTCTGGTTCGAATCCCGGCGTAGACCGAAAATGACGGAGAAATTTACTTCGTTATAATGGCGCCCGAGCTATCCGGATGACCCGACCGTTCAAAATCTCGCATTGGTGTGATGTTATTTCCACACCGCGAGATAGGAAGAATCAGAGAATCCCTTCTCCAGTGCTTCGAAAAATAAATGTGTGTGACGTTGCATTCCACACACCAGATTCTCAAGTGCACGTTCTACAGTGCTTGTCTGCCTGCAACGATTCATGGTCACGGCTGACCCGTGGGCCATGCCCCCGGCCCTCTTTCGGGGGGGGGGGAGATGTGACGTACCTGCCGGCAGGACGCACACGACATAAAGGCAGATAGGAATCAGAATACATGTCTGCGTAGCTCAGTTGGTAGAGCGACTTGTTCCGGAATAAGCGGCCTCGGGTTCGAATCCCGGCGTAGACCGAAAATGACGGAGAATTTTACTTCGTTATAAGTTCTGGCGAAGAATACTGTATCGAAAATCACGTGTGAAGTTTGGTTCAGACTGTTTAAATCAGGTGATTTTGATGCTAGCGATCGAGAACGTAGCGGCGCCTCGCTGAAGGTTGCACATGAGGAACTGCAAGCATTGCAGGATGAAGATTCGTCTCAAGCGCAAAACGAACTAGCTGAATAACTGGCGGTAACTCAACAAACCATTTCCAATCGTTTACGCGCAATGGGAAAGATTCGTAAGGAAGGAAAATGGGTGCCACATGACATGAACCAGAGGAACAAGTATGTTCGTGTCATGAAGTGTTTTAATATGTTGAATAAACAACACAGAAAGCCTTTCCTGTGGAAAATCGTTACAGGTGATGAAAGGTGGATACGGCACAACAATCCCAAACGCAAAAACACTGGGTAGATCCAGGTGAAGCAACGACTTTCACACCGAAACACAATACTTATTCCAAGAAATTTCTTCTGTGCATCTAATGGGATATGAAGTACTGCTAATCGCTACAAGCAACAGTTGCTGCGATTGAACCAGAAAATATGTCGGTAACGTCCATTCACAGGGAAAGGATTGCGTCCCATGAATCGATGCCCCATGGTTTGTCTGCTGTACGGTTCCGGACATGTGACGAAGTGAAAAAAATGGGATGACGACTTCATCGCGTCATACGACGAAGTTAGCTTCTCGACCGATGGCGGAAGGTGATAGATAATGACTGCGCATATATTTTGGTTCGTAAAGTTATTCTTGTTGTCTCTCAACTTACATGTTGCGTTGTCTTAAAACGCTTTAAAACTTATTTGTACACCTAATTCTGAATAGAAGAAATTATGTTTAGGTGATGGCAAGTTTATTGGTATGCGATTATGTTCTCATGATAAGTACATCTATTCCTTAGCGATCAAAGAAGTGAAATGTTTTGAACTCTGCGTGAGGAAAACTCGTTTGTAAACCTTTCGCGCTAAATCAAGTTGAGGAGCTGCTACTCCCGAAGATAAGGTTTTCATATCATTCTTTGCGCTATTTATCAAGTAACCAACGACTTTTTTTTTTTTTTTTTTTTTTTTTTTGGTTGGAGGTTTAACGACCACCGTGAGCAACTCAATGGGCTATAAGCAGACGCCCGTCCCTAATTTAGGGTCACTGGTTCCAGGGAAGGGAGAGAGCCAGTGCCGTAAGACAAACACAACATCCATGCCTGACCGGGATTCGAACCCGGACCCCTTACGGACGAATGATCAGAGGCCAGCGCCTTAGACCACTGCGCCACCGGGGCGGCAACGTCTTTTTTAACTCTCTAATATATTTTTAAATATAAATTCTTCAGTAATTGTGAGGCACTTCCATCATCAGGGGAAAAGCTTTATCTTGAAAGAACTTGTTCACTGTGTTCTCAACCTTTCGCTGTGGTTCGAGATTTTGCTATTTTGAAGGATGTTTTTTGTGTCACCGCGACTTCATGTTTTTTTCTTTTGTAGATCTGGAATTCCGAAAGACGCGAAATATTTTAGAAACTGCACTAACATTCATTCCAAGATATAAGAAGCTAAGGACTCGGGGAAGAAATGTTTTGCGTATTTCTTCTTCTTCTTCTTGTCAGCTTGCTACGAAAGCGTCAGTTGTGTTTCTACAAAGAGGGAAGAAACGGAAACTCAGTGAAACATAAGAGAGTTCAGTAGAAGTGGAAAACCAGATAGTGAAATAGTTGTAGTAAATAGCTAGTAAGAAAAAAAGGAGTTATGTGTATTAAATTCATATTTCAGTATTTTTTCCGGAAAGTTTATATTTAGCTCTTTGAGTGTCAGGGAGGCCTCTATCGCGTGCAAAACTTTCCTTTGCCCAGTGTTAGAGACGCGTCTAACCCGTGTTAACGTTTCTTGAACTCAGTGTCGTGGACGAACATTTAGATTGAGTTCTTATACACCAGGTGATTCAAAAGTCTTGCACATTTTGAAAACGTAATAAATCGCGGAGTTTTGAGAGTAGGGCAACGCGGTTTGCGTAGAAATGATCACAATGACATCGGTTTTTTTTTATGAAATCACATAAAGTTTTACTCATTTTACTTACATTTTTCATCGCTAGATGGCGCCATAGGCGAACAGGTCTGGGATAGTGGATATAAAAGCAGCAACTGGGAAGCAAGCACAAGTCAGAGCAGTCCGTGTCAGTATGCTGTCATTACCGGAAAAAGCGCTCTTGGTGAAATTGTTCTATTACAACACTGAATGTGCGAGTGCTGCGTTGAGGGTCTACCGGTCACTGAAAAGTGATCGGAGTAGGAAAGGATCGATGGAAAGTGCTGCGCTGCGGAAAATGGTGAAAAAATTCGAGGAAACGGGATCTTTGGCAGCACGCCCACGAAGCGGTAGACCACGAGCACGTGCTTCTGCAGCAGAGACGATTACGCAGGAAATGGATGTGATTGCAATGTCATCTGCACATGGCGACTCCATTGCTCGCCATGTTTCTCGGCAAACAGGCATTCCATACGGGACTGTATGGCGAACACTACAGCGGATTCTGCACAGATACCCTTACAAACTGCAACGGCATCACGAACTGCAAGCTGCCGATTACGTGCAGCGTCAGGAGTTCGCAGCATGGTTTTTTCGACAAATAGATGTCGACGAGAACTGGCTGATGAACGTTTTATGGACTGATGAGGCACACTTTTCCCGAAACGGAGCGGTAAACACGCACAACTGCCACATCTGGGCCACGGAACATCCCTGAGCAGTCGTTGAAGCGCCACTTCATCAACCGAAAGTGACAGTAGGGTGTGGATTCACGGTTTCCTTCATTATCGGTCCTTTTTTATTTGAAGAGGTCCGCGGCACCTCCTTCGAAACCGTTTCAGTGACAGGTGCACGTTATGCGAACATGTTACGAACGTACGTTATCCCTAGCTTGCAAGAGCGAGATGCAGGGAGTCTGTGCACATTTATGCAGAATGGAGCACCACCTCACATCGCACGTTCCGTTAAGCAACAGCTGCAAGAGACGTTCGACGCAAATCGTGTGTTGGGCCGACATTTTCCGAAGGCCTGGCCTACTCGGTCACCAGACCTGACACCATGCGATTTCTTGATCTGGGGTTAGCTAAAATCACAAGTGTACAGATGTTGCCCCACTTCATTGGCCATACTGAATGATGCCATTCGACACCATGTAGCAGCTATACCACCGGACAAGCTCTTCAATGCCGTCCATGGTATTTTCTCTCGTCTGCAGGAAGTGCTGGAATAGGACGGCCATCACACTGAATACCTGGTACAATGAGGTGTCTAACCTGGTGCAATCAGGTGTCCATTTTTCTCGACACTTCCAACTAGTAGTTGCCGCGCCATCTGGCGATGAAAAATGTAAGTAAAATGAGAAAACACTTATGTGATTTCATAAAAACCCCGATGTCATTCTGATGATTTCTACTCAAACCGCGTTGCCTTACTCTCAAAACTCCGCGAGTTATTACGTTTTCAAAATGTGCAAGACTTTTGGATCACCCGGTACATATATTTCAATAGATGACCTTAGTTTACAAAAGTTTTCGATAGGTGGCGGTAGTAATGACAGCGATGACATGGAAGAATATTATGAAGCACCGTTCAGAAGTAGCACAGGTGAAAGGGAAATTGATTTATTCAGTGTCGCACGATTTGTCGAATAACGATTAACCGACATAACGATTGGTCGACAGCACGATTGGTCGGCAGTAAAATTTAGTTGACAGCACGATTGGTCGACAGTAACATTTAGTCGACAGCACGATTGGTCGACAGTAACATTTAGTCGACAGTAACGACTGGTCGACACAACGATTGGTCGAGATAACCATTAGTTCAGAGGATTATGGTTTACATTTCAGAACGTAACGTTCCTTTTTTCTCAGAATGTGACGTTTCTTTTTCGAAATAATATCTTTTAGAATTTAGTCCTCAGAACGTACAGCATTATAACACATTATTTCCAAATAGGCTCCCGTGTCATCTTTTGTACTCTAAGTGAAATCCATATAGAGTGCCTTCTGAACGATGTTATTTTCGAAAGGGCCCCGGGGCACTTCAGGTAAATTCCATATTTTTTTTATGTGTTCAAATAATCTCAACTGAGTAATTCCATATTTCTTTTGGACAAATTGCCCCACCGGAAAATTGCCACACATTAAAAGCGTTTCTCGGACGAACGCCGATTTGTCCCCATCCCCTTAATGAAAACCATGTGAAAATTTTCCGGTGGGGCAATTTTTCTGTGTGTGGCAATTTTCCGGGTTGCTGAAAGATGTGTGGGAATCTTCCGGTGGGGCAATTTACCGCCAAACGGTTTGCACTTATACGTTAGTCAAGTATTTTTTTCCAAGTTCCGTTGACCATTTTATGTCAACCAATGTCGACTAATCGTTATATCGACCAGTCGTTACTGCCGACCAATCGTTATGTCGACCAATCGTTACTGTCGAATAATCATTACTGTCGACCAATCGTTATGTCGACTAATCATTTCTATCGACCAATCGTTATGTCGAACAATCGTTACTGTCGGCCAATCGTGTGACGGCCAATCGTTATGTCGAACAATCGTTACTGTCGGCCAATCGTGTGACGGCCAATCGTTATGTCGACCAACCGTTTGTATACCAAGATTTATTAGATAGTTCTAGAGGAATGAAAGTGATACATGTTTTCAAGATGCGGAGCTAATTTCGGACAGGAACAGTTTTCCACTCTCGATCACGCTTTGCTTTTAGTGGCACGCCTGGAGTTATTGCAGGTATTTTACCTGAGAATGCAACACCTTCAGAATACTTTGAAGTATTATTTGATGACGAATTCTTACAACTCATTCTTGATGAAACCAACAAAAGGCCGCCCCGGTGGAGCAGTGGTCTAAGCGATGGCCTTTGATCATTCGTCCGAAAGGGGTCCGGGTTCGAATCCCAGTGAGGCATGGATGTTGTATTTGTCTTACGGCACTGGCTCTCTCTCTTCACTGGAACCAGTGACCCTAAATTAGGGACGGGCAACTGCTTATAGCCCATTGAGTTGCTCGCGGTGGTTGTTAAACCTCCAATCAAAAAAAAAAAAAAGAAAAAAGAAATCAACAAAAGGGCAGAACAAATTATGAGAACTGGCAAGCTGAAACAACATTCAATAGTAAAAAAGTGGAAAACGACAAATGTTTCACAGATAAGAATTATTTCCGCTATGTTACTTTTAAACGGAATTGCATGCTATTATATATGCGCTATATACCTATCTGAGCCGCCCCGGTGGCGCAGTGGTCTAAGGCAATGGCCTCTGATCATTCGTCTGAAAGGGGTCCGGGTTCGAATCCCGGTGAGGCATGGGTGTTGTGTTTGTCTTACGGCACTGGCTCTCTCCCTTCCCTGGAACCAGTGACCCTAAATTAGGGACGGGCGACTGCTTATAGCCCATTGAGTTGCTCACGGTGGTCGTTAAACCTCCAATCAAAAAAAAAAAAAAAATACCTATCTGACACTGGAGTACGCGTGACTACTTTAAAACCCAAAGCTAGGAGTAAGCGTACCTACTTTAAAACCCAACGCTAGGACTAACCGTGCCAACTTTAAAACCCAACACTAGGAGTAAGCCTACCTACTTTTTTTTTGATTGGAGGTTTAACGAACACCGTGAGCAACTCAATGGGCTATAAGCAGTCGCCCGTCCCTAATTTAAGGTCACTGGTTCCAGAGAACGCAAAAAGCCAATGTCGTAAAACAAACACAACATCCATGCCTCACACGGGATTCGAACCCGGACCCCTTTCGGACGAATGATCAGAGGCCATCGTTCAGATCACTGCACCAATGGGGTGGCCTACCTACTTTAAAACCCAACACTGGGAGTAAGCGTAACTACTTTAAATCCCAACACTGGGAGTAAGCGTAACTACTTTAAAGCCCAACACTAAGAGTATGCGTACCTACTTTAAAACCCGACACTGAAAAGTACGCGTACCTACTTTAAAACTCAAACCTGGAGAATACGCGTTCCTACGTTAAAACCAGACACTGGGAAGTACGAAAACCTACTTTAAAACGCTGTACTGGCGAGAACGCGTACCTACTTTAAAACCAGACACTGGGGTGTACCCGTACCTACTTTAAAATCCGACACTGCAAGGGTTATCGTTATTCTTAGGGAACCGAGCAGATGTCCAAAAATTATGTTGTTAACCTACCATCTCTGAAGTTTGGAAGTTTTATAACACGCAATTTAACTACATTCATTTTTTTCTTAGGAATTTGTGATTACAAAAACTTAGACGGACCTTTCTGCCTTCAGTGGAATTGGAATGTATTGTTATAATTCTCGAGAAGAGGCGAAAAGGGAGATAATATCAGAGTAAGAGGAAAATGCTGATTAAACGGAGCACCTTTAATAAGCATCAGTTCTCTTCATTCTGTAAGAAATTCGGGGGAGAGCATCTAGTGTAAAGTGTCAGAAAATTACACGAATTCTTAACAGCTTTATTCATGTGAGCATTTCGCCAGAGTGCATCTGTAGCTCAAAGTGTTTACTTTTCATTTATTTTTTGGCTGAACAGATTTCAGAGAAAAATGAGATTCCCATCTCATACAGAACAATGGAACAGAACTGAACTAGACATCGATTTTAGCGAAGTACAAAATTTTCCGAGATGATAAATGAATTTTTCGCAAGTTTCGTGTTGAAATATCTCCTAAAAAATGTCTCTGAGAATTAATTTTTCGTGAAATCACTGCGAGTCAGGCAAGTAAATTTACTGGAACATTAGGAGTAATATTCTTTGAGTTAATTTAGGAGATCATGTCTTCTTTGGACATATAAGAAGCGGATTAAAGCATCAGTTCCTTCCCTCCAATGGAGTGTTCCTTTTTGGGCACAGAACACAACACCGTAATGAGAGAAGGAGTGTGCATATCTTGCTATAATTGCTTTTCGCTATTAACGACACAATTCTGAATTCTCTTACGCTGTATGTTAATTGTGTAATTTGGGCATCTCTGATGTATTCGTTCATTATTTCTTTCCCATTTCCAAGGAGCCAAAGTTATAATTTATTTCTCAGGATGTGAAGAAACATTTCGCTGCAACTTTTCAGTTGCAGCGAAATGCTAATAGAAAAATTAAAAATTAATTAACAAAATTCTAGTGAATGTTATTTGAAGAGCTGAATACGCTGCAAAAACTAAACGGTGTTTTCCTGGAAGTGCGATTCAGTCAATAGAAAACTGAGCCAGATATGTACACCTGATGGCGCGAAAGAATTCTGTGAAGTGCTTGCTGACATAGAGCAACTCACAAGGCAAAAAAAACTCCTTTTTTTGGGGACAGTTGCGAATGCCAAAAATATTCAATTTCAATATTTACAGCGGTCCACATTCAATACAATATGTAATAATGTGAGCCGCTGTGAATGTTTCGACGTTCACAACGGTCTTAAAAAAGAAGGTTATGTACAAACGATGTCAAAATCTAGAATTCGGAGCTCAAAAAGTCAGAAATGCTATACAACAGAACTTCGGTTTCCGGTATGAGCATCTCGATATCCGGATTTCGAATAGGATATTTGGCTGATCTTTTTTCCTTAAATACATTTCTTTATTTCTTCACTTATTTTGAAGTAGGACTACGTCTAACTCTGCGGAAAGTATGGGGCCCCTTACGGTAGACAACCTGTGACAAAAATAAGTCCCACATGAAATCGTTATAGCGTTAAAAATATGAGCTGCACACTAATCGTGTTAGCATATTGGTAAACAGCATAGAGTCCAATTTGCGTACTGTGCAATACATTGTGAGCGTGACGCTCCCCTCGCTCCCTGTGCGGGGTAGAGGTGGTGTAGTATTTCTGGAGGGCGCAGCCGCGTTTGGCTCAGTCTACCTCGGCAATCCTGAGCGCAATACAACTATGCGTGGGAGGGTTTTAAAGCTCTCGACGAGATCTATTCAAATAAACGAAGAAAATTTCGCAGTCGTTTGAACTGAGTAGTTTAAAATTATTTTCTTGTGAACCGGTGAACACTTTTGACAATATCGCGGTTTATCTGGACAACCGTGAGTGCAAAACGACTGTACGTTAGAGCTGAGTTCGAGCTCAATGTACAGAAACCGAGCCAGTCCAAGTTCGTGTTATATCAGGCCGAGCTAGTCCAAGTTCGTGGTATATCAGCCCGAGTCCGTCCAAGTTCGTGGTATATCAGCCCAAGCCCGTTCAAGTTCGTGGTATATCAGCCCGAGACTGTCCAAGTTCGTGGTATATCAGCCCGAGCCAGTCCAAGTTCGTGGTATATCAGCCCGAGCCCGTCCAAGTTCGTGGCATATCAGCCGAAGACCGTCCAAGTTCGTGGTATATCAGCCCGAGCCCGTCCAAGTTCGTGGTATATCAGCCCGAGCCCGTCCAAGTTCGTGGTATATCAGCCCGAGCCCGTCCAAGTTCGTGGTATATCATCCCGAGCCAGTCCAAGTTCGTGGTATATCATCCCGAGCCCGTCCAAGTTCGTGGTATATCAGCCCGAGCCCGTCCAAGTTCGTGGTATATCAGCCCAAGCCCGTTCAAGTTCGTGGTATATCAGCCCGAGACTGTCCAAGTTCGTGGTATATCAGCCCGAGCCAGTCCAAGTTCGTGGTATATCAGCCCGAGCCCGTCCAAGTTCTTGGCATATCAGCCGAAGACCGTCCAAGTTCGTGGTATATCAGCCCGAGCCAGTCCAAGTTCGTGGTATATCAGCCCAAGCCCGTCCAAGTTCGTGGTATATCAGCCCAAGCCCGTTCAAGTTCGTGGTATATCAGCCCGAGCCCGTCCAAGTTCGTGGTATATCAGCCCGAGCCCGTCCAAGTTCGTGGTATATCAGCCCGAGCCCGTCCAAGTTCGTGGTATATCATCCCGAGCCAGTCCAAGTTCGTGGTATATCATCCCGAGCCCGTCCAAGTTCGTGGTATATCAGCCCGAGCCAGTCCAAGTTCGTGGTATATCAGCCCAAGCCCGTTCAAGTTCGTGGTATATCAGCCCGAGCCCGTCCAAGTTCGTGGTATATCATCCCGAGCCCGTCCAAGTTCGTGGTATATCAGCCCGAGCCAGTCCAAGTTCGTGGTATATCAGCCCAAGCCCGTTCAAGTTCGTGGTATATCAGCCCGAGCCCGTCCAAGTTCGTGGTATATTATTCCGAGCCAGTCCAAGTTCGTGGTATATCATCCCGAGCCCGTCCAAGTTCGTGGTATATCAGCCCGAGCCAGTCCAAGTTCGTGGTATATCAGCCCAAGCCCGTTCAAGTTCGTGGTATATCAGCCCGAGCCCGTCCAAGTTCGTGGTATATCATCCCGAGCCAGTCCAAGTTCGTGGTATATCATCCCGAGCCCGTCCAAGTTCGTGGTATATCAGCCCGAGCCAGTCCAAGTTCGTGGTATATCAGCCCAAGCCCGTTCAAGTTCGTGGTATATCAGCCCGAGCCCGTCCAAGTTCGTGGTATATCAGCCCGAGCCCGTCCAAGTTCGTGGTATATCAGCCCAAGCCCGTTCAAGGTCGTGGTATATCAGCCCAAGCCCGTTCAAGTTCGTGTTATATCAGCCCGAGCCCGTCCAAGTTCGTGGTATATCAGCCCGAGCCCGTCCAAGTTCGTGGTATATCAGCCCGAGCCCGTCCAAGTTCGTGGTATATCAGCCCTAGCCCGTCCCAGTTCGTGGTATATCAGCCCAAGCCCATCCGATCCCGAGTTTTATATTGCAAGATAGAGCCTGAGCCAACCCGAGCCCGAACCGCAGTAAATATCCTACATCCCGAGCCCGATTAGGGCACGGGCTCTGCTTCGGGCTTTCGGGCTGTGGATCAGCCCGTCTCAGCTCTACTGTACGTGGTATCGTTCTAAGGTTCTCGGCGAGATCTAATCAAATACACTGCTGGCCACCCAAAATGCAGCACCAAGAAGGAAGCATCCGACTGGCCTGAAGTTCGCAGCATGCGTCGCCCGCGAGAGGACATGCAAACGATTAGCATTGCAGGGCATATGCTAATCATATGCGCATGGCACGCCACCGAGAAACACTCTCTCGGTGGCGTGCAGAAGAAAACTGCACAGAAGGCGGGGTGTATATAGTGGAAGTGTGTTGTGCTGCCGTACTCGTGCGTAGGAAGCTTCCTGATGCCTCGTCGCCGAATACAGCAGACATACCAGCACGTTTCGGAGTACGACAGAGGACGAATAGTGGCTTATCGCGACAGCGGTTTATTGTACCGAGACATCGGCGCCCGTGTGGGACGACATCCAGCCACAATGAGGCGAGTATGGAATCGGTGGGTGCAGGAGGGACTGACGGACGGATGTGAGCGATTGCCGCACCCGCGGCACACCACCGAATCATAGTACCGGCATGTTGAGCGGCGGGCATTGACTGCTGGCACCGCCACATGAAAACGTTAGTGCAGGAATTAGGGTGTGTTGTGCAACAACTTGTGTCAGCACGTAGCGTTCGACGTCGTCTGCAGGAGTGGGGACTTGTCGCACGGCGCCAATTGCTCCTATTACCATTGACGGTCCACCACCGGCGAGTGCGGCGGCAGTAGGCCATTGAACGCATCACCTGGACTACGGAATGACACGACATTGTCTTCTACGACGAATCCCGCTTCTTTCTGCAACATCACGGTGGTCGGATCCGCGTGTGGCGGCACCGCGGCGAGAGACTGTATGACGCCTGCATTAGGCATCGCCATACCGGTTTGTCTCCTGGCGTCATGGTTTGGGGCGCAATTGGATAGGATGCCCGCACCCCACTGGTACGCATCGCCGGCACACTCACCAGCCACCGCTACATCTCCGACGTTTTGGAGCCTGTAGTGCTCTCTTACCTGCAGGACCTGCCAGCGGCCACGTTTCAATAGGACAATGCGCGCCAGCACGTGTCACGGTTCGTGAAATAATGCTTCACGGCCCACCAGGGGTCACCGCTGCCGTGGCCCGCCTGTTCTCCAGATATGTCGCCCATCGAGCACGTCTGGTCGCTGATCGGCAACCGAGTGGCCCGGCAAGCACCACCCGCGGCTACGTCTGATGAACTGTAGCAATGACGTGTGGAAGCAGTCTGGACCGACAAACCCCAAGCCCACATCCAAAGCCTCTTTCGTTCGATGCCGAGGCGTTCAGCGGCCGTTATTGCCAGCCATAGGGTCCACACGAACTGTTGATGTCTGCGTGTTCCGCAAGTCGCACGGGCCTGTAAGCTCAATCGTTTCATCTTTGTACCTGTTGTTATATGTCCAGTAAATCTGGCTTTGCTATCTCGTGTCCTTCTTGGTGTTGCATTTTGGGTGGACAGAAGTGTATATAAAGAACATATCACAGTGGTTTGAACTAAAGATTTTAAAAATTGCTTTCGTGTGTATGGGTTAACACTTTCGACTATGCCACGGACTTCTCAGAATGAATGCAAGCAAAAGTGGAGAAAATCAAAACGAGAGGCAAGAGCAAGTGATGCAGAATATAAGAAGCCCAAGAAGACAGAGCACCCCGTTGGTTATTTCGTGTATCGATCTGCTTTGTGTTCGCAATGTATTCAGAATTATTTGTAAAAAAATATGTAAGCTACTTTTCATATCATAGGCTTGTGTTGGCTATAACAAATTTAACAGACGCTTTGAAACCGTATTCGACTAGCTCATTTCAACTTTCCGAATTGCAAGTCGTATTCCTACGTTCCCAACTGACGGCTCAATCAGAAAGAGCTCACCTGTATTTTTTTCTGTTTTTTGTTCCTTCCTTTTACATTTTTACTCTACCTTTCTTAATCTTCTTTTGTTCTTCCTTTCTTGGACCGATGCCCGAAAACGTCTTCAGAGGGTACAGGAGGCTTTGCGATGGTATTTAAATACTTGCATTTCTAGCGTTCACTACGGAAGCAATTATACACTCTTTGTAAAACAAAAATCACCCCTCGAAAATCGTTTGATCCTGATGAAACGCCGCATGCAAGTATCTCAAGTCCGAGTATGCAAGTGGTTAAAACCATAACGACTAATGACCTACTACTGGCCCTCCAGAGCTCATGGGAAACGCGCGTAAAGACAGCTCCAAACTTGACCTTAGAACAGTACACACTGTATTGACAAAATGCACTATATTGACAAACATCACCAGGCACACCTTCAAAAGCAAATGACGGGATCCGCTGCGTTGTTAAGATGCGCAGTACAGCTGCAAACGTTATAAGAACAAGCCTGCAGCTAACCGCGATCTTATCACACTTGAGTGAAAATATCGTGGCGGAAGAGAACTGGCATAGAGAAAGGAAAGATTGTTGGGTGTTATATTAGTGGGTTGTCAATAAGAGAAACCGAGAGGCGTTTAAACATACCCAAGTTAACTGTTTTGGATGTACTGAATAAGTGGAAGACACATGGCGTGCCTGAAGCAACAAAACGTAACGACAGACCAAAGAAAATCAGTGATAGAGGACGTCGAAACCTCAGGAGAGTCATTACAGCTAATCGACAGAGTACTGCACAAGATCTCAGTGTACAGGTGAGTAAAACTGCTGGAACCTCGGTATGTACACGTACCATTCGCAGAGAACTTCATTCCATTGGTTACCACGGTAGTGCGGCTGCTCATAAGCCTTTCATCTCCACTCGGAATACTACTCGTAGTTTAGCATGGTGTAAAGAACAATTAGCGTGGACTGTATAGCCATGGAAACGGCGGGTGCTATGGACTGATGAATCCAGATACACGATCCATGAGTCTGATGGCCGTGTGTGGGTGTGGCGTCAGCCGGGAGAAAGCTATTTACCACAGTGCACTGTTCCTACGGTCAATTTTGGAGCTGGCAGTGAACACGTGTGAGGGTGTTTTTCGTGGTATGGTTCCGACCCATTGGTTATCGTGGACAAACCTGTTAACCAGCACATCTACCTCGATATTATGGACAATTATGTCCTGCCAACTATGTGGCAATACTATGGAACCAAGCCTTGTTGGTACCAGCATGATAAAGCACCGAGCCGTAAAGCAAGGACTGTTACGGCGTGGTTTGACGATAATTCCGTATCGTGTGTGGACTGGGCAGCATAGAGCCCTGAACGTAATCCCATAGATCGCCTATGGGAAGAATTAAAGTTCCGCGTAAGAAGTTTGTAACCAAGGCTTACTACCAAACAACAGTTTGTGGCAGCATTATGTACTAAATTGAAGCACATACCTATCGCTGTGTTTCAAAACCTTGTCGAAAGCATGTCTCGAAAAGTCAGTGCATGCATTAAGGCCAAAGGTGGACCGACACCGTACTAATGTATGTCCATAAATGTTATGTTGTCTTTCCCTTCTAGGTGCCCGGTGGCTTTTGTCAGTATAGTGTGTCAAGAGCAAAGCTCGCACACAGGGACAATTGCGACAGTGAATTGCGGTTGCATTTACCTCCACGAGGTGTGAGGGTGCCTCGACGTTGTATCGGTGCGCAATACATGCAGTTCAGGGGATTTGGGAGATTACGTATGATCGAGATGAAAGAGCCGGTTTGTCAAGTAACCGTATTGCCATGCATTTGAGTCGAAACGACGCGGCAACCGGACGACGTGGGCGCCAATCGATCGAGGAGGGCACAACCCAGCGGCACGTGGGCAGTGGACACCCGACGACAACGACAGAATGCAAGGATCGAGCGATTGTGAAAGCCGCACGGACAGAACCGGATCCGTCGCTCTCAATTATCCGTGGTCATGTTGCGTCGTCTTCAATTACGGAAACGGGAATCCGAACCATTGGCAGACGATTTGCGGCACGCATATTACGTTCGAGGAAGCCCCTCTTCCGTGTACCGACCAGAGAGCATCGCCAGCACTGGTTCCAATGGTGTCGGGCCCGATCAACGTGGGATAGTGTCCAGTGCCGTCATATTGTCTTTAGTTATGAGTCATTGTTTACACTTGGCGCCGATGACCAGCGCATAAACGTGTCTGGAGACGAGCTTGCCAGGGCACGGATCCTACGTTTACCATGGAACGGCATGCTGCTCTCATACACTGGTAGTGACTGTCTAGGGAGCTTTTTCTTACGATAGCCTGAAATCCTTGGTAGTCCTACGTACCCCCACTACTGAACGGTACATCGATGAGATTGTACGACCATTCTTCTGAGCAATTTTTCAACGGGATAATGCTCGGTTACACAAGGCATGCTTCTCCCAGGCCTGCCTTCGTAATGTTTCCACGCTTCCATGGCCAACCCGATCGCCCGACCTCTCACCGATCGAACATGTTTTTGACATGATGGGACGCTACCTACGCCGATCCCGGAAGGTCTTCAAATGGGCCGCAATTTGGACTCCATCTGAGGTTATTATTATATTATTTTACTTCTAAAGTTATTATTATTATTTTGTCCTGATGTTATTATTATATTATTTTACTTTTAAGGTTATTATTATTATATTGTCCTGAGGTTACTATTATTTTATTATTTTACTTCTAAGGTTATTATTACTATATTGTCCTGAGGTTATTATTATATTATTTTACTTCTAAAGGTTATTATTATTATATTGTCCTGGGGTTATTATTATATTATTTTATTTCTAAGGTTATTATTATTATATTGTCCTGAAGTTATTATTATATTATTTTACTTCTAAGGTTATTATTATTATATTGTCCTGATGTTACTATTATATTATTTTACTTCTAAGGTTATTATTACTATATTGTCCTGAGGTTATTATTATATTATTTTACTTCTAAGGTTATTATTATTATAATGTCCTGATGCTATTATTATTATTATACTATTTTACTTCTAAGGTTATTATTATTATATTGTCCTGAGGTTATTATTATATTATTTTACTTCGAAGGTTATTATTATTATATTGCCTAAGGTTATTATTATATAATAACCTCAGGATAGTATTCGTGAACTGTATGCGTCGATGCCACATGCACCTCTGGCTTGTATCCAAGCCAGAGGTGGAGCTACAACGTACTGGTTTGTTCAAGTCGTATTTATCCGAATAAATGGCCCAACTGCACCGGAATTGCAATAATTTCGTTTCATATACCTGTACACTGGACATCAAAATTTTCACCTCGATTAGATGATTCTTCCTGGGTGCTTCGTTTTTTTTTTTTTTTTTTTTTTTTTTTTTGGTTGTTTTTTTCAGAGACTGTACTTTCTCTTACAACTTGGCAGCATACAATCGTGACGAGAAGTCCTGCACTGGTTGACAGAAAGTCAAATTTTCGATGTTTGAAATCGACTCATACAGCGTAATCATAAAGTCAGGAATGCATATTGTATATCATTTAAAGGGACATTTTATGCTGAATTCAAATATTTTTACAGAATGAACAAAAATGAAGTTACAAGCAAAAGTACAGCATCTAATTATAAAAAGCAACAAATAGTGGAATTTGTGAAATTAGAGTACAATGCATTTAATGTAAGATTACTGAACATTATTGAAAATTTGCAGGACTGAAATAACTTACCAACAAGCAAAATGTACTTTAATATTTAATTGTATAACCACAGTTTCATAGTAACAAAGCGCACCCTCTTGGCATGGAACTAATGAGCTTCTCTAGTTGTCCATTGGTGATAACACGGTGCCATACGGATCTTACAGACTCAATTAAAGACTTTAATTGAGTAAAGTCAAAAGTATTATAAAGTTTTTAATTGAGTCTGAAACATCGGAACACAAACACTCTTCAATCATTACTGGAAGTACACAAGTTGGTGGCGTCAGCGTTATGGTCTGGGAAATGTTTTCGTGGCATTCCCTTGGTCCACTCATACCTGTGGAAGGCAATATGGACTGAATTCCGACGACGTGGATCACTTTTTAAGTCGTCATAGCAACTTCTGAGAAACAAATGTTTGTGACGTCACGCTTAGCTTTCCGTGTTTTCGTGCAGGTGACGTTATCACCTACACGCTCACAGTGCACGCGTATACACTTTGTTTTGTTACCATAGCAACAAAGATTACAGCTGCTGGTGTGACGCCATCTCATCCAAATCATTCTCACATGACGTCAGAGATGCGTTATGTCACACGGTCAACTTTTTAGAAATATAATGCCTGGGGGGGGGGGGGGCGCAGGAAAAACTTATTTGTGTAAAATCCTCCTCAGCACTATCCGTGGAGAAGGAAACATAGCTTTGCCTGTTGCATCCCCAGGAATTGCTGCTAATCTGTTAGAAGGTAGTAAAACATACTTTAACCGATTTAAGTTAGTGCCACCTTTAAATGAAATCTCTACGTCGAATATGAAGATTAATTCCACCGACGCCGAAATCATTCGATCTGCGAAAGCCATTATTTGGGACGAAGCTACAATGGCCCCCGGTACAGCTTTACTTGCAGTTGACCGAATACTGAAAGATATTACGAGAAATCATAAACGTTTTGGTGGCAAAGACCTTTTACTTGGAGGAGACTTTAGGCAAACTCTCCCTGTTGTCAAACATAGTGACAGAACCAAAATGCTCGAACCCAGCATTAAATGCACCCAAATTATGCGAGACGTTTGAGATTTTAAGACTCAAAAGTAATGTTCGATCAGTTGATTCATCATTCAGTCAATGGATTTCATGACTTGGTGATGGTGCCCATTAAACTGCTGATGCCTACCAGAGGAAATGATAGAGATACACACACATATTATATATGATGGTAATGTAGCCAAAAACATATTTGGTGAGAACTTGAAAATTTATGATTTTAAAACATTTGCGAAGAAAGACATTCTGTGTCCCAAAAATCCTGATATTGACAAATTACATGAGAACCAAAATACTCGAACCCAGTATTTTGGTTCTTATGTAATTGTCAATATCAGAATCTTTAAGAGGAGACAGCAAGCACATACTTAAGCTCTGATTAAATTGATGCCAATGGCGAAGTACATACTCAAGAGTATTATCCTATAGAGCTTTTTAAATGAGAAAACTCCATCAGGAATGCCACTTCACAGACTGAAGTTGAAGATTGGAGCTATTTATCATGCTCCTGGGAAACCACCATACACAATGAGGTTTATGCAATGGAACAAGACTGATAATTAAAGAACTAAAACCCAATTTGAGTATTGCAGAAGTACTCACAGGCTCAGCATGTGGTAAAACTGTTTTTATTCCGCAAATTGGCACCGCACCTATTGATATAGACCCTCATTCACATTAAGACGACTACGGTTTCCTGTAAAACTCGTCTTTGCTATGACCATTAATGTCTCGAGGTCAAACACTGGGGAAAGTAGGTATCTACCTTCCCTGAACCAGTGCTTAGCCATGGACAACTTTATGTTGCATTGTCAAGAGTTCGACGGTTTGATGACGTCACAGTTAAAGTAGTCCATGGTCCAGAAAAAAGGAAAACTATTATACTTCCAGATTCCGAAAAGATATTTACAAAAAATATCATGCACAAAGATATTTTCCAACGTCGTTAACAAACGCTTAAATAGCAATAAGTGTTTTCTAGAATCTTCTGTCTTCTTATCTCAATAGATAGGAAAATCTATAAGATCTAATTATAAAAGATTTTGTTTTAATGTGTAGCGGCCGAAGATAATATTTCCTCCAGCATTTAATTTAATGAAGATTACTTGCTCATTAGATAAGCTGGAAAAATATTGTCACGAACTTCACGACAAAAGGGGAAAATATTACGATTGGTACGGATGTCGTTTTGATGTGTAGTAAATATTCATAATATCCCATCTGATCTGAGTGTTAGCGTATGTGATCTCGTACGTCTCTCGTGAGTGTTTCTTTAATCCACTGACTTTCAATGCCCCAAACCACACACGTTTTAGGCACTCATGATAAATTTTACGAATGAGTTCCCATTCGCCAATGGAGGTGTTCGGATGTTTTTGAATCAATAATTTAAACAGATTAAGTGAGGAATACCGATGACTAACCCGATAAATAAAGTAGAAATTAAAGAAATAATCCTCAACGATGCTGTATGTGGTATGCAGTATCAAACAACGTTAAGAAACCGTTGGATCAGAATTTCTAACGCAAATGGAAAATGAAATAATGAGCAAAATTGTAAAAGTGTCAACAAACATCAACTTTCGTCAGGATAGAAGGAATTACAACCACAGGAGTCACCTTTTCTAACAACGCTTCTTCTTGGTCGAATGGGAGACGTCACATAGGGGACCGTATATGTGATTACAAGGGAGTGTCCTGCAATTGTCGGATATTATACATAACAATAGTTAATTGGTTCCTTGCGTTTTCAGAAATTTGTTAGCACGCTTACATTTCATTGAAAACATATTAAGTTTTGATTTCATTGAAAAATAATTTTTCGTAGCTATAAGATGCTGTTTTAAACCCACGCACTTTCGGGAAAGTTCTTAAATTAGAATTAATTAGTACACAATACGAACGTTTAGAAATTTAATGCTTCATGTATAGGTTTTATCGTGTGTCTCAGAGAATTTTCAAGTGTTTCCTCTGCACACGCCTTTCTTATAGCATCTTATGTTATCGGTCTATTCTTTGAGAGACAACAATATAAAACGGTGAATGTATTTTAAATACGTGGAGATAATCTCAGATGTGTTCAATTGGGTTCATGTTAGGTGATGCGGGCAGCCATGGAAGTCATTCTTGTATTTCAGTTGCTATTCGTTGTTTATAAAAATAACGTGGACATAGCGATGACATCGTATATTTACATTATCTCCACGTATTTAAAATATATTCACCATTTCTATCGCCCTTTAGATTTATCAGCTGTAATTAAACAGCTTGCTTTGTTGAATGTCACTAGATGGCGACACATTAGTTGCTGAGCCCATCAATATGGATTTGTGTAGTCAGATGCTGACTGATAAACCACGAATAGCTCTGTGAATTGTTGGCACCGTAGCGTAAAGCGAACGCACTGGGCTAGTTATCGAGAGATCTGGGGTTCGATCCCAGCGGTGTCGGATTTACAATTTTTCAGTTGCTATTCGTTGTTTATAAACATAACGTGGACATAGCGATGACATCGTATATTAACAATATAAAACGGTGCAGAGAAGAATGAAGGGTTTTTATCTAATCCTTGAAAGTATGTAATTTCCTTTACCGAGTAGGTATGATGAAAACTACGAAGAAATGTTTTCAAAAATCTATTTGAATGAAATTCTATGAACTGGAAATAAATCACTGATCGAACAAGGAAGACTCTCCCTAGCATAGTTTCTTGTGCATAATTCCCTCTTCACGCAGTAAACAGATTCTTTCTTATTTTAAAGAATGCGCAAGTGGAACAGCACCCACATTTTCGGTCTTGTGGAGTAATGTTTGCTACCCTCATTAAATTGCGCTCAGCCGAACGCATTTTACGACGGTTGAGATTTTTTGCTCAGTAATAAAATGGAAGTCTGAAGGTTTAAAATGTGGATCTTAGCTTTTTATTTTATTTTTTTTTTTTGTCCTAAATGTTGCTCGGCACAAAATACGTTTCTGGTTTTAAATTCAGTGGAAATAAAGGAGAAGGGAAGAGAGAGAGGAAAAATGATTCAAAGAGTGAGCAAAATGAAAATAACGAAATTATACTGAAACGGTAAAACTAACACTGAAACTGTGTGAGATCTGGAAAATAGAGGGAAAGATGTTTAATGTTTTCTTACTGGCTATGTACATGTCGGGTAACAATGCGTGTTTTCCTACATTAGTGTACAAATTACAAGGGTTGTCCAAACGTTCCTCCCACTTTTGAAATGTCTTTTGGAAATCTTCTTATGAAATGCTGTTGAAGGACCCCTGCGCAGATCATTCGCAAATCAATGATCATTCGCAAATTGTCGTCCCCGTAACGTCGTTTTTACGCTTTCCAACCATAGATTGAAGAAGCATAAATGCTCCAGGTTTGTCTGCCTGTCCGCACGATAACTCGCGTAAAAATGGTTCGATTTCGGGGAAATTTTAGTATGTGGTAGGGGAGCACCTGGGGACGAACCCTGTTGAAAATGGGTGACATGGGGTCAAAGATCAGGACATAGAAGCGGGATCCATTCCAATGCCGTTATGCGTCATAACTTCTGTAAATATAGTTTGATTTCGATGAAATTTTAGTATGCGGTAGGGGACCACCTGGGGACGAACCATATTGAAAATTTGAAAATGGGGGACATGGGGTCAAAGTTTAGGACATAGGAGTGGGATGCATTCCATTACCCTTACGCATCATAACTTGCGTACAAACCCTTCGATTTCGATAAAATGTTAGTATGTGGTAGGGAACCACCTGTGGATGAACCCTATTGAAAATGGGCGAAATGGGGTCAAAGGTCAGGACATAAAAGCGTGATCCACTCCATTGCCCTTATGCGTCATAACTTGCGCAAAAATGGTTTGATGTCGATGAAATTTTAGTATGTGGTAGGGGATCACCTGGGGAAGAACCCTATTGGAAATGAGCGAAATGGAGTCAAAGGTCAGGACATAGAAGCGGGATCTACTCCATTGCCCTTATGCATCATAACTTGCGTAAAAATAGTTTGATTTCGATAAAATGTTAGTATGTGGTAGGGCACCACCTGGAGAAGAACCCTGTTGAAAATGGGCGAAATTGGATCAAAGGTCCGGACAGAGAAGCGGGATCCACTCCATTGCCCTTATGCGTCATAACTTCTGTAACAATGGTTCGATTTCAATGAAATTTTAGTACGTGGTAGGGAACCACCTGAGCACAAATCATATTAAAAATGGGCGACATGGGGTCAAAGTTTAGGACATAAGAGTGGGATGCATTCCATGAGCCTTATACATCATAACTTTCGTAAAAATGGTTCGATTTCGATAAATTGTTCGTATGTGGTAGGGGACTACCTGGGGATGAACCCTATCGAAAATGGGCGAAATGGGGTCAAGAAGGGTGATCCACTCCATTGCCTTTATGCGTCAAACTTGCGCAAAAATTGTTCGATGTCGATGAAATTTTAGTATGTGGTAGGCGACCACTTGGGGAAGAACCCTATTGAAAATGGGCGACATGGAGTCAAAGGTCAGGACATAGAAGCGGGATCCACTCCATTGCCCTTATGCGTCATAACTTGCGTAAAAATGGTTCGAATTCGATAAAATGTTAGTATGTGGTAGGGCACCACCTGGGAAAGAACCTTATTGAAAATGGGCGAAATGGAGTCAAAGGTCAGGACATAGGAGTGAGATTTATTCTGCAGCCATTATCCTCATAATTTGAGTAATGATTTCTGGTACGTTGGAAAGCGTATCATAATCTACGCATTGCATGATTTTACTTACTTGTTTAAAATGGGGAACAAGCCGAAGTCACATGGGGACAAGTCTGGGTTATATGCAGGTTGGGCCATCATCTTAATATTCATTTTCTCCACATAAGAAAGGACAGAACTGGACATATGCTGCCATGCATTGGACCACATATATAAAGAAATGGAGAACCCAAGTTGAACAAACTCGTTTCATGCCCAAATGCTCGATTAAAATTTTGTGAATTGATAATTTTGAAATGTGAGCTATATCTTCGATATCTCTAATTCATAGGCGTCTGTTTTTTCGCATAATAACACCTATTGTGTTGATGTTTGCCTTTGAATACTCGTTATAATTATTCTTTAATGCGCGATTAAAGCTGCCTCCTCATGCGCATCCATAAATTATTTATGCCATCTGATGATTTTCCGTGACATTCATCTTTATTAGCTTCTTCCATAAGACGAAAAGTCTCTCC
Organism: Macrothele yani; assembly: GCA_039090855.1. Taxonomy (NCBI): domain Eukaryota; kingdom Metazoa; phylum Arthropoda; class Arachnida; order Araneae; family Macrothelidae; genus Macrothele; species Macrothele yani. The sequence goes on from CM077030.1 coordinate 154,734,291, forward strand.
AATAGACTTCTAAAGTCGACAGCATAATTTAATATCGCGTTTATGCTCATCTTTCACATCCATTTCTTCGAAAAATCACTGCCCGAAAACACTTGATAGGGGTTCACGAAACAACGTTTATTAAATTGCACATTATCGACGACGCATGCGTGATAAACAGGTATGGTCCGCGGCTATGATTACTACAATGACTACCGCTTTTTCGATACTCATTCCAAATTCGGACGCAGTATGGCACATTTTTTATAAAAACATTCTCAATTGTTTTGGGGATAAGTTACGTAATTGAGATAAGCCCATATTTCCATGAAATTTAAATTTCGTTGAGAGAACTGGGTTCAAACTAATTTCATCTGCCATAGGATGTTGTGGGAGATTGACCTTAACGAAAAGGTACGAGTTCAACTGGTTTTAAACAAGTTAAGCCACTTTTTCTTCATTTGTGGGCTGGAGTCTATAGTACGCGCATTTTGCTTTTGTGTGCTGTGTACGGTAATTTGTGTTATTTGCTACGTGGAATGGTGCATTACTCCGAATTCTTGCTTTTAAAGAATACACATCTAATACTGCGGGCGAAATAGCCTTTCTATTGCTAAATATTTTGTAGTGGGTTGCACTAGAATGCGGTGCTACACCAACTGCACCACTTTTTTTTTTCTTTTTTTTTGATTGGATTTTTAACGACCACCGTGAGCGACTCAATGGGCTATAAGCAGTCGCCCGTCCCTAATTTAGGGTCACTGGTTCCAGGGAAGGGATAGAGCCAGTGCCGTAAGACAAACACCACATCCATGCCTCACCGGGATTCGAACCCGGACCCCGTTCGGACGAATGATCAGAGGCCATTGCTTAGACCACCGCGCCACCGGGGCGGCCTGCACCACATTTTGGAACAAAGGGAAACCACTGTGTGATGCATAAAACACACAAAAACTGCGACGTAATGCAGAGGTGAAGCACGTATCAAGACGACAAATTTTCAGCGATGAACTTCGTTGGTGCAGTTTAGTCGGTTAGAACAACGGACTCCAGAGCGAGGAGGCGCGATTTCGATCTCCGTCATCGACAGATTTCTGAATTTCACAAGACGTGAGGCAAATATGTTCAGTGGTATGGTATCCATCCCGAATGGATACCATACCACTGAACATATTTGTATGATTTATACATTACACAGTGGTTTACTTTTGCTCCCAAAGTGGTGTAACTTGTGTAGGCCCACCTTTTGGCGCAACCTATTGCAAAATATTTTTGACCGTGTAGTGCTGGCTTGAGAGCATTTAGTATCTCTATAATTGTCACAGCACACATAGATTGCAGATCATTTTCTGCTAGAGAAAAGGAAAATAAGGGAGAAAACTAAATACCACTTCCAGAAGCTATAACATTCTGTTCAGAAACAGCCAAATTCACCCTCAAAAGATAAGTAGAGATTGATTGGTTATTCGTGATAAAATTGATGTATCAACGTCACGGCGTGAGCTTCAAATGGTCTTAGCATTGGCTTCGTCCGAAATAGGTCCGGGTTCGAATCACGGTGAGGCATGAATGTTGTGTCTGTCCTACGGCACTGGCTCAATCCCTTTCCTAGAGCTAGTAGCCCTAACTTAGGGACGGGTGTATACTTATGTCCCATTGCGTTGCTAAATCGTCGGTAAACGATCAAACAGGAAAAATGAAATGCATCCTTCAGTGAAAAAACGTAAAGTAATTTATGTAAGAAAGCGGAACTTCAAAAGGAAGGCTATTAAAGTAGTACGTCATACAGTATTGAGGATTTTACTGTTTACCTCTTGTTTTTTCTCTTACGCATTTCTTTTCTTCAGGACGAAAAAGATTTGGCTGCAGAATATATCCTCCTACAACAGAATTGAGTTAACATAAAATTTAAGAAATATTTCCTTGTGATAAATCTCGACTTTACTCCCATTAAAACATTTTTAATGAAATTTATCAGTTTGGGAGAAATTCAGAAGTTAATCAAAGCATGTGAACAAAACTCTCTCTCTCTTTTTTTACGCTTTCCAGCCGTAAGTTGAAGAAGTATATATGCTCCAGCTTTGTCCGTCTGTCTGTCTGCCCGTCCGCACGATAACTCGCGTAATAATGGTTCGATTTTGATGAAATTTTAGTATGTGGTAGGGGACCACATGGGAAAGAACCTTATTGAAAATGGACGAAATGGAGTCAAAGGTCAGGACATTAGAGCGGGATCCATTTTATTGACCTTATGCCTCATAACTTGCGCACAAATGTTTCGATTTCGGTGAAATTTTAGTATGTGGTAGGGAACCATCTGGGGATAAACCCTATTGAAAATGGAAGAAATGGGGTCAAAGGTCAGGACATAGGATCGGGATTCATTCCATTGCCTTTATGAATCATAACTTACGTAAAAATGCTTCGATTGCGACAAAACGTTATCATGTTCTTCCGGAAGTATACTGAACTGGTTCTGTTGAATATCATCGAAATGGGGTCAAAGATCAGGGCACAGGAGCGATATTTATTCCACAGCTATTATCCTCATAACTTGACTAAACATGCTTCTATTGAGACAAAACTTTAGTATGTTGTTCCAGAGATATACGGAACTGGTTCTGTTGAATATACACGGAATGGGGTCAAACGTCAGGGCACAGGAGAGAGATTTATTCCACAGTTATTATCCTAATAACTTGAGTAATAACTTGAATAGTGATTTCTGGTATGTTGGAAAGCGTATCATAATCAATGCATTCCATGATTTTACTAACTTGTTTCTGTATGCTTTCAAAATCTGTGTTTTTTTTAATCTGCCTAAAATACAACACAAAAGAAAATTAATTCAAAAAACTTTTTAGTTTTGATATGTCACTATTCAGGTGATTCTACATCTTCCAATATTCTGATTTTTCAGAACATAGGTGGGCAAGAATCCATAATATGCTCGGAATGTTAGGCATTCCTTAGGAAATACAGATTCGTTATTTGTTACTTACCCTAAAAAAATCCAAATAATTTACATCGGAACAAACGGAAATATCACCGAAAAAAATCATCTTTTCCTAAAAGAATATACCTCGACTTTGTCGTTAGCGCATGATTTTGCTGTTTTAGCTCTTATTTTTCGAAATTTTGCTCTGGAGATTAGAGTTGGGGGAAGCTGATTAGTAAATTATTCGGGTATATTCCGTTGCGTGGTTTCTCCGCGAAAAAAAAGATCACACTACCCAAATTGAGGGTGAACAAAGACTTTTATTCCAACACCTTGTTTTAATATTATGTGTTGCTCTTATGGAAACATTTTTTAACATCGTTAACCTGTTTCTGCAAATATTATTATCTATCGCTAACATGATTCAAGAAAACATTCTTCCTTTTCTCGTAAAAATGCAAAAGCAAGTAAAAGTAATCTTTGGAGATTTCCGCAGAAAAAAATAACCCTACATAATCCTTTCTAAGAAATCATTGCACGAGAAAAATAGTTAAGAAAATGTTTTTGCATTGTACTGGATTTAGAAATGTATCACTAACAGTATCTCTACTTTTGTAGACTAGATAAATTAATGCAGATTGAATGAATTCACTTTTGGTTTTCTTAAAGTTGTGTTCAGAACAAACTATATTATATACGCCTTTGAAAATACAAGGGAAGAAAACGCGGAAGTGTGTGTGTGTGTGTTTGGCTGGAGAAAGACAAGGACGCTAAAGGATATAGGACTTTATCAGACCAAGATATTCTGGATGCAGTGACCCAAGGGAAGTCAGTAATGCGGGAAGAAGGAAGTAAAAATGAAGGTGAAACAGCAAGCGCAAACTCAAGAGAAATCAGTAATGAAGGTGAAAGAGCAAGCGTAAACTCAAGGGAAGTCAGTAATGAAGGTGAAACAGCAAGGGTAAAACTCAAGGGAAGTAAGTAATGCGGGAAGGAGGAAGTGAAAATAAAAGGGAAATAGCAAGGCTAAACACAAGAGAAGTCAGTAATGAAGGTGAGACAGCAAGGGTAAACTAAAGGGTAGTCAGTAATGAAGGTGAAACAACAAAGGTAAACTCAAGGGAAGTCAGTAATGAAGGTAAAACAGCAAGGGGAATCTCAAGGGAAGTCAGTAGTGCGGGAAGAAGAAAGTGAAACTGAATTTGAAACAGCAAGGGTAAACTCAAGGGAAATCAGTAATGAAGGTGAAACAGCAAAGGTAAACTCAAGAGAAGTCAGTAATGAAGGTACAACAGCAAGGGTGAACTCAAGGGAAGTCAGTAATGCGGGAAGAAGGAAGTGTAAATAAAGGTGAAAAAGCAAGGGTAAACTCAAGGGAAGTCAGCAATGAAAGTGAAACAGCAAGGGGAGACTCAAGGGAAGTCAGTAGTGAAAGTGAAACAGCAAGGGTAAACTCAAGGAAAGTCAGTAATGCGGGAAGAAGGAAGTGTAAATAAAGGTGAAAGAGCAAGGGTAAACTCAAGGGAAGTCAGTAATGAAAGTGGAACAGCAAGGGTAAAATCAAGGGAAGTCAGTAATGAAGGTGAAACAGCAAGAGTAAACTAAAGGGAAGTCAGTAATGCGGGAAGAAGGAAGTGAAAATAAAGGTGAAAGAGCAAGGGTAAACTCAAGGGAAGTCAGTAATGAAGATGGAACAGCAAGAGTAAACTAAAGGGAAGTCAGTAATACGGAAAGAAGGAAGCGAAAATAAAGGTGAAACAGCAAGGGTGAACCAAAGCGGGGCACTGGAATGTGTAGACAAGCTAATATGATTAGGGAATCAATAAATTGAGATTAAGTTTAATAACATCCTAGCTTTGCGCAACATTCGTTAAATTGTCCGAAAGAGTGTTAATGTCTCGCAAAGGAAGTAATATAACATGCTTTTTTTCAGAAGATAAACTTAAAATTTATTGGAAGTTTTATTATTATTTTAATTACATACAGTAATCCCTATTTAAATCAGTAGGCATGCGTACTATGTAATACGTTAATTTAATACTTTGAAAACATATGCAGGGTGTTCCCAAATTCGTGCGACAAACAATGAGGTGTGATAGTGGACATAAGGATAAATAACTTTTTCAGTGGAACTCAGAGAGGAACTTCGCTCCTAGTGCCCAAAAAACATTGAGTTCCATGTCCACGTTGATCCCCCAAGAGTATAAAAGCACAAGTTACCTAAATTATGTGTGAAAACACAAGTTTGTCCACGCCGGGCATCGAACCTGAGTCCCCTCATTTGGGAGTAAGTCGCTCTCCCAACTGAGCTACGCGGACATGTGCTCACATTGCTATCTGCCTTTATCTCACGTGCATCTTGCGGCGCTGGCACGGCACATATAGTGGATGTAGAGGCAGAGCAGAACTCAAACGAGATGCTCGAAGTGGCGCCCGTGGGCGTAGTTGCACAGCCCACACCGACGAATGAAGGACTATTGCACTCTCTCGTAGACTGACTGTGCCTGACGCAACGAGCGTCACTACCACCAGAGGTTTGTCGTCAACATCTGTGCAGGTATCATTGGTGACTGGCTGGTGGGACCGTACATCTTGCCACAACGTCTGACAGGCGCCATATACCGCGTGTTCCTTGAGCAAGTGTTTCCCGGTTAGTCGCAGAGTGTTCCGCACAATACTCGGAGAGACATGTGGTTCATGCATGATGGGGCCCCTGCACATTTTTCCAGCGCGGTCCGGGACTCACAGAATAAGACGTATCCCGGCAGATGGATTGGACGGGGCGAAACAGTAGTGGCCTCCGCGGTCTCCGGCCCTTGAATCCACTGGCATAAGAGACGCTTTGTGGAGTCACCTGAAGATCTCGTCGCGAGGATCGTTCTCGCTGAGGACCAGATCAACACCACATCGGGAGTCTACGAGAAAGTGACATAGTCCTTCATCCATCGGTGTGGGCTCTGTAACGACGACCTCGGGTGCCACTTCAAGAACCTGCTCTAAGTTCTGCACTGCCTCTACGTTCACCAACGCAACTGTAAAACCTATGATTTAGCTAAGTTGAGGTTTTTTTTCACTTTTGGGGGATCAACGCGGGCATGGAACTTAACGTTTTTCGGGCACTAGGAGCGGAGAGCCACCCTACGTTCCCTTGCAAAAGATATTCGTCTTTATGTATACTATCACCGCTCTTTGTTTGTCGCACGAATTTGGCAGCACCCTGCATAAAGTAATAGGTAGTTCACTTTTGTGTGCCATTTTCGGATTATACATGTTTTCCGTGCATTTCCTTGCATTAAGTTAGTATGGATAATCGGGAGTTCAGTGTAATGTCAAAATAAATTATTGTCATGAATGATAAAGTTCATTGTGAAATTGATTAAGTGTCAAAAGTGCTTAAAATTTATAAACTAACTCTAGAATTGAAATTATTATTACATACCCATTGAAGTGTTTTTAATTTTTAAAATTAAATCTACAAAATAAAACAAAATGAAGACAAATTGTTCGCATGTGTATATCATATACTAGAAAATGTTTAAAGGTTATTTTTATTTTTATTTTGCTTGATATCAGTCACTTAAATCTGCTGTTGGAACCCCATTATTTGAAACGAAATGCTAACAGGCAGCATTCAAGAGAAAAATTAAATGGCTGAACATCTTTCATTTCGTTCTTCGCATGAGCTCCATAAGTTCGCTTGTTACTCTTAACAATACCAATATTAACAGCATGAACTGAAAAAACAGTTTCACAAACTTAAATTTATCTAACAGCAGGTTATACACTGAAGAGCAATTGAATTACAGATACCTGTCTAGTAACGTGTAACACCACCTATCGTCTTGATGACGGCGGCTATTCTTCCCAACATGGAATCGACAAGACACCGGAAGCGTTGGGAAGCCATACGGATCAACGACCCCTGAACAAGCTCCCTCAGTTCACGAAGATTTGATGGAAGGGGGTCAGAGCCTCGAACATCTCGTTCGATGGTATCCCAGATGTGCTCGATGGGATTGAGGTCAGGTGACCTAGCTGGCATAGGAAGCGAGGTCACGTCGGTGGAGTGTTCATCCAACCATTCGGATACAATTCGGGGGCGATAGCACGGTGAATTGTCTTGTTGCAGGATGAGGTCCTCAGTGGGATGTTCAAGAAGCACAAACGGGAGCAAATGGTCATCCAGCATATCCCAGTAACGTTGTCCTGTGAGGGACGATGTCACACGTACCAGGGGTCACATTTCTGGCAAGAAGAATCCATCGCTACACGTGGTTTCCGCCGTACTCGTATCCTACCATCCGCATGTACCAACGTGAATCTCGACTCATCAGTCCAGGCAACATTTTTCTACATGCCTAGAGTCCAGTGGCGATGTTCCTGCGCCCATGCTAATCTTTGCACCCTGTAATGTGTGGTCAGCAGCAGTACCTTCGTGGGACGATGGCTTCTGTACCCCATAGCGAGGAAATGGTTCTGGATGGTGTTGCTGCTTACACGTTTTTGTGCACCTGCGTTAAATTGCCGAGGGATTTCTTGCACTGTGGCCTGTCTATCCACTGTTACAATACGAGCTAGCCGACGATGACCCCGCTCATCCACACGCTGTTGTCCACGGCAGTTGGCCCTTGCAGGGATGGTTTTACCGGATTCGATGTACTCACGGTGCACCCGTGAGACAGTGGCTCGTGACAATCCCAGTGTCAGCACGACTTCCGAGATGGAGTGACCCATTCGTCGTGCCCCGACAATTTTTCCACGATCAAATGCGCTTAGGTCCTTGGTCTCACCCATACTGCGTCCGACTCTTACTGATTCTCGTCGCATCACTCCTTCTATTGTCGGATAGCTGCATACGTCACGTCGTTTCCGTTTACAAAGCTGCCCACAGCGCCACATTTGCATAACGCCAGCTGTCTCTAATCTAATTGCTCTTCAGTGCACTAGCTCCTCGAAAAATAACCGATAACACTCTTTAGTCGTCTTCTCTCTTGGAACGTGCCTACCCTGCAGGACGCACATGGGATAAAGACAGATAGCAGTGAGAGCACATGTCCGCGTAGCTCAGTTGGGAGAGTGACTACTCAGCCGGCAGTTAAATTCCCCGCAATGATGTGATGTTTTCTCCACACGGTGAGACAGAAAAAATGAGAATCCCTTCTTCAGTGCTTCGAAAAAAAAAAAAAATCAGTGTGATGTTACGTTTCACGTACCAAACTGTCTGGAATTTCTAAATGCACATACTTCACTGGATGGCTGCCTACAACTACACATGGACGCGGCTGACCCGTCGGCCATGCCCCATGCCCTCTTTAGTGTGGGGGGGGGGTGGATGTGACGTGCCAGCTATGAGATGAAGGCAGATAGCAGTGAGGGCGCACGTCCGTGTAGCTCAGTTGGGCGAGCGACTTACTCCGGAGTGAGGCCGCGCGTACAAACATATACGTTATACTCGTCACACCAAGAGTATCAGCTTGCATTCACAATTTAACCAGAAGTTACTAGTTGCCAAGACATGTGGAGAAACTAGGAGGTACCGATGTGACTTTCAGAATGAAAATACAATTTTCCGTAAGAGAAAGAATCTGAAAACGAAAGTTAGTTATAGAAATACATATCATAGTTTTGCGAAATGATGGCCAGTCGGTGTACAGTAAGAAAGAATGCAGATCCAGATGTTGCTCACTGAACTGGCTGGGAGATGGAGTAGTTCACTGAAAATTGAGATATCAGTAGTTCACTGAAGATAATATCTGTAGTTAAGAGCTCCTTTACGGGTAAAAATACAGGCCTTGAGAGGGTCACTAAATGAGAGGTTTCGCTCGGTATTTGACAGCATTACAGAGAAAGTTCACACATTTTTAGAACGTTTTTGTTAAGGAACTACAGAAAAGAAAAGAAGTTGAAAGAATTGAAACTAACAAGATCGTGTTAGACGAACACGAAAGAAACATCTGCTGCAGTTAAATGTCGTATGCTAAGAAAATTTAAGAAATAAGACATAACCTTCTATCCAGAGATGGTAAACAAGATGTGGACAGAAGGTTATGTTTTCGCTTTTTACGAAGAGAAATATTCGTATTCTGAATTTAAACAAGAAAGATGACACCGAAGTTTTTTGGTGTAATAAGCACGTCTTTTGAATCCGTTCTGACGCAAATTAAATTTATCAAAGCTGTTCAAAGTCAGTGGAACAGTTATAGAAAACCATAGTATCTGACGGAAGAAAGAAGTTTTTCAATCCGGTTTTTAATCCCTCAGATATTGCTGTAAACGGAACAGTGAGCTTACGCCCTCTAGTTGCAGACATGTGCGTTAAGAAAAACATGAATTTATGTGAGAAACATTTTTTTCCGGAAACGCTCTCCAACATAGAAATAATTTTTCAAATCGGACTTTTAGAAACAGAGATATCGACAAAAATAAGATATGACTTTACGTAATCTGGTGGGAAAACCATGCATTATTTAAGGAAGAAAGTATTCTCAAAGGGTTTTCCCATATGAGCGGTATCGGTCCAAGGAAAAAAATTTTGTCGAGTTTTCAGGAGCCCAGATTTTGCTACAAATACATCAGAAGCAGAAATTAACACTCATACCCCCTGGTGGCCAAACCATTATTTACCAAACATTAGAAATTATGTGAAAAATCTTTTACATCAGGTGTTGTGTGTGATACAGGAAGAATTTTTCAAAATCGGAGTTTTAGAAGCAGAAATAAGGCAGAAAACGCAATTTACCTTTGTGCCCCAAGCGGAAAGTCTATGATATACTTGAAAATTTTGAATTTATAGGAAAACCATTTCGCATCGGAAACACTATCCAACAAGAAGGAATTTTTCAAATCGGACTACTAGAAGTAGAGATATTGACCAAAATAAGATATACATCTACGTCCCCTAGCGTAGAAAACATGCATTATTTTCAGAAGAAAATGTTCCTAAAAGGTTTGTCGACATGAGTAGTATCGGTGAACAAACGACTTTTTTTGCAATCGAGATTTTAGAAGCTCATATTTTGCTGCAAATACATCAGAGGCGGAAATTAAGACTTACGCCACCTGGTAGCCAAACCATTTTTTACAAAAACAGAAATTACCTGCAAAGGATTACCCATCAGGAGCTGTATCCGACGCAGAAAGAATTTTTCAAATCGGAGATTTACAAGCAGAGATATAGTAGGAAAATCAATTTACCATTACGCCGCCTAGCGGAAAGTCTACGAATTACTTTAAAATTTTGAAATTATATGAAAAACATGTTACACTGGAAACACTATCCAACAAAGAAGAAATTTTTCAAATCGGACTCCTAGAAGCAGAGATATTCATAAAAATAAGATATACATCTACGCCCCTGGCGTAGAAACCCTGCATTATTTTAAAAAGAAAATGTTTTTAAAAGGTTTGTGGACAAGAGTAGTAGTGGTTGACAAAACACGTTTTTTTTCAAACGAGAATTTATAAGCTCATATTTTGGTGCAAAAACATCAGAAGTGGAAATTAAGATTTACGCCCAATGGTGGCCAAACCATTTTTTTTACAAAGATTAGAAATTATGTGTAAACGATTTCCCATCAGGAGCTGTAACCGGTGCAGAAAGAATTTTTCAAATCGGAGATTTAGAAACAGAGATCTAGGGGGAAACGCAAGTTACCTCAATGCCCCTGGCGGAAAGTCTATGAATTACTTGAAAATTTTGAAGTTACATGAAAAACATGTCACACTGAAAACACTGTTAAAGAAAAAAGGAATTTTTCAAATTGGACTGTTAGAAGTAGAGATATTGACAAAAATAAAATATACGTGTACGCCCCCTGGCGGAGAAACTGTAGAATATTTTAAGAAGAAAATATTCCGAAGATTTTTATCGATGTGAGTGGCCTCAGTCCACGAAAGAATGTTTTCAATCGATATTTTAGAAGCTCAGATTTTATGGCAAATACATCAGAAGCAAAAATTAACACTTACGCCACCTGGTGGCCAAAGTATTCTTTACCAAAAATTAGATATTATATGCAAAAGAATTTCCATCAGGAGGTGTATCCGCTGAAGAAAATAATTTTCAAATCGGAGATTTAGAAGAAGAGTAACCGGGAAAATTTTATTTACTTATTTACTTTACGCCCCGGAGCGGAAATTCTATGCGTAATTTGAAAAAGTAACTATTTCTAAAATACTCTTCGACAAAAGTGGAATCTAAAGATAAAATATTTTTTAATCGGTTTTTTAGAAGCAAATATGTGGAATAAAACGTATTTTTTGAATTCGACATCATCTGCATTCACGCCCTCTAGCGGCGAAATTGTACATCGTAAAAAACAAAAAAAAAAAATAGAAGGATCATCATTCGCATATTTCAAGCTTCACAATGCGAAAAGAATTTTTTCAAATCAGACTAATAGTTGCAGAGATATCGTGGGTACAGACGGACTGACAAACCGGTAACATAACCACGATCTTTTTTTACAAAAGACGTGCTAAAAAAAGGTCGATTTACTATCGCAAATGAGCAGAAAAGTACTTACAAACTTGGTGACAAGAATCCAAAGAAAGATTGAGTAAATGATTCACGATTATTGCTGGTTTCTCGTACAATGAGAAATTTCAGTTAAGAAAAGTTGAAAAGAATGTTAAAATCAATTCTATATATAACCGAAATAATGTTTTATCTCCTATTTTTCAAGGGGAAATAACATTCTTTTATATACAGAGCATTCAAAGAGAAGAACTCCATCAGGATAAGGCTACCAGTAACCCATCAAAATCTACCACTCTATTTCATAAAAAATGAAAAAAAGAGACGGGTATCAAGTCTATACCTTTTGCTTTATTCCTTTAAAGTCTTCTGATGTGTCACCAAAAATTGCCTTCCAAATGCTAAAAAGAACGCTTTCTAAACGCAGACTTGAAACAATGATTGGATTACGGAAAGCAATGGAAGAGGAGTGGAATAAAATTCTACTACCATTTTTAAGAAATGCCCTATTTTTTGGGGAAATCTAGTTGTGGGTTCATAGTCCAGAGAAAGAACTATCATATAAAACATTTAGGAAAGAAATTATTTCATTAACCATTAATCATATTGCCTGACAATCTAGAATGAAAGTGTGTGAAAATACTCTTTATTTATATTTGTTTTAATGATATTTACATTCCTTTCTGTTCAACGAAATTTATGAAGGAACTAAACTAACTTTACACTGAAGAGCACTTGAATTAGAGGCAGCTGGCGTTATGCAAATGTGGCGCAGTGGGCTTCCCTGTAAACGGAAACGACATGACGTATGCAGCGATCCGACAATATAAGGAGTGATGCGACGGGAATCAGTAGGAGTCGGACGCGGACGCGGTATGGGTAAGACGAAGGATCTAAACGCATTTCATCGTGGGAAAATTGTCAGGGCACGACGAATGGGTAACTCCATCTCGGAGGTCGTGCAGGCACTGGGATTTTCACGAGCCACTGTGTCACGGGTGCACCGTGAGTACATCGAATCCGGTAAAACCATCCCTGCAAGAGCCAACTGCCGTGGAAAACAGCGTGTGGATGAGCGGGATCATCATCGGCTAGCTCGCATTGTAACAGCTGATAGACTGGCCACAGTGCAAGAAATCACCCGGCAATTTAACGCTGGTGCACAAAAACGTGTAAGCAGCCACACCATCCAGAACCATCTCTTTGCTATAGGGTACAGAAGCATTCGTCCCACGAGAGTACCGCTGCTGACCACACATCACACGGTCCAAAGATCAGCATAGACGCGGGAATATCGCCACTGGACCCTAGACATGTGGGAAAATGTTGCCCGTACTAATGAGTCGAGATTCACGTTGGTACATACGGATGGCAGGATACGAGTACGGCGCAAACCACATGAAGCGATGGATCCTTCTTGCTAGTAGGGTACTCTTTAAGCTGGTGGGAGTGGCATTCTCGTCTGGGCACTGTTTAAGTGGACTGGAAATGGGACCCCTAGTACGTGTGACATTGTCCCTCACAGGTCAACGGTACCGGGATATCCTGGACGACCATTTGCTCCCGTTTGTGCGTCTTCAGCATCCCACTGGGGACCTCATGCTGCAACAAGACAATGCATCGTGCCATCGCTCCCGAATTGTATCCGAATGGTTAGATGACCTCGCCTCTTTGGCCTGCTAGGTCACCTGACCTCAATCCCACCAAACACATCTGGGATGCCATCGAGAGAGATGTTCGAGGCTCTGACCCCCTCCATCAAATCTTCGTGAACTGTGGGAGCTTGTTCAGGGGTCTTGGATCCGTATGGCTTCCCAACGCTTCCAGTGTCTTGTCGAGCCCATGCCGAGACGAATCGCCGCCGTCATCAGGGCGAAAGGTGGTGCTACACGTTACTAGACAGTTATCTTTAATTAAATTGCTCTTCAGTGTAAATCTGGTTGGCAACTATTTCAGGAAGCACGAGCTGCAGAAATCATTAATTCTTCACTGCTGTATCCTAATAGCTTATGTCAAGTCTAACTCGCAAGATAAAGCTCCAGATACGGCTTCCCTAATGAACAGTAATTGAGATCTCATCCAATTGAGTATCGGTTATCTGGCTCAGATTTTATTTTCCCCTGGTCTGAGACCTGAGATTCTCATTTTCGATTTCGATCATATGGTACACAACCACACACACACTCACATGCTCCAGGCTCAAGAATTCAATCACCAGAAACGTGTATTTCCAATAGAGATACGTGGTCGAACTTCCGATTTAAGCGTTGAATGACAGATGCGATCATTTAAAGCGTAGATGTGACGAACCGATTGTTTTATTCCCATTCGACGCTCTTTCTAATGTACATTATATTAGCAAACGTATTCGAGCACCACAATGTTTTGGAACAAATGGCTTTATTATCGTAATTAATAGTTAGTCGGTCCACCTTTTCCTTCTGCGACAGAGGCAACATGCCAAAGCATTCTATCAATCACATCAATATGATACTATCATACTATCAATTATACTATATCAGTTACACTATTAATTATACTATATCAGTTATACTATTAATTATACTATCTATAATTATATATTAAATTATATATACTATAATTATAGATATACTATATAAATTATACTATTTATAGTATATCATAATCATCATTGTCAACCATTATCAATCCACTGCTGGACGAAGGTCTCCCCAAGTTTCCTCCACAACGGTCTATCTTGTGCCAGTCTCCACCATGTTACTCCCGCATACTTTCGAATTTCATTCACCAATCTCTCATGTGGTCTTCTTCTGGGTCTTTTCCTGTCCCTTGGAATCCAATCTAAAATTTCAGCTGTCCATCGATGGTCTGTCCTTCTGGCAGTATGTCCAGCCCATTGCTATTTCAGGGATTTAACTCTGATCATGATGTCTTTCACTCTTGTCATTGTTCGGATCCACGAGTTCCTCTTCTTATCTCTCCTGGTTACACCACCTCTCCATGCTTCTTTGAGTTTATTTATATATATATATATATATATATATATTATACAGGGGTTGTCCAAAATAATGGAAACATCTAGCTGAAAGCAATGACTTTGGTATGTGTTGCTTTTTGAGTAAAACGGGCATGTAGCTACAATTTGTTTGTTAAAAACATGTCTTAAGGGTAATTGCGATTGCATTGTAAACCAGTGTTTGCATAATTTCGTTAAAGATGAAGGCACAATGAGTGACCTGTCAGAGTTCCAAAGAGGGCTGATTATAGGAGCCCATATGGTTGGTGCGTCAGTAAACACAGTGGCACAGGTATTGGGGGTATTGGTGCATCCCGTTCCCACTACCGCTTCGAAGGTCATAACATCATACAATGTTCACGGCACAACATCATCTGCGAGACACAACTGTGGAAGGAAAACCAAACTCACTGCGAGAGACAGGAGGACATTAAAGAGGATTCTGACCGCAAGGAGAAAGACCACGGCGAAGAAAGTGACTGCTGAGCTAAATGCACATCTCCGAAACCCAGTGTCGACCCATACGGTACTAAGGGAATTGCATAAGCACTATATTTACTGCAGTGCTGCAATTGCAAAACCCCTGGTGTCACAGGTGAATGTAAAATGGAGACTACAGTGGTGCCAGGAACATAAAACGTGGAATGTGGATCAACGGAAACTTGACTTGTTTTCCGATGAATCAAGTTTCTTACTCTTCCTCACCACACGACGGGTGTACGTGTGGAGAACCTCCGCAGAAGCCTACAACCCAGACTGTCTCCTTCCTACACTGAAGCATGGGTGTGGTTCCGTAATGGTTTGGGCCATGATCTCGTGGTTTGCAGCTTGTCCCATTATCAATTTACATGGACGGATCACTAGCGGTGACTATATCACTCTTTTGGCCGACCATGTGCATTCAAGGGCGCAGGCATTGTTTCCGTCAGGGGATTGTACCTTTCAAGATGATAATGCCCCAAATCATGGAAGTCGAACTGTTCAATCATGGTTTGAGGAACATGAGGATGAAGTTGCACACCTTTCCTTTTCCTGCATAATCACAGGACTTAAGCATCATTGAGCCCCTTGTGGTCTGCGTTGGAAAACAGAGTGCAATCTCGCTGTCCTTCTGCGGCGTCTCTCAATTAATTGGAGCAGTTTCTGCAAGACGAATGGTTCAACATACCACTCACTTACCACCATCCAGGACTTGTATGCTTCCATTCCAAGCAGTTTTAAATACCAAGGGCGCTCCCGCACAATATTAAGTGCGTAACACCCATTGTTTGAAGGTGTTTCAATTATTTTGTACAACCCCTGTATATATATATATATATATATATATATATATATATATATATATATATATATATATATATATATATATTATAGATATATAATATATATGTATTGGGTCGATTCATAATTATTGGCCGATTCGAACACCAAGAAACAAACCACAATAACAGAAGACGAAATGCATTTTATTCCGAAAACCTCCTGCCCTCGGTAGCAATACACTGTGCCCAACGTGTTTTCAGTGCAAAAATACCACGGTGCGGGAAACTGGCATCACAGTGATCCGAGGAATCGCTAACGGTGGACATCATCGCATAGTTGTTAGCAAACCGTTCGCCCCTCAAGGAGTGGTCCAAATAGCGAAACATGTGAAAATCTGAGGGGGCCAAGTCAGGTGAATAAACAGGGTGAAAGAGAACCTTGTACTACAAAGGCGTTGATTTTTTGCATGCTTCCAATAGACACATGCGGTCGTGCGCCATCCTGAAGCAGTATGAGACCCAAACGATTGGCGAGCGACGGTTGTTTGCTGCATAATTTCTGGTGACATTCGTTCGGCTGACGGCAGCACACGTCCATTGTGATTGTTTGACCTCGCGGCAAAAACTCATAATGAACCAAAGTCTTGGCAGTCCACCACACAGCGATCGGAACCTTCTGTGGGTGCAACTCGGGTTTGGACATGTGTTTGGGTGGTTCCCCTTTATCGAGCCAAGGCGCTGTTCGCTTCCTTTTGTCATAGCACCCATTTTTCATCAACCGTGAGGATCCGATGCAGAAAAGGAGCACTAGCCTCAGGTGTTTGGAGGGGAAAGCATGTCTGCAGACGCCATATCTGCTACTGTTCGGTGGGTTTGTCTGGAACCCCGGTATCCAGTTTTTAACCTTGCCCATAGCTGCCAGGTGTCTGGAAACTGTCGCTGATGATACGCCAAGTTCGGCACTGAGCTCATGAACTGTGGACGTTGGTTTCTCTTCCACTTTCCGCCTTAAATGTACAGTGTCACACAGAACCGGCTCCTTTGGCTAATGGTCGATATCAACATTACCGGCATGGAACTTGGAAAACAGTCTACGGACAGTTCTGTCACTCGTCGTGCCGACACCCCATGCTCTATTGACATTTGCGACCGTTTCGGACACATTCCGGCCAAGTTTCAATTCGTGCAAAATCACTGATCTCACGTCGGGTTGCTCCATCACGTCCCCAATAGCTGAGATCTGTCTGAAATACGGTTTTATACACGTGGACTGAACCAATTCAATTTGCATGGGCTTTTGGTAGTTCCTCCTACGAGGCGTCCCTTGTAACCGGCTATGCAAATTCCCCTTGTCGGCATCTTCCAATAATTATGAAACGACCCAATAATATATACACTGAAGTGCGAGAAAAACTGCTGCGTACGAGCTTATGCAAAATACATAGCAACGTCACCTATTCTAGAACTCGGTTGCGTCCATCAGTGCGTATATAAAGGAATACACATCCATGCCAGCTGTCAGAGCTGTTTTCGGCATAAGAATGACAAATAATAACGATTTGAGCGATTTTCAACGCGGTGTCATAGTTGGCTCTCGTGAGATGGGTCATAGTATTTCGGGGGTAGAAATGAAGTTCCGATTTTCACGGACGACCATTGCAAAAGTGTACCGTGACTACAAGAATTCCGGCAAAACCTCCAACCTACGATACCAGTGTGGCCTTTAAAAGACATTGTGTGAACGTGACCATCGTCGGCTGTCAAGAATCGTTTCACGCGATAGACGTGCAACACTCTCGCAGGTATCATCGGAATTCAATGCTAGAGCCTCAACAAGCATCAGCGTCCGGACTCTGTAACGTACCCTGCACGATATGGGCTTTGGGAGCCGCCGCCCAACTCGAGTCCGCTTGATGGGTGCATGACACTATGCGCCCCGCTTGGGCACGGCCACACCGCCACTGGACACTTGATGACTGGAAAGAAGTAGCCTGGTCTGACGAGTCGCGTTTCCAACTGTATCGGGCAGATGGTAGGATTCGTATGTGGCGCAAACCCCATAATGCCATGGATCCCGCCTCTCAACATGGAACTGTGCCGGCTGGTGGGGGGTACGTAATGGTATGGGTGTGTTTAGCTGGGCTTCATTGGGACCCCTGGTACATCTACAAACGTCTGTGACTGCCCAACGCTATGTGCGCATCTTTTCTGACGAGGGACACCCGTTCATGTCCTGCATTCATGCTGATGGGTTGGACCGGTTCTAACAGGACAATGCACCTCCACACAAGTATCTGGACGCCACATTATGGTTAGAGGAGCATTTATCTGAGTTTGGGGTGTTGACAATTCCACCCAAGTCCCTAGATCTCAACGTGATAGAACACATTTGGGATGCCATGCAACGCGCTATCGAACACAGGAATCCGAGACCGCGGAATACACCCGAATTGCGGAATGCTCTGCAGGACGTATCGTGTGCATTGCCTACAACATATTTCCAGAAGCTGGTGGAGTCCATGCCCCGTCGTATTTCTGCAGTCCTGCGCTCCCGTGGGGATCTACCAAGTATTGGACTGGTGTACCAGTTATTCTGGCACTTCAGTGTATATTATATATCAGTTATATATACTATAATCAAATATGTACTGTCTATTATACTACTATGAATTATACTATCATATCAATATCATACTATTAATGGATTTCCGGTAAATCTCGAAACGGATAGGTCGTCACTCGGTTTTTTTTTTTTGTTGTTTTTTTTTTGTTGGAGGTTTAACGACTACCGTGGGCAACTCAATGGGGTATAAGCAGTCGCCCGTCCCTAATTTATGGTTACTGGTTCCAGGGAAGGGAGAGAGCCAGTGCGGTACGACATACACAACATCCATGCACCACCGGGATTCGAACCCGGACGCCTTTCGGACGAATGATCAGAGGCCATCGCTTAGACCATTGCGCCACCACGACTGTTTGCCATTCGTTCCGCAAATCTGCCAGCGTAGAAAGCGAAGGCGGTTGTTGTGGTTTATTTGTATCGCTCCAGTTTATCGCAGAGGTGCTGTAAGGGATTAATATCAGGAGTATAAGAATGCCAGTCAAACAATTCCGCCTCATTTTCAACAAAACAGTCCTATACACGCCGTGCTGTGCGGCAGGAAGCTCGACCATGCTAGAAGAGACAACGCTCATTTCCATAATACTATAATATTTTCGGTAGGGCGAAAGTATCCTGAACATCGAGGCACATTTTCTTTTCTTTTTCTTTTTTTTTTTCGATTGGAGGTAAGCAGTCGCCCGTCCCTAATTTAGGGTCACTGGTTCCAGGGAAGTGAGAGAGCCAGTGCCGTAAGACAAACACAACATCCATGCCTCACCGGGATTAGAACCCGGACCCCGTTCGGACGAATGATCAGAGGCCATCGCTTAGACCACTGCGCCACCGGGGAGGCCGAGGCACACTTCAGAGTTCACTGTTATTGGTATAACAACCAACGGGCCGAGTCCATCTACGTAAAACAACTCCATACATGCCATGATGAAGCCTCCGCCAAACTTAACATTTGGAAGAGCACAGTCCGACGAAAATCGTTCACCGGGCTTGGGCCAAATCCAAATACGCCCATCAGATTGGAAGAGTGAAAAGCGTGACTCATCACTCAAGAGAACAGCTTTCTAGTCGCCCGCATTCCAGGTACGACCGGAGACACACCACTCCAAAGGACGCTTCGCATTCAAGGTGGATTGTGTGCCGCTGTTCTAGTATAATAACCCACACTGCGCATCTCTCTGAGGATAGTTATGGTACTAACCAAAACATTACATGCATTTAGAAGCGATGGAAGCGGTAGAAGGCGATCGAATTGCTTAACGTTTCTTACCATGACTGTCCTGTCAACTTCCGTCAGTTTGTGCGGCGTTTCTGAAAGTTTTTCTGCTGCAGTTGCGCCGTCCGGCTTTCCTTTCTTCACGACATCACTTACAAGTAGATTTTGATATGTTTAGTTTTGCTGAAATGCTCGGTATCGGAATGTTACATAAAAGGTATCCTATGTCCAGCTTATGCTGGAACTCGGAGAGTTCACGCGCTTGGTATCCTATGTACAGCTTATGCTGGAACTCGGAGAATTCACGCGCTTGGTATCCTATGTCCAGCTTATGCTGGAACTCGGAGAGTTCACGCGCTTGGTATCCTATGTCCAGCTTATGCTGGAACTCGGAGAGTTCACGCGCTTGGTATCCCATGTCCAGCTTATGCTGGAACTCGGATAGTTCACGCGCTTGGTGTCCTATGTCCAGCTTATGCTGGAACTCGGAGAGTTCACGCGCTTAGTATCCTATGTCCAGCCTATGCTAGAACTCGGAGAGTTCACGCGCTTGGTATCCTATGCCCAGCTTATGCTGGTACTCGGAGAGTTCACGCGCTTGGTATCCTATGTCCAGCTTATGCTGGAACTCGGAGAGTTCACGTGCTTGGTATCCTATGTCTAGCCTATGCTAGAACTCGGAGAGTTCACGCGCTTGGTATCCCATGTCCAGCTTATGCTGGAACTCAGATAGTTCACGCGCTTGGTGTCCTATGTCCAGCTTATGATGGAACTCGGAGAGTTCACGCGCTTGGTATCCTATGTCCAGCCAATGCTAGAACTCGGAGAGTTCACGCGCTTGGTATCCTATGTCCAGCTTGTGCTGGAACTCGGAGAGTTCATGCGCTTGGTATCCTATGTCCAGCTTATGCTGAAACTCGGAGAGTTCACGCGCTTGGTATCCTATGTCCAGCCAATGCTGGAACTCGGAGAGTTCACGCGCTTGGTATCCTATGTCCAGCCTATGCTAGAACTCGGAAAGTTCATATCCACTTGAAAGTTACTGATAACACGACACAACATTTCAGCTTTACATACACACATCCCAATTTACAGCGCACCTTTCTGCGGGACCATTTTTTGAACTTATTCAAATATTTTGTAGTGTCCGAATACTTTTGGTAATACAGGGTGTCTACAAATGATTGGAGCGTTTTAACGATTTTATTGTAGGTATATTATTTGACATATGATCACGGAACTGTACAAATAAATATAACAATGCACAAAGTTTTTTTGGGGGCGTATTACAGATTCTGCAAACATCAACTCTGCAATCAAGTTCTTCCCACATGAAAGTTAGCATGTCTCTATCAATGTGAGTAAAGGCATTGATGATGCGAGCCCGCAGTTCTGGTAGATCGGCTGATAAAGCGGATACAAACACCGAGTCTTACAGCTCCCCCCACCATCCTACGAAACAAATCGCAGAGGGTTAAGTCGGGGGAACGTCGAGGCCATAACAGCAGTTGGTGATCATCATTCCCAGCATGACCGATCCATCACTTTCGCAATCTGACGTTCAAGAATTCACGAACATCGCGATGAAAATGAGGCGGAGCGTCATCCTGTTGGTAGATGAAGTCCACACTGTCTATCTCCAGCTGCGGCATGAGCCAATGTTTCAAAATGTCCAGATACACGTGTCCGGTAACGGTCTATTCGCAGAAGAAAAAGGGGCCTTAAACTTTAAATTTTGAGGCCGCACAGAAAACACTGAGTTTTTGAGAATCCGGAATGTTATTCGCGAAGGCCTGGGTTTTCTTTTTTTTTTTTTTTTTTTTGTGCCCCAGAATAGCGCATTGTGCCAATTCACTTTGCCACTAACAAAAAATGTTGCTTCTTCAGCAGAAAACGCATCGTCTTCTTCCATAAAACTTTGAAATTGCGAACAAAACTCAAAGCGACTCACTTTGTTGTCGGGCGTCAGAGCTTGTAGCAATTGCAACCGGTACGGCTTCTGCTTCAATCGTTTGCGTAAGATCTTCCAAACGGTCGATCGTGGAATATCCAGTTCTCTACTTGCTGTGCGCGTCGACTTCTGTGGGCTACGCACAAAACTTGACCGCACAAGTTCCATGGATTCTTCAGGTACTGATGGACGACCCGTTGATTTCAATTTACAACAGGCATCCTTTCGCTTTAAACTGTTCATACCATCGCCGAATGGAGTTGGCGCTGGGAGGAGTTTTCCTTAATTTCGTTCGAAAGTGTAGTTGCCCTGTTGGCACAGATTCACTAGCATGAAATTCGAGGACAGCAAACGCTTTCTCTCTGTTTGAATCCATCTTACCGACTATAAGACAAGTACTGCCATCTTGCGGCTGCTAGCAGAGACCAAAGTAAACTTTGAGCAATGCATGTCTAGTAACATCCAACTCGAGAGACATATCGCTAATATTACAGCCACAGAAAAATTACGGAACCGCTCTAATCATTTGTAGACACCCTGTATAGTGTATCTCTTATATGTGATAGTCAGGGGTGGATTCAGCCACCGGGACACTGCTGAATGTTCCGGTGGAAAACTCGAGAAATGGCTCACTTTCTGGTATTCCATTGGTCGGAATTCTTTGGAACGGACAAATAATTATTTCGACACTTATGAACAGTAATTGTTAACTTCAGTTTTATATCACTGTGAAATGCTGTTTCCTTAAAAAATAAGTAAGGCTAACTACTGTCAGACGTAAGTCGTTGAACTTTGAGCCTTAGGGTAATTGGGAAGGCTTACTCTCATTTGTTAATCTTGGAAGAGACGCTAGTACCAGTTTTTATGAAAGATCGTCCCAATCCCCTGATCCACACTCTTACACAAAGCACAAAGCGATTCTCCACCAGAGATATACCGGAATCCGTGTTCCACCTGCATTTATCTTAAAAGAAACTATTATTTACTATTACTGGTTCATGCATCAAAATGGTGGTTCATGGGTCGAAGTAATGGGTAGATTTAAAAGGTGCGAGGCATACACACTTTTTAAATTTCGGAATGATCACAATGTAGACTTACAGTAGTTGGAAATGGGATCTCTCTTCAAGGGACTTGTGATTTTGTCAAAACCATATTTTTCAAAGAAATATAATTATCTGTCATCGCGTTTTGAGCGTGGTTTGAGGTTCATTCAATCGTGAGTGTATTTTTAAAATTATTTCATTCTTTAATACTTGTAAAACATTGTTCACAACTGCATTCGTTTTACAATGCATACTTTAACAGGTCTCTTTTAACGGGTGTCTAACAATTTCCTTTGCATGAGGGATTCTGAAAGTCCCCCGTGTAGGTATGTGAATTGTTGTAGTGGAACCCAACACTAAAATTCCAGACCCGGTTCGGGCGGACTCAATCCGCTACTGGTGATATGTGTTCCCAAGAACTTGTGCCATGTTATGTATGCCTCTAATTTAAACTTCCTTTTGAGTTCCTGTTTCTTGTTTAATTTTCATTACGCCTCTGTTAGATACTTTCTAACTGAACTGCACATTACTATCCGAAATTCTTGTCCGTTTTGGCAATACCGGTAGTGCGTCAAATGAAAATGAAAAGCTATGACGTGAGTGTTGAGACTGGGGCGATAAAAAGCGGGTGAACGGCGGAGATTGTATATCAATTTCGTAAATTGCTATGTTTGTTTGGATCATATGAGCCCGATGATAAGATAACCCGAATATTTCCGAATTGATTATTGTCAACTAAAAGCTATTTATTGATGACTCACTACTACTTCATGGTCGTGATTGAGAATGAACCATTTTAACAAGTTGCTGATTCTTTTGGTTCTGGCTGTTAAATTCAATTAGTCAGATTTAATGGATTACCTTATGTGTTCAACAAGTTTAGCTAAGAACATTATTTAATTAAGTACTTAATAACAACTTTAAATCTGAAAATCATTATAGTTTTTCTTATTTTACTGGCGACTCCGTGGCAGAAACGGAGGTAAGTGCGTAAAAAATGAAGGCATGATATTCACATAATTTGTTCAAGCGTTCAGATACTTAAAAGCACTCTAAAAGGAGCAGGAGACACGATGTTCAATTAAATAAAGAATATAAACGTCAAAAGACGACACGAACAATTGTACGTTCAGCTTATGATGCTAGAAGCTGATTCGGTGTAAGAGATGTAAGAACAGGAGACACACATTTACTAATTTCCGTTGAAGTAGTGTAAAGAGACATTGCGCATGACAAGAAAAGTCTCGATTTAAACGTGGGCAGATCATTTTTACGATAAAAACATACCTGAAATGTCATTTTATTTTCGTAGAATAGGGATAATAATATGTTCCATAATATCTTCCCTCTTACCGCCAACGTTACTGGATTAGTAATTGAATACAATGATTGGACAAATTATTACTAAAGCAGTTCCACAAAAACTGAGAGTAATATTTTTACAGTTCGTAACAGTGCGATGGGGAAAGATAACCACGCAGACGACAAACTGAATATGTAAGTATCTATGACAACCGTTATTAGCCGTGGCAAACTATTCTGATTTTGTTATTGCGCAGTTGTTTAACGTACATCTGCATTTCGCCATACAGCTATGGAGGTGAGTGATTCAGAGTTAAGAAGTGAAATGCGTTGTACGATAATATTTAGCTATTGTTTGAGTAAAACGACTCCAGAAACAATTGATTTAACGAAAAGATCTTACAAAGATAAAAATTTGGGTGAGTCAACGATTTTTAGATGGCACCATTATTTCAAAACAAGTTAGTAAAATCCTGCAATGCATTGATTATGATACGCTTTCCAACATACCAGAAATTATTACTCAAGTTATGAGGATAATGGCTGTGGAATAAATCTCGCTCCTCTGTCCTGACCTTTGACCCCATTTCGAAGATATTCAACAGAACCTGTTCAGTATACCTCAAAAATAACATACTAAAGTTTTGTCGCAATAGAAGCAGTTTTACGCAAGTTATGAGAATAATGGCTGTGGAATAAATCTTGCTTTTGTGCAATGACCTTTGACCCCATTTCGTTGATATTCAACAGAACCGGTTCACTATACCTCCGGAACAACATGATAACGTTTTGTCGCAATCGAAACATTTTTAGGTAAGTTATGATGCACAAGGCAATGGAATGGATCCCACTCCAGTGTCCTGACCGTTTGACCCCATTTCGCCCATTTTCAATAGGGGATCGTCCCCAGGTGGTTCCTTACCAAATACTAAAATTTCATCGAAATCGAACCATTTTTACGGAAGTTATGACGCATAAGGGCAATGGAATAAATCCCGCTCTTATGCCCTGCCTGAACTTTGACCCCAATTTGCCAATTTTCAATAGGGTTCGTGCCCAGGTAGTTCCTTACCACATACTAAAATTTCATCGAAATCGAACCATATTTACGCATGTTATGACGCATAAAGACAATGAAATGGATCCCGCTTTTATGTCCTGACCTTTGACCCCATTCAGCCCATTTTCAATAGGTTTCGTTCCCAGGTGGTTCCTTACCTTATACTTAAATTTCATTGAAATCGAACCATTTTTACGCAAGTTATGATGCATAAAGGCAATGGAATGGATCGCGCTCCTATGTCATGACCTTTGACCCGATTTCATTTATTTTCAATAGGGTTCGTTCCCAGGTGATCCCCTACCACATACTAAAATTTCATTGAAATCCAACCATTTTTACGCAAGTTATGACGTATAAGGGCAATTGAATGGATCCCGCTCTTATGGCGTGACCTTTGACCCCACTTCACCCATTTTCAATAGGGTTCGTCCCCTGGTGGTCCCCTACCACATACTAAAATTTCATCGAAATCGAACCATTTTTACGTTAGTTATCGTGCCGACAGACGGACAGACGAACGGAAAAAGCTGGAGCATATACGCTTCTTCAACCTACGGTTGGAAAGCGTAAAAAAGGCGTTTGACGACAGAACTCGCTCCTAGGCCTGATCGACCTGAAAGTGTTGTTACGGAGCGTATTGTTAACACTGTTTGGGCAATCCTTCAAGAAGATCGATGAATAACGTATGAAGACATAGTGGCGTGAACTGATATTTCAAAAACTGTGGCGGTCTGCATTCTAACAGACAAATTACTGCTGCATCATTTGTGTTCCGGATGGATACCTCATCATCTGACGAGAGAACAATTGTTAGACAGTGTTCAGGATATCATGAGTGGAAACAAATGATTGCAAAGGATCCAACCTTTCTAAGCACAGTAATAACTGCCGATGAAACATGGATCCACTATTTCGACCCCCTCACGAAGCGCGCAACGAGTGTCTGGAAACACACAGGCTCGCCTCCTACAAAAAACGTCCGCCAAACCAAATCAGCTGGGAAGTTGACGATGAAAATGTTCTTTGATCATAAAGGTGTAGTCTACCAGCATGCCGTTCCTCCACAAATTACTGTCAATGCTGAGTTTTACATTTTAGTCTCGAAGCATCTGCTACGACACATATCGATTAGTATACCGGAACTGGTGGGCAAGTGGACCCTACACCACGGTAACGCCAGCCCACATGTGGCTGCTTGTGTTCAACAGTTTTTTAGGAAACGCAGTATTGAAATCCCGTCACAGCCTGCCTAAAATCCTTACCTCGCCCCGTGCGATTTGTGGATGTTTCCAACAATGAGGGAGAAGTTCCGTGGCTCAACATTCAGCACAGATGCTGACGTTATTCAAGCTGTACAGTGGTCATTAAAGCAGCTTCTACAAAATGCCTTCCCAACGCGCTTTGAAAAGTGGACTGAACGATGGGACCGTTGCATATTATCCGAGGGAAGATACTTTGAAAAAGAATATTTCTTCAATTGCGTGATTTTACCCTCATTTTTTATGGAACGGCAGTTGTATATACGCCCCGATAGCGACATGCAAAGCAAAAGTTTCCCGGTGAAACACTATAATGAATTAGCTTTATTCACTTTCCGCTAAGCTAATTATTATGAATGATTCTCTTCCTACCAGCTAGCTAATGATATACTTGTACTAAGCTTCAAAATAATGAATTCAAAAGGGTGTTGTTACTAGTTAATTACGAACTTGAACAAAGTCTCAACGCTGGTTATTTATAGGAATCAAATAAATGTTATAAACCTAACAGCCAGACAGAGGTCTGACAAAAACTATGAATTGAGAAAGACTGAACTTACTGAAAACTTCTTTATTTCTAAGACTCTTGGTCAACTAAGGCACACACAACACTTGTAGTACAATAATGAATAATCTCTCCTCGTTTTATACACGCTCTCTCTTAACGACCACAAGCTCTCCTCATAACAACACCAAAGCTCCCTCTAAGTCTCGATGAACGCGCCTATATACTAGCTACCACCACGTCATGACTTACACTCATTGCCAGATCTCATTCAGCGGGTGAAATAATATTTCGTTCAGTAGGAAGATAATTTACATAGTAAAATAAAATAACCAGAGATAGTAAAATCAAAAGGAAAGTGAATATAGAGTATACGTTACAACACGTGGGACGCCGAAGCAGACGATCCCTATAAATAGAGCAAGTCTATTTATAGGCATTGCCAGCTTAATGGCAATGCCTATTATATGTATTACTTTTCCCCTATCAATTTCTTTCCCAGTCATGGAAAACTAATCATGGTTAAAGAGAGCAACGTAAGTTTCTTTGTTTCGTTTGGGAGTTTAACGGCTACCTTGTGCAACACAAAGGGTTATAAACAATCGCGCAGCCTTGATGGCGCCGTGGTTTAATCACTGGCTTCTGACCATTCGTCCGAGATTATCAGAAGCCAGATCTAATTACTTCTTTATTTGTAGTACTTAGTCTGCTCATCTCTGTCCGTTATTACCACAGCGACCCTTCCAGGTGTGCTTCCCATGAGACGCCTAGATGTCTGTGCTGGAATCTGCCTGCATTGCTCCTTCAAAGCTTCTTCCATAGCTGCCATAGTGAAAGGTCTTACAGGCAGTGATCGGATTTGACGTTCCAGCTTACCCCGCAGATGCTCTTATGGATTTATTCGGACTTTGTGCAAACCAATTCAACGCTTGAGCTTCCCGGAACAAGACTTCGGCAGACCTTGGAGTGGGGCAAGGCGCTCGATTTGTATTCTTCGTTTGTACTGTAAATTCACTCCCAAGGACTGGGTTCTTCCAGTAGTCTCATATCCTGGACGGAGTTCTTCAAAGTACTGAGTTCTTTAGTAGTTCTTAGTAGTCTCCTATCCTGGACTGATTGATTGAAGGTTTAACGACCACTGGGGTCGTTAAACATCCAATCAGTAGTTCTTAGTAGTCTCATATCCTGGACTGAGTTCTTCAGTAGTGTTCTTCAAAGTACTGTGTTCTTTAAAGGACTGAATTCTTCAGTAGTTCTTAGTAGTCTCCTAACTTAGACTGATTGATTGGAGGTTTAACGACCACTGTGGTCGTTAAACTTCCAATCAGTAGTTCTTAGTAGTCTCATATCCTGGACTGAGTTCTTCAGTAGTGTTCTTCAAAGGACTGTGTTCTTCAAAGAACTGTGTTCTTCAAAGGACTGTGTTCTTCAAAGAACTGTGTTCTTCAAAGGACTGTGTTCTTCAAAGAACTGTGTTCTTCAAAGGACTGTGTTCTTCAAAGGACTGTGTTCTTCAAAGGACTGAATTCTTCAGTAGTTCTTAGCAGTCTCCTATCCTGGACTGATTGATTGGAGGTTTAACGACCACTGTAGTCGTTAAACATCTAATCAGTAGTTCTTAGTAGTATCATAACCTGGACTGAGTTCTTCAGTAGTGTTCTTCAAAGGACTGTGTTCTTCAAAGAACTGTGTTCTTCAAAGGACTGTGTTCTTCAAAGAACTGCGTTCTTCAAAGGACTGAATTCTTCAGTAATTCTTAGTAGTCTCCTAATCTAGACTGATTGATTAGAGGTTTAACGACCACTGTGGTCGTTAAACTTCCAATCAGTAGTTCTTAGTAGTCTCCTATCCTGGACTGACTTTTTCAAAGGATTGAGTTCTTCAGTAATGTTTCAAAGGACTGAGTTTGTCAGTAGTGTTCTTCAAAGGACTGAGTTTGTCAGTAGTGTTCTTCCAAGGACTGAGGTCTTCCAGTAGTTTCCTATCCTTGAGTTCTTCCAGCGGTAAATCCAGTACCAAGGACCGAGTTCTTCCAGTAGTCTCCTACCCCGGAGTTCTTCCATCGGTAAATTCAGTCCCAAGGACCCAGTAGTCTCTTATCCCTGAGTTCTTCGAGCGGTAAATTCACTCCCGAGGACCGAGTTCTTCCCAGCAGAAAGAGCCACACATCATCATAAATTTCGCTCCAGACTTGACTGTAAGAGCAGTGTTGTCCTCTTGGCAGCGTTCCCCGGACAAACGCCATACCTAAATGCGATTATCGAAACGAAGGACTAAGAAGGGTGATTCATCACTCCACTCGAGCCTCTTCTACTCTTGTGATGTCCACGAATGGCGAGCGTGGCAACACTGCAGCCGGCATTTCCTGTAGACATGTAGAGTTTGTACGCAGCTGACATAGTACGCAACCGATTGATTGCAGTTCCCGACGTATTGTTCTGCTACAATAGCTGTAATAATGGCTTGTATGGCATTTCAGCCCAGATCTTTGTCTTGCGACAACGTGCGTTCTTCGCATTCCGTAATAAGCTTCGTTTGGCACGATCACTTAGTTTGCGCGGCCTCTCAGAACGGGGCTTTTCTGTGGTGGCCCCATCTGTTTTCCGTGGATGAAAAACTTAAGCTACAGTGGACGAATTTTGATGTACCAGAAGAACGGCAATGCTATGCTACGCACTCATTGCTTGTAGAGGTGGCATTCAAACAATATAGCCCCTTTCGAAGTCTGTCAGTTTAGATGAGCGCTGTTTAAGGCAATCCAATGCGCTTTGACAAGTGTATCAAAGCTTCATTTTATGTACAGCACAAAACATACCGATGTTGGGGGTGCTGTATGTAATGTGCATACACTATATTGACAAAATTAACCAGACATCTAGAAAAGAAAAACAACATAGAATTTATTGGCATGTATCAGTATGGTGTCGGTCCACCTTGGCCTTAATGCACGCACTGACCCTTCGAGACATGCTTTCGACAAGGTTTTGGAACACAGCGATAGGTATGCGCTTCCATTCAGTACATAATGCTGCCGCTAACAGTTGTTAAGTAATAGGCCTTGGTTCCAAACTTCTTATGCGGCGCTCTAATTCATCCCATAAGTACTCTATGGGATTAAGTTCCGGTTCTGTCCTGGCCAGTCCACACACGATACAGAATTATCGAGGTAGACGTGCTTGTTAACAGGTTTGTCCACGATAACCAATGGGCCGGGACCATACCACGAAAACCACCACCACACGAGTACACTGCCAGCTCCAAACTTGACCGTAGGAACAGTACGCTGTGCTAAATAGCTTTTCCCCGGCTGCCGTCATACCCCACACAGGGCCATCAGACTGATGGATCGTGTATCTAGGTTGATCAGTCCATAGGACCCGTTTCCATTGATCTACGGAGCAAGATAAATGTCCTTTACACCATGCTGAACGATGAGTAGCATTCGGAGTGGAGATGAAAGGCTTATGAGCAGCCGCACGACCACGGTAACCCATGGAACGAAGTTCTATGCGAATGGTACGTGTACATGCCGAGGTTCCAGCATTTTTACTCACCTGTACACCGAGGTCTTGTGCAGCGCTCCGTCGATTAGCTGTAACGACTCTCCTGAGGAATCGACGTCGTCTAACAGTGATTTCCTTTGGTCTTCCGGTACGTTTTGCTGCTTCAGACACGCCATGTGTCTTCCACACATTCAGTGCATTTAAAACAGTTGACTTGGGTATGTTTAAACGCCTATCGGTTTCACTTATGGACAAGCCACTAATATAACACCCAACAATCTTTCCTTTTTCAAAGCCAGTTAGCTCCCGCCACGAAATTTTCACTCAACCTCACAGTGCGATACGATCGCGGTCAGCTGCAGGCTTGTTTTTATACAGTTTGCAGCTGTACCTCGCATCTAAACAATGCAGCGGATCCGTTCATTTGCTTTTGAAGAGGTGTCCGGTGACGTTTGTTAATATAATGTACATATACACCGTAGAGACAAAACTTTATGACCACTTACCTAATACGATCTTGGTCTTCAATCTGCCGGCAAAACAGATCTTTACCGGGCGAGGCATATGTGCTATAAGATTTCTAGAGGTGTCATGTGATATCTGCTACGAACATGCTACCGACAAATCCTTTAACTCTTGTAAGTTACGTGGTTGAGCCTCCGCAAATCGGATTTGCTGTTCCAACACAGACTACAGATGCTCGATTGGATTGGTGCACATGGAATTCAGAACCAGGGCAATTACTGGAAGCCTTCCTCGTGTTCCGTGAACCATTCTCGAACACCCTGGACAATTGAGGCATGTCGCGTTATTCTTCAGTAAGAAGGCATAGAGAGGAATACTGTAGCCATGAATGATGTACCTGGCCTGTAATGCTGTTTACGTCATAATTTCTTTCACTTGAATGAATGGACCTACGGTTTCCCAGAAGAACATTGCCCAAAACATTACTCTTACTCCGCGGGCTTGTCTTTGTTTCACTGCGCATCCTGACGCTTTTTTTTCAGGTAAATGACGCCCGCGTACTCAGCCGTCAGCATGGTGTAACAGGAAACGAGATTCATCGGAGCAGACGACCTTCTTCCAATCATTCATAGTCCGATTTTGATGCTCGCGTGCCCATTGTAGGAGCTTTCGACGATGAACCAAGGTCATTGTAGGAGATTTCGACGGTAAACGAAGGTCAATGTAGGAGCTTTCAACTGTTAACCAAGGTCATTGTAGGAGCTTTCGACGGTGAACCAAGGTCATTGTAGGAGCTTTCGACGGTGAACCAAGGTCATTGTAGGAGCTTTCGACGGTGAACCAAGGTCATTGTTGGAACTTTCGACGGTGAACCAAGGTCATTGTAGGAGCTTTCGACAGTGAACCAAGGTCATTGTTGGAACTTTCGACGGTGAACCAAGGTCGTTGTGGGAACTTTCGACGGTGAACCAAGGTCATTGTAGGAGCTTTCGACGGTGAACCAAGGTCATTGTAGGGGCTTTCGACGGTGAACGAAGGTCATTGTAGGAGCTTTCGAAGGTGAACCAAGGTCGTTGTAGGAGATATCGACGGTGAACCAAGGTCGGTGTAGGAGCTTCGACGGTGAACCAAGGTCATTTTAGGCGCTTTCGACGGTGAACCGGGAATATCATGGGTACTTTGAGAGTCCTATGGTTATGCATCTTCATTTTGAACAAGGTTCGATATACTCTGTGTTTTGACACATTACTCTCGTCACCAGCATTCAAAATTTCCGTCGAGCTGTGTCACAGTATCTCTTCTGTTGGCTTGTACCATACGGGATAGTATTCGCTGAGCTCTAGTGTCCATGAGGCGCGGCCCGTCAACACTTTGCCTAGTAGGTCCTGCTTTTTCTATCCCCGGACGATTTTTATAACATACCGCAGCTGACCATGAGCACCCACAACAAGCCTTACCATCTGGGGAATGCCCTGACCCGGACGTCTGGCTATTATAATTTGGCCTTTGTCAAACTCGGTAAGTCCACAGCGTTTTCCGTCTGAAGAACACGACTAACACTGACTAACAGAGTTCATTATCAGGTGTTAAGAACCGTGTATTTTTGATAATCGGAAATTCAAATTTGAACGTATAAGGCAAAACGTGTATAACTTTATTACCTATAAAATTAACAGATTTAAATTTAGCCATTCATTTAGTCATTTTAACATTTAAATTTAGTCATCACTTTTCAAAGAGCACCCAGTCTTCAGAAAAACTACACATCTCCTTTATGACGTTTGGGTAACTATGTATTTCCTTCATTGAAAACATTTCCGTTTAAAGTCTGAAAATAAATTTCTTCTGGAAGACTGAAAACATCTGGAAGTTTAAAAATGCGACACATTGTGGATGTGCAACGCCTTCGCTTCAAACAGAGCATTCAACAATCTATTTAACTGTGAGCCAGTGGTGTTTCCTAGACAATGATTTAGCTGAACATTTTGGGCGCCCTAAAGGCTATCCACGCCGTTTGGGTCCCATAATCCCCCTAATAGCGAAAATGGCATTTTAACCTCCTCGCCGTTTCTGCAATATTTCTCTTACACCCACTGAGCGTCAACAAAGTAAGGGAGAATGAAAAGCTGAAGTTGAAAGTCCTTTTAAATATCATGGCACATTTGTTTAGGTTTTGACAATTTCCTTACTGAGGAAAAGAAATTAAAGTATTTCAGACGTCAAAGGCACCGTTCGCCATTTGAAATTTTAGACAAAGCTCAGAACGTAAAAAATAAATAAATGTGAACTTTGGGTTCTCAGATCTCTTGTGGAGAATAATAAATCACCAAGAAAGGGTAATTAATATTTAGAAAAAGAAAGTACTCATCTCGCTTTTCCTTCAGCATTTTATTCTCCGAAGAAAGCATTGATGCAGAGAAAATTTGGCAACACGAGGCTCATTTTTTTCCAAAATTGATATGACCTCACTAATGATACACAAAATAATAAATGCAATGCAGTGATGCTATTACTTTGTTAAAGTAACCTGAGGGAGAGAGAAGGTTTCAAGAAACTTTCTTCGCAAATTGTATGTAAAAAAGTTACAGTTACGAAAATCGAAAATATTTTCTCTTCAGCGTAAAAACATATGACTAGAATTCGGGTAGGGCTAAAGTTCCTAATGAAGAATGGGTGGCATGAATGTTTATGCTTCGTTCCTTCCCTGATACCAGTGGCCCTTAATTAGGGACGGGGACCTGTTATAGCCCTTAGAATTACTCATGGAGGTAATTCAACCACGAAAGAAAAAAATGAACAAGCACGTTTAAATTATTATTTCAGTTAGACTGGAGTTAATAAAACCCCACTTTCCGTATATTCTGTGACGTCAAAGCAATATGGGCTTTACAATATCTAGAATACATTATATGCTTTTAAAGAAATAAGCGTTGTGCATTATCTCTTAAGATAAAACTTCTGTAAGGGGAAAATCATGCAGACCAACGGATATGCCACTTCACAACTATTAACATAGGATTCAAAGAGGTCGTTGCAAGTTGATTTCAAATTAATGTTTGAATTTCAAAATAGAAAAATTGCTATTGATTGAATTTCAAAATTCGAAAAGTGCTATTAATTGAATTCCAAAATAGGAAAAGTACTATTCAATGAATTTCAAAATAGAAAAAGTACTATTGGTAAAATTTCAAAATAGGAAACGTAATATTGATTGGATTTCAAAATAGGAAAAGTACACTGCTGGACAATTGCTAATGACGGATCATAAACGGTTATATAGCGCATAAAAAAGTAAGTGTGGTTGGATTCCAAGTGAAATAAAATAATGTCAGAATGCCAGGACATTACAAGAAAGACAATTTATTGTGCTCTGAAATCCAGAAGGCTTTGGAACGTGTTCAAGGGACAAACAGGCCATTTTGTGCAGAATACGTAAACGCGAAAAAAATGAAATTACCGTCCGCAGGCGTTCCGACGTAAGATGTCAATACAGGATATGGTCACCATGGAGGGCGATGCAAGATTCCACACGTCGTGTCATGCTTTGCACAACATTATCAAGCAGCTGTTGGGGTAATTTATCCCGTTCCTCTGTCAGTGCACAGATGAGGGTGTCCTTGTTTATTGGAGGGCATTGGCGACCAGCAAGACTCCTTCCCAAAGCATCCCACACATTTTCAATGGGATTCACATCTGGAGAACGTGCTGGCCATACGAGGCATTGAATATCCGCGCTCTCAAGACACTCCTGGACAGCGACTGTTCGATGACATGTTGCGTTGTCGTCCATGGAAATGATCACCGACAGCACCACGGAACATGCGAACATGAGGTAGCAGAACATCATTAATGTATCGTTGGCCAGTCATAGTCCCAGTTGGAAGCCCATACCATGACACTACATGTCAGATATCGGTCCCTTTCCTGTATGTTTGCTGGACAATATGCAGTACCACTATCACGCCAGATCAGTTGTCGTCGACAATCAGACGATAGACTGTATCTACTCTCATCTGAGAAGAGGACAGCAGACCAGTCGTTTTCAGTCCATTTGCGATGTTGGTAGCACCATTGCAAACGGGTGGTACGGTGACGTCTGGACAATGGGATGCACACAACAGGACGGCGGGAGTATAGTCCTCCATGCAAACGTCTGGTGACAGTTTTTCGGGAGATCCGCTTGCCAGTAGCAGCCATAAACTGATTTGCTACCTCACTAACAGTGCTGCGCCGGTGTCTTTTTGTTGATGGCACTATGTACCGATCTTCTGCAGGTGTTGTACTGCGAACACGACCTCCCCCGTGACGTTTGCTACACTCTCCGTTTGTTTGAAATGATTTCCAAAGCCTTGAAACAACACTGTGGCTGACGTCGAACTCCCTGGCAACATCAGTTATTTTTCGCCCTTCTTCAATCTTGCCAATAATACGGAAACGCGTAAAATCATCTAGGTGATGTCGGGAAGACATACTGAAAATTGCAAGTTCGTCAATTAATTCTTTCCCTTTCAACTTTGCGTTTGAACAACAACGGTCAATACGCGTCAAATCCTTTATATCTCTTATCAGCGCTATGACGTCACGAACAAGTTCGGCAATCCAAAATTTGCATATGCACAACACGTCTTACTGTATCCCGCACATGTTAATTTCCACATTTTCCTGCCTTCCATTTTATGGTTGCTATCGTTGCTATTGTCATCCGTCCTTAGCAATTATCCGGCAGTGTATAACTGATTGAGCTTAAAAATAGGAAAAGTACTATTGATTGAATTTCAAGATGGTAAAAGTACTATTGACTCAATTTCAAAATTGGAAAAATACTATTCATTGAGTTCCAAAATAGGAAAAGTACTTTTAATTGAATTTCAAAATAGGAAAAGTACTATTCACTGAATTTCAAAATAGGAATAGTAATAATATTCATTGAATTTCACAATAGGAATAGTACTGATGATTGATTGCACTTAAAAATTGATTAAACACTGAAATATAAAAAATGGAAAAGTACTATTGATTGAATTCCAAAATGGGAAAAGCACTCGTAATTGAATTTCAAGATAGGAAATGTACTATTGATGGAAGTTCAAAACTGGGAAAGTACTATCGATTGAATTTAAAATAGAAAACGTATTATTTATTGAATTTCAAAATGGGAAAAGTTATATTGATTGAGCGTAAAAATTGGAAAAATACTACTAATTCAGTTTCAAAACAGGTAAAGTACTTGTTGATTGTAATTCAAAATAGGAAAAATGCCATTGATTGAATTTCAACATAGGAAACAGTTTTTTTCAACATCTACGAAAAGAAATGATTCATTATTTATGCCAACAAACAGTGAAAGAGTAAAGTATTGAGCGTTAAATATGACTCTCTTCCCGGGAGAAAAAATTATAAATGCTGCTTGATGCCTGGAAATAAAAGTAGTTCATACTCCTTGAAATAACATGCCTCCATAATTCCTAGTTCGGAGGAGAAGATACTTAACTGCACATTGATTTAAGTGTTCACACAATGAGGGTTTTCTCACTTATGGAAGATTGCTTAAAAAGTTTTGGGAGACATAAATGAAAGAGAGAGAAACAAGATTGTGCTTATTAATCGTCACGGAGTCTAAAACGTTTAAGCTTTTTAGACTGAAGGAATAATATGTAAAATGTAACGACACCCCATAACCACCTAGGGCTATAAAAAGTCATCCTTCCATAATTTTGAGTGCTTAACCAACATCATCATGCACATCAATTTATTTCGTTGTTTATTTTGGTCCTTAACCAGCACTGTGAGCAACACTTGGGGCTATAGACACTCTCCCTCCGCAGGTTCTGGGTCACTTGCTCCAGGGAAGGATGATAACCAACTCCGAAGAACAAACACTCCCATCATGCCTCTCCGCGGGCTCGAACTAGGACCCAGGTGAGACGACGGGCCAACATATCCATGTCACTGACCATAGAATCACCAGGCGGAAGAGACAAAGAATGTATTACTCTTCATTCAGTCTAGATGTTTAAACGTCTTCTGTAAGAAAGAACAGATTTCGCGGTTGGTTCTGGGAAAAAATAAAAACTGTTGATATCCTTGGAATTTTTGCTCACAAAGAATTGAGTATAAATTTAAAGGACTATAACGAAGTAAATTTCTCCGTCATTTTTGGTCCACGCCGGGGATTGAACCCGAGTCCACTTATTCCGGAACAAGTCGCTCTTCCAACTGAGCTACGCAGACGTTCATTCTTGCTGCTATCTGCCTTTATGTCGTGTGCGTCCTGCGAAACAGGCACGTCACTTCCCCCCCAAAGAGGGCCGGGGCATGGCCCACTGGTCAGCCATGACCATGAATTGTTGTAGGCATCCATCGGCTGCAGAACGTGCACTTGAGAACTCCCAGTCAATCTGGTGTGTGGAATGCAACGTCACACACACACATTTATTTTTCGAACACACACATTTTTCTTTTCTCGCGGTGTGGAAAGAACATCACATCATTGCGAGATCTTGAACGGCCGGGTCATCCGAAAAGTTCGGGCGCCATTATAACGAAGTAAATTTCTCCGTCATTTTTGGTCCACACCGGGGATCGAACCCGAGTCCACTTATTCCGGAACAACAGAACGGAACGTCTGCGTAGCTCTACCAACTGAGCTACGCAGACGTTCGTTCTTGCTGCTATGTGCCTTTATGTCGTGTGCGTCCTGCGAGGCAGGCACGTCACAGGACGCACTCACGTTAAAATGCCGCGTTTTGTGTTGTAAAAAAAGTAGTGGTTCTAAATGTAAATCTGGCCCTGAACAGTTTTCCTGAAACCACAGCTGATCTGCTGAGCTTACAAGCTTCGCGATGGTCAAAACGTTTTGGTGTAAAAGTGTTTCATATAGGTAGGTCATTACAAAACGGAGGAGCAAGTTATTTGTTCAGGCAGGTATTAGATAATTTTTATATTAATCGCGTACGCACTCATTCATTGATTGGTGTAATTTAGCATCCTGTTATAATCAAAATACTCTAAAGACATTGAAACCTTAAAGAAAGAAAAAAACAAAAACTTTCCCGGAAAGAATGAGAACAAAAGAAAGATAACACATAAGTATAATGTAAAGTGAAACAAACACAGAATCAAATAAAACCCATCCGATACACAAAGGAAACGAAAATCGTCGGATATCGAATCGGCATGGCTGCATAGCAAGACCCGAATAAGAAAAATGGTCAATTAATCAGGGTAAAAGAACACGCAACAAAAAAGAGAAGAAAGAAAAGCTGCACCTAGCTACTACTGGCAATCGATCACATAAAAGCCACGGCTTCATCAGGTGAAACACGATGAGGGATTAAACGGATAAAAGAAGAAGAAGAGAAACGGAGAAAAATGACGGAAGTAGTTGCATATATACACGGCCTGTCTATTTTACTAGAGCTACTGATGTACTTCTTCGCCTGCGGAAGGAAACATATACCGCCAGTTTAACACTTTTAAATAAATGTTTTGTGATTACCAAATGCACTGGAGAAACTTTGGCTCCATACATTCTGTACAAATAATTCATTCTGAACTGGATCTGTATTGAAGATTGGGATTTAGAGACCAATTTCACAAAAGCAAGGAATTCCCCCACGATTTTGGTTAAAACCAAATAAAATAGTCTTTTCCTATATGCAAAGGTGTATTGAAACAGACAAAAAGAAGTGCTTTCGTTTTCCATTTTAAACAAGAGAAGATGTTTTGTATCTTTCCGAATTTTTAAATACGTGTGTGATAAAATCCGTTTTCATGTGTTTAAAAAGATTGCTTAAATTTTGTGCTGTTGAACACTTCCTAAGTTGGCTACTTAGCTTTATTTGTTAGTTCAGTATTTTTGCCATGTATATGTGAACGTTTCTTTGTATATACAAGGTGTGGAAAAATAATGGTGGGGTTTGGTGCAAGTTTATATTGTAATAAAATTTACGTAATATGCTCCGAAATATTTTTATTGCAGTTAATAGCTGACATAGATTCTGAAAGGCATCAGAGTGTCTCTATAAGTGCGCCATTAACAGCACACCACACACTCAAACGATATTCAACTTCGGTCCACACTCGAGCAAAAACATCCGGAGTAATGCTTGCAGTTGCTGCAAGATTCTTTTCTTCACAGACGGACAAGAATCTGAGTCTTTTCTCTGTAAACCAGTGTTATCACATGACTCTAAAATAAGAGATGCAATGGGGTCAGTTCCCGTGCTTCGTGGTGTCCAAAGAACGGGTCCATTTCGTCCAATCCACCGTCCTGGAAAACGAACGTTTAACACATCATGCACACTCCTTGCAAAGTCTGGTGGTGTTCCATCCTGTTGATGGATGATGCAATTAAGTCCGTCGATATCCTCGATTTCTTCATGATCAACAACCATGGGTAGTCCCGTATGTGTCTGATATCATGGGGCATCAGATTTCATTGGTCTTTCATTGTTTTACTAACAACTCATCCTCGATTTGGGGGAAACAAAAACAAGTTAGTAAAATCATGGAATGCATTGATTATGATGCGGTCAACATACCAGAAATCATTGCGCAAGTTATTACTCAAGTTATGAGGATAATGGCTGTGGAACAAATCTGGCTTATGTGCCCTGACTTGTGACCCCATTTCGATGATATTCAACAGAATTGGTTCAGTATACCTCCAAAACAAAGTATTAAAGTTTTGTCGCAATCGAAGCATTATTAGTCAAGTTATGAGGATAATGGCTGTGAAATATATCTCTCTCCTGTGCGCTGATCTTTCACCCCATTTCGATGATCTTCAACAGAACCGGTTCAGTATACCTCCGAAGCAAAATGATAAAGTTTTGGCGCAATCGAAGCATTTTAGTCTAGTTTTGAGGATAATGATGGTCGAATAATTCTCGCTCCTGTGTCCTTACCTTTCACCTCATTTCGATTATATTGAACAGAACCGGTTCAGTATACCTCCATAACAACGTGATAATGTTTTGTTGCAATAGGAGCCTTTTTACGTAAGTTATGAGGGTAACGGCTGTGGAATAATTCTCACTCCTGTGCCCTGACCTTTGACCCCATATCGATGATATTCAACAGAACCTGTTCAGTATACCTCCGGAACAACATGATAAAGTTTTGTTGTAATCGAAGCATTTTTACATACGTTATGATGCACAAGAGCGATGGAATGGATTGCGCTCCTATATCCTGACCTTTGACCGCATTTTTTTCCATTTTCAATAGGGTTCGTCCTAAGGTTGTATCGTACCACATGCTAAAATTTCATCGAAATCTAATCATTTTTACCCGAGTTGTCGTACGGAAAGGCAGACAGGTAGACAGACGGAAAAAGCTGCAGCATATACGCTTCTTCGGTCTACTGTTGGAAAGCGTAAAAACAGCTTAAACATGTCTAGGTACACGCGGCCGTTGACAGTACGTTCTGTAAAGAAAAAGGGTCCACAAAAAATCGTATCGTGGTCAAACGGCACCAAACGCTGACCTTCGGAGAATCTCTAATATGCTCACGTATCGCGGTAGGATTTTTCGTAGCCCATAACTGGCAGTTGTGACGATTTACACACCCGCTGGTATGGAATGTCGTCTCATCCCAGAAAAGGAGAAGATTAAAAAAATTGCAGTATTCTCTGCAAGACGTTGAGATGGATTGAACGGAGCAGTTGAATTTTGTAAAGAAACAGCTGTAGCCTTTTTCTCACGACGTCGCACACAGTCGGTTACGGGAGTCCCAATTGTCGAATACGCCTGAGAATGGACTTCTGCGAACTTCAAACGCAGGACCGCCGTATTGTTTCTACGTTAGCATCCGATGTCCGTGGTTTTCTTGGTCGTTTACTTTTCTCCATACTACTTGTCTCCTGAAACTGTTTAAACCATCTGCGGATATTGTTCTTCTGTGGTAGATCCTTTGGGATATCGGCGTCTGAAATGCCGTTGAACCTGGATAACGGATTGTTCTTGCACGGGCAAGATGGTTGGTTCATGGCCGAACTAACTATCCCACTAAGCAGCTACTATAGAGGGCCCCTCGCTGCGTGCTCAACGTGGCACCTGATACAAACGTCTTGTCTATTCACTTCATTCTCAAAACTTTCAAACCATGGTGCTTACCGTGTGTCCCATAACAATAGCATAAATATCCACCATTATTTTTGGTACACTCTGTAAATGCTATTAACGTTTCCTAATAAAATTACCAGAATCCTTAACTTGCACACTCACATACACTAAAGTAGCAAAATATTAGGAACACCTACCTAATAAAGTGTTGGGTAGCGCTTCGACTTCCAAATAGCCTCGATCTAATGCGGCATGAGTTAAACGAGGCTTTGCTGTTGTTCTACAAATATGGTAAGCGTAGTTGGTGCAATGATGTCACTCAATTGTCGAATATTTGCTGGAGGAGGGTCTTGATTACAAATGACTCTCTAAATCTCATCCCACAAGTGCTCAATCGGGTTACGATCTAGGGACGGAAGAGGCTATTTCGGAACTTTGAAGTCATTGTTCGTGCTCTTGAAACCACTTTGTGATGATCGCAGCCGTGTTTCATGGAGCGTTATACTCCTGAAAATTGCCATTTACACCAAGAAACGGCTTGCACAGGTACGGGTATGCCTAGTCTGCAGTGACGTTAAGATACCTGGTTGCATCCCTATGCTGTTCTGGAGGTAATATGTAAATCAATACCCGCCATCAAAACATGCCACAGACCTTATTTTTTAAGACCAAATAATTATTTGGCAACGTTAATGTGACGAAAGGTATGTAAATTGAAGGTACATAAATATACTTTAAAACTCTATGCACATTTTCATCACTTGTGGCAAAATGAAGGTAATACAATAGTGAAAGTGACAAATGAACTTTTGAATAAATGAACATATTTTCCTGTTAATCTATGAAACGTGCAATTATCTCAATTATACATGATCCATAAACACATAGTCATTTAAATTGTACAAGTCATTTAAATTGTGAACTATGAAGTACACTGAAGTGCCAGAAAAACCGGTACAGACGAGCTTATGCAAATTACATAGCAACGTCACCTATGCCCGTACTCGGTTGCGTTCGCTAGTGCGTACACAAAGCAATAGATATCCTTGCCAGCTGTCAGAGCTGTTTTCGGCATATGAATGACAAGTAATAACGATTTAAGCGATTTTCAACGCGGTGTCATAGTTGGCGTTTGTGAGATGGGCCATAGTATTTCGGTGGTAAAAACGAAGTTCGGATTTTCACGGAAGACCATTGCAAGGGAGTACCGTGACTACAAGAATTCCAGCAAAAACTCCAACCTACGATCCCAGTGTGACCGTAAAAAGGCATTGGGTAAACGTGACCATCTCCGGCTGTCAAGAATCGTTTCACGCGATAGGCGTGCAACACTCTCGCAGGTATTATCGGAATTCAATGCTGGAACCTCCACAAGCGCCAGCGTCCAGACTGTGCAACGCACCCTGCACGATATGGGCTTTGGGAGCCCACGCCCAACTCGAGTCCCCTTGATCGAAGCACGTCACCAAGCTATGCGCCTCGATTGGGAACGGTAACACCGCCACTGAACGCTTGATGACTGGAAACAAGTAGCCTGGTCTGACGAGTCGCGTTTCCAACTGTATCGGGCAGATGGTAGGATTCGTATGTGGCGCAAACCCCATAATGCCATGGATCCCGCCTCTCAACATGGAACTGTGCCGGCTTGTGGGGAGTCCGTAATGGTATGGGGTGTGTTTAGCTGAACTTCACTGGGACCCCTGGTACGTCTACAAACGTCTGTGACCGCCCAACGCTATGTGCGCATCTTTTCTGACGAGGGACACCCGTTCATGTCCTGCATTCATGCTGATGAGTTGGACCGGTTCTAACAGGACAATGCACCTCCACAGAAGTATTTGGACGCCACATTATGGTTAGAGGAGCATTTATCTGAGTTTGGGGTGTTGCCAATTCCACCCAAGTCCCTAGATCTCAACGTGATAGAACACATTTGGGATCCCATGCAACGCGCTATCGAACACAGGAATCCGAGACCTCGGAATACACCAAAATTGTGGAACGCTCTGCAGGACGTATGGAGTGCATTGCCTACAGCATATTTCCAGAAGCTAATGGAGTCCATTCCCCGCCTTATTTCTGCTGTCCTGCGTTCCCGTGGGGGATCTACCAAGTATTAGACTGGTGTACCAGCGTTTCTGGCACTTCAGTGTACTTGCATTATATTCTAAGTGAAGTGAAACGAATTGCGCACGTTATTGCAGTATATCAAACCAGTCCTTCCCACTGAAATATAAAAGTTAGTTAGAAGCAATTAAACTATAAAAACCTTGTTCCTATGGCTTCGGATGAACTTTCCGTATCTGAAATCAGGCATTATAGTAGGTGTTCCAGTCCCTTGTTCAATAGGTGAGCAGTGAATTTTATTCGTATAGTTGAAGTCTATTGAAGAAATAACCTTACACACTGTCACCGACAGTACCATAACACTTCGTCACAAACATATTCGTGTGATTGTCTGACACGTGTGTAAGGTTACATACAACCTTACACACGTGTAAGACAACCAACCGACTGTGCATACAACCTCATATAATCGACTGTTCCACAGTCGGTTATATGCGCGTGTCAGACGACCACACGAACATGTTTGTGACGAAGTGATATGGTACTGTCGGAGACAGTGTGTAAGGTTATTTCTTCAATAGACTTCAACTATATGAATAAAATTCACTGCTCACCTATTAAACAAGAGACTGGAACACCTACTATAGTGCCTAATTTCAGATACGGAAAGTTCATCCGAAGCCAGAGGAACAAGGTTTTTATAGTTTAATTGCTTCTAACTAACTTTTATATTTCAGTGGGATGGACTGGTTTGATATACTGCAATAACGTGTGCAATTCTTTTCACTTCACTTGGAATATAATGCAAGTACTTCATAATTCACAATTTAAATGAACATTATATATGTGTTTATGGATCATGTATAATTGTGATAAATGCCCGTTTCATAGAAAGTTGGTTCATTTATTCAAAAGTTCATTTGTAACTAGTGTATTACCTTCATTTTGCTACAAGCGATGAAAATGTGCATAGAGTTTTAAAATATATTTATATACCATCAATTTAGATACCACAGACCATCATACTATATCTTCCAGCTTGTACAATTAAGGCTTAATAGATGGGATCCATAAAGTTATATTCTAGCACACTATCTGCGTGTATTAAATGGAAACCTGATTCATTGGATCAGACGACGTTTTACCAGTTCCTGATGTTCTAGTTGTGGTGATTCCGTGCCCAACGCAGAAGAATTCATGGATTTTTAGCACAGCGGAGTAGTAAACAAGGGAGACGTCTGCTTTTGTAGCACGATTCACATCAATGTACGTCTGGTTGTATGCTGGAATTCTCTGCTGATTGCCTCTGTTGTA
Organism: Macrothele yani; assembly: GCA_039090855.1. Lineage (NCBI taxonomy): Eukaryota > Metazoa > Arthropoda > Arachnida > Araneae > Macrothelidae > Macrothele > Macrothele yani. Next base: position 154,778,317 of record CM077030.1, read on the forward strand.
CGGCGCAGTTACTTGGAATGGAGCTGGCAAAGATCGACGATACTTCAGCAAAATATATTGAAATATATTGTCGAGTGAAAATGAAATTAACTATTGTTATGTCACTTCATGGGACAGCATGCAACACTATCAGATTTTAACAATAGTTTTGACAATAACGCACCGCCACCCATTTTCGTTACATAACATTTTTTATTTGAGATTTACACCGAGTGATCACTAAATTATGACCACTCCTATCAAAAGTGGATGCAGTCCGTTAACCACGTTATTTCCTAGATGGTGCAATTAGTTGACCTACGTAGCATATATCAGTTGGGAGTGGAGCAGTCGGTAGTAAAATTCAAGGCGTGATGGGTAAACGGAAGGATTTATCGGACTTTGAGAAAGGACAGATTGTGGAAGCTCGGAGAGCGGGTACCTTAATTTCCAAGTCGGCTGAACTGGTTTTCCGTGAGCCTCCAGCCTCCGTAGTTAAAGTGTATCAGGACTGGCATGAAAACTATTAAACAACGACCAGGAGGCAAAACCACATGGAAAAACGAAGGGTTGATGTGATAGGTCAGCGTCGGGTCGATAACTCGTACAGGCCAACAGACGCAGCATCGCTCAACAGTTGACCTCCCAATACAACAGAGGTCAACCCAGAACAGTATCTCTCATTACTATGCGACGAACGCTCGCATGTATGGGCTACAACTGCAGACGACCCGGACGACATCCTGTCCTAACCAAGGTTCGTCAGAGCAAAAGACTCACCTGGTGGAAAGATCATGCAAGTTGAACGCCGGATGACTGGAAAAAAGTGTGCTGGTCCGAGGAGTTGCGTTTCTTACTCCACTCCGTTGATGGTCGTGTACGTATTTCGCGCCAACAACGTGTGGCACTCGACCCGTCCTGCATGGTCTCCACAGTGCAAGTCGGTGGAGACTATTGTATGGTGTGGGGCTTGTCTGCCTGGATGGAACTTGGAACCGTGATGCATGTGGTACAACGTTTGAGAGCTGCCCACTATCGTGAATTACTTGCTGACTCTGTACACTCAGTAATGTTGCACTATTACCCAAATTGTGATGGCGTCTTCCAAGATAACAATGTGCCGAACCACCTGTCCAATATTGTGGAGGAACGGTTTGAGGAACACTTCAGACTTCCAGCATAACGGTTGGCCTCCTAACTCCTCAGCCCCTAACTCCTCAGCCTCGCATAGGACACTTGTTGGACACTATGTAACAGCATGTCAAGCGTTTGGGTACACTAATCGCCTTCATATTTGCGTTGAAAGCCACATTACAGAGAGATTAGCTGGCTACACATTTTAAATGCGTCCGGCATCTTATTAAATCGCTGCCACGTCGTATAGCTGCTTTACTAAGGGCAAAATGAGAACCTACGAGGTATTAGGTAGGTGGTCATAATTCACTGACCACTCGGCATACTTTACTATGTGGAAAGATACATAACGTCAAGGATGTTAGTCTTTTAGTCTTGCGAGAAATGGAGATCTTAGTTCCTTGATTGTTATAATCAGAAACTTACCCATGGGTGGATGTTAAACCGTCGCATGCATTACCTTCTTTGAGTGGAGCTCTCTTTACGAGACAGTTATTAGTTGTTCGGGCATAGGTACGAGATGACACATCCGGTCACCGTGGGTTTTTGCATGAGATTGGACATCATTCATGGTCAGGTTTTGACTTTTTCCGATTCCCGAAATTCAGTGTCAGTGAGGAATAATCGTTCAAAAACTTGCATTTTTAGGGGGTTTCCGGGTTTTGGGAAAGGGTCGTTTGTTATCTTCTTCAAACATCTACGCGATGACACTCGCCACAAAGAAACGGAGAGACATTATGAGTGACATGGGGTTGGTATCATGGTGATTGGTCGTGTCGTATAAAATTAATGACCATTACAAAATTGACAAATTAATAAAAATTGAAAAAATCCGCTGTCTATACGAGACTCGGGACAATTAGTTGTTCAGGAATAGCTACGACATGACATATCCTATCACCGTTATTTTTGGCATGCGATTGTACATCGTCAAAATCAGGTTTTGGAGCCTTCCGATTCCCGAAATTCCGTGTTATTGAGGAATTTCAATTAAAATCAGATGGCCTTTTACTTGAAACATTTGACGAAAGTCGGCTTACTAGCATTAATTTAAAAAAAATCGTTTGAATTGAAAAGCGAAGAAATGGAAAAACTGCGTCTGTTAGCTCAACACTTACTCAATCTATAATAATAACAGGAAGTTTGTGTCTGTATGTGTCTGTCTTTCGCGATACAAAATGAAAAACGTGGTTCCCGATTTGAGTGTGCCCTTCCGCTTTGTTTACATGCAACCTGATCACAACCAACGTAAAAGAGTGAAGGAAAGTAGTTCATGATAAATTTCAAGCATTTCTTTTTTAGAATGTTTCGTACTTTTGTTCTGGAAGTCATAAATTTTGCGCTTTCGTTTTTTAGAATTTGTTATAATAGACGCCTTAATATGCTTAGATTTTGAAACAGCTTCACTCAAAATTTGCCAACTGTACCCGAGTTATCGGTTACCGTTGGCAGTTTGTCTTAGTTGTAAGATATATACATCTGTTTTAAAAAATTACTGTAAATTGCATTAACTCTAATTCAGTCCTTAAAAATACGTACCAAATCTCTTGTAACTTTTTCGATTTTTCCAATATTTTTTGAGAGTGGTTAAAGAATAAAAATGACAATAAAATTATTTCTTTTAATAGTTGGGCTTCGCACCAGTTGAAAACACTCCAGTTTCACTCATGTTTAATTAAATTTTAATATCTGTACTTCAGTTGATTTACACGTAAAACGTCCTCAGAAGACCGATGCAGATCGCAAAAGGAAATTTGTTTCTTTGTATTTCAGCAGTATATGTGGATATTTTGCTCGAACGGACTAGAGAAGAAACAGCCTTTACAAATGTCGACCTTTCGATCCGTTTTCCCCGAGGAAACCATCGTAAAAAGTAATGTTACGATGTCAGAAGCTCAAGGCACTACTACGTTTATAGTTTAAAACCGGATTTTCGTATTGCTTCAGGATTATTTCCTTCTTCTACGGTACTGATTTCCCTTAAGTCAATATGTACTTTTAAGGAAGTCCTGCAAAATCCGTAAAAAAATAACCTCCACACTCTGTCTGTATAGAAATTAATAGTTCTTTTCCTTTATGGAGAGAGATACTTTTCTCAATGCACCTTCTAGTAAAAGGATGTGTAGTTCAAGAGAAGTCCATTTATTCCCCTTGCGAACGTAGACTTGTGTTATTGCCATTCTTGTGTTTTATTTAAAAAAAAAACATCACAAATTTCGCCTGACGAAAACCAATAAACTATGACAAGGCGTTTACGTATTTTCTTTGCATGTTATAGAGTTTGTTGTCAACATTGGAGCAAATTTTTACTTTCTGTCGATAACATGAAAGATATATTTTCTTGGGTTTTTTTTCCTTTTGTTCAATTCTACTCAAGGATAAGGAGTAAAAAGCAATGTATTTGAGAATTTATACTACTACAGGGTCCCATAGGCTTAAATAGAAAATAACATATTAATGAAAGTTATAATACGACTCACAGGCACTTTACTAGGTTCAGTATTCTGTTATGCGGGTAAAAGGATAATTTTACAAAAAGACAATAAAAAATAAAGAAACAAGACAGATCACATAAAGTTCTCAGATGCAATGATCGCATATTTTGAATCATTTGTCACAACATAAGAATTATTCAAGACGGGGTTTAAGATACGAAAAAAACAAATCTGGAAGAGAATGCATTATGCCTCATACGCACAGCGGACAAAAAAAAAATTGTCATCCCCAACAGAAATGAGAATAGGAAGTTACCGGTTGCACAGAGGGTGCCATGATATCATTGTTGGGGGATAAATAGCACTGGCGTGATCTACGGGATCATTTCTGTCTCTTGCAGTGGTGAAGAGCAACGTGTGTGTTGAATTTAGTCTGCAATATAAGTCGTACGGCAGATGTTACTTAGTGGCAAAAGGGAGCAATCGTGTTTGGCTGTGCTCACGGACACAAAGTAATGAAGTTGCCCAATCTGTTGGTGTGTCAAAGCGTACTGTCCAGCGGGTCTACAAACAGTGGTGTAGTTTATAGTCAACTGACAATCGGCGACGTAACTGTGGCCGGAAAATGATTCTCACCGACAGTGACCGCCGCCATGTTTTACGCCTAGTAACTGTAAATCGGTTTCAAACCAGGGGACAGTTACTCCAAACAGTTAATGAAAGCCCACTCCAACCAATTTCCGAAAGTACATTGCGACGAGAACTGCATGCGATGGACATCTGGAGCAGAGTACCACGGAAGAGGCCGCTTTCAACAACAAGTTGCAAAGTCCACTCCAACCAATTTCCGGAAGGACACTACGACGAGAACTGCATGCGATGGACATCTGGAGCAGAGTACCACGGAAGAGGCCCCTTTTAACAGCAAGTCACAAAGTCCACTCCAACCAATTTCCGAAAGGACATTGCGACGATAACTGCATACGATGGACATCTGGAGCAGAATAGCACGGAAGAGGCCCCTTTTAACAGCAAGTCACAACGTCCACTCCAACCAATTTCCGAAAGGACACTGCGACGAGAACTGCATGCGATGGACATCTGGAGCAGAGTACCACGGAAGAAGATTCTTTTAACAGCAAGTCACAACGTCCACTCCAACCAATTTCCGAAAGGACACTGCGACGAGAACTGCATGCGATGGACATCTGAAGCAGAGTACCACGGAAGAAGACTCTTTTAACAGCAAGTCACAACGTCCACTCCAACCAATTTCCGAAAGGACACTACGACGAGAACTGCATGCGATGGACATCTGGAGCAGAGTACCACGGAAGAGGCCCCTTTTAACAGCTAGTCACAACGTCCACTCCAACCAATTTCCGGAAGGACACTACGACGAGAACTGCATGCGATGGACATCTGGAGCAGAGTACCACGGAAGAGGCCCCTTTTAACAGCAAGTCACAAAGTCCACTCCAACCAATTTCCGAAAGGACATTGCGACGAGAACTGCATACGATGGACATCTGGAGCAGAGTAGCACGGAAGAGGCCCCTTTTAACAGCAAGTCACAACGTCCACTCCAACCAATTTCCGAAAGGACACTGCGACGAGAACTGCTTGCGATGGACATCTGGAGCAGAGTACCACGGAAGAAGATTCTTTTAACAGCAAGTCACAACGTCCACTCCAACCAATTTCCGAAAGGACACTGCGACGAGAACTGCATGCGATGGACATCTGGAGCAGAGTACCACGGAAGAAGACTCTTTTAACAGCAAGTCACAACGTCCACTCCAACCAATTTCCGAAAGGACACTACGACGAGAACTGCATGCGATGGACATCTGGAGCAGAGTACCACGGAAGAGGCCCCTTTTAACAGCAAGTCACAACGTCCACTCCAACCAATTTCCGAAAGGACACTACGACGAGAACTGCATGCGATGGACATCTGGAGCAGAGTACCACGGAAGAGGCCTCTTTTAACAGCAAGCTAGAAAGTTCCCCCTGCTGCCGCCATACCCACACACGACCATCAGACTGATGGATCGTGTACCTGGATTCATTAGTCCATATGGCCCGTTTCTATTTATCTACGGTCCACGATAAATGTTCTTTACACCATGCTAAACGACCTATAGCATTCCGAGTGGAGATGGAAGGCTTATGAACAGCCGCACGACCACGGTAACCCACGGAATGATGTTCTCTGCTAATGGTACGTGTACATACCGAGCTTCCAGCATTTTTACTCACTTGTTCACTGAGGTCTTGTGCAGTACTCCGTCGATTAGCTGTAACGACTATCCTGAGGTTTCGACGCACTCTATCACTGATTGTCTTTGATTTGCCGGTACGTTTTGTTACTTCAGGCACGCCATGTGTCTTCCACTTATTCAGTACATCCAAAACAGTTCACTTGGGTATGTTTAAACGCCTCTCGGTTTCTCTTATGGACAACCCACTAATATGACACCCAACAATCTTTCCTTTCTGAAAGTCAGTTCTCTCCCGCCGTGACATTTTCACTCAACCTGACAGTGCGATATGATCGCGGTCAGCTGCAGGCTTGTTTTTATACCGTATGCAGCTGTACCAAGCATCTTACCAACTCAGCGGATCCGTTAATTTGCTTTTGAAGGCGTGTCCGGTGACTTTTGTCAATATAGTGTATGTCATATGCGGCACTGGGTCTCTCCCTTTCCTGGAACCAGTGGCCCTAATTTAGGAACGGGCGAATAAAAGGGTTACTCTACAATTTCTTATAACCCATCGAGTTGGTCACGGTAGTTGTTAAACTGACAAACAAATGAAAAAAAGAAACTGCCGATTATTTAATCCGCTGGAAGGAATTATCTCGGGGTCAGAAAAATGCGCTGAAATCAGCTGGAACGAATATATTCGCTGTCTAAGAAGCAGGCCGAACGAGTGAACCTACCCATCAGAAGGCATTGCTGTCCTTTTAGATTTTAGATTCGTTTTATTCAAAGCGATCATTTATAGGAATGGTGGCCACTGGTACCGTCTGACTGATTATCTGTTACATGGACGATAACAACGGTGACAGACCTAAGAAAGTAGAGAGAAGGTATTCGAGTTGTAGTTTTCCTATCCAGTGGCATGATGTTCGCGTCAGGGGGAGTAAACATCCACCATTATGAGTTGAGTCATGGAGCAGAGAACAAAAAGACTGGAAGTGAGCTCCTTTCCCCAATAATTGTTGGCACTGCTCAGGTGACAAGGATAAATATATTGTTTTGCCATAACTTTCATAAAATCAGGCAGCATTGTGAACATTTCTGTTTGGGAACATCAGCAAATTTTGAGCATAATTTAGTTCAGGCACATCCGCCACTTAAACGGTTAAAACACACAATGTACGCGTGTGACTTGATAGTGAATGAAGCTAGTTAACAAAAAATAAATTTTTCAACCTGATTCCTAGAACAGTTAAACGACTTGCAACAGCAAATTTCTACTTAGCTCATCAGTGGCGGAGTTATTAATTAATAAGATTATCACAAATTCTACATAAAAATGTTCTTAATCATGTACAGAGGATGTTCGCACATTATAGAACGATTTTCCAGAAATATAATTAATGTTTAAAATAAAATTATTTCTTTCTTAAATGTTTTATCTTGTAGCCCTTTCTCTCGACAATGAACCTATATCTATATTTCCAAGATAACAGGGCATTTCTTAAAATTGATTGTGGTATTTGATTCCACTGCTTACCATAGTTCGATCATAGCTTTTGGTCTGCGTTTAGAAAGCGCTCTTTTCAGCAGTAACAAGGCACAATAGTCAATTGGCGACAGATCAGGAGACTTTGATGGAACATGAGGAAAAGGTAGAGACGTCTATTTTTCATTTTTTCAAGAAATAGAGTGGCAGATTGGAATGCTTGACTGGTAGCCTTATCCTCGTGAAGTTCTACTCATTCATGGCTCTGTGAATAAAGGAATGATATTTCCTGATGTTTAGTTTTTATCCAGATTCAGTCAAATGCATCACGACGGACAAATGCTTGTTCCCAGATACAGTGGTGAACGGCGTCTGGAAGGCTGCATTGCGCTGCTCCATAACGGTCCCACGCTGAGCGTGATCGTCTCGGGCGCTACTGCGTTGCATGCATGCACTCGCCTACTACGCATCACAGGCACATTGAACAGCCATCTCTACATCAATGAAGTGTTGGAAGCTAAACTCCTACGCTTTCTTCAGACGATACGGGAAGCCGTCTTCCAAAAAGACAATACCCGACCCCATGTTGCTCACACTTTCCAAGACGTACTCTGTGCTCATCAAATCGCTGGTATTCCCTGGTCTGCTCGCTCACTAGATTTGTCGTCCTATAGAGAACGTCTGGGGTGTCATCGCGCAGCGACTTCCTTGCCGCCTGTCACAAACAACGGATTGTGATGCGTGCAGAAGCAGAATGGAATGAAATACACTGACTGAAAAAAAATCCCAACACCACGAAAAAATAGTTGTAGAGGAATGAAATGGCGGCAATACATTTGTATAGGTAACATATTTAATCGATTAAGGTTTCAAGATCCCAGCTTATTGTAAGCGCGAGAAGAGCCATTTTAAATTTGAAACGCTGGTACATTAATAACCGGTGTAACCGCCAGAATGTTGAATGGAAGCACGCAAACGTTCATGCATTGTGTCGTACAGGTGCTGGATGTCAGTTTGTGGGATGGAGTTCCATGCCTGCTGCACGTGGTCGGTTAATACAGGGACGGTTAATGCTAGTTGGGGGTGACGCTGGAGTTGTCGTCCAATGATGTCCCATACGTGCTCGATTGGCGAAAGATCTGGTGATCTAGCAGGCCACGGCAACATGACGACACTCTGTAGAGCATGTTGGGTTACAACAGCGGTATGCGGGCGAGCTTTATCCTGTTGGAAAACACCCCCTGGAATGCTGTTCATGAATGGCAACACAACAGGTTGAATCACCAGACCGACGTACAACTGTGCCGTCAGGGTACGTGAGATAACCACGAGAGTGCTCCTGTTGTCATAGCAAATTGCTCCCCAGACCATAACTCCAGGTGTAGGTCCAGTGTGTCTCGGCCGCAGACAGGTTGGTTGCAGGCGCTCACCTGGCCTCCTTCTAACCAACACACGGCCATCACTGGCACCCAGGCAGAACCGGCTTTCATCAGAAAACACAACAGATCTCCACTCCGTCCTCCAATGAGCTTTAGCTTGACACCACGGACGTCGCAAACGGCAGTGGTTTGGAGTAAGTGGAATGCACGCTACAGGGTGTCTGGCTCGGAGCTGTCCTTCAAGTAACCGATTTGTAACAGTTCGTTGTGTCACTGTGGTGGCAACTGCAGCTCGAATTGCTGCCGCAGACGCGATACCATGCGCCACGGCCATACACCGTACACGGCGGTCTTCCCTCTCAGTAGTACCACGTGGCCAGCCGGAACCCGGTCTTCTTGAGGCAGTACCTTCCCTTGACCACCGCTGCCAACAATCATGCACAGTGGCTACATTAATGCCAAGTCGTTCTGCAATATTGCGGAAAGAAAATCCACCTTCTCGTAGCTCTATTACACGACCTCGTTCAAACATCGTGAGCTGTTTATAATGGCTTCTTCGTCTTCTTAAAGGCATTCTTGACTAACATCAACACCCTACGTCGATTCTCAACGATAACTAACGCTCACGAGCGTTACAGCGCGTATTTACAGCAAACCTGCTTTGCATGATCCGAGGGGCGCTACTAGCGCCACACGTATGCGCCGAGCGCAAAATTTGCATAGACGTCATCTTACAGATGTACTCTCACCGCCTACCAACTCTCGTTTATCTAACACAACCCCTTCTTGGTGTTGGGATTTTTTCCGTCACTGTACATTCGACCATCCAAACTCCGTTTTATTCGATGCCACTGCGTGTGGAGTAGGTTATCACCTTTCATGGTGAATTCACTTATTACTAATTGTTTGGTCATCCTCATCACGAACCGGTATGTAATTCAGATCCTCTACAGCTTGTACCATAACTAATCACTCCCACAAATTTCCCTGTGATTGCCTGTTTCGTTTTTGGTGTTGCAATTTCTATTAACAACAGAGTGTTTAGTCCCAAGATGAAGCCTATAATAAGATGTCCGTGTGATGGTAGGTCTCCCGATGACTTTGCCCAGGCATTCTCACTCCTTACACGTGCTTTCCCCGCGGAGGTCATTCCGATGCAGTGACGTCAATCTCGGGTGAGGAAGATCAAACTTTGCTCCTTTTGCCAAGCCATCTGCCCATTTATCTCTCTCACTTATCACGTGATTGATTCGTAACTACGATCATTTGCATAGCCCAACGCTCAACACATACCAACCAGTTTGCATAGCACTCCTACAATTGTTGCCTCGTCTGACGTTTTCTACACTATTGGCCACCAAAAATCCAGCACCAAAAGGCCACGAGATAGCAAAGCCAGATTTACTGGACACATAACAACAGATACAAAGATGAAACGATTGAGCTTAAAGGCCTGTGCGACCTGCAGAACACGTAGGCATCAATAGTTCGTGTGGCCCGCGTGGCTGGCAATAACGGCCGCTACACGCCGCGGCATCGAACGAAAGATGCTTTGGATATGGGCTTGGGGTATGTCGGTCCAGGTTGCTCCCACACGTTGCCACAGTTCATCAAGCGTAGCCGCGGTTGGTGCTTGCCAGGTCACTTGGTTGCCGATCAGCTACCAGACGTGTTCGATGGGCGACATATCGGTAGAACAGGCGGGCAACGCCAGCAGTGACACCTGGTGGGCCGTGAAGAACAGTTGCACGATGCGTGCCACATGTTGGCGCGCATTGTCCTGTTGAAACGTGGCCGCTGGCATGTCCTGCAGGTAAGGGAGAACTACAGGCCCCAATACGTGGGAGATGTAGCGGTGGCTGTTTAGTGTACCGGCGATACGTATGTCATATCCAATTGCGCCCTAAACCATAACGCCAGGCGACGGACCGGTATGGCGATGCATAAAGCAGACATCATACAGTCTCTCGCCGCGGTGCCGCCACACGCGGATCCGACCAATATGGTGTTGCAGGCAGAAGCGGGATTCGTCGGAGAAGACAATGTCGTGCCATTCCGTAGTCCAGATGCGGCGTTCAACGTCCCACTGCCGCCACTCTCGCCGGTGGTGTAACGTCAATGGTAATCGGAGCAATGGGCGCCTTTCGACAATTCCCTGCTCCTGCAGACGACGTCGAACGGTACGTGGTGACACAGGTTGTTGCGCAACACACCCTAATTCCTGCGCTAACGTTCGTGATGTGGCGGTGCAAGCCGTCAATGCCCGCCGCACAACATGCCGGTCCTCTCGTCCGGTGGTGTTCTGCGGCTGCGGAAATTGCTCACCTCGGTCCGTCCGTCCCTCCTGCACCCACCGAATCCGTACTCTCCTCACTGTGGCTGGATGTCGTCCCACACGGGCGCCGATATCTCGGTACGATAAAACGCTGTCGCGATAAGCCACTATTCGTCTTCTGTCGAATTCCGAAACGTGCTGGAATGACTGCCGTATTCTGCGACGAGACATCAGGAAGTATCCCACGCACAGGTCCGACAGCACAACACACTTCCCTTATTTACACACCGCCTTCTGTGCACTCTTCTTATAGTGCTTCTCGGTAGCGTGCCGGGCGTACATGATTTGCATATGCCATGCAATGCTAATCGTTTGCATGTCCTCTTGCGGGTGACGCATGCTGCGAATTTCAGGCCAATCGGATGCTTCCTTCTTGGTGTTGCATTTTGGGTGGCCAGCAGTGTATTTCGAGCACTGTGTTTGTTGTTGCCTTCCTCGTAATGCAGGAATTAATTTAAAGACGATTCAATTGATTTTCCAACATCTTTTAACAAAAAGGAATTTAAGAAAAGAATTCTAAACTGAGACGGCACTTTTTTTCTTTCTACGATGCGGTCGACATGCTGTACCATCATTTAGAAATGTAACTATTCACAACAAACGCAAACTTCGCAAGTAGAATTTTTTTTAACTGAAGCAAGAGCAAACTGAATGGCTGCCTTAGGATTTGTTCAAACTTCAGTGGATTTTGATTAAACCCTTCTGCCGCCTTAATTAATTCCACAGTCGACTTGCTGTTCCACGTTTTTGCAGGGAAATATTGTGTTCCAGGATAATGGTATCTGAATTTTTATTTCCGACCAGTGAGCTCGAATAAAAGTTTAAGCAAGAAAAATTCAGGAGAATTTCCGAGAGGAAGTTCACTTTCTAATTTCCGTGGATTCTTCTACTTGTATTGGGAGGCAATTTGTATTACACCTGGGAAATAGGATATTTAAAGTTTCATTTGAATGCGACTTGAAAAAGTAAAGTAAACACACGAGCATCCAATATTGGAAGACAAAACTCAGATGTTGAGTGGGGATTTATATGGGTGCCGACAAGATATTTATTGTACGTAAATACACTACCATCCAAAACGAATTTGCACACACATTACTTTCGCTGCGAAGCTTCATACGTTTCTTTAGTGTCGTTTTTTACTTTGGTGTTTGTGAAACACTCCACGACTTTCCACAGATGTTCCGACAATGATCTACACTGGCGGAAAGTAAAAAAAGAACACCAAGAAGGAGACGTCTGATACCAACGAAATTTATACAGCATAATAACGGAATACAGAAGATAACGTGATCAAAACATTATGGCAAAATACAGCTGTATTTGCTGGTAAACGGAAAAATAACATTTTCATGTAACTTGATTACTACGAGGTTGAACCGCCATGAACTGCGTCACACTGTGCAATTCTGGCATGGAGTCTGTCGTACAAATGTTGGATGTAAGTTTGGGGTATTGAGTTCCAAGCATCCTCAACCTGGACGCGTAAATCGGGGATGGTCGTGGCTGGCCGTGGAAACCGGATAAGTCGTTGTCCCATAAAATCCCGCACATGCTCAATGAGGGACAAATCCGGTGAACGTGCAGGCCATGGAAGTTGTCTCACACCCTGAAGTGCATGTTGCGTTGCACGTGCCGTGAGTGGGCGGGCGGTATCTTGCTGGAAAACATCACGATGGACCGACCTTACAAATGGCACAACAACGGGCTGAATGATGTTGTTGATGTAGGAGGTGCTCTTTAACGTACCCGGTACAAATACTAGCTGTGTACGGGAGTGATAACAGATCGCTCCCCACACCAGGAGGCCAGGTGTAGGCCCTGTGTGTCGCTGGCGGATGCAAGAAGGGTGGAGACGCTCCCCTGTGCGTCTGCGAACACTCATACGGCCATCGGAGGCTCTCAAGCAGAATCTGCTTTCATCGCTGAACACGACAGATCGCCATTGCGTTCTCCAGTGCAGACGTTGGCGACACCACTGCAGCCGTTCCTGACGGTGGGCTGGAGTCAGAAGTACACATGCCAGAGGCACAAGTGCACGTAGACCTGCATCCAGTAGACGGTGGCGGATTGTTCGCACAGTCACCTCAGGTGCAAAGGCAGCTCGGATTTGCGTCGCAGTGGATGTTCTGCTTGACAACGCCACTCTTCTTATGCGTCGATCGGTCCACTCATCAGTCCGTCTGTGACTCCCGGTTCCACGTCTTCTCGTGTGGGAATGTTCCTCGGACCATCAATGCCACCATCGTACCACCACTGATACTTCCCGTCCAATTCGCTTCGGCTACCACCACTGATACTTCCCGTCCAATACGACCACCCGGCCTCGCGGAGTCCGACTAGACGACCTCGCTCAAAGTCCGATAACTGCTGAAACCGTACACGTCTTCCATGTCCTGGCATTGCAGCTTCTTCAGGGTCTTCGAACGTGTCCGTACGCCGACGACTGATTACATTCACTTCGCCGTACTCCTTAAATACCACCGACGATAATTTGCATATTATGCCGTGCTGTGGTGTAAACGCTCACCGGTTGGTCCCGAAATTGACATCACACCTACGTAAACTCGACCCCATTAACATATGTAAATTTCATGATCGTCCGCCAATTGCTTCTTGGTGTTCTTTTTTCACTTTCCGGCAGTGTATGTCGCTTCGGTGGTGACATAGCTCGTTCTTCAAGCGCTGGTTTCTGACCATTGGTGCGAGATGCGTCCGAGTTCGAATCCAGTTGAAGCAAGGATGTGTTTGCTTTACGGCGATGACTGTCTCACTTCCGCGGGACCATTAGCTCTATAATATGGACAGACGACTGTCCATAGTCCATCGAAATGCTCACGGTTGTCCTCAAATCTCCAAACTATAGTCTTCCACACCTCTTAAGCAGCGACGTCCAGTTGAGCAAATAGTGCGGAAATTTCTTTTTATGGCCTGTGCCTAATACAGACGTTATTCACACATTTTTAGATAATAATTTTTTTAGCCTAAGCCTAAGTTAACAGACGTTTATTTACACATTTTTTGATAAAAAAAAATTTACAGAAGAAAAAAGAAATTCAAGGAATTGAAAATAGCAAAAGCATGTTAGAAGAAAAGAAAAGAAACATCTGCTGCAGTTAAATATCGTCTTCTAGGAACACGGCGCATGTAAACAAGCTGCGGATAGAAGGCTATGTTTTGGCATTTTACAAAGAGAAATATTCGTATTATGTAATTAAGAAACGCTGTGAAAATCATGTAATTGACATTTTTAAATGTAAAACTATGCAGTATTATTAATAATAGAGGGGAACATCGTCAAGCATTGATTTTAACAGGAAAAAGAACACCAAACGAGTATCCAAAGAAGGTATGTATTTTGACGACTATCCTACTTTTTCATCTCAGGTCTCAAAAGAGAATCCACAGACCCGAAGTACAATCGCAAAGTCGTTAATAAAATCTACACCAGCTGTAAACAAGGTATTAACATCATAAAAGAAATACGGGATTACACCATATAATACAAATTTTGAAGGTCACAATCCGATTTTTGGTGTAAATGTGACAAGGATGCTAAGTCAGACAATATTCGAAAACTTGAAAATTTCATCGTCCTGAAGCGGGACTCGAACCCGCGTCTCCCTGATAGCGCCCGGGTATCCTAGATTCACTAAACATGAATGCCGGGCAGGACGCACGTGAGATAAAGGCAGATAGCAATGAGAGAACATGTCCGTGTAGATTAGTTGGGAGAGCGACTTACTCCACAGTGAGGGAACGCGGCTTCTATGCCCGCCGCAGACAAACTTGTACGTTATATTGGCGCCCGAACTTCCAGGATGATCCTGCTGTTAAGTTTCTCGCAATGATGTGATCATCTTTCACCACGGCGAGGCAGGAAAAATGAGAATCCCTTCTTCAGTGCTTCGAAAAAATAAATGTGTGTGATGTTACGTTCCACGCACCAAATTGACTGGGATATCTCAAATGCACCTTCTTCATGGGATGACTGCCTACAGCGACACGTGGTCCCGGCTGACCCGAGGATCATGCCCCCCCCCCCCTTTGAGGAGGGGGAATGACGTGCCTGCCCCGCAGGATACACATAAGATAAAGGCAGATAGCAGTGAGAGCGTATGTCCGCCTAGCTCAGTTGGGAGAGCGACTTACTCCGGAGTGAGGGGAGCCAGCTTCGATGGTCGTCGCTGACAAACTTGTACGTTATAAATGTTCAAATCAATACATATTAACAAAATAATGTTTTAACTGCTATATTTAAAGAGGAAATGCCATTCCTTTATGCACAGAGCCATCAAAGAATAGAACTCCATCTTGGAAAAGTAAGCAGTGGTAATCTAAATGTTGATTACCAGTGCTGGGCCTCTACGTGCAACGTGTGGTCGTCATCGACTAGTGACTGCTCGGACGGAACGGATAGTGTCCAGACTAGCAACATACAACCGAAGGGCAACAGTGCAACAAATTACCGACCATCTTAATCAAGGATTCCATCAAATGATCTCTGCACGCACTGTTCACCGTACACTGCATCGGATATAATATGGCAGCGGAATGCCTGTTCGAACACCTTTGCTGTCTGCAGTTAACAAGAGAAAGCGTCTCCAGTTCGCACAGGAGCACAAAGATTGGACAGTCGATAATTGGGAACAAATTATGTGGTCCGATGAATCACGTTTTCAGTTGCACCAAGCCGATGGTCAAGTGAGAATTTGGCGGAAACAGCACGAAAGCGTCGACCCCAAATGCATTGCTACAACCGTTCAAGTTGGTCGAGGCAACGTTATGGTTTGAGGAATGTTTTCCTGACATGCTTTGGGCTCTTTAATTCTTGTTGATCAACGTCTGACTGGCACGTCATATCTAAACATTGTTGCCGACCAAGTGCATCCTGTCATGTGGATGTTTTATCCCAATGGTGATGGCTACTTTCAACAAGATAATGCGTCCTTCCATAGTGCTCGTATTGTACAGGATCGGTTTCAGGAACATGCCGGTGAGTTTACTTTGCTTAGGTGGCCCGCACAATCTCCAGATTTTAACCCCATTGAGAATTTGTGGGATGAAGTTGAACGAGCCATCAGACAGCTGGATCCACAACCCTGCAATACCACACTCCTGGAAAGTGCTATTCATGAAGCATGGTCTCAGATTCCACAAACCACCTATCAACATCTCGTGGAGTCCATGCTACGAAGAATCGACGCAGTATTAAGGGCAAAAGGTGGCCCAACGAAGTACTGAGGGGGTGGTCATAATAAAGTGGCCACTCAGTGTATAGAGACAGACATCTCTGTAAGTTCAAGTGGTCTGCGGGTTTTTCTGGTGGTCAACGTTCGCGACTGCCACGGAGAAGATCTCTGGTTCGATCTCAGGCCGGTACGAACGAAACTGCCTTGGAAATTTGGATGACTACTAAAGTACCCATACCAGCAAATATCATTTTACCGTGCCCATACCACTAAACATCCACCGAACGCTCGAACAACCAAATATCCGCCGTACGTCGTCTGGGCACACTAAGCCGTCGGACCCCGGGTACTGGCCCCCGGTAATAAATAAGGGCGTCTTCCTCACTCTTTCTACCTTGCTTTCGTTGGAGCGCTCGAACCACCAAAAATCCACAGTGCGTCTGATGGGCACGTTAAGCCGTCGGACCCCGGGTACTGGCCCCCGGTAATAAATAAGGGTGTCTTCCTCCTTCTATCTACCTCGCTTCCTAACGGGCACTTTATTCCAAATCTCCTAGCTTCCTATTTCTAAGGGTTGTTTAAGACCTGTGGTCAGACACTCCCTTCCTAAAATCCTCTACATATGATTTGATCTGTAAGCTCAAGTATTAGCATTCGCAGTTCAGATGGCTGCTTATCTGGATTTAACCGACTTCGAACGTAGTACGATGGTTGACGCCTTGAAGATGGGCTACTCTATCTCGCAAATTAACACGAAATTTGGATTTGCACGGTTAACAATTTCAAGGGGGTCTTTGGACTACCCGAACTCAGGGAAAAACCCATATCGCGAGAGAGGTGTGGCCATAGAAGAGCCCTGGACAGCGGCGTCTGGAACGCAACGTAACATCCGCCAGGCCCGCTACATTGCCGCAGATCACAGCGCAATTCAATGCTGGGGCCAGTAGTAGCATCAACGTTTCCTGTGTTTTATGGGGTTCCGGAGCCAATAGGGCACCCTGCGACACAGGACTGTGCACTTTCCCTGGGCTCCGTAGCACCACATTCGAAGCAAGATGACTGGAAAGGTGTAACCTGGTCCACGCAATAGCGATACCGATAGTTCCGGAAAGATGGCAGACGCCGCGTGTGGCTACAAACCCACAAGGCAATGGATCCCGCATGCCTACAAGGAACAGTACAGGCTGGTGGTGGTTCTGCTATGGTGTGGGGTGTTTACAGCTAGTACGCATTGAGAACACTCATGCCTCAGCAGACAGCTCTGTCCAGTGGATCTATTGTTGGGGATCATTGGTACCAGTTCATATCATGAAACCACTCCGTAATCTTTCAACACGACAATGAGCCACCGCACACGTACCACAGTTGTCCGATAATGGCTGGAGGGACATTCCGCTGTTTTCGGCATCCTGATTGTCCTCCTCGTTTGCTGGATTTCAACGCCATGAAACACATCTAGAATACTGTTTAGCGTACCGTCAACGACAGAAATCTTCCACCTGCGAATATTATGCAATTTTGGGACGCTCCTCAGGAAGCATGCTGTGCACTGTCTTCGCCATACTATAGAGAGCTCGTGGAGTCCATGCCCGGTTACGTTGCTGCCATATTCTGATCGCGAGGATACCAAAGTAGTATTATAGAGGTATCCCAATTTTAAGCTTTCCAACAGTAAGTTGAAGAAGCGTATATGCTCCAGCTTTGCCCATGCGACTGTCTGTCTGTCTGTCCGTACGATAACTCCCGTAAAAATGGTTCGATTTCGACCAAACTTTTGTATGTTGTTCCGGAAGTATACTGAACCAATTCTGTTTAATATCATCGAAATGTTCTCAAAGGTCAGGACACAGAATCGAGATTTATTCCACAGCCGGGCCATATGTGGCCGTGCATTGTCCTGCTTGAATATAGCACCAGGACAACTCTGAAGGAAGGGTATCAACTCTGCTTCTAAAACATTCGTGACGTATCACTGGCTATTGAGGGTTCACCCAATTTGTATCAGGCGAGATCACAAATTAAACCCAATAGCGCCCCAAACCATGACGCGAGATTGCGAATTGAAACCAATGGCGCCCCAAAACCATAACGCGAGATCGTAAATTGAACCCAATGGCACCCCAAACCACGACGCGCGATCGCAAGTTGAACCTAATGGCACCCCAAATTATGACGCGAGATCGCACATTGAACCCAATGGCACCCCAAATCATGACGCGAAACCCAAAATTGAACCCAATGGCACCCAAACCATGACACGTGATCGCAAATTGAACCAAATGGCGCCCCAAACGTTGACGCGAGATAGCAAATTGAACATAATGACACCACAAACCATGACGCGAGATCGCAAATTGAACATAATGACACCACAAACCATGACGCGAGATCGCAAATTGAACCCAATGACGTCCCAAACCATGACGCGAGGTCGCAAATTGAACCCAGTGGCGCCCCAAATCTTGACGCGAGATCGCAAATGGAACCTAACGGCGCCCCAAACCTTGACGCGAGATAGCAAATTGAACGTAATGGCGCCCCAAAACTTGACGTGAGATCGCAAATTGAACCCAATGGGGCCCCAAACCAGGACGCGAGATCGCACAATGAACCCCATGGCACCCTAAATCCTGACGCGAAATCACATATTGAACCCCATGGCACCCCAAATCATGACGCGAAATCGCAAATTGAACCCGATGGCATCCAACCCATGACAGGATATCGCAAATTGAACCTAATGGCGCTCCAAACCATGACGCAAGATCGGAAATCGAGCCAAAAGGCGCCCCAAACCTTGACGGGAGATCGCAAAATGAACCCAATGGCGCCCTAAACCTTGACGCGAGATAGCAAAATGAACCCAATGGCGCCCCAAAACTTGACGCGACATCGCAAATTGAACCCAGTGGCACCCCAAACCAGGACGCGAGATAGCAAATTGAACCCAATGGCGCTGCAAACCATGACGCGAGATCGCGAATTGCACCAAATGGCGCCCCAAACTTTGACGCAAGATCGCAAATTGAACCCAACGTCGCCCCAAACCATGACGCTTGGCGTTGGACCGGGATAACACTGCAAATTGCACGCCGCAAAGTGACATTCATCCTACTGTATTCGAACACGTATGCAACCATCGTGTTCCATCAGTTTGAATCATCAATCATGTCTATGTTCGAGACCCCATTGTAGGTTGAGGCGCTTGTGGTTGAGGGTCAAAGCGAATGCGCAGCAATGGGCTGCTAGCGACGAGTCCTCTGTTAAGTAGAAGACATCCTCAGCAATTTGCCCTCCAGCGGAGTTTTCTAATTGTGCTGGAAATCAAAGCGTGACATGTGACAGTGTTCCCCGGATGCGGTAACATCGTGGATATCCCTGTGCGATCGGTCACTGCCATGCGGTAGAGGTGTCATCATCTCGTGGAGTCGTGCGATTTTGCAGTCCACTTTCCGTATTCCTGTGCGTCTGAGCTTCATTTGACCATTGACACTCATTTGTGCTCACACCATTGTGCTGTCGTTTCGTCCCATACGAGTGGAAATTTCGCGGTAGGAAAATTCAGCTTCTCTCATCCAAACAATCCTTCCTCGCTCAAAGTCCGGCAGGTGTTCGTAATGTGACCTCCTTCGACGACGGGTCATAGTGAGGCACAAGAAACACCTCTTCGACTTAGTGTTGGATCTTTACTGATTCCAACATCTCGTTTGATCCAACTCTTTTTATCCAGGACTAGACATTCAAAGGGTGCTGCTCCGAAACCGTATGCGCATTTTCACTGAAATTTTGATCATTTGATATCCTAATCTGTTGTACAAATTTTATAAGTGTCAAGCTAATACCGACAATCCTACATGGTAGTTTCAATCGTCATAAACAGTATTGTAGATGTAAAATACATTATAAGATTTTCTAAACAGAGATTCATTGATTGAAAGGTATCGAGGGAAGGGCAAAAAGACAACATTTGCAAGGGAGATGTATTTTAAGCAACCGGAGAAGGGAGCGGGAGGTAGTAAAAAACAACAACAGAAAAATTGAAAAATTCTTGTCTTCATACAATATATCTATCTACACTGGCGGAAAGTGAAAAAAGAACACCAAGAAGGAGACGTCTGATACCAACGAAATTTACACAGCATAATAACGGAATACAGAGGATAACGTGATCAAAACATTATGGCAAAATACAGCTGTATTTGCTGGTAAACTGAAAAATAACATTACCATGTAACATGATTAATACGAGGTTGAACCGCCATGAACTGCATCACAGTGTGCAATTCTGGCGTGGAGTCTGTCGTACAGATGTTCGATGTAAATTTGGGGTATTGAATTCCAAGCATCCTCAACCTGGACGCGTAAATCGGGGATGGTCGTGGCTGGCCGTGGAGACCGGATAAGTTGTTGTCCCATAACATCCCACACGTGCTCAATGGGGGACAAATCCGGTGGCCATGGAAGTTGTCTCACACCATGACGTGCATGATGCGTTGCACGAGCCATGTGTGGGCGTGCGTTATCTTGCTGGAAAACACCATGATGGACCGACCTTACAAATGGCACAACAACGGGCTGATTGCTGTTGTTGATGTAGGAGGTGCTGTTTAACGTGCCCGGTACAAACACTGTTTGTGTACGGAAGTGATAGCTGATCGCTCTCCACACCAGGAGACCAGGTGTAGGCCCTGTGTGTTTCTGGCGGATGCAAGAAGGGTGGAGACGCTCCCCTGTGCGTCTGCGAACACGCATATAGCCATCGGAGGCTCCCAAGCAGAATCTGCCTTCATCGCTGAACACGACAGATCGCCATTGCGTTCTCCAGTGCAGACGTTGGCGACACCACTGCAGCCGTTCCTGACGGTGGGCTGGAGTCAGAGGTACACATGCCAGAGGCACACGTGCACGTAGTCCCGCATCCAGTAGACGGTTGCGGATTGTTCGCACAGTCACCTCAGGTGCAACGACAGCTCGGACTTGCGTCCCAGTGGATGTTCTGCTTGACAACGTCGCTCTTCTTATATGTCGATTGGTCAGCTCATCAGTCCGTCTGTGACTCCCGGCTCCACTTCTTCTCGTGTAGGAATGTTCCTCGGACCATCTACACGACCATCGTACCACCACCGATACTTCCCGTCCAAATCGCTCCGCAATACGACGATACGACCACCCGGCATCGCGGAGTCCGACTAGACGACCTCTCTCAAAGACCGATAACTGCTGAAATCGTACAGGTCTTCCATGTCCAGGCATTGCAGCTTCTTCAGGGTCTTCGCACGTGTCCGTAAGCCGACGACTTATTACATTCACTTCGCCGTACTCCTTAAGTACCACCGACGATAATTTGAATATTATGCCGTACTGTGGCGTAAGCGCTCACCGGTTGGTCCCGAAATTAACATCACGCCTACGTAAACTCGACTCAATTAACATATGCAAATTTCATGATCGTCCGCCAGTTCCTTCTTGGTGTTCTTTTTTCACTTTCCGGTAGTGTATAAGGCGAACCACCGGTTGTTGTCAACAGCATGTTTCGAATAAAAAAATTATGGGAGAATATCACTAGTTTTAATACACACGTTTGACGTGTATTAAGAACATCAAACAGACTCACCCATTGAGTTACTCACGGTGGTCGTTAAACCTCCAACCAAGATCAACCTCGATATATGCGGTTTCTTCAAAATTTACTGATTGCTATGTGCTGCTAAAACAACCAGGCAGAATATTACGAAGTCTAATTTAACTGTCCTTCTTTGTTCCAGTTATCTAATATAAATTTTGATTCATTCACATTAAGCATTTTCTGATCTTAACGCTATATTTTCTCTCGTACTGAATGCCATTATGGGAACAGGACTTGAAGCCAAACGTTTAATGACGTATGTGATCGAGACTGATAAGGGCCTTTGGAAGATAAGCTTAGATTGTGAGACTATGGTATTTTGTTTTATATTGGAGGTTTAACGACCACCGTGAGCTTCAACAATATTTTATTTGGAACAAACATGGACAGGAAGATACAGATGGCCTGTGCTTAACAGTTACCAAAAGATAAACAAGTGGATGACCTATTTACAATGACAATGAGATATTTACATTATGTGGATGCACTATATACAATGTAAGCAAATTCATAACACTGACAATACTGGACTGAAGGGTTGACTTACTCTATGTACATCATATGTTCTCAATGTGCATCAGCAGAGTGCCATCTCTAACAGGTGAACACCAGTACAAGGTATAACTATAAATTTTACAGTGCAAGAACAAACATGTATATTTTGAGCAATCTTGAAAAAAGAAGAAAAGAGAAGAAAAGAGCAGAAGGTTTATACTTTTCAGTATCTGAAAGATAAGCGAATAAATGATCTATCCACAATGATGGTGTGAACTCTATACAAATTGAATGCAATATCTCTCTTGTGAAACGATGTCAAATTACAAAAAGAACTATTACTTAGGCTTAAACAAGTGCCTCAATCACAGTGCTATAGATTAACTTGTAATGAACAACAACATATGTACACAAGATGCAACGGCATAGGGAAGACACTAATAAGGAATTACAATTCCATGGTACAACTGTAAATTTCACAGTGCAAAGAGTAAAGTATATTAGTACAAACAGAACTTGCGTTTTACAGAAAATTTATACCTCGAGTACAATACAAATAATGAAAATATGAAACTGACTCTTTGTACAGCAAATATGCAATACAGCGCAGAACATTATCTAATAGACTGATTATTTCCTATTAGGCACATGTGACATGAGAAAAACCACACTGTGTAACATTAACATATAATTGAAATACTATCAAAGCATTTTCTCCGCACCATGAGCATAAAACGTAAGACATGTAATCGTGACCCAACATGCGAAATGTGCCAAACATAAATTTTACAGTGCAATTAGGAAAGTACATTAGTATATACAAAACTGAGCTTTTGGCATAGCAACTATACTTCAGGTACAGTACAAATAACCGAATGATGAACAATTACCCCCTGCACTACAAAAGTGCTAAACCTTGCAGAACATGGTGTAATCGACTGATCATATCCCTTTATGTACATGTAACATGATCAGAAACCACACTGTGCAAAATCAATAAGACAATTTAAACACTATCAAACAGTTGCTTAGCACCGTGAGCAAAAACCATATATTATAAAGCCCGGCAGACATAAGGAAAGTGCCGAAAAAAAAAAACTTTAAACTTATTTTAAGTGCCTGTGGTATAACAAGAAACTCACCTACAGGACCTTGTTGGTGAGAAACATGCAAACGTGCAGTAACATTAAGAAGCGATTATGACAAGGGCACCTAAGAACACGATAATCACAAAACTATACTTCAATTAGTCCAAACAATTTCACAGACGTCAGAACAAAGTCTAAGGTCTTCTGATGGACCAGAAAACCATTGACGAAAAGGTGACCACACTGACATAAAGTGTGGGATTTGATTCGCAGCCTTAGCAACAGTGAAAGCAAGCCTCAAGCGTGAAATCATTCTGTTCCGGAACTGACTGCACATCGCAGCTCCCGCCTGAAAGATGGTAGGCTGTATAGGGGTGGAACGTAGCTGTTGATAGTAGCAAAAAATCACATGTTTTGCTAATATGAATACATACACATGACTCTGATATAGGAATAGGCGGAGTACTTGAACTGAGTAGCGTGCTATAGGCTGAGAAGGAGAGATCATTAGTACTAAGGCACTGTGCAGTAGTGAAGGTCAGATGTAGCAAGGGAAGAAGCACTGTGCAATGTTGATACACATGATCTACATCCGCAATCGTAGAGCAAAACATGCAGTTAGGCGAATCAACAAGCGTCATCCTGAATAATTTGGTAGGAACTGGTAACCGCCGATGAAGAAACAAACCATTGGATGTTTCTTTCTGCTGGAATAGATAGTGGCGAATTAGACATGGACCACACTTGTGAAAGGGTGACATTCGGAACATCTGGAATCATCAATGGTGTAGCATACAGTGGATCAATGAGACAACGGTAAAGAGACGAGACAGAAAAACTGGAGAGAGGAAGCGATGAGCCCCGAACGGAAAGGAAAAAGGGAAGAAGAAGAGAGGCAGAGGGAACAAGAGTTAACCCAGCTTGAGAGGCAAGGTTAGGGAAGAGGGTAATGATTGAAGAACGGAAGGAATCATACAGCGAAAGAGAGGAAGAGGTAGGGGAGATGTGGGGGGACAGATCAGAGAAGGGTTTCCAAGAAAGATCTGGAGAAATTAGATCCTGAACAGATACTATTCCGGCGGGGAGCCAGGAAAGGTCAGTAAAGTAGGGAGCATTAGGGGGATGAAGGATGGAAGAAAAGAACAGGGGCTCAGCTAATAGTTCAGTGGTGGAAGCCGGTGGAGCACGGAAGAGGGGTAGAGAACGGAGAAAGGAAAGGACCTCTTTGTAGAAAGGGAAAAGTTTAGAATGAAAAAAGGAGATTGATCCATTAGAAGATACGTGATGAAAGTGATTCGGGGATTCCTAGGCGATATCATGACATCTCTAACGAGCGTAACTGGCGACTCTGGTGCACTTAGTAGCCGCAGGAAAGAAACCACTTTATGTGCTTAGGTGCGAACTTCCAGCAGTGAAATACCTCCATCAGTGACTCGACGACAGAGAGTGGAGACCTGGATCCAATGGTAACTGTTCCATATTATCGTTGAGATGATTCGAGTGATTTCATTGAGGTGATAAATGGGCATACGTTCTGCTGACCATGCATATAAGCATGGCGAAAGAATATAAGTCTGAGCTATTCTAGCTCTTGAGAAGTAAGAAGTACAAAACTGGGAACCTCGCCAGAATGCAGCAGTTCGAGTAAGGCGTGTTCTGAGAGCATTCCATGTTTCATTTTGAGCAGAAAGACGGACTCCAAGATGGACCCCAAGGAATTTTTGGGATGAAGCAGTCCATGAGGCGCCCCACGGGGTGTCAGTCCTAGAGGCCCACGCTCCGCTCCATAGGCCTGCACTCTTGGATGTATTAAGTGATGCCGCTGAACATGAAGAATATTGATCGTAAATCTGGAGCAAGATGTCGAATTGAGCGTCTGTCCTTACACAAAAGGTCGCGTCATCGGCATAAGCAGAGTATGTCACAGAAAAGTGCCTAGTACTTGCAGTAGGCGGTGGCAGTGCATCTATAAAGGCTCGATGGACAGACTGAAGAAACGGCTCAAAAGCAATGGCAAAGAGCTGCCCAGAAAGTGGGCAACCCTGCCGAATGCCTCGCCGAAAAGGAATAGGTGCAGTCAAGAAAGCGGCCGTCTTGACATGGAAAGCAGCGTCCTGATAAAGGGCAAGAATAGAGGTAACAAAAGCAAAAGGAAAGCTGAAAGCAATAAGAACAGCAGAAAGATACGAATGTGAGATATTGTCGAAAGCTGCTCTTTGGTCAAGATTAAAGAGGGCAAGTGGTTCAGAGTTAGTACGAGCTAGATGTAGGAGATCTCGAAGGAGATTGAGATTAGAAGTGATGGACCGACCAGGAACCGTGTAGGTCTGGTCGGGAGAAAGAAGAAATGGAAGAACTTGGTTGAGTCGACTGGAAAGGAGTTTAGTGAAGAGTTTATAGTCAATGTTTAGTAGCGAGATAGGACGCCAGTTTCCCAAGTCAAGCAGATCGCCTTTCTTGGGAAATAACACCATATGAGCCTCTGTGAAACCCCTCGGAAGAAAAGAGGAAGAAAGAGCAGCATTGAAAGCGGCGAGAAGAAATGGAAGCAACGAAGGGAGAAAAGTACGGTAGAAAAGGAGCGGAAGGCCATCTGGACCTGGGACAGCACGGGAATTTAGAGAGACTAGAATGGTCCGAAGTTCAGTCTGCGAAATAGGTTGTAAAAGGAATCAGAGAGATTGGAAGGAACTTGGGGAAGAGCAGAGAGTAAAGTAGCAGAAGCAGAAACAGAAGGCTGAGGAGTTTCACCGTATTTGATAGTAAAATACCGACGAACCTGAGAGCAAACTGCATCCGGATCAGAGATGATTTCACCATCAGGCCGCCGAAGTAGTCGAAGCTGATGCGACGAGCGGCGTTTTTCTTCTAACGCGGATCGAAACTCAAAGGAGCAGTCCTCTGGTGATAGATGTTGTAGACGGAGACGAAGAATTACCTGACGTGCACGAGGCTCAAGAAGTGCTCTAAGATCCGCTTGGTAAGCTGTATACATGGGATGACTCGCACCAAGCTGTAACAGGATGTTTCGGAGATTTTGCTCTTCCATGGAGCGCTTCGTGCCTTCGGAGAAGGAATGACGTCTAAGAAGATAAATTAGGTAAGATTTTACCTCGAGCTAGTAATTGATGGCACAAGGTGCAGTGGACAGGCCCTCTCGCATATGATCAAGAAGATCTCTGATCTCGGTGCAAATATTCTCATCAGCTAGGAGAGAAGTGTCTAGTGTCCATGACCGAGACCTAACATGCAGACGAGATGAAGAGTTACAGGAGATAGTGATGGCACAATGATCCGATGAAGCTGTAGGAGAGTGCATACAATCCGTTGTAATGGGCAATAACGGAGCAGAAGCGTAAAATCGATCCAGCCTGGCAGAAAGAGAGGAGGATGCAGATGCAGCTCTCCAGGTATGTGAAATGGATGTCGGATGCAATCGTCGGAACACGTCATGTAAATCAAAATCAGACACTAATGATCGCAATTGCTCCACAAGACGTGAACGATGTTCAATCCTCGAAGGAGCGCGATCGAGCTCTGGTTGAAGTGTACAGTTAAAGTCTCCTCCAATGAGCACATGATCTGATGGTAATGCTGACTGAAGTGCAGTGCGGAGCGACGAAAATAACAACGTTAGATGTGTAGATGAACATGGAATATATATGTTGAAAACTAAATATCGTTGTCCATCTAGGACGAAAGTGAGTCGCTGCAATAAATCTCGGCACAGGTTATGAACTTTAACAGAGGAGAGTGCTTGACGAAATCTATTATGTACACCAATCGCTAAACCTCCACGAAGAGAGAGCCTATATGCGTGATGAAATTGATAGTCCCATCTCCTCCAGCGATGGAAGGGTGAAGTGGAGAGACAACTTGTCTCTTGCAAAAGTAGGAGATCTGCTTTGAGGTGGTGGACGTCTTCATATGCTAAAGCATTGGCCAAAGGGGCACACATACCCCTACTATTCAGTGAGACTGTCTTGAACAGAATAGTCTGATGATGGTTGGAGGATGTTGTCGGCTGCGTTCTGTAACTTGTCCAGACGGCTACGGAACTTCTTTGCCCAGTAGGGACCACCCAGATCTCTGCCCGGAACGGTGCGTAAATGAGAATGTATCGCCAACATTTGATTCATGGTGTCAGACAGACAGTGGGAGTAACCTTCCAAAAAAATTGCGAGACAGCTTGTCTCTACGGGGACTTATTAGGAACGCATACACCTTCTCTCCAGACACAGGTGTCTGTGGAAGAGAGGATGCCTCTAGAATATGTAAAAAGTTTTCACAGGAGATCGGAATAATTGTTCCATCATCTGTATCAGATTCCATAGAGCCTTCAGACGTGAGCATCTGACTACTAGAAGGATCACGTCCTGCCCTAAGGGTGGTTGTCATTCTAAACTTCTTATTCTGGGCGCGTGAAGTTCTACGTCGCTTTGCCCGTCCACGACTTTGTGCTGTAACCGGAATTGGAACTTCCGGCAATTTAAAAGGAGCTAAAGAAACAACCTCAACGGTCGGTGTAGCAGTATGACCAGAATCGTCATCAACCATCTCTATAGGAGACTTGGGATTAACAATTGATGCCTCTTTCGACTGAAGAGATGATGGGGGCGCCAATGCATCACCCGAGGTCGAGGGTTTACCCGTAGACGTCGGTTGACCAACGGCTGTCTCACTACTTCTGGTAGATGTTGGCCGACCAACGGCTGTCTCACTACATCTGGTAGACGTCGGCCCACCAACGGCTGTCTCACTACTTATGGTAGACGTCGGTTGACCAACGGCTGTCTCACTACTTCTGGTAGACGTTGGTCGACCAACGGTTGTCTCACTACTTTTTGTAGACGTCGGTTGACCAACTGCTGCATCACTACTTTTTGAGGAAGTCTGCTGTTGCTGGTCTTTAGCACCAGAAGAGGAAGCCGATTGACGTGACAAAGAGGAAGAAGGTCGTGCTGTTGACTTGGAAAGAGTGTTCGCATTATGAGGGCATAGAGCGCGGGGATGTCCCGTGCCTTTACAATTCGGACAGACGGAGCCTACTGTGATGAATATCTCTCTAATGTGCGTGTAGCAGCGTACACGTAAAGTGGGTGGAATACGCAGCATGTGCTCCTCTGAAGGGAAGACCACACGAACATTGCGGCGAAACCCGAGTAGGTATCTGTCTTCTGGCACCTCTGGAAACGAAGAGTAGGTAGTTACACCTCCAATGATCCGGCCATAAGGAAGAAGAGCGGCAATCAAGAGATCATCTGAAACTTCAGGTGGAACTGGTGAGAAACTTACAACAACGGAACTCTGTGAAACAGGTTCGGCATGGATGTGACGATCACCAATTGAGATGCCCTTGGTCAGTACATGTAGGGAATGGGCAGGAGTAGAGAAGTAAACAACTACTTTGTAAGGCTTCCTGCCCACATGAGTTATGGCTGATGCAGGAACAATCTCTCGAAGAGCAGCAGTATATGCAGTGAGTTTTGTATTTCTCAGGCTCGGAAACACAACACCATTCTCCATAGTTTGAAGGAATTTCAGCCCAGAAGGGGTATCTTCTTTAAGGACAACCTCAATGACTTCGGCATTATGCGTCATCACATATTGTCCAGGAGAAAAGAAGACTGGGAAGGTCCCGACTTAGATGCGGTTACGTCAGCATATGAGAGGGTAGATGTACGTTGCTTTGGAGATGATTCCGGCATGGAGTGCGAAACATCCATGGCGTCATCATTAGCTTTCAGAGAGGACATCGTATCACCGCTGGGAGACTTGGAAGAAGAGGCGATATCCGATATTAAGGCAGCAACAGAAGGCTGCAAGGAGGAGTGGTTTATCGAGATAGACACGTCATTGGTAGTAGTATTTAGAGAAGCTGTTATCGGGAGATCATCATTTCCGGTAGCAAGGGTTAGGACGTCATTCTCTCGGAAGCTGCCATTTGCAATGGCGAGGAGAAGCTTAGCCCTTAGCCAGCTTGGCCAAGGCAGAAAAATAAGGATAACTAATCAAAATAAGCACTTACCAGCTCGGCAGGCATATAAAAAGAAACACGGGACCTTCACACACAACACACACACGAAATAGAACACTGACAACGAAGAAAAATAACACACACCGACGAAAACTTGAGGAGCACAGAAAAACACGACTAACCCACCGTGAGCAACTCAATGGGCTATAAGCAGTCGCCCATCCCTACGTTAGGGTCACTAGTTCCAGGGAAGGGAGAGAGTCAGTGCCGTAAAACAAATAGAACATTCGTGACTCACGGGATTCGAACCCATACCCCTTTTGGACGAATGAACAGAGGTCATCGCTTAGACCACTGCCTTCAAAATAAACCTTTATTAGTCTAAAAGCAAGGTACATGTGATACGCTTCAGTCACATGAGACTGTATTAAAAGAGACGAGACCAAGAAGTCTCAACACAAAAGAAAGGAGGAAAGAAAACTGGTAACATCAGAACAAGATTAAAATATATACAGATAAAAAAGGAACACAGAAAGCAAAAACAAAAAACACACACATCACAAAACCCAAACCCCAGAGTGAGGGAAGAAAACACATTCCAAAGACTAGTACATAGCAGCGCGAACACTAAAGTGACAGGTAAAAAACACAACAACAATACAACACAACACAAATTGACTGACACTGCAAGTCAGCTACAGGAGAAACAAAACTCTACTTCTGAAAACATGCAGCAGCGGCCAAAACATTAGTACAAGAAGAACATAAAAAACAAAAAAACCGTGCACATAAAGAGGTGTTAACCAACCGCTATAACTAAAAACGAAATACGAAGTGACGCATGTATGTCAGAAGGAACACTGTACAGAAGAATACATGGCAATAAGGGGAAAAACCGCTGCATCACACAAAATAAATGTAGCCAAACAGGCACACTAGGTTCACAAAAAAATCGCACTCAATTCAAATTTCATACTCAAAACAAGAAGTCGCGCGTTGACAAACCCCGAAAGCCGACGTGGTGCTATAGAGAGAATCACGCGGAAACAAGATCGCATAGCAGCATAACACATTAAAAACAACACAAAGTACGTCCAGTCGTGCACGGCAACAGAAGGCTGTGCCGAGAAAAAATACAATATTACAGGAAAAACCCAGACAGGAGAAACACGAAGCAAGACGTAGAACCCTAGCTTGAGTGCAAGGAAACACAAAAACAAAAATACAAAAAGTGCACTTAAAACATAATCAAAGATAAAACTGCCTTAACTGACTACTTCACTACACATGTAGTCGCATACAGTCAAGAAAAAAACACAAGAGGCACAGTAAAAAAAATGAGCACAAGGCAAATAGTGCGTTGACCAACTCCTTGGGTCAACGTAACCCAATAGACAAGATACGCACGAGAAGCACACTGTATAGAAAACGAGAGATAAGACTGAGTACTCAATGAAAAAACACAACGAGACCAGCAGGCCACACTAGGTAACTCAAAGTTCATAAAAAAAACAAAGCAAAACAAGTGAACATGAAACACAGGGCATGAGAAAAAAAAAGGCTCCCTAAACTGCAGAGCCAACTGAAACACGAAAGTAGAACATACACAAACAAGTAAAAAACAAGATTATCACATTAGCAGTATAGGTAAAATACAATCACAGTATTATAAAACTCACAGAGGAGCAGAGCGAGAAGGACAGCCGCCATCCGAACAACTAAACAAAACACGTGCAAAAAGCAAGAGCAATTACAAAAACACGGGAATACCACATACAGGAAACACAGTACAAAAAAGAAGATCAGGAACAACAACAAACAAACAAGCACAAAAGAAACACAACACGCCAAAAATATTTTGCAAAACTAGACAACACAGACTAGCCCAACGGAACACAACAAGCATCACACTATACCAAACAATAACACTGATCACAAACAATTGGTGGCCAACCAGTACAACAAAACACCACAACAAGAAACGCGTCGACCAACAACTGTGGCCGACAAAAACATAGAAAGCAAGCACACAATAATACATAGACAAACAACTCAACAAAAATAGCGACACAAAAAACAATAACCGATTGCACAGCACCACCAAGAACCAGAAATAAAATACAAACAGAACACAGGAACACAAATGTCCACGGACTCCGGACAGAAAAAAAGTCAAAGCAACTAGCTGTAAAACATCCGATCACAGCGCAAAACGGCAAGAAAATTCAGACAAAGAGGCCGAGGCCACTAGTAAGAGGAAAAGTATAGAAAAGCACTATCCAAGAAAGAATATACCGACCAGTAGAATGAGCTAACAAAGCACAGGGGAAAAAACAACAAATAGACCGGAATCTCAAGGAAGCAAAACAGTACAACATTACCAAAGGGCCACCATAAAAACAAGAAACAGAAAACGGTAAAAAATTAAAAAGAAAAACAACAGGATCAGAGAAAAAGAATGAATACAAGGGAAAAAAACCTGCAGCTCAATCAAAAACAGAACAAGACAACAACCCGGAAAAACAAAAACAAACAAAGTGAAGAAAACAGTACACCAAAACAAAAACAAGAAAGAAAAACTGATCAAACGAATTGAATCAACCCATGCTCAACCCTAAACCATGGGAGATATGGGGACCAGATCGAGAAGAAAGCAGGAACTGCCTGCCGGGCCAGAGCTACCTCGTACTCAAGTTGGATGACGGACTTGATCGAGGAACGAAACCTACGGCACAGAAAAACTCTCGCAGGATAATATCGACGAAGAGCAGACCGATCAACACTGGTATGATAGCATAAATAAATAGTCAGTTTGGCCTGCAAAACTAAAAACGCGCAAACAGGATTGTGAACAGCAGCGGAAGGATGATGACGGCGAAGAAAATAGTAATGTGAAGCATAGTGAAAAGAAGGACAGACCTTGGAGAGAAGAGCAAACATCAATGAAAAAAGAGGCTGTAAAACTAAACAGGAGTCATATGCGTGATGAACATCACCGAGCGTTGAACAGAAAAAACACAAGGGAGAAGACAGGCGACCAAAACGATGAAGAGTCCGTGGTGTGAGCAAGCGACAATGAAGATGGAGCCAATGAATATCAGTAGCTTTTGGGGGAGCCAGAGAAGTGTGTGAATCGATCCATGTCTGAGAGGTTTCAGCAGGTGGCACAAAAGGAATAGCGAGAGGTGTTCTAAAATAAGTAAGAAAGTGGCGGTACAAGAGGTTTGCAGTAACTTGATGCACCAGAAAGGGAAAATCATTCAAATAAACCAGAAAAGGAAGGCAAGGGGACGCCGAAGAAGAAAAAATTAACCCAAAAGAATTCACGAGGGACGGGTAAAGGCGTTGAAGCTGAAAATGAAGCAACCGAAGCTGGGCGCGATGTAAGGGAGTGTCAGCAAGAGAGGGGTCAATTTGGGAAAGAGACTTCCAGCGGAGAGAAGCATCTTCAAGTTGGGATACCTGTACCAACGCCACTGGCGAACCAGGTGGAGAAGCACAAGTACGGTGAAGAGGAGAACGGAGTGCAGAAGAGGAAAAGAGAGGTTCCACAAGCTGATCATTAGTTGAGGTAGGTGGGAGACGGACGGGACATAAGGAATGCCAGAGGGAAAAGAAAGGTGCGATAAGTATCGGGAAAGTGATCTGGAATGAGGGGGAACAGATCCATACGGAGGAAAGTAGCGAGAGTGAGAAACGGACTGCGAGGGAAAAGTAAAGTATCAACAATAGTAATCGATGAAATCTGAGGTTGAGAAAAAGAACGGAGAAAGGTCTGAAGATGAATAGCATTAGATTTTTGAAGAAGATCTGGGAGTGCAAGACCTCCAAAGGACACAGGAAGGACGAGAGTAGAACGATGAACCCAGTGAACTTTATTCCAGATGAAATCAGTAATCAAACGTTGAGCGGATTGGAGAAAAATGGGTGAGGGAAATTAAGCGAACCACGAATGTGTCAGAATGGGAAGAAGAAAGGAAGAAACCAGATGTGCTCTGCTAAAAAAGGACAAAAAAGGTTTAAACCGGCAAAAAGGAGCAAGACGGCGATTGAGCTGCTGAACCAAAGGAATCCATGTGGCAGCAGCAACCGCCACGGGATTTCTAACCTACACACCAAGAAGTTTAATGACCGAGGATGACCAACGGGCACCCCAAGGAGATCACCGTGGGCCACCCACGATCCGGCCCACAGACCGACAGATTTAGACAGATTAAGTTCGGAACCGGAAATTGAAGCATACTCACGATAAGCAGAAAGGACAACACCGAAAGAACGTTCAGTGCGAAGAAAGAGAGTGAGGTCATCAGCATATGCAGACAACACTATGCGGTGGTGACGAGTAGGAGCAATACTGCGAGAAATCACAGAAAACAAACGAGAACGCAGACAAATTAAGAGAGGTTCAAATGCAAGCGTAAAAAGTTGACCCGAAAGGGGACAACCCTGCCGGATCCCGTTGTCAAAGGGGATGGTAGCTGTCATGAATGTGGAAATACGAATACCGAAAGAAGAGTGAGAGTAAAGATTAATAAGAGCTTGACAGAAAAGAGTAGGTAAGCCAAAATGACGAAGAACAGCAAAGAGATAAGAACGATTAATGGAGTCAAAAGCTTGTTTCTGATCAATATTAAAAATTGCGAGAGGTTCGGAAAGATGGGAAGCAAGAAAATATAAATTGCGAATGGTGGAAATGTTGGTAGTAATCGAACGGGAGGGAATAGTGTAAGTTTGATCGGGGTGAATTAAATGCTGCAAGACGGGATTAAGGCGAAAAGCGAAAATTTTAGCAAAGGTTTTGTAGTCCGTATTAAGAATAGAGATAGGACGCCAGTTAGAAAAAAGACCAAGGTTTCTGGTTTTGGGGATGAGACGGAGAATAGCAAAAGTGAAATCAGAAGACTGAAAATTTGAAGAAGTAAAAACGGCATTAAAACATGGAACCAGAAGCGGGAGGAGAGAAGGAAGAAATTTCTTATAAAATGAGAGCGGAAGACCGTCCGCGCCAGGGGAAGAACGGTCATTCAGACTGGAAATTGCAGAGCTGACTTCAGAAGGAGAGATAGGAGAAACAAGAGAATCAAAAAAACAATGTGGAACCTGAGGAGGACATGAAGAAGAGGAGGTATCTGCAGGACAAAGGAGTCGGTGTTGAAAACGATCAGAATAATGGGAAAAAGTAAGTTCACAGATACGATAAGGGTCGGTAACTGTAGATCCGTCAGATAGTGAAAGAAAGGAAATTGTGTTGCTTTTAACATGATACTCCTCAAGGGACTTCAAACTAGAAAAGGGGACGTCGTAAAACCGCAAGTGAGTGAATTTAAGACGAGTAAGGGCTGATGAAGCAAAAGTAAACAGAATACGACGAAGTTGAGCTTGAAACACGGGAAAAGAAGGATCAGAAGGAGAAATAGTCTGTACTTTACGACGAAGAACATCAATATCTTGAAAGCGAGAAGTACCGGAAGAGAAAGAAAACTGACGTGCGAAAGAAATAATCGAAATTTTCGTGGAAAGCCACAGAGCCACTGGGTCGTCAGACGAAGAAAGTTGTTGCACAGAAGACGAGATCATAGAGCGAATTTCAGCACAGAAAACAGGATCAGTCAAAACTGAATCGTCGAGCGACCAGACTGGGGAAGGGGGAACAGAGGAAGAATGCAAAAAAAGTTTTAAAAGAACGGGGCGATGATCTGACGAAACGGAAGGATGATGAGTAACTTCAACTAGAGAGGAATGGAGAAAACTGGAAACATAGAATCTATCTAGGCATGCTGCGACACAGCGTGAAGCAGCCGTGGGGAACCAGGAAAATTCCTTGGACCGGGGATGGAGGGAACGGAATGCATCAATCAAATCAAAATTAACAACGAGTTGAGTGAGATTAGAAACAAGGTCGGAACGGCTTTCGGTTGAACCATCTCGGTCAAAACCGGGTTGCAAAGTGCAATTGAAATCGCCTGCAACAATGACTGTATCATTTGGATGGAGGGTCGAAAGGATAGAAGAAAGATGTTGGAGGAGAGTTTCTGCATCCGTAGCAGATTGCGGAATATGGATATTGAAAACATGAATACGTTTAGAACAAAAACAAAAAGAAATATGTTGAAAAGAACCCAGCAGACTCTGTGACTCAACAAGATCAGAAAGGGAAGAATGAAAACGCACATGAAACGCTATAGCGGTACCAGACCTGAGATGGGTCCGGTAATTATGATAAAAAATGTACGGCCAGCGTCTCCAGCGGGAATACCCGGCATCCAAGGAACAGTTCGTCTCCCGGAGAAGGAGGATATTAGCCCCCAGGTAACGAACGTCCTCGAAAACCAAAGCATTCGCCACAGAAGATGCAAGCCCTCTACAATTAAAGCTAAGTAGTGTTAACAAGGACATCACTGGTAGGTTGCATCCAGCCTTGCAGTTCAACCCTCAAAATCTTGAGTAGGTAGCCCACACGGCGAGCATATTGCTCAGTCCCGCCAGGCAAAGTAACATTAGGTATAAATGCATGGAACTGGTTTAGCTAAGCAATCATTTCAGGCAGCAAGTGAAGCTTACTCTTAATGCAAGGTAGTGGGATCAACTTCGCCTTACGCGGGCGAGTGGTCAATGCATACAGATCAGATAAGGTAAGGGGTGCAAAGGCACCGCAAGTTCTTCAAACATAGTGGAAATGTCAAGAAGTGCAGGAGAAGGAGAATCATCGTCAGAGTCAACCATTGTAGTGTCATCAGGATCAGGGGCGACCGTGTCCATAACATCATCATCCTGGAGACATGCGAATCGGTTCGAAACTAGTAATTCAGAATTTGGCTCATGACGGCTAGGTGAACCCGAGGTAGAATGGGCTGTTTTACTTGGACCGTAGACGTTGAGACGAACGGGAAGAGCGAGTAGAAGCACCAGGTGAGCTGGGGTGTTTACGCTGTGATTTAGGTACAGACACTTCCAGCGATGGAAAATCCTCATTGGAAGGCTCCAAACCATCCAGTACGACGACAGGAACCGGGAGGGAAGGAACGACTGGAGAAACAGCAGGCAAAATTGATGAAGGTAGAATGTGAGCAGGTGCCTCAGCGGCCTGCACAACATCCGCAGGGGCAGCGGCCACCGGAACTTTAGTAGCTAATGAAGAATCAGATCTAGCACCAGGAGTAGCATGAGGACAAGCAGAAGCGAGGTGACCTTCCCCTTTACAGCGGAAGCACTGAACCCCTGCAAAAAGATTAAAAATGTACGTCCGGGTATCAGTGACTAATTCCAGAGTTGCAGGACGTTCCACAATTGACTGAGAAGTTGTAAAAATAACCCGGTACTGGCGGCGCCCACCCTGCACATGTTTCAGGGGGAATCACGGGCTGTAGCTGGAAGTATCTTGGTCACTCCCACAACACGACCTATCGTGTTGAGGGCATCAATCAACAGAGAATCAGAAACAGCCGTTGGTACAGGAGAGAGGGTCACCGTAACTGGTCTTTGGGCTGCAGCGACAGGTTGTAGATGAAAGGACCCAATATCAACCCCATGAACTATAATTAAATCTACTGCTTGCTGGTGGGTGAAGTGAACAACCACCCCTCCACCCAAGCAAATAATGGACACAATGCTTTCGGCTGGAACGACCTTCGACACAGCATGCAGATACTGGGGGAGGGGGTGTCACGCAAAGCAGGAATGAAAACACTTAATAATAAGGCAGACGACAATTGCTTACCTTGCGGTGAATCACTTGGAAGAATAATTTTCAACACCGAAGCTACACGTTTGAAATGTGGTGCAGAGTCACTAGAAATATATGAGGTACTTCCCACAGCTTGTGCGAACGACGTTGAAGTAGAACTAGCAGAACCAGGAATATTAGACGCAGCCGGCACACTGGTGGCCAGAAGCACAGTCTCTGGAAGTCCAGCGGCACTAGTCAAAAACACAACATCCATGCCTCACCGGGATTTGATCCTGGATCGCTTTCGGAAGAATGATCAAAAGGTCATCGCTTAGACCACTGCGCCACCGGGGCGGCTGAGATTATGGTATTTTCATTGGTGAGAGATTGTTCAGAGAGCTCGGACTGCGTGTACATTTTTTTTTTTTTGATTGGAGGTTTAACGACCACCGTGAGCAACTAAAGGGGCTATAAGCAGTCACCCGTCCCTAATTTAGGGTCACTTGTTCCAGGGAAGGGAGAGAGGCAGTGCCGTAAGACAAACAGAACATCCATGCCCCACCGGGATTCGAACCCGGACCCTTTTCGGACGAATGATCAGAGGCCATCACTTAGACCACTGCGCCACTGGGGTGGCATGTAAATTTTATGAATAGAATTTGTTGTTGAATATTACGTTTGCTTTAACGTTCAAATTATCAAACTGTTATCGAGTTAATGGGACTTAGATATTATTTGATGCTTCGAGGGTTGGATTATTCAGCTGTTGAAGCAACTATAAGTTCGACCTAAGTGATTTAGGCAGTTGAAGTGTCATCTAAAGTTACTGCAGTGAACTTAAAGAGACAAGAAATAAGTTACTGAAAGTACAAGGCTAATTATTTATCTAACATTTAACGCTTAACTTAGTAATGTGTTACATACTGTTATCCTGGCTATTCAAGCTATCTGGTACAGGGTTTAAAATATTTACGGAATATTTCAGTAAGAAGAGTACCTCCATTGAAGTAATGTTACTACTTTGGTGTAACATAGACAATTAGCTGATACCTTTAACTAAATACAGTATATTCCGGTTAATTGAACCATCTGTTAATCGGGGCAGCCGTTTATTTGGGACAATTCTTGAAGAACACCCCAAATTAGCTGTTTAAGATACAGCTTCGTATAATTGGGGTCTCCACTTAATTCAGCCAAAGTATTACAGCCTCGGGGTGTCCCAATAAACCAGAATCTACTGTACGTTAAAATATGGATCTGTAAAAACTTCGGTTTCGGCGTAACTTCGCATTATGTGAGCTCACTATATACGAGTTTGATTGTAGTAGCGTGAAGTGTTTTCATCATGCTGTTACAAGCGCTGTATTGATGTGCTGAATACTTTACGTGCTGGGAGATGATGTAACGTACCAGGAGATGTGACGTACCTGCCAGAAGGACGCACACGACATAGAGGCAGATAGGAATCAGAATAAAACGTCCGCGTAGCTCAATCGGTAGAGCAACTTATTCCGGAATGAGGGGATCCGGGTTCGAGCCCCGGCGCGGATAAATATGACGGAGAAATTTACTTCGTTATATTGGCGCCCGAACTATCCGGATGACCCGACCGTTCAAAATCTCGCAATGGTGTGATGTTATTTCCACACCGCGAGATAGGAAATAACAAGAGAATCCCTTCTCCAGCACTTCGAAAAAAAAAAAAAAATAAAAAAAAAATCAGGGGGAGATGATGTAACGTGCCTGGAGATGTGACGTACCTGCCAGAAGGACGCACACGACATAAAGGCAGATAGGAATCAGAATAAAACGTCCGCGCAGCTCAATCTGTACAGCAACTTATTCCGGAATGAGGGGATCCGGGTTCGAGCCCCGGCGTAGACCAAAAATGACGGAGAAATTTACTTCGTTATAATGTATGATAAAGTGGATTTTCTATTTGTAAGTACTGTCTTCATTTGAAAGTGTCTAAAGATATATCCATGTTTAATTATGGTTACAGCTACTACAAACAAGCAAGGAACGTTATCGAATAATAAGGTGTGACGTATATTCTAATTTAACTTTCCTTTTTAGTTTCTTTCCCTATGTAAATCTTGAGTTTATTCTCAGTATTCTTCACGCTTAACGAAATATCTTTTCCCTCAAACAAATACGTTTGGCAACAATTGAGGTTGAATGCACGTGACGTATGCCTGATATAAGATAAGAGCAAGATATAAAACGAGGACTGATCTATTGCTTAGGGGCGTTGAAGAAAGCGATTATAACGCCGCCCCGGTGGCGCAGTGGTCTAAGCGATTGCCTCTGATCATTCGTCCGTTAGGGATCCGGGTTCGAACCCCGGTGAGGCATGGATGTTGTGTTTGGCTTACGGCACTGGCTCTCTCCCTTCCCTGAAACCAGTGGCCCTAAATTAGGGACGGGCGACTGCTTATAGCCCATTGCGTTGCTCACGGTGGTCGTTAAACCTCCAATAAAAAAAAGCGATTATTAAGAGCGTTGTGTTGTAAACTGATGATTATTTAAAAGAGTGTTGTGATCATGTGTGGTGTGTGGAGTACATTGTGATGTTATCGTTCAGATGGAAGTGTCTTCTACAGCCTGAATAATGTTTTTTCCGTAAGTTGACTTCTGTTGTTTCGTATGGCCGTTAAGATTTTCTTTCTTTTAGGAACCATTTTCTTAGTATGTTGATGTTTTAAGTTAGCGTAAAAGTAAGACAAGACTTTTACGCTACAAAGGCTTCATCGAATTAAATTAACGTCACACAGTCACATTTAACTTGAATTTACCTGAGACCTCACACTGAGAAAAACGTTTTGTTAATTCATCAAAGAAATTGTTGAATCAACCAAAACATTTTGTCAATATGCAGTCAACAAAAATGTTTGTTCAATTTACAAATGTATTTTTCTAAAAATTATTGTTGACTCAGCAAAATTTATTGTTATCATGACAAAACGTTTT
The DNA here is from genome assembly GCA_039090855.1 of Macrothele yani. Taxonomy (NCBI): domain Eukaryota; kingdom Metazoa; phylum Arthropoda; class Arachnida; order Araneae; family Macrothelidae; genus Macrothele; species Macrothele yani. The sequence goes on from CM077030.1 coordinate 154,818,286, forward strand.
GTTCATTTAACAGAATGCCTAGGTCGATTTTTGGGAATTTGTTTGATTCAACAATATGTATTGTTATCGTGATAAAACGTTTAGTTTAATTAAAAAAATATAGCCAACGAAATATTTTGTGTTGCCAACAAAACAATTTCGATGGAGTTTAGCTAAAGCAACAAAATAAATTGAGAAAACAGCTCAACAAAACTATTTTGTTGTTTCAAACAAACTTTTTTTCTCGGTGCTTTTTTGTCTAGTTTTTATAAATAAAAGCACAGGTTGCTGTGATTTAGTGCACAATTTTCTGCTGTCAAAACCCATGAACGAAAAATGTACAATATGAGTACTGTGCGGTATTCCTTTAGAAAAAAGTTGACCGTTGCAGCTGCAGCATAGGAAATTTGTGCAGTGAAGGAGCAGTGTATGAAAGAACTGCAAGATTTTGGTTTCAGCTATTTAAAAATGGGGACTGAAGCGTTGAAGACAAAGCACCTGCTGGAAGACTTTCGATTGTGAATTCTAAAGCTGTACGCCAAGCTGCACTGAGAAGAATAGTTTGTTTGAAACAATAAAAGAGTTTTGTTGAGCTCTTTTTGTTGCTTTAGTCAAACTCCATCGGAATTGTTTTGTTGGCAACACAAAATAATTTCGTTGGCAATATTTTGTTAATTCAACTAAACGTTTTATCACGATAACAATACATATTGTTGGATGAAACAAATTCCCAAAAATCGACCTAGGCATTTTGTTAAATGAACAAAACGTTTTGTCATGATAACAATAAATTTTGTTGAACCAACAATAAATTTTGTTGAATCAACAATAAATTTTGTTGAATCAACAATTAATTTTGTTAAATCAACAATAAATTTTGTTGAATCAACAATAAATTTTGTTAAATCAACAATAAATTTTGTTGAATCAACAATAAATTTTGTTAAATCAACAATAAATTTTGTTGAATCAACAATAAATTTTGTTGAATCAACAATAAATTTTGTTAAATCAACAATAAATTTTGTTGAATCAACAATAAATTTTGTTAAATCAACAATAAATTTTGTTAAATCAACAATAAATTTTGTTGAATCAACAATAAATTTTGTTGAATCAACAATAAATTTTGTTGAATCAACAATAAATTTTGTTAAATCAACAATAAATTTTGTTGAATCAACAATAAATTTTGTTGAATCAACAATAAATTTTGTTAAATCAACAATAAATTTTGTTGAATCAACAGTAATTTTTAGAAAAATACTTTTGTACTTGTTACATTGTTGCATGCTGGATACAATTTATGATATTCTTCTTATGGTACTTCCCATGACTAATTTGTGTTATACAACACAATTTCTATTTCGTTCTCTCTGGTCTGTCACTTATTAAATTGGGGATCAGGGACTTGTCAGGCTTTTTTAATAAAGCCTTTTTCCCTGGCTCCATGCCATTCATCGTGGTGAACCATGGCGCCTTAAATAATTTATGTGTTTACAATAATAACTCAACATGTTTCGTTTGTTGAAAAGTTTACAATATATTTAAAATGATACTTACTGCATGTATCTTGAATATGTCTTACTAATTACTTAATATTTCATATTGTTTTATTGTGGTTGTGTATGTTGCATAATTACTGTTATGAATTGAATTACCAGTTGTGTGGGAGAATATTTCAATAAATGAAATGAAAATTCAACAAACATTTTTGTTGACTGCATATGGACAAACTTTTTGGTTGATTCAACATTTTTTTTTTTGTTGAATTAACAAAATTTTTTTCTCAGAATGTAAAGACAAATCGGTGCACAAGCAATTGTCAGCTCTCAAATGAGCTGAAAACACCTTAGACCAAAACTGTTCGCGAACTGCTCAAGCTACGCAAAACTCACAGAAGCTGTCGACAAGTACCCTTTAACTGACTGCTTCCAAAGCTGAGCGATGTGTGGATGTGTGTCGCCAATTGATGGAAAATCCCCAGGAGGACCGTCTCTTTAGGAAAACTGTAAAATGTGATGAAAAGTGGATATTCTTCCGGAATCGTGATATGAAAAAAGAGTGTAGTGAGATCCCAAAAAAGGGGATGATTTGAGCATAAATTTAGGCTGGGTGTATGGCGGAAGTTGGAGGGTTCCATTCATTGGAAATTGTTTCCAGCTGGCGGAGGAATTAATTTGCTGAACTCTGACCATTTGGAGGGGATCTATGCCGCTTTAAGCCGAAAGTACCATGCTCTGGTAAAGGGTAAAAGAGTTGTCCCCCAACAGGTTAATGTTTCTGTTCATCGTGCACGGTCAATTAAAAAAGAATACAGGAACTGTAGGATATTTGATCTAATGGCCCACTCTACTTATACTCCTGATCTTGCGCCTTCGGATTGCCACTGATTACCGTCCATGGCGCATTTTCTACGTGAGGGACACTTCGGGAACATCCACGATGTTAAACTTGCATCACAGCCTTTTTCCTCCTTGAAACAAAGGGAATTGTTTCGCAAGGTGATTCAAGACATGGCATCACGATGATGCACAACCATCGAACACAATGGACTCTATTTCAAATATTAAAATTTTACGTGTATTCATTTATTAGCTGAATTGCCCGGCCATTGCTCGGAAGAATTTGGTAATAATTTACTATTGAATTTTGTACAAATCAAATGAAAACGGTTATTTTTTTTACGGCATGAACCGTACTTGATACTGTATTTCATTTCTTCACACAACTGGAATTGTATTCTCTGTACATTTTTTAAGCATATAGTATTTTTAGTTTTTCCGTTTGTTTTTTGGTGTTTTTGATATACATACAGCATGGGTACCCTGTATTTCCCTCGTAAATATTACTATTCAAGGAATCACCAAGTTCAGCAGGTGAAAGTTTATGAATACAAAATATATTCCTGTAACTTTCCAGTAAATTTATTTTAATTCATTTAAGTTATTGAGCCGGGATGGCTGCAAATGTGAAAAATAAAAAAAAATTGATTTACCTAATTTATGTTTCGAAACAAAAAAGAAAGGAGGAGAAACGGAAATACTTACCTTAACTCCTGATGCTGAATCGTGTAGCAGTTCTTTACAAGAAAGCACTTGTAACAAAAAAAATCAATTCTTCCACTTATCACAACATAACGTACTAAACTCAAATTCAAAGCAGAAAATTGAAGTTTTTGCGAAAATTTTGAATGGGGGGTCCCTTGACCCTGGACTCTGATCCCTTCCAAAAACCGTCTACGGTCTACGTTAGAGTAGCATGAGATAGTATACCAAATTTGGAGGTTGTAAATTGAAACCTGTAGATATACATAGCGGACAAACAAACAAACATTAAACTTTATACACTATATTGACAAAGGTCACCTAGAAGAGAAACACATCTATAACGAAGTGAATTTCTCCGTCATTTTTGGTCTACGCCGGGATTCGAACCCGAGTACGCTTATTCCGGAATAAGTCACTCTACCAATTGAGCTACGCGGACATGTATTCTGATTCCTATCTGCCTTTATGTCATGTGCGTCCTGCTGGCAGGTACGTCACATCTCCCCCCCCCCGAAAGAGGGCCGGGGGCATGGCCCACGGATCAGCCGTGACCATGAATCGTTGCAGGCAGACAACCACTGTAGAACGTGCACTTGAGAACTCCCAGTCAATCTGGTGTGTGGAATGCAACGTCACACACATTTATTTTTCGAAGCACTGGAGAAGGGATTCTCTGATTTTTCCTGCCTCGCGGTGTGGAAATAACATCACACCAATGCGAGATTTTGAACGGTCGGGTCATCCGGGTAGTTCGGGCGCCATTATAACGAAGTAAATTTCTCCGTCATTTTTGGTCTACGCCGGGATTCGAACCCGAGTACGCTTACTCCGGAATAAATCACTCTACCAATTGAGCTACGCGGACATGTATTCTGATTCCTATCTGCCTTTATGTCATGTGCGTCCTGCTGGCAGGTACGTCACACATCATAGCATTTATTGACATACATTACTACTGTGTCGGTCCACCTTTGGCCTTAATGCTTACACTGAACCTTCCAGACGTGCTTTCGACAAGATTTTGGAACTCAGCGATGGGTATGCGCTTCCATTCAGTACATAATGCTGCAGCTAACTGTTGCTTTGTAGTAGGCCTTGGTTCCAAATTTCTTATGCGGCGCTCTAATTCATTCCATAGGTGCTCTATGGAATTAAGAACAGGGCTCTGTCCACACACGATACGGAATTATCGTCAAACCACGCCGTAACGGTCCTTGCTTTATGGCTCGGTGCATTATCCTTTGTTACCAACAAGACACGGTTCCATAGTATTGCCACAGAGTTGGTAGGGCATAATTGTCCTGAATATCGTGGTAGACGTGCTGGTTAACAGGTTTGTCCACGATAATTAATGGGCCGGGGCCATACCACAAAAAATCATCCCCACACGAGCACACTGCCAACTCCAAACTTGACTGTCGGAACACTGTTTTAAATAGCGTTCCGCTGGCTGCCGCCATACCCACACACGGCTATCAGACTGATGGATCGTGTATCTGGATTCATCAGGCCATAGGACACGTTTCCATTGATCTAAGGTCCAGGATAAATTTGTTTTTACACCACGCTAAACGAGAAGTAGCATTCCGAGTGGAGATGAAAAGCTTATGAGCAGCCGCACGACCACGGTAATCCATGGAATGAAGTTCTGTGCGAATGGTACGTGTTCATATCGAGGTTCTAGCATTTTTACTCACCTGTATACTGAGGTCTTGTGTAGTACTCCGTCGATTAGCTGTAACAACTCTCCTGAGGCTTCGATGTCCTTTATCAGAGATTTTCTTTGGTCTGCCGATACGTTTGGCTGCTTCAGGCACGCCATGTGTCTTGCACTTATTCAGTACATCCAAAACAGGAGACCTGGGTATGTTTAAACGCCTCTCGGTTTCTCTTATGGACAACCCGCAAAAATAACCCCCAACAATCTTTCCTTTCTCAAAGTCAGTTCTCTCCCGCCGCGACATTTTCGCTCAACCTCACAATGCGAGATAATGGCAGTTAGCTGCAGGCTTATTTTTATACCGTTTCTAGCTGTACCGCGCTTCTTAGCAACACAGCGGATGCCTTCATTTGCTTTTGAAGGGGTGTCCGATAACCTTTGTCAATATAGTGTACAGTATATTAGATACACGTTTTCATCAACTGTCAAAATACGGCAACGACTTTTGAATCACCCTCGCGCATACTGCAAAGAACTCCAGAACGACAACTGGGAAATTTTATTTTTAAATGTGTTGCCATGTCTCATTGTAAATGAAATAACAAAATTTGAAATGCATTTTCTAGTGAATAATACCGGAGAACTAGTGCATTAAAGAAACAAGACGAATGGAATGTTTTCTTCATAGGTAAAGTTTACCCGTGCCAATGGAAGATGCATTTAATTCTTTGGAAATTTCATGGGCCTTCGCTTGAGAAATTCATGCCAAGTCGTTTCGATTTCTAAGTCACTTTTGAAGCTCACGTTTCTCCATCCATTAATCACAAGCGTAGCTTTCAAACCAAAGGAGCAGCCTTGAAGTTATTCATTTCATGGGTATTTTACGGTGCCAAACAGTACTGTGCAGGAAAATGAATCATTCCTCATCTGTGATTAATGGATTGGATAGGTATTCTTACCTTCTAAGGTATTCTTACCTTCTAAGGTATTACAATTGTATCTGGCACTATCCTTTTGTGAAAACACAAAATGTTGGAAGCGGCAATCAATTTAGTAAGGAAATTTCCGATCAGACTTTACTTTGCCAAATGTTGCCAGTGGCTGCTGTAGGAAGTAAAGCTGTCTCAGGTATGAATAAAACATAAAGAGGTTTTGAAACGATTGATAGTTCCTCCTAGACGGATTTTCAACTGTTTAAGTTTTCGAATTTTGCGATTTGATGTAGCAATTGCAAAAAAGGTGATAAATGAATAACGGCACATATAAGATGGGGATACCTTGGGGAAAAGGTACCAGTACAGAACTGAGTCAATATCAGTTTAAATGAAAGCTCACGTTCAGGATCATGAAAGAATGAAAATATTTTTTCGGCAGAGCATACGAGCCACTTATTTCACTCAGGACGTAAACCTGGAAGTAAAGGAAAAATATCTTAAATATCTTATCTTTATTGTAGCGAATACAGTGAAATTGTAAAAGATTTTCACATGAATACATTTGTTAAGATAAAATGCTTCAGGTTTGAAGATGGCTCAATTACAGATGCCAGGAAGAGGAAAAACGAGAAACATTTTACTTCACTAACGTGCCTGACACTTTAGATGTCAGCAGCTAATACTATAAAAAAAATTCTATTAATACACCATTTTGATAAATCAGATGAAATGGAAATAGCTGGTGTATATACATCGTATACCACTGCGATACGAAGACGGAACAGAAAAAGTGTATTTAGGACTAACCTAGAGATCAATAAGTACCAGAATTAAAGAACACGAAAAAATTGTAAGAAACGAAAATCCAGTTACAGCACTAGCCAGTGAGGTAATTAACAAAGCAGCAAGACTGGAGTGGCAAAAATCAAGGTGTATAGCAAGATACATGACTCAAAACGAATCATCAATTAAAGAGTCCATGGAAATAATGACAAGGGTGGATGCGTGTAATGAAAACATTTCACATGAGATTCCACAGGTCTGGAAAAGTTTCAGAAAGGACTTCTGATATGTAAAAACACATTGTACGTGACAGGCTAGTGAAGGTTAGTATGAAATAGCGCGGAGAACACGTATGGAATGTGACATCATGAGGATTGCTAATTTTTATTTAATTCTACATATTTGTGGTTAGTTATAACGCACCTTGAAAAAGGCCTTCTGGGGAAGAGCGAAAGCTTGGTGGAGTAAATTAAAAATAAAATATTTACACCAACGAAAAACGAAGAGTTTGTTGTAATTATAGCCAATACTACACTGGTGTGCAAAAATTAAGGACGAAGCGGAGAAATAGCATAACAGCGGAACGAGCAGGCAGAACGGACCGAAAGACCACTCAGGAGATAGACTGGGGTCCGGTACGGTAGAGCATGCGCATATATGCATGACGTAGAGTGGGGGAAGGGGGGTATAAAGCACATGGGCGGTGTACGCTCAGCAATTCGGTGAAAGCTATTGCACGGCGTACATCGGTTTGAACGACGTCGAGTTGCTGTCACCGTGTGATATGGCTAACAGGCAATCCAGTAGACGACATCTGGATGACTTTACCCTAGGTCACGTCATTGGGAAGTTGGAAACAGGTCGAAGTGTGACTACTGTGGCCGAGGAGTTCGGGATCGCTCACAGCATCGTTTCACGAGCTTGGAGAGCATTTCAAACGACAGGAACAGCTGTCCGAGAGTTTAGTAGTGGTCGTCCACGAGCAACCACGCAGGCGGACGACCGGTATATTGTCCTACAGGCGAGAAGAGACAGACGGCAGACAGCGGGAGAAATCGCAAAGCACATGCAACAGACAACTGGACGTCCGTTATCGCGTTTTACCGTGGCCAGGAGGCTGCACAACGGTAGTCTATTTGCACGACGACCAGTACGGTCTGTGCCATTAGCGCCTCCTTATCGGAGATGGCGGTTTCTGTGGGGCCAGGAACACAAGAACTGGACACATCAGCAATGGGGTCGAGTTCTCTTTACGGATGACTGCCGATTTAGTCTGAAGAGCGATTCTGGACGTATACACATATGGGGAGAGCAAGCAACACGCAATCACAGCTCCAACATCATCGGGAGGGACCGATTTGGAGGTGGCGGAGTTCTCGTTTGGATCGGTATCATGCTTGGTACCCGTACTGACCTCCACATCTTCCAAGGAGGTTCAGTCACTGGTGTTCGCTATTGTACCGAGGTTCTCCTGCCTCACGTGCGTCTGTTTAGAGGTGCTGTGGGTCCTGAGTTCTTCTGCATGGACAACAACGCTACACCTAATCGTACACTGGCTGTCGCAGAGCTGTTGGGAAGTGAAGATATTCAACGCATGATTTGGCCCGCAAAGTCCTCGGACCTAAATCCAATCGAACACGTGTGGGACCTTCTCGGGAGACTCTTGACAGCACGTCACCAACCGCCAGCAACGATTCTGCAGCTGCGATTGGCGCTACAAGAGGAATGGGCCGCGATGTCTCAACAGCTCCTTGACATCTTCGTCCTCAGCATGGACACACGTTGTAAATCCTGCATCGCAGTCAGTGGTGATCATATCCCCTACAAAAGACTGGATTTTTCTTGGCAGCCGCCTGTCAGATGGACGTTTCTGTCTTCTGTCCAGTTGTGCTCGAAGCTACCTTTTCAATAAAGTGCCTTTGTATCCTTTGGGTTCCTTGTTTGGACGGTTTTGCACACTTGTCCCATTTTCATATACTTTGGGGATCTTATGGTATGATTTGAGTCGGTGTGGAGCACTTCTGCACGACGTTACATTCGAAAAACTGTCTCGTCCTTAATTTTTGCACGCCAGTTTATATTTCGTGGGGATGCTTTAAACTCTCTCCCTCTTCCGCTCTGTTTCATGGGCGATTTTGCTATGCGAACATTGCTCGGCTTAGGTGTTCTACGTTTCAGCCACACAATGCTTTGTCTTTTCATCTCGAGATCTGAACAAATCTCCATGTTTGGACTTCCGTGAGTGTTTCAAACAGCACAGTTTCTTCTGTCAACGAGTTTGATGAAAACGGCCGGAAACAACCTGCACCATAATTTGCTCCGGTATTAGGAAATGAGTTCTGAACTTCCCACACACTTTTTCTCTTCTCTAATATGTCGTACAAAATTTTTCGGTTAGTGTTTTTGCTAAACTTCAGCTTTGCGCTCCACATTTCCAAAGAAGTGTGTCATTCCTCTTCGACCAATCGCTGAACGTTTTGAAATGTGTTGTCGTTTCGATTGGTTGATGAGCATCCACTACGTTTGTTTTACCATTAGAAGAATTACCTACATTCCCAAAATCTTTTAAATCTCTTAGATGTTGTTCAACATGACAAATATGCATTGTCGTAAGCGTTTTGAACAGTTTATGCCCTTCTAAAGCCCTTTCAGCTGATAAAAAGATTAACCTTCATTGCGGGCTTTTGCTCTATCATGAAATATTGGTACATCAGTCCACCAACACTGTAACCGGTTTAAGCCGGTTCTTCAGCGTCTTTCAAACAGACACAGGCAAATGTTGCTTACGTGACACACAGTTCTTAATGCCAATTAGTTTCAGCTTTTCTTAAAAGATAGCCTTACCTATATCTTACACAGAAAACCAGTCCGTGTTCCTTCTAGGAACACTGTGTTAAACATCCTTGTTTCACAGGGATTGAAACCCAGGCTCAGCATAATGAGGAATCAAAATCTCTGCTTACACTAGGAAACTAAAAAAAGTGCAGGTTATCAATGAGGCCCAGAACATTAATGATTTCTGGAGAAGAGGGAAACACAATGATTTCATGAGTCATATTGAACTTTTCATTTACGAAGACAATGGCCTAAAATAGCCAATTGGAAGCCGACATGTCGCTCAGTATAAATATACTGTAAACGTGGACTTTTTATTTCGTTCTACTAGGTACAGGTTTTCTTCCTTTCCAAATTAGAAACGAGTACATTTTCCTGTATTTACCAACCTGCGGAATTCGTTAAGCTGCAAGAAAACATAATCAATTTGATAAGATTGCAATTTTTCGCACTTGGAGCAGAACTATTCTATACCCCACTCTCTTACAAATTTAAATTATGATCACAAAGGTAGCTAATTTGCGAAAAATAATGAAAATTGCCAACTGTTTTCATAACTAAATTTCTTATACAGTGTTGAGCACAAGAAACCTGCAACAAACGCGGTTTGGGTTACAATTGTAAAATTGCTTTTCGTAGTTCGCCGCTGGAAACTATTTGAAGCTGTCACGCATGCGCATAGGAATTCAGTGTTCCTCCACGCTCCAGGAGACAGTCAGCAGCTGTCTGCCAGAGAGTTATGCCGTATTCAACTGAACGACGCGTTTTTATTGTAAAAGAGCATGTTCGCACATGTTTCGGTTCGTGAACGATTTAAAGCAAAATAACCTTATGGCAAACTTCCTGCGAAATCAACGATCCAGGATTTAGTGAAGAAATGTGGTACAATTGGCTTTGTAATCAACGCCCAGAGAGTGAAACAACGAACTGTGCGAACACTGGAAGCTGTCACCGATGTAGCGAATCGTATCGAAAGAAATCCTAACAAGTCAAAACGCCGTTCATCCCAGCAGACAGGCATTATTCGTAGGTCAACTGACCACATAATTCATGATTTAAAAATTAAGCCTTATCGTGTGCGTGTTGTTCAGGGATTAAGAGCACGTGATAAGGGAAAACCTGTCCATTACTGCCAGTGGCTTTTAGAGATGATCTCTGAAGGACTTCTCGACCCATTTCTCTTCATTTCACCAGACGAAGCTTGGTTCCACATTTCGCGGTATGTGAATTCGCAGAACATAAGGCACTGGACGACTGAAAACATACACATGTTCCAACAGAAACCACTCCATGATTTAAAAGTCGGTGTTTAGTGTAGAGCGTTAGGCCCTCGAATCATCGGATCCGTTTTTAGAGGATGTGAAAACACAAGTTTGTCCGCGACGGTCATCAAAGTCGTGTTCCCTCACTCCGGAGTAAGTCGCTCTCCCAACTAAACTACGCAGACAAAATGTCTCGCTGCAGATTTGATGTCTTGACACATGTTTTCACCTCTGTATTACGTCCCAAGCGGAATGTGAATACAGACGTTTATCTACGCTTCTACAAAGAGTTTGTAAGCTAGTTGACTCCACATGAACTTACGTATGCCTTCTTCCAACAAGATGGAGCGACATGCCATATCACTGATCGTTCACTCGCTCGAATCCACATTGATTTTTCTCAGGAAACGACAGTCGGTAAGGATCTTATAGGCACCCCAATCTCTCGTCTTATCTTATCACCGTGCGACTTTTACTTATGGGAATTAATAAAATGGAAAGACTACCGCAAAAACCCTCGAACGTTGGAAGAGTTGAAAACCAACGTGCGGCGAGAGATCGCTCGCATTTCAGTCGCCGAATAGCGGGGCATTTTTCTGAACATGCTTCGGCGAGACGAAAACTCCATCGAGGCAAGTGGGAACCACTTCTAACATAGACTTTGAAAAGGTATGCAAAACTGCTGACAAACATATCAGCTGTGGATATTACAGCACAGCCTTTTTTTAAGTGAAAAATACCACTTATTTACCATACCAAATGAAACTGAAACACATAGCACATTATGACTAGAGTAGTAATTTTATCTCAGGAAAAAAGAGCAAAATTCGTGGGGCTGTCGCAAAATAAATTGAGAAATTTTGCGAAAGGCCACGAACGTTTCGCGTGGTAAATTGCAAAATTTCGCCATTTAGCTCGAGATTTCGCGAAATACCATATTTCTTCAAATATTCAGCATTCAGGCTTTTTTTCACTTTGGTTATGTAAATTCCGTTGTATGTCGCCGAAGCGGTTATATTCGCAAAAGGTATTTCATACTTATTGACGCCCCGAGGTATTGTCTCGCTGACTTTTTCAAATTTACGAATTCCAAAGTGACGTACTCTAGGAAAATTGCATTCAAAAATGTTTTAGCATTACAGATGTCAGCATTCGTTTCAGCTGATAGAACAACAAGAACATTCAAAATGTACTTATCTTCTGAATGAGTTGTTTCTTCCTCTATACGATGCTTACACCGGATACTGATTTAAAAACATTATTCACTTGTTGCTTGTGAATATCGTGTATTTTTTGGCAAATAACATTTCCGCATCAATTTGCAAGTAGAATAACTCCAATACCTTTTAACGAATTTTCCAAACAATTTTTTTACGCTTTGCAACCGTATTTTGAAAAAGCGTATATGCTCCAGCTTTGTCCGCCTGTCTGCCCGTCCGCTCGATAACTCGCGTAAAAATGGTTCGATTTCGATGAAATATTAGTCTGTCGTAGATGACCACCTGCGAACGAACCCTACTGAAACTTGAAAAAATGGGGTCAAAGGACAGGACATAGGAGCGGGATCCCTTCCATTGTTCTCATGCACCATAACTTTCGTAAAAATGGTTCGATTTCGATGAAATTTTAGTATATGGTAGGGGACTACCTGGGGACGAAACCTATTGAAAATGGGCGAAATGGAGTCAAAGGCCAGGATATAGCAGCGGGATGCATTCCATCGCCCTTATGCGTTATAACTTACGTAAATATATTTCGATTGAGACAAAACTTCATCATGTTGTTCCAGAACTATACTTAACTGGTTCTGTTGAATATCATCGAAATGGAGTCAAAAGTCAGGGCATAGGTGCAAGATTTATTCTGCAGCCATTATCCTCATAACTTGAGTGATGGCTTCTGGTATATTGGAAAGCGTATCATAATTAATACATTGCATGATTTTACTAACTTGTTTAATGCACGGTTATCCAGTTTGGAAAGTATGATGTTAGTTGCACAAAAGACACCAGTTAATTTCGAAAGTTCAATTGAGCGATACTGGTCTTGTTTAGTTATTTTCTCCATTAATTCATCAACACAATTCTTCATTATTTTCGGTTGACTGTTCGAACACATCATTTTTCTTTATACAGCTTTCTTGCTGAACGCTCTTTACAACTGTTCTTTCTTGAAAAATCTATTCGTATGTTGCAACACGAACAGGACAGTAGATTTTTGTTCACATGACGCGTTACCTTACTGTACTGCTTGCATGTTTCATGTGCACTCATTTTACTGACATGCCTTACTTTCAAGTTAACAAACAACATCTAGAAACTTTATAAACTAAGTACTCATACAGAAGCAAAAAAAAAAAAAAAAAAAAAAAAACTTCTAAGCTAAGCGTCCGCGAAACTCAAACACTCTTTTCTGTGAGCTGCTTTTCCCAGTTAAAACTACTAATACAATTGACGACATCCGGTTTACGGTTCACTAGTGCGGAAAGTCGCCAAGGTCATTCAAAAGCAGCGGGTGGTGGAAATCACAAAAGACTACGCGTGCATTCTTCAGCAGAGTGCATAGGACCTGGAATTACCCGCGCAGCTTGTTTGATAAGAGTCTCTTCGTAACGAACAATCTTGAGATGTAATTCAAGTTTAAAGTTTGCGTTTGGACGTCGGAGTAGAAATACGTTTTTTTTTTTTTTGATTGGTGGTTTAACGACCACCGTGAGCGACTCAATGGGATATAAGTAGTCGCCCGTCCCTAATTTAGGGCCACTGGTTCCAGGAAAGGAAGAGAGCCAGAGCGGTAAGACAAACACAACATCCATGCCTCACCGAGATTCGAACCCGGACCCCTTTCAGACGAACGATCAGTTGCCATCGCTTAGACTACGTGCCACCGGGGCGGGAGAATTACTTTCCGCTATATTTTTCTCGGAAATTCTAATGAAGGCAGTATTAAAATTATTTAAATAAGAAAAATCATCTAAAGATTGTAATAGAAACTAGGCAAAACTACGGGGTAAAAATCTGAAATTCGCGGATATATTGGAAATTCACGAAATTACAGAAAACGAGGTTGGAAAAAATAGCGAAAATTCGCGTCACGAAACAGTTACTAGCCTAATTATGAACAACTGTCTTTTGCATTTGGAACAGGTTTTCCGTGCGGAACCATGTATCAGTTTCGAGAAAAATGAGAACATAAGCCACCAAACACACACACGCGCGCGGAAACCAACAAATGATGCGGTCGTTGTGAGGTATATTCGTCTCAAACAGCAATGAGCTTCGATTTATAGCATATGATCTGTGCTTCAAGCACAATATGGGTTGATTACGCTCATGAATACATTTTCAAGATCTGCTGTCGAAACAAATTTGTAAGAGATGCCTTCGCACGCCTGTTGAAACAGTAACTGCATGATAAGTCACCGCTGTCTATACCGTGGATACTGTCATATCTCATTGTCTGCTGACTAATTCTGCGTGTCGTGAATTCTCCGTCCATATGACATTGCAAGAGTAGAGAGTGGATGTTTCCGTGAAATTGCTAATGCTCTCTACATTTACCTTTGGAGCCATTTCTCCATATTATGTAACTGAGGTGAGATAGCTACTCATTGAATGCACATCTGTAGATGAAACTCAGAATTCTCTCATATCTTCTTCCTCGATAATTTATGGAGCTACTATTGGATAGAGGTTTCCTTAGGTTGCATTTCCGCCGATATCAAAGTATTAACACATCACATTTTTCTCGGTCTTTAAATAATTAATCACCGTGTACCTTTGTATCTAACATAATGATTAGCCCGTCTCTATTTTAAATTTCTGATAGAGTGGGAAATATATATGGAGCACGTTTTCACATTACGACGATTGTACCGAAAGTAATGCAAAAGTGGGCATAACTTTTTTATTAACTGACAGAGGCCGTCCAAATTGCACATGTTTTTAGAGTAACTCTTTCTCTACACAACGATACTACTCGACATAGTCTCCATCACAAGCGATGCATTTGAGCCATTGTTGAACTCAACTTTCAAATCCACTTTGGAAAAATTCAGGTGTGGACTGCTGTACCCACTTCTCCACAGACACTTTCACCTCGTCTGTGTCATCAAATCGTTGTCTCCGGAGACTCTCTTTCATTGGACCGAACAGGTGAAAATTAAAGGGCGTCAGATCTGGGCTGTATTGTGGATGGGGGACCACCGATTAGCCAAATTTGCTGATAGCCTGATTTGTTGCCGAAGATGTGTGTGGTATCGCATTGTCATGGCGAATGTGGATAGTTTTCACGTTCTTGTCTAGTATCTTCCTCTTTATGGCTTCTCTAAGCTTCTTGAGTGTCACAATGCCCCGCTCACTGGTTAACGGTACCGCCACTTTCTAGAAAATCGAGGAAAATGACACCCCAGTCATCCCCAAAAACAGTCACCATGACTTTCTGTGCTGATCGCTGGTTCTTGACCTTCTTAGGCCTTGGCGAAGAGGTCTAACGCAACTCCATGGATTGCTTCTTCTTTTCCGGATAGTATAGATACGCACACGTTTCAACCCCTGTCAGGGGAACGGAAAACAACGTATCTTCATTGACTTCAGAAGCTTAGAGCAGATCAGAGCAGACTTCCACCCTTCTCTCCTTCAAATCTGCAATGAAGAAGAAGAGTTACTATAGAGGAAGAGTTACTCTAGCAACATGTGCAATTTGAACTACCTCTGTCAGTTAATAAAAAAGTTATGCCCACTTTCGCATTACTTTCGGCACAACGAGGGTTGTACCGAAAATTTTACCTCGCTAACTGCAATAACTTTTGCACCGAAAGTAATAACCCCCTACCGAATGCATAACTCTCAACTTATGAATAATCTCCTCAATCACATTCCATATCTTGTTCCACAAATCATCAGGAGTATAGTCTGATGAGATGTTTTCCCTTTGAAGCAATGCAAGACTTCTAAAAGAATGGACTCGTCGAATCTATGTGATCCCAAAATTCGTCTTTTCGTAAACTCCGATAAATCTTTGGTTTTACACATGACGTCCGTTACTTCGCTTTCAAGAGAAGTACCGCACGTGATCACGCACCTTTGGCCTACAGGCCACGCCCTCTTCTTCCTTACTTCAGTATCGGGTGTAACTCACTTTCAACGTTTTCATGGGGCGAGAGGGGAAAGTGTTGTAATTCATTGAGCACACACTCAGAGTATCTGTTTCAAGTATACAATGCATGAACTGCGATTTTTTTAAGTTGTTTCCGAAGTTTTTAATTACACTGTACTAATCCCTATTCAACAGCGTCTGGAATCTGCGACGGAATGTTGAAAATGAGCTGAAGCAGAAAAATAATATATATATATATATATACAGTATAAACCGGTGTAAAACATTTTATAATGTTTACTTTCAATAATTGTATTTTGGTTGGGGATTTTGCGATTGCAGTGAGTAAATCAATGCGATATTAGCATTCCTCCGTGCCTAATATAGAGTCAGTCGTTCCATGGAAGGAGAAGAGTCAGTGCCATAAGACAAACACACCACACATGATTCATTCCTGACTCGAACCCGTGACCACTTGGATGAACAGTCAGAAGCCAGTGCTTGGACCACTGTGTCATCGGAGCGGTTCAATAATGGTTAAAGGACATCAAAGGAGCATTTCTTGAAATAAGCACTGTAAACTTTCAAACATGTCAATGAAATTTCGCTTCTCTAAATACCGTTCCTGAAACTAAATCTGTTTTACGAATCTACGGAGAGTTAAAAGTATGTAATTAGTAGTACTCCATGCAACAGTGATAATGAAGGTTCTATGCGACAGAATTTAAATTAAATCCAATCACTTCTGCCCTAACAAAGAGCAGCGATCATTATATTCCGTCGTTCGATCGGTAGATATGTTTAGTACGTTTCGAATTCTTTATAGAACGACATAACGAACCGTTCATAGTGCGAAGATATATTTCTTACCGGTGCGGCATGTTATTAGATTTCGTAAAAATAGTATGATAAACTGGTCTGTGAAAAAAAAAACCAGGTTATATTCGACTTTGAAATAAAATTAATTTACATAATACAGTTACATGTGAAAAGTACGAGGGTTGTACCGAGAGTAATGCAAAAACGGGCCTAACGTTTTTATTAAATGACAGAGGTCGTTCAAATTGCACATGTTGGTAGAGTAACTCTTTCTCTATACAAAGGTACTACTCAACGTAGTCTTCATCACAAGCGATGCATTGTTGAACCCAACTCTCGAATCAACTTTGAAAAGATTCAGGTGTGGACTGTTGTACCCACTTATTCACAGCCACTATCACCTCGTCTGTGTCATCAAATCCTTGTCCCCGGAGACACTCCTTCATTGGACCGAACAGGTGGAAGTCTGGGGGCGCCAAATCTGGGCTGTACAGTTAATGGGGGAACACCGTCCTGCCTAATTTGCTGATAGCCTGATTTGTTGCCAAAGATGTATGTGGTCTCGCGTTGTCCTGATGAAAGTAGATCCTTTTCAGATTCTTGTTCTGTCATTTCCTCTCCTTATGGCTTCTCTAAGCTTTCTGAGTGTCTCAAAGTACCGCTCGCTGGTCACGGTACTGCCACGTTCCAGAACATCATGGATTATCACAACCCTGTCAACCCAAAAAAACATTCATCCTGACTTTATGTGCTGATCGCTGGCTGCTGAACTTCTTAGGCCTTGGTGAAGAGGTGTGACGCTATTCCATGGATTGATTCTTGGTTTCCGGATCGTAAAGATCTGCACACGTTTCATCCTCTGTCACCATATCGAATTCAAAAGTTTCTTTCTTGACTTCAAACGCTTCCAACAGATCAGAGCACATTTCCGCCCTTCTCTCCTTTTAATCGGGTGTCAACTGCCGAGGTACCCGCTTTGCATACACTTTCCGATACCCTAAGTAAGTGGTTCCAAATGTGTGAGCCGCGAAATATTTCAAAATTTTCATAATTTTATTCCATTTTCAATTCAATGTGATAGGACGCGACATCGCCACATCTAGAGGACCTCGAGTAAACCGGTAACTCACTTAGTAATAACTGTTAGCAGAAGCCTTTCCAAATGGTTGCTGCGGAAGCCTTTAGAAATGGATGGCGCTCTACAATATTGTTACAAGTGTGTGAGCTTCCCTCCCGCACGATTGACGCCCAACGGGCGTACGTGTGTGTTCCGTGCGGCCGCTACCAGAAGTAAGCTGAGCTTTCGCGCCAGCCTCCGTGCTTCTGATAAACATTCCTCCCTCGTTCTCCGAGAGACTCTCAGCCCAGATGTTTCGAGACGGTCACCAGATCCTTTAAATATGCTCATCCGTTGTCATTTGTGACTCATTTGGCTGTTAGCAGTGTTATGTTGATGCTCTGTTGCTGAGTTTCGGCGGTTGTAAGCTTTCGGTGTATCAACTGAATATTGTTGTCATTAAGTGAAGTAACGTTTTTGAAGTTCTTCTTCTCGTATGTATTTTTAAAAATGGACCGGTTTTTACTAAACAGTAATAAGCGTTGTGAAAGTGGAAATAAATAAGGCACACCGTCAAATAGTGGCAAGAGTGTGAAGAAGCGTATATATCGAAAATATTATAATTACAGTTATTTGGACTTTGGTTTAACGTCGACAGAAGTCAATGGAGAAGAGAGGTCGCAGTGTGTACTGTGTAAGAAAGTTTTGGCTCCAGAGGGCGTTTCAAGTAAATTAAAACGCCATTTAGAAAGCAATCATCCCAGCATGCTTAGTAAATCTCGTGATTGCTTTACGAGAAAGTTGTAAGAGTTAAATCAACAAAAAGGTAGTTTTTATAATCAGGCATCAATACCGAGCAATGCTTTGCTGGCATCTTACAAGGATGCACATGGAATCACAAAATGTAAGAAGCATCATACCTTCGCAGAAGAACTCATTCTACAGGCTGCTGTAGATATGGTGAACATTTTGATCGGTGAGTCTGCTGGAAAGCTGCTTTCAAATGTATCTTTGTCCAGTAACACCATCAGTCGGAGAATACAGTACATAGGGGGTGACCTCAATGATCAATTAATCTTAAAAATGAAAGGTATGGAATTTGGGTTGCAGCTGGATGAGGCCACAAATAATAACAATGATGTTCATTTGATTTGCTATGTACGGTTTATAGATGGTACAATAACATTGTAGAAGACCTTCTATTTTGTAAAAGTATCACTGGTAGTGCTAAGGCTCAAGACTTGTTCGAGATCCTTGATAGTTTCATATTCGAAAATAATTTTGGGTGGACTAAGTGAGTTGGTGTCTGTACTCATGGTGCTCGTTCTATGTCCAGCTGTTATGGAGGATTGCAGGCACTTATTCGAAGCAAAGACCCTGATGCACTGTGAACCCATTGCGTTTTTCTCAGGGAAGCACTCACTTTAAAATATCTGAGTCCTACACTGATTCAGGTCTTAGAATATGTAGTGAATGTAGCAAACTTTATAAAAACTCGGCCGTTGAAGTCAAGGTTTTTCAAAACACTGTGTGAGGATATGGGTTCCAAGCACACGTCTTTGTTGTACTACAGCACTTCGCGATGGCTCTCTTGTGGCAATGTTTTGTCACGTACGTTTGAACTGCGACAAGGAATTTATATTTTTCTTAAAGAGAAAGATCACAACTATAACGCAAATTTTGTGAATGAAGATATTTTGGTAAAACTTGCATACTTTTGTGATATTTTCGAAAAGATGAATGCTCTGAATCTCTCCCTGCAGGGAAGCAACATGCACCTTTTAAAGTCGATTGAGATAATTTCAGCTTTATAAAAAAACTAAAACTATGGAAAAGAAAAATGAATGAAGACCGAGGTAAAGAATGTTTCCCATTGTTGCAACAGTTTTTGACCTCCAATGGAGTTGATTTCTCTCGAGGCATGAAATCGATTTTTGAAGAACTCTTATCACAGCTTATCACCTGGTTTGAGAAATGTTTTCAAAATGTTAATATCGATAAATTTGTATGGATTGAAGATCCATTTTATGCTACTGCTCCATCTGAATTTACTGCTGCAGAAGAAGAGAATCTTATGGAGTTGTCTTGCGACAATACGTTGAAAACAAAATATAGCAGCATGGAGTTACCTAAATTTTGGATATCAGTAAAAGATGAATATCCCCTTCTGAGTGGTAACGCTCAGATATTTTAAATTTAATTTGCGACTTCTTTTTTGTGCAAAGCTGGGTTTTCAGCAGTCGCTGTGATAAAAACTAAGTATCACGCGAAAATCAATTTGGAGAAGGAAATGAGGGTGGCTGTGTTCAGTTTGATTCCAAAATTTGAGAAAATATGCGGTGATCAACATCCATCCCATTAATTATAATTGGTTGAATGTTTTGAATTACATATTTTGTTATCTTTAATACGTGTTTTATTTATTTTTACCTAAGTGTACTTGTTGTAATTTGACATAGGCAAATTCTAACAAGTACACTTAGGTAAACATTTGTTAGAATTTCACATAGGACGCTTTGGGAAAACCTGAATTCAGCAAGGGCACTGCCCTAAATCTTCCACCATCTACTGTATCACATTGTGACCACACTCTAGTTGTGCAACAAGCTCACGGTGTAACGTACCAGGAGATGTGACGTACCTGCCAGAAGGACGCAGACGACATAGAGGCAGATAGGAATCAGAATAAAACGTCCGCGTAGCTCCATTGGTAGAGTGACTTATTCCGGAATGAGGGGATCCGGGTTCGAGCCCCGGCGTGGATAAAAATGACGGAGAAATTTTATTCGTTATAATGGCGCCCGAACTATCCGGATGACCCGACCGTTCAAAATCTCGCAATGGTGTGATGTTATTTCCACACCGCGAGATAGGAAAAACAAGAGAATCCCTTCTCCAGCACTTCAAAAAAAAAAAAAAAAAAAAAAAATAAGGGGGAGATGATGTAACGTACCAGGAGATGTGACGTACCTGCCCGAAGGACGCACACGACATAAAGGCAGATAGGAATCAGAATAAAACGTCCGCGTAGCTCAATTGGTAGAGCAACTTATTCCGGAATGAGGGGATCCGGGTTCGAGCCCCGGCGTGGATAAAAATGACTGAGAAATTTACTTCGTTATAACGGATTGTGACACGTCCCTCCGCGCGAATAAATTCATCCACTCACTGACGATTCATATCAGTGGTCGCAGATGATGGCCTCCCACTGCGTGGTTGGTTTTCAAAGCTAGTTATTCTTCTTTAAACTTCTTCGTCCATCTGTGCACATTACTCTTGTCAGTGGTGTAATCTCCGTAAACATTCTGTAGCCTTCTGTGGATGTCGTAAAGCTTGCACCCTTCCTTCGTCAAGAACTCTGTGAGGGCACCTTGCTTCTTCTTGGAATCCGCTATATACCTGTAATTAGGAGGGGTAACTCTACAAACATGTGCAGTTTGAACGAGTTCTGTCAGTTAATAAAAAAGTTATTCCCGCTTTTGTATTACTTTTGATACTATCCTGGTATTTTGCGTTTGTTGTGCACTACAATACAGCAAGATTTCTTTTTAAGTTTGATGGTTCCAAAGTTCTTAGCTGCAAGCACTACAGCTACACAATCAGTCCTTTCTTGCGCATTATCCTTCTGATCTTTCAGATTGATCTTCTCCATGTTCACTTCAATATTTTTTTCACCATCCAACTTCTGTGTAATCTCACGCTTGATCATTTGAGGTTAAATTTCTTCTAAAACGTATTTTGGCTAGCAAGTCTTGTTCGGTTTTCTGAGGAAAAGCTAACCAACGAAAACTTCCTCATTTCTCTAACACCATCTTTTACCAGGGATAATAGTTTTCTTAGAATAAATGTGTTATATATATTTCTCTTAATGTTATAAAATAAATAATGAAATGTAATATTGTTAAATTTTACCTCATAACGAAAATAAAAATGAAATCAAATGAAAAAAGAAAAAACAGATTGGACGAACTCTTTTCTGAGAGCAAAAAGCAATCCAGCGTTTCTTTAATAATCGATGAAATAGCTCTTCATTTGAAGAGGGACTATTTGGAGTTAAAAGAGCATAGAAACGTCGTTAAGTATGCTTCCGGGATTGATGAAACTCAGAGCCATGAGGCTTTTTTTGTATGATGTGGATGCAAATATGAGATAAAATCGTCTCTTTAGAATGAGGCGAACTCGAAATCAAGAGGAAATTTTCTGGGTAATTAAAGTCTTTCTTTTTTTATATTTATACGTTATTCTCTCTTTCTGCTTCTAAAGGAAGCAACTGTAAAAGCCTCGTATCATTCAAACGTCACATTTTGTCCTCATAAACATGCACCGCAGCAAACAAGAGAGGTGAGACTTTTCCATTCTCACAGCAGCGTGTTTGCTCACAAGATGGTTGATCTCAGCACAACAGTCACGGCCCACGGTGAATTTCGAAGAGCGCTGAGTGATGCCTGGGGAGTTAACCAGGACAAGAATGAATGTTCTTTGCATTCCGTTCAATCCTGTTTCACTCCATCAAGGTGATTTGCATTCTTACGAAAGAACGCTTTCTAAATAGGAAAGCAGCAGTTTGTCTTTCATGTCAGTAGAAGTCACGCACGACAAGACACAGCCGAAGAAGAAAATGAAGTCAGGTTGAAGCCTTGAGAAGCTGGAAAGACTTAATGGTGAGCTTGCATGAACAGCTGCAGGGTGATCTTTAACGATAACAGCAAATTGACTAAATCAGCAGTTACTTCTTTCTTTTCCATTACCATAGGTTGCATTTTTATAAGAAAATTATCGTTTTCTTTTATTTTAGATGATGTTCACAAAAAAACAAATTAGTCCTCCCTTTTTTATTGCAACTTTATTTGGTGCTTAGAATTATTTCGGTTGCGGAGGCATTCCTCAATGTGTTTGAGTTGGAGCAACAGTACGAAATTATGAAATATAATTTGTCAACAGAGGCTTTACAACTGAAGTAAACCACTATCTATTTTAGCCTACATACACCGCTCTATCAGTATTAAAAATTCTGTGGTAGGTTGCACCAAAAAGTGGTGCTACACCAGCTGCACCACTTTCTGAGAAAAGATACACCATTGTATTGTGAAAACAAATATAACAAAAGCTCGCACCATAATGTGGTGCAACCTTGTACCATAACGTGATAGCAGGTTACCCCATGTTGTTGGGTTTTGTTTGCACCACAAAATGGTACATCTTTTCTAAGAAAGTGGTGCAGTTAGTGTAACACCACAGTTTGGTGTAGCTTACCACAAAATATTCAACAGTGTATACACAAATAGCATCAATAAAAGTTGAAGAGTGACACAAGCTGACACCATATCTCCCGAAATCTTTAATGCCACATTGCAAAATGTCTTCGATCATTGAACTGGAAAAACAAAGGGATAATGATTAATGGAGATTATTCAACTCACCTTCGTTTTGCTGATGACATAGTCATTTCTGCAACTACCCCTACGGAGCTGCAGAATATGATCCAGGAACTTGCTCACAAGGGTAAAGAAGTGGGATTAGAAATGAACATTCAGAAGACCAAACTAATGTACAATGCGTTTACAAGAAATGAAGATTCGCCTATTAATGGTAAAAAGCTGGAGATAACCGATACCTACATTTATCTTGGGCAGCAGATATCAAGCGAAGGCCACATTGATGAAGAAGGTAATAAAACTTGTTTGGAGAGCTTTTGAAAGAAACAGTACAATTTTTAAGAACAATATTGCATTATGTCCTAAAACAGAAGTGTTTAATTAATGCATCCAGCCAGTGCTTACAGTAGCGAACAAAAGTATTTGGCGAAACACTTTTTCGACCATATTTTTTTCTCCTGGACCAAATCGGGTCATTTTGGGATATGATATGTGTTATTCAGTTGTAAACATGACCCATATGCAGATGGATCGGAAACCTTAACACAGATCAGGTACCGAGCTTAATCGCAAAGATCATACAAATTGACCAACAAAGCAGGTGTGTGTCACATTCATTTAATGCAACGATAACAGTAAACAAGTACAATGAAACGACAAACAATAACTAATACATAGTGGGATAACCACGAGATTTAATAACAGCTGCACAACAGGCCGACATCGAGTCCACTAGCTTCTCGACGGTGACTTGCGGAATTCGCGCCCATTCTGCAGACAGCTGATCGAACTTCTGAGCCCTTTTCCGGCAGGTTTTCTTCGCACATCGTCTCTCTAGCTCCTCCCACATGTGATGGATGGGGTTGAGGTCTGGAGATTGGCTTGGCCAGTCTAGAAGTGTGACCTGTTGCTGCTGGAAGGCTGCCTTCGCTACTCTGCAGGTGTGCTTCTGGTCGTTGTCTTGCTGCATGATCCTTCCGGGTTGCATGTTCTGGTTTGCCCATGGGAAGACATCTTTGATGAGCATGTTCGTGTAGCTCTGGCCGGTCATTATTCCGTCAATCTTGATGATGGGGTCCATTCTATTGCGAGAGAAAGCACCATAAACCATGAGTGATCCTCCTCCATGCTTGACAGTCGGATGAATGAACTGGGGGTTGAATCTCTGGCCCCACGAACGTCGTACGTATCGGATGCTATCACTTCCGAACAAGTTGAACTTGCTCTCGTCGGTGAAAAGCACCTTACTCCAGTCAACCGCGGTCCAGTGTCGATGACTGCTCGCGAACGCGACTCTGGCTTGTCGATTCTTGACTCCGATGAGTGGTTTCTTGGCAGGGAGTCTTCCATTCAATCCACCAGCAATGAGACGATGGGAGATGGTCATTCGGCTGACGTTCAGGTCGTCGCTGTCGCGGAATTCGGTGGCGATGTCCACAGCAGTCAAGGTGGGATTAGCACGAGATCGGCGGAGGATGCGTCTATCCTGTAGCAACGTAGTGGAACGAGGCCTAAGACGTCGCGGTCTGTTCTCGAAGGTCCCAGTCTTCTTATAACGTTGCAGGATAACTGAAATGGACTGGTGTCGGATCTTCAGGGTCCTTGCATTGTCAGTGACGCTCATTCCGGATTCTATCATGTTCAAGGCCGCCTGGCGAGATCCGACAGGGATCTCCGCCTTTTTACCCATTTCTGAAAACCTAAGCTTGACTTATTATCACACTACACATCACAAAACCCACAAAAATCCCAAGAAAAGCATTAATACATGCAGCAGACAAACGGGTAATAATTGGCGACTCTTGAATATGGCCCATTTCTAACGACATATTCGCTCTGAGCGAAATACAAACTACGCGGCATTGTAACCCACGAATCAACACATATCATATCCTAAAATGACCCGATTTGGTCCAGCAGAACAAACATTATGGTCCAAAAAGTATTTCGCCAAATACTTTTGTTCGGTACTGTACGTACGCAGCAGAGAAGAGGACCTTAACTACAAAAGACATACAACGATTGCAGACAATTGGAAACAGCCTGGAGAGATGCATGCTTGGTGTAACCAGGAGAGGTAAGAAAAGGAACTCATGGATAAGGAAAATGACGAGAGTGAAAGACATCATGATCAGAGCAAAACCCTGAAATGGCAATGTACTGGACATGTTGCCAGAAGAACGGACCACCCATGGACAACCGAAATTCTAGACTGGATTCCAATGCACAGGAGAAAACCCAGAAGAAGACCCTGGGTAGATGAAATTCAAAAACTTGAAAGCGTGACATGGAGGAGACTGGCGAAAGATAGACCGTTGTGGAGGAAACTTTGGGAGACCTTCATCCAGCAGTGGATTGATAATGGTTGATGATGATACACGAATAATATTTTTTTACAGAAATTTTAGTGTTTTGTCCTGAAGCCTTTGGCTCCTGTGACGCCTTCTAATCTTCATGGCAGTACTATTTGTAGTCTCCACCTTTTTTGTAAGTCTCCGCCGATATAGGTCGTCATTTGGCCATTAAAGCCGTAACCAGTTAAGTTTTGTTTTATTAATAACGAGGAACTATACACATGAATTGTACTTAAACTAGTGAAACTGTACTAGTAATCCAAATTTATTGGCATAAAATAGAAATGAGAATTTCCAAGCTTTCGCACATGAATCAGGTGACTCCTCAATGAAGGGAGAGAGAAAGCTGGATAATAGAACGCTTCAATAATTTAAAAGCGGTGACTTGTGTGTGTGACTAGACAACAAATGAATAGATGTGAATGTAATTATTCATTCAAAGAAACAGGCGTCATTTTGTTTGGACATACGGTTCCTTTGAAGGGAAAATACGCCATATTTGAAGAACTGATTCCATATTCGTGACAACTCAAGAGAGACGTTAAGCTTCACAGTTGTTAAGGATCTCTAAGTTTTTCGAACGGCACTGGATTTAGGGGTGGATTAAAAAGCTAATTTCTTCATATCATACCATATAGGAGCAGAGGACTTGAAGTTAACATCTATGGATAGGATCCTGGTTACTTTATCGTTCTTTGTGTGTCTTTTATGCTCGTTAATTCTATTTCTAAACGAGCGTTTTGTCATTCCGATGTAGTATCGCTTGAAGCCGTCCGAATACTAATACGAGGTGGACGCCATAAGCACCTGCCTCGTTGAAAAGAGGGAGACTGTCAGTATTCCCCTAAATCATAGTATATAAAGACGCCGTAGACTTATGCTGACACTGAAGTTCATCCTCTTGAGAGAGTTGATAGGAAACATGTGGTATGCATGGAATATCATCCAGATGTCATAGTTAGGGCATAGAAAGACCAACACGACTGTTTTTGTTTTACGATAAAGTTATACATCGTATTTAAGGTGCATCCTGCCTCAATGGCCAATTTGATGATATTTTTAGTTCGCATCATTTAGAACGAACATCGGAGGAGACGGCGAACGCTCTTATAATTCGATAACAGAAAAACGTTGTCTTATACTTAGCGGGGAAGAATGATCTAAGCAGTATAGTTTTACTATTTAAAGTTTTGTCTGTTGGTCGATCTCTTCCTGCATGTGCCCAACGTTTATTTGGTTCTGGTCAGGACTCTTGTCAGGACAGTCCAACTGTCGGAAGCCCATATCCGTAAGGGAACCAATCACAACGCGAGTTGTGTGACATGCTGCGTTGCCCTGATGTTGGAGCTATTCGCCTTCCCCAAAGTATTGGCAGAAGGCTCGTAATGCGCAATTGTCCAGGATATCATGGTAGAGCTCAGCACTCATGGCTTTGTTCGAAACGGTTAATGGGCCCAAACATAGTCACGAAACAATATCCAGACCATCGCGTTGCTACCACAGAACTTCACAATCATGACGATACATTTCCGAAGGAACATTTTTCCTGACACCAGCCACACACCCACGAACGACCATCAAATTGATAGACAGTGTACCTTGACTTGTTAATCCAAAGCATAGATTTCCATTTCTCTACAGATAAGGTTAATTTTTATATCACGCTAATCGTGGTGTGGCATTAGACAAACTGATTAGCGGGCTGTGGATGTTTGCTTGAGCGTGGAAACCAATGTCGTGCAACATCCTGTTTGCTGAACTGGTGTTTCGTTGGTCCTAATAGTCTTCTCCTATAAGGTTTGTGTGATTTGAGGCAATTTTGATTTGCATTCTGAGTGTATTTCTTCCGTCAAGTTCTATTGGAGGTTTAGCATATTATTTCTTGGCCCTTCCATTTTTATATCACATCAGCAACCGTCGACCTAAGAATCCTTAGTGTCACTGAAGTGTCCAATACAGAGCGACTATTTATGTGATACTCTAAGTTTTGTCTCTGAAAGCAACTTTGCTGAGATTGTGTAATGAGAAAGATTTCATTTTTGGTTCTTAGCTGTAGTCTGCAGTTAACTGAGGAACGTCTGGTGTCGAGAATAGAATGTACGTGCATACATACATACATACATACATATCATTAAGCTGTTCTCTGAGATTCAGAGGTTAGCTTCTCAAAGAAAGACCATGTGCCAAGTACACATTTAACTGATAAACTGTTGGTGCATCAAATGTCTCCATTTGCAAAGATCTCTGCACACTGCTCGAGCTTCATTAACATAAACCACACGCCGCACACAAGACCTCTCTCACTTCATACTCATAATCTTCTTCTCAAGCAGACATTCCTGAATCTGGTCCTCCCATGCATTTCTTGGCCTTCCTTTATCTTTCTTTCCGGCCACTTGTGCTGAAAACATTCTTGTGGTCAGCACCTCATCACTCATTCTTTCAACATGGCCAAACCACCTAAGAATATTAGTCTCCACTTTACTAACAAGATTTTGCTTCACACTACACATCTGCAACACATCTTCATTTCTCACATGATCAACGCATGTCTTAGAACAGTAAAGCAATTCACCAGCACACAAACTGTTCCCATCTGCAGTACCCAGGTTTCACTGCCGTACATCAGAGTAGGAACAATTACACTTTCGTACACAGCCATTCGGGACATCCTTGAGAACCCATTATTCCTGTGAAATCCTCCTAAGGCAGCTATGACTTTCAATGAAGAATTAACTTGGCTACTTATTTCGCCATCTAATTTGTTCTATCGGTAAAACATACTTCCTAAATATATAAACTCATTCACCTGGCCAATCTCTGTGCCATTAAAGCTTATCTTGCATTCAGTACTAACAGTTCGTCGCTCCAAAACCATAACTGGCTTTTCCCTTATTTATACTCAGTTTGAATTTCATACAAACTTCATACATCCGGGACAGCAAACTCTGTAACTCTCTTTTGCTCTCTGCCAACAGGACTGTGTCATCAGCATACAGCAATCTGCACACACGCATATTACCAAGGCCCAAACGAGTATTATCCATTTTGGCATCACGCGTGCATGCATCCATAAATATATTAAACAGCCATGGTGACATTACACAACCTTGCCAGACACCTGCACCAATAGAAAACCATTTCGATAAAACACCATTCACTCGTACACAAGCTCTACTGCTAGCGTACATGGCTTTCACACTATTAAGTAGATTCCCAGCAATACCATATTTATTTAGTACCTTCCAAAGAAAATTCCTATTTGCTTCGTCTTAAGCTTTCTCTAAATCTATGAAGGCAGCAAACACTATTTTACCAACAGACAGATACTTTTCAATCATCATGCGTGAAGCAAATATTTGATTAGTGCACCCCTTACCAGGCATAAAACCACTCTCCCACACTTTTTCTTACGTAAGACCTTGTACCTTATCAATAATGATCTTCCCAAACACTTTTCCTGGCACACTTAGCAAACTAATACCACGATAGTACTTGCATTGAGTTTGGTCACCTTTTAATTTGTACAAGGGAACAATGATAGCATCCCTCTAATCCTGAGGGACCATTCCTAGCTCCCAACATAACTGGCAAATTTCAGTCATGCAGTCAAACACAGAGTCACCACCATACTTTAGCATCTCAGCAGATATGCCATCTACTCAAGAAGCCTTACCATTCTGAAGATAATCTATTCTTCGAGAATCGAATGCGCTACCCGATATTCGCTTCGTCTCAAAACTGGTAATGATCTTCCTTTTCTGGATTTCTGGAAGAATGTATGTCTCTGTTCGGATAATTCCGTCAACAGCTTCATTACGATGGCCATCGAAGACTTAACAATGCCTGTGGTTTCTGAGAGGGTGTTCTCCGTCTCCCTGACGTCGATAATACACTGCCGGACAATTGCTAAGGACGGATGACAATAGCGACGATAGCAACCATAAAATGGAAGGCAGGAAAATGTGGAAATTAGCATAAGTGCGGGATACAGTAAGACGTGTTGTGCGTATGCAAATTTTGGATTGCCGAACTTGTTCGTGACGTCATAGCGCTGATAAGAGATATAAAGGATTTTACGCGTATTGACCGTTGTTGTTCAAACGCAAAGTTGAAAGGGAAAGAATCAATTGACGAACTTGTAATATTTCAGTATGTCTTAACGACATCACCTAGATGATTTTACGCGTGGCCGTATTATTGGCAAGATTGAAGAAGGGCGAAAAATAACAGATGTTGCCAGGGAGTTCGACGTCAGCCACAGTGTTGTTTCAAGGCTTTGGAAATCATTTCAAACAAATGGAGAGTGTAGCAAACGTCACGGGGGAGGTCGTGTTCGCAGTGCGACACCTGCAGAAGATCGGTACATAGTGCTGCTATCAACAAAACGACACCGGCGCAGCACAGCTAGTGAGGTAGCAAATCAGTTTATGGCTGCTACTGGCAAGCGGATCTCCCGAAAAACTGTCGCCAGACGTTTGCATGAAGGAGGACTATACGCCCACCGTCCTGTTGTGTACATCCCATTGTCCAGACGTCACCGTACCGCCCGTTTGCAAAGGTGCCATCAACATCGCAATTGAACTGATAAAGACTGGTCTGCTTTCCTCTTCTCAGATGAGAGTAGATACAGTCTATCGTCTGATTGTCGACGACAACTGATCTGGCGTGATAGTGGTACTGCATATTGTCCAGCAAACATACAGGAAAGGGACCGATATCCGATATGTAGTGTCATGGTATGGGCTGGCATCATGATCAACGGCCGTACGTCCCTCTATGTGCTTCCAACTGGGACTATGACTGGCCAACGATACATTAATGATGTTCTGCTACCTCATGTGCGCATGTTCCGTGGTGCTGTCGGTGATAGATTCATTTTCATGGACGACAACGCAACATGTCATCGAACAGTCGCTGACCAGGAGTGTCTTGAGAGCGAGGATATTCAACGCCTCGTATGGCCAGCACGTTCTGAATCCCATTGAAAATGTGTGGGATGCTTTGGGGAGGAGTCTTGCTGGTCGCCAATGCCCTCGAATAAACAAGGACGCCCTCATCCGTGCACTGACAGAGGAATGGGATAAATTACCCCAACAGCTGCTTGATAATGTTGTGCAAAGCATGACACGACGTGTGGAATCTTGCATCGCCCTCCATGGTGGCCATATCCCGTATTGACATCTTACGCCGGAACGCCTGCTGACGGTAATTGCATTTTTTTCACGTTTACGTATTCTGCACAAAATGGCCTGTTTGTTCCTTGAACACGTTCCAAAGCCTTCTGGATTTCAGAGCACAATAAATTGTCTTTCTTGTAATGTTCTGGCATTCTGACATTATTTTATTTCACTTGGCATCCAACCACACTTACTTTTTTATGCGCTATATAGCCGTTTATGATCCGTCCTTAGCAATTGTCCAGCAGTGTAATACGACACGTATTTTCTTTTCCCCATTGCTCGGGCTTCATAGTGACATTCCGGCACGTCGTACGTCTGTATGTATTTCGCGCTGGTCGATGACATCACTGCTACGTGTTTACAAGTGCGTCCACTCGGGAAGAAGGGGTGATCACAATAGCCTGGTCCATGATTTTGTGCATTATCTCAGTCATAGACTTTAGAATGCGCTAAATCACAGGTTCCCAAACTGTTTGAGACCGCGCCGCCCTTCACATGCCACATTTTCCGTGCGACGTCCCTGTACCTAAAATTAAAAAAATGCAGAAATCTGAGTTTCTGGTATTTAAAAAAAAATAGTCCCTGACATTATTAGCTGGTATTCAGGCAGATCACACTCATAACATAATAAGGACGTTCTTCGTTCTTAACAATAATGCACGTGAAACCGAAATCCAAGTACGTGTCATAATAATTTCTGGACTTGTTCCTTCTTGCCTGTTTAGAACAACTTGCAACTTCTTCTACATCAAGCTTTTTATTTAAAAACTTGTCCATTATCATAAACCAACACACACTCACATGGAAATAACTGCATTCACAGTTATTAAAACACAACAGCTCAGTTCTAACGAATGTTTATACGCGCTACATACTGTATGTATCGAATGAAGACTGTGTAGTAAACTAAGCGCTCAACATTGCGGCGGCAGAACGTTATCGCTTGGCCTCGCCTGGCTCAGTCTATTTTGAGCCTGCTGGGGGAGCGCTTAGTTTACACTTCTTCTCTTCTTTCACAAAAAGAACAAGTTAGTAAATTCATTCAATGAGTTGATTATGAAACGCTTTCGAACATACCAGAAATCATTACTCAAGTTATGAGGAGAATTGCTGTGGAATAAATATCTCTTCTGTGCCCTGATCTTTGACCCTATTTTGATGAAATTAAACAAAATCGGTTCAGTTAACCTCGGGAACAACATACTAAAGTTTTGTCGCAATAGAAGCATGTTTTACGCTTTATAACCGTAGGTTGAAGAAGCGTATATGCTCCAGCTTTTTCCGTCTGTCCGTCCGCACAATAACTAAGTCAAGTCAAGCATGTTGTGGTAAGAAGGTGTTTGTGCTACTCGCTGCAAATTTCAATAATAGAGTATTATGAATACACATGTGTGAAGGATACCTATTGAAAACGTGGAAGATAAACCACGTAACACATGCAGTTGCTCAACCAAGGTAAATTCCTGTTAAGTCAATTGTCGTTATAACCTACATACATGTCAGTTGAACGGCCAGTAGCTTAGGGACCTAAAGTACCATTTCCAATTGACTTTGTAAGACTGTTAGCATGTGCCAGTGTATAAAGTGTGTTAATATGCCACTACTACTATCTTGAATACTCCTTTTGGGTTACATTTGTATTTCCTGACTGATAACTGCGACATATAATCTGACACGACTTCAACTTGGCTATAATAGGATGTGCTGACACCTGCCGACATATTGAGGAGTGACTACGTTCAAATAGCTATTTGCGGTTTATTTGTGATCTGGTTAATTATTATTATTACTATAACTAAATATAATGGCAGGTAGAAAAGGAAATGCGGCTTCGAATAAATCCACAGCGGCTGCATCACTTTCTGATAGTACTGGAACTGTAAACATGGACCTCATAATGGTTACTTTGGGTGATATAAATTTAAAAATTCAACAGTCAAATGATGAAGTTAAACAAGAACTCAGACACTCATTAGATGAGATAAATGCGAAACTGGAACCATTATCAGAAATCAAAAAAGATTTGGCAGAATATAAAAAAATGGTTGACCTTGTTGCAGTAAAATATAAAGATATTTTTAATAGGTGTAAGTCTCTTGAAAGAGATAATAAGGAACTAAATGCAAAACAGGATTTCTTACTAAAGGAGAATGATATTAAACAACATCAAATTCAGAAACTAAACTCTAAAATCAATGAACTAAGTCAATATTACCGAAACAAGAATTTAGAATTACATGGGCTTGACTTAACACTAATCAATAATGAATCTATGTTGAGGACTTACATTGATAAATATGCTGATAAACTTAGGATTACAAATTTTCACCCAACAGATATTGATGTTATTCACCCACTCAAATATGATGCTTTTCGAAAGCCAAATGCAATTGTAATTATACAATTCAAATCTCGAACAGCAAGAAACAGTTGGCTAATTAAGAAAAAGACTGTTATATTGAACTCAGAAATAAATACTACTTTGCCAGCAACTAAAATATTTATCAATGAGAATTTGATCCCAGTTTACAGACATTTATTCTGGAGTGCAAGAAAATTACTGCAGCAAGAGAAAATTAAATATGCATGGGTGAAAAATGGCAGTGTTTTTATAAAGAAGAGTGACCATGACCCAAGGAAAAAAATTTATTTCTTCGAAGAATTATATGAATTTGGTCTGGTTCCTTGATGGAAGGTCTTATATTGTGTTTGAGAATATGGTAGGATTTTTTTTTTATATTTGGTAGAATAATTTCCATTGTGTTTATCGTGTGATGGTTCGTGGGATGTCTATAATGTACTGTAACTAAAACTTAGGTATGATTTTTTAATGTAATTTGATACTGCCAGAAAAGGGAAATATACCTACTGTTTCTTTGTGTGTGTGTGTGTGTGTGTGTGTGTGTTCTTGTTTGTAGGGTGCTAATAATATATATGCCTACTTTAAATCTAACATAGTGCCTATAACACTATGATTTACACTCAATCTTCAATAGAGGAACGACTCTATTTTGGTAATTGCCTCAAGAACTGGTTTTTGAGTTTCCTATTCATTTCTGATCAGAAATATCTTTGCAGAACATTACACTGTGAATATGCATTTATTTTCCTTGAAAATGCTATGAGGGTAGCTTTCTTGGGTCTCCAACTAAATTTTGATTTTTTTTTCTTCTTTTTTTAAATAAAACAAAGTATATAGGTTTTCGATTATCCTTCTTTTTTCATCTTTTTTTATTATTATTTTTTTTTGTATATAATGAATATTTTTGTGTATCAAATTGAGATATGATACTTACCTGAAATGTTAGAATGATTAGTGTTTGTGCTTATGGTGAAATGATTTGCATTGTGTTTGACTTTGTGATATACTATCCTATCATTGATAAACAAAGGTAGATCACACATATCTATTTTATAGATGTTACAGGGAGTTGTTTTAAACTCTTACAACTTAAGATTATAATTCCTACTAACAAACAGCAAGCAAATAGACAAATTTATTGCAAGGTAATTTATATACAACTATTTTTAATTTATATACCCAGAAGTACGGACACTATCCTATTATTGATAAAAAAGAGGAAATCACACATATCGTTCTTATAGATGTTGCAGGGAGTGGCTTTTGAACTCTTACAACTTAAGGTTTTAATTCCTACTAACAAACAGCAAGCAAATAGACAAATTTAATGCAAGATAATTTATATACAACACAACAAATAAATAATATCTTTTCTTGTAGTTCCACAAATTCATTGAAAATTATTCATATTAATGCGAGATCTTTACTAAATAAACTAACTCTTATCGAGGCACTAATTCAGGTTACTAATTCACAAATAGACATTTTATGTATAACAGAGACATGGTTTTCCAGTGAAAATTATAGTGTTGGTTTGGATGGCTATAAGATTTTTTATCAAAATAGAACCCACTCAAGAGGAGGTGGAGTGGCCATTTACGTTAAGGATACCTATCATGATTATACAATTAATAAAAACTTAACATTTACTGACTCTACCATAGAAGCTTTGTCAATAGAAGATCAACACACTATGATAATGGTGTGCTATCGCCCTCCAGGATCAAATACAACTCAGTTCTTCGAAAAATTAACAGAGGCATTCAATTATGTGAATTTAACCGGGAAAAGGGGATTTTTATTGGGAGATCTCAATATTAATATTTCTGTTACTAATTCACAGACTCAGTACTTTGTTCAAATATTAACTGCTGCTGGATTTATCAATACAATATTACATCCAATGAGAATTACACCTAACACAGAAACGATTATTGATTTATCATTCACAAATGCTCCACAAGAGTCAGTTTTCTCAGGAGTTATAAATTATGAAATCAGTGACCATTTACCAATCTTCACAGTTCTCACTTATACACATGTAGTGGAGAAACAGTTTATAAACAAACAAATACGATTAATAAATTCTAATAATCTGGAAATATTTCGGAACCTGCTTAAAACTATAAATTGGTAAATTTCCTACCAGCGGAAAATCCAAATATAACATATAACTTATTTACAATATTGTTAAAAGACTCATACGATCAAGCTTTTCCAATAATGACGAAAAGTAATAAAATTTAAAAAAATAGGAAACCATGGATAACAAGGAATCTCTTAAATCGAATAAATAAAAAAAATAGACTGTATTCCAAATTTATTAAGAGTAAACTACAAGTCGACTTCCAGAATTTTAAAACATATAGAAACAAATTGAATTTAGATATTCGGAAGTTAAAAAGAAATTACTACACTAATATATTCTCTCAAAATAACCCTAAATTAACATGGAAACATCTGAATCTATTACTGGGGAAAAATATCAGCCCAGTTACGCCGCAATATTTAACCAAATCAACTTATGAAATAACTGATAAACAGGCTATAGCTAATGAGATCAACAGTCACTTTATATTGTCACCACAATTGACCAAGCAACAACTTATATTCTCAGGAATCCACTTTACAAAATACCTACAAAATCTTTCAAGACTAAATACTTTTCATATGTCGAAAATTACAAGGACTGAACTTACTCATGCTTTAAACCAAATCAATACAAATGTCGGACCTGGCTACGATGATTTTTTTCCAATAGACATACAATTTGTGGTAGATATCATAGTTCAGCCGTTGTTGCAGATCTATAACCTTGTACTTGAAACCGGAATATTTCCAGATGCCTTAAAAATCTCCAAAATCACTCCGAAATATAAGAATGGGTCAAAAAACGACATAAATAATTATCGTCCAATCGCAAACTTATCAGTTTTCGCAAAAATACTAGAGAAATTAATTCATACCAGACTATTTTCATACATTCAAAGACATAATATATTTCATCACAGATAATTCGGATTTGTACCAAATAAATCAACTGAACTAGCATTATTACATACACAAAATATAATTCAACAAAATCTATTACAAAAACAAATAACAATAGCAGTCTTTCTTGATTTATCAAAAGCATTCGATACCCTAAATCATGATATATTACTTCATAAGTTAAATATTATAGGACTCCGGGGATCTAGCTATAATTTATTCAAAAGTTACTTGTCAGAAAGAATGCAATACACCCAGATTCATCAGAATCGATCCATATTACAAATCATAAACTGTGGGGTACCCCAGGGATCAGTTCTTGGTCCTTTATTTTTTAATTTATATATTAACGACTTATTTGCAGTAATAAAAGATAATGATACAATCCTATACGCAGATGACGTAACTATTATTTTAAAGGGAACTGATATGAATGAGCTTATACTAAGAACTAATACTCAGCTAAAATTAATAACAGATTGGCTGAATGCAAATGAATTAGTTGTTAATATTAATAAAACTAAATTAATGATTTTCTCTAATTCACAAGCTTCACATTTATACGATTTACCGATTCTGATGAATGGAGTCAGGATTAATACGGTCGCAACACACTCTTATCTAGGTACAACTATACACAATGATTTGAAATGGAGCAAACACTTTGAAAATTAAAGTAACAAAATTTCTAGAAATATCGGAATGGTCAGTAGTGCTTTGTCAAACTTAACACCAAAAATATTAATTTCTGTATATCATACTGAAATTCAAACACCCATTAATTATTGCATTTTAACCTGGGGACAAACCACACAATATAATATTAATAAACTACAGGTACTGCAAAATAGATTTATAAGACTAATAAATCTTAAAACATCAAATAAATTTGAACCAATCTTATATATTCGGTCAAAAGTGAACCCCAATATATATAATATTTTAACGATAAAGCAATTATATTATTATAACAAATAATGTATAAAAGAATTAAAAATGGTATACACAATGATATAATAACACTAAATATACATACTCATTACCACAATACTAGGAATAGATCACTACTAATTCCAATGTTCCCACAAACTGAGAAACTTAAAATGAATATAAATTATAGTGGCCCAAAATTCTGGAACTCATTGCCCCAAGAACTAACATCAATTAATAATTTTAACTTATTTAAAATAAAACTAAAGGCACATCTTATGAAATAATTAGTAAACAATAGGCAATTTCGTCTAAATGGAAGAAATGTGGGTTAGTATGATTATAGAGTGAGGTGCAAACGTTATTTGTTGTTTATTTATAAATATATATGTGATTATGTAGTGAAGTGTATATGATACTTATTTGTTTAGATATAATGAAGACTATTGTTGATGGAACACATTGTTATATGTGTTGGTTGTGAGCAAGTACGTGTACCTACCATATATGTGTTGGCTTGCCTTTTCTGCTAAGCTTTATGTTTTTTGTATTCTGGGGAGAGGAGGGCTATGTCAGGCCTCACGGCCTTTTCCCTCCTTTTCCTAGTTGCTGTAGTGGCAACTGAAAGAATAAATAAATGAAATGAAAACTCGCGTAAAAATGGTTCGATTTCGATGAAATTTTAGCATGTGGTAAGAGACCATCTGGGGACAAACCTTATTGAAAACCAGACACATGGGGTCAAAGGTCACTATATAGGAGCAGGATTTATTCCATTGACCTTATGCATCATAACTTGCGCAAATATGGTTCGATTTCGATAAAATTTTAGCATGTGGTAGGGGACCATCTGTCGACGAACCTTATTGAACAGGGTGAAATGGGGTCAAAGGTCAGGACATAGGATCGGGATGCACTCCATTGCCCTTATGCGTTATAACTTACGTAAAAATGCTTCGATTGAGACAAAACTTTTCATTTTGTTCCGGACGTACACTTTACCGATTTTGTTAAATATCGTCGAAATGGGGTCAAAGGTCGGGTCAGAGAAGCGAGATTTATTCTACAGCCATTATCCTCATAACTTGAGTAATAACTTGAGTAATAACTTGAGTAAAGATTTCTGGTATGTTGGAAAGCGTATCATAATCAATGCATTGCACGATTTTACTAACTTGTTAGTCAAGTTATGAGGATAATGGCTGTGGAATAAATCTCGCTCCTGTGCCCTGACTTTTGACCCCATTTCGATGATATTCAACTTAACTGGTTCAGTATACCTTCAGAACAATATGATAAAGTTTTGTCGCAATCGAAGCATTTTTACGTAAGTTATAACGCATAAGGGAGATGGAATGGCTCCCGCTCCTATGTCTTGACCTTTGAACCCATTTCGCCCATTTTCAATAGAGTTCGTCCCCAAGTTGTCTCCTACCACGTACTAAAATTTCATCGAAATCGAACCATTTTTACGCCAGTTATCGTGCGGACAGACAGACAGTGTTTTGTGTTTTCTTTAACATCCTTTCTTATAATTCATTCTTTGCAAAATTTGCACGCCTTGAAAATTTGCATATTACGTTTCACTATAAAGTTTTAGTTTTTCCTTATAGTAGCTACACCCCGGACCAAGATCGGCGACGCCCTAGGGCGTCGCATCACAGATTTGGTACCTCTGCGCTAAACCAATTTGTAAAGACCTTAGTTCCATGGGAAGTATGTTTCTTTGGGGAAGTTTAATGACCACAGTGAGCAACTAAATGAGATATAAGCAGTTGCCCGTCTCAAATTTTGTACCACTTATTCCACAGAATGAAAAAGGTCAAGACTGTAGGACAGACACACCATCTATGCTTAGCCCTGTATTCGAACCCAGACCCATATCAGACGAAGGATTAGAAGCTAACTCTTCGTTCCAAGAATGCTTTGCAAGAACAGGGCTGCGTTTAAATGTTGAATCGCTTTAACCTACTATTACTGATCTCATATTCCTAAACAACTACTGATCATCGTGTTATCATCAAGATAAACATCAAATATCAAACAGATCAATTTATTGATCGCCAACACTTGGTATTTAGTCAAAGATGAAATCTCATCATCCATGCACAGCATTTCTGAGTTCATACAAATGTAAGCTTTCAAGCAAACCTTTTAATTACAGGTTCATTTGCCTCAAAACCCGCTTCTGAATAAATCAAGCATATTTGGTCTGGGATAAATCTAAATCATATTTCTGTGGTACAGACACATCAGGGAACATGTTTCTCAGTTTACGAATGAACGAGTCACAGAAGTGGATGTGGATAACGAACGAGTGGCCTCATCAATCGGAATATTTTAATAGAGTTGTACTGCACTCTACCGGAGAAGACCATGAAAATCTAGGCCAGTGAAATAATTATCCCTGAATTCGAAATGAACCTTATAAACTGTTCATGATTCGTGGGAGAAGAGAGATAAAGTTATTGCCTGCGAAAGGTGGGAGCGAAAATTTCACAAAATATCGTAGTTACAATAAGATTTTCTTTCTTACCCGAATTCATCTGCACTTTATTGCATTGTATTTTTTGTAAACGATAAAAAAAACACTCCTCATTAATTATAGTTAATGAAGAGTGTTTATTTGATTGGAGGTTTAACGACCACCGTGAGCAACTCAATGGGCTATAACCAGTCTCCCGTCCCTACTTTAGGGTCACTAGTTCCAGGGAAGGGAGAAAGCCAGTGCCGTACGACAAACACAACATCCATGCCTCACCGGGATTCGAACCCCGGACCCCTTTCGGACCAATGATCAGAGGCTATCGCTTAGACCACTGCGACACCGGGGGCAGCTTTGACCATTCCTTCGAGATAAGTTCGCGATAAGGAATGGTTGTTGTGTTTGTCGAACAGAACTAGGATGCGGATGTCCTAGTGGTCAACGTTCGTGAATGCCAAGGAAAAGTCCCAGGATCGATCCCAGGCAGGTACGAACGCTCGATCCACTAAATATACGCCGTGCGTCGGATGGGCACGTTAAGCCGTCGGACCCCGTGCATTGACCTCCCCCTTTCTAACTCATTTCAGTGTGATTTTCTTGTGGGGCACTCTAGCCGAAATCTTCTAACTTCCTATCGCTAAGGATTGTTTATGACATAGTGTCCAGACACTCCATTCTAAAATATTCTACATAAATATCTAAATCTTTGACTTGAACTGCAGCACTCGCTCTCTTCCTTCCCTAGAAACAGCGACAATGAATTAGAGACGGGCAACTTCTTATAGCCTAATGTGTTGCTCATAATGGTCGATAAGCCCCTCTCCCCCCAAAGAAGAGTTATTACTTCTGATATACACACTCGAGTCACGTTATTGTGATCACCTCCTACTTATGAGGTCAACAGCGCGTAGCCAATGAACGAAGGCACGTGTCGTGAGCTGAATTGGAGGATATATAAGGTGTGCTGCAGGCAATCTGAAAACATATCACTCGTTGCTGTCATGGACAAAAGGAGCGATTTATCAGATTTGCAAAAAGGGATCAGCATTTGGACACGGCGCACCATATTGTGGAAAGTTCTTGCCAGTACGTCCGCCGTCACTTCACGAATTTCTTCGGTGATGCTTGCTTTCAAGGTATTTATGGTTCGCGGCTTCTTTTGGTGAACTCTAACTTTTAGATATCCCCATAAAAAGTAATCAGGAGGCGCCAGATCGGGCGCGCGCCGTTGCCATAAACCCTGACGCGGTCGCAGAAAAAGGACTGAATTTCGGCCATAGTGGTGTGTGATGTCGCTCCATCATGCTGGTAATATCCAATGAAGAGTTATTCGTCGCCCAATTGATTTACAAAGGTGTTGAAGATTTCCATATATACAGCTGTTGTGATGTTTGTATCGAAGAAGATGGGACCAATTATGCGACGTCGGATCATCTCACATCAAACACCGAATTTCTGTGAACGAATGGGGTTCTCCTGTGTAGACACGCTCAGCGAAATGGCATAACAAAACAGGGGAGATGCGCTTCCGGCTGGCTGGTAGACTGCTCCACAGTGGCGCCACACTTAGAAATGTGTCTGCCACTAAGGAGCACTCCGGCTGGTTGGCGAACAGCGGTGGGTCCAATGCTGTGTGGAGGCAAATGGTGGCCACTTCCAGCACATGTTTTGATGTCATAACGTTTCGCACGAAATGAGGTAAGTACACTTGAAATTTCGTTGCAATATCTTCATTGGTGTTAATATTATTAAAGCAATGGCGGGTTCGGTAGCGAGTGGGACACCCTGTATAAGACAGTTGTAACCTGCTTCGGTTTGCGCAGGATCATAAGATACATGTGGGATCTACAAAGAGAACACTGAGCGCTGGTTATAAAGCTGTGGTTGCAAAACAAATCAAGGAGCTCTATCGGCGCTTCGCAGTTGAACAAACCCATGTTGAGAGCGAAGAACGTCCAGGAAGGCCCTTCACGAGCAGGAAAACCAAAATGATCGAACACTTGCGTGCTGTGAACGAACTCTAAACAAGGAGTACTTCCGGGCAGTTCTAAGTAGCTTACGTGATGCAGTGCAACAGAAGAGACCTACGCTGTAGAAGTAAAGTTACTGGGAGCTGTATCATGACAATGTCCCAGCGCACTCCTCTGACTTCATTCCGGCATTTTAGGCCGAACACCGAATTTCGCAAGTGAAACAAGCCCTATATTCTCCAGACATGGCTCCTTACGACTTCTGGCTGTTCCCCAAGTTGGAAATGCCTTTGAAGGGGAGAATATTTAAAGACACAAAAATTATCAAGAAGAACGCAACGCAGTATGTATTGGCGATCCCTATAAGGGACAAAACTTCAAAAAGTATCTAGCCAATAAGTCCAATGATTGCCACCACTGAGCCTTTGCGCCATGCTCTAGTAGAAAAAAATGCGGTCTGTTACCAGGGTTACCACATAAATAATTTAATTTAAAGCCGAACAATACTAGAAAAAAAGCCAGAAAAAAGCCAAACACTACTAAAACATATTTTTCAAACTCACATCCCATGCAAAGTTCTAAACCCAGTTTATTACTGCCATCCTTACTGGAACAAATTCAGCCGACAGCATAAGCCTTCTCAGATTTAAAGTCTTTCAGTATTTTTGAAGATGTAGTGAAGCCCTTACAACATTTGTTAGAAAGCAATAGTTCTGCTTTGATTCTTACAAGAGCAT
Organism: Macrothele yani; assembly: GCA_039090855.1. NCBI lineage: Eukaryota > Metazoa > Arthropoda > Arachnida > Araneae > Macrothelidae > Macrothele > Macrothele yani. Next base: position 154,860,150 of record CM077030.1, read on the forward strand.
CAAGAAAACTCAGTTCCATTTTGTTTTTTGCTTTTGTTTTAACTGAAGTTAGAAGATATAATATTTTCTCAAATACGGTATTACTACTGGTGTTATTAAAGAAGTAAGGCCGCCCCGGTGGCGCAGTGGTCTAAGCGATGGCCTCTGATCATTCGTCCGAACGGGGTCCGGGGTTCGAATCCCGGTGAGGCATGGATGTTGTGTTTGTCTTACGGCACTGGCTCTTTCCCTTCCCTGGAGACAGTGACCCTAAATTAGGGACGGGCGACTGCTTATAGCCCATTGAGTTGCTCACGGTGGTCGTTAAACCTCCAATCAAAAAAAAAAAAGAAAAAAAAAGAAGTAAGAGCAAAAGTAGCGAGCTCTTTAAATGCCTGTAGTTGAAGCACTCCAATCCAAAACTTTTCACTGTCTGCATGGAGCCCATCTTTCTTACATGGAGCTTCTTCCCAATCGACAAAAAGCCTTTTCTGTATTGTTCTCCAATAATGCTGATATCTGAATGGTATATAAAAGGTAAATCTAAAAACCCGGTCCTTGAACCTAGATTTAAAATGACTTTAGGGTCAGTTTAGGTAGATTTTGAAATATCTTTTGCCGAGGGAAATCCACATGTGACATGACAAAAAGATACTTCTAGCACACACATCTTTCTTTGACATGTTTTATTTCTAGATGAGCCTTAGTGCCATTGTTCTTCTGTAGGAACATTTAAAAATTTAATACCAAAGTCAACTTGATGAAAAAAAAATTCTGCCCATTGACACCATACAGTCTGTCCTGAAATTTTTTCTAGTGCAAGAATAATTGCTGGCACAATTCATTAGGATCTGCTTTGGTTTACTCAAAAAAGCTGTTCAGTCTTTCAAATTCCTGTACAGCAGGTGTTGAAACACAAAGAACAAGTAATTTTCGTAGTCTAACATCATTTCCTATAAAAGTCTTGCTTTGAATTTTGTGGCATACTTTTTTTTTCTTTTGGTTGGAGGTTTAACGACCACCGTGAGCAACTCAATGTGCTATAAGCAGTCGACCGTCCCTAATTTAGGGCCACTGGTTTCAGAGAAGGGAGAGAACCAGTGCCGTAAGACAAACACGACATATATAAATCACCGGGATTCAAACCCAGACCCCTTTCGGACGAAGACCACTGCGCCACCGGGGCAGCTGTCATACTTTGATTGGACTAATTCAGCACTTCTGAAATAAGCGTTTAGTTCTTCCCAATTCATCAAAATATGAAAAATAACCTAGAACTTCTAGTCAACTGTGCGTGGATTTCGATTTCTGACCACTCTGTCGTTAAGGTGTTACCATTTTGGAACAAAAATAACGTTTTTAAAGGAAAAGTATTTTAAAAGAGGACGGTATGTAATTTTAGAGCAACTAATGCAAACAGCCAAGAAAAATCCAAACAGGCCAAATCAATTCTTTGACGCCAACTAAACTGAATAAAAAAAAAAGTCAGATTTCGGGAATTTGCCGTCAAAAAAGCCAATATAGCAAACTTGTCTGAAATTTGTTGAGCTCGGCATTTCCTTCGGACATCTGCTGCGCTACTTGTCCTCCACGTTGCAATCACCACTTCTAAACTTCACAAATAACTAACGATACGCGCTTCCGACTACGAGGTTCTCAGCGTATGTTAAAAAACTCCACTCTCATACTGCGGGTTTTCTGAGAGCAACATAAACGACAGACAGTGACGAATATGTACCATGTCGGTCGCCAGGTCTTAGCTCAACTAACCGAATACGTAGGCTTCCCGCCGACACGTACCGGAGTTGGCGGTAAACATTACACTCACAGTACGAAAATCTGATGAAAATTCAAAGGTTTCTCTTTTACAGTCTGCTACTTGGAGCGCTGACAAAACATACGTGTAACCTAGTAATTAAAGCATTTTCGCATTAATCAAAATATAACAATAGATTTCTATATAAAATATGTGGATCTGAAAGTGAATAACTGTGACTTTCTTGCAAAGTCTCATAAACAAAACAAAGCAAGCGCTAATCAGTTTTATCTGGTGTTAAAGCAGTTATTTTTGTTCAGCAGTTAGTTACATATGGAAAGGGTTCCAGTTCGAGTCTCTTTGATGCATTGATTTTGTGATTTTAATCCCTCAGATATAGAAAGAAGTATTCCAGTGACCGTAAATTAGGGACGAGCGACTGCTTATTGCCCATTGCGTTGCTTATGGTGGTCATTAAACCTTCAAACATAAAAAAAAAAAAAAAAAAAAAAAAAAAAAACATATGATTTGGCGCTCTATGTCACGTGACTTGAGAAACCCAGTAAATAATTTACTGAAGGAATTTTTGGTATGCTTTGTGCAAATGGATTGGTAACTTGTTTCACTTCAAGTTTATCCACCAGTATCCGTAAAGCGAAAGAACACCAACTCTTTTATTTATCAACAATACTGCGAACATTTCTAAGAAAAGGTATGGCCTTGATGCATATTATATTACTTTGTTTTTACAGTAGTAACATTCGTTACGAGTCTCGAACAGTTTTACAATACTTCTTTATAAATGATGTTCGAGGTTCATACGTACGAGGGTTGAACCGAAAGTAACGCAAAAGTGGGCATACCTTTTTTAGGCTTTCCAACCGTAGGTTGAAGAAGCCTATATGCTCCAGCTTTTTCCGTCCGTCTGTCTGTCGGCACGATAACTCACGTAAAAATGGTTCGATTTCGATAAAATTTTAGTATGTGGTAGAGGACCACCAGGGGACAAACCCTATTGAAAATGGGTGAAGTGGGGTCAAAGGTCACGCCATAAGAGCGGGATCTATACAATTGCCCTTATGCGTCATAACTTGCGTAAATATGGTTCGATTTCAATGAAATTTCAATATGTGGTAGGGGACCACCTGGGAACGAACCCTATTGAAAATAAATGAAATGGGGTCAAAGGTCAGGACATAGGAGCGGGATCCATTCCATTGCCTTTATGCATCATAACTTGCGTAAAAATGGTTCTATTTCAATGAAATTTAAGTATGTATTAAAGAACCACCTGGGAACCAACCCTGTTGAAAATGGGCGGAATGGGGTCAAAGGTCAGGACATAGAAGTGGGATTCATTTCATTGCCTTTATGCGTCATAACATGCGTAAATATGATTCGATTTCGATGAAATTTTAGTATGTGGTAGGGAACTAACTGGGAACGAACCCTATTGAAAATTGGCAAATTTGGGGCCAAAGGTCAGGCGGGGCATAAGAGCGGGATTTATTCCATTGCCCTTATGCGTCATAACTTGCGTAAAAATGGTTGGATTTCGATGAAATTTTGGTATGTGGTAAGGAACCACCAGAAAACGAAACCTATTGAAAATGGGCAGGATAGGGTCAAAGGTGAGGACATAAAAGCGGGATCCATTTCATTGCCTTTATGCGTCATAACATGCGTAAATATGTTTCGATTTCGATGAACTTTTAGTATGTGGTAGGGAACCACTGGGCACGAACCCTATTGAAAATGGGCGAATGGGGTCAAAGGTCAGGCAGGGCATAAGAGCGGGATTTATTCTATTGCCCTTATGCGTCATAACTTGCGTAAAAATGGTTCGATTTCGATGAAATTTTAGTATTTGGTAGGGAGCCACTGGGGACGAACCCTATTGAAAATGGGCGAAATGGGGTCAAAGGTCAGGACACTGGAGTGGGATCCAATCCATTGCCCTTGCGCATCATAGCATCATAACTTACCTAACAGTGTTTCGATTGCGACAAAACGTTATCATGATGTTCCGGAGGTATAGTGAACCAGTTTTGTTGAATATCAACGAAATGGGGTCAAAGATCATTTCACAAAAGTAAGATTCATTCCACAGCCATTATTCTCATAACTTGCGTAAAACTGCTTCTATTGCAACAAAACTTTAGTATGTTATTCTTGACGTATACCGAACCGGTTCGGAAAGTGTATCATAATCAATGCATTGTATGATTTTACTAACTTGTTTATTATCTGGCAGAGGCCGTTCAAATTGCACGTGTTGGTAGAGAAACTCATTCTCTATGCAAAGGCACTACTCAACAGTGTCTATACACCAAGCGATGCATTTGCGCGGTTGTTGAACCCAACTTTCGAATCCTCTTTGAAAAAATTCAGGTTTGAACTGTTGTACCAATAAACGACAGTCCCTGGGGATAACGATTTGTTTCATCAAATCGTTTCTCCGGGGACTGTCGTTTATTGTACCGAACAGGTGGAAGGCAGAGGGCGTCAGATCTGGGCTGTACGGTGGATGGGGGACACTGACCAGCCTAATTTGTTGATAGCCTGATTTGTTGCCGAAGATGTGTGTGGTCTCGCATAGAGAATGTAAATTCTTTTCTGATTCTTTTTCGGTTTCTTCCGGCTTATGGCTTCACTGAGCTCTTTGATTGCCTCAATGTACCGCTCGCTTGTCACTGTACGGCCACATTCCAGAAAATGTAAGAGAATGGCATCCCTGTCATTGCAAAAAAAAAGTCACCATGACTTTCTGTGCTGATCGACGGCTCTTTAACTTCTTAGGGTTTAGGGAAGAGGTGTCACGCCATTCCATGGATTGAATCTTGATTTCCGGATTGTAAAGATATGCCGACATTTCATCCCCTGTCACCAGATCGGAAATAAACGTGTCTGCATTAGTTTCAACCGCTTCTAGCAAGTCAGAAACATATTTCTACCGTTCTCTCCGTCAATTTGGATGTCAACTGCCGAGGTACCCACTTTGCATTCATCATCTTCTGTACGGCATTGTGACCACAGTCCAGTTGTGCAACAAGCTCACGGATTGTGCTGGTCTCTCCGAGCGAATCAATTCGTCCACTTGCAAACGATTCGTGCCAGTGGTCGCAGATGATGGTCTTCCACTGCGTGGTTTGCCTTCAATGCTGGTCAGTGATCCCCGTAAACATTCTGTAGCCTTCTGTGGATGACGGAGAGCCTTCACCCTTCCTACGTCAAGAACTCAATGACGGCCCGCTGCTTCTGCTTGGAATCCATTATTTACCTGCAATGAAGAAGAAGGGTTACTATAGAGGAAGAGTTACTCCACCAACACGCGCAATTTCAACGACCTCTGTCAATTAATAAACAACAAAAATGCCACCAAATTTTTGGGTGTAATAAGCACGTCTTTTGAATCCGTTCTGACGCATATTAAATTTATCAAAGCTATTCAAAGTCAATAGAACCGGTATGGCAAACAATAGTATCTGACGGAAGAAAGAAGTTTTTCAATAGGGTTTTTAATCCCTCAGATATTGCTGTGAACGGAATCGTGAGCTTACGTCCTCTGGTTGCATACTTGTGCGTTAAGAAAAACATGAAGTTATATGAGAAACATTTCGCACCGGAAACGCTCTCCAACACAGTAAGGATTTTTTCAAATCGGACTCTTAGAAAAAGAGATATCGACAAAAATAAGATGTGACTGTATATCTCCTGGTGGGAAAACCATGCAATATTTTAGGAAGAAAGTTTTCTCAATAGGTTTTTCCATATGAGTGTTATCGGTCCAAAAAAAAAAAATTTTAGTCCAGTTTTCAGGATCCCAGATTTTACTACAAATACATCAGAAGCACAAATTAACCCTTATGCCCCCTGGTGGCCGAAGCATTCTTTACCAAACATAAGAAATTATCTGAAAAATATTTTCCATCGGTTCTTGTATGCGATAGAGGAAGAAGTTTTCAAATCGGAGTTTTAGAAGCAGAAATAAAGCAGAAAACGCAATTTAGTTTTGTGCCCCCCAGCAGAAAGTCTATGATTTCCTTGAAAATTTTGAAATTATATGAAAAACATGTCATACTAAAAACACTATCCAACAGAGAAGGAATTTTTCAAATCGGACTCCTTGAAGTAGAGATATTGACAAAAATAAGATATACATCTAAGACCCCTGGCGGAGAAACCATGGAATATTTTAAGAAGAAAATATTCCGAAAAAGTTTACCGATGTGAGTGGCAACAGTCCACGAAAGAATTTTTTCAATCGATATTTTAAAAGCTCAGATTTTATGGCAAATACATCAGAAACAAAAATTAACACTTACTCCTCCTGGTGGCAAAAGTATTCTTTATCAAAAATTAGAAATTACATGCAAAAGATTTTCCGTCAGGAGCTGTATCCGCTAAAGAAAAAAAAATTTCAAATTAGAGTTTTAGGAGAAGAGTTATCGGGGAAAATGTTTTTTACTCTTATGCCCCCTAGCAGAAAATCTATGCGTAATTTTAAAAAGTAACTATATCTAAAATACTCTTCGATATAAATGGAATCGAAATATAAGAGAATTTTTTCAATCGGACGTTTAGAAGCAAATATGTGGAATAAAACGTAATTTTGAATTCGACATTATGTGCATTTACGCCCTCTAGCGGTGAAACCGTACATAGTGAAAAAAGAAAACGAAATGAAGGATCAGCATTCGCACCTTCCCAATGCAAAAAGAAGTCGGACTAATAGTTACAGATGTATCGTGTCTACAGACGGACGGACAAACCGATAACATAAGGACGATCTTTTTTTACAAAAGACGTGCTAAAAAAGTTATGCCCAGTTTTTCATTACATTCGGTACAATGCTAGTACCTGCGTTATCGGCTGATTAGTGTAAATTATCTGTCTTCCACGTCATTAAATTTTAAAATTTTCTTTTCCAGAATTATTTTCTGCGTTCAAGATACCTCGTCTTTGTCCTGTTTCAGAAAATTCCTTTTTTTTTTGCCGTTGCTAAGCATAATTACGAGTAGTTATTTTTTTTTCTGCTTAGTAATTGTACCTCACGTAGAGGATGCTTGCTCGACATAGAATATGCAGCACCAGAAAATATTTGTTCGAGAGAAATTCAAATTAGTGAGTAATGCGTATGTGTCAACAGTTGGATTATGTGAATGATCGCAGTTTCGAACCTATCATATGATACGTTAGGGAGATAAATGAGAAAAACATCTGAGCGTTGTGACGTACCTGCCAGCAGGACGCACACGACATAAAGGCAGATAGGAATCAGAATACATGTTCGCGTAGCTTAATTGGTAGAGCAACTTATTCCGGAATGAGTGGACCCGGGTTCGAACCCCGGCGCGGATAAATATGACGGAGAAATTCACTTCGTTATAATGGCGCCCGAACTATCCGGATGAGCCGACCGTTCAAAATCTCGCATTGGTGTGATGTTATTTCCACACCGCGAGACAAGAAAAATCAGAGAATTCCTTCTCCAGCGCTTCGAAAAATAAAAATGTGTGATGTTGCATTCCACACAGCAGATTGACTGGGAGTTCTCAAGTGCACGTTCTACAGTGGTTGTCTGCCTGCAGCGATTCATGGTCACGGCTGATCCGTGGGCCATGCCCCCGGCCCTCTTTCGGGGGGAGATGTGACGTACCTGCCAGCAGGACGCACACGACATAAAGGCAGATAGGAATCAGAATACATGTCCGCGTAGCTTAATTGGTAGAGCAACTTATTCCGGAATGAGTGGACCCGGGTTCGAACCCCGGCGCGGATAAATATGACGGAGAAATTTACTTCGTTATAATGGCGCCCGAACTATCCAGATGACCCGACCGTTCAAAATCTTGCATGGTGTGATGTTATTTCCACACCGCGAGACAAGAAAAATCAGAGAATTCCTTCTCCAGCGCTTCGAAAAATAAAAATGTGTGATGTTGCATTCCACACAGCAGATTGACTGGGAGTTCTCAAGTGCACGTTCTACAGTGGTTGTCTGCCTGCAGCGATTCATGGTCACGGCTGATCCGTGGGCCATGCCCCCGGCCCTCTTTCGGGGGGGGGGAGATGTGACGTACCTGCCAGCAGGACGCACACGACATAAAGGCAGATAGGAATCAGAATACATGTCCGCGTAGCTTAATTGGTAGAGCAACTTATTCCGGAATGAGTGGACCCGGGTTCGAACTCCGGCGCGGATAAATATGACGGAGAAATTTACTTCATTATAGCGTAGCGTAGTTTAGTCGGGTGGACCACTGTATCTGAGTGATCTCGGTGAAGAAAACAGGTGTAAGGATTGAGAATGATTGGGTGACGTCATCGATATTCGTACCATCGTACGGCTACTTTTATTAGAGGTTTCTTCATAAAGCTACAACGGTTGTCCCAAAATAACTGAGGATATTAAAAAAAAAAAATATGAGTGCCTTGATTATCAAGGAAGTGGCCGTCTTTTTCGAAATACCGTCTATTCCATCGAATACAGGTATCCCAACGTTCCTCACTCTTTTTGAATGTCTTCTGGAATTTTTCTTCTTAAATGCTATTGAAGCATCCCTGCGCAGCTGTAACACGCTATTGATCTGCCTCAAATTGTCGCTCCCGTAATGATTTTTTTAAAATGAGAGACAACCAAAAGTCACATGGTGACAAGTCTGGACTATATGAAGGCTGGGGCACCAACTTAATATTCACTTTCTCCAAATAACAACATCAAACATAAGTCATCGCTCTTTCCATGTTTATAAGTGGGTCTCGGAAAACTTCTCATCGGCCGCCACCGGGAATCGAACCCAGGTCTTCCAGCTACGCGCCGTACATGCTACCACTGTACCACACCGGCCTCGTATTCTCCAGACTCACAAACGACTAACTGCCAAACCACATGGTAGGTTGCTTCTTGGAACCACGCACAACGCTGGGGATTCACTTAAAAGTCTGTCAGAGCATCTGCTTACCATCTTTGGTAAATCCCCAGCATTCTGGGGGCTCCAAGAAGAAACCTACCATATGGTTTGGAAGTTAGTCGTTTGTCAGTCTGAATAATACGAGGCCGCTGTGGTGCAGTGATGGCATGTCCGGCGCGTAACTGGAAGACCATTGGTTCGATTCCCGATGGCGGCGGATGATAATTTTTCCGTTACTCACTTATAAACGTGGAAAAAGCGATGACTTACATTTGACGTTCCTAATCCACGTCAATTGTGTGTATTAATTATTTATCCAAACTACAGCACTGGCTATGTGCAGCCTAGCATTGGGCCGCACATGAAAATAAATGGGGAGCCCAAGTTGAACAAACTCTTCATGCCCGGTTAAAATTCTGTGAATTGATGATTTTGAAATTTGAACAATATCTACCATAACTCTAATCTATAGGTGCCTTTCTTCTTGTATAATAACAGCTATTGCATTGATGTTTACCTGTGTAACACTCATGGAAGGTGTTCCTCCATGCACGATTAAAGCCGCCGTCTAATGGCCACCCATAAATTCCTTATGCTATCTGTAAATTGATGTGATATTTGCTTTTATTTTCCTAGATATTCAGCTTGCATAACACGGAAAGTATCTCTGACATACTTCTTAAGTCGACAGTCGAATTTAAATGGCGCCTCTTTGTTCCACTTTCACATCTATTTTTCCAAAAAAATCCCAGTACGAAAGCACTTGTTAGGGGTTCACCAAACAACGCTTATTAAACTGCGCACTACCGACGACGCATGCGTAATGAACAGGTGTGGCCGGTTCCTATGGTTACTACAACGAACGACTACCGTTTTTTCGTGACTCGTGCCAAGGTCGAACGCAGTATTGCACCTCTTTTATAGAAACATTCTGAGTTGTTTTGCGATAAGCTATGTGCTTACGAATGGTTGGTTCCCGCGTCGCATTGAATCAGAAACGCATAGGCAACTGTCGGGAGGGGGGGTGTGTGGCGACAGTGTTCGGGGGAAGGAATTAACGTGCGTTGCCGGGGTGGGACTGGTGCAGGCAGGCCGATGTGCGAAGTATCTCGATCGCCAAAATGCGATGGCAAGCAGTACCACCTCTGAATCCCCGGCGATCGACATTCAACGAGGTGCAGCTACACGCAGTTATTCACATCCTCGTGTCGACACTGATCGTGAATCAAAGATTAGCTGAGGCAGGTCTGTACTCTCGTCCGCCACGCACCGCAGTACATTGTCGTGCGCGTTTGTTCTGATTTCGAACCAGACATATGCGGCAGATTGAATGGAACCATGTCGTGCACATTGACGCGTCTCGCTGCCATCTCAGCACTGATGATCGCCGATTGAGAGACTGGAGACAATGTTTTCCCCGGGTTGATTTTACTAACATTCGTGAGCGTCATACGATGTTATTTTGTGTTATGCCAAGAGTTGATGTGGGTGTTAATCCCACTGCTCATGAATAAACTTTAATACATGTGGTCGTTTTGATTCCACTCGCGCATAATATTGTCAGGTGCTGCCCCGTTGGCGCCATGGTTTAAGCTCTTACTCATAACCATTTGTCCAAAATGGGTCCGGGTTCGAATTGCGTAAATGCATGGATGATATGTGTGTCATACGTCACTGACGGTCTCTCTTTCCTGGAAGAAGTTACCTTAATTATTAGGTCATAAGTAGTCGTTCCTTCCCTGGATGATTGCGTGTGGACAACTGATACAGTTCCTCATGTTAAACCCCCACTCAAAAAAAAATTAATTGTTTATGGTAGCGTCGGCCAAACAGACAAGCGTCGGCCAAACAGACTAGCACCAGCATTACTCAAATAAAATGCAGGGGTTCAAACAAATGGTTCATGATAAAAACCACACGAACACAAAGATGGTATAACATATTGTATATAAAAACATTAAAATTACAAAATCGTGGCGTTGTCCTCTTACGGAGGGACATAACAGCTCAATTCGTCAAGCAACATCTGTCTGCCAGCAGCACCTCAAAAAAACGAACCCCTGTCTATAAACAGCTTCTATGTTTCACAACTCACCATTCTTTCGCAGGTGTCAGCAGAAACATAAACAAAACGCCATGCAGCTAACATGCATTAAGTGTCGATCAGTCATCACTTAACTTAAGGGCAAAAAGCTTTCACCGCATTGCTTAATTTTGCTCCGCTGGGGTCGGTTGTTTACATAAACACACAAATTGGTCTCTCTCTTTTTTTATAATTGCTGTTGGCATCATCACACTTTGTCTTACGACCTTCTCCCTTCCTTGGAACCAGAACCCCAAATTAGACACGGGCGCCTGCTTATAGACCATCTAGTTGCTCACGGTAGTCGTCAAACCCCTATACAAAAAACTGATATTTATGATGAGACTTTTTTGTTTGTTTGGAAGTTTAACGACACGCGTGAGCAACTTATCGGGCTATAACCTGTCGACCGACCCTAAGTTAAAGTAACGGGTGCCTGGGAGAACAGAGAGCCAATGACGTATGACAAATACAACATCCATGGCTCACTGGAATTTTATGATGACTTTTTTGTTTGTTTGGAGGTTTAGTGACTACAGTGGGATATAAGTTGGAGGTTTAATGACCACTGTGGGATATAAGTTGGAGGTTTAATGACCGCAGGGGGATATCAGTTGGAGGTGTAATGACCACAGTCGCCCGTTCTTAATTTAGGGTCACTGGTTCCAGGGAGGGAAAAGAGAATGTGCCGTAAGAGAAACACAATATCCATGCCCAAATTGTTTATTTCGAGGTTGCATGACCACCGTAGGCAACTGAGTGGGATATAAGCTGTAGCTCGGCCCTAATTTAGGTTCACTGGTTTCAAAGAGGGAAGAGTGCTAGTGCAGTAAGACAGTATCCACAACATCCATGCCTCACCGGAATTTGAACCCGAACCCACCTCGGGCGAATGCTTTTAAGCCAGTGTTTATTTTGAGCACGGACACATTAGGTTCAACTGACTTCTTTGATAAAATGCATGTACGTTTTGTCCTGTAATGTCTATTATTTTATAGTTCATCTTTCCCTATCTTTCTGTCTGTCTCTTTCTCTCCCTCTCTATCGTTCTATCTCGCTCTCGCTTTCCTTCTTTCCCTGTCTATCTCCTTTTTTTCTCTCTGTCTGTCTCTTTCTTTCTGCCTCTTTATCTGTCTTTCTTTCTTTCTCCCTGTCTGTCTCTTTCTCTCTGTGTCTATCTCTGTCTGTGTCTGTCCCTTTCTCTCTTTCTGTCTGTCTCTTTATCTGTCTTTCCTTCTCTCTTCCCTGTCTGCCTCTTTCTCTCTCTGCCTATCTTTTTCTCTCTGTGTCTATCTCTTTCGTTCTCTCGCTTTCTGTCTTTCTGTCTGTCTCTTTATCTCTTTATCTGTCTTTCTTTATATCTTCCCTGTCTGTCTCTTTCTCTCTCTCGCTCTGTCTGTCACTTTCTCTATTTCTGACTGTCTCTTTAGCTCTTTATATGTCTTTCTTTCTCTCTTCCCTGTCTGTCTCTTTCTCTCTCTCTGTCTCTTTCTCCTTTTTTGTCTGTATCTCTTTATCGGCCTTTCTTTCTCACTTTTTTGTCTGTATCTCTTTATCGGCCTTTCTTTCTCACTTCCCTGTCCGTCTCTTTCTCTCTCTATCTTTCTCTTCCGGTCTATCTCTTTCTCTCTCTGTGTGTGTCTCTTTCTCTCTCTGTCTATCTCTTTCTGTGTCTCTTTCTGCCTGTCTCTTTATCTCTTTATCGGTCTTTCTTTCTCTCTTCCCTGTCTATCTCTTTCTCTCTATCTGTCTCTTTCTCTCTTTCTGTCTGTCTCTTTATCTGTATTTATTTCTCTCTTCCCTGTCTGTATCTTTCTTTTTCTCTCTCTCTGTCTGTTTGCCTCTTTATCCGGTTTTCTTTCTCTCTTTCCCTTTCTGTCTCTTTCTCTCTTTCTTTCTTTCTCTTTCTGTATGTCTCTTTCTTTCTATTTCTGTATGTCTCTTTCTTTCTATTTCTGTATGTCTCTTTCTTTCTCTCTCTGTATGTCTCTTTCTCCCTTTCTTTCTTTCTCTGTATCTCTTTCTCTCTCTCTCTGACTGTGTCTTTTTCTCTCGCTGTTTGTCTGTCTCTCTTTCTACCTATCTCTATCTGTCTCTCTCTTTTTCTTTCTGTCTATGTCTGTTTCTTTCTCTCTTTCTCTTTCTATCTCGCTTTGTCTGTCTCACTCTCTCTTTCTTTCTCTCTATGTCTGTGTCTTTTTCTCTCTCTCTCTCTTTTACTCTCTTTCTCTTGAAATTTCTAGGTGAATGTTTAAAGTGAGAAGTATAACACTTTGAAACAGGGGAAATATATTTTCAATGAACATGTGTTGTTCGAGGTTATAATAAACAGTATTTTTCTTTGAAAGTCTTTTTGTGTAACGAAGCAGTTTCTTTTGTGTCTTTCGTTTCCGCATGAACGCTGTTTCACGAGGGTGAATTTAGGCCGAAACCACTTAAAAGGAACTCAGGATGTTTAAGATAGGAAAGAGAATGAGCGATTTGAAATACTTCCTGCGGTTTTGGGAAATCAGCCAGTTCTTTGAAAACATTTTCCGGGATAATGAAGCATTATTCTTCCCGGAGACATCCATGTCCTTGATTAATTTCTGTCTTTCCTTTTCTGCGTTGTTTTGGTCGTCACCGCAACGGATGATGTGACCGAAGCATTTTATGCCGTTGCCCCTGTAGCTGAAGCACGTCAGTGTGATAGTATAAAAGGGATTGTAATATGTTTCTGTGTTTTTCCCCTTTTTATTTTGAACGATGCTGCTCGTTTTGAATATTGATGAAATTTATTAAAAACTAAACATTCCCAGTGCCAAGAATTCTTTAAGAATTTGTTTTCTCAATGTTCCTACATAGCTAGAAGTTTCCCTTGTTAAACAGTTTCGCTTTGGTCATATTCTTTTCTAAGAGTTTTTCTTACAATATAAAAAGAATAAAGCACGATTCATTCTTCACATGCATGTTACTTCCCAATTTTCATTTAGTTTAACTAAAGGGAAAACTTAACCAGGGGTGTCAAGGAATATACACGGTCGTGTCAGAATAATGCGATCACTTACCTAATAATGCGAATAACCACCCATGGCCCGGATGACAGCGGCGAGACGGTGTGGCATGGACGCAATGAGACCCTGGAAGGTTGCCCGAGACACACGTGCCCATTCGGACTGCAGCAGAGCACAGAAGTCCTGGAGATGACGCGGTTGTTGGTCGACACGGCGAATCTGTCGATTCAAATCGTCCCACAAATGCTCCATGGGATTGAGGTAGGGTAACGTCGCCGGCTAATGGAGAACAGAGACTTCGCATTCGTGTTACTGGAACCAGTCACACACCCTCCCTAAGCAACATCGCAGGAAGCATTGTCCTGTTGGTAGACACCATCACCACCAAGGTAGACAACCGCCATAAAGGGATGCATGTGGCCAGCAAGAATGGACAGGTAGCCACTGGCGTTCATGGACCCATCCAGTGATACCAGTGGTCCCAGATCATACCAGAAAAACGTCCCCCAGACATGCGCACTGCCTCATGTGACCGAAAAGCGTGTACAGGTGTTGTTTCCCGTGTGTATGACGTCGTATCCGCCACCGCACGTCACTTCCGTTGAGTAGAAACCTCGATCCATCGTAGAAGGCAACCATTTTACCCTTTTTCGCTCTTCAATGGCTGTCGTCCCATGAGAACTGGTGGCGTCGTTGCTGGTGGACCTTGACGCAGCGTCGACTCCAGAGTCCCATGCGTAGCAGGGTTCGGTCTATTGTTATACGGGACACGTACCTGGGTGCCGCAGCGTTCATTTGCATGTGCAATTGCTGCACTTTTGGGCGTCGATAGTCCTTTGCCTGTAGACGGAGGCGACGTTCTTCTCGAGGGTCGATGGCTTTTGGGGCTCCACACATATGACGTCGGGAGGTACTCGGTATGCCAGCGGTACATTTGTGGCACACCCTTACTACAGCACCCCGCGAACAGCCCAGAATTCCCCCTTTTTTTTTGAGGTGCTTCCACCCTTGGCTAAGTAGCCGATGATAATTCCTTTTTGAACGTTCGTCAGATTACTACTTCAGCCCATTGCGCTCACGTTACGCATTATGGCTCATCTGTTCTGCCCGGCTGCCTATACAATCGTGGCCAAAAGTCCTGCACCAGGAGACGTAAAGTAAATTTTTGATTTAACTTATACAGCATAATGGTAAAGTCAGGAATACATATTATACACCATTTTAAAGGACATTTTATGCTAAATTCAAAAAAGTTTACGGAATGTTATTACATGCAGTAGAAGTGAAGTTACAAGCAAAAGTACAGTGTCTAGTCATAAAAAGCAAAAAGTAGTGAAATTAGTGTACAATGCATTTAACGTAAAATTACTATACAGTACATTATTGAAACTTATAGGACACTTGAAATGACTCACCAACAAGCAAAATACGCTTTAATATTTAATTGGATAACCACGGTTTCTTAGTAACGTAGTGCGCCTTCTTGGCATGGATATAATGAGCTTCTCTAGTTGTCCATTGTTGATAACACGGTGCCAAATTTGCTGTTAAATGTGGCTGTGACCATTCCACTGTCTTACGCACGATTAAAAGGGTTGCAGAAACTGGGTGTGTGGGAAGCAGAAAAAGAACAGGTCGACCAAGGCTGTGTATTGAACGTGATGATCGCATGTTCATTCGTCGTTCCTTAAAATCAAGGTTTAAAACAGACACTGATTTAAGAAATGAGTGGGATCTTCACGTAACAGTTCATCGTAGAAAACATTATTGCTTCTGCACGTACTGTTCGTCGTATGCTACAAGAAAATGGCCTGACTGCACGAAAAGCTGCAAAAGAACGTTTCCTTACTGAACAACAACTGTTCTTGAGCCAAGGCACACAAGAATTGGACTGTTTATGAATGGAAAAATGTTATTTTCATTGATGCAACAACTGTTACTATTTCCGCTAATAATGGAAATAAATATGTACGTCGTCTTGCTGGTGAAAGATATAAGGCATGCTGTACCCAGCCAACAATCAAGCACATACATTCGGTGATGTTATGGTCCTGTATTTCAGCCAGTGGTGATGGCCGTCTGCACATTGTTGATGGCACATTGAATGGATCGAAATATGTAGAGTCCAAACTGCTACCATCTGCACAAGACATGGGTTTGCGGAATTTTACCTTTCATGACGATAACGCGCCATGTCATCTTTCAAAGTGTCTTTAATCAAAAAGTTATAAGAAAGCTTCAGTGGCAGGCACAGTCACCAGGTCTTAATCTCACAGAGAATCTGTGGGTGAGATTGAAGCAAAAGATCCGTCAAGAAGGACCCACATCTAAAACAGCATTAATTGAGTCTGTAAGAGCCATATGGCACCGTGTTATCACCAACGAACAACTAGAGAAGCTCATTAGTTCCATGCCAAGAAGGTGCACTTTGTTACTAAGAAGCCGTGGTTATCCAATTAAATATTAAAGCTTATTTTGCTTGTTGGTGAGTTATTTCAAGTGTCCTGCAAGTTTTAATAATGTACTGTACAGAAATGTTACCTTAAATCCATTGTACACTAATTTCATTATTTTTTCTTTTAATGATTAGATGCTATACGTTTGCTTCTAACTTCCCTTCTATCACTGGTAATAACATTCTGTAAAAATATTTGAATTCAGCATAATATTTCCTTTAAAATGATGTGTAATATTAATTCCTGACTTTACCATTACACTGTATAAGTTGACTTCAAAAATCAAAAATTGACTTTCGGTCCAATGATGTATAAGTTGACTTCAAAAATCAAAAATTGACTTTCGGTCCAATGTCCACGACTGTATCTCCGTGTGGCTGACCTTATCACGTGCTGTGACGCGCCTCAAAATTCCTGGGATGGTCATATTATTCTGATACGACTGTGTAGACAGTTAGACGTATGCATCTAAATAACCTTCCTTTTGAGTTTCTGGGCTCATGTAAATTTAGTTACTTTTTGGTTAAACATTTTCTACTGAACGCAACATTATTTCCGTGAAGAGCTTTTACCGTTTGGAAAAGCTGAGAGTGTGCTATAGAAGGTTAAAGTCACAACACTGAGTATAGATTAAAGAGTTAAGAAGTTGCTGAATTTGTAGATATTGCAAGTAAGTTGTAAAACGCAGAGATCGGGATATGTTGATATCAAAGGTGTGAAGAATAGGTTTCCTTACCATATTTACTAAATAAGGTATGAGACTTATAGATTTGTAATTTAATCTCTTTCGAAGTACAATAGTTCCTTCCAGAGCCACACACTTAGCCTCGCGCTGATTCCACTGCTCGAAGCATTTTCCCAAGCTACACTGTAAAACATAAGTAGTGTTAATTCATAGAAAATTTCTGAAAATATTGGGTTGTCGGAAAAGTAATGACATATTTTGGCACCCGATGGCGGTTGGTCGGTTTTGGAAGTACTAGAGGCATGCGCAGCTCTGTTATCGCTATGGCATTCAACAGGTGCCAGTTCTAGCTGCAGTCTAAAGGAATAGTGAGCGATTTGGTTGATTTGCGGAGGACACATTTGGCTGAGACACTCTGGAAAATTTATTTTTCAGTGTAAGAGCCGAATACGGCGTTCAGTTGCTTTTCAAGAATTAATTAAAGTAATTCAGTCGACAAAATGGAAGAAATTATTCAAGAATATTGTAATTAACTGTTTGATAACAACCAATCTGTGAATGTCTTCAGTTCGGCTATTGTTAAACCACGAACTTGTTTTCCGATCCTCAAGTATCGATTAGTTTTCTATTTCACGTATCGATTAGTTCTCTATTTTACGTATCTTAAATATATCCTATTCGGTAACAAAACCTCTCTGACTCGTAAAATTTATTTCTCTCCTGTGCTTTTATTGTCCTTCTTTAGCGGTGGAGCTAATTTCTTTGCCCTGAGATTGTGTGTATGCTCAGGCTTTGGAGCGGAATGTTACGCGTAACTACATGACGTGCTGATAAATCAGAAGTCCACCCGATCCCTTAAACCAATGTGAAAGTAGGAATTAAGTCCACCAGATCCCTTAAACCAATGTGAAAGCAGGAATTTGTCGGTGACGGAGTCCGAATCAGTGTCTCCTTGTGCCGGAGTGAGATGACCTAACCGACTAAGCCACACCGAAGGAATGTAGCGCTGCATATTCGTTGTCTTGACACTTGATTCACCTTTGTAGTACATCACAACTATACCTAAAATTTGTGTATCGCTTAACTATACGAAACATCACTGCAAGTCTTTTAGTGAAATAAAATAGAAGTATGCTTATGCACGCAGATTACTTTAGCATTTGACTTCAGTATATTTGTTCACGCAGACATCTAAGATGTGGTGGAAGAATCTTACGCTTCTTATTCGCTCTCTTTTTATTTCGGGATTTAACGAGAACCGTGAGCAACCTTATGAGCTATAAGCAGTCGCCCATCCCTAATTTGGGGCCACTGGTTCAAGGAAAAAGAGATGGCATTGCTGTAGTAAAAGCACACCATACGTACTTCGTCAGTGACTAGAACCTAGGCCCATTTCAGACGAATGGCCAGATGCCAGGGCTTATATCACTGCGGCGCTGGGGCCACTGTGATTTGTTCAACTATATCGCAATCGCTAATGAGTTTCCTTATTGTGGGAAGGAAATCAAGAGTTCATAAAAATAGCATGTACATCTGACATGGATGACATGGACCATAAAGAAAAATAAAACTGTTTAACACCTTGAGTGAACAATTGATGAACGGAAAAATGTCAGGAAATAGATGACAACATGCCATGACTTATTCCTGTACTTCCGTCAAACGCTCTCTTGCGCGGTTCCTGTTAGTTTTGCTGAGTTTTGCAGCGGGAATTTACCGTTGGTGTGATTCGCAGCGGTGAGTTCTTTCGACGTGTTTTTTCTTCTTTGCTCAGCACGTTAACTCTCAATCGAACGCAATTCGTTTATATGGTACTGCCTTAAAATAAACTATGGGAATGAGAAGTGTGAGCGCTGACGTGGCTATCTGTCAGGCGATCTTTAATCACTATACCAAGTTGAGCGGGCCACATTCGGGAGGAATGCTTGCAGCGTTACCGCGAGAGGAATGCAATTAGCATTCACAACAGCCGCCATTCCAGATTAATCACGGCGATTTTAATTATGTCTTTGTCGATCGGAAATATGCGTTTCAGTAGATTTTAAACAAGTTCTTAATGAATGAAATGTTGTGTGAAGGTTCGGAATAGTTTCTCATTGACCTAATATTGCGTCGTTTCGTGAAGGTTCCATATCACATTTAATATAATCCCGATTATTCAAATGATTAAAAAATAATGAACTGTGACAAAATAGTCGCTCTCCATAGCGCACATAAAACGCACATCTAGGAGAGTACATCAAGAGCAAAGCTCACACGCAGGAACAATTGTGACAGCGAATTGTGGTTGCATTAACCTCAAGGAACTGTGAGGATGCTTCTATGTTGGATCCGTGCACATACGAGCAGTTGAGAAAGTTTGAGAGAGGACGTATAATTAGGCTGAGAGAGGCCGGTTGGTCAAGTACTGACTTGTTTCCCTCGTGTGGCTGTTTTTCCGAATAAATGGCCTAACTGCTCTGGAATGGCAATCATTTGTTTCCTATACATGTACATTGCAAATACCAATTTTCATCTCTCTTGTTTTATAAGCCGAAAAATGAGTCAATTTGTTTCTACACTAGCGGAAAGTGAAAAAAAGAACACCAAGAAGGAGACGTCAGATACCAACGAAATTTATACAGCATAATAACGGCATACAAAGGATAACGTGATCAAAACATTATGGCAAAATACAGCTGTATTTGCTGGTAAACTGAAAAATAACATTTCCATGTAACATGGTTAGTACGAGGTTGAACCGCCATGAACTGCGTCACACTGTGCAATTCTGGCATGGAGTCTGTCGTACAGATGTTGGATGTAAGTTTGGGGTATTGAGTTCGAAGCATCCTCAAACTGGACGCATAAATCAGGGATGGTCGTGGCTGGCCGTGGAGACCGGATAAGTCGTTGTCCCATAAAATCCCACACGTGCTCAATGGGGGACAAATCCGGTGAACATGCAGGCCATGGAAGTTGTCTCACACACTGAAGTGCATGTTGCGTTGCACGTGCCGTATGTGGGCGTGCGTTATCTTGCTGTAAAACACCACGATGGACCGACCTTACAAATGGCACAACAACGGGCTAAATGATGTTGTTGATGTAGGAGGTGCTGTTTAACGCACCGGGTGCAAACACTAGTTGTGTACGGGAGTGATAGCAGATCGCTCCCCACACCAGGAAACCAGGTGTAGGCCCTGCGTGTCGCTGGCGGATGCAAGAAGGGTGGAGACGCTCCCCTGTGCGTCTGCGAACACGCATATAGCCATCGGAGGCTCCCAAGCAGAATCTGCTTTCATCGCTGAACACGACAGATCGCCATTGCGTTCTGCAGTGCAGACGTTGGCGACACCACTGCAGCCGTTCCTGAAGGTGGGCTGCAGTCAGAGGTACACATGCCAGAGGCACACGTGCACGTAGTATTGCATCCAGTAGACGGTTGCGGATTGTTCGCACAGTCACCTCAGGTGCAACGGTAGCTCGGATTTGCGTTGCAATGGATGTTCTGCTTGACAACGCCGCTCTTCTTATGCGTCGATCGGTCCGCTCATCAGTTCGTCTGTGACTCCCGGTTCCACGTCTTCTCGTGTGGGAATGTTCCTCGGACCATCTACGCCACCATCGTACCACCACCGATACTTCCCGTCCAATTCGCTCCACAATACGACGATACGATCACCCTGCCTCGCGGAGTCCGACTAGACGACCTCGCTCAAAGTCCGATAACTGCTGAAATCGTACACGTCTTCCATGTCCAGGCATTGCAACTTCTTCAGGGTCTTCGCACGTGTCTGTACGCCGACGACTGATTACATTCACTTCGCCGTACTCCCTAAATACCACCGACGATAATTTGCATATTATGCCGTGCTGTGGCGTAAGCGCTCACCGGTTGGTCTCGAAATTAACATCACACCTACGTAAACTCGACTCCATTAACATATGTAAATTTTATGATCGTCCGCCAATTCCTTCTTGGTGTTCTTTTTTCACTTTCCACCAGTGTAAATGGAAATAACTTTCGCCTTTAATATGGTAATAATTTAAGTATTTAAGGGTTCTGTAGAATTTAATTGACTACTTCATAAGAAGTTTAATAATAAACAAGTTAGTAAAATCATGCAATGTATTGATTATGAGAAGCTTTCCAAAATACCAGAAATGATTACTCAAGTTATAAGGATAATGGCTGTGGAATAAATCTCGCTCATGTGTCCTTGCCTTTGACCCCATTTCGATGATATTCAACAGAAACGGTTCAGTATACCTCTAGAATAACGTACTAAAGTTTTGTTGCAGTAGAAGCATTTTTAGTCAAGTTATGCGGATGATGGCTGTGGAATATATTTCGCTCTTGTGTCCTGACCTTTGAACCCATTTTTACGATATTCAACAGAACCGGTTCGGTGTACCTCCAGAACAATATAATAAAGTTTTGTCGCAATCGAAGCCTTTGTTCGTAAATTATGGCGCATAAGGGCAAAGGAATGGATCCCGCTTTTATGCCCTGATCTTTTATCCCATTTCGCCCATTTTCAAACGGATTTTTTCCCAGGTGGTCCCCTACCGCATACTAAAATTTCATCGAAACCGAACCATTTTTACGAGAGTTATCCTGCGGACGGACGGACAGACAGACAACTGGACAAAGCTGGAGCATATACGATTCTTCAACCTGCGGTTGGAAAGCGTAAAAACGAACAAACTTAAAAGCATGAAAGAAATACGGGATTACGCCATATAATACAAATTTTGAAGATGACAATCCGATTTTTGGCGTAAATGTGATAAGGATGGCAAGTCAGACAATATCCGAAAACTTGAAAATTTTCATCGTCCTGGAGCGGGACTCGAACCCACGTATCCCAGAAAACGCCCGGGTATGCTAACCAGTACACGACCCAGAACGACCAAGTTTGAAGTTTCCGATCAATTTTAATATAACCATCACAGGATTCGCCAATCGAAGCAACCGGCATTCATGTTTAGCGAATCTGGAGGTTAAGAATCCCATCCCGTGATTGCCCGGAGAAGCAGATAAATCATGAAAGAAATACAGGATTATGTATTTCCTTATCACATTTACGCCAAAAATCGGATTTTTTTTTAATTGGAGATTTAACGACCACCGTGAGCAACTCAATGGGCTATACAAGCCAAATTGGCAGGTTGCTTCTCGAATCGGCTGTGGTGCAGTGGTGGCATATCCGGCGCGTAACTGGTATAAGCAGTCGCCCGTCCCTAATTTAGGGTCACTGATTCCAGGGAAGGGAGAGAGCCAGTGCCGTAAGACAAACACAACATCCATGCCTCACCGGGATTCGAACCCAGACCCCTTACGGACGAATGATCAGAGGCCAGCGCCTTAGAGCACTGCGCCATCGGGGCGGCAAAAATCGGATTGTCATCTTCAAAATTTGTATTACATGGCGTAATCCCGTATTTCTTTCATGATTTATCGGCTTCTGTAGGCAATCACGGGATAGGATTCTTAACCTCCAGATTCACTAAACATGAATGCCAGTTGCTTCGACTGGCGAATCCTGTTTTGGTTATATTTAAATTGATCGGAAACTTGAAACTTGGTAGTTCTGGGTGGTGTAGTGGTTAGCATAATACCCGGGCGTTTTCTGGGAGACGCGGGTTCGAGTCCCGCTCCAGGATGATGAAAATTTTCAAGTTTTCAGATATTGTCTGACTTTCCATCCTTATCACATTTACGCCAAAAATCCGATTGTCATCTTCAAAATTTGTAAACTTAAAAGCTTTTTAAATATTATTCAACGCTGATTGTTGAATTAGGTAGGTTGCCGTAATATTATAGCTCACGAGTATGTATTGATTTGGAGAGACGAATTCTTCTCGAAGCAGATCCTCCCTTCTTCCAGACTGAAACGAAAATTATAAAGCAGAAGCCTTGTAAGTTAAATGTAGCTGGGTTAGTTGTTCATACGGGCGAACGCGTTCTTCTCAACTGAAGCCAAACACCAATTTGAAGCAAAAAAAAAAAAAAATCAGTTTTTTTAATAAACGACTAATTTAATTTGGGAAATATATGCAAAACGCATTTCTTTCTCAGAACGAACACTTTCTAAGCAAAAATAAATAAATAAATAAATAAAATTGAGCATTTCATCTTTGTGCTTTCAGAAAGATATATACCCTGTTCTCTTCTGTTCAACAACAAAACGAAACCTGCTCCACCGAAGGCAAAAGTTAAACTGAGATTTCAATGCAGTCGCGCAGTATAGGAACGCATTTTTCACTCTTTCTTTCTGCACGATGAAAATCTAATCCAGGTACTCCGAAGTAAAGCGCTACGGACCAAAAACCTTCCCTCACAAGAAAAAAAGAAAGGGAATACTTTGAGCGTGACATGGTGAATGTTCTTCGTACTTAAGGCAAATTTTATGGCTTTAAAACTCTAAGGGAATGCAGTTCCCTCTTTGTAAAGCAGTTCAAGAAGATTGAAAGGGCATGTTTGAAAATAAACTTACTGTTGTTCCAGTGACCAGACTTTTTTTCTGTAGTAATAGATGATACATTCGCATTCATGCAAGGAAATTTCAAAATGGGTTTGCCTCAAAATTTCGTGAACGCATCCAATTTTTACTAGTAGATTTTTGGAACATTTGTTAAGAATGAGTTTTAGAGTCTTAGAAAAGATTTAATTTTGGAATTAGTTTTAATAATCTGTAAAATTCAAGTTAATCGTACAAAAATGAATGAATTTTTAATTTCTTGAGAACAAAAATGACTTTATTTAAACTGTAATTCTATGTACAAAGCTCATAAAGAAGCTCATGATTAATCAATTGAAAAAAACCCATATTGCTTGTGTATAAGAGGTCTAAACGTAGCGCAACGAAGTTCTGGCCGGAACAAGGTCGCCGTCGTGTAAGTAGGTTTGTGCGGAGAAATATGTCTTCCTGTGAGCAGCAGTTGAACGAAGCATTCAATGAAGGCTGTTACAGACTGCGCGGAGAATTGTGGACAGTCGGTATTGGCAGCCGCATGCCCTATACGGTAGCCCCTGGTTTCTGCGAAGTATCAGAAAGTTCGTCTACAGGGATGTCAGGAACACCGTGACTGGACACTGAAAGTCTCGAAAAAAATCATGTCGTCCGAACAGTCTCGGTGCACCTTGTTCTGTACCAACGGTAGTACTTGTTCTGTATCAGCGCATGCCTATACGGAAGCCACTGATTTCTGCGAAGAACAATGACACTCGTCTACAGGGTTGTCAGGAACACCGTGACTGGACACTGAAAGTCTCGGAAAAAATCATGTCGTCCGAACAGTCTCGGTGCACCTTGTTCTGTACCAACGGTAGTACTTGTTCTGTATCAGCGCATGCCTATATGGAAGCCACTGATTTCTGCGAAGAATAATGACACTCGTCTACAGGGTTTTATCAGGAACACCGTGACTGGACACTGGAAAGTCTCGGAAAAAATCATGTCGTCCGAACAGTCTCGGTACACCTTGTTCTGTACCAACGGTAGTACTTCTTCTGTATCAGCGCATACCTATACGGAAGCCATTGATTTCTGCGAAAAACCATGACTCTCGTCTACAGAGTTGTCAGGAACACCGTGACTGGACACTGAAAGTCTCGGAAAAATCATGTCGTCCGAACAGTCTCGGTAAACCTTTATCTGTACCAACGGTAGTACGTGTTCTGTATCAGCGCATGCCTATACGGAAGCCACTAATTTCTGCGAAACACCATGACGCTCGTTTACACGGTTGTCAGGACACCATGACTGGACACTGGAAGTCTCTGAAAAAATCATGTCGTCCGAACAGTCGCGGTACACCTTGTTCCTGCTGCCCCGGTGGCGCAGTGGACTAAGGCGCTGGCCTCTGATCATTCGGCCGTAAGGGGTCCGGGTTCGAATCCCGGTCAGGCATGGATGTTGTGTTTGTCTTACGGCACTGGCTCTCTCCCTTCCCTGGAACCAGTGACACTAAATTAGGGACGGGCGACTGCTTATAGCCCATTGAGTTGCTCACGGTGGTCGTTAAACCTCCAATTAAAAAAAAAAAAAACCACCTTGTTCTGTACCAACGGTAGTGCTTGTTTTGTACTAATGCATGCCTATACGGATCATTTGCATAACAGCACGCATTCTAAATATTTGCAAAGTTTCGCGGTTGTAGCATGTTTTCTTCTAGGTGCGCAGATTTCATTGTCCGTGAGTGTATTTAAATTCTTTGGTTTACCTGAACATGAATTAACCTACTGGAGAACAACACATTTCCCTCATTCAATAGATTATCCTTGTTCCTTCACTTTTGCCATTTTTTTCTTCATCCAAATAAAAAAGGAAGGAATTTCCACTTCTTTGTGAACCAACACGCATATTTTTGTCCGGTCTTCTTTTTTGTTTGATAGTTCTCCATAATGAGAACATATCTACAAAAGACCACAACTGAGCAAAAGCCGTGTAATTTATTTATAGAGCCTACAACATACAAACCATAATGGCTGTTACGAACTGAATGAAATTAGGTCAAACGATTACCATTTTTGTTTTACTCTCCAATTTCTTGCTCTTAGAAACATACGGCACTCATGAAGTTTTATTCCAATCGTTTGAGCTTCATATGAAAATTAAGTCTAATGTGAATAATATTGGTAATATCAGGTAAAACATTATTTAATAGAAAGAGCAGAGTTATTTCGAAATTGTTTCTATCAGTTCTGCATACGAATACAGACAGCCTTTACTAAGAAATATGTCTTCAAATATATTTAAACAGTTTCTTATTATATAATTCGTATGGAAACTCATTTAAGTGTAATCACACCTCGTCCAGGACTCGATCTCGGTCCTAACTCGGACTAATGGTTACAGACAGGTCCTTCAGCTCACAACGCCACCAGTTCGGGGTATTGAACGAATTGTCGGGAATAGATTTCCAAGACCATGCTTCGCAGCTTCGAAAAGATTATACCAGAAACCTATGCTAGATACTTACGCAGGTTTGATATCATCATCATCATCATCATTGTCAACCATTATCAATCCACTGCTGGACGAAGGTCTCCCCAAGTTTCCTCCACAACGGTCTGTCTTGTGCCAGTCTCCTCCATGTCACTTCCGCATACTTTCGAATTTCATCCACCCATCTCCCATGTGGTCTTCTTCTGGGTCTTTTCCTGTCCCTTCGAATCCAATCTAAAATTTCGGCTGTCCATCGATGGTCTGTCCTTCTGGCAGTATTTCCATCCCATTGCCATTTCAGGAATTTAACTCTGATCATGATGTCTTCCACTCTTGTCATTTTTCTGATCCACGAGTTCCTCTTCTTATCTCTCCTGTTTATACCAAGCATGCACCTCTCCATGTTGCTTTGAGTTGTCTGCAGCCTTTGTATGTCTCTTTTAGTTAAGGTCCATGTCTTTGCACCATACATAAGCACTGGAAGGATGCATTGATCAAACACTTTTCTTTTAAGACGTAATGGCATATTGCTCTTGAAAATTATGCTGTTTCTTCCAAAAGGCTCTCCAGGCAAGTTTTGTACGCCGATTAATTTCTTCATCAATGTGACCCTCACTTGATATCTGCTGTCCTAGATAAACGTACGTGTCTGTTATCTCCAGCTTTTCTCCATCAATCGATAAATCTTTATTTCTTGTAAAAGCATTGAACATCACTTTTGTCATCTGAAAGTTCATTTTTAATCCCACTTCTTTACTCTTGTCAGCAAGTTCCTGGATCATACTTTGCAGCTCTGATGTGGTAGTTGCAAAAATGACTACGTCATCAGCAAAACGAAGGTGGGTTAGATAATCTCCATTAACCTTTATCCATCTGTTTTCCCAGTTCAGTGATTGAAAGACATTTTCCAATGTGGCAATAAAGAGCTTCGGAGATATGGTGTTACCTTGTCTCACTCTCTTTCCAATTTTTACGTGTGCTGTATTTCCAAACAGCCGAATATTTGCACTTGCATTTTTAAAGATGTTATTAATAATATTAATGTATGCATCTTCAATACCACAGGATTTCAGAGCCATTGTAACTGCTGATGGTTTCACCGAATCAAAGGCTTTTTTATAATCGATAAAAGCCATGCACAATGGAAGTTCATATTTCCTCGCTCTTTCAATTTGTTCTCTCAGTACGTGGATATAATCTATTGTGCGGTAGCCACTCCTGAATCCAGCTTGTTCTCTCGGTTGAGCCATGTCCAGTGTTACCTTCAATCCGTGTGAAAGAACTTTAGTGAAGATTTTATAAACCACTGATAGGAGGCTGATAGGTCTGTAGTTCCTGAGATGATCCTCAATGTCACCTTTTTTTATGTAGCAGGATCATTGTTGCGTTGTTCCAATCCTCAGGAATCTTCCCTACATTAAGGCATCGAGTGAAATTTTGGGCGTGTACTGTTTCGATTTCTCCACTTGCTTCTTGTATGATGTCTACAGTAATTCCATCTCCTCCTGGAGCTTTTCCCCGCTTCATGTTCTTGATTGCATGTGTAACTTCTGCTTGGAGGACTGGAAGAACTCTGGTACTGGTACCTTTCATGATGTCTGGAGTACATGTATCATCTCTTTCACATAATTTGGAGTAGAAATCTTTCACTCTTGTCAAAATTTCGCCTCTATTCCTTGTTACAGAACCATCTTCTTTTCTCAGTGCCATAATCTGTTTACTTCCCTTACTGAGATGTCCCTTTGCTATCTTTAGGCTTTGGTTGTTTTCAATTGCTTTCCTCACTAGTTCACAGTTGAATTTCCTTAAGTCTTCAGTGATACTTTTTCGTACTGTCTTGCACAGCTCTATATATTCCACTTTGGAAGTCACATCTTCTTTAGTTATCCTCATCTCTCTTCTTTTTTGCATCAACATTTTGGTTTTTCCTGATAATTTGCTCATATGCAACTTGTTCTTAGACCCAGCTAATTTTGTTGCTGTTTCCATAAGAATTTTGGTTACTTTTCTGTTAACTTCAGAAATATCCACTTCTTCCGACGTTAGGCCTTCTAAAGCAGAGAATCTGTTCTTCAATTCCAACTTGAAGGTATTATGGTGTTTTGTAAGGTTGGTTATGTCAATACATTTTGTTGGTCTTATCAGCTTGCCACGTTCAAGTTTAGTGTTGAGGTGCATCTTACATCTCACCAATCTATGGTCACTACCTGTGTTGAACTTATTTAGCACACTGCAGTCTTCTATGACGAATTTTTTGTTACACATAATAAAATCAATTTCACTTCTTGTCCCATTTCGATGTCTCCATGTCCATTTCCTGTGTGGCTTTTTCTTGAAAAAGAAGTTCAAGGTGAGAAAGCCCTTCTGCCTCTGCAAACTCAACGAGAGTATTTCCACGCTGGTTTCTGTTGCCGTGACCGAATTTACCTACTGAAGTTTCATTCTGTTGCTGTTGCCCTATTTTTGCATTGAAATCTCCTATAATTATCTTCAAGTGCTGCTTGCCTTTATTATTTAGATGACGAATTTCCCCATAAAATTCTTCAGTTTCTTCTTCAGGATGACTTGTGGTGGGTGCATAAGTTTGAATAATCTGAGCCTGGTATCTTCTCGATAGTTGGATATTGAGTTGTGCAGCTCTGTCAGAGAAACTTTCAACTTCTACAACTTTATCCTTCAGTTTCTTGTTTATTATAAATCCAACACCACTAGTTCTGCCAGTATATGTCCCACGATAGTAGAAGAGATGTCCACTTTTCAGTTCAATGAGATCTTCTCCTTCCTTTTCTCCATACCTCACTTAGCCCGACGATGTCCCACTTGATCCTTTGTAATTCTTCTTCCAATTCAAGAAGCCTTGAATCAGAAGATAGGGAGCGTCCATTATACGTAGCCAAGGTCAGCATCAGATGGAAGCCTAGTCCGGTCCTCCGGGGATTCTTAGCACCCTCTGCCTTCATGTCGCACTGGCCGCTGCCTTGGCCAGGTACATTCCAGCTGCCGGAGACTGAGGGCCAAGATTTAAGTTGTGGATTCATTTTGGAGGGGTTTGGCCATAACTCACCACGCTGTCCAAGCGGGTTGGTGAGTGTGTGATAGCATTTCCTCTAATCCCGATGGTATAGTTATACCGCTATTAGCGGTCGTCAGAGCCCCTTAATTGGGAACAGGACGCACCACGAGAAGGCAGGGTTGACATTTGTCAAGGAGAGGCTGTGATGTTACGCATTACCTGACCTTACATCAGCTTTGATATAATGCTGCCAAAATATATGACATTGGCTTTAACAATTCGTAAGATACACAGTGTTATGGTGCTAAAACTGTTTTGAAAATGTACGACTATACATCCTGGATAATTCTCCTCAATCTGAGAAGTCCTCTGTGTCAGGCATGTGACCGAAATTGACAGCGAACACCGCTTGAACATCTTGAGTGGTAGATTTTGGGGCAGGTGGAGTTCAGGAGGCCGGAGGAGGAATAACTTGTTTTCAGCGTTAGAGTACTCTCTGGGATCCCGTGGGCACTTGGGGTAACTATAACAGGTCGGTTTGTGGCTAGCCAACTGGGGTTTGCAATCCGATGCTCTGAACAACAGGTAATTGACAGCACTCCTTATTACAGGGTAGGTGGCACATGGTTTCTAGATTCGTAGAAGAAGACAATGCCGTGATCACTAGTCGATTGATAAGAAGCCTCACAATACTCATAAAAAGTGTTAGTTTGGATTACTTACCTCCTTTTACATTAGAAATATTCGACGTAAACCTCTGATTTAACCTTCCTTTTTGAGTTTCTGTAATCTTACGTAAATTTGGTAAGAAGTTCAGAATACTCATAAAAAGTATTAGTTTTGATTACTTACCTCCGTATACATTAGAAATCTTTTAGGTATACCTATCTTTACTTACCTCCTTATACATTAGAAATATTTGACGTATACATCTGATTTGACCTTTCTTTTCAACTTCTGTATTCTTACGTAAATTTGATAAGAAGCTCACAATATAGAAACTGTTAGTTTTGATTACTTGCCCCTTCATACATTAGAAATCTTCGATGTATACCTGATTTAACCTTCCTTTTGAGTTTGTGTATTCTTACGTAAATTTCGTAAGAAGCTCACAATTCTCCTAAAAAGTCTTAGTTTTGATGACTTACCTCCTTATACATAAGAAATATTGGACGTATGCCTCTAATTTAACCTTCCTTTTGCGTTTGAGTATTCTTACATAAATTTGATTTCTTCTCGTTAAGCGCTTTTCTGACTTAACAACACATTATTTGGCAGGCAGGCAAATTTTCTAAGTTGCATCACTAGCAGTGTGTGAAGGGATCAATATAATGATATGTTATGTATAGTTTCAGAGACCTAAACGAGTGAACTAAGAAATGAACAAAACGAGAGCTATTTGCTACGAAAGCGATGTATTAAGTGAGGGTATTTCTTCTTAACTATAAAAGATGAGTTGAAATGTTTCCCTAAGAGTTGTTCTTTCGAGCTAACTGTTTGTTAACTTTTTAATTGAATGGAACGAATTAACTGGGGGTTAGCAAAATAGGCTGAAATCAGCTCGAAGGAATATATTATCTGGCTAAGGAGTGGGCCGAACCAAGGCCATCTAGAAGGTACAAGATCATAACATTAGAGAGATGCATCCCTCCGTTTGTGACGTCACTTTCATGTTACACGACCTGATACGTCGGTGCCGTGTGTGACGTCATACACGACAGCGTTTGAAACCAATCGAAAACCTTGGTTGCAGCGTTACGTCACAAATGGAGGGAACTCATCTCTAAGGTCATAGCCTTGTACGTTCTAGACGGCCTTGGCCAAACACGGCTGGAAGGAGTGAATCTGAGTATCACAAAGAGCTACTTTCCGTTTAGCTTTGCTATCCAAAGTACTCATTTTGGGGATACCTGGCACTAATCCTTTCTCTCTGATTACCTCGTAACAGAGCTGTAACAACCGTGTGACGTCACAAACGGAGGGAGCTCATCTCTCTAATGTCCATGACCTTATACTTTCTAGACGGCCTTGGCCGACCTCAGCTGGAACGAGTAAACCTGGACATCAGAAAGAGATGCTTTCTGCTTAGCTTTTTTATTCAAAGTGGTCACTTAGGGAGATTCCTCGCACTAATTCTTTCGCTCTGATTATTTACCTGATAAAAGAGCTGTAACATCGGCGGCTAACCTACGAAAGAAGAGAGAGCAGATGTTTGGGTTAAGTGGCATGATGTCCGCGTCAGGGGAATCAGCCATTCCTCATCATGCCTTAGGTCATTGAGCAGAAAATAAAGGACAATAAGGTAGTACTGTTCGGCACTGTTTAGATGAGAGAGAGGAAATGGAATTGTTTTGCGGTCTTCCTTAACACCAAGCCGATATTTGAACATTTCTGTTTGGGAAGTGCAAAACATTTAGGACACGATTTAGTTCATATACAACGGCCGCAGGGTTAAGAGGCAGTATCTTTTGATATTTTGATTTTTTATTTTAGGGATTTAAAGAGTGAGACTACTGTCAGAAACTCGATGGGCTACAAGCAATTGCCAGTCCTCAATTTAGGCCCACTGCTCCCTGAATAGAGAGAGATACAGTGCCGTAAGATAAAAATAGCATCCATGCCTCATCTGGATTCAAACCCGGACCTATCTCGGAGGAGTGATCAGAAGCTGGCGATTTAACCACTGCGCCACCGGGCGGCTAACCTTTGAGTTAAATATTTTTTGAACTACATTTACGTAACGTCTTGATACTGTGTTAAGTTTATTTTGGTGTGAGCGTTTATTGCTGTGAAGTGAACTACAGCCAACGTTGTGCCATCCTGATGTGCCTATCAGAGAATAAAAAGTGACATTAAATTGTAAGTACCACTTCTGACTCATTAATTCCAGACAGCCGCCCCGGTGGCGCAGTGGTCTAAGCGATGGCCTCTGATCATTCGTCCGAACGGGGTCCGGGTTCGAATCCCGGTGAGGCATGGATGTTGTGTTTGTTTTACGGCACTGGCTCTCTCCCTTCCCTGGAACCAGTGACCCTAAATTAGGGACGGGCGACTGCTTATAGCCCATTGAGTTGCTCACAATGGTCGTTAAACCTCCAATCAAAAAAAAAAAAAAAAAAAAAAAAAAATTCCAGACACCTTAATTTAAAGATATGCAATTGTACAGCTTGAGACACTAATTGCAGCTACTACCGAGGGTGAGTCGAAAGTTTTGCAATACTTGGATCACTTTATGTCTTCATACGTACCTTTACGACGAAAGCTAACTAGCACTCAAAGTATAGGCCATCATGTTGCATCGTCTTTAGCCATGTGTCTGCCAGTTCTTTGATACCGCGGCTGCAGCAGCTCTTGTCCTTCGAGGCGAAGAACTCCTTCACTTCAGCTGCTACCTCCTTCTGGTTGTCGAAGAGCCGCCCGCGAAGTAAATGGGCCATGGATTGATACAAGTAATAATACAACGGGGCAAGATCCGGACTATATTCTGGGTGTGGCATCAGTTTGATTCCCTCAAGTTTCAGGAGTTTTGCCCTGCTGTAGGAGAGCGCGCTTTCTGTTCACCAGATCAAGGTACTTCTCCTTCAAAACGACATACATCGCTTCCAGCTGCTCATAGTAGATGTTTTCGTTGATGGTGCGACCGCTCGGAACAAATTCGTAACGGATTATTCCCTCGACACTCCACCAGTCGCTGAGCATGACCTTGTACTTGAAGCGGCAACAGGCTCAGAAAGCTGGCCCGGACTCAACCAGTGCCATCGTGTGTCAGGATGACGGAAGCATACCCATGTTTTCTCTAGATGCAAAGTACATCGCGCTGGTTTTCTACGAGTTTCGGGCACACTTCCACTCGGCGGTTTGCTTCAGTTGGTGTCAGTTCGAAAGAGACAATGCGGCAGCGGCTACAGACCATGACGAGGTCCTAAAGGTGACGAACCACGGTGGTCTGTGATATGACCAGCTCGCCTGAAAATCTCTTAGTGCTGGGTGTCGGATTTGCCTCTATGGCGTGGAGTGCGGCCTCCAAATCCACGGTTCGCGGCCTACGTGACCTTGGCCAATTGTCGAGGTTTCTGTCACCTGAGCGAAATTTCATGAACCATCTGGTTGCAGTGCTGTGGTCCATTGACCTTCCCCTTTTGTATGACAAATATTTCAAATTGCTTGAGCACCGTTTTGGGCGAACTTCAAACTCGTAAAGCAAAAGTTACCTAATTAGCCGGTTGTGGCTGTTCATCTTTTAGGCGCCCCAACCACAGACGGAACGACGACATGCAATGCTGTTCACAGCAACGGCTGCCACTTTATATCCCTTTCGACTGACTGCAGTGGGCAACTTGAACTAGTTTAAACACGTGACATAGCCGCCGCAGCACATGCGTTTATGCAACTTTCGCAAACCTAACGTTAAATCTTTCTCAAATAGGTTGAATGCTCATACTTCAAGAGCAAACAAAAAGTTAGTAAAATCATGTAATGCATTGATTATGACACGCTTTGCAACATACCAGAAATCATTACTCAAGTTATTACTCAAATTATGAGGATAATGGCTGTGGAATAAATCTCACTCCTGTGCCCTGACCTTTGACCCCATTTCGATCATATTAAACAGAATTAGTTCAGTAGACCTCCGGAACAACATACTGAAGTTTTGTCGCAATGGAACCATTTTGAGTCAAGTTAAATTATGAGGATAACGGCAGTGGAATAAATCTCGCTCCTGTGCCCTCACCTTTGACCCCATTTCGATGATATTAAACGGAATTGGTTCAGTGTACCTCCGGAACAACATACTAAAGTTTTGTCTTTCGAAATCGCTTTATTGAGAAAACTAAAGGGTACAGGGAAGTCGGGCATATACAATGAAGAGAAACAGGTAAAATCGTGAGCAAAGTACATGGATTAATGCAGGGCAATCATCGAGAAATAGTGATACTCATACACTGGGCAACACATATATTCTCGTGAGCAGAGATACAGGAAAATAACACAGAGAAAAATGTGAATTACATGGTGGTACCTTATTTATAATACAATTCACGAAATGCGTGACGCTTATTCCAACGGTGACGGGCACGCAGGAAATCATCATAAGAGGCATAGTCACTTGGCAAAGGAGACACTTGGAGAGTGAAGCACGACGGCGTTTCCGAGAAGCAACATCAGAGGAAGGCTGAAGAGGAGACAATAGATCAATAGGCTCGGACAAGGATCACTAGGAGTTGCAGGTGATGAAGCAGGAGGAAGTGGAGGAGACGTTGAGGAGATAACTGAGGGTGTGGCGGCAGAAGATGACATAGTCGAAGACTGAGAATCACACTGGAGGCTAAAGGAGGTGAAGTCCATTGGCGGAGTGACAGACGAGTCAAGCGGAGAACAAGGAGAGCTGGCGTGCATGGTTGAGCTAAATGGAGATACTGCAGGAGAAGATGGCACACTGTGAGGCTGAAGTAGACACAGGAGAAGTAAAAGAAGTATGTGGCAGAGGGGTTGCGTGAGGTGACAAAGGTGATCGTGAGATGCAGAAATCAGAAGGCTAAATTTCGAAGAATTGGAGAGCATTCTCTCGCTTGAGGCGAGCAGCCTTATAGGCGCTTGTGGTGCGAAAATGTCTCCTACGGGGTTTGGGAAACTTGAGAAGTTCCAGAACATGAGAAACCGTGTCAGTCACCATTTCTTCAACCTCTCTATGAGACACTGTAGCAAGGAGGCGGCGCTGAGAGGCAGGGAGATGAGCGAACGGGTTCGGGGAGCATCGGAAGTATCGGGCAGTGAAGTGGCTGCTGATAAAGGAAAACCGGGTAGCGCAGACGACAAAACAGAAATAGAAACAAGCAAGCAATTACGATCATTTCCGGGCGGTGATGAAGAAACATTAGAGGGTATGGCAGCAGATGACGAAGCAGAGTCTGTAGACACAGTAACAGGTAAGATCCACTGGGAGCTAGTGGAGGCAGCAGACAAGGGACAACTGGATAGAACGGGCTCCGTAACACCATAGAGCTGGACCTCAGGTGTAGAGACAGTGTCCATTGGTAAAGGCAGAAGACATACAATGGTAGGAGAAGAATGCGGCGAGGAAAAAGACATTGGGCGTTTTAATAAAGTCTTGGTGGAAGATGGTCTTGATGGATGCGAGAAAGGTTACGTGTTGGTGGCTGAAGAAATAACATCCAAGATAGAAGACGGGGACAGATGAGTAGATAATAATATGGTGTCCTCAGGGACGAGGGACGAAGAAAAATCAGGGGCCGAGAACAATCCACCTGAACCGGGCGGAGACACTGCCTGGGAGGGTCTGACAGGCAGTGAGGCAGAAGTAATAGTACCAAAAGATGAAGACGAAGCATGAACAAGGTCTTTATCTGGGCATGCAGCACATAAATGAGTAGGCGATTTGCAAATAAAACAAGGAAGAGCAGTATAGACATGAATAGTGTGAATATGACGGCCACAGACTACTTGGAATGTGGTGGGACAGGAAGTAATAAGGGTATCGTCTGGAAATAAGACGAGGCCCTGTCGTAGGAAACTAAGAAAAGGACAAGCACCTTGCTCGTCCGACGCTGCTGGTAACGTGTGAATGGGGCCACTTACAAGGCCACAACGGGAGAGAAAACTATGCAGAATATCATCGGAGATTTCCAGAGGAACAGACGACATGTTGACAAGAATGGAACACTATGCTAAAGGAAATGGCGAACAGACTTTGATCGCCTACGGAAATGGGGGAAGGAATGACACGCGCAACCTGAGCGGGAGAGGGCAAATAATCAAGCACAGAGCGGCGTTTTCGTGCAATATGGGTAATTGCATCAGGGGGACAAGCTCTTGAAGAGCTGTTGTATACACAGTGAGTTTAGTATCAGGGAGGGCAATATATTTTACCACCAAGGCTAAAGAGGCAAGTGAGGACTTACTTAACTCGTGGTGAAGATTCAGGGATGTGAGCGGTGAGAGCTGTATCATGACGAGAAACAATGAAGTCCAAGCAGGACGGTAAAAGAACAGAGTGTATGTAAGTGGCGTTAGGCGAAGAGAGATGAACTTGATCTTAAAGCATAACATCAGGAGGAAGCGTCATCGGTGAAAAATAATCAGGAGATGTAGCACAGGCCATGAGCAGCTGAGTAGAAAAGCACAATCACTAAAATGGTAGGCGTTGAAGGTAAGGAAGGCACGATGAACAGGTGAACGAAGGCAGAAACGTCGAGCGATTGCGTCACAAAAGAGCCGCTAGAGACGAATGGTGCTCAACTAAAGAGTAGATGACGTCACTGGAAGACCACTAGCAGAAGGCGACGTGATACGGGAGGTGCAGAGTATAGGAGCGTAGAAGGCAACGTATAGGGACGCTGATAAGGAAACTGGAGATAGTCAAGGCAAGTCATGATGTTCACCGTAGTAAACGACGAGGGTTAAGCATAAGATAAGTGAAATACGTTGAATATGAAATATATTGGCACTTACTGGGCAAAAGCAAATCGCAGGAACGATACACACGAGCTTTATAAGCTGGAGAAAAGCACTCGCGCGAGATAAGGAGACCCTAATCCATCAGTATGAGGCAGACAATCAGGAGCTGGAAATGGGCGTGGCCGACAGAACTAAAGTTTTGTCGCAATAGAAGCATTTTTAGTCAAGCTATGATGATAATGGTTGTGGAATAAATCTCGCTCCGGTGCCCTGACCCTTGACCCTATTTCGATGATATTAAACAGAATTGGTTCAGTATACCTCCGAAATAACATACTAAAGTTATGTCGCAATAGAAGCATTTTTAGTCAAGTTATAAGGATAATGGCTGTGGAATTAATCTTGATCCTGTGCCCTGACCTTTGACTCAATTTCGATGATATTAAATAGAATTGCTTCGGTATACCTCCGAAATCACATGATAACGTTTTGTCGCAATCGAAGCATTTTTATGTAAGTTATGCCACATAATAAAAATAGAAGGGATCCCTCTCCTATGTCCTGACCTTTGACCCCATTTCCTACGTTTTCAATAGAGTTCGTCCCCAGGTGGTCTCCTACCACATACTAAAATTTCATCAAAATCGAACCATTTTTAACTGAGTTATCGTGTGGACGGGCAGACAGACGGACAGACAGACAGACGGACAAAGCTGGAGCATATACGCATTTTGAACCTACGGTTGGAAAGCGTAAAAAACAGCACATATGTATTTTACAAAGCGCAAATAGGACTCTTACTTCACCATTGTGTCCTTTAACTAACGTCATAACGTTACTGGCCTAACAAAAAAGAAAATTTATCAAAATTTAAAATATCTTCCTGTAGCAGCCATGTTCCTTAGAGGAAGAAGATTCCAACAATCAATATGCCTCGCATCTTATTCAAGGAGGCTGAGTATATAGAATTTTCATGTGATTGAAACATTATTTTTTTTTTTTAAGAACTAATCTTTCAGTCTGTCCTTTCCAAGGGATCACTCTCGAGAAAAAGCAAAAATCCCTAGCACTGAAATTTGATTGAATTACTCAAAGCAAACCATTATTGCTGTGCGCAGTTCGGAACGAACATTTGAATTTCAAGGGAGTAAAAGAAATATCAAGTGAATTGGAGATAATTCGAAACCATTTTCTTTTAAAGAAATACGAAGTTATTTTAGATTTGAAAAAAAGAGGTACGATAGAGCATTCAGAGGAACTTATTTCTTCTTCAATTCACAGAAAAATATCTTTTGTATATTTCCGCTTCTCAAGATGATCCCATGCGTCTCTTTAAATAAGTTTTTGTCGTAAGAGTCGTGTTCCTTTGCAATTATGGCATTGTTTGCATTTTCCTGCTACTCTGATTTCTGTTTCGTTAGTATAAGGTAAATCATCCAACAAAAAAAAAAAAAAAAAAAGAAATGTAAGAAGGCAAAACAAGCGCATGACTTCATTCCCTTCTGGAAAATTGGTTGAGTTTCATCGCATCGTTAAGTGCTATTGTATCTCTTTAAAAGCATTTCATACTTACGCAGATATCTTCACAACACTGTCCTTGATGTTTGAGAATTTGCATCTCGCATTCACAAGGCGATCATTAGAATATTTTTTGCTATTTTCAATCATTAATTTGTTTGGGCACGCATTATATGTAAATTTACGTCGCATATAAATTCGCTGTTTTGAAGTCAGAAGGGAAAATATTTAGAAAGTAATTAATAGTTCCGGTATTGATTTTTGCACCAAAATAATTTATACAAGTTGGTTATAATACAATCGTTCACCATCAACGCATTCGTGAAAGTCTCTCTTATGCAACTCGTTTAATAATTGCAAATAGAATACTGTACATCGAATACTTCCTGAAAAAACCGCACATAGAATACTGCGCTAGGAACTGCACGCAGAATATTCTGCACAAGAAACTGCACATCGAATACGATCTAAGAAAATGCATATGGAATACTAAACATTCAGCTCTAATCTCATTAGTTTTGAACTACTTAGCTTGCCTTTTGACTCGCTGTCAAATTTCAAATCCTTCAGACGGAACTGTGTGGCGTTAAGTCAGAAAATCTTTAACGAGTTAGCAAAAACACAAAAGAACTGAAAAGTCAGGTTAAACTAGAAGTATGCGTCAAATCTGAATGTAATTTTTAAGTTTTCCTGCGATTGCCGAGATGTTTTTTAACTTAACTAGAAAATCAAGTATCCTCCATTTAACCCGTTAACGACAGGATCCTGATATCATTTGCCGCGTAGAGTACCATAACGCCCCAGACAGTTTGTTGCTCCTTCAGTATTATTGGGTTGGAAAGCAAGTAAGGACTGCAAATGCAAGGCAACAGAAAAGTGCTAATTACTATATGTACAAGTACAAATCAGTCCAAAATGTAGTCGCCATTGTTTGCTACAACCTATTTGCATTATGTGGGCATCTGTTAGATACAGTCCCTGTAGAATTGTGGCGACTTGGACGCAAAGAACTGAGTAAGTATACGTTCGACATCGTCCCGGTTGGTGAGCCGCTGCCCGTCCAGGAAATGTAGCACTGAGAAAAGCGTCTTGTTAATTCAGTAAAAACCACTGTTGAATCAACCAAAATATTGTGTCGATATGCAATCAATAAAAATGTTTGTTTAATTTTCAAAAGTATTTTGCTGAAAATTAATGTGGATACTAGAAAATTTATTGTTATCATGACAAAAGGTTTTGTTCATTTTACAAAATGCCTTGGTCGGGTTTTGCGAATTTGTTAGATCCGACAACATGCATTGTTATCGTGATAAAACGTTTTGTTGATGCAACCAAACATATTGTTATCGTGAAACAGTAATTTCTTGCTCCAACAAAATTTAGAGTTATGCAGTTGGGACACTTTGTCCCTAAACTTTTTTCCGATGGCAAAACTTTGCCGGTGCAGTAATTTTAGGCGGTGCCCTTCGACCCTGGATTTCCCATCATGCCTCTTCAGCCTATGGACATGCTGAAGACCATAGTAGGACTCCAATAAGGTCTTCAAAATGTATATATCCACCGTTACTCCACTAAGGTCTTCAGCATGTCCATATCCACCATTGCTTCACTAAGGTCTTCAGCATATGGACATGCTGAAGAACTTAGTAGGACTCCACTAAGGCCTTCAGCATGTCCATATCCACCGTTGCAGGTTTTCCGGGACGGCCTGACAGGTCGAAATTTCCCTCTTGAAGACGTTCAAACCAACGACAGCTCTTACGATGTGATACGGCGTTAGGGTACACACTGAAAATATTCCTTACAGCAACTGCTGGAGTTCTACTGCGACGAATCTCCAAGAGCATGTAATGGCGGATGTGCTCCGTGTCCCTTTCCATGTTGCCTGGCTCTTACACTCTTCGCCTTCTGACGGCTAACTGCCACTGACTTAAGTGAATACGAATGTGCTCCTTGTCCACTTCTATGTTGGTTGACACTCTCGCCTTCTGACGGCTAACTGCCATTGACTTAAATGAATACGAATGTGCTCCTCGTCCACTTCTATGTTGGCTGACGCTTACACTCTTCGCCTTCTCACGGCTAACTGCCACTGACTTAAATGAATAAAATGTGCTCCTCGTCCACTTCTATGTTGGGTGGCACTTACACTCACGCCTTCTGACGCCTAACTGCCACTGACTTAAATGAATACGAATGTGCTCCTCGTCCACTCCTATGTTGGAGGACGTTTACACTCTTCGCCTTCTGACGGCTAACTGCCACTGACTTAAATTATTACGAATGTGCTCCTCGTCCCCTTCTATGTTGGCTGAGGCTTACACTCTTCGCCTTCTGACGGCTAACTGTCACTCACTTAAATGAATATGAATGTGCTCCGCGTCCACTTCTATGTTGGCTGATGCTTACACTCTTCGCCTTCTGACGGCTAACTGTGACTGACCTAAATGAATATGAATGTGCTCCTCGTCCACTTCTATGATGGCTGATGCTTACACTCTTCACCTTCTGACAGCTAACTGCCGCTGACTTAAATGAATACGAATGTGATCCTCCTCTTGGCTGACGCTTACACTCTCGGCTGCTGATGGCTAACTGCCACTGACTTGAGTGTGTTTTTCCTGCGGGTGTTCTACGCAATCTCAGGGTCTTATGAGCGCCGTGGCCAAGGATTTGACTTCCGGTACCTCGTCGTCAGACATAACTTTTTTTTCAATGCAAAACTTCCCTCCCATTTACAAGTCAACAAAAGAAGGAGTAGTGCTCAGCTACTTCCGATCTGTAGTCTTGATGTCCATAAATTTTCAGACGTTTCCTGGGCTGCGACCACTGCATTCTTTCAGGGAAAGTGCATCTGATGTCATGAGAGTAAATAATATCGCCTCCGGAAGTACAAACGTTTGCTTTACTTATTTGTTTAGCGACAACAACGTAACGTGACTTCTGCTAATCCCGTAGGGGCCGTGAAAATTCGAAAAGCTGCTGGAGGTTGGACGTCGTACTCACTGTAGACGGAAGTTTTAGGGTTCGTTTTGATAATTTGGATGTAAAAGTGTTTCGGGCGTTACGGTTATTAATGGCTTAAGAAGAAACTGAACATATTGATATGAATGGTCATAATAAAAAGATTACCAAACGCACATTTCCGCAAGTTTTTCTTTCCTCCTATTCAATCAGCATTCTGTAATAGGGAAATATGTAAAATGACGTACTACGATATTTTTGTTACCAGGAAACTCAGAAAGATTTTCTTTGTTCTCCGCAGGTGTGCTTTTTACAGAAGACCAGAGAGAGAGTCCTACAGAGTTGGCATTTAAATACGCTGTCTACAGAATCAATAAGGACAGAACTATACTTCCCAATACGACGCTCATGTATGATATACAGTATGTTCCGAAAGATGATAGCTTTCATGCCTCTAAAAAAGGTGAGCGATTTATCATTTTTTAGATTTTATTAAAATTGTTAATTATTAAGGCATACCTAGTCCGGTTTTTCCGCATTCTTATCACTTCGAAACGTGGAAGTAAATGACATTTTGATAAGGTATTTTGCAGCGTGTGTTTTGGATTTATTGTTTATTTTATTTAGGAAAAACTGGCAACATTTTGACAGAGAAAACTGGAATATTACAAATAATCACAAGCATTGTTGTGACTGTAGAGTCACAACCCCTAAAGTACTTACAAAAATGGCCACATGCTATTTTTGATCATGTATGCATCTGTGGATCATATCAGTTTTAAGAGTGAATATTTTTTATATTATTAAAATAAATTCAAATATCTTTAGTCTAATTAATAATAAGGAACTATACACCAGCAGTATTAAAAATAGTAAGACAGCTAACTGCAAACTGGATAATAGAACACTTCAACAATTCTATTATCCAGTTTGCAGTTAACTGTCTACCTTTCTTGAAAAAAATCATCTGGTAGATATACGAGAGCTTGGAAACTTTGATTTCCATTCTGCGCCAAGAAATTCAGATTTCTAGCACAGTTATACTATTTTGAGCAATACAGGATGTCCCACTCGCAACCGAATCAGGCATTTCTTTAATAATATTAACACCAATGAAGATATTGCAACGAAATTTGAAGTGTACTTACCTCATTTCGTGAGAAATGTGATGA
Source organism: Macrothele yani (assembly GCA_039090855.1). NCBI lineage: Eukaryota > Metazoa > Arthropoda > Arachnida > Araneae > Macrothelidae > Macrothele > Macrothele yani. Next base: position 154,902,038 of record CM077030.1, read on the forward strand.
CATCGCAACATGTGCTGGAAGTGGCCACCATTTGCGTCCAGACAACATTGAACCCACCCGGCGCACCATATTGTGGAAGGTCTTTTCCAGTACGTCCGTGTCACTGCCTGAATTTCTCTCACAGCTGGTACACATGAAGCTTCGCTTTATTTACAGCACGTTGAAAAGTGCTTTTGAACAACCCTGTTTCCTATGACAGTAGGCGAAGTGACTTCCTGAGAGACGCAAGTAGTCGACCCTTTACATCCTGGATCGTTCCCTCGGACATTTGTGGGCGACCTCCTGCATGGCCGTCTAATAAAGTCCCCTTGGTTTCCAATTTCTTCAACAATGCCCAAATGGTGAACTTGCTCGGAGGGTGTCTGCCTGCAAACTTTTCCAGGAATTGCTGTTCACAAGACTTTATCGATTCTGTTTTCCAATAAGTGCGAACAAAAAACACTCGCTCATCCAGAGTATACCGATATATTTTCACATGTACGCGAACAGCCATGAGCACAAGCACTCACTATCAACAACCGTACTGTGTAGACACACTCAGCGAAACAGCATAACAAAGCAGCAGATAAGCGCGTCTGGCTGGTTGGCGGACTTCCCCACACTTACGAATGTGTCTGCCACTAAACAGCATTCCGACTGGCTGACTTACAGCGTCGGGTTCAATGCTGTGTGGACGCAAATGGCGACGATTTCCATCATATATTGTGATGTCATCACATTTCGCACGAAATGAGGTAAGTCCACTTTAAATTTCGTTGCAATATCTTAACTGGTGTTAATATTATTAAAGAAATGCCGGGTTCGGTAGCAAGTGGGACATCCTGTATATAATCATCTAAAGTTTAAAACATATATCATCATTATCAACAACCATTTACAGTCCACTGCTGGATGAAGGTCTCCTTGAGTTTCTTCCTCAACTGTCTATATTCAGCCGGTTTCCCCCATTGAAGTTCAGCATGCTTTCGAATTTCATTCACATATCTCCAACGGGGTCTTCTTCTGCCATTTTGAATGCAGTCAAAAATATCATTTGTCCATCGGTGGTCCATTCTTCTAGCGATTTGACCAGCCAATTTCCATTTCAGGGATTTTACTTTTATTCTGATGCTTTCCACGCTTCTTTCATTAGTATGCAGCCTCTGAATGTCTTTTTAGTTAAGGTACATGTTTCTCATCCATAAGTAAGAAGTGGAAGGATGCCTTGATTAATCACGTTTCTCTTAAGATATAAAGGCAAATTGTTCTTGAAAATTGTAACGTTTCTTCCAACAAATGATTTCCAAACAACTTTTAATCGCCTAAAAAAGTGTTCTATGTGCCTTTCCCTTATATCTTTTCCCCAACGCAAGTATAGGCATCTGTAATTTCCACATTTGCCTCATCAAAGTCTGTGTTCCCAATTTTTGTAAAAGCATTGTACACCAGTTTTGTTTTCTGATATTTCATTTTTAAACCAACATTTTTACTATTCTCAAAAAGTTCTTGGATCATATATATATATATATATATATATATGCTTTTACAAGAAATGAAGATTTATCGATTGATGGAGAAAAGCTGGAGATAACAGGTGCATACGTTTATCTTGGACAGCAAATATCAAGTGAGGGTCACATTGATGAAAAAAATAATCGGCGCATAAAACTTGCCTGGAGAGCTTTTGGAAGAGACAACATAATTTTCAAGAGCAATATGCCATTATGTCTTGAAAGAAAAGTGTTTGATCAATGCATCTTTCCAGTGCTTACGTATGGTGCAGAGACGTGGACCTTAACTAAAAGAGACATACAAAGGCTGCAAGCAACTCAAAGAAGCATGGAGAGGTGCATGCTTTGTGTACCCAGGAGAAATAAGAAAAGGAACTCGTGGATCAGAAAAATGACAAGATTGGAAGACATCATGATCAGAATAAAATCCCTGAAATGGCAATGGTATTGGTATTGGTAACTGTGGGTACCATAGTGGTACCCAGTTTATTGCTATAACGAAATACAGACATAAGATATTCATTAAAAGCTGCAGTACAGAAAACAACAGTGCGGAAAGTCAGTATATCCACGATGCTGCACAATGCTACACAGAAAGGAATTGAATATGCACACGAACAATGAATGGCCGAACGGCATGTCAAACACTATAACACATGTGCACAAATGCATGAAATGTACTATGCTATGATAAATCAACCGAACGGAACTGAAATGTGGTTAGAGTGCAAAACAACATTGAGTACCTCAGCAACTTTATAAAAATAACAAAGGTAACAAACGTACCACTATAATAATCCGCGATAGAGGAAAGCACTAACACAGCAAACACTCACAATTATAGGTAATTTAAAAAACAGGCACAAATTCAGGAAACAACAGATAACATAATGATGAGATAATGAGGAGATCACACAAGTAACGAGACCGATTAGTTGTGAAAAAACAGCAAAAACACGCAATTATCGCAACTTTAAAATAAAGCAAATTTACAATACATTAAATAAAGCAAATTTACAATACATTAAGTAAAGCAAATAAAGCCAATTTACACACAAATAAAGCAAATTTACAATACATTACTTGTGAATCACAGTAAAAACACACAATGAAAACATCAGAATCAACATGCACTAAGTCTGCAAAACCAGGGCATCTGCGAACGGGTTCGCAAATCCCCTAGCATTGAGAGAACAAAAAGTAATGGGTGTGAGGAAGAGAACTAAAGATCATCGGTAAAAGGATAGAAGGTATCACATATGTGCTTCTCAACGAGCTTCTTCAAGGAGGCGAGACGGCGTGTGTAACGTCTCAAAAAAGGCTGATACGAGGATCGGTGGCACACAGAGATTTAAAAAGAGACACATAAGCTTCGAATTGCGTTACCGCTGCATACAGGTCCAGATCAGGTGAGTGAAGGAATTCTTCAGATCCAACAATCGTACGTGCAGGTTGAAAAAGACGTAAAAGTTGCTGTCTGGACAGTGGTCCAGGAACTGGAGGAAACGTATCAACGGCCTGTAGAACCTCAGCATCAGAGAGAGGATTGACAGGACCTGAGCGGAGAAGCATACTGTTTAAAGAATCATCAGGTGGAGAAACACCGGAACCGGAAACCTCGGGAGCACTAGATGCATCCTTAGAATGTGGCACAGAAAGTTGTTTTAACTTTTTCTGTTTTACAGCGCCTTTAGAAGTTCCAATCCACTTCGAAGAAGAAGCTGAGGCGGATGTACCCATTAGTGGATCAGGCTCACCTCCCAAGTCAGGAGACCAGGAAACGACCGTCGCCGAAGAAGCAGTACGTAGCTGAGCTGCCTTAGTGGAGACTGGTACAACAGCCGAGGCTTCAGGAAGATGTTGCAACAAGGGTATGGTAGACAAGGTTGTAAATGGAGATCTGATATCCGAGAGGCTAGGAGAAGAGCCAGACGGCCGATCTGCCAAACCACCACTCAACACACCCGGATCGGAACACCCCGCTGTAGACACATCTGTAGTCGAAGACAACTCTGTCAATCTTGAAGGTGGATACCCAATCGTACGGGTCGGGAGGGGAGGAAAGGCAGCATTGTCCGTGACGGAAATGTTCGTCTGACGGAGAAACGAAGAATTCGCGTCAGGCAAACTACCGGTAGTGGGGATAGTAGAAATACCAATGTGGTCAGCAGTGGGATGCGAACTTGATGAACGTCCACGTCGAACGCGGTCACAGGAGGCAGTGGTGTGATTCTGTGTTAAACATTGTGTACAATAGTGAGCAGTGAAAATCTTGAAACTGTACGTTCGTGCGCCAATTTCAACAGTAGCTTCTGTAGGGCAATCCGCCAAGGCTTTCTCGGTGGGAAAGACGACCAATAACTGACGGCGGGGTCCGGTAGCATGTGCAAATCGAGTTCTGCGGGGAGCGTCGGAGAGGCGACGGACCTTGCCAACAATTATACAAACATGACTGACAAGGAGAGAAAGTGCAGTATCCGGCACTTCCTGTGGAACAGGATAGAACGTGATGTTCACCGGTCGCTTGGAAAGAGGCGACGGGATGAGATGGTTTGTCCCAATCGAAAGTCCGTTTGCAAGAAAAAAGTCAGCATCCTCCTTGTGATTGAACTGCACCGAAATACCCCGAGGAGTACGGGAAATTCCTGCAATGGACGCAGACGACACATGTCCAGAGAGGGCTTCCATGTAGCGTGGCAATGGAGTATTTGGTAAAGCATGAAAGAGCACACCTCTATCCAGGAGGTTATGGAACTCACGGCCAATCTGCGAATTGTCATCTATCGTTACCTTCACCTTGTGGTTGGATACCTGAATAATAGGTGTTGCTTGCAAAAGACTATCTGGTTGAGAGGAATCGGACGTAGAAGTAGCGCCTCGTTGCACTTTAGAGGCAAATGACATCCTCAGAAGAGAAGTCTGTTCGGATCCGGCAGGCACAAAAGGCTGTGAGGGAAGAGAAGCACAGGCCGAAGGCAAGGCAGTAGAATCAGTAGTACCCAGGAGGGCACCGAGGCAGATGCAGGAGCTGAAGAAGAAAGCGCAGCCAAGTCCAGTGAAGGCACCGGTGCAGGAGTACTAGAAAGCTGGGAAGGCATCTGAGCAGACACATCTGAGGACAACAGTATGTTAACTTCCATGGACGTGGGAAGTGTGACGTGACGTGCATCCGCCACGCCCATAGATGATAAGGAAATACCGGAAGCCGCCATGTTGGCAGCTTCCAAACGTAAACAAACGAGCAAACGATAAGAAAACGGATGAATATGAACTAATATGAGAATGAGAACGCTAGAAAAGTAGCTCAAAACGTACACAGTACCTTTAGACAGCCGGGTCACGCAACAGGTGAGTGAGGGACGAGGTATCTAACACTAAAATGCATAAAATATTGGAGCCACCAACACTACGTCTGTCACGAACGAGCAATGGGCTGGACATACTGCCAGAACAGTAGACCACCGATGGATAGTTGAAATTTTAGATTGGATTCCAAGGGACAGGAACAGACCCAGAAGAAGACCACATGGGAGATGGGTGGATGAAATTCGAAAGTATGCGGGAGTAACATGGAGGAGACTGGCACAAGACAGACCGTTGTGGAAGAGGCTTGAAGAGACCAGCAGTAGATTCATAATGATTGATGATGATGATGATATATATATATATATATATATATATATATATATATATATATATATATATGCATATATGTACTATACCAGGGTAAACCTGGGTATATAGGTTTAGCCTGGTAACGCGGAAAATTTGAAATTAACTACTTCAGTATACACTATACTGACAAAAGTCACCGAACACCTAGAAGAGAAGCACAACATAGCATTTACTGACATGCATTAGTACAATGTCGGTCCAACTTTTGCCTTAATGCATGCACTGAAACTTCGAGGCATGCTTCCGACAAGGTTTTGGAACACAGCGATAGGTATGCGCTTTCATTCAGTACATAATGCTGCCACTAACAGTTGCTCAGTAGTAGGCCTTGGTTACAAAATTCTGATGAGGCACTGTAATTCATTCCATAAGTGCACTATGGGATTAAGATCAGGGCTCTGCGCTGGCTAGTCCACACACGATACGGAATTGTCATGAAACCACGTCGTAACAGTCCTTGTTTTATGGCTCAGTGCATTAGACTTCTGGTACCAACAAGGCTCCGTTCCATAGTATTGCCACAGATTGGTAGGCCATAATTGTCCAGAATATCGAGGTAGACGTGCTGGTTAATAGGTTTGTCCACGAGAGACCAATGGGCCGGTACCCCTACAACGAAAAACACCCCCCACACGAGTACACTGCCAGCTCCAAACTTGGCCGTAGGAACGGTACATTGTGGTAAATAGCGTTCTCCCGGCTGACGCCATACCCACATACGGCCATCAGACTGATGGATCGTGTATCTGGATTCATTAGTCCATAGTACTAGTTTCTATTTACCTACGGTGTAGTATAAATGTTCGTTACACCATGTTAAACGACAAGTAGCATTCCGAGTGGAGATAAAATGCTTATGAACAGCCGCACGACCACTGTAACCCATGGAATGAAACACTCTGCAAATAGTACGTGTAAATACCGAGGTTCTAGCATTTTTACTCACCTGTACACTGAGGTCTTGTGCAGTACTTCGTCAATTAGCTGTAACGACTCTCTTGAAACTTCGACGTCCTCTATCACTTATTTTCTTTAGTCTGCCGGTACGTTTTGCTACTTCAGGCACGCCATGTGTCTTCCACTTACACATTACATCCAAAACAGTTGACTTGGGTATGTTTAAACGCCTCTCGGTTTCTCTTATGGACAACCCACTAATATAACAGCCAACAATTTTTTTTTTGATTGGAGGATTAACGACCACCGTGAGCAACTCAATGGGCTATAAGCAGTCGCCCGTCCCTAATTTAGGGTCACTGGTTCCAGGGAAGGGAGAGAGCCAGTGCCGCAAGACAAACACAACATCCATGCCTGACCGGGATTCGAACCAGGACCCCTTACGGACGAATGATCAGAGGCCAGCGCCTTAGACCACTGCGCCACCGGGGCGGCCAACAATCTTTCCTTTCTGAAAATCAGTTCTCTTCCGCAGCGATATTTTCACTCAACCTCACAGTGAGATATGATCGCGGTCAGCTCCAGGCTTGTTTTTATATCGTTTGCAGCTATACGGCGCTTCTTAACAACGCAGAGGATCCGTTCATTTGCTTTTGAAGGGGTGTCCGATTACTTTTGTCAATGTACTGTGCACACTAAAATGCCAAAAAAAGCTGAGGTACCTCTCTAATACCGCACTTGTTCTCTTCGTGATCGGTTAAGGCAACAACGCCATGAGACATAGACTGCACGAGCTCTCTGTTGTACTGTGAAGACCGTGCTCACCATGCTTCCAGAGGAGCATCCCACAATTCCGTGATATTCGCCGGTTGAGGATTCCTGGCATTGCCGGCGCGTTGAACGACATCCGAAAACTGTTCGATGGCTTTTTAATCCGGCGATCAAGGTTACCAAATCAGGATACTAAAATCTGTGGAATGTTCCTCCAGCCATGATTGGGGTACTGTGACCGTATGCGATCGCGCATTGTCGTGTTGAAAGAGGTTGAACTAATCGAAGTGGTTGCCTAAAATGAAAGAGTGCAAATGATCTCCAAGGATGATTGCGCAGCTTCCAGTGGTCATTGCGGTCTGCAGACGAATCAGGAGTTCTAATGCGTGCAAATTGAAAACACCCCAAGCCATAACAGAGCCACCTCTCGCGTGTACTGTGGCTTGTAAGCATGTGGAATCCGTTGCTTCATGGGGTTGTCGCTACACTCGGAGTGAGCTATCTGCCCGAAACAGTTGTTACTGCAATTCATTGCACCAGGAAACATGTTTGCAGTCATCTAACGTCCAACAGCGGTGTTTCCGAACCCAGGTGAGGGGCGCAGCCTTATGTCGTCCGGCCAGCTTTGGAACCCTGGTGGGTCGTTTTCTCCTGAACCCCATAAAACATTGCACTGGCCTGGCGCTGATGCTATTACTGACCCCAACATTGCATTGCGCTGCGATTTGCAGCAAAGTTTCCCACCGGGCGGATGTTGGGATGCGTGCCAGACGCCGCTGTCCACGATCGTCCAGGGCTTTTATATCATTTTTAAAGTCTCAGTTCATCTTTGTAAGAGCTCTTATGACGATAAAAGATTGATTTCCCAGTTTCATGAAAACCTCGGTGTTTATTTTCATATGAATGTATCATCTTTTAGCTTAGACACAAATAAAGGATAGCCGCCCCGCCCCGGTGGCGCAGTGGTCTAAGCGATGGCCTCTGATCATTCGTCCAAAAGGAGTTCGGGTTCGAATCCCGGTGAGGCATGGATGTTGTGTTTGTTTACGGCACTGGCTTTCTCCCTTCCCTGGAACCAGTGGCCCTGAATTAGGGACGGGCGACTGCTAGCCCATTGAGTTGCTCACGGTGGTCGTTAATACACGGGACAAAAAAAAAGACGTCATGTCTGATTACTAGCAGTCATGGTCGTTCTCCGAACGATGAACATATAAAATCTTTTTTTGAACATAAAATTGAAGAAAGGGAAACGAAATTAAGGAAAAGAAAATTAATGTAAGAGAGAGATACGTGACTGTTTACGATTTACAACAGGGTTATGACGTCAATGCATACTGTTTGACATAAAACGGTAGCAAGTTTCGGCGCCCCTTATCAACGATTCGGGCATAACACTTATCAACATTTGAACAGTAAAGCTAAGCCACCCTTTTGAAACTTGTCTACATGTAGAAGTGGTAGAAAAATTCAAGCAGAGAAAATTCGAAGGCGATCATTTTGAATATTTTGGTTTTCGGACTTTTCTAGGTATCTGGACTTTAAGATACAGTATATCAGCATGCTAATTTTCAGATCTCTAAGTCATTTAGAAATGGTCGAACAATTCACGAAAAATTCAAGCAGACAATGTTCAAAATCCGCCATATTTTGTTTTGTTTTGTTTTCAGCCGACTTTCCTAGGTATTCAAAAAACTTAAGACATATCAGAATGCCAATTTTCAGATCTCTAGTTCATTTAGGAGTGGTCAAACAATTCGTAAAAAAATTCTAGCAAGTAGTTTTCCAAAGCCCCCATTTTGATTTCTTTGGTTTTCGGACTTTTCTAGGTATACGGACATTAAGACCTAAAAGCATACCAATTTTCATACCTCTAGGTATCATTTCGAAGTGGTCGAACAATTCGCTGACGGAAACACTCGCATTTGCCTATTTCCCTACTTTGCTTTACATACAGGGGAAGTCAATAATCGTAGTTCACCTTTGTATTTCAGAAACGGGAAAGAAAATGAAATATCTGAATACCCCAGCCAAACGTCGGTGAGGGGGCCTATCTGTTAGACTATTTCGGGAACAGGGCCACCATCCTAAAATCCGCCATTTTGGATTAAGGTCAAATTTTTCAAATGGAAAGGGGTCAATTTGCATATCAAATAAGGCCGGAATTTTCTCAGTAGTTGATTGCAGTTATCAGATTTGACATATGTGTTGTAGTTTTGTACGGGCTAGCATTTTTGCTTTTTCTTTATGTATGCAACAGAAATTTAAACTTCCTTCTGAAAATTAAAAAGGAATCCGCGCTTCACACTGAGTTACAAATATTAAAAAGGAATCCGCGCTTCACACTGAGTTACAAATATTAAAAAGGAATCCTCTTTTCACACTGAGTTACAAATATTAAAAAGGAATCCTCTTTTCACACTGAGTTACAAATATTAAAAAGGAATCCGCGTTTCACACTGAGTTACAAATATTAAAAAGGAATCCGCGTCTCACACTGAGTTACAAATATTAAAAAAGGAATCCGCGTTTTACACTGAGTTACAAATATTAAAAAATAATCCTCGTTTCACACTGAGTTACAAATGTTAAAAAGGAATCCGCGTTTCACACTGAGTTACAAATATAATCCAGTATATATTTTATTCACTATCAATCACAATAGCAGTCTTTTCTTGATTTCAGTTCACTTTCGTGTGTTGTGAATTTCAAGTAAATCTTTTGGAAGCTGTAAAATGTTTTGCTTAGAGATTTATAAAACGAAATGTAATTTCCTACCTGAAAATGGTTTTCGTGTACACGGATAATATATAGAATACAAACTCCCACAATTTACATTTTATATTTTTATTTCTACATTTCATCTAAGAACGTCATAGTCTTGTGGAACTGCAGGCATTACATCTTCTACGCATGGTCGACCAAATAAGGGAGTTTACATGATTTGCCATGCACGTTTTTCCTCGATTCTCCTTAAGAATTCGAGGAGGTATTCTGGACATTTCCCAGAAAGCTGCAACATGATCGGATTATACGCCACTGGTGTTTTCCCGTTCATCCTGTTGCTATGGTTACTGGAACCAGGAGCTAAATCCACTAGAGAAACTTCTGCGTTAAAGGGATATAAAACGGGACTCTTAAAATAAAAAGAGTGAAGTTACTATCTTTCCACCACACACGATTGGCTAAACATTCGAAGATTCTGACGTATTATTACTCAATGCTTGCACTTTGCATACTGACTTAAATAAACATTTACATAGGTTACGTGCCTCAGGTAAAGTGATAGTTATCCGAAATGGAGTACATCAACAACGATAAAAAAAAATCGAAAACGGAAAAATGTGAAGAGCAGACAGAATGTTTTTGAACTATATGGGATTTGTAGAACAGCCGAAGGCTGTTGACAACTAACCGAAATACAGTTTCCATTTCGTCATTTGAAAAAATGACATAAAGCACGAGGCGTGTTCAATAAGTAATGCTTCCGCGCAAGAGCCTCGCGCATCACTTGTTGCTTAGCAACCAATCAGACGGCAAACGATTTTTAGCTTCATTTTACTGCTTAATAGAACTCCGTACATCTACTTGTTCGACTGAGAACGATAGCCTAAGAATCGTGCACGAAAACATAGAAACGTTTCCTTAGAACAGTCTAAGAAAGCTTTGCCAGAAATCATACTGCTTACTGAGCTGCAGTCTCAGCAGTAAGGTTTGATCATCCCGCCTTCCCGGCCGACGAATAATCGTGATGTCACTGAGTGACATCATCGTCCCAACATGTGAATCGTATTTCCTAACTATAACTATGCAGGAAGAACTCCGGTCAACACTTTTTGTAACTCAAACACAGAACAAAAACTTATGCAAAAGCACATTTACATTAAATACAGAAGAAATTCATAGTCGTGTGAATATTTTAGTAACTGAGATTTCAAAAATACTTCCCGCACATTTTTTTTACGTAAAGGACGGGAAAACGGTTATATTTTTAAATGTTAATTTAGTTTTAATTAGAATTTCTACTGTTTTTATATAAATTTAGAAGAGAAAACACACAGCAGGACATGTTGGGTTGTCGGAAAAGTCGTGACGTATTTCCGCCATGTTTTGCAAATTTAATTTATTGATAGAAAGAACAAAGATCAATCAATGATGTAATGGCTGTTTTGTTCGGTAATCTTTTGCCATCTTCCTGTGAGCTGCAGAATGCTTCGTTCATAGAAGGACCTGTCTTTCGTGGCGAAAAAACTGTACAAGGTGCTGATTTACAGCCTCATCTGAAATGAACGTTATACCACGCAAGGACTGTTGAAGAGAGCAAAACAAGTGACGGCGCAAGTTCAGGCGAGTATGGTGTGTGTGGCAACACATCCCACCCAAGCTCCAATAATTTTTGGCGGGTGATCAAACTTGTGTGTGGTCTCGCGATGTCGTGATGGAACACAACACCTTTACAATGAACGAGCTCTGGACGTTTCTGGATGATGGATTCGTTCAAACTGTCCAATTGCCGACAGTACACATTCGAATTGATTCTTTGGTTCTGTGGTAGGAACTCGAAAAACAAGACACCTTTAAAATCCCACCACACTGAGACCAGAACCTTCCGCTGATGAATGTTTCCTTTGGATGTCGTTTGAGGCGAAGCAGCACTTCGGGACCAAGACCGTTTGCGCAGCACATTTTTGTACACAATCCACTTTTCGTCACCAGTTATCAGTCCCTTCAAAAAAGGATCGTTTTCCTCACGTTCAATGAACATATCCCAGATCTTTATACGCGCCATCAGTTCAGCTTCTTTGAATTCATGAGGAACCCACACATCGAGCTTGCTTACGTATCCCAGCTTCTTCAGGTGGTCGTGAAAGCTTGAATGATGGATGTGCAATGTGAGCCAACACACACACAAGACTAAAAACTAAAAGAAGAAGTACGTATAAGCTAAACCTAAGATTTCTAAAACTCACTAATCCGGTGGTGACACCCAGGTTTGAAAAAAAGAAGAATATATAACAAAAACCAGATTTTTAAAACCTAATTTGGATGAAAGATGGTGAGATGATTAGTTTCCGGGACGAATCGGAGTAACGTATATTTTTATTGTAGCCCTGAAAAATAAGTTAATAGTAGACAGACTAAATAGTGATATTGCATAATCTAATATTTTGAGAGGTTCTTTCATTATAAGAATGCAGAAGTTTATTACAGTGAAACAAACAAAATTTCAAAGGAAATTTATTGTTTATTTTGGTGAAGAACAGAACTTATAATTGTTTCATGGTATTTTGTTTATTATTGCCAAATTCTGGTGATTCTCAAAAATTGAGAAGCTATTATGTTTCTATGAATTTTTCTGGAAACACAAGAGTGCCAATTGCTCATCACGTTTCCCTCAAAACCAAAATTATTTCTTTTATCATATACATCAACTGTAATACATTGACGGTTCAGTTGTATGGAGAGATCAAGAAAAGTAATACACTGGTTGGTGTTGGTTTTCACTAATTTCAAATCTAATGGATATATTCTGTTCAATCAAATAAAACAGAATTGGAATCAAAAGGTAATCAAGTCACCTATATATCTGAAGAAAGTTGAATTAGTCTCAATTTTGTTTTCATAATGATGCAGATATATATTTGCTAAGACACTGGAGTAGCAAGTTCCCATAGGGACACCACTATTTTGTAAATATAATTATTTTTAAATCAGATATATAGTTATCGAAAATACAGAAATTGCCAAAGCGTGTCCCAGTGTTTCTTTTCCAAATAAAAAAAACATATTTTAAAAAACCTGAGTTAAGACGTTTTTGATATATGTATATATACACTATCTACCAACAAGTAATTGGACACCTGTGATAGCAAAGCAAAACGAAGTTTATTCACCTTCAATAGTTGGTGGAGCCTCCACGAGCGGCGATTACAGCTGCGACCCTCCGGGGCATACTCTCAACCAGGCGTTGTACGACGGCTAGCGGTATTTTCTTCCACTCGGCTTGGAGAAAACAGGTCAGTCCCTTCACCGATTTCGGACGGTGGGGGCACCCCTTAAGTAGACGCTCCAACTCGTTCCAGAAGTGTTCGATATGGTTAAGGTCTGGGCTCTGCGCAGGCCAGTCCATTCGATTAACCCCATTGTTACCATACCAAGCCATGGTGGACCTCGCAACGTGACAAGTGGCATTGTCATCCTGAAAGTAACATGGGTCCACCCCGTAAAACTGCCACAACGTAGGAAGTGCGTGGTCATCCAAAATGGTGCAGTAGGTCTCGGCGTTGAGTCGCCGAGGAATTGCGACCAAGGGTTCCGCGCCATACCAGGAGAAACACCCCCATAGCATAATTCCACCGCCGCCGAACTTCACAGTTCGCACAATGCATTCCAGCAGGAGGCGTTCTCCAAGCTGACGCCAAACCCAGACCCTGCAATCCGAACGGTAGAGGGTGAACCTTGATTCGTCGCTCCAGAGAACCTGTTTCCACTGTTCAACGGTCCACTGTCGACGTTCTTTGCACCACGTTAGCCGAGCAGCGCTATTAGACTTGGTGATCAAAGGCTTGTGGGAGGCAGCACGTCCGTGATAACCGAGCAGATTGGCTTCCTTACGGATGGTATTCATCGAAAGAACACTCCCGGATGCCTGTTGAAACTCCTCGCGGATGTGGCTCATCGATTTGGTGCGGTTCTTCCGATTTCTCTGGCCAGCGCCCGTCGGTCTCTAACTCTCAGTTTTGTGGGTCTGCCGGGTCGGAGCACATTCCGACAGTCACCTCTCATCTTCCACTTGCCAATCACGTAGGCCACTGTCGATTTTGGGTACTTCAACTCGCTGGATATGTCACGTATGGATCGGCCATTTCTGTGATACCCGACAATTACACCTTTCTCGAGATCAGAGAGCTCCGAACTGCGTGGCATCTTGCATGCGTCTGGTTGCGTTGTTGTTTCCCACACGGCATTTAACGGCTGCGGCCGTGACGTGTATCAGTACCGCAGATATCTTCGATTGCAGGGGTGTCCAATTACTTGTTGGTAGATAGTGTATATACACGGTCGAGTCACATTGTCGTGATCATCAGCTAATATCTAGAGTAAACGCTGTGTGCAGCGCGGACAGCAGCTATACGGGCTGGAAGTGACTCTGTAAGGTGCTGGAAGGTGTTCACAGGTATGTGGAGTCATGCTGACTGAAGCACATCTGACAGCCGCTGGATCCAGTAGGATCCATAGAGCGAACAACACGATTGAGCTGGTCCCACAGATGCTCAATTGGGTTTAAGTCTGAGGAATCATGGGGCCAGGGAAGTACTTTGAAGTCTTCATCGTGCTTTTCCAACCACTCTCTGACATTTTTAGATGTGTGACACGTCGTATTGTTGTGCTGGAAGATCCCATCCGTCCCGGGGAAGACAGTCATCAGGTAAGGGTTTACAAAGATGTTTTCATAAGGAATTCGGTCCATAGTACCTTCCACATGTATGAGTAGACCCAGGGAATGCCATGAAAGCATTCCCAAGAACATAATGCTGCTTCCACCAGCTTGCGTTCGTCCCGTAATGGTTGAAGAGTGTTTGTTTTCTGATGCTTCTTGCCTTATACGCCAACGTCCTTCCGTTCGATGAAGCAGAAAACGTGACTCATCGGAGAAGGCAATCCTTTGCCAACCAGCGGAGGTCCAATTCCGATACTGCCGTGCAAATGCAAGCCTTTTCTGCCGATGCACCTTTGTTAGCATAAGTGCAGTGACCATCCGTCTGCATCGAAGCCCCATACACAACAGGGTTGGCTGAACTGATGTTTTAGACACACTTCCGGTAGCCCCCTAGTTCATTCGGCCAGCGAGTTGGTCCATTGTACCGCGTCGATCGGCCCTCACGCACCTTCACAGCCGACGTTCACCTCTCATATAAATGGCACGTGGTGCTCCGCAGTTTCTACGTCGCTTATTCGCAATGGTGCCATTTCTCCAATCACGATACATTTTAACCACAGCATCGCGCGAACAGGTCACAAACTGCGCTGTTTCAGAAATACCGCTACCCTTTGGCCCGAAAGCAGATAATAATCCCTTTTGCAAATCCGATAAATCGCTCGTTTTATCCATATTAAAAACGAGTGATATGTTTTCAGAATGCCTACAGCACGCCGTATATAACCTCCAAGCCAGCTCACGACACATGCCTTCTATCATTGGCTACGCGCTGTTGACGCCAAAAGTAGGAGTTGGTCACCATAATGTGACTCGACTGTGTATATATATATCATCATTATCATCATTGTCAACCATTATCGATCCACTGCTGGACGAAGGTCCCCCCAAGTTTCCTCCACAATGGTCTGTCTTGGGCCAGTCTCCTCCATGTCACTCCCGCATACTTTCGAATTTTGTCCACCAATCGCCCATGGGGTCTTCTTCTGGGTCTTTTCCTGTCCCTTGGAATCCAATCTAAAATTTCGGCAATCTAACGATGGTCTGTCCTTCTGGCAGTATGTCCAGCCCATTGCCATTTCAGGGATTAACTCTGACCATGATGTCTTCCACTCTTGTCATTTTTCTGATCCACAAGTTCCTCTTCTTATCTCTCCTGGTTACACCAAGCATGCACCTCTCCATGCTGCTTTGAGTTGTCTGCAGTCTTTGTATGTCTCTTTTAGTTAAGGTCCATGTCTCTGCACCATAAGTAAGCACTGGAAGGATACATTGATCAAACACTTTTCTTTTAAGACATAATGGCATATTGCTCTTGAAAATTGTACTGTTTCTTCCAAAAGCTCTCCAGGAAAGTTTTGTACGCCGATTAATTTCTTCATCAATGTGACCCTTACTTGATATCTGCTGTCCAAGATAAACGTACGTGCCTGTTATCTCCAGCTTTTCTCCATCAATCGATAAATCTTCATTTCTTGTAAAAGCATTGAACATCACTTTTGTATTCTGAAAGTTCATTTTTAATCCCACTTCTTTACTCTTGTCAGCAAGTTCCTGGATCATACTCTGCAGCTCTGATGGGGTAGTTGCAAAAATGACTACGTCATCAGCAAAACGAAGGTGGGTTAGATAATCTCCATTAATTTTTATCCCTTTGTTTTCCCAGTTCAGTGATTGAAAGACATTTTCCAATGTGGCATTAAAGAGCTTCGGAGATATGGTGTCACCTTGTCTCACTCTCTTTCAATTTTTTATGTGTGTTGTATTTTTCATATACAACTCATATTAATTATTTTATATGATTTTTACTTATGATTCGTTATTTTTAATTTATTTATTAACTGTAATATATATTTTCAATTCTGCCATACTATGACATATTTAGCGCAGATCGCTCTAAATTTTAGTGCAAAATGATAGTGAGGATTAAGTAGTTTTTACGCCAAAAAATTAACTTGGACATTGAGAACTGACGCGATGAAATTTCTGTATCAGAAAAAACTCACTGGTCAGAATTATAATTTGGGGTATGTTTAAATGTGCTGAATATCAAAACACAGGAAAGCTAAATTTAGAATTGTGCCATGTATTTTGGCAGCGAATGCTTTTCTTTCTACTTTAAGAAATAACAGAAATATATATATTTTTTTTCGTTTCGGTGCTTAGCGACGATCGTGAACCATTCTTCGAACTATAAGCAGTCAGCCGTTACCAATTTGGGGCCATTGTTTTGCAGAGAGAAAGAGAGAGAGAGAGAGAGAGCCAATACCGTAAGAGAAGTATACCCCCAATGTCTCATTAGGAACTCGGGCCCGAGGCCTAGGTCAGACGGCTAGCCAGAAACCTTAGTTTCTGGTCACCAGTGTGTGTCTTTCCTTCTCAAAAATAGAGATATGAAAACAAAAATTCAGCTTTTCCTATACATAGAACAATAATAAAGCTCTAGATATCCCGTCTAGTGTTTGAAAAATGGGAATAAAACAAGCATTTCGTATTTTTCACGCAGATGCAAAGCTCATTTTAGAAATGGGTAAAAAAAGAAACGTTTTTGTAGTTCTGAAAGAAAGTAAGAGAAACCAAACATTTTTTTATAAAAATAACAAGCAGAATTCCATCACCAAGTAAAGATAACGTAATTCTTAGACACTAAAACTTCAGGGAAATCTTTTGTAAATACTTTTGTGCCAAAATTGTCTTTACTATACCGTGCAAATTAATTGGGACAAGCTATTTTATTCTCGGAATTGTAACGTGATCGCCAGTTGATGTCGGAAACCCACGTAAACCGGTTTTATCAGCTGTGAGGTGGTGTGACTGTTAGAACTTGATAGTAAGAATATGGTTTGACCGGTTTTAAACAGGACATGGGCACTTCAGCTTCAGTTGTGAGCTTTCGTGTGTGACAGGTGGATGTTAGTTTTTGCTTTCTGTGAGTACGTGTTATATCCGTGTATTGAAAAAATGGTTAATTCCCCAAGGAAGTGTGCAAAAATAATTGCTCTGAAGGATCACACTTCTATGTCAGTGAGATATATCGCTTCTGCAGTTGGTGCAGGCAAATCAAGTGTATCAAGACTGCTTACGCGATACAATGCATCTGGATCATCGTCTCCAAAGAGGACAGGTAAATGTGGGAGAAAACGAAAAAAAACTCCACGAACCGATAAATATCTAATCAGAAATAGTAAAATGAATAAAAAAAAAAACAAGCACCGACCTTCAAAGAGATTTATTGGCTAGTGGTCCTGATGTTAGTGATTCAACTGTACGCCGTAGGCTTCTGGAAGTTGGCCGGAAGGCAAGAAGACCAAAGAAAAAGCAATATTTAAATGCGAAAATGAAGATAAAACGTTTAGCATGGGCCAAAGAAATATAAATAATGGACTGTTGACGACTGGAAAAAGGTAATTTTTAGTGATGAAACTCATTTATTTGTGCAGGGTTTCCAAGCAAATGTCGTTAGACGAAGCAACTGTGAACCCTTAAGACCTCAGCATGTCAAACAAACTGTAAAACAACCTCTGAAACAGATGTTTTGGGGTTTTTTCACATCAAATGGCAATGGAATCTTAGTTCCTGTTCAAGGTATGATGAATTCAGCCAAGTACGTAGAAATATTACAACGTAGGATTGTTCCATTCTTGCAAACATTTGACGTGATTTTTTAACATGACTTGGCCCCATGTCACAATTCGAAATTGGTCAAGAATTTCATGCTGGAAAATCAAATTCATTTGCTTGATTGGCCTGGAAATTGACCAGACTTAAATCCCATAGAAAACTTATGGAATATTTTGAAGAGACGTTTAGGTAAAATGGACTGTACAACCAAAGAACGCATGATAACGAATGCTATAAAAGTGTGGTTCCACGATTATGAAGTCAAAACTATGTGCACTCATTTAGTGGAGTCAACGCCAAAACGAATTCAAGAGGTCATTTCTGCTAAAGGAGGGCATACTTCATATTAATGCAGGTATTTATCAGAGTATATCAAGGCATAGAATGATATAAAGGCATAGTTTTGGGAAAAAGAGTGATTTTTTTACTTTGTCCCAATTAATTTGCACAGTATAGTGTTTACGTACATCGTGAAAAACGAATTTCGCCTGTCTTTTACTGAATTTTCTATTTTCCCTTAGTTGTTCTGGTACAACGTAAAGTAAAACTTGTTATTTTAATTCAAAAAGAAGAAAAGAAAGCCTGCCCCACAGGCTGTAAGTGTGAGAAAAACACAGCCGATGCTGACATTTTATAGTAAAATACGCGAAGAAAAGACGAAGCTTTTTTTTTAGTTAAAAGGAAGTGAAGTTAATTGGCTTCTAGGAATACTAAAGTTTAGGCGAAACACTTACCCTGCAAAACAGATAATTCAGTTTAGAAAAAACTGAAAAAAATAACAACAAAAAAACGCGATAATGTTTACCGTCTAATTATCGATTCGTGATAAGAGTCTTCAAATATTTCTTATTTTCCCAGTAATTTCTTAGGTTGCATTCCGATGTAGTGTCAATAGCGTGCGAGAACCATTGGTAAGAACTTCATTTGCACTAGGAAAATACATTTAGAAGAAATTTTGGCTTGGAGAGAAAGTAATGTCTGCAAATACAAGGCAACAGAAAAGTGCCAATTACCGTGTATACAAGTACATATCAGTCCAACATTTAGTCGCCATTGTTTGACACGACCTGCTCCCATCGTCCAGACAGCTCTTGAACACCGTCCCTGGAGAATTTGGGAAACTTGGACGTAAAGAAGTAAGTGCACGTTCGACATCGTCCCGGCTGCTGAACGCTGTCCTGCCAGGAAATTCTGCAACGACCAGAAAAGGTCGTAGTCACTTGGGGCAAAGTCCAGGAAATAGCGTGGGTGCGGCAGCAGCTGCCAGCCGAGGTCCCTGATCTTGTGACATATCACTCGTGTTGCGTGAGGTCCTGCTCCATCCTGCTGTAGGAGGGCGCGCTTACAGTTCTGCAGTGCTGGTCGTCTCCAGGTGAGCGATGCGTGCAGATCGTTGAGCTGACGGCACTACACATCGACGGCGATAGTGGTCTTGTCCGTCAGCACCTCAAAAAACGCGACAGCCATCATATTCCACCAAACAGACATCAGGACGTTACGTGGTTGCAATCCCGCTTTGGGTTCGGCATAGGCTTCTTTTTAGAGTCCGCCTACTGTTTCGGGGCGCTGACATTGTCATACAGGACCCATTTCTCATCACCTGTCACATTGCGGTCCAAGACTGGTTCAACTTGTGCACGTGCTAGCAGGGAAACGCATGCACTCACGCAATTTGCTTTCTGCTCAGCTGTGAGTTGATAGGGTACAAAACTCCCCTCTTGTGCACCTTCCCAAGTTGACACAGGTGCGTGATAATGCTCGTGTGGGTAATCCCCCATCTGTTCGGCTAACTCAGGTGTGGTCCCCCAAGCAGAAATTTCCTGTCTGCGACAGATATCATTGTGCCTCAAAATAATCTGCGGGTGGCCACTATGCAAGATAACTACTAAATGCGAAAAACAGTAAAAATTGCACAGACGTATTTTTCTCTCTAAAGAAATAACCTAGGTACTACACTAATTGCAATGTTAATTAGGATCAAAAACACTTTAGTCCACTGTATCTGGAATTTTGCTAATATTTTCAAGCTGAAACGCAAAGATTTATGGATTAAAATGATATTTAACAACAATAAAGCGCAGAGGCATCACTAGGAAAAAACTGTAATAAGAAGAGTAATTTTCGCTCCATTCTACTTCTGTTTTCGGAACATTTTTTCCCATTTCCCATCTCAAGTGCAAACATTTATGTAATTAAACGATAATTAAACAATAACACAGAAACACAGCGGGTGGAGGGTTATAGAGGGAGAAATTTTTGCTCCGTACAACTTTGGTTTTCAAAAAAGTTTCCTCCATTTTCAATCTTAAATAAAACATTTATCTAATAAAATGATATTTAATGACTATATAGGGCTGAGGGAATATCGCAACCAAAAAGAATTCAAGAGTACTGGGTTCCGTCAAACTTTCGTTTTCAAAACTTGTTGCCTCCATTTTCAAACCAAAACACAAATATTTAGGCAATAGAATGATATTTAAAAACAATATCGGATAATTCTCTCTTCAAGCGTCGGGGGAACGTCGGGAGAAAAAAATATATGATTACGGGAGAAATCCTCACGCCGCCTAACTTCCGTTTTCGGAAATTTTGAAATCCGGAAAACTTGCATCTATGATAATGAGTCGGCCAGAATAGGGTTCTGGGGATATCGTTTCTGTCTGCAGGACCAAAATAAATCTGCGATATGCGTCGGCCGTCACCGCGATTCTGCAACCAGGATGAGTAGAAAATGAATCTGTCGGCCGTCGCCGCGATTCTGTTACGGGAATGTGTACAAAATAAATCTGCGATATACATCACCCATCGCCGCGATTCTTCTACGGGGATGAGTACAAAATAAATTTGCGATGTACTTCGCCGCGATTCTTCTACGGGGATGAGTACAAAAAAATCTGTGATGAACGTCGCGGCGATTCTTCTACGGGGATGAGTACAAAACAAACCTGTGGTGTACGTCGGCCGTCGCCGTGATTCTGCTACGGGGATGAGTACAGAATTAATCTGCGATGTACATCATCCATCGCCGCAATTCTTCTACGGTGATGAGTACAAAATAAATGTGCGATGTGTGTCGCCGCGGTTCTTCTACGACGATGAGTACAAAATAAATCTGCGATGTACGTCGCGGCGATTCTTCTACGGGGATGAGTACAAAACAAACCTGTGGTGTACGTCGGCCGTCGCCGTGATTCTGCTACGGGGATGAGTACAGAATTAATCTGCGATGTACATCATCCATCGCCGCAATTCTTCTACGGTGATGAGTACAAAATAAATGTGCGATGTGTGTCGCCGCGGTTCTTCTACGACGATGAGTACAAAATAAATCTGCGATGTACGTCGCGGCGATTCTTCTACGGGGATGAGTACAAAACAAACCTGTGGTGTACGTCGGCCGTCGCCGTGATTCTGCTACGGGGATGAGTACAGAATTAATCTGCGATGTACATCATCCATCGCCGCAATTCTTCTACGGTGATGAGTACAAAATAAATGTGCGATGTGTGTCGCCGCGGTTCTTCTACGACGATGAGTACAAAATAAATCTGCGATGTACGTCGCGGCGATTCTTCTACGGGGATGAGTACAAAACAAACCTGTGGTGTACGTCGGCCGTCGCCGTGATTCTGCTACGGGGATGAGTACAGAATTAATCTGCGATGTACATCATCCATCGCCGCAATTCTTCTACGGTGATGAGTACAAAATAAATGTGCGATGTGTGTCGCCGCGGTTCTTCTACGACGATGAGTACAAAATAAATCTGCGATGTACGTCGCGGCGATTCTTCTACGGGGATGAGTACAAAACAAACCTGTAGTGTGTACGTCGGCCGTCGCCGTGATTCTGCTACGGGGATGAGTACAGAATTAATCTGCGATGTACATCATCCATCGCCGCAATTCTTCTACGGTGATGAGTACAAAATAAATGTGCGATGTGTGTCGCCGCGGTTCTTCTACGACGATGAGTACAAAAATAATCTGCGATGTACGTCGCGGCGATTCTTCGGTGATGAGTACAAAATAAATGTACATCATCCATGCGCAATTCTTCTACGGTGATGTGTGATGTGTCGCCGCGGTTCTTCTACGACGATGAGTACAAAATAAATCTGCGATGTACGTCGCGGCGATTCTTCTACGGGGATGAGTACAAAAAAAATCTGTGATGTACGTCGGCCGTCGCCGTGATTCTGCTACGGGGATGAGTACAGAATTAATCTGCGATGTACATCATCCATCGCCGCAATTCTTCTACGGTGATGAGTACAAAATAAATGTGCGATGTGTGTCGCCGCGGTTCTTCTACGACGATGAGTACAAAATAAATCTGCGATGTACGTCGCGGCGATTCTTCTACGGGGATGAGTACAAAATAAATCTGTGGTGTACGTCGCCAGTCGCCGTGATTCTGCTACGTTGATGAGTACAAAATGAATCTGCGATGTACGTCGGCCGTCGCTGCGATTTTGCAACGGGAATGAGTACAAAATGAATCTGCGATGTACGTCGCCAGTCGCCGTGATTCTGCTACGGGGATGAGTACATAATGAATCTGCGATGTACGTCGGCCGTCGCTGCGATTCTGCAACGGGAATGAGTACAAAATAATTCTGCGACGTACGTCGTCCTTCGCGAGAAAAAATAACGATTACGAGAGAAATCCTCAATACCCCTAACTTCCGTTTTCGGAAATTTTGAAAGGCGGAAAGCTTGCATATATGATAAGGAATCTGCAAGATATTTTTAATATGGGGATATCGTTTTTGACTGCAGGACCAAAATAAATCTGTGACGTGCGTCTCCCGTCGTCGCGATTCTGTTACGGGGGTGTGATCACAAGTGAGTCAGTCTCCAACGAGGTCTTCAGCATATTCATATCCACTGTTGCGGGTCTTCCGGCTTTGAGATAGTCTAACAGGTCAAAATTTCTCTCTCGAAACGGTTCGAATCAACGACAGAATTGATCACGTGATATGCCATTAGGGTACATTCTGGTAATGTTCCTTACAGCACTTGTCCAGGTACCACCTCGACGAAATTCGTACAGAATGCAATGGCGGATGTGCTCCTTGTCGACTTCCATGTTGGCAGGAGCTTACACTTTTCGCCTTCTGACTGCTAACTGGCACTGACTTCCGCTACCTACTGATGTCATGGCGGTGTGCTGCGCAATCTCAGAAGAGAAGGTGCGCCGTGTCTGGTACTTCGACTTCGGGTTCCTCGTCATCGGACATAACTTTGTTTTCTAACTCAATAGTTTTCACTCAGATCTAGATGCCAAGCAAACCTAAGGGAGAATAATTAATGGCGTAAGTCTTAGATGAACACAGAAGGAGCAAGCTATCTTGTTTAGGCGATAGTTTTGACAATACAGCACAAACATATTCCGAATATACAATGTTGAGAAGTGATGAGAAATTATGAGAAATGTTTCGGAAAACACGGTGATGGCGAAGAGCAAAATTTGGAATATCCTAAATATTTTGCAATGTTAGATGATATCAAAATACAAAAGATGATAAACCTACTTGCAGAAACGTGGTCGCTCATCTTTCGAAACATTTCCGGCACGTGTGACGTACTACTGAGGTTAAAAGATGTATCAAGACGACAAATCTGTAGCGAGAAATTCTGACCGTGTAGCTTAATTGGTAGAGCGACTTACTCAGGAGTAAGGGAGTACAAATTCGATGTCCGTCGCGTATAAACTTGTGTTTTCCTTTTGGCGCACGATTGTGGAAAATGGACCCACTGGAAGTTGGGTTCTTCGAAAAATGTTATTCTTCTTCCCCACATTGTTTGGAATTAATGAAATAATTCCTACTTGGCTTCAAAACAAAACAAAGTAAGAGGGAGATGATGTGACGTACTACAGACGTGAAAAGATGTGTCAAGACGACAAATCTCCTGTCCGCGTAGCTTAATTGGAAAAGTTTTTCTTTAACCCAAGAGCAAAATGCTAAACTTACCACTTCAAGCCTGGCTCGAAGGCGAAATTTCACCCTTGCTTGATGAAAAGGAGAGGTCCTGCACGGAACGAAAGCTGGATAAGACTCGGGTTTTACACGACTGACCTGGCCCGTTCAGATACTTAGATAGATCAAACACTAATTTTTATGAACAAGCTAGAAAAATCGTGCAATGATACGCTTTCCAACATACCGAAAATCAGGGAAGAAATGTGGAATAAATCTCGCTCCTGTGCCCTGACCTTTGACCTCATTCCGATGATATTAAACAGAATTGGTTCAGTATATCTCCGGAACATCATGCGCAAGTTCCCGCAATAGAAGCATTTTTGGTCAAGTAATGAGGATAATGGCTGTGGAAGAAATCTCGCTCCTTTGTCCTGACCTTTGACCCCATTTCAATGATATTAAACAGAATTGGTTCAGCATACCTCCAGAGCAACATACCAACGTTTTGTCGCAATAGAAGCATTTTTACATTAGTTATGACACATAAGAGAAATGGAATGAATTCCGCTCCTATGTCCTGACCTTTGACCCCATTTCACCCATTTTCAATAGGGTTCGTTTAGGTGGTCCCCTACCACATACAAAAATTTCATCGAAATCGAACCACTTTTACGCAAGTTATGACGCATCAGGGCAATAGAATGGATCCAACTCCTATGTCCTGACCTTTGACCCAATGTCGCCCATTTTCAATAGGGTTCGTCCTTAGAGGGTCCCCTACCACATACAAAAATTTCATCAAAATCGAACCATTTTTATGCGAGTTATCGCGCTGATGGTCGGTCGGACGAACAGGTAGAAGGACAAAGCTGGAGCACATACGCTTCTTCAACCTACGGTTGGAAAGCGTAAAAAACACAACACCTGAAAGGAGTCGAGCTACGACTTTGATTTTTACAGGATATATTCATTAAGCAATACAGAACAAATGATAAGCATCTCGGTGTCATACGTACCAGGTGCGTCGCTGTAGCTAATAATCGGTGTGGCCATCTCTGGCTCGTATCACCTACTGTACGTGCTGAGGCATCAAATCAAATGATGTGTGAATGGCCTTGTGGAATAGCAATCCTTCTGTATTGACTTTCTTCCAAAGTTCATCAACAGTTGCTGGAGGGCAGTCGTACCTCTGCACCTGTCGTTTAAGTATGTCCCAGAGACTTTCTACGAGTGACAGATCTGGCGATCTAACGGGCCGCGGCAGAAGTGGAACGTTGTTATCCCTGAAGAAGGCACGTGTTCTCGTTGCAACATGCGGTGTGGCATTGTCATGTTGAAACATAGCCCTGGGGATGTCCTGGAAGTACGAAAAGTCAACCGGCCGTAGAATGTCACTGACGTAAAGGGGGCTCGTTATGGTGTAGCGATTCTCACGAGAGGTGATCTACATTCGTACGCGATAGCACTGCAAGCCAATAATACCTCGGGTTGGTGTTGTATGCCTGGTGCGAATACACTGTTTCCGACGTCTCTCGCTCTGTCGCCGTCGGACAAAAATGCGGCATCATTTTCTCCTAAACAGCAGTGCATTTTGTCCGAGAACACGATATTGTGCCATTCTTCATGCCACCCTTCTTTCAATGCGCTATTGCATCCTGACAGTCTGTTGCTCCGGTGTCAAATTGCAGCCTGAGGTAGGTCTGACGAGCCTGCAGTCCGAATTGCAATAACCTGCGACCTTCTGTTACAGCTGACATGGCAGAATGTTTTACAGTTCTCTACTGCTGCGCCAACGCCGTTGATGATGCAGAACGATCCCTCAAAGACATCATCATGAGATGACGTTAGACAGTAGCAAATGTTTATCGGGAACACACCACTTCCGGAATAACATCGAATCGTCAACAGCACTATGAGCGGATAAAGGTTGTGGATGACGCACCGTCGATGTCTACTTCATGACGAAGTTGCAACCGATCGAAGAGTAACAGTGGCATAAATCATCGCCGACTTAAACTAGGGAGGTGCCAAAAACGTCACCACCAAGACCATTCAGGAGATCATTATCCCCAGCAGGTTATGGGAGCCGTCATTGTAAACACTATATAACCACATTGTATGCCTCAACTGGGCTTACGAACATCGGCCCTGGACGTAGGATGATTGAATATTGTCATTCTGGTCCGATGAGCCCTGTCTGCAGTTTTTTCGCTCAGGTGAGCGGATTCGGATAGTGATGGACCCGACACGTCAATAAGAAAATGTTCAGGCTGGTGGATGCTCGGCTACGGCCTGAGTCGTGTTTAACTGGCACACATTGGGACCTCTGGTACGTGTAGGTGCATATCTGAAAGATTGATGCCACGGGTCCACACTTGCATACCATTTGGTCATCATGAGCCCACATATCTGAAAGATCGATACCACGAGCCCACCCTTGCAGACCATTTGGTCATCATGCACCCACATATCTGAAAGATCGATGCCACGTGTCCATCCTTGCATCCAATTTTGGCCATCATGCACCCACAGGGCAATGGACCCTTCCAATCCGTTTAGGATCATCCTGCAACCAGACGGCTATAGACTTTTCTATTCTGTTTATGGCCATCATGCACCCATAGGGCGATGGACCCTTCCATCGCCCTATGGGTTAGGATGATTTAGGATCATCCTAAGGGCAATGGACTCTTCCATTCCGTTTATGGCCATCATGCACCCATAGGGCAATGGACTCTTCCAATCCGTTTAGGATCATCCTACACCCAGAGGGCAATGGGCTCTTCTATTCCGTTTATGGTCATCATGCACCAAAAGGGCAATAGACTTTTCCAATCCGTTTTTGGTCATCCTACACTTACAGGGCAATGGACTCTTCCATTCCGTTTATGGCCATCATGCACCCATAGGGCAATGGACTCTTCCAATCCGTTTAGGATCATCCTACACCCAGAGGGCAATGGGCTCTTCTATTCCGTTTATGGTCATCATGCACCAAAAGGGCAATAGACTTTTCCAATCCGTTTTTGGTCATCCTGCACTTACAGGGCAATGGACTCTTACAGAAGGACAATGAGCCTCCGCACAGAGCAAAGGTGGCTAGAACATAGTCAGAAGAGCATTCTGCAGAAGTTTTCCCACCCCTGAGTGCCTTCCCGTTTCATCGGACATGAACCTTGTATAACGAAGTAAATTTCTCCGTCATTTTTGGTCTACGCCGGGATTCGAACCCGAGGCCGCTTATTCCGGAACAAGTCGCTCTACCAACTGAGCTACGCAGACATGTATTCTGATTCCTATCTGCCTTTATGTCATGTGCGTCCTGCTGGCAGGTACGTCACATCTCCCCCCCGAAAGAGGGCCGGGGGCATGGCCCACGGATCAGCCGTGACCATGAATCGCTGCAGGTAGACAACCACTGTAGAACGCGCACTTGAGAACTCCCAGTCAATCTGGTGTGTGGAATGCAACGCCACAAACATTTATTTTTCGAAGCACTGGAGAAGGGATTCTCTGATTTTTCCTATCTCGCGGTGTGGAAATAACATCACACCAATGCGAGATTTTGAACGGTCGGGTCATCCGGGTAGTTCGGGCGCCATTATAACGAAGTAAATTTCTCCGTCATTTTTGGTCTACGCCGGGATTCGAACCCGAGGCCGCTTATTCCGGAACAAATCGCTCTACCAACTGAGCTACGCAGACATGTATTCTGATTCCTATCTGCCTTTATGTCATGTGCGTCCTGCTGGCAGGTACGTCACACTTGTTAAAAATATTTGCAATGCTGTGGAAAGGCCCGTTCCAGCTTTGGATGCTAAATACGGCGAATCTATGGACGGCGGTTCAGCAAGCATAGATGGAGATAACTATGGAACGTCTTCGTGACCTAGTGGACTCAGTGCCTTCTGATGTCACCACCTTTAGCCTGAAGAAAATTAGGCCTACCCGCCAATAGGTAGGCATCCCATGATTTCTTTCCACTCAGTGTATATTGTGTCGTGTATGTTATGTGACAATCCCAAGGCTACATATTGGCAAAAGATTTAGTTTTAATGGGGGCGACACCATTTTCCTGGAGCGGGGCCCCCTCATGTAAGGCCCTGTGTGCAGCTGTAATAATTTACATCACCTATCGTGGCCTATCCCT
This sequence comes from Macrothele yani, assembly GCA_039090855.1. Lineage (NCBI taxonomy): Eukaryota > Metazoa > Arthropoda > Arachnida > Araneae > Macrothelidae > Macrothele > Macrothele yani. Next base: position 154,930,003 of record CM077030.1, read on the forward strand.
TATACAAGTTTCTACCCGATCCAAATCGTTTTATTTGTGGCTGCAATTTCAGTAGACAGTAGTGTAAGATGTAATGCATTTTTTCTTGGCACTCATGCGGAAATAAATACCAAATTAATTGCCCACCTCAAATTTATTGGATCCGCGAAAGGAAGGGGTGTAGGACTGTTAAACAAATATAGCAAGTTTATTACGAATGAATCTTTATTTCATCAATACTCCCAGTTATTCGAGTCCGGATTAGCAAACTTGTTTAATAGCAGCACGTATTAGAACAACATAGTACTGTCTCTATATGTGCAGTTTTGTTATCACTGGTTGAATGAACGTGAAAACCATTTTGATCGCAGTAGTTCTGCAAATGATTTTTACGCGGTAATAAACCTGGAAGATTCTGGGCATAAATTGAGCTTTTGGGCAGATGTTGTACCACTCATTACCTGTCGCCCTCGGAAAGTTGAATGTCATGACACATTCAGTGATATCACATGATCAGTCCGATTCTCACAATTACTAAATTTTGTTTTTGAAAGTTCATAGCGGTTACTACGAAATGTTTTCTTCTGGCTCGGTTCTTTGTTTTGAATCAAAAATCATTATAAAGAAAAGGAAAGGTTAATTTTTCTATTATAATGTATTTTGCTTCAAAAAAAAAGAATTGTCGAGTCAGACGATATAAAGAAAAGGAAAGGTTAATTTTACTATTATAATGCATTTTGCTTCAAAAAAAAGAATTGTCGAGTCAGACGATATAAAGAAAAGGAAAGGTTAATTTTACTATTATAATGTATTTTGCTTAAAAAAAAAGAATTGTCGAGTGAGACGATATAAAGAAAAGGAAAGGTTAATTTTACTATTATAATGTATTTTGCTTCAAAAAAAAAAAAGAATTGTCGAGTCAGACGAAAACATATCACAATAACTGTTGTTTTCTTTGAAAAATAGATTTCAAATAAAATGGGATCGGACAGATAGTGTGACGTCGCGAATAGAGTTTCATGGCTATCTATACTTAACAAGAACCACGCCTCATCTCTCCTGCCTTCGTCTTTGCGTTGCTCTGTGTCGAGACATTTCTAATTGCATATTATTTGCTTGCTTTGCTCTCACTCAGTTCATATTTTTGTTTAATAACTAATAACTGAAGCTCAAGAATGAAGAGGTATGTACTTTTGGCTTTTAAGACATTTGATAATTTTCTAACATTCTGAGTGCTTAAATAAGCGATCTGTTGTAGATGTTAAGCTCATTTTTAGAGTTCTGGCGCCAGTTCAGAATGGCGATCGATATCATTCACGAGACTCGGAGTGAAGCTACTTTTCCCTCTTAGAGTAGAGCATGGAAGAAACTCAGGCCTGAAACTTTAACAAGTGTTTCCAAGGTTACAGTGGAGAACGATATTCGAATCACGAGAATATAAATTGTAGACATGGACCAACAGGTTCGTTTTACGGAGATATATGAAGAAAACAAAGAAGAGCTACCAAATTCTCACTATGATATCTTGAACAGTAGAGATGTAGCTAGAGAGGAGAGTTCTAGAGAGGAATCGGAGTTAGGTCTTCAAGAAGCAACAGCCAATAGAACCCCCAATACAAAACTCCTGTCTCGGGTCTTCAAGAGATTTGTTTTTGCCATTATTACTTTTAATGAACATAATTCCGGTATTATGAAAAGTTTTGAACTGCAGAAAGGGACTAAAATTGTGGTGATGTTCTATGAAGACTTTAACACTAAACAATTGGAGAAGCCTAGGCTTTCGATCGAAACATTTTACACACACACACACACACCGAAGGAGATCTCAAGTGAGCCTCATTCTTCTGATAATTTTTTTAAATTGAGATACGCCACGAAGTTAAACGGACAGTCCAGCCAGATATGTTTTGGCTTCTTGAGCGAGAAGGCTACCTTAAACTTTTTTTTCTATTTAAGGGTTTTATGAGCCGCCCCGGTGGCTCAGTGGTCTAAGCAATGGCTTCTGATCATTCGTCCGAAAGGAGTCAAGGTTCAAATCTCGGTGAGGAATAGATGTTGTATTTGTCTTACGGCACTGGCTCTCTCCCTTCCCTGGAACCAGTGACCTTAAATTTGGGTTGGGCGACTGCTTATATCCCATTGAGTTGGTCACGGTGGCCGTTAAACCTCCAATCAAAATAAAAAGGGGAGGGATATGACCAAAGTAAGCAGCCCTATTGACTAAGTGATCGCCCATCTGTAAATTTGTAGCCACTGGTTCCAAGGAAAGGAGAGAGCCAGTGCCGTAAAAAAACAACCACCCCACCCGTGCCTTATCCTTGCACTCGTCTCCGAGCCCAGGTCAGATCCCAGCGCATAGGTCACTGAGCCACAGGGACGCCCCTAAATTTCTCCTAATTCATCCGAATTCCAGAAATCGATTTTCCCAAATACAACCTACTTCCAAAAAAGTTCCAGGAGTGACTGCATAAATGACGTAACAGTAGTGGGATAAAAATATGAAGTACACGCCAGAACACGTGATATTTTGTCCCACTACTGTTACAGACAGCAGTCCTTGTTCAATCAGGGAACAGTTGGAAAGGATTTATACCAGTATCGACAAGCGGCAGGCGGGCTTTAAGGTAGTCATATAAAGCTTTCTCGCCCTATTTCATTTTACCCATGGAAGAACAGAGAGTAAATAAATGTTCAGTTTTGTTGGAAATTTGGTAAATCAGTTACTGAAACTTACAGCATGTTAAGAAGCTTACGGAAACACAGCATAATCCCGCAGCAGAGTTTTATAATGATATGCACGGTTTTGTGACGGGCGGAATCGTTTCATACTGATTCGAGATCTGGGCAACCCTCCAGTGTGGGGACAGCGGAAAAAATCGAACAGGTGCGGAATCAATTAAAGAAAGATCCAGAACAAAATATTTAGACACAGGTGAAAAGATACTCGATTTAAAATGGAATTGGGCTCTGGCCATACAGCAAGAATGGAAAATCATATATGGACTGAAATTGTAATAGAATGGAGATCATGTAAAGGAAAAAGAAGAACAGCAGGTGAAGAATCAAGGGACAATCACGGGCAATCCGTACTGCAATGGTGTGATTGTTCGCCATGTTCTTCAGTTCCGTGATGGTATTAGTGTGAAGCAGATACAATTAGTGTGAAGAAAGGTAGACCTTTACCAGACATGTATTGCGCTTTGGGGTTAACATATCTCTTACCAAAGACTTCGCACTAAAGTCGTTTTATGCATTGCTGATGAAAGAGTGTAACTGGAGAACAGGCGAGCCTGTACTTCCTTTGTAACTTTTTATTCCATTTTGATCTCTGTTACTTTAATACTCAGGATTTCAGTTGACTTCAGTTTAATTTTATTGTTGTTAAAACCATCGATAACATTTCGAATCAGACTCTACCTCGTCGTTAGGTTTTTCTTATATTTATTCAGACTGTACCTCGTCCTTCTGTTTTGGACAGCATTGATTCATATTCTACCTCTTCCTTAAGTTTTGGACAGCGTTGACTCATACTCTACCTCGTCCTTATGTTTTTCTGATTTTTACTCAGACTAAACCTTGTCCTTACGTGTTGTGTTAAACATATTTTGATTCAGACTCTACCACGCTCTTCAGTCTTTCTGACTTTTACTCACAATCGACCCCGTCCTTAGGTTTTGGACAGCACTGACTCAGACTTTACCTCTTCCTTAAGTTTTTGACAGCATGAGCTCATACTCTACCTTGTACTTAATATTTGGATAGCATTGATTCAGACCCTACCTTGTCATCTCGTTTTTCTGATTTTAACTCAGACCCTACCTCGTCCTTAAGTTTTGAACAGATTGTGACTCAGATTCTGCCTCGTCCTTAAGTTTTTCTGCTTTTGACGCTCTCCAAAATTTAAGGACGCAGACCTCGTCCTTATGTTTTGGAGAGCTTTGTGCCATCCAGTAGGAGGGAACCTAAAATTTCTTTAAACACGTTGAGCGTTCCTGACTTTCTGAACTTTTTGTGCTTAAATGTATAACGGTACCTCGACCGTGTTTCGAAAGTCAGGCTTCTGTTGAACCATTTTGTGCTATAACAGATAGTCACAAAATTGCCTCACATAGTAACGATATATATTATATTTTAAATATAATATATATCGTAGAGGCATACGGCGACATATATTATATTTTAAAATTATTTATCTATAAAGCCATGCTAGACAATTATTCATAGAGGGACTAACTTCCCCGGTTTTAATGAACTAGTGTGGTCCCTTGAAATAATCAATGTTCGTAAATTTATTTTTAAGGTTTTACTCCTCATTTGTCCCTTGCACAGGAATTTTGGAAGAAACGTTTTGCCGTGTGTAGCTTTTTCATTCCTCATTCACGACATTAAGACTGCGAAGTACAATTCTGTTGTTACATGCAAGGACCTCTTTGTTACATGCAAGGACCTCAACAAATTTGGGTCACGGGAAGAGCGGGGAAGAGGGGTGTGTTGCGGTTGCACAGCGAATCAATAACCGTAGCCGCTGAGTTCAAAGTGAGTAATTATTGATTGTCAGTAGAAAGGGTTGGAACTCCAGACACAATGAAGAAATGTTTTTTTGCTCTAACGCTTGTAAGATTTTTTATTTTTTATTTTTCAAAGTAAACTTCCGAATCAAGAGCACTAATTAAGCTGATTGTAATGTTCGTTGTGGAGTGTAAGTGTTTAACTCGTTTTCAGTTTCGAGCCAAGTTGATTTAAGCTCATTTTAAAAAGTTCAGGTATAGAAAATGGAATATAACATCAAAAGCACTGACTAGCATTTCATTTTTAGGTATGGTGTATCTTTTTCGCTTATTCGTTTCAATTTTTGATAACCAATACAAATGTGGCAGTGTTGATTATCGGAATTAATCTGATATAGGTAATCGAATCCGATTAACTTTTCAAGGCATTTTGTGTTCAGTTAACCTCCAAAACTAAGTGCTTCTGAGCATAATAACATTGTTGTAGGCGCATATCAAACATATCACCATTACGTCGTAACGTACTACGCGATGACGTAGATGACGTATTACTGAGGAGACATTTGCGTCATAGAGACAATACAGCAACGATTAGCCAGCCGACATAGATGAGTTGGGAGAACCGCTGCTCCGGAGTGGGAAGACATCAGTTGGAATATCTACACCGGCAGTAAATTGCATGTTACATTGGCTTACAAACGAAAGTGAAACTAATAAGATAATGGTGATAAACGAAAGTAGAAAAGATAAAAGATAACTAATAATAATGATAAAAGATAAATGATAACTAAACGCTGAAAGATGATAAGTAATATGATAAATGATAAAGATAACTAATATGATAAAGACAACTAATATACATATATATATATATATATATATATATATATATATCATCATCATCATCATTGTCAACCATTATCAATCCACTGCTGGACGAAGGTCTCCCCATGTTTCCTCCACAACGGTCTGTCTTGTGCCAGTCTCCTCCATGTCACCCCTGCATACTTTCGAATTTCATCCACCCATCTCCCATGTGGTCTTCTTCTGGGTCTTTTCCTGTCCCTTGGAATCCAATCTAAAATTTCGGCTGTCCATCGATGATCTGTCCTTCTGGCAGTATGTCCAGCCCATTGCCATTTCAGGGATTTAACTCTGATCATGATGTCTTCCACTCTTGTCATTTTTCGGATCCACGAGTTCCTCTTCTTATCTCTCCTGGTTACACCAAGTATGCACCTCTCCATGCTTCTTTGAGTTGTCTGCAGCCTTTGTATGTCTCTTTTAGTTAAGGTCCACGTCTCTGCACCATACGTAAGCACTGGAAGGATGCCTTGATCAAACACTTTTCTTTTAAGACATAATGGCATATTGCTCTTGAAAATTATGCTGTTTCTTCCAAAAGCTCTCCAGGCAAGTTTTGTACGCCGATTAATTTCTTCATCAATGTGACCCTCACTTGATATCTGCTGTCCAAGATAAACGTACGTGTCTGTTATCTCCAGCTTTTCTCCATCAATCGATAAATCTTCATTTCTTGTAAAAGCATTGAACATCACTTTTGTCTTCTGAAAGTTCATTTTTAATCCCACTTCTTTACTCTTGTCAGCACGTTCCTGGATCATACTCTGCAGCTCTGATGGGGTAGTTGCAAAAATGACTACATCATCAGCAAAACGAAGGTGGGTTAGATAATCTCCATTAATCTTTATCCCCTTGTTTTCCCAGCTCAGCGACTGAAAAACACCCTCCAATGTGGCATTAAAGAGCTTCGGAGATATGGTGTCACCTTGTCTCACTCCCTTTCCAATTTTTACGTGTGTTGTATTTTCAAACAGCCTAATCTTTGCACTTGCATTTTCATAGATGTTATTAATAATATTAATGTATGCATCTTCAATACCGCAGGTTTTCAGAGCCATTGTAACTGCTGATGGTTTCACCGAATCAAAGGCTTTTTCATAATCGATAAAAGCCATGCACAATGGAAGTTCATATTCCCTCGCTCTTTCAATTAGTTCTCTCAGCACGTGGATATGATCTATTGTGCTGTAGCCACTCCTGAATCCAGCTTGTTCTCTCGGTTGAGCCATGTCCAGTGTTACCTTCAAACGGTGTGAAAGAACTTTAGTGAAGATTTTATAAACTACTGATAGGAGGCTGATAGGTCTGTAGTTTCCTAGATCCTCAATGTCACCTTTCTTATGTAGCAGGATCATTGTAGCGGTGTTCCAATCCTCAGGAATCTTTCCTTCATTAAGGCATCGAGTGAAAATTTGGGCGAGTACTGTTTCGATTTCTCCACTTGCTTCTTGTATGATGTCTACAGTAATTCCATCTTCTCCTGGAGCTTTTCCCCGCTTCATGTTCTTGATTGCATGTGCAACTTCTGCTGGAAGGACTGGAGGAACTCTGGTACTGGTATCTTTCATGATGTCTGGAGTGCATGTATCATCCCTTTCATATAATTTGGAGTAGAAATCTTTCACTCTTGTCAAAATTTCGCCTCTATTTCTTGTTACAGAACCATCTTCTTTTCTCAGTACCATAATCTGTTTTCTTCCCTTACTGAGATGTCCCTTTGCTATCTTTAGGCTTTGGTTGTTTTCAATTGCTTTCCTTACTAGTTCACAGTTGAATTTTCTTACGTCTTCAGTGATACTTTTTCTTACTGTCTTGCATAGCTCTATATATTCCACTTTGGAAGTCACATCTTCTTTAGTTGTCCTCATCTCTCTTCTTTTTGCATCAACATTTTCGTTTTTCCTGATAATTTGTTTACATGCAACTTGTTCTTAGACCCAGCTAATTTTGTTGCTGTTTCCATAAGAGCTTTGGTTACTTTTCTGTTAACTTCAGAGATGTCCACTTCTTCCGATGTTAGGCCTTCTAAAGCAGAGAACCTGTTCTTCAGTTCCAACTTGAAGGTATTATGGTGTTTTTTAAGGTTGGTTATGTCGATACATTTTGTTTGTCTTATGAGCTTGCCACGTTCAAGTTTAGTGTTGAGGTGCATCTTACATCTCACCAATCTATGGTCACTACCTGTGTTGAACTTGTTTAGCACACTGCAGTCTTCTATGACGAATTTTTTGTTACACATAATAAAATCAATTTCACTTGTCGTCCCATTTGGATGTCTCCAAGTCCATTTCCTGTGTGGCTTTTTCTTGAAGAAGGAGTTCAAGATGAAAAACCCTTCTGCCTCTGCAAACTCAACGAGAGTATTTCCACGCTGGTTTCTGTTGCCGTGACCGAATTTACCTACTGAAGTTTCATTCTGTTGCCGTTGCCCTATTTTTGCATTGAAATCTCCCATAATTATCTTCAAGTGCTGCTTACCTTTATTATTTAGATCACGAATTTCCTCATAAAATTCTTCAATTTCTTCTTCAGGATGACTTGTGGTGGGTGCATAAGTTTGAATAATCTGAGCCTGGTATCTTTTCGAGAGTTGGATAACAAGTCGTGCAGCTCTGTCAGAGGAACTTTCAACTTCTACAACTTTATCCTTCAGTTTCTTGTTTATTATAAATCCAACACCACTAGTTCTGCCAGTATCTGTCCCACGATAGTAGAAGAGATGTCCACTTTTCAGTTCGATGAGATCTTCTCCTTTTCTCCTTACCTCACTTAGCCCCACGATGTCCCACTTGATCCTTTGTAGTTCCTCTTCCAATTCAAGAAGCCTTGAATCAGAAGATAGGGAGCGTCCATTGTACGTTGCCAAGGTCAGCATCAGATGGCAGCCTAGTCCGGTCCTCCGGGGATTCTTAGCACCCTCTGCCTTCATGTCGCACTGGCCGCTGCCTTGGCCAGGTACATTCCAGCTGCCGGAGACTGAGGGCCAAGATTTAAGTTGTGGAATCATTTTGGAGGGGTTTGGCCATAACTCACCACGCTGGCCAAGCGGGTTGGTGAGTGTGGGATAGAATTTCCTCTAATCCCGATGGTATAGTTATACCGCTATTGGCGGTCGTCAGAGCCCCTTTAGTGGGAACAGGATGCACCACGAGAAGGCGGGGTTGACATTTGTCAAGGAGAGGCTGTGATGTTACGCATCACCTGACCTTACATATAATCATATATATAATCATCATCATCATCATTGTCAACCATTATCAATCAACTGCTGGACGAAGGTCTCCCCAAGTTTCCTCCACAACGGTCTGTCTTGTGCCAGCCTCCTCCATGTCCCTCCTGCATACTTTCGAATTTCATCCACCCATCTTCCATGTGGTCTTCTTCTGGGTCTTTTCCTGTCCCTTGGAATCCAATCTAAAATTTCGGCTGTCCATCAATGGTCTCTTCTTCTGGCAGTATGTCCAGCCCATTGCCATTTCAGGGATTTAACTCTGATCATGATGTCCTCCACTCTTGTCATTTTTCGGATCCACGTGTTCCTCTTCTTATCTCTCCTGGTTACACCAAGCATGCACCTCTCCATGATGCTTTGAGTTGTCTGCAGCCTTTGTATGTCTCTTTTAGTTAAGGTCCACGTCTCTGCACCATACGTAAGCACTGGAAGGATGCATTGATCAAACACTTTTCTTTTAAGACATAATGGCATATTGCTCTTGAAAATTATGCTGTTTCTTCCAAAAGCTCTCCAGGCAAGTTTTGTACGCCGAATAATTTCTTCATCAATGTGACCCTCACTTGATATCTGCTGTCCAAGATAAACGTACGTGTCTGTTATCTTTAGCTTTTATCCATCAATCGATAAATCTTCATTTCTTGTAAAAGCATTGAACATCACTTTTGTCTTCTGAAAGTTCATTTTTAATCCCACTTTTTTACTCTTGTCAGCAAGTTCCTGGATCATACTCTGCAGCTCTGATGGGGTAGTTGCAAAAATGACTATGTCATCAGCAATACGAAGGTGGGTTAGATAATCTCCATTAATCGTTATCCCTTTATTTTCCCAGTTCAGTGATTGAAAGGTAATATATGTATGATATATTATACATATATTACCTTTATTTTCCAGTTCAGTGATTGAAAGGTAATATATGTATGATATATACAGGAGTTGTCCAAAATAAGGGAAACACCTTGAAACAATAGGTGTTACTCACCTAATATAGTGTGGGAGCACCCTTGGCATTTAAAACTGCTTGAATCCTCCTTTGAATGGACGCATATAAGTCCTGGATGGTGGTAAGAAGTATGTTGTACCCTTCTTCCTGCAGAAACTGCTCCAATTCCTTGAGAAACGCCGGAGGAGGATAAAGGGATCGCACTTGGTTTTCCAACACAGACCTCAGAGGCTCAATGATGTTTAAGTCCTGTGATTGTGAAGACCAGAGAAGTTATGCAACTTCATCCTTATGTCCCTCAAACCATGATTGAACAGTTCGACTTCTGTGAATCGGGGCATTATCATCTTGAGAGGTGCAATCCCCTGACGGAAACAATATCTGCGCCATTGAATGAACATGGTCGGCCAAAAGAGTGGCATAGGCACCGCTAGTGATCCGTCGGTGTAAGGTCCGTGTAGGGTGGTAATGGGACCTGCTGCAAAGACCAAGCCATTACGGAACCGCCCGCATGCTTCCTTGTAGAAAGGAGACAGTCTGGGTTGTAGGCTTCTGCGGAGGTTCTGCACCCGTAAGCCCGTCGTGTGGTGGGGAATAGTAAGAAACTTGATTCATCGGAAAACGAGACATATTTCCGTTGATCCACATTCCACGTTTTATGTTTTTGGCACCACTGTTGTCTCCGTTTCATATTCACCTGTTACACCAGGTGTTTTACAATCACAACTCTGCCGTAAATATTGTGCTTATGCAATTTCCTTCGCACGGTACGGGTCGACACTGGGTTGTGGATATGTGCTTTAAGCTCAGCAGTCACTTTCATCGCCGTGGTTTTCCTCCTTGCAGTCACAATCCTCTTTAATGTCCTCCTGTCTCTCACAGTGAGTTTGGTTTTCCTTCCACAATTATGTCTTGCAGATGATGTTGTGCGGTAAAAATTGTATGCTGTCATGACCTTCAACACGGTACCTCTCGATACCCCCAATACCTGTGCCACATTACGTATTGAATGTACACCCTCTAGCGGCGAAGGTGTGCATCGTAAAAAATACGAAATAAAGGATCATCATTCGCAAATTCGAAGCTTCCCAATGCTAAAATAATTTTTCAAATTGGTCTAACACAGCAGTTACAGAGATACGGTTTACACAAACGAACGGACGGACAAACCAGTAACATAAGCACGATATTTTTTTACAAAAGACGTGCTAACATTTATTATTTGGATATACACTATATTGACAAAAGTCACCAGACACCCCTTCAAAACCAAATGAACGAATCCGCTGCGTTGTTAAGATGCGCAGCACTGCTGAAAATGGTGTAAAAATACGCCTGCAGCTGTCCGAGATCATATCGCACTTTGAGGTTGAGTGAAAATGTCGCGGCGGGAGAGATCTAACTTTGAGAAAGGAAAGATTTTTGGTTGTTATATTAGTGGGTTGTCCATAAGAGAAGCCGAGAGGCGTTTAAACATACCCAAGTCAACCGTTTTGGACGTACTGAATACGTGGAAGACACATGGAATGCCTGAAGCAGCAAACATACCGGCAGACCAAAGAAAATCAGTGATAGATGACGTCGAAGCCTCAGGAGAGTCGTTACAGCTGAACGAGGGAGTACTGCACAAGACCTCAGTGTACATGTGAGTAAACCTGCTGGAACCTCGGTATGCACACGTACTATTCGTAGAGAACTTCATTCCATGGGTTACCTTGGTCGTGCGGCTGCTCATAAGCCTTTCATCATCTCCACTCAGAATGGTACTCGTCGTTTAGCATGGTGTAAAGAACATTTATCGTAGACCGTGGATCAACGGAAATGGGTCCTATGGACTGAGGAAGACAGATACAGGATCCATTAGTCTGATGGCCGTGTGTGGGCGTGGTGGCAGTCGAGAGAAAGCTATTTACGACAGTGTACTGTTTCTACGGTCAAGTTTAGAGCTGGCAGTGTACTCGTGTGGGGTTGTTTTTCGTGGCATGGCCCCGACCGATTGGTTATCGGGGACAAACCCGTTAACTAGCACATCTACCTTGATATTCTGGACAAGTATGCCCTACCAACTCTGTGGCAATACTATGGAACCGAGCCTTTTTGGTTCCAGCAGGATAATGCACCGAGCCAAGGACTGTTACGGCGTGGTTTGAAGATAAATCCTATGTCGATATATGCTATGTTGTGTTTCTATTTTAGGTGTCCGGTGACTTTTGTCAATGTAGTGTAGACCGCTAATAATTGGAAAAATTCGTCTTTGAGCACTACAGCTCACTACAGAGATATTACATAAGGATTTCCTGCGTAGTATAATGCACAATGCTGACCTTGGCTACCTACAACGGACGCTCCCTGTCTTCTGATTCAAGGCTTCTTGAATTGGAAGAGGAACTACAAAGGATCAAGTGGGACATCGTCGGGCTAAGTGAGGTAAGGAGAAAAGGAGAAGATCTCATTGAACTGAAAAGTGGACACCTCTTCTACTATCGTGGGACTGATACTGGCTGAACTAGTGGTGTTGGATTTATAATAAACAAGAAACTGAAGGATAAAGTGGTAGAAGTTGAAAGTGCCTCTGACAGAGCTGCACGACTCGTTATCCAACTATCGAGAAGATACCAGGCTCAGATTATTCAAACTTATGCACCCACCACAAGTCATCCTGAAGAAGAAATTGAAGAATTTTATGAGGAAATTCGTCATCTAAATAATAAAGGTAAGCAGCACTGGAAAATAATTATGGGAGATTTCAATGCAAAAATAGGGCAACGGCAACAGAATGAAACTTCAGTAGGTAAATTCGGTCAGGGCAACAGAAACCAGCGTGGAAATACTCTCGTTGAGTTTGCAGAGGCAGAAGGGTTTTTCATCTTGAACTCCTTCTTCAAGAAAAAGCCACACAGGAAATGGACATGGAGACATCCAAATGGGACGACAAGTGAAATTGATTTTATTATGTGTAACAAAAAATTCGTCATAGAAGACTGCAGTGTGCTAAACAAGTTCAACACAGGTAGTGACCATAGATTGGTGAGATGTAAGATGCACCTCAACACTAAACTTGAACGTGGCAAGCTCATAAGACAAACAAAATCTATTGACATAACCAACCTTAAAAAACACCATAATACCTTCAAGTTAGAACTAAAGAACAGGTTCTCTGCTTTAGAAAACCTAACATCGGAAGAAGTGGACATCTCTGAAGTTAACAGAAAAGTAACCAAAGCTCTTATGGAAACAGCAACAAAATTAGCTGGGTCTAAGAACAAGTTGCATGTGAACAAATTATCAGGAAAAACCAAAATGTTGATGCAAAAAAGAAGAGAGATGAGGACAACTAAAGAAGATGTGACTTCCAAAGTGGAATATATAGAGCTATGCAAGACAGTAAGAAAAAATATCACTGAAGACGTAAGGAAATTCAACTGTGAACTAGTGAGTAAAGCAATTGAAAACAACCAAAGCCTAAAGATAGCAAAGGGACATCTCAGTAAGGGAAGAAAACAGATTATGGCACTGAGAAAAGAAGATGGTTCTGTAACAAGAAATAGAGGCGAAATTTTGACAAGAGTGAAAGATTTCTACTCCAAATTATATGAAAGGGATGATATATGCACTCCAGACATCATGAAAGATACCAGAACCAGAGTTCCTCCAGTCCTTCCAGCAGAAGTTGCACATGCAATCAAGAACATGAAGCGAGGAAAAGCTCCAGGAGAAGATGGAATTACTGTAGACATCATACAAGAAGCAAGTGGAGAAATCGAAACAGTACTCGCCCAAATTTTCACTCAATGCCTTAATGAAGGAAAGATTCCTGAGGATTGGAACACCGCTACAATGATCCTGCTACATAAGAAAGGTGACATTGAGGATCTCGGAAACTACAGACCTACCAGCCTCCTATCAGTAGTTTATAAAATCTTCACTAAAGTTCTTTCACACCGCTTGAAGGTAACACTGGACATGGCTCAACCGAGAGAACAAGCTGGATTCAGGAGTGGCTACAGCACAATAGATCATATACACGTGCTCAGAGAACTAATTGAAAGAGCGAGGGAATATGAACTTCCATTGCGCATGGCTTTTATCGATTATGAAAAAGCCTTTGATTCGGTGAAACCATCAGCAGTTACAATGGCTCTGAAAACCTGCGGTATTGAAGATGCATACATTAATATTATTAATAACATCTATGAAAATGCAAGTGCAAAGATTAGGCTGTTTGAAAATACAACACACGTAAAAATTGGAAAGGGAGTGAGACAAGGTGACACCATATCTCCGAAGCTCTTTAATGCCACATTGGAGGGTGTTTTTCAGTCGCTGAGCTGGGAAAACAAGGGGATAAAGATTAATGGAGATTATCTAACCCACCTTCGTTTTGCTGATGACATAGTCGTTTTTGCAACTACCCCATCAGAGCTGCAGAGTATGATCCAGGAACTTGCTGACAAGAGTAAAGAAGTGGGATTGAAAATGAACTTTCAGAAGACAAAAGTGATGTTCAATGCTTTTACAAGAAATGAAGATTTATCGATTGATGGAGAAAAGCTGGAGATAACAGACACGTACGTTTATCTTGGACAGCAGATATCAAGTGAGGGTCACATTGATGCAGAAATTAATCGGCGTACAAAACTTGCCTGGAGAGCTTTTGGAAGAAACAGCATAATTTTCAAGAGCAATATGCCATTATGTCTTAAAAGAAAAGTGTTTGATAAGTGCATCCTTCCAGTGCTTACGTATGGTGCAGAGACGTGGACCTTAACTAAAAGAGACATACAAAGGCTGCAGACAACTCAAAGAAGCATGGAGAGGTGCATGCTTGGTGTAACCAGGAGAGATAAGAAGAGGAACTCGTGGATCCGAAAAATGACAAGAGTGGAAGACATCATGATCAGAGTTAAATCCCTGAAATGGCAATGGGCTGGACATACTGCCAGAAGGACAGATCATCGATGGACAGCCGAAATTTTAGATTGGATTCCAAGGGACAGGAAAAGACCCAGAAGAAGACCACATGGGAGATGGGTGGATGAAATTCGAAAGTATGCAGGGGTGACATGGAGGAGACTGGCACAAGACAGACCGTTGTGGAGGAACCTTGGGGAGACCTTCGTCCAGCAGTGGATTGATAATGGTTGACAATGATGATGATGATGATAATGCACAATTTAGCTGTTAGGGGCATACTCGTGAAGTATTTTTTTCTCAGCATCTTTGCTTCCAAATATGCGATTACATATCTTCTTTCAAAATCGAGCAGCATTCACTTCGTGGAACAATTTGCATTTACTAATTTATTTTTATGGCCCAAACGTCATGCGCTAGGTGGTGTTAGTGCGTATTTCTGTTTGCAACTGTTTCTCTGCTTCTGAAAATCCTACTAAAGATTCTCTTTTCTTATGCATGCCATTCACTACGGGAAAATCACGAATATTATCCTTTTAAATACGAGAGTTGTACTAAAAGTAACGCAAAATTGGTAATAACCTTTTTATTAACTGACAGAGGTTGTTCAGATTGCACATGTTGGTAGAGTAACTCTTTCTCTATACAAAAGTACTACTCAACTTGGTCTTCATCGCAAGCCATGCATTTGCGCTATCCCAAATCTCGAATCCTCTTTGAAAAAATTCAGGTGTGGGCTGTTGTACCCATTTCTTCACAGAAACTATCTCCTCGTCTCCGTCATCAAATCGTTGTCTCCGGAGACTCTTCTCCATTGGAACGAACAGGTCGAAGTCGGAGGGCTCCAGATCTGGCCTGTCCGATGGATGGGGGACCATTACCCAGCCTAATTTGCTGATCGCCTAATTTGTTGCAAAGGATGTGTGTGGTCTCGCATTGTCATGGCGAATATGGATTCTTTTCAGATTCATGTTCAGTCTCTTCCTCCTCATGGCTTCTCTAAGCTTCTTGGGTGTCTCACTATACAGCTCGCTGGTCACTGTACTGCCACGTTTCAGAAAATCAAGGAGAATGACACCCCTGTCATCCCCCAAAATAGTCACCATGACTTTATGTGCTGATCGTTGGCTTTTGAACTTCTTAGGTCTTGGTGAAGAGGTGTGACGCCGTTCCATGGATTGATTCTCCGTTTCCGGATTATGTCCGCGTTTCATCCCCTATCACCAGACCGAAACAAAGAGTGTCTTCATTGGTTTCAAACGCTTCCAGCAGATCAGAGCAGACTTCCACACTTTTCTCCTTCAAATCGGGTGTCAACTGCCGAGATACAAAATGTGCACACACTTTCCGATACCCTAAATCTTCCACCATCTTCTGTATGGCATTGTGAACACAGTTTGTGCAACATGATCATGGATTGTGACTCGTCTCTCCGCGCGAATCAATTCATCCACTCGCTGACGATTCGTGTCAGTGGTCGCAGATGATGGTCTCCCACTGCGTGGTTTGTCTTCGCTGCTGGTTTCCCGTTTTCTAAACTTTTTCATCCATCTGTGCACTTTGCTCTTGTCAATGGTGTCACCTCCGTAAATATTTTGTAGCCTTCTGTGGATGTCGGAGAGCCTGCACGATTCCTTCGTCAAGAACTCAATGACGGCACGTTGCTTCTGCTTGGAATCCATTATTTACCTGCAATGAAGAAGACGTGTTACTATAGAGGAAGAGTTACCCTACCAACATGTGCAATTTGAACGATCTCTGTCAGCTAATTGGAAAGTTAACTGACAGAGATCACTACATGCGGTATATTAAAAACTACTTCCGTGCTGTGTCTGCATTGTTGAGTCACATTTGAAATAATATTTTCCAATCGCATAGCTTTTGTAATATAAAATATTATGCACATTTTTTTTTACTTTTCCATAATTTGCTATTCAGCGGCCAAGGGGAGTTAGCATGTATTTCTTTTTCAAAGAATATCTCCCATTCCGGAAATACTTTCTTCACAGGTTGGTAACCTCCATTAGCCCCGCACGGGGATAACTGGTTTTCCAGTTATTTGGGGAGCGGCGCCCCCACGGCCCGAGCTGACCTTGTGACTGGTCACCATCTGATGTCACGCCACCGCTACTTTTTTATTTTGGTGTTTGCAGGGACAGCTGTTCATCCAGCTGTTGGGGGAGTCGCGGCCCCACGATCCCGAGCTGGTCTTGTGTCTCGCTTTTTCGTTTTTATTTATTTTCTCCACTGGCTAGTTGCCCGTGTTGTGTTCTCTACCTAATCTCTACCACCTTATGTACTAACACCCCGGTCTTGTGGTTTTGTTACCCTCCACCACTAACTGATTTATATTAACCGCTCAGTTCGTAGGTTGCTGAGATTTCGTTAAGGTTCCCTGCCAGGATTTGTCTTCTTTGGATTTCTTTTTTTCCTTTTAGCTGGTTTGGGTGCTAGACCTACCTGCATGTTTGCCGCGTGCGGAGACCCGTGAGGCGGAAATGGGATGTCTGGCGGCTGAGGTCGCAGGAGACCGGTTAAGTGCCTCCTGTGTGCCAACACTCCTCTTCGACCCCGGCTTCGCTGTAAACGGGAGGCTAGAGACTAACCCACCTCTAGTCAGAAGTCTTGTACCAAGTTGTGTGCAGGGCTTTAGCGGCTTTTTTGTCGTATAGCACGGCAGGGTGAGCCCGGGGGCTGTGGGATCATGCCAAAGGCGTTGGCATGACGGTACCCGGAGGCCGAAGTGTCCGCCGAGTGCGTGTGATCACAGCCAACGGACTATATCTGCAACGTATAAGCTCCAGAACTGTGTCCAGCGTCATTTTCTTGGCTTGCAGACCTTCAGTTCTCCCTTGTAGGGCTCGGTGGTGGGTGAGAGTAGTCTGCAGACGAATCCTTCTCCTTTTTTCCATGGGTAAACCCAAAAGCAAACGCTCCAAATTGAAGTCACCTGAGCAAATGATCGTTGACAACGACTCTCCTTCGTCTTCTCAACCTACCAAGTCTCATACCCTTAAAAGATCTTTAGACCATGATCTGGACCAAGAATGTGGAACCTCTTCTTCGGCAGCTGTACCAGTCGCTCCGAAGCGTCGTCTCCCCTCGATTGTTGTGAATACGCATGCTACACCCTTAGTTGTAGAATCCATCGATCCGAATGAGAGACTGTCCACCAGATCTCCATTCTTCATTTCTAAAGCTTTGGACGCTGCAGTTGGCCCCTTGAAGTCTGTGAGGAAGCTTCGCTCTGGGGACCTGCTTGTCCAAACTTGCAGTGTTTCTCAGAGTAACACTTTTCTGCACCTCACTAGTCTTCAAGGCATTCCTGTCAAAGTGACACCTCACCCGTTTCTTAACACCTCTCGGGGTGTTATTTCGGAGTTTGATCTCTTGCCATGCAGTGAAGAAGAATTGGTGACTGAACTTGCAGATCAAGGTGTTATTGCTGCACGCCGTATGATGTTTCGGCGCGATGGTTCTTTGATTAAGTCTAAAAATGTGATCTTGACTTTTAACTCCCCGAAAGTTCCAACCGAAATCAAGGCTGGCTACTTGGTCTGTGGAGTTCGCCCGTACATTCCCAGTCCTCTGCGCTGTTTCAGATGCCAGAGGTACGGGCATTCACAACGTTTCTGTAAGAGTTCCGCTCGTTGCGCTAATTGTGGCTCCAGTGAACATGACGGGGAAGGTTGCACTTCTGCGGCCTGCTGTGTTAACTGTGGTGAGGCCCATGCAGCTTACTCCCGCAACTGTATGAAATGGAAGGACGAGATGGCGATCCAGCGCCTCAAGACCCTGGAAGGCCTCTCGTACCCTGCTGCCAAGGCCAAGTTGGGTATACCCACCACCCGACAGCGTACTTTTGCCGCAGTAGTTCAGTCTCTGCCACAACCCGTGCAGCCCTTTGTTCCGCGCCCTGTAGCTCTCGCCGCCCTTGCCAAGCGATCTACAGCTGACCAAGCGACACAGGTGTTTTTCCCGGAGCTCGAAATTTTTCGAATACCTGATTCTGGGCCTTCTCTTTTGCTGCCGACCGTCTCTTCCAGTTTCCAGCAGAAAGCCTGCACGTGCGGAAGACCCGGCCCTCAATCCGCAAAGGTGTGCAGTGTCCATCCAACTGTCTCGGCCTCAGCGAGGTCCCCACCCTCAACCAACATTATAGAGGAACATAGGGGGGAGGAGAGTGACAGTTCGTCCCCAGCCTCAAACAACATTGCAGAGGAACATGGGGGGGAGGAGAGTGACAGTTCGTCCCCGCCCTCTGCCAGCATTGCAGAGGAGTGTGGGGGAGGAGAGTGACTCATCCTTTGTGTAGTTGTGTTTAAAAAAAAAAAAATATATATATATATATATGTATATAATTCTAATAGTAAATTAATAAATTTTTATATAAACCTAATTAACTACCTTGTCTTCACAGCTTTCATCATACTCTTTTTCAACTTTTACCAAGCCTGTCTGCTCTTAATCATTTTCCACGTTTTTAAAAATCTGTGGCTGATAGTTCTTTGTCTGGCGCTCTTTGGCCAAACCTGGCCCTTGCGCCAATAAAATCCACCAACCAACCAACCAACCAACCTAACCTCCATTAGGAAGAATATTTCGTTATCGTTTCTTCTCCGAAAAACGTGCAGCATTCCCGTTAGATGGCGTAAAGTAATATCGCGTTTTCTGTCACGTCTTTTCTTCCAATCCTTCGAGTTGAAACATTCCTTCAGTCGTGGGCATCTTGATTTCTGAGAAGTAATGTTGGTACAATTTGTGACTTTTTGTAGCAAGCATTTCTGCTATTAGTAGGAGTAAGTGACTTTTGGATTTTTGTCATTGGTCCAGTTTGCTATGAAGAACACTGCTCGTATTGCTTATTTCAAGTTATGCACAGTTTTTCCGCTAGGGAGTATAAATGCATAATGGATCTTATCGCTGATTTTTTTCTTTTTCTAAATTTCTATCTAAAGGTAAACATCTAGTGAATTTGCCCCCTATATTTCCAATGGAAAAAAATTCGATCTATTTCCTCGGCAAAGAAAGATTTCCTGTACATCGAAATTAGGCCAACTGATAAAAAACATCAAATACACTGGCGTGCAAAAATTAAGGACGAGACTGTTTTTCGAATATAACGTCAGAAGTGTTCCACATCGACTCAAATTATACCATAAGATCCCCAAGATGTAAGAATATGGGACAAGTGAGCAAAATCGTCCAAACGAGGAATCCAAAGGATACAAATGCATTTTATTGAAAAGGTAGCTTTGAGCACAACTGGACAGAAGACAGAAACGTCCATGTGCCAGGCGGCTGCCAAGAAAAATCCAGTCTTTAGTAGGGGATATGATCACCCCTGACTGCGTTTCAGGATTTACAACGTCTGTCCATGCTGAGGACGAGGTTGTCAAGGATCTGTTGAGGCATCGCGGCCCATTCCTTTTGTAGCGCCAATCGCAGCATCGGAATCGTTACTGGCGGCTGGTGACGTGCTGCCAAGCGTCTCCCGAGAAGGTCCCATACGTGTTCGATTGGATTTAGGTCCGGGGACATTACGGGCCAATCCATGCGTTGAATATCTTCATTCTCTAACAGCTCTGCGACAGCCACTGTACGATGAAGTGTAGCGTTGTCGTCCATGAAGAGGAACTCAGAACCCACAGCACCTCTTAAAGAACGCACGTGAGGCAGGAGAACCTCGGTCTCCGCCACCTCCAAACCTGTCCCTTTCGATGATGTTGGAGGTGTTATTGCATGTTCCCTGCTCTCTCCAGATGTGTATACGTACAGAATCGCTCGTCAGACTAAATCGGCTCTCATCCGTAAAGAGAACTCGACCACATTGCTGATGTGTCCAGTTCTTGTGTTCCTGGCACCACAGAAACCGCGTCTCCGATAAGCAGGCGTTAATGGCACACACTGTACTGTTCGTCGTGCAAATATACCACTTTTGTGAAGCCTCCTGACTACGGTAAAACGCGATAACGGACGTCCAGTTGTCCGTTGCATGTGCCTTGCGATTTCTCCCGCTGTCTGCCGTCTGTCTCTTCTCGCCTGTAGGATAATATATCGGTCGTCCGCTACGCCGTGGTTGCTCGTGGACGATCACTGCTAAACTCTTGGACAGCTGTTCCTGTCGTTTGAAATGTTCTCCAAGCTCGTGAAACGATGCTGTGTGCGGTCCCAAACTCCTCGGCCATACTAGTCACACTTCGATCTTCTTCCAACTTTCCAATGACACGACCTCGGGTAAAATCATCCAGATGTCGTCAACTGGATTGCCCGTTGGCCATATCTCACGGTTGTAGCAACTCGATGTCGTTCAAACCGATGTACACCGTGCAATAGCTTTTACCGAATTGCTGAGCGTACACCGCCCGTGTTTTTTATACCCTTTCGAGACTCACCCCCTACCCGAATACGCCATGCTGCATATATGCGCATGCCCTACCGTACCGGAGCCTAGTCTATCTCCTGAGTGGTATTTCGGTCCGTCCTGCCTGCTCGTTCGCTGTTATGCTAGTTTCTCCTCTTCGTCCTTATTTGTTGCACACCAGTGTAGAAATCATCGCTCTTTTAACGTTTATAAGTGAGTCACGGAAAATATTTCATCAGCCGCCATCTGGAATCAAACCCAGGGTCTTCCAGGTATGCGCCGGACATGCTTACACTGCACTACAGCGGCCCCAAGATTCTCCAGACTCACGACAAGCTGCGAAACCACCTGGCATGTTGCTTTCTTTGGAGCCTACGCCAGGTGGTTTGGCAGTTTATCGAATATGAGTCAGGAGAATTTCGAGGCCGCTGTGGTGCAGTGGAAGCATGTCCGGCGCGTAACTGGAAGACCCTGGGTTCTATTCCCGTTGGTGGCCGATGACAATTTTTCCGTGACTTCCTTATAAACGTGGAAAGAGCGATGACTTCCATTTGATGTTTCTAATCCACTTCAGCTGTGTATTTATGATAAATAAACATCCTAACTTAGATTGTACAATCGGTGTTTCTTTGCAAAATACTTTCCTGAACAATTTTAAAAAACAATTACTTTAACTTCTACGTAGTTATTGTACTTAGAACCAGGTGGCGCCACTGTTCCTTCCCACTACATCAAAGTAAGGTTATAGATTTTTAATAAATGTAAGTCCTTTCAAAAGTTTTGCATACCGTGCAGGCGCTGTTCGTAAGATGCTGCAATAGCTTCAATCGTTGTACCAATTGTGCATCACACTTCAGTAAACAATGTTTACTTTTGCTGGCTAATTTGTTCTTGTTCAGAAAAATTCTGCCTATAAATGGAGGAAGAAAGTGGGTCAGGGTAGATCACACATAGCGACCAGAGATCCTACATTAGAATTTGAAACTTGGCGAGGAAAGTCCCCTACCGAAATTCATAAATCTTTGTGTGAAGTTTGTGAGGTTAGTGTAGTGAATCGTAGTAGAGTGTCGCGGTGGCCTTTGTGTTTCCTCCTAGGTCAGGAAAACCTCGGAGACAACCCCAAAAGTGGCCGGCCATCAGATGCAACGCACGACACTTCTGCAGTTATCGTCAACAGGTCGAAGTGATAGCAACAGACAGAGTACCCGAGGATACCACTTTAACAGCGGAATGCTACACAAGGTTTCTGCAAAATGTTTTGCACACAAAGTTTCGCCAAAGAAGGTCCGACATGCTCAAAGCTGGTGTCAGCATTTTGCACGACAACGCGAGAACGCATGTTTCCCGTACGGTAATTCTGGACATTCTGGAAAAGTATGGATGGAAATAGCTTCCCCACGCGCCATACAGTTGTGACATGAGCCCATAAGACTATGGCTTGTTTCCAAAACAGAAGAAGCCACTACGCTGAAAACGATTATGGATTTTCTAATGCGGTGACCCGAGAAATCCAAAACCTGAACAAAGGAGGTATCCTGACTGAAATACAAGACTTGCCCAAACATTGGGCAGCTTTCACAAATAAACATGGATATTACTTCAAAGCCTGTAAAGGTATGTTGTGAAATAAATTCGTTTTTTAAGAATAACCCACAGAGTACAAACTTTTGAAAAGACCCTCGTAGTTCAGGGAAGCGTTTTGCAAAACCTTTCGATTGTCAGTGCTCGAAATGGGCAGGTATACGCCGGTATGTCATATCAATACTTTATTTTTCCTAGAATTTCATACCGGCGGGTTTTTTTACTCGTACTTTACATACCGGCACTAATTTTAGTTATGGAAACCCTAGAAATAAATGTTCTTGTCCCTGGCTTACGAGCGCGAATTCTTATACATAGAAACCTTATATGCTTCGTGCCCTTAGGAAATAGCTGTGTGGGAATTGTAAATGGCAGGAGAGGGATGCATACGTGAGCTATAAGTTCTATCCTTCAAAGGTTGGAAATAAAGCTACTCACAGCGCATTATCACGCCTTTTCGAAACCCCAGATCATCCCAATAAAGACGTCTCTATTTTTTATTATATTATTAATTCAATATGCACAGTTTGAAGAGCTTCTTCATATTGGGTTGATGTATAAGCTCATGCCGTTTTTTTCATTGCACTGCAGGAATGCATTACATCAGAAGGTAAAGCTGAATAAATCAACTATGTATTCCTCCCATTGCGTGCGATGGTATGCCAAAGTCTGGATAGGTCTCGAATGCCATTCTTGAAACAAAGTGCAGGTTTTGCTGCTAAGAAATCACGAAGGAAGTTCTGAAGATCAACATAAGTGTTGAACGTTCTGCCACGGAATGCATTCGATAGAGATAAGAACAGGTGATAGTGTAAAGGGGCGACATCAGGGGAATAGGCCGGATGTGGAAGGATCTCCCATTTCATGTTCTGAAGGACCATTTTGGTCATATTAGTACTGTGGGGGCCTGCGTTATCATGTTGGAGAAGGACACTATGGCGCCAATGTGACGGCTTCTACTAAATTGCTGCCTCCACACGGCGGAGTTGCTCACAATAAAGTGCAGCGTTCATGGTCCTATTCCTCGGTAGCTTTTCCTAGTGAATAATGCCTTCCATGTCCTACCAGACACACAACATGATCTTCGTAGGATGGAGGCCATGTTTTGGAAGTGGTGTGGGCGACTTGTTTGGGCTTAACCAAATTCTCCGATGCCTGAATTTCACGTATAGGCACCACTTTTAATCTCCAGTAACAATACGTGACAGAAAGGGTTTGTGTTGCTAAAAACATTTGCGATAACGGGAGAGCGAGGAACCACATATGGCAACACGCTGATTCTTGTTGTCCTCGGTGAGAGTGTGAGGAACCCAAGACCTCAATTTCTGGAGCTTTCCCATACGTTCCAGGTGTCGCACCACTGTGGCTTGATCACAGTCCATCTCAGTGGCCAATTCGCGTGTGGTTTGACGCGGATCCAAGTGGATGAGATGGTTCATACGATCCTCATCAAAGTATGATGGAAGACCTGAGCGTGGAGAGTCGTTGCGGTCAAAATTGTCACCTTCGAACCACTCAAACCCTTTGCGGGTTGTCCTCGGAGCAATAGCATCTTCCCCATACACAGCACAAATGTGTCGAGTAGCCTTGGCGGCTGTGGATCCCTTGTTAAACTTGCAGAGGAGCAGATGTTGGAAATGTTGATTCCTCTCTACTTGACACGCCATACTTCCGGACCTGAAAGCCAGAAAACGATTTGCCACAATCACACAACGCTATGTGATGCAGATACATGATATGTTTCTGGCTACATTTTAATATACAACTGGCCATCTGCACCGTCACTACTGACCTGGAAAATACTCGTGAAAAAAAACGGCATCAACTTATGCATCAACACAATAGAATGAAGAATTGGGTGTAATAGATTAAACATAAATTTTAGTATTGCACCAAAGAGCATAAAAACTTCGGAATTTTTCCTTTTGTTGAGGATGGTACGATTGCTATTAATTTAAGATTAATTAAAGATTAAATATTCATTCTCATTGCGGATATTCTAATTGCCCGATCTTCTACTTCATGAAAGTCCCTATTGTAAAGGGCTGCCTTCTCGGGTAAAGACCTTAAAGTTCTGGGTTCTAGTCCAGCTGAATGACTAATGATTAGTCGAGGTTCGGAAGTCTCGTTAACCCGTTGGTTCCGGGGTAGAGACTTCTCGTTAAAAACAAGTCTAACCCCAGTCCTTGGTGTACCATAAGTAGTGTTCGCTTGATCCACATACCAACCAACCGAAATCCACCGCCATCGTTTCTGACCTATGGTGCAATAGTATTCCACAGAATTGTCAATTATATTTTCAAGCAAAGGAGTTTTTTCCTGGGATTTTTTTTGTTTTCGTACTTATTTCAGTTTTGGAGATTTTCTGGCGAATATATTTTTTCGGGATGAGTTTTTCTTCTAAATACTAGATGAAAGCCCGTCATGAATGACGGGAAAAAATAAAATTTATGATACAGAAATTATTGACATTTATTTATTGAGTGTTTGAGTTCCACGTCAATAGGTGGTGACGTTGGCTTACAGCTTTCTGAAAATTTCCCGAGCAGTAGGTTATGGAATTTGATACGACGGGCTGTCTGTTTGTTATGTGTTTCGTAAAACCTCCAGTCCCTGTTTCGTCAACACTTCGTTGTACACAACA
Organism: Macrothele yani; assembly: GCA_039090855.1. NCBI lineage: Eukaryota > Metazoa > Arthropoda > Arachnida > Araneae > Macrothelidae > Macrothele > Macrothele yani. The sequence continues at coordinate 154,955,029 of CM077030.1, forward strand.
TTTTTCGTATACACTGACTGTGAACCCTGTATCACTTTCTCCGGTTCTTTTCCGTGAACTATTGTTATCTTGACTTTGCCACATACAGATGGCTAAACACCGGTTCAGGTAGTGAACCAAAATTCCTGATGTAAAGTTTTTCGTAGCCGCCTCGGTGGCGTAAATCCGTTCCTGCACGATGTACGTTAGAGCACTAAAAGATATTAACCATATGGTTGTTAAACACTTTAATACATTAAAAATACATCTTAGAATACATCCTCATCCACATTCTCTGATCATTCGTCGGAAAGGGGTTCGGGTTCGAATTCCAGTGAGGCATGGATGTTGTGTTTGTCTTACGGCACTGTTCTCTCCTTTTCTAGGAGTCAATGGCTCTATATTAGGGACGGATGACTGCTTATAGCCCACTGAGTTGCTCAAGCTGGTCGTTAAACCTCCAACCAAAAGAAAAAAAAAAGTTTTCGTATCTCTAGAGTTGACCGGGTGACATAACGCATCTCTGACGTCATGTGAGAATGATTTGGATTAGATGACGTCACACTGGCAGCTGTGTTCGTTGTTGCTATGACAGCAAAACAAAGCGGTATACGCGTGGATTGTCCGTGTGTAGGTGATGACGTCACCTACACGAAAACATGAAAAGCTAAGCGTGACGTCAGAAACATTTGTTTATCGGTTGTTGCTATGACGACTTAAAAAGTGGCACGGAGGAGGAAGACGGCTCTAGCAGATTATATGTTAGGTTGAGCATACCGGCACTTCAAAATTCCCATTTCGAGCACTGCCGATTGTACAATCTGAGTTAGTATTTCATCAGTGGGCCAATTTTGATGTATGGAAAATCTTCCTTCTCTGAGAAAAATAGTGTCGAACGTTTTTCTATTGGAAGCATAGGGAGCAAAATCACTAAAGTACACCTAAAGATATTTTTTCCTATCAAAAAGCATCCAAAGCACGTGTTCATTACACCTGAAAATTCGACGTCATTATTCATATTTCCATTTTTATTCAACTAAAAAATTAAAAACTAAAAAAACTGCGCAATGCTCACAATAAGAATTAACATATTTTTTTTCGAAGTTGCTTTAAAGTAGACATTCTTTTTCTGCAGCAACGTCACGCCGTATCTTAAGAGAGCGCAGCTGAAAGAAATGCTACCTTTTTTCGTTTCCTAACACAGGCTTCCTCCGCCTAGAGTGTTTGAGAGCCAAGGAAAAACGTGTGAGACTCCTTTGTTTATATAAACAATCTGATTAAAAAATATGTTACAAAATTCATGGGCGAATGCATTTATCGATGAAGATTTGGAATAATTGGTCGAAAATCATCATCTAATATTTAGACCTAGGTTGCATTTGTTGCTTCGGAGAAGTCAATTTGATACGAATAATTTCTTCTTTCATTCTCATTATAATTAAGTCTTCATTTGCTAAAGAACATGAAGTTGCAGGAATTTCAACTGAGTTATTCAAATCCGATTAGAATAAGCTTTATTTTTATTTTCATCTTTGTCCTTCGTAATTAAGTTTTCATCGAGTATAGAATTTGATTCTAACTCATCAGGAATCGTCACGCCTTCTTTGTTTCCAGTTTTCAAAAAATTTAAGCAGAACTTCTTTCAGCTTTCTTTCTTTCCTGAGCACCTCTTTCGTATTTTCCGTTTACTGTTTCGATCTCGTCATGTACTCATTCACAATTATCGAAAGGATTAAGAAGTAAAATTTTAATGTTTTCAAAGTATATTTTTTAATATTTGTTTTCGTTTTGGCAGTACAAATAAACAAAGGAATGGAATCCTGATGCTGTTTTTACATGTAATAGTTCCATGTGTTTTGGAACCTCAGATACAATAACTATCTTTATCGAAATTAAAATAGTAATTACTTTGTATAAAATATACAAAATTAAAAATTAAAAAAAATGAAATCAAGTGGAACTCACGTTTTAATTGTTGATACAAACTCATAACAATATTTTTCCATTAAAAATTGCACTACACTTTGTTTTTTATTATTTACGACAGTTTGAACACACAAAAACTACAAAACGCACATATGGAAACTCGGGTCTATCAGAATCAGGACCTATCACGTGTAATCGAGGACAATTCGGTGGCTTAATTTAAGTGTATTCAGACCAGTGTTGTCATTCAACTGGTGTCTCAGTAGATCTACCTACCGATTTTGACTCTTGTCTACTGATCTGCTGAGATATGTTTCTGAATCACGGGAATTTACTGATAAGGTGAAAGTCAAGTAATTCTGCGTCCTATACGAAAAATGGAAAAACGTTTGTACACATTTCCTGCACAATTAGTGTGTTCCCAAGGATGAATATTCGAACATCGATTAAAATACACTGACGGAAAAAATCCCAACACCAAGAACGCGTTGTGTTAGATAAACGACAGTTGGTAGGCGGTGAAAGTACATCTGTAAGATGACGTCTATGCAAATTTAGCGCTTGGCGCATACGTGTGGCGCTAGTAGCGCCCCTCGGAACATGCAAAGCAGGTTTGCTGTAAATACGCGCTGTAACGTTCGTGAGCGTTAGTTATCGTTGAGATTCGACGTAGTGTGTTGGTGTTAGTCAAGAATGCCTTTAAGAAGACGAAGAAGCCATTATCAACAGCTCACGGAGTTTGAACGAGGTCGTGTAATAGGGCTACGAGAAGGTGGATTTTCTTTCCGCAATATTGCAGAACGACTTGGTAGGAATGTAGCCACTGTGCATGATTGTTGGCAGCGGTGGTCAAGGGAAGGTACTGCCTCAAGAAGACCGGGTTTCGGCCGGCCACGTGACACTACTGAAAGGGAAGACCGCCGTGTACGGCTTATGGCGATGGCGCATCGTACCGCGTCTGCGGCAGCAATTCGAGCAGCAGTTGCCACCACAGTGACACAACGAACTGTTACAAATCGGTTACTTGAAGGACAGCTCCGAGCCAGACGCCCTGTAGCGTGCATTCCACTTACTCCAAACCACTGCCGTTTGCGACGTCAGTGGAGTCAAGCTAGAGCTCATTGGAGGACGGAGTGGATATCTGTTGTGTTTTATGATGAAAGCCGGTTCTGCCTAGGTGCCAGTGATGGCCGTGTGTTGGTTAGAAGGAGGCCAGGTGAGCGCCTGCAACCAACCTGTCTGCGGCAGAGACACACTGAACCTACACCTGGAGTTATGGTCTGGGGAGCAATTTCCTATGACAACAGGAGCACTCTCGTGGTTATCCCACGCACCCTGACGGCACAGTTGTACGTCGGTCTGGTGATTCAACCTGTTGTGCTGCCATTCATGAACAGCATGCCAGGGGGTGTTTTTCAACAGGATATCGCTCGCCCGCATACCGCTGTTGTAACCCAACATGCTCTACAGAGTGTCGACATGTTGCCGTGGCCTGCTAGATCACCAGATCTTTCACCAATCGAGCACGTATGGGACATCATTGGACGACAACTCCAGCATCACCCCTAACCAGCATTAACCGTCTCTGTATTGACCGACCAAGTGCAACAGGCATGGAACTCCATCCCACAAACTGACATCCAGCACCTGTACGACACAATGCATGAACGTTTGCGTGCTTGCATTCAACATTCTGGCGGTTACACCGGTTATTAATGTACCAGCACTTCACATTTAAAATGGCTCTTCTCGCGCTTACAATAAGCTGTGATCTTGAAACCTTAATCTATTAAATCTGTTACCTATACAAATGTATTCCCACCATTTCATTCCTCTACAACTATTTTTTCGTGGTATTGAGATTTTTTTTCCGTCAGTGTAACTTCATACTATAACTTGGAATACTATATTTTATAAAACATAACCATAATTATATTAAAAATCAATAACTTTTCCTTTGGTGGTGTTGAAACCAGAAAAAAGGTGGCGCGACCAGTACTTTGATGACGTCAGTAGGCAAACAAATGTTGGATTGCATAATTATGATTATGTTTTAGAAAATATTAAGTATTCCAAGTTATAAAATGAAGCTATTTTAATCGATGTTCAAATTTTCATCCTTGGGAACACATTAATTGTGAAGAAAATGTGTACAGAAGTTTTTCCATTGGAAGTATAGGAAGCAAAATTACTTGAAGTCCACTTTAAAGGAGCAATTCTTGTATCTATGAAAAAATATTTTTGATACCGGCTCTAAGGATTTTGATGAAAATCGTTAACCTACCGTTTTCTGGTACTAGAAATCGATTTAGCTTGATCTCGACTTTAGGAAAATTCGTTTAGTGGGTTAAATAACCACCCCGAATCACCACGTTTTTAGTGTCATGACGTCGTTCCATTAATGTTGCCCATGCTTAGAAATCTTAAGACGTCACAAGCTCGCGATTGAGATTATGACGCACGGTCACGTCATCTGTTTCATTACGTAACGCGTTGTGTGTATGTCCTAATAAAGTTTTATGACGTCACACTCTTTCGAGCAGATGGTCGCGATTTCCATCTGCCTCATTGCGTCACGCGTTGTGTGCGTATGACCGTCCGAACGATAACTCGCGTAACAATCGTTCGATTTCGATGAAATTTTAGTATCTGGTAGGGGACCACCTAGGAAGGAACCATATTGAAAGTGAACGAAATTGGGTCAAAGGTCAAGACATTGGAGCGGAATAATTTCCATCGCCATTATGCGTCATAACTTACGTAAACATGCTTCGATTTGGATGAAATGTTACTATGTTGTAGGGGCCTGCCTGGAGACGAATCCTATTGGAAATGGGTGAAATGGGGTCAAAGTTTAGGACACAGGAGCGAGATCTATTCCGTAGTCCTTATGCATCATAACTTATGTAAAAATGCTTCTATCGCGACAAAACTTTAGTATGTTGTTCCTAAGGTATATTGATCCGGTTCTGTTGAATATCATCGAAGTGGGGTCAAAGGTCAGGGCACAGAAGCGAGATTTATTCCACAGCTATATCCTCATAACATGAGTAATGATTTCTGGTATGTTGGAAAGCGTATTACAATCAATGCATTGCATGATTTTACTAACTTGTTACTTTTATCGAATATTTTGGAGAAGTAAAAAAATTCAAGAGTTAGTTCAAAGGATTCCTATTTTTGTTTTGTTTAAATTAAATAAAAATGAAGGATGAATGAACACTGCTGGAGAAGATTTTAGGAAGGGGGTGTCTAACTGCAGGTATTGAACTGATCTTGAATGTAGAAAGCTAGTTAATTTGGGCTAGGGTTTCGGATAGTCAAGACACATGGAAGTGAGATAGAGAACGTTAAGTGTCTAACAGCCATTTCTGACTTCCATGCAGCTGCCACGTCTGTTGTTTCTCTAACACCACCGAAGGACATGCTATCTCGAAGACTTGGCATCCTTTCTGTACTCACTGTCTACTGCTCCAGTTGATAATATTCAAACCTGCACTTTTCGGAGGAGAAAAGTCTAATTGTTCCTAAAAATATTTCTACATAAATTAATTTATTTCCAAATACATAAGTGTCGAATCTTTTTTCAATCTAAATCGCTAATTAGCGTATTATCAAGGATTTTCTTCGGTATTTTGCTAAAACCCTAAACATTTCCAAAACGTCTGTAGTTCGATATTTGTATTAATGATGCATTTTTCAGTATGGCAGAAGTTTCGCCTACTTTGAGAACATCTGAATATTGTTCAGTAACAAATGTAAAATTATGTTTTTCTTTTTTTCTTCTTTTTTTTTTTTTAAGAAAATAAATAAGACCAATATAACTACTGTATAATGGGGTAAATGTTATTATTATCTCATAACCAATATTAGTTATAACCAATATTTATTTATATGATATACCAAATAATAATTTTGCGAAGCTGATTATTAGTAATATCTCGTAAACATCAGAGTTCGGCAAAATCGTAATTGAAATAATTGGTTATGCATTACAGCGTAATAGTAATGGGAACAAGAACTTAGCGTTACCATTACATGGTAATGGTGAAATGGTAAAGGGATTTGAACGAAATAATTTAGGTGTGCAACTTAATTCTCGGCCACAGGCGCGAAACGTTGACAGCAAATTATAGCAAATCGAATACGTACCTAATGAGGGAAATAATCCTCATCGTGTTGGATACCTTTGAGCCATCGGTCACGGAGCTGCCGAATGCCACTGCGGAAAAAAACGGCTGTTTCGAGTTGATATATCATCAATACTTGTGCGTACCTCCTCGACCGAAGTGAAGTGCGTACCACTTAGGTGATGTTGCAAGGAGCGAAAGAGGTGATAATCCGACGGGGCGAAGTCTGGAGAATACGCCGGGTGAGACGAAATCTCCCATCCTAGGTCGGTGATCGTGTTTAAAGTCGTTTTCGCGGTGTGAGGACGCGCTTTATCCTGAAGCAACAGGACTGATCTTCTGCCCTTGCCGGTGTATGGCCTTTTAGCCTCCATTGCGTCACTCACACAAATGAGCTGCTGACAATAACGCTCAGCATTGACCGTTTCACTAGGTTTGAGCAACTCATAGTGTACGACACCGCGCTGATCCCACCATATGCACAGCAACAACTTCCTGGCATGGATATTCGGTTGGCCGTACTGGTGGTAGGCTGACCTGGATAAACCCACGATTTGCGCCGCTTAGGATTATCGTAGAGGATCCACTTCTAATCACAGGTCAAAATCTTGTGAAGGAAATCCTCTTCTTGAATCTGGAGAGCAAGGAAACGGCAACATCGTAGCGCCTAGACTTGTTCGCAGCTGTGAGTTGGTGGCGCACCCAACGGCCCTCCTTGTGAATCTGTCCAAGCTTGTGCAGGCGCTTTGTAATGGTTTGCCGTGTTATTTCGAGTTCCTTAGCGAGCTCTGACTGTGTGCGACAGGGATTCGCGTCCAACAGATGTTCCAGTTCCTCATCGTCCACTGTCTGTTGCTGTCCCGGACGTTCTGCATCACGGAGACCGAAATTTCCCTGCTTGAATCGCTCGAACCATTTCTTACATGTATTGTAGGACACAGCAGCCTCACCCAAAGCAGCACAGGTCATTTGCCGGGTTTCCGCGGCTACGCGAACGGGAGGCAGTGCCTCAAAAGTTGCTTCTCGAACGACATTGCTTTCACTGCGAACTTTCGTCCCTTCTCTCACTACAGCTGTGAGTGGTTACGGTTGCCTGGAAAGCTGTTGGATGGCGCTGCAATCAGCCATTATCGCACACAGCTATTTGCAATTGCCGACGTTCTATGATCGCTTGCGGTTATGGGATGAAACTTCAGTTGCACACCTAATAAATATGAAGTGAGTACGAATGGGATGTTTATTTCGGTTAGAGAATAGTGCAAAAATGAAAGAAAGATCAATGCCGTTGCATATGATCTCAGTCTTCAACAAAGTATAATTCATCTTAGTCTTCAACAAGGAGCAATTCATCTTAGTCTTCAACAAGGAGCAATTCATCTTAGTCTTCAACAAGGAGCAATTCATCTTAGGCTTCAACAAAGAACAAGAACATAACGTCTAACCCATTCTTGCCTATTCTAGAACATTCTACATGACACTTCGGTCTCTGTCTGCTATGTTAAATGGCCGCCGTTTCTAGACATAGCTTTTGGCACACGTACATTTCTATAAACTATTAGTATGTAATTATTATTTGCAAATTGTGTAATTTCATGAAAGAAATACGGGATTACGCCATATAATACAAATTTTCAAGTTTTCAGAAATTATCTGACTTACCATCCTTGTCACATTTACGCCAAAAATCGGATTGTCATCTTCAAAATTTGTGTAATTTCATTACCAAATAATTACATTGTTGGAATGGCATTATTAAATAATTGAATTATATCCTCTTTTTTGTAATACATTACAGATTTGTTCCATTACATTATGCAAACCATACTTGGGATTACCTTTTAATGTATTACCTGTTACTGCATTACATTATAATGCATTACATATTAATGTAATCTGTACTTCCATTACTTTGTAATGCATTCCAGCCAAATTCTGGTACACATCCGATTGAGATTAGATCCAATGCTAAATTAAATTTGTCAGGTGGTGCACATATCAAGGAAAAATCCAGATCTAATTATTTCTACTGGTTTTTTTCAGCTGCAGTCTACTGACTTCGGGCAAAACGTTTTGGCAACACTGATTCAGACGTTCAAATATGCCTAACAATATATTTCATACAAATAAGATAACATTCGCTTCGTTGTGCAGATAATTCATACACTGGCGGAAAGTGAAAAACGAACACCAAGAAAGAATTGGCGGACGATCATGAAAGTTACATATGTAAATGGGGTCGGGTTTACGTAGGTGTGATGTTAATTTCGGGACCAACAGGTGATCGCTTACGCCACAGTACTGCATAATATGCAAATTATCGTCGGTGGTATTTAAGGAGTACGGCGATGTGAATGTAATCATTCGTCGGCGTACGGATACGTGCGAAGACCTTGAAGAAGCTGCAATGCCTGGACATGAAAGACGTGTACGACTTCAGCAGTTATCGGACTTTGAGCGAAGTCATCTAGTCGGACTCCGTAAGGCCGGGTGGTCGTATCGTCGTATTGCGGAGCGAATTGAACGGGAAGTATCGGTGGTGGTACGATGATGTCGTAGATGGTCCGAGGAACATTCCCACGACAGAAGACTTGGAACCGGGAGTCACAGACGAACTGATGAGCTGACCGAACGACGCATAAAAAGAGCGGCGTTGTCAAGCAGAACATCCACTGCGACGCAAATCCGAGCTGCCGTTGCACCTGAGGTGACTGTGCGAACAATCCGCAACCGTCTACTGGATGCAGGACTACGTGCACGTGTGCCTCTGGCATGTGTACCTCTGACTCCAACCCACCGTCAGGAACGGCTGCAGTGGTGTCGCCAACGTCTGCACTGGAGAACGCAATGGCAATCTGTCGTGTTTAGCGATGAAAGCAGATTCTGCTTGGGAGCCTACGATGGCCGTATGCGTGTTCGCAGACGCACAGGTGAGCGTCTCCACCCTTCTTGCATCCGCCAGCGACACACAGAGCCTACACCTGGTCTCTTGGTGTGGGGAGCGATCAGCTATCACTCCCGTACACAACTAGTGTTTGCACCGGGTACGTTAGACAGCAACTCCTACATCAACAACATCATTTAACCCGTTGTTGTGCCATTTGTAAGGTCGGTCCATCGTGGTGTTTTCCAGCAAGATAACGCACGCCCACACACGGCACGTGCAATGCAACATGCACTTCAGGGTGTGAAACAACTTCCATGGCCTGCACGTTCACCGGATTTGTCCCCCATTGAGCACATGTGGGATTTTATGGGACAACAACTTATCCGGTCTCCACGGCCAGCCACGACCATCCCCGATTTACGCGTCCAGGTTGAGGATTATTGGAACTCAATACCTAAAACTGACATCCAACATCTGTACGACAGACTCCATGCCAGAATTGCACAGTGTGACGCAGTTCATGGCGGTTCAACCTCGTACTAACCATGTTACATGGAAATGTTATTTTTCAGTTTACCAGCAAATACAGCTGTATTTTGCCATAATGGTTTGACCACGTTATCCTCTGTATTCCGCTATTATGCTGTATAAATTTCGTTGGTATCAGACGTCTTCTTCTTGGTGTTCATTTTTCACTTTCCGCCAGTGTATTTAATTTGTTATGATCTGCATATTGTTTTTTATCTCAATAACTTAGGCAGGACCGCGAGGCCCGGGTCAGGTGCCCCGCGGTCCTGCCTACCCTCTACGCTTTTACGAAACTGAACGCTTTTTTATATATGGGTCCGACGCCCTGTTCATCAGGGCAATTTCAGTTTGTTCATCAGGGCAATTTCAGTTTGTTCATCAGGGCAATTTCAGTTTCCTCAACTATAAAACTTCTTCGTCTTGAGTCCCTTTGACGAACTCTTCATGCGTAATGACTGTTGTGAAACAGATTGACTTCCCACACAATTCTAATTAGAGAAAAGCTCTTAAAAATAGCACTTAATACGCAAAGACGATGTTAAGTCGGGACCCACCAAAGAGGACTGCATGTTCGGCGACTGATAATGCATGAGTTCCACTCCAAAAAAGTCCGCAGAGCCTTCACAGAATAAGCAGAAAACTATCGTGGTTGGAACCAGTGCTGAGTTCGGGGTCAATTTTAAGAAGCCGAGCCTGTCCGACTCCGAGATATGTCATTTCAACCCCGCCCGAGCCTGAACCCTAGTATGTCTTAAGCAACCGCAGCCCGAAACCAAGTATGTATTATGCAGCCCAGTCCCGACCGTGCCAGAAACCTAGTATGTATAAATGCAGCCCAAGATAGCCGAAGCCCCAACCCTAGTATGTATAAATGCAGCCCAAGATAGCCAAAGCCCCAACCCTAGTATGTATTATGCAGACCAAGCCCGACATCTGGTATATAATATGCAGCCCGATGCCGCCCTAGCCTGAAACCTAGTATGTATAATGCTGCCCAAGCTAGCCCGAGTCCGAAGCCTGGAATGTATTATGCAGCCCTAGCCCGAACCCTACTATGTATAATGCAGATCTATCCCGAATCCTCGTATGTATTATGCGGCCCTAGCCCGAACGAACCTGCACCCAAGTATATATTATTCTTCCCGATCCAGGATTGGGCTCTACTTTGGGCTCTAGGACTCGGGCTCAGCCCGTCTTTGCACTGGTTGGAACTCGTGACAGTGGCGCTCCGTTTCTTTCAAAGACGAATCGCTGTTCGTCCTGCACCCAATAATCGTCGCTTCCTTCACTAGAGTGAAATAGGAACGTGGAACAATTCAACCTTCTTGCAGGATAGTGGTGCGTTCGATGGTTTTGGTACATTCCTTGTATGAGCTGGTATCCGCATCAGAGTGTCATCAGGAACGGACCCTTTCGGCGGTCTGATAATGAAATGATATCCTGCGATTTATAGCTGTGTTTTACGCCGCAACAGTTGCGGATAAGTTCTTCCTCATGGGTGGAAACCTTCCTCCTTATGGATGACCTCATTACCGTTTTATCATCACTTATATTCTACTAGCGATATCTCTCATATTTATATAACCTGCTAACCTCTTCAGCCGCTATTCATCCTGATCTTTCACACTACGTCATTGCACTGCATAGTGTAGCACAATCTTTCGGATTATCGCTTCCTTTCAAACACCAGCTTTTCAACAGAGCACTGTACACATGTGTTTAGTTATCTCTTTGTGCCTGCAAAATATTCTATCTAAGTTCTTTATCTGTCGCACTCCAGTTTGTTGCATATCATGTCAACTCAACAAGCCCAACAGCGTTTACTCAATGCGCTTTGATCTTGTCTTCTTTCGCGTCTTCAGCATGGCTGTAATGCAGCAGTAAAATAACACACTGTACAAAACGTTTACTCAAAATGCGGGCCAAATCAGTGATGGCTTTCTGTTACTAGTGAAAAATTGGAACTTTTAATTTAATCCTGTAGCAACTGAACCATTCTGACCATTTCATCTGGATCTGCTGATATTATCATTTGATTCTTTTCATAAGACCTTTGTAAAAACTATCACTGACTTTGTACGTTAGACTTGTTTTTGCATTTGTACATCAATCAGAAATTGTACATATCTTCATATAAGCACATCACAGTTTCAAGCTTGGGGTTAAGAACCCGATGTAAATAGTTTGTTCTTTGTTTTACATCAATTTTGTCTCGTGAAATTTTTATGGGGGTTTAAAAACGACCGTGATCAACTCAGTGGGCTATAAGCAGTAGCCCGTCCCTAATTTCAGGCCACTGGTTTCATGGAAGGAAGAGAGCCAGTGCCATAAGAAACTGGCTCTCTCCCTTTCTTGTACAACATAAAACTTCCATGTCGCACAGGGATTCGGATCCAACTCGCACGAATGATCAGTACACAGCGCTTAGACAACTGCGCCACCGCGACGGTCCTGTAAATGTAATTGCTTTACGTTAAATGTAATATCCTGACCAAAAAAAATCTCACACCCATATTGAACCCAACTGATGGAAAACCAAACCCTCGATACTATTTTCCTGAGATTATCGAGTGAATGGACCGGCCTGCGAGCTCACCGGACCTCAATCTGAGTACATGTGGGAAGAACTTGGAAGAGGTGCTTCAGTGTTCAATATCCCGGCCGCGAAGCTTTAATAGCTGGAGTATGCCATCAACAAGCAACAAGGAGAGACGGAGAATCCCCAAAGAAATGCAGATGATCTCGTCCTCTTGATAGCGTCCCTGATTCGACATCTTTTAACGAATACTTGTAACCATACATCCTATTAAAGGTCATGACGTACCACATTCTTTCCCTGGAATTACTGGTCAACGTTCGTGACTGCGACAGAAAAGTCTCACGACCGATCCTAGCCAGCTTGACCCACTAAATATCCGCTGTGCGTCGGATATTTATGGCTAAGCCGTCAAACAATGGGTACTGTCTCACCTGTCATAAATAAGATCGACTTGCATCCTCTTTTGACTTCGCTTCGGTGTGTCTTTCCTGTAGGGCATTCTAGCCCAAATCACCTAGCTTCCTTCTTCTATGACCTGCGATCAGATGTCTCCTTCACAAAAGCCTCTACATAAATCTTTTAATCTATTTCCTCCACTGGCTCATATGTAACTTCACTTCGTGCTCTGTGATATAACAATACTGCCGTCAATTTGTTACAATGGCTTGTGTGCTGTCTATGTTGTAACGCTTCGTGCTCCTAATTTTCACACATCGATGTCTTCGTTGCCAATGCGCAATATATCTGTTCGTCCACTGACCACACTTGAACTTCTCCCATTTCTTCTGAGCAGTGTTCTCTATGAAATTTGTTGGCTGTATTGTAGTGCTGTATGGAGGAACAATAGAGTGTAATATACAACGTCGGGCAAAAATTTTAGAATCACCAATCACACGAACATGGAGGCGCATAGTAGGAAGTATGTAGAAACTACACAAGGACAGTAAGGGAAATGATAACATAGTGTAATGAAAGCTGCACATCTGAACTACAAACAGCAAGACTCATATAAATGAAAGCACAATATATAACGGAAATACATTATAATACACAGATGATATATTACATTATGTCCACCTACCTTATCAGCTGCAGGACCCCTTTAACCCGCAAAACAGCGGTCACTTGGCGAGGCATTTATTCAATGAGGTGGCGTTAGCTATCCCGGGGTATCTGATACCATAGTGTTAACAGCAGGTCCTCCAGTTCCCGTAAATTTCGGGGGGGTGGCGATTTGGTGCGAACCCGCATTTCCAAGTCGAACCACAAATGTCCGATTGGATTCATGTCAGGTGAATTTGGAGGCATTAACAGAAAGTTGCCAGCGAACCATTTCCTGACGATTCTGGCAGTACGGCTTGGCGTATTTTCCTGCTGGCAATGACCATCACCAGCACGGAACACAGTTGCCACGAAGGAGAGACCGTGGTCCGCAACGATGTTCAGATACTCGACAGCTGTCAGGGATTGTGCTATTGGGATAATGAGGCCTAAAGCGTACCAAGAAAACATCGCCCACACCATAACACTGTCGGACTGTTTCCGCCCAACAGATTCCGGGTGGCATAGACTCCTTTGGTAATACGCGTATCTGCGCTCGGCCGTCTACGTGATTCACCAGGAATCTAGATTCGTCAGAACAGGCCACTTTCTTCCGATCATCCACGGTCCAATCTCGATGATCTTGGGCCCATTTGATGCGTTGTTGGCGATGACATGCCGTGAGCATGGGGATCCGGCTGCGTCTTCAGCTACACAGGCCCATGCGCAGAAGGCTGCGATGAAATGTGTGCTGTGACACATTGTGCTGATCACCACTGTTGATGCTGCTGGTGATTTTTCGCACTGTGGCCCTGCGTTCGCTGTGAACAATGCGCGACTGTCTCCGCTTACCCTCTGGCATCAGTGAACTGCAGACGGAACACAGCTGGATGACGGCTCGTCGTTTGATCATCTGCGTACCATTTTTTGAAACGTACTCACTATAGCGGCACGTTAACAACCCACAAGCCGCGCCGTTCCAGAGATCGTAGTTTCGAGGAGCCGTGACATCACTATTTGTCCTTTATCAAACTCCAATAAATTGGCAGCTTTTCTCATTCTGACTCCGAACACTCTACTAACCGAAAAGCAGGTCTTCGTGTTGTATATGTACAGCTTTGTGAACTTCACCTGCGCCACCGTTTGGTCTCTTAGGCAAACTCGTTTCCCTAGGTTGGGGTGGTCATGATGGAATAGCCCATCGGTATATATCATTATGTATTTCAGTCGGATAGTGTACGCTCATTTACATGAGAGTCCTGCTGTCTATAGCTCAGATGTGCAGCTTTCATTAAACTGTGTTTTCGTTTCGCTAAATCGCTTTGTATATTTTTTACATACTCTTTACTGTGCGCCTCCATGTTCATGTGGCGGTGATTCCATAATTTTTAACAGAGGTTGTATTTTACTGTTTCAGGTGACAACGTTCCTAAGTATAAAATACACGTACCCTTCCATTGATGAATGGATCTCAGCAGACCGTACGGCTACAACACATGGCCACTTTGTACCGCAGTGGTGAACTCCATAGGAAACCTGGATGCCGGTTCATGTATTAATTCTTATCAGTTTAACGACGCGAAATCCCTGTAAAAGCGCCATTACTATTACAACATGGGATGCGTCTGATACATTATGTCCCTAATGGATTGAATACCAGTAAATGTTGAAGAGAATGCTTAATACAAAAGGTGTTGATTCTACAGTATACTTCACGAGTTTCACGTTAGTGTCTTCTCTCTTAGGGTTGCATAAATTTTACGTAATTTCAAAATCTTGTTATCTGAATAATTACTTAGAGGCGTGCTGTCTCCGTACGATATCATCAAACCAACATCTCTGACTGTACAATAAAAAACTTTATTTACAATAAAAGACATGATTTTAAAAAAATTAAAAAATGGCAAGATCTTTCGGGGCTACAATAGCACCCGTCCTCAGGCCACCCAACAGTGCCACAAAGCATAGGGAAGTGCCTCAATATATAACCAGTCTCCCCCGCGAGACCCACAATACATTTGTTCAAAACCGCAGGTGATGCCAATTGAGAAAAACAGCAGAACAAAAGTAATATGTACAAATAATATAATCGATTAATTAAGGTCCTCTTCTTCAGATTTTTGAATGGGAGAAGTAATTATTTTTCTCCATTGTCTAGGAACAAAAACAGGTAAGTCCAAGTTACAACAGGTATTACCATAAGAGATTATATACAGACTCTCGGTAAAAAAGACGGTTTGTTTGTTCACATTGGAGGAGAGTACTATTGTATTAGGCCAATCGGGAGAGTAACCTCCTTGGCGAACAGCTGTAGTAAATGAAGTAGAAGTGCAGTCAGTTCGAAGTGCATATTTATGTTCAGACAATCTAATGTTCAGACTTCTAAGGGTAGAACCTATGTAGTATTCGATATCTTCGTTAGGAGCTGAGGGAAGCAATGGGATACGATATATTCCTGCTTTATTCAAAGTGGCAACTTGATCTCTGTCGTTACGTATGGTAGAAAAAATGTTTTTGGTGCAAATTCCAAATTTAATATATTTATTACATACCTTCCGCAATATAGAAACTACGGGAGGGATGAAATCAACTTTACCAACGTATATAGGGGGAACGACTTCCCTTGACAACGTCGTAAATCTTAGTCTTTCAAATTTCTGTAGAAGTTCCCGAAAGAAGCAGGCGGGATATCCAAATGATATGGCCATGTTCTGTATAAGAGCTAGTTCGTCCTGACGTATCTTACGGGTTGAGGAATGAGTAAATGCTTGTTTAA
The DNA here is from genome assembly GCA_039090855.1 of Macrothele yani. Classification (NCBI taxonomy): domain Eukaryota; kingdom Metazoa; phylum Arthropoda; class Arachnida; order Araneae; family Macrothelidae; genus Macrothele; species Macrothele yani. Next base: position 154,970,832 of record CM077030.1, read on the forward strand.
TTAAAAAACGTAAGGCTGAAGCTTTGTGTTCCGGGGGTGCGAAGAGATAAAAGGTATAAGACAAGGTGTGAAGGTCGGTTTTCTATAGACGGATAATTTGATAAGGTTAGAAGTCAAGTCACGAGTTAATAAAATGTCCAGAAAGGGTAATATACCATTTTGTTCAAGTTCCATTGTGAAGGTGATAGTAGGATATTGGTTGGACAGACATGTGGTAAATTCGTTCAGAAGTACCATGGAGTGAGGCCAGAAGACCAACATATCATCCACGTATCTTAAGAGGAGTGCCGGTTGATTCGTGAATTGGTTCAGAACTTTATCTTCCAATGACTGCAGTAAAATTTCGGCCAGAACAGGGGAGAGAGGAGACCCCATTGGTGCCCCCTCCATTTGTTGGTAGAATTTGCTATCAAATTTAAAATAAGAACGTTTTGCAACCAATTTCAAAGCAGAAATTATTGCATCAACCTCCAAAGGGGAAATTGAGTTATCAGCAAGCAATTTCCCTTCAATAATCGAGTGGACTACTTCAAGTGGAACACTTGGAAATAGAGACACTACATCAAGAGAAGCCATAACAAATGAGTTTCCCTTGGGATCAAAAGATTTTATTCGCGTTAATGCCTGAGTAGAACTATTAATGGAAACTGAAGAATTTGCTATAAGTGGTTTTAAGTAAGTTGCTAAAGCTCTCTCCAATGTACGGGTGGGGCTAGCATACCCCGAAATCAACAGTCTGAGGGAGTGGTCAGGTTTGTGGGTTTTAATTTTCCCGAACAACTCAGGGACTCTAGTACCTACAGGAGGCTTCATTTTAGTAGAAATGGACTTAGGCAAGAGACCCCGGTTCCTGAGTTTACTTAACTCAGCTACAGTCGCATTTGTCGGGTCAGAGCGAAGTATCCGATGTGGAATCAGAGCTATTGCTTGGTACATCTTATTGTAGTAATCTTTGCGATCTAATAAAATAATTTGCTGGGACTTGTCAGCGCTAATGATTGAGAGATTCGGGTTTCGAGAAAGTTGTAACAATTGGTTGCGTTCATATTTTAGAAATGAAGAAGTTTTATCAGAATTTGAAAGGGAGTCAGCTAAGGCATAACGAGTGATATCTTGTTCCTTCTCTGGCAAGGCCCCAATGACATTCTCTATCTGAGGTAAAGATTGAAATGGTCGAAAAGTTAAAACTGGATAGCTGAACTTGAAACCACGATTGAGGGCCGAACGTTGAATATCAGATAACACTATGGAGCTATAGTTGATGAAAGAATCAGGTAAATCACGATTAGTGGTTCTGTAGCTGAAGTTCTTAGGTTGGAACAAGTGAGGGCGTGTAGAAACCAGATTGCATAATTTACGAGTGTGTCCTTGATTCATGGTGTTTATTAAAGTCTGTATAGTGGTAAAGAAAACCAACAAAGTCTTACCTAATAAAATAGGATGGGAAAGTCTGGATAGTTGAGTATAAGCATTGTAGGATTTAAGGTTTAACAAGTCCAGGTAACTTCTTTTCCTCCTTATTTCTTTGGTTAGTCGTTTTTGTTGAGCATTAACAATTACGTGTGCATCCTGTTGAGATATGGCAAAGGTTCGTATTCGCAGGAACTTGGGCACCACACCGAGTGAACGGCAATTGAGTAGAAAAGACTCGTTATGCCTTAGCTGACTCCTTTCAAATTCTGATAAAACTTCTTCATTTCTAAAATATGAACGCAACCAATTGTTACAACTTTCTCGAAACCCGAATCTCTCAATCATTAGCGCTGACAAGTCCCAGCAAATTATTTTATTAGATCGCAAAGATTACTACAATAAGATGTACCAAGCAATAGCTCTGATTCCACATCGGATACTTCGCTCTGACCCGACAAATGCGACTGTAGCTGAGTTAAGTAAACTCAGGAACCGGGGTCTCTTGCCTAAGTCCATTTCTACTAAAAATGAAGCCTCCTGTAGGTACTAGAGTCCCTGAGTTGTTCGGGAAAATTAAAACCCACAAACCTGACCACTCCCTCAGACTGTTGATTTCGGGGTATGCTAGCCCCACCCGTACATTGGAGAGAGCTTTAGCAACTTACTTAAAACCACTTATAGCAAATTCTTCAGTTTCCATTAATAGTTCTACTCAGGCATTAACGCGAATAAAATCTTTTGATCCCAAGGGAAACTCATTTGTTATGGCTTCTCTTGATGTAGTGTTCTATTTCCAAGTGTTCCACTTGAAGTAGTCCACTCGATTATTGAAGGGAAATTGCTTGCTGATAACTCAATTTCCCCTTTAGAGGTAGATGCAATCATTTCTGCTTTGAAATTGGTTGCAAAACGTTCTTATTTTAAATTTGATAGCAAATTCTACCAACAAATGGAGGGGGCACCAATGGGGTCTCCTCTCTCCCTGTTCTGGCCGAAATTTTACTGCAGTCATTGGAAGATAAAGTTCTGAACCAATTCACGAATCAACCGGCACTCCTCTTAAGATACGTGGATGATATGTTGGTCTTCTGGCCTCACTCCATGGTACTTCTGAACGAATTTACCACATGTCTGTCCAACCAATATCCTACTATCACCTTCACAATGGAACTTGAACAAAATGGTATATTACCCTTTCTGGACATTTTATTAACTCGTGACTTGACTTCTAACCTTATCAAATTATCCGTCTATAGAAAACCGACCTTCACACCTTGTCTTATACCTTTTATCTCTTCGCACCCCGGAACACAAAGCTTCAGCCTTACGTTTTTTAATTAAACGAGCATTTACTCATTCCTCAACCCGTAAGATACGTCAGGACGAACTAGCTCTTATACAGAACATGGCCATATCATTTGGATATCCCGCCTGCTTCTTTCGGGAACTTCTACAGAAATTTGAAAGACTAAGATTTACGACGTTGTCAAGGGAAGTCGTTCCCCCTATATACGTTGGTAAAGTTGATTTCATCCCTCCCGTAGTTTCTATATTGCGGAAGGTATGTAATAAATATAATATTAAATTTGGAATTTGCACTAAAAACATTTTTTCTAATATACGTAACGACAGAGATCAAGTTGCCACTTTGAATAAAGCAGGAATATATCGTATCCCATTGCTTCCCTCAGCTCCTAACGAAGATATCAAATACTACATAGGTTCTACCCTTAGAAGTCTGAACATTAGATTGTCTGAACATAAATATGCACTTCGAACTGACTGCACTTCTACTTCATTTACTACAGCTGTTCGCCAAGGAGGTTACTCTCCCGATTGGCCTAATACAATAGTACTCTCCTCCAATGTGAACAAACAAACCGTCTTTTTTACCGAGAGTCTGTATATAATCTCTTATGGTAATACCTGTTGTAACTTGGACTTACCTGTTTTTGTTCCTAGACAATGGAGAAAATAATTACTTCTCCCATTCAAAAATCTGAAGAGGAGGACCTTAATTAATCGATTATATTATTTGTACATATTACTTTTGTTCTGCTGTTTTTCTCAATTGGCATCACCTGCGGTTTTGAACAAATGTATTGTGGGTCTCGCGGGGGAGACTGGTTATATATTGAGGCACTTCCCTATGCTTTGTGGCACTGTTGGGTGGCCTGAGGACGGGTGCTATTGTAGCCCCGAAAGATCTTGCCATTTTTTTAATTTTTTAAAATCATGTCTTTTATTGTAAATAAAGTTTTTATTGTACAGTCAGAGATGTTGGTTTGATGATATCGTACGGAGACAGCACGCCTCTAAGTAATTATCTCCTATACGTACGAATTTTTAACAAGTATTATTGTTATCTGAAACAGAAATTTCCGATTCCTCATTTTTAGCATGTCTTTTCTAAGAAAAAGACCGTGCTTATGTTATCGGTTTGTCCGTCCGTCCGTCCGTTAGTGGACACCCTATCTCTGCAACTATTAGTCCGAGTAAAAAAATTATTTTTGCATTGGGAAGCTTGAAATACGCGAATGATGATTCTTCATTTCGCTTTTTCTTTCTGGGTACAATTCCGCCGCTAGAGGGCGTAGGTGCAAATTATATCGAATCCAAAATGCATTTTATACCACATATTTGCTCCTAAACATCGGATTAGAAAAATTCTTTTACCTTTCGATTCCGTTTGTGTCGAAGAGTAGTTTAGGTAGAGTTACTTTTTAAAGTTATGCATAGATTTTCCGCTAGGCGGCGTAAAGGTAAATTGCGTTTTTCACGTTATCTTTACTACTAAAACTCAGATTTAAACATGTTTTTCTTCGGCGGATACAGCTCTTGATGGGAAATCATTTGAATATAATTTCTAATTTACAGTGAAGATTGGTTTGCCCAAAAGGGGGCGGGGCGTAAGTGTTAATTTCTGCTGCTGATGTATTTGCCACAAATCTCAGCTTCTAAACCCTCGATTGAAAAATTCTTCGTGGACTGATGCCACTCTCGCGAATAAACCTTTTCGAACTATTTTCTTCTTAAAATATTGCATGATTTTTTTGAAAAATCCCTTCTTTATATGATAGAGTTTTCGATGCGACACATTTTTCATATAATTTCAAAAATTTGAGTAATTCATAGATATCTTTGCTTCTAAAACTCCGATTTGAAAAATCCTTTCTGCACCGGATACAACTCCTGATGGAAAATATTTTTCATATAATTTCTAACATTTATTAAAGAATGGTTTGGCCACCAGGGCACGTAAGTGTTAATTTTCGTTTCTGATATATAATATTTGCAGCAAAATCTGAGCTTCTACAATCATGATTGAAAATAATTCTTTTGTAGATCGATAGTACTGCCGTCGATAAACATTTTCGAATTATTTACTTCTTAAAATAATGCATGATTTCTCCGCCAGGGTGCTTAGATGTATATCTTATTTTTGTCAATATCTCTATTTCAAGAGTCCGATTTGAAAACTTCCTCCTTTGTTGGATAGCTTTTTTCGGTGCGAAATGTTTTTCTTATAATTTCGAAATTTTCAAGTAACTTTCAGCTAAGGGCGTTAACGTAAATTGCGCTTTCCCCGATATTTCTACTTCTAAAACTCCAATTTGAAAATTTCTCACTGTATCGCATGCAGCTCCTGATGGAAAATGTTTTTCATAAAATTACTAATATTTTGTAAAAAATGGTTTGACCATTATAGGGCGTATGTGTGAATTTCTGCTTCTGATATATTTGCAGCAAAATCTGAGCTTCTAAAATCTCGATTGGAAAAATTATTTCGTGGGCCAATACCGCGCACATCGAAGAACCTTTCAAGAACGCTTTCTTTTTTAAATAATGCATGGTTTTTCCGCCAGAGGGCGTAGATGCGTAGCATTATTTTGCCCATAGCTCTGCTTCTAAGAGTCCGATTTGAAAAATTCTTTCTTTGTTGAAGAACGTTTTCGCTGCAAAATGTTTCTCACGTAATTTTCAATTTTTTGTAATGCACAAATCTACAACCAGAGGGCGTAAATTCATGATTTCGTTTATCTACGGAGTTAAAAACCCGATTGAAAAACTCCTTTCTTCGGTCAGATACTACTTTTTTTTATACCGGTTTCATTGTTTTTGAATAGTTTTGCTAAATTTAATTCGCGTCAAAAAGGATTCAAAAGACATGTTCGTTGCACCTGAAAATTTGGTGTCATCTTTCTTGTTTATTTTCCTTATCTGAACTAGTGCTGATGTAAATAATGCCTTCTTGAGAGTTCATTCATCATTCACGCAAAACAATCATTCAGGAATGATCATTACACAAATCATTTTTTAATTTCCAAGTTATCATCGTTCCCTGAGTAAATCATTCACTGCGACGATCCTGCGTTTACGACTAAAACGGTTTTAAGGCCACAGCGGAAATTGGCATTTTTTTTTTTTATTGGAGGTTTAACGACCACCGTGAGCAACTCAATGGGCTATAAGCAGTCGCCCGTCCATAATTTAGGGTCACTGGTTCCAGGGAAGGGAGAGAGCCAGTGCCGTAAGACAAACACAACATCCATGCCTCACCGGGATTCGAACCCGGTCCCCGTTCGGACGAATGATCAGAGGCTATCGCTTAGACCACTGCGCCACCGGGGCGGCTGTCTAATTTCCAAAACCGATCCCAAGCTCTGAAGCATTCGCCGTTAATGATGAATGATTCAGAGAGATACGAGCATACCATTCAAATGAATGGTATTCACATATCATTCTCATTCTAAGTTTCACCATATTTTCTAGCTCACTGTTGATCCCTTAGTCCCATAACGGTTGCCATTTATTAATTCTCTACGTTATGTTTCTCATTGGGAGTTCGTTTCCGAATTCATGAAGTTAAAGGCGGTGCGACTTCAGCGTGTGTCGCATTAATGGCAATTTAAATGATCATTTAGAGAGGTAAGAGCGAACTATTCAACATTCACGGCGATGAGTTGTTCGTTGTAGACGAATCGTTTACAAATGGTCTACCACTACTCTGTATTATAAGTTTATTGATATAAACAAAACCCGTTTCGTGATTTTTTTTAGTTTTCATTGCAGAACACTGCATTTCGTGCACAGACGATACCTCCTTAGTAAGTCTATATGTGTAAAACACACTCTATCGCTTCAGAAACCTTAGGGAATGGGCCGCCTTAGTAAGTCTATATGTGTAAAACACACTATATTGTTTCAGAAACCTTAGTGAATGGGTCAAATTATGTTCAGCATTGCAACTGATAAGGTTCCGTGACTTATAACGAAGTAAATTTCAACGTCATTTTTGGTCTACACCGGGATTCGAACCCGAGGCCGCTTATTCCGGAACAAGTCGCTCTACCAACTGAGCTACGCAGACGATTATTCTGATTCCTATCTGCCTTTATGTCGTGTGCGTCCTGCTGGCCGGTACGTCACATCTCCCCCCCCGAAAGAGGGCCGGGGGCATGGCCCACGGGTCAGCCGTGACCATGAATCGTTGCAGGCAGCCATCCACTGTAGAACGTGCACTGGAGAACTCCCAGTCAATCTGCTGTGTGGAATGCAACATCACACATTTTTATTTTTCGAAGCTCTGGAGTAGGAATTCTCTGATTTTTCCTGTCTCGCGGTGTGGAAATAACATCCCACCAATGCGAGATTTTGAACGGCCGGGTCATCCGGATAGTTCGAGCGCCATTATAACGAAGTAAATTTCGCCGTCATTTTTAGTCTACGCCGGGATTCGAACCCGAGGCCGCTTATTCCGGAACAAGTCGCTCTACCAACTGAGCTACGCAGACGCTTATTCTGATTCCTATCTGCCTTTATGTCGTGTGCGTCCTGCTGGCAGGTACGTCACAGACTAATTAATTACGTGTTAGCACATTAAGCGCATCACTTTATCACAATTCTCAACATATTTCGCTGAATTTTTGCTTCTTCTATTCTTTCCTTTTATCTTTTTACTCTGAATTACACTTAATTAATCTCTGTTCTCGGAGAACGCTTGCTTATTCTAGTTGCAATATTAGATAACTTTTAGTTTCGCTCCTTCCAAATCTCTGAAATGAAGTTGCAATTGTTAACATTGCTTTTCTCATATATGCTTCTCCATATGGTAGAAAAAAATCTAAATACACTGGCGGAAAGTGAAAAAAGAACACCAAGAAGGAGAGGTCTGATAACAACGAAATTTATACAGCATAATAACGGAATACAGAGGATAACGTGATCAAAACATTATGGCAAAATACAGCTGTATTTGCTGGTAAACTGAAAATAACATTTCCATGTAACATGGTTAGTACGAGGTTGAACCGCCATGAACTGCGTCACACTGTGCAATTCTGGCATGGAGTCTGTCGTACAGATGTTGGATGTAAGTTTGGGGTATTGAGTTCCAAGCATCCTCAACCTGCACGCGTAAATCGGGGATGGTCGCGGCTGCCAGTGGAGACCGGATAAGTCGTTGTCCAATAAAATCCCACATATGCTCAATGGGTACAAATCCGGTGAACGTGCAGGCCATGGCAGTTGTCTCATACCCTGAAGTGCATGTTACGTTTCACATGCCGTGTGTGGGCGTGCGTTCTCTTGCTGGAAAAAACCACGATGGACCGACCTTACAAATGGCACAACAACGGGCTGAATGATGTTGTTGATGTAGGAGGTGCTGTTTAACGTACCCGGTACAAACACTAGTTGTGTACGGGAGTGATAGCTGATCGCTCCCCACACCAGGAGACCAGGTGTAGGCCCTGTGTGTCGCTGGAGGATGCAAGAAGGGTGGAGACGCTCCCCTGTGCGTCTGCGAACACGCATACGGCCATCGTAGGCCCCCAAGCAGAATCTGTTTTCCTCGCTGAACACGACAGATCGCCATTGCGTTCTCCAGTGCAGACGTTGGCGACACCACTGCAGCCGTTCCTGACGGTGGGCTGGAGTCAGAGGTACACATGTCAGTGGCACACGTGCACGTAGTCCTGCATTCAGTAGACGGTTGCGGATTGTTCGCACAGTCACCTCAGGTGCAACGGTAGCTCGGATTTGCGTCACAGTGGATGTTCTGCTTGACAACGCCGCTCTTCTTATGCGTCGATCAGTCCGCTCATCAGTCCGTCTGTGACTCCCGGTTCCACGTCTTCTCGTGTGGGAATGTTCCTCGGACCATCTACGCCACCATCGTACCACCACCGATACTTCCCGTCCAATTCGCTTCGCAATACGACGATACGACCACCCGGCCTCGCGGAGTCCGACTAGACGGCCTCGCGGAGTCCGACTAGACGGCCTCGCTCAAAGTCCGATAACTGCTGAAATCGTACACGTCTTCCATGTCCAGGCATTGCAGCTTCTTCAGGGTCTTCGCACGTATCCGTACGCCGACGACTGATTACATTCACTTCGCCGTACTCCTTAAACACCGCCGACGATAATTTGCATATTAAGCCGTGCTGTGGGGTAAGCGCTCACCTGTTTGTCCCGAAATTAACATCACACCTACGTAAACTCGACCCCATTAACATATGTGCATTTCATGATGGTCCGCCAATTCTTTCTTGGTGTTCTTTTTTCACTTTCCGCCAGTCTAGTTGTGGAAGTAACTTGGTGAGATCTCCATCCAGCAGTTGTGACGTTCCTACCTTATAGGTGACACATACGTTAAGACGGCAAAGTTGCAGGGATAAGCTTCGTGGTGTTGTTCAATCGGCAGAACAGTCGACTCCGCAGAAGGCAGATATGGTTTTGAATCCCATCACTGGTAAATAACGCTCTAACACAGTGGACTGAGAACGGTTGTTGTGTTTGTTGGCACGTCTTTTGTAAAAAAAACACCGTGCTTATGTTACTGGTTTGTCCGTCCGTCCGGCCGCCTGTACCCACGATATCTCAGCAACTATAAGTCCGATTTGAAAAATTCTTTTTGCATAAGGAAGCTTGAAATATGCGAATGATGATCCTTCATTTCGTTTGTTTCACGATGTACAATTTTGCCGCCAGAGGGCGTAAATGCTGATGATGTCGAATTCAAAAATACGTTTTATTCCACATATTTGCTTTTCAACATCCGATTGAAAAAAATATTTTATCTTTCGATTCCATTTATGTCGAAGACTATTCTAAATATAGTTACTTTTTCAAATCACGCATGGATGTTCCGCTAGGGGGCGTAAAAGTAAATTGCATTTTTACTCATAACTCTTCTTCTAAAACTCCGATTTGAAAACTTTTTCCTTCAGCGGATACACCTCCTGATCGAAAATCTTTTGCATATAATCTCGAATTTTTGGTAAATAATACTTTGTCGGCCAGGGGGTGTAAGTGTTAATTTTTGCTTCTGATGTATTTGCTATAAAATCTGAACTTCTAAAATATCGATTGAAAAAATTCTTTCATGGACTGATGCCACTCACATCGATAAACCTTTTCTAAATATTTTATTCTTAAAATATTCCACAGTTTCTCCGCCAGCAGGCGTAGATGTATATCTTATTTTTGTCAATATCTCTACTTCCAATAGTCCGATTTGAAAAATGGAGAGTGTTTCCAGTGTGACATGTTTTTCATATAATTTCAAAATTTTCAAGTAATACGTAGACTTTCCGCTATGGGACGTAAAGATTAATTGCTTTCCCCCTATATCTCTGCTTCTAAATCTCCGATTTGAAAAATTCTTTCTGCACCGGATACAGCTCCTGATGGGAAATCGTTTGCACATAATTTATAATTTTTGTAAAAAAAAATGGTTTGGCCACGAGGGAGCATAAATCTTAATTTTCGCTTCTGCTGTAATTGCAGCAAAATATGAGCGTCTAAATTCTCGATTGGAAAAAACGTCGTTTGTAGCCCTATACTACTCACGTCGACAAACCTTTTAGAAACATTTTCTTCTTAAAACAATGCATGGTTTCTACGCCAGGAGGCGTAGATGAATATCTTATTTTTGTCAATATTTTTACTTCTAGGCGGCCGATTTGAAAAATTCCTCTTTGTTGGATAGTGTTTCCTATGCGAAATGATTTTCCTATAAATTCAAAATTTTCAAGTAAATCATGGACTTTCTGCAAGGGGGCACAAAGGTGGATTGCATTTTCTGCGTTTTTTCTGCTTTTAAAACTCCGATTTAAAAAATTCTTCCTGTATCGCATACAACATCTGATGGAAAATATTTTTCACATAATTTCAAATGTTTTGTAAAGAAGGTTTGGTCACCAGGTGGCATAAGTGCTAATTTCTGCTTCTGATGTATTTTTAGCAAAATCTGGGCTCCTGAAAACTCGCCTAAAATTTTTTTTCTTGGACCGGTACCACTCACATGGAAAAACCTTTTGAGAATACCTTTTTCATAAAATAATGCATGGTTTTCCGACCAGGGGACGTAAAGTCACATCCTATTTTTGTCGATATCTTTGTTTCCAAAACTCCGATTTGAAAAATTATTTCTGTGTTGGAGAGCGTTTGCGGTGCGAAATGTTTCTCATATAAATTCATGTTTTTCTTAACGTACAAGTCTGTAACCAGAGGGCGTAAGCTCACGATTCCGTTTACAGCAATATCTGAGGGATTAAAAACCCGATTGAAAAACATCTTTCTTCCGTCAAATACTATTGTTTTCCATACCGGTTCCATTGACTTTGAATAGTTTGATAAATTTAATTTGCTCTAGAACGGATTCAAAAGACATTCTTATTACACCCGAAAATTCGGTGCCATCTTTCTTGTTGTTATTGTTGATGATGAACACCATTTACTCCTGGATAACGGATGGGTGTTGTGTTTGTCTTACGTCAATGGATGTTTCCCTTCCCGGGAACCAGTGGACCTAATTTAGGGACGGGTGACTGCTTATAGCTCTTAGATTTGCTCATGGTGGCCGTTAAGCCCAAAATACTCATAGAAAAAAAAAGCATCCACTTATCTAATATGCACTTTTAATCATTTCTCAGCATTTTTCGAAGAAAATTTATTATTTCACTCGTTTCTTTGGAAAAGACAAGTAAGAACGTTTCTGCGACAATTGCATTTGACCACGAACCGTAATCTATTTCATTTAACTAACAAATTGATTCGAGGACGTGTAACATGAGTTTCCGCCAGCTAGTTTCCTGGGATGACTATGACAAATTATTACATTCCTCAAATATCCATAAATGATCATACCTTTTACAATAATATAGTTCCCTGGGTGGGATCAGTCTGGACGACAATCAATACTGTTGTCGTCCAGAGTGATCCCACCCAGGCTACCATATCAACATTGGCTCGTATGAAAATCCTTGCAAGCCTCCCTTCGTTTTTGATTTCAGCTTTGTCTCCTCCGTGTGGCTCCAGAATCTCTGAATTTTTCGGACAACTCAAGTTGCATAAACCAGATCTACCTTTGAGACCTCTTGTTTCTAGTTAGTCTAGTCCTACCCGCCCACTGGAATCAACCCTTGCAGCATATTTGAAACCATTAATTTCTAATCCCATGTATTCTGTTTCTAATTCACTTCAGGCCTTCACCAGGATCCGACAATTTCTTCAACCTGAGTCTAAGTTTTTGAAGGCATCGCTCGACGTAGAATCGTTATTTCCCAGCATTCCTGTCACATTTGTTCACGGAATTATTGAGTCCAACCCTAGATTACGACATTTCGACCAACCCTAGATTACGACATTTCGACCAACCCTAGATTACGACATTTGGAATCATTATCACACTCGTCCAACCCTAGATTACGACATTTTTCATCCAAGCTGTTAGCAGCTGACGTTCCTACACTGGAGGTTCAGGCTGTGCTTACAGCATTGCGCCTTGTTCAGACCAGATCCTATTTTAAGTTTAATGACATTATCTACCGTCAGGAGAGTGGGGCTCCCATGGGCTCCCCCTCTCTCCCCATTATTGCAAATATATTGATGCAGTCTTTGGAGGAGGTCATCGTATCCGTCTACCCTCAAACTCCGTTATTATTTATTAGATACGTGGATGATATTTTGTTGTTTTGGACATATTCCGTTTCAGATCTGGTTTTATTTTCTGAGTATTGTTCCTCAAAGGTTCCGCCTATCAGTTTCACCCTAGAAATCGAACAGAACCGGAGTTTACCTTTTTCGGATTTTATTTTGGAATGGACTCCCTCGAATCATTTGCAGTTTTCTGTATTCAGAAAACCGTCTTCCAGTGTTGAAATTGTACCCTTCTGGTCTTATCACCCGACTATTTACAAATTTGCGTCTATTCGGTTTTTATTACGTAGAGCATTTTCACACTCGTCCAACCCTAGATTACGACATTTGGAACTGGTCAAGATTAAACAAATTGCCTGCCATTATGGATACGAGCCCTCGGTGGTGGATCGCTTGCTCCGGCAATTTACTAAGTCTAATATTTCGACTCTTTCTAGAGACTTTCGTAAACCTCGTTTTGTGGGATCACTTCCGTGTGTACCCAGGATTGTTAATGTACTAAGAAATAAGTGTAAACCATATAATATTGACTTTGGCCTCACGACTAGAAATATTTATGCATTAATCAAGCAGGATCGGGACAAGGTGCCTCCACATACTAGACACGGCGTATACACCATTCCTCTACAAGCCGGAGTTCCAGACACTAAGGATACTGTATATATTGGTTCTACAAAAAGGAACTTGAGTACCAGAGTCAGGGAGCATAAATATGATGTTCGTAATGGCAAGTTAACAACCGCCTTGTCTCGTCTGGTTGCAACGGGTTCCTGTACTCCAATATAAAATGAGGTATCCATTATAAATTCTCCAGGTAAGCTCTCACAATCATTATTTATGGAGAGCCTATAAATTGCATCATTCGGATCTCGTTGCTGTAATGATTATGTCCCTAAAGTTATATCGGAACCGTGGACTACTTTATTTAAACATTTTCATGTATTATTTTAAACGCACTATGTAAATCATACATGGCGTTGCGTTATTGCTGGTTTGTGACGATGGTGTTGTCACAAACCAGCAATATATATATATATATTGGTCTTACTCGTGAATGTAACATCTGAGGATGGGGACGTTGTGATCCTCGAAAGATCTCATATGGTATGTGTTTTCATCAGTAAAGGTGAAAATTTTAATTGAAGCAGATTGAAAGCAAATCAAATAGACACCGGCGTTTTTGTAAAGAAATATGTAGTAGAAACTTATATAGTAAGAACACTTTCATGACAGAACTGAAAAATTATATGCTATTTATTTTTGTTTTCCAAAAGGCCTCGCGACAAATATTCTGCGCGAAATATTTGTTGTTGTTCAACAATTTTCGTTGTAGTCCAGTTGTTTTCGTGTAAACTTACCTTAATAACTTTTGTTTTGATTTTTCGCGTTAAATTACTTTTTCTCCGACACATATGTTATTTCGCTCAAGGCTTATTTTAGACTCTCCTATCCGAAGTTTAGTTTGAAGCTTCATACCGAAGCTTTTTCTACAAAATAATGCGATATCTGGTATTAAAAATCAGAACAATGTAAATTCTCGGCAATGTGCTGTTGGGGCGACATCTGCTTTTAGATGCAATCTTGCTCACTTCGACATTGTAAGATTTCAGTTTTTATTGTAGGTTAGAGCGTTTAGATAAATTGATATTTTGCAAAATGTGTAATAAAATAAGCACGAAACTCGGAAAATTAGTTCATTTAAAATGTAAAAAAATAATTATAGAGTACATATTAATATTCGAATTGTGCTAAATCAAATTAATATATTTACAAACGGAACTCGTCGTGATATTAAGATTTTGATTCGAATTTTGTAGATGGGATAAATAGAACTGGAGTCATTGATAATTCAATGTTTTGTAATTAGTACGCGATCACCTTGACATCACAATGTGATCGCGTGCAAACTCAACTTGCTATGGTATTAAGAATTGAATTCGAATTTCGTAAATCGGATAAATAGAACTCGAGTCATTTATGATCCAATGTTTTAAAATTATCACGTGTTCACCTTGGCATCTGAATGTGATCGCGTGCAAAGTCAACTTGCTGGGCTTTTAAGAATTCAATTCGAATTTTGTAGATGGGATAAATAGAACTGGAGTCATTGATAATTCAATGTTTTGTAATTAGTACGCCATCACCTTGACATCACAAAGTGATCGCGTGCAAACTCAACTTGCTATGGTATTAAGAATTCAATTCGAATTTCGTAAATCGGATAAATAGAACTCGAGTCATTTATGATCCAATGTTTTTAAATTAGCACGCGTTCACCTTGGCATCTGAATGTGATCGCGAGCAAAGTCAACTTGCTGGGCTATTAAGAATTCAATGCGAATTTTGTAGATCGGAAAAGTAGAACTCGAGTCATTAATAATCCAGTGTTTTTTATATCTTAATATCGCGGCAAATTGCATTTGTATGTACTCACCTTGACATCTGAAAGTAATCTCGTGGTATTATATTGCAGGCAATCATTTTGACATCGCGAGGGCACCCACGAACTGTTTGATAAGTGATGACGCAGCAATGCAGACGTTGGTGTGACGTCAAGCCTTCCAGAGAGACGGATCTGGGTCTTTATATTATTAATTCACGATGGTATTAATAGAAACTTGGGTTAAGTTTCGAGTAGGACACCCTATACCGAAATATCAGCCAAAATTATACATTTAACAAAATCAATGTAATCTCTACTAATCTGTATCCACTTTCTTGTCTTTGGCACCCACTTGTCATCCACATACCACATATACACATATCCAAATCATCACGAATGCATATTTTTACATGGTGCGATTTTTCACCCCAAAACGGATTCAGCGAGGATCTCCGTCTGCGCGTTGATCATCGTTATAAGGGTGACGTCCCGTTTCATCCTTTCCCGTTTCATCCTCTGCTCAAATTTGTGCCTTTTCATCCTCGGGTTTTAACAGAAGGATGGCGATTCGCCCCCCCCCCCCCCTACATTTTCCCAATCGCTTAATAAACTGTGTTATTTGAATTCGTGCTATTTACACGTTATTTAGGTTTTGCTCAGAGTTTTGGCCGCATATTGTGTTTCCAGGGATCACGAGGCGGCAGACTGACTTCGTTCCCCAAAAATTATTATCTTGGTTTCTGAGACTACTCGGTCTTCTTTTAATTTTTCTTGTCACAAATGCAGAAAAAAATCTTTGTCAGAAAAATGCAGTGAAAATAGTTGTGATTGGTAGCACTTTGTCAATTTTAAGAACTTATCTAACATATTATTGTAGTTTCACTGTGTATGCCAAAGTCGTAAGCATTTGGTTAGTGCCATCTTTCCGGTTTCAAAATCATGAACTGTTTTCTCAATTATTTTATCCAAATTTAAATATATATTTTGTCTTTTTTTTGTAGGCATATTAAGTTCATGTTGGTTTCTTTAAATGTCATAGATCTTTTAACTTAATCAAAAATTTTAATATATTTGGATGCGATTTTCTTACAGATCTATTTAATCTCTATCTGTCGACCCACGATTCTACGGAATTTGTCGTTCAGTAACGCTCTTTATAATACACTATCTACCAACAAGTAATTGGACATCCCTGCAATCGACGATATCTGCGGTCCTAATACACGTCACGGCCGCCGCCGTTAAATATCGTGTGGGAAACAACAACGAAACCAGTCGCATGCAAAATGCCACGCAGTTCGGAGCTCTCTGATTTCTAGAAAGGTGTAATCGTCGGGTATCACCGAAATGGCCGATCCATACGTGACATATCCAGCGAGTTGAAGTACCCAAAATCGACAGTGGCCTACGTGATTGGCAAGTGGAAGATGAGAGGTGACTGCCAGAATGTGTCCCGACCCAGCAGACCCACAAAACTGGGAGTTAGAGACCGACGGGTGTGGCCAGAGAAATTCAGAAGAACCGCAGCAAATCGATGGGCCACATCCGCGGGTTCAAGTACAAAACACCGACAATCAAAACACCGACAATCAAATTACCGACAAATCAAAATACCGACAGTTCAAAACACCGACAGTTCAAAACGCCGACAGTTCAAAACGCCGACAGTTCAAAACGCCGACAGTTCAAAACGCCGATAGGCCGAAACACCGACAATCATAATACCGACAGTTCATAACACCGACAGTTCAAAACACCGACAATCATAAAACCGACAGTTCAAAACACCGACAATCAGAACACCAACAAATCCTAACCGAGACAACCATAACACCGACAATTATATGGATTAATATAATTGTCCGGCGAGTAGAAGAACTTTATTACGAGCGATGCAACAACAGAGTGGGTGAGAAAGGGGATGACAACACCCAATCGATGGATGTGCTTACCCCTAGCGGTAAACGACGGAACTTCATACATTTTTATTCTGACCGATGGCAACATATTTTTATTCCGAGCGATGGCAACATCGGAGTGGATGCACAAATAGGTGAGTGATAGAAGGGGATGACAACAACCAAACGAGGCTTATGTTCTTCCCCTAGCGGTGAACGACGGAACTTTATAAATTGTTATTCCGAGTGATGGCAACATTTGAGTGCATGGGTAGGAAGGGGGATGCATAGGTGTTGGACATGTCGATTCTTATGTGCTGCTCCTAGAGGTGAACGATGTAACTTTATTATTTTTATTCCGAGAATGGCAACATCGGAGTGGATGCACAAATGTGTGGGTGATAGAAGGGGATGACAACAACCAAACGGTGCTTATGTGCTGTCCCTAGTGGTGAACGACGGACTTTATGAAGTTTTATTCTAAGCGAAGGCAACATATTTTTATTCCGAGCGATGGCAACATGGAGTGGATGAGTGGGAAGGGCGATGCATAGATGTTGGACATGTTGATGCTTATGTGCTGCCTCTAGCGGTGAACGATGGAACTGCATTAATGTTTGTTCCGACCGATTGCAAGATCTGAGTGTATGTGTGGGAAGGGGGTTGCATAGGTTTTGGATATGTTGATGCTTATGTGCTGCCCTAGTGTTGAACGATGGAACTTTATTATTTTTATTCCGAGAGATGGCAACATTGGAGTGGATGCACAAATGGGTGGGTGATAGAACGGAATGATAACAACCAAACGATGCTTATGGAAGAAACTGTACAATTTTCAAAGGCATTGTGTCTCAAATATTTCAATATCTTAGGAACCAGCTATTTCTTTTTATGTGACAAAAATCATGTTTCCATCGCAAGTACCATTATCCATATATTGATAGAAAAAGTCAGTTTATTGTCATTTAATTTGTGGAAGTAATAGTTATAATTTGTAATATAAATTTATTGTTTGCTGTCACCTGCCAGGAAACAATCTAATATCCCAAAGTACAGGATTAGCCATAGTTATGTTTGCATGTAGTCTAGGCATTTGCCCCTGATTACCTCCAGTTCATCTGCATACACTGAGTGGCCACTTTATTATGACCACCTGACAGTTTTAAACAAATGAGCTATGGATGCACGCTGTTGCCGCCAGAAGAGAGGCTATAATGAATATAGCTTTTAACTAAGCTAATTATAATGAATATAACGCTTCTTCTAAGCTAATGCTTCTTCTAATGGTTGTTGTATTGTTAATTATATCATGAATAAACTTTCCTGCTAGTAATGTAGTAATAATAATGAACAAGCTTATAACTGGTAGTAATGTTGTAGTAGTAATTAAGATGAATAAAGTCTTATTCTGGTTGTTACTAATAACACTTAATGAAATAAACCTAACAGCCAGACAGAGGTCTGACAGTACTATGAACTGAGAAAGACGTACTTACTTAAAACTCTTTTATTTGGTAAACTTCTCGCTCTCACATAAACGAAGATCTCTTTATACAACAACAGCTCTCTGACACATAAACCACAGCTCACTTCGTACAACAACAGCTCACTCTACGCACATCAACAAAAAGCTCTCCACATAAACAAACGCTCTCTCACATAAACAAACGCTATCTCTATACAACAACAAACGCTCTCCCTAGGTATCGTTGAACGCGCCTATTTATACTGGATATCACCACGTCATGACTTACACTCATTGCCAGATCTCATTCAGCGGGTGAAATAACATCTCGTTCAGTAAGGATATAATTTACATAGGAAAATAAAATAACCAGATATAGTAAAAATCAAAAGGAAAGTGAATCTAGAGTATACGTTACATCATCTCCCCCTTAATTTTTTTTTTTTTTTTTTTCCGAAAAACCTATCAATTTTGGAGTGTAAGTCTTACACTTCGTTGATTGACGTTTATCGACCTCTTTTTTTTTTTGTTGTTTGGTGGCAGCAGTATGTACAATCTCAAACTTGGCATGACAAAATCAAGAAATCTGTATTCGCCTGTGAAACACTTTGTATACTTGAACAAAACAAACTTGCATCGGCATACCTTCCTTTTATTCTGCTTAGCAGGAATCACTTTTTTAATTTCAAATTACGTTCTCATTATTCGTTGAATATACACCAACTGTATCAGCAGCGAAGATTGCCTGGAGCTGCCTAACAGTAACAATTTTATTATTTTACCCCTAAGCAGACAGATATATATATGAAAATTTGGATTAGTAGATGGACATAGAAGAAATATAAAAAAAAACACATATATACACAAAAAAGAATGCATAGGCCCACACGAAAAAAATAAATTCTTACACGCCAACTGGTCGTGCAGGAAAAACAACAAACGGAGAAAAGAACCTGTCCACGAGAACTTACTTATCTCGAGGACGCATAAAAAACTCTAGTACGATAACGTATTCCAGGCCTAATCGGACTGGTAAATTCAGGTGGCGTGGAGCGTTTCAAGGATTTGAATGGATCTGGAACATCTGTATTCTGTCGGTCAAGAAATCCCGGCGGCTGACAGGAACGGTCAGGAACGGCTGAAGTCTGGCGGTCCGGAAATCCCTGCGGCTGACAGGAACGGTCAGGAACGGATGACGTCCGTCGGTCAGGAACGGCTGAAGTCTGGCGGTCCGGAAATCCCTGCGGCTGACAGGAACGGTCAGGAACGGCTGCAGTCTGGCGGTCCGGAAATCCCTGCGGCTGACAGGAACGGTTGAAGTCTGGCGGTCCGGAAATCCCTGCGGCTGACAGGAACGGGCTCCCCCCAGGCTTTTGATATGTAGTCCCTTTGTGCTGGGGCCCGTGGTGTCCTTCCAGCATTCTTTTGGACGGACGTGGCTCCGGCCACATCGTTTGCTTTCGCTTTCGCCCTCGTGGCATGAGAGTAGCAGCAGGCATCGGCCCTGTTTGCCCTGAGCGTAGGTTCCAGGGGCGAAACCCGGGCGGATGCAAGGATATCTGCCTTCGTCGCTGCTGCGGCGAAGCAGATTGGGGAGACAAGTTACGTTTTCGCCCAGCTTTTGGTGTTACTGGACGGTGTGTAATTGGTGTTAGACGTTTAGGAATAGTCAAATTATTGTTCATAACTGATAAATCCGAAATATCTGAAGCCTCTGAGTCGCTGCTGTAATTTAGTGGTCGTGCAGGGCGATGTTTATTTCTGCCTATAGGAATGCTCTCTGACGAGGTATTCAAGGAAGTAGGAGCTTGTGGTGTTGCAGAGTTATCAGGAAATGCTGCAGCAATAGTCTTGGCAATGGTTGGAGGGAAAGGAACGATACTAGTATTTGAAGAACTTGATTCGAGCCTTGGTCTCATGGGAGAATCAGGTTGTGTGTTTGGAAACCCGTCTTGAGGAGGGGAGGGTGAAGAAAAAAATCACTGGAGATTCTTCAAAAATGTTTGTTGGTTCGCCCAAAATTTCTGGAGGTTGATCGTGAGATATAGACTCTTGAGTCTGTGGAACAGAAGGTTGAGTAGGGTTGATTATAAAATCGATATTTCGTTCATGATACTTGCGACACTGAGCAACGTGTACGTATTGAAATTGATTGTCAGGTTTTTCAAGAACAATGTAATTTTCAAACACATTTGCCACCCGATAAGGACCTCTGTAGCTCGGTGCAAATTTCTTCACTAAAGTATGAGAAACAGAAGACTGGAAGTGCGTTTCCACGAGAGTGAGATCTCCAACGACAAGATCTGGTTCCCTACGCCTAGTATTATAATATCTTGCTTGAGCCGCTTGTGCTCCTAGCATTGCAACACGAGCTTTTTCAGCCATGATTCGTACTGATTGCGGAGTTGGTCGCTGGTTTAGTTCGTCGATAATCCCCGTTAAATTTTCAAAAGGGGTTTTAATTTTGCGACCCAGAAAAAGTTCTGCAGGAGTAATTTTAGTAGATTCGTGAACAGACGAGAGGAGGGCGAACGAAAAAGCTCAAGATGGTCATCCCATCGTTCGTGATGATCCATGACAAATGTAGCAATCATTTTAACAAGCGTACGGTTTACTCGTTCCGCAGGATTGCTCTGGGGATGATATGGGGAAATGAATTTATGCTTAATGTGTAGTCTCGCACACATTCTTTCAAAAATGTCAGAAATAAATTGAGGACCATTATCCGAAACTACTTTATTAGGTGCACCATATCTAGAGAATACTTCATTAACTAATACTTTACAAATAACTTCTGCCGCATTGGCTTTAATGGGAAAAATTTCAACCCATTTAGAAAAATTATCAGTTAATACTAAAACGTAACGAGCTTTGTTTTTAACAGATAAAGGATAAGGTCCCAATAAATCTATTGAAATAATGTCAAACACATGAGAACTTGAACTAGATTTCAAGTGACCGGCCGGTCTTACATTACGATAATTATTAATCTGACACAAGTGACATGATTGAACGTATGCGAGCACACTTTGGTACATGCCAGGACAATAGGCAACATTCCGCAATTTACAACGGGTCTTGCGAATACCTAAATGGCCTGCAAGAGGTTTGTCATGAAATTCGTTTAAAAGAGCCATTCTAAGGGTTCGCGGAATACATGGGCGAAACTCTGCCCTAGTAGTCCTTGATTTCGTATAGTAAAGAAGACCCTCTATGACTTCAAAATGTTGTGACCTTCCAGCCAGAGAAGGATCACTTTGTAGGGGCAAACCCGCAAGCAAAAAATTATAGATAACATCGAAATCTGGATCATTTATTAATTCTGCCATTATCTGCTCTCTGGATTTTATATCAGCTATTAGAAGTAAAGGCTGACATCCAGGAGTAGTTTCTGTGGGGACCCCACTAATCGGAACGCGAGACAATGCGTCCGGTAATTGATTCTTATGACCTGGCTGATACGAAATTTTGAAATTGCTCTCTTGTAACTTCAGAGCCCACTTCATAAGTGGGCTCTGAAGTTTTTGAAGTTACTTTAAATACTGAAGGGCAGAATGATCCGTAATTATGTTAACTGTCAATTCGTTAAGATAACATTGAAAACATTCACGTTCCGTAGCTGAATAATTGCGTTCAGCTTTGGCTAAATTAAATGACATCCATTTAATAAATGACATCCATTTAATTGATGACAGGTCATGCAGGACCTTCCAGCCAGAGAAGGATCACTTTGTAGGGGCAAACCCGCAAGCAAAAAATTATAGATAACATCGAAATCTGGATCATTTATTAATTCTGCCATTATCTGCTCTCTGGATTTTATATCAGCTATTAGAAGTAAAGGCTGACATCCAGGAGTAGTTTCTGTGGGGACCCCACTAATCGGAACGCGAGACAATGCGTCCGGTAATTGATTCTTATGACCTGGCTGATACGAAATTTTGATATTGCTCTCTTGTAACTTCAGAGCCCACTTCATAAGTGGGCTCTGAAGTTTTTGAAGTTACTTTAAATACTGAAGGGCAGAATGATCCGTAATTATGTTAACTGTCAATTCGTTAAGATAACATTGAAAACATTCACGTTCCGTAGCTGAATAATTGCGTTCAGCTTTGGCTAAAGTACGAGACGCAAAAGCTATTGGATGCCCAGCTTGTGACAAAACGCAACCAAGACCAACTCCGGATGCGTCAGTATAAATATCAAATTCCTTAGTATGATCCGGGAAAGCCAACACAGGAGGCTGAGTCAACGCAGACTTCAGTGTTTCAAACGCAGCGTTAGCCTCAGGTGTCCAAACAAACTTCTTGTATTTACGTTTCAAAGCATACAATGGCTCACAGATTGTAGCATAAGCGGGGACGAACTGCTGATACCATCCGGTCATTCCCAGAAAGCGTGATAGTTCTTTTGCTGTTTTAGGCCGAGGAAAGTCAACAATAGGCCTAATTTTTTCATTATCCGTAAATAAGCCGTGGGGAGTGATTTTCAACCCCAGATATACAATCTCGTCCCTCGCTATCTGGCATTTACTAGGTTTTAACGTCAAGCCAGCATTGTATATGAGTTGGAATACCTGTTTGAGCAGAGAAAGGTGCTCGTCAAAAGTCTCTGATGTAATAATAATGTCATCCAAATATACATGCACATGGGGACCCAGAACAGGTCTGAGCACCGTATCCATAAGCTTTTAGAAAGTAGCAGCAGCAGAAGCTAGTCCAAAGGGCATACGTAGGTATTCATAAGCCCCAAAAGGAGTCACAAAGCCTGTTTTATCGACAGAGTCCGGATGTACCGCCACCTGCCAATATCCCCTCGCCAAATCCAAGGTTGACATCCATTTAATTGATGACAGGTCATGCAAAATATGTGACATGACAGGTAGTGGATAATTGATCGTTTTGGTGACTTGGTTGAGCTTGCGGAAATCTGTCACGAAACGAAATTCATTGGGTTGTTTCTTTGGAACCAAAAAGGCAGGAGCAGCCCAGGCGCTTGTTGATTCCCTTATTATGCCCTGTTTAATCATTTCAGAAATTTGACGTTGCATTTCCTGTTTCTTATGGGGAGCACAAGGGTAAGGTTTCGTCGCAATCGGTTTCGAACCCTCAGTGTCAATGACATGATAAACCACCTGTGTGAAACCAGGTTGATCAGAAAATAAACCAGGGCTTTCCTGCAAAAGTAGAGAAAGCTGGTTTCGTTGCCTCTCATTCAATTGGTTACTCAATAACAAACTCGTTATATCCATAGTATCCGTAGGAATCATTTCGATAGGTTCCGGAAAGGAAATCACATGTTGTACGAAATTCAAAGTTATTTGAAACGTATGAATAAAGTCCATTCCCATTAGACATTTAACAGGTAGTTCGTCTATAAGCAGGAAAGAATGCGTAAAACGAGCCTTTCCCAGCCTTAGAGATAATGTGACAGTTCCTGTGATACTGAAGATTTCGTTATTTGCACCTCGCAAATACTGCGTCGCAGGCTGAACGAGTATTGCAGGAAAATTGTCAGTGCAAAACTTCGTATTTAGGGCTGATATTTCAGAACCAGTGTCGAACTTTGTCTCGACAATAATATCTTCAATTGTCAAGAATACATCAGGCAACTGAGGAGTTTGGACAGTCACTGATACTGTTTTAGGGTCAGAATGCTTGGTATCAGGAAGCAGGACCGACCCTTGGTCTACTTCCTTTGGAAGTTTAAATGATTCCTGGTTGGATTATCATGCGGTCTGAAACCTCGACCCTGCCGGGTATCGGGAAAATTTTCACGATGAGGAAAACTGCGTGAAACCTGCGTCGGGAACTCCGCGTGTCTGTTGACATTTTCATATCTATTACTTCTTCCCTCAGCACGGGCAGAAAAATAATCATTGTCCTGAGCATGAAAACGTTCCGAATGCTGCGGATTGGAACAGGGTCGAGCATACTGTGCATTTGTACGATATCCCGAAGATTGTTCAGAAACTCGCGGTTGGTTTGCCACTCTTCTGTGGGGTGGAACGTATGAAGCTTGGGCGTGCACTTGTGTATGCTCGCGCTGAAAGTTATTGTGCCTATTATGCCGCTCAGGGTTTTCGTAATAAGCCTCGCGGGGTGCCCCAGCATGGTGAGTTGAACCATGTTTGCCATGTCGCTCTTCATACGTTCGTATGAGGCGAAGGCATTCATGAATTGTAGCAGGGTGTCGAACCTCAAGAAAATCTTGTAGAAATGGGTCGAGCTGCTGCAATAGGGTATCCAACATGTCAACATGACTGGCATGTGGATCCCATAAGTTATATAAGCGTGTTGTTTCCAACGCAAATGCAACAGGGCAATCGTTGGGTCCTTGCTGACGAGAAAAAAGTTGTTGTGCAAGTCTAGCTCGACTGAGGCCGAAAGGAAAAGACCTCCAAAAATTCTGCTCGGAAATTCTCATAATGAGAATCCGGGTTTGACACTCTCCACTGCCGATACCAGGTCTTAGCGGTATCCTTCAAGCAAGTGCCTGCGATTTGTACTTTGCAGTCTTCAGGAATATTGTATAGATCAAAATGATCTTCCAAATCTTCGAGGAACTTTAAGGATCCCTCCAACCCATTGAACTGAATTGTTCCTGCATGCGGCACGAAATGGGCAAGCATTCTGCTTCGCTGAGAGGATTGAACTCCCTCAGGTACGACCCGCGACTCAGAGTAACAGGAAGCTGGTGAATTACGAAATTGTGAAGAATGCCTGGGTACATGGAGATCACCCATATCAAAGTGAGCCCCACAGGCTTCTTGCAGATGGTCGAAATTAATCCCATCACCATCGTAATTTGATTTAGGGTAAAAAATTGAAGTTGTCTCACGTAAAGAAGACATGTGTAACAATTGTCAAGATCTCGTGTTCGAGAAAAGTTCGGGCGCCAATTATAATGAATATAGCTTCTAACTAAGCTAATTATAATGAATATAACGCTTCTTCTAAGCTAATGCTTCTTCTAATGGTTGTTGTTTTGTTAATTATATCATGAATAAACTTTCCTGCTAGTAATGTAGTAATAATAATGAACAAGCTTAACTGGTAGTAATGTTGTAGTAGTAATTAAGATGAATAAAGTCTTATTCTGGTTGTTACTAATAACACTTAATGAAATAAACCTAACAGCCAGACAGAGGTCTGACAGTACTATGAACTGAGAAAGACGTACTTACTTAAAACTCTTTTATTTGGTAAACTTCTCGCTCTCACATAAACGAAGATCTCTTTATACAACAACAGCTCTCTGACACATAAACCACAGCTCACTTCGTACAACAACAGCTCACTCTACGCACATCAACAAAAAGCTCTCCACATAAACAAACGCTCTCTCACATAAACAAACGCTATCTCTATACAACAACAAACGCTCTCCCTAGGTATCGTTGAACGCGCCTATTTATACTGGCTACCACCACGTCATGACTTATACTCATTGCCAGATCTCATTCAGCGGGTGAAATAACATCTCGTTCAGTAAGAAGATAATTTACATAGTAAAATAAAATAACCAGACATAGTAAAAATCAAAAGGAAAGTGAATCTAGAGTATACGTTACAAGGCTAATATAAAAAGGGAAACCTTAGTGCTTGGGACAGTAGTAGAAGTGATTTTTTGGTGACGAGATGGGTAAAAAATGCGATTTGACTGACTTTCAACGTGGGATGATTGTAAGAGCTCGGAACCATGGAGCGAGTATCACCGAAACCGCCACATTCGTGAAGTGTTCCAGAGCAGCTGTTGTTAAACTGTTTAAAGACTAGACTGTCAGCCAAAAAACTGGGTCTCTACGTGCAACGTGTGGTCGTCATCGACTAGTGACTCCTCGGGCGGAACGGAGAGTGTTCAGACTGGTAACATACAACAGAAGGGCAACAGTGCAGCAAATTACAGAACATCTTAATCAAGGATCCCCTCAAATGATCGCTGCACGCGCTGTTCGCCGTACCCTGCATCGGATGGGACAGAAGCCTTCCGCATGCTTACATCCTCATCTGGCTACGAGAAAAAATCTGACCTACTGAAATTAACACGGTAATATCAGCAGAATTGCCAGATCCCCTACAATCCCTTTGCTGTTTGAAGTTATTACAAAAAACATGCTCCACAGCCCACGTAGTGCACTCAACATGAAAGCTCCTTGCATGGTGGATGGCAAATGCTCCACGAAGTATCCACGGGAACTGCACCAGGAAACTCAAACAGGCCAAGATGGGTATCCTTTGTACAGGAGAAGAAAGCCTGGAGATGGTGGATTCTCAACAAAAATCAAAATGCACATTGGCCAAACCTACCAGGCGATGGACATAGACAACAGATGGGTGGTTCCACACTCTAAACCGTTGTCCGAAATGTTCCAGGCGCACATAAATGTTGAATTTGCCAGACTGTCAAAGCCATCAAGTACATCTGCAAGTATGTAAAAAAGGAAGTGATCAAGCAGTTTTTGGGCTTGAACAACGAACAGCAACTGTTGATGAAGTTGAGAGTTTTCAATTGGGAAGATGCATCAGCAGCAACGAGGCGGTTTGCCGAATACTCAGTTTCCCAATTCATTAATGCTATCCAATTGTTGTTCATCTCGGTGTCCACTTTGAAAATCGTCAAAGAGTCTACTTCAATCCAAACAACATTCAGGAGCAGCAACTTCAAAGGCCACCGAACACAACACTGACAGCTTTCTTTGAAATTTAAAAGCATGGTCCGTTTGCTAAAACCATTCTTTATGGTGATGTTTCGCGCTACTACACTTGGAATGCATCCAGAAAAATTTCCAGCGACGCAAACAAGGAATTGATGTTGAAGGACATCCTGGAGTAAAATCCACGGATGCTCTTGGCCGAGTTTACACAGTTCATCCATCAACTGCCGAGTGCTTCTTTTTGAGAATGCTGCTCCACATTATTAAAGGACCAACATCTTTTGGTGACTTGAAAATTGTGAACAATCAAGTTTGTGAAACCTTCAGAGAAGCATGCCAAAAAGGAGGATTGTTGGAGAATGATGACCACTGAGACTTATCAATGACTGAAGCAACTGCCACCCAATCACCAACGTGCCTGAGACATCTCTTTTGCATTATGCTGACCACCTGCGCTGTCTCAAATCCATTTCAATTGTGGGGAAAATACAAAGAGGATCTGTGCGAAGACTTTCTTTTGAGAGTCAGTCGGGAAAATCTAACTTTGCAAATTGACTTTTCACCAGACATCTTCAACAAGGCTCTCATCCTTCTAGAGAACCTGTGTTTGTCGATGGCTGGACGTGGCCTCAGACAGTGCGGACTGCCATCTTCCCGAAGAAACAACACGAACATTCTTTGCAATGAAATTCTGCGAGAGATGAATAACAATGTCAATGATTTGGAAGCATATGTTGCTGCCAATGAACCGCTCTTAATTACAAACCAAAGACAGGCTTACAATAATGTTCTGGACATGGTAAGCAATGCGAATGGAGGCATCTGCTTCCTCGATGCAACAGGTACGACAAGCAAAACATTTGTCATCAACTTATTCTTGGCAACAGCTCGGAATTAAGATATGTTACCAGATGTCGGAATAAAAATTTATGCAGTTCTATTGTTCACCGCTAGGGGCAGCACATAAGCATCGACATATCCAACTCCTATGCATTCCAATTCCCACCCGTCCACTCAGATGTTTGCCATATCTCGGAATAAAAATATGTTGCCGTCGGTCAGAATAGAAATGAATAAAGTTGCATCGTTCACCGCTAGGGGAAGCACATTTATTCGTTGGGTGTTGTCATCCGCCATACCACCCACTGTGATTTTGCAATCTCTCAGAATAAAGTTCCTCTACTCGCCGGCTTAGAGTCCATATAATTGTCGGTGTTTTGAAATGTCAGTGTTTTGAACTGTCGGTGTTATAATTTGTCGGTGATTTGATTGTCGGTGTTATGATTGTCGGTGTTATGATTTGTCGGCGTTTTGAACTGTCAGTATTTCGACCTGTCTGTGTTTTGACCTGTCGGTGTTTCGGTGTCGGTGTTTCGGTGTCGGTGTTTCGGTGTCGGTGTTTCGGTGTCGGTGTTTCGGTGTCGGTGTTTTGATTGGCGGCGTTTTGACCGGCAGCCCATCCGCGAGGAGTTTCAACAGGCAACCGGAAGTGTTCTTTCGATGAATACCATCCGTAAGGAAGCCCATCTGCTCGGTTATCATGGACGTGCTGCCGCCCACAAGCCTTTGATCATCAAGTCCAATAGCGCTGCTCCGCTAACGTGGTGCAAAGAACGTCGACAGTGGACCGTTAAACAGTGGAAGCAGGTTCTCTGGAGCGACGAATCAAGGTTCACCCTCTACCGTTCAGATTACAGGGTCTGGGTTTGGTGTCTTCCTGGAGAACGCCTCCTGCCGGAATGTATTGTGCCAACTGTGAAGTTCGGCGGCGGTGGAATTATGCTATGGGGGTGTTTCTCCTGGTATGGCACGGAACCATTGGTCGCAATTCCTGGTAGACTCAACGCCGGGACCTACTGCACCTTTTTGGATGAGCATGCGCTTCCTACGTTGTGGCAGTTTTACGGGGTGCACCCATGTTACTTTCAGGATGACAATGCCACCTCTCATGTTGCGAGGTCCACCATGGCTTGGTATGGTGACAATGGTATTAATCGAATGGACTGGCCTGCGCAGAGCCCGGACCTTAACCCTATCGAGCACCTCTGGGACGAGTTGGAGAGTCGACTTAAGGGGTACCTCCACCATCCGCAATCGGTGAAGGAACTGACCTGTCTTCTCCAAACCGAGTGGAAGAAAATACTGCTAGCCGTCGTACAACGCCTGGTTGAGAGTATGCCCCTGAGGATCGCAGCTGTAATCGCCGCTCGTGGAGGCTCTACCAACTATTGAAGGTGAATAAACTTTGTTTTCCTTTGCTATCACAGGTGTCCAATTACTTGTTTGTAGATAGTGTAGTTCCATATTCGACTAATAACAGGGTTGTCCATCCACTGATCTACCATAAAATTACCAAACTCTTGAAAAGCATCATTTGTGGGCGCATCCTCCATTATGGCTAAAATTCCATCGTCTACACAAATGGGTGTAATGAATGCAAGAACTGCAAACATTCATATATGACGTTTGATGTCTTAATTTTTTTATGTATTCTGATGTTAGGCCCACATTTTGAACGTTACGCCGTAGAGATTGGTTGTAATGCTAATTACATTCTTTCACTTCGCAATCTATATATTAAACAAAACGGGAAAGGATGAATCGATGCCTACTCCTGTGTTCAGGGGACGAATCGCCACACCTGTTAAAACCCGAGGATGAAACGGCACGATTTTCAGCAGAGGATGAAACGGGAAAAGATGAATCGGTACCTACTCCTTATAAGCGGGTCTATTGTTCAGAATTAATAAGTTTCTCAGTAATTACATACTGACTGACTTACCCGAGCAGGAATTTTTAAGTATATTTTGTAGGAAAAGTTTTTTTTTTCTCTTCCGAGGTAATTAAGCAAACCAGTAAACTGATCCCAATGAGTCTTGCTGGCTCGCCTGTGATGTATTATACTTCGTAGATGATGCTGCATACTTTATCCGGTTTCGTTTTATTTCTTTGCGTCCTAAGCGTTTCTGATGCGCTTGCTGTGGACGCTTGCCAATGCATTCTGGCTCCCCGTGGATTTCTCAAGATAATATTTTGCAGATGCCGGCTTCATAAATCTTGCATCCCGAAATGGTCATTTTTTGTGGACTAGACTTGCTGTACTCCTCTTGTATCGTCCCAGAAGTGTGTTTCATCACCCGATCTCACTCGCAGGTTCTTCATAAAAGTAAGCTGCTCTCCTTTGGCTGATATGAGGAGGAAAAGCTCTTTTCCCTTCCAACCGACACCATTTTCATCTAAATCATCCATGCCCTATTGTCCTGACTGAAGTCATGTGACCGCCAATACCCCTCCCACTATTCCTCCTCCACGCCCCCCTCCCCCCACCTCCAGACGCAGCGACCAAGGAAGCGTGGATCTTGTTCTCTTGGCAGCTTGATCATCCTGCAGATCATGTACGCACTTTTCCCTTGGTCACCGCTCTCCCCAGGACAATGGCAGAGGGCAGACAGCCAACGATCAGGGATGCGAAACGGAACTGAATTTGTTCCAAATAAATCTTCTTGAGTGTTGTGTTTTATATCGTTGTCACCTCAGCCCTCAGAGACAAATCGCCGTCAAGATATTAAAATTATCCTGGATCTATATATTTCCAGAGTAACTACCCTTAGAAACTAAATACCTTTCTTTTAAAAGCATTTTCTCACTCACTGTCATCATTAAATTGAATCAAAAGGGAGGAGGGAAGGGAAATGGAAGCTTTGATGATATCTAATGAGAAAATACCAAGACAGTGACATCAAACAGAACCATTGCAGCAAAAGCAAGAGACAAGCGATCCAAACATCTTTGACTTATTATTAAAGTTTCACGCCTAACCTTCTAAGAGATAAGAACCCTCGTGCCATCACTTGCTCGACCATATTCATATTCATATAAAGCTATGAAAAATGCATATGTAAAATATGTTAATACATCAAAAACTTAGCTTTATTTTATCACATAGGGTTACTTTCTGTTTGTTCTATAGTACACGAACTGTTGTCTGCTGGATAGATGGATATTTGTTCAGCAAAAATGTTCTTAAGTTTTTGAAGGCGTATTAATATAACTAATTTTTCACATTTTTAGCACGTCTTTTGTAAAAAAAGATCGTGCTTCTGTTATCGGTTTGTCTGTCCGTCCGTCTGTACCCACGATATCTGACCAACTATTAGTCCGATTTGAAAAATTCATTTTGCATTTTTTTTTGCATTGGGAAGCTTGAAATATGCAAATGATGATCCTTTATTTCGTTTTTTTAACGATGTACAATTTCGCCGGTAGAGGGCGTAAATGCAGATGATGTCGAATTCAAAAATACGTTTTATTCCACATATTTGCTTCTAAACACCCGATTGAAAAAAATGTATATCTTTCGATTCCATTTATATAGAAGAGTATTTTAGATATACTTACTTTTTTCAAATTACGCATAGATTTTCCGCTAGGGGGCGTAAAATTAAATTACAGTTTTTCCGATAACTCTTCTTCTAAAACTCCGATTTGAAAAAAAACATTTCTTCAGCGGATACATCTCCTGATGGAAAATCGTTTGCATATAATTTCAAATTTTTGGTAAAGAATACTTTGGCCACCAGGGGGCGTAAGCGTTAATTTTTGCTTCTGATGTATTTGCCATAAAATCGGAGCTTCTAAAATATCGATTGAAAAAATTCTTTCATGGACTGTCACATCGATAAACCTTTTCGGAATATTTTCTTCTTAAAATATTCCACAGTTTCTCCGCCAGGGGGCGTAGATGTACATCTTATTTTTGTCAATATCTCTACTTCTATGAGTCCGATTTGAAAAATTCCTTCTTTGTTGGATAGTGTTTTTTGTGTGACATGTTTTTCATATAATTTCAAAATTTTCAGGTAATTCATAGACTTTCCGCTAGGAGGCGTAGCGGAAAATTGCGTTCCCCCCGCCCCTATATCTCTGCTTCTAAATATCAGATTTGAAAAATTCTTTCTGCACCGGATACAGCTCCTGGTGGGAAATGTTTGCACATAATTTCTAATTTTTGTAAAAAAATAGTTTGGCCACCAGGGGCGTAAATCTCAATTCCCGCTTCTGTTGTATTTGCAGCAAAATATGAGCTTCTAAATTCTCGATTGAAAAAAACGTCGTTTGTTGACCGATACTGCTCATGTCAACAAATTTTTTAGAAACATTTTCTTCTTAAAATAGTGCATGGTTTCTACGCCATTGTGCGCAGATGTACATCTTATTTTTGTCAATATCTCTACTTCTAGGAGTCCGATTTGGAAAATTCCTTCTTTGTTGGAATAGTGTTTCCGATGCGAAATGTGTTTCCTATAAATTCAAAATTTTTAAGTAAATCATACACTTTCCGCTAGGGGGCACAAAGGTAAATTGCGTTTTCTGCGTCATTTCCTCCTCCTAAAGCTCTGATTTGAAAACTTCTTCCTGTTTCGCATACAAGACCTGATGGAAAATATTTTTCACATAATTTCTAATGTTTGGTAAAGAATAGTTTAGCCACCAGGGGTCATATGTGTTGATTTCTGCTTCTGAAGTATTTTTTTGCAAAATCTGGGCTCCTGAAAACTCGACTATTTTTTTTTTTTTTTCTTCGACCGATACCGCTTATACGGATAAACCTTTTGAGAATATTTTTTTACCTAAAATAATGCATGATTTTCCCACCAGGGGACGTAAAGTCACATCTTATTTTTGTCGATATCTCTGTTTCTAAGAGTTCGTAAGCTCACGATTCCGTTTACAGCAATATCTGAGGGATTAAAAACCCGATTGAAAATCTTCTTTCTTTGGTCAAATCTATTGTTTTCCATACCGGTTCCATTGACTTTGAATAGCTTTAATAAATTTAATTTGCTTCAGAAGGGATTCAAAAGACGTGCTTATTACACCCGAAAATTCGGTGTTAACTTTCTTTTTTTTCTTTTCTTGAGTAAAACGAAATTTTTCGTTTGTAAGACAACAGATTTTCGCCCAAACGTATACAGTGGTGGCAAAAAATTGTGGGCACGTTTTGAAATGCTCATGTTTTGCAACTTTGCAGGATTATAGGAAATGCTGTTTTGCTCCAAATGCAAATGTTTGTATGTTAACTTAAAGAAAATTTAATGCTGAATGCAATATAAAAATCAGAATGCAAATATATGCAGTACAGAAAACGTTATGCTTACTTTAGTCTAAAAAATAAACACAAATGTGATTCAGTTAGGAAGCGGATTGGAAGTGCAAACCCTACTGGTCAATCACAGTCCTTGTTCTGGGGACCAATCAAATGGCAGTAACTGCGATACATCTTTTAAGAAAGATACGAAAATGAGTTTTGCTGTTCGTTCTGTAGAAGAAAACGGTTAGCTGTGTAAGTGAAGCGTAATTGTACCTTGTGCGAATATTTTTAGTATTTCTTTAAATTTTACGTGTAGATAACAAGTACAGCAATGGCACCAAAGAAAGGAGTTGCTTGGTCACCCACGAAAAGGACCAGGATTGTTTTATTACGTGAGTCAGGTCTTATGCTAAAATTGCAAGGCAAGTAGGTGGGTCAGTGACAACATCTGGTGTAAGAAAGTGCTTTTTACGTTATCAGGAAACAAAGTCATTGAAAAACAGATCAGGAAAAGGCCGCACAAAAGCTGTTGATGACAGAAGAATGAAAAGACTGTGTCTGAAGGACAGAAAAATTTCATCTGATTCTATCAGAGCTGAACTATGTTCAACTGGTGTTTCTTTCACTTCAAGATCGATAAGAAGCTGACTATCAGATATGGGGCTATTCCGAGAAGAAGCCGTACCTGAATCTACAGCAGCACAAGAAACGACTACAGTGGGCAAAAGAACACATTTGATAGACGAACGGTCAGAGGAAGCAAGTTATTTGGAGTGACGAATGCAAGATATCCTTATTTGGTAATGATGGGCGAAAATACGTGATACGAAGAGTAGGAGAAGAGCTACATCCTGACTGCATGAAGGCCAATATAAAGCACGAAACAAGCGTTATGATTTGGGCATGTATGGCAGCAAATGGTGTTGGCCACCTTCATGTAATCGTTGGCACGCTGAACGCAAGAAAATACATTGACACCGTCCTGGAACCAAAACTGCTACCTTCCATCAAGAATCTCTTTCCCAACAATGCAACATTTCTTTTTCAGAAGGATACAGCTACCTGCCACACAGCAAAAATATGCAATCGTGGTTCACAACAAAGTCCATTCCATTGTTGACCTGGATAGGAAACAGCCCTGACCTGAACCCTATAGAAAATTTGTAGCACCGTTTGAAAAGCCTTGTACGAATGAGTCGTCCATCAAATAAAAGGCAATTAATCCTGGCTATAATGGCCTACCGACACCACGTAATAACGAAAGCAGAGCTTCAAACACTTGGTGGCTCAATCAGACGTTGCTGTGATGCAGTTTTAAAGAATAAAGGCTACCCTACTAAATACTGATAGTACAATGAAATTGTAAGTGCATTACAGTATATTCAGCATGATTGCAGTATTCCCTGCATATTTTTTTTTTGTACTGCATATATTTGCATTCTTGTTTTTGTATTGAATTCTGTATTACATTTTCTTTAAATTGACATATAAGCATTTGCATTTCGTGCAAAATAAAATTTCCTATAAGCCTCCAAATTGCAAAACATTAAAATTTCAAGGTCCACAATTTTTGCCGATCCCGTAAATTTCTCTGCAGAGTAATCAGTATCTTACCAAAACTCACATTACCTTCGTTTTTTTAGGGGGAGTGAAGGTAGTTAAAGACCACCGTACGCAACTCGATGGGCTACAAGCAGTCACTCATCCCTAACTTAGGGCCACTGGTTCCAGGGAAAAGTGAGAGCCAGAGCCATAAGGCAACTACCAAATCCACACCTCACCGGGATTCAAACACGGAATCATGTCCAAAGAATGGCCACGAGGTAGCGCTTAGACCACTGTGGCCCCGAAGGTTAGGGGGACAGATTAGCTTCCTCTCTAGCGTATAGTTCCTAAACAGATCTAATGGTGTATAAGAAATAATCTTCCGATATTTCCTAATACTTCTGTTTCTAACGTTAAGTTTATTAGAAAGCTTGACAAGACGACACATAACTCTCGATGGAAAAATAATGTATGTAAAGCTACTTCAATAGTTTGAAACACAAGTGCCTCACCGGTGGCACAGTGGTCTAAACGCTAGCTTATGACCATTCGTGCGTGAAAGGGTTCGGGTTCGAATCTCCCGGCGAGGCATGGATGCTGTGTTTCTCTTACGGCACTGGTTCTCTCCCTTCCCTGGAACCAGTGACCCTAAATTAGGGACGGGCGTGTTTATAGCCCATTGAGTTGCTCGCGGTGGTCGTTAAACCTTCACTAAAAAAACCAGACAAGTAACACAAAATAGTTTAGTTCAGCTCTTCAAGTCCATTCCACAATCTATCGATGTGTCATCGATACATCGCGGAATGAACTAACGATGATATATTATGACTGCATATGTCATCGATAGATTGTTGAATGGACTTGAAGAGGTGAGCCAGACTATTTGTGTTACTTGTAGTTTCAACCTATTGAAGTTGTTTTACATACATTATTTTACCGTCGAGCGTTATGTCGAACTTTCTAAGCAATTTAACTTGAGAAACAGAAGTATTACGAATACCGGAAGATAATTTCTTATACCGGATTTTTATTTCACCTATTGCTTCACTGCTGGATTAAATTCCAAAATGTGATTCTTCAACAGATCTGATGGTATGCCACTCTTCTACAAACGCAATAATGTTCTACACTGTTCTAAAAAGAATATTTGATAAGATGTGATATGGAGTAAAAGCCATTTGTGCCGCCCCGGAGAAGCACTGGTCTAAGCGATGGCTTCTGATCATTCGTCCGAGATGTATCCGGGTTCGAATCCCGGCAAGTCTTGGATGTAGTATTTGTCTTACGGCACTGGCTCTCTCCGTTCCCTGGAACCAGTATTCCTAAATTAGGGACGGACGACTACTCATAGCCACCTGAGTTTCCCACGGTGGTCGTTAAATCCCCAATACAAAAAAAAATAATTTGTCTGCGTAGCTCAGTTGGTAGAGCGACTTGTTTCGGAATAAGGAAACTTCTGACTAATTCCAGACGATGTGTGGAACGAACACAGCACATGTTGCGTCATTATTCCCCTTGAGAAAAGGCTGGGACGGAATCATAGGTTTCCGGATCAGCCGGCAAATCACCCTTGAAGGAGAGCTCACTGTCAGAAGAAGTAATTCTCATTAATTCCAGATAATGAGTGGAACGAACATCACACGTTTTTCGAAGAGCTCAGTAGCCAGGAGATTCACTTCATATTTCGAGCGCCTGTATGGCGTAAAAGTCATTTGCCGGTAGCGGAGCTCGAACGCCACATCTTTTTTGCTCTGGAGCCGAATGCTTTCCCTATTGAGTTACACCGACGATGTTTGCCTTTGGAGCTTTGCCGTCTTGACACGTACGTCACCTCTGGGGTAAGCATATCGGAGTGGGAATTTCATTTTTATAGTCAAAACAAATTTTAACAAGCGTTTACAGCTATAATGAGTTTCACAAGGAAAGCACTCACATGTTTCAGCGAGCTTTCCACATCTCAAGAAAAACAAATTGTTGAAACAGCCGGGAAGAGGCGTCGATGGGAGAGCTATGACATGAAAATAGCAGGTCTGAGCCACCAAAACATTTATCGAACAGAAATATGGAGTTACACAGAAAGATTAAGTGGTATTTCTTTGACACACGGAGCTAAGAAAATCTATTCTGTACAAGCAAACACGATGGTGTTATCTACTGTAGAGGACCACGTCGCGTCTGATAGTGCTACAAAGGCATACTCTAGGTAGCAGTCTGTTCACTGTGACGTTAAGGGGATTTCAGTCTAAGCATCCTCTTTTCAACAGCGGCTCGTTAGGACTGTTCACTGTGAAACTTTAAGAAACACTTCGTTCTTAAAAATCGTTATTGCAAATGCATCTCTTTCAAATATTTATCCCACAGTGCAATTTCACTACAATCAGTGTTGATATTTGATTGACCTGTGACCCTCTGTTATTGCTGCCGCAGTTAGGAAGCTTTTCCGGAAAATAATGATGTGTCGTTAAAACAGGAAGCGTTTAACGAAAAGTACCCAAATTTTACGAAACGCAGAAACTCAAAAGGAAGAGTAAATTTGAGATTCAAGTTACACACATGGCGTTCCTCCCTCTCCTAATTCCAGTGACACATTACCAATCATATTGGAACTGTATTGATAAGTTAGCAGGATTTAGCTTCAGTCATTTCGGCAAAACGGAAGACAGGGAAGCGAAAAGCCCCCGGGGGCACGGTGGTCTAAGCGATGGCTCCCAACCATTCGTCTAAGATAGGTCCGGGTTCGGATCCCAGTGAGGCATGGATGTTGTGTTTGTTTTAGGGCGCTGGCTCTCTCTCTTGCTTGGGAACCAGTGGGTCTAAATTACGGACGAGCGACTGCTTATTTCCCATTGAGTTGCTGATTGTGGTCGTTAAACCGCCAATCAAAATAAATAAATAAATAAAAGATAAAAAATTAAAAAGCTGAGAAACTTTGTTTACGTTTATGATTTCGCGATGGGCAACATAAATTTATGAAACACGAGACTTCTGGGTGTTTCAAAACTAATGGAACAAACTTTAAGGGGTGATAGAACACATTTAAACAAGCACTTTTCGTCATAGAATGCATGGCCGCCAGTTACGCGGTTAGGCGCTGGGGGCGATTTCCGTTTCCCCACACACGCCGTCTTTCGCAACGTAAAGACCCATATCTTTTACCGGAACCTTATTTTCCTTCAACAAGTCTTGCCTGAATTGATCCAGCATGCACCAGCAACCGTCCACCGTAAAATGTGGTTCCAGCATGATGGAGCGCCAGCTCATTTCATCACTCAGGTACGTTATTACTTGAACTCCACATTTCCAGGCCAATGGATTGGCCGCAATGGACCCATCGCTTTACCCCCACTATCACAAGATCTGTTTCCTCTGGATTTCTTTTCATGGGGACACCTTAAGTCCATAATATACGACACTCCCATGGATTCCAATGAGGAACTAGTCGCCCAGACTTTCAGTCGCTGCTGCAGCCGTCCAGGAAATGCCTGGTATTTTCCACAACATACGGGCATCTTTACGTCGACAATGCGAAGCGTTTATCAGAAGTGGCTGTAGCCCTTCTGGGCAGCTTCGGTCGCGTAACTTGCGGCCATGCATTTTATGACGAAAAGTGATTGCTTAGGTGAGTTCTATCACCCCTTAAAGTTTGTCCCATTAGTTTTGAAACACCCTTTATATAGGTAGGTGGTGCAGCTTTTCTCCAAGGCATAAATGAAACTCTTATCCCACTCTCTTACGGCAGATTTTCTGTTCATGACTTTGTGATGTACACCTGATTTGACATAAGTCAAGACGCAAAGTTTCAGCGAAAAGCCTTTTCCGGCGTAGTTGATTTGGTGTAATGTCCGACTACGGAGAAGGAAGGTGTGTACTCGAATTCCACACTCGTAAATATGACACTAGAACGTAAAGAAGGATTTCCTGGCTTTGAGGTTCGAAAAATATGTGATTATTCTTCCACAGAATGTCTGTAATTATTATTTATCCGTCGTTGGTAGCTACACGGTGAACAACGCCAGTGATCGTACGTGAGAGTTTTTCTCACACTACCTGTTTCCGCGGTTTTAAGAAGTCCACTCAATCATAACAATTCAGAATACTTTCTTTGCGAGAAATATAGTAATACATATAGTTACTAATCAAATTAGGCGAGAAATATAGTAATTCATATAGTTACAAATCAAATTAGGCGAGAAATATAGTAATACATATAGTTGCATAACAAATTTGGCGAGAAACGCACTTGCATCTACAAATTGTATAAAAATACAAAACACAAATGCCACTGGACGCTTGATGAGAGAAATTTTCACAAGAAGTGCACGGGAGCAAAGGGCAGATTGTTTGAAGGTCAAAGTCGCGCCAATCGTGATCGGAACTGATAATAGATTCTTGAGAAGATTCTAAGTCAGTTAGAGCGGGGCTTTTGCCCCCAATACCACTTCCAAATCAATGGCGCTTTTTATATGCGAAGCATGAGAGAAATGCTCATACTGCAGCCAACGGCGAGTTAAGAATTCCTTTTCAACAGTGGGCTTCTCAAAGTGTGGTTTTTTGGCGGACCAGAAACCTGCGATTTCGTGCTCCTGCCTTTCTTAAGGGAGTATACGTGACGCACCACTGAGGTGGTGCAAGTCAAGACGGCATGTTGAAGCGATAAACCTTTGCCGGCGTGGTTCAGTTGGTAGAACGTACGACTCCGGAGGAGGAAGATGTAGGTTTAAATGGCATCACCGGCAAACAAGTGCTCGTCCGCTCTCACTTCGTTCAGAATTTGCTAACATGACTGCGTGAGGTTCGAATTCGAGGTTCATAAATACGGAGATGAATCCTACAGAACATCCAAGGCTGTGGGGATTCTCATGTCCTTGATTTGTACCCCCTGTTTCTGAGAGAGCGGAAGGCCTGCTACATAGCATGAGGGCGCTGTATATGGCAATTAAGCAGCATCACAGACCTCAGACTACTCAGCCTTGCTTGGCGGCGCTGTCTATACCCCAGGGATAAAACTATTTTATTTTATACGTAGTGCGATCAAAAAGTTCCGAGACTAGGTACGTAGCGCGCCAACAGATGGCAGTAAGCGATTGCGCAAGCAGCGGTCGAGGGCAATAACCTTCATGAGTCATTGTGCCGAGTGCCGTCGTTCTGTAAACATTGGGAGCTGTGCTACACGATATTCGGTGACAACGTGCAGAACACAGCAGCGATTTCGGTATGGACTATAAACTAGAGCAGCGAGCGAACATCAAATTCTACGTCAAACTTGGCAAATCGGGAAAGGAGACGCATTAAATGTTGCGGCAGGCTTATGGCAATGAAGCAATGAGTCGTGCAAGGTGTTTTGAGTGGCACCAGCGCTTCAAGGGCTGCAGAACGGCACTCGAAGACGACGAGAGGTCAGGGCGGCCGTCCACGAGCAAAACCCTCAAACACGACCAAAACCCTCAAACATGTGCAAGAAGTTTTGACGTCGGGTTTGAACATGCACTGCATTGCTGCAAAGTTTGTGCCAAAGATTCTGAACCCCGAACAGAAGGCGCTCCGTGTCGAACTCAGTCAAGATCTTCGTCAGCAATTGGGGAATGAACCAACGTTCCTGTCGCGGGTCATCACTGGGGACGAGACTTGGGTCTACAGTTACGACACGGAGACCAAACAACAGTCGTCTCAGTAAAACAGCCCGGCATCTCCACGACTGATGAAGGCCCAATAGGTCCTGAGCGCAACCAAAAGCATGCTCATCGTGTTCTTCGACATTCGTGCATGGGGTTGTGCATCGTGAATTCGTCCCCCACGGCCACACCGTCACCGCCCTTTTTTACTGCGATGTTCTGCGGCGTCTTAGGGAGGACATTTGCCGCAAACTACCTGAAATGTGGCGCATTGGCGATTTCCTGCTCCATCACGACAATGCAGCAAGTAGCAGCACGCCAGTTTTGCAGTCGCAAAAGTATGATTACTGTTTCTAACCCGCCTTACTCGCCGGATTTGGCCCCCTGCGACTTCTTCCTGTTCCCGAAGATGACGCTGAAGATCAAGGGTCGCCGTTTTGAAACCGTGACGAGATCCAGCGCGAATCGCAGACGGTGCTTGACTCGATTCGTGAACAGAACTTCCAGGGAGTGTTTCAACAGTGGCAAAAACGCTGGCAGCGGTGTATCGCTGCCCAAGGAGACTACTTTGAGGGAGATCATAGCCAGACTTAAGTAACATAAGTACTTTGTTGTAATATCGGTCTAGTCTTGGAAATTTTTGATGGGCTTAAATCCACCTGTCAATTTATTGAAAATTTAGATTTTCAAAGAAATAACTAATTACCACTCATAGATATTTGAAAAAAAAAAACGATACCACAGATTAATGCTTGCATTCTTTAGAACAGAAAGAGACCGAAATCAGTACTTTGTGTGGCCACCTTTGTTTTTTATAACGTGTAGAATACAGTGCGGCATACTCTTAATGAGACATTTGCGGTAGTCACTTGAAATGTCTTTGCACCACACGCACTTTATTGCATCAATCAAAGCTTGTGAATTTGATGGCTATTTTTCTGCTACCTTGCCTTTTAAAATGGTCCACAAATTTTCAGTTGGGTCAAGGTCGGGATTATTACCGGACCAGTCAAGCAGCGTTATGCTTTTTCTTCTGCAGTAGTCCTTTACTGTCTTCGACATGTGGCATGGAGCACCATCATGC
Source organism: Macrothele yani (assembly GCA_039090855.1). Taxonomy (NCBI): domain Eukaryota; kingdom Metazoa; phylum Arthropoda; class Arachnida; order Araneae; family Macrothelidae; genus Macrothele; species Macrothele yani. Next base: position 155,011,926 of record CM077030.1, read on the forward strand.
AAAAACATTGTGGATCTGCGCACTTGCATATGAGTTAACATCTTCTCACGTAACCTTTCCACATAAAAAGGACCAGTCATGGTAGTGCCTGTCGGCAAAAAGGATAATGAAGCAGTACCGGATGCTCGCATAGCATGTATCATCTGACTAGGCGGATGTCTCACGGGGCTAACAGTGTATTTTTCATCAAATCTTTTGGCTTTTGGTAGTCGAACGTGGGCTTCACGTGATTTAGTTTGACCCACAGCTGACTCATCGGAAAAAGTACTTGGCTCCACTCTTCAGCAGCCCACGCTTGATGACACTTCGCAAACTGGAGTCTGTTCTTTTACACGACACAGGTTAGTCTGGGTTCATGTGCAGGTTTATGAGACCTTAATCCAAACTCTTTGCTAAGACGTTGGAGAACAGTGCTGATAGTAATATCAGACCCTTTTGAATTTAGAAAGGCCTTGATTTTCTTGCACAAACTCCTCGAAGAACACATAACTATTCGCCTTATGGTATAAATGCTCACATAACAATTCGTCTTATCACGCGCGGTTGTTTTCCTTGGACGTCCACTTCCCTTTCGGTAGCTAAATTCACCTTTATCTCGATATTTCATGGTATTAGGAATAGCAAACTTGCTCACATTCACCTTTCTGCTTATGTCACATTTGGAGTATCCTCCAAAATATAAAGTCACCATTTGTGACCACTGAGTAACATTTGATGATGCTTTTTTGCCCATTTTTCGCTAAATAGAAGATACGTACAAAACCTCTCAACGTGAAAACCAGAATCAAATTGGTTCTCGCACGCTTCTCCCAATTCTATCAACAGTTGCTGATCGATGTAACACCGACAGGGAGTTGAGAAATACAGACAGTAGCTGACGCGATCGGTAGAAATGTCCAAATACCAACAGGTGGTCTTTAACTTTTGCAAATGACGGTAATTTGCATGTGCTGCACTGATACTCCAGAGTTATCTGAAACGCTGGTCTCGGATCTTTGGTTAGTGCCCTGGCACAAACATGTGAGGCACATTTCAGCAGGAACCCATCACTTTTGCAGACGGTATTCCTATCAACGCAAACCAATAAAAATCCGCCGCATGCTAGACGTGACCTTCTAGAAAACAAGGCTATGACAGTTAATGATATTTTCCGTTAGATTCCGTCAAACTCATATAAAAGTTTTTTTTTTCAAAGTAAATAGTGGACACTATGAGATGTTTTAATCTAGCTCGATTAATCTCTGTTTCTAATTAAAATAGGTTAGAAAAATAAAATCAGCACAGGCTTTCCTCTTTTAATCTGTTTTAATTCAATAAAAGCATAATTGAGCAGAATTGAAATATCTCACAGCAACCGTTATTTACGGGGAAAAAGACGTTTCAGAAGAAGTTGACTCAACCGACGGATGGTGATGACGTCACTTAATTAACTATCATGCCTTTCTCCTCTCTCGAAGGCCACGCTCTAGCTCGTGAGGTACTCACGGGTCTCTACGAAGTTATTTGCGTATGCAAAAATACGTATTTTGTGTTCCTGCCGCTTTGTACTACATAAACCACGTGACTCTTACGTACATCATCCTTTTCTTCATCGGCCTTTCATGCAGTTTTTTAAAACTCGGTGAGAAAAATAGAAGAAGTAATAATTTAATCAAAGATTCAATCAACTGTAAACAGAAACATTTCTACCACATTAAGTACAATAATTAATAAACTCGGTGAGAAAAATGAAAGAAGTGAGAATTTAATATCAAAGTTGAATCAAACATTCAATCAACTTCAAACAGAAACATTTTTATCGCATTATTTTCAACGCAATAAACATTTCATCAGTCCACGCACTTCTAGGAGATAGACAATATTTCTGTTCGTAAGACGAAGATAAAAAATTTTCACTTTTTGTTACCTCTCCTCAAAGAAAAGTAGTAACAATTAAACCACACGGTCAAACGCTTATTACAGTTGCTCGAGGAAGGAGAATTAAAAGTAAGAAAATTAATCCAAACCAAAAAAATTCCCTGTGCAATTTATTTTTATGCGAGAATTGGGGAATGATAACGAAACAAAACTGTATCTAGCTGCGCAAATCAAACAAATTCCAAATATGTGGAATTAAATTTTGAGGACTGAGCATCGGTATGAAAGAATGTGAACAGCGAACCACAGGAATCGAGGGGTCTTATCAGACAGATTTTAAATTTCTTTAAAAAGATCTTACTTTGCTGATAGGATTTGATAAAAAGAAATGATGAGAAAATACACCTTTTTTTTGCTCCAGAACGTTTTTCTGTTTTTCTGAATGGGTTGACAATAGAGAGTAAAGAAGAGCAAATCGAAGAACAGTTTTTACAAGACACAAATTTTACGTACCGAGTCTTTCTGTTTCATGTTAATATTTCGCGATGTGAGAGATTGAAAGCAACGAAGGGTTCTTCAGAGTTGAGGCCCGAGCTTTCAAAGCCCAAGACAGAGCTCCTGCCAAGGACCGGTCCGGTCAGACCCCTTTTAGACATTACAAGCCCGGCCCGTCTCAGAATTTGCAGTTTATAACCCGACCGGACCCGTTTTATACTTTCTTCAAGCGTTATCCGCCATTTATTGCAAATAACGCAACTCTTTCTGTAGAGCAGGGGTCTTCAACGTGTGGCACAACCCGTTTTATACTTTCATCAAGCGTTATCCGCAATTTATTGCAAATAACGCAGTTGTTCCTTTAGATCAGGGGTCTTCAACCCTTGGTCCAACCCTTTTTATACTTTTCAAGAAGCGTTCTCTGCCATTTATTGCAAATAACGCAGTTCTTCCTTTAGATCATAGGTCTTCAACCCTTAGCCCAACTCTTTTTATACTTTTAAACAAGCGTTCTCCGCCATTTATTGCAAATACCGCAACTCTTTCTGTAGAGCAGGGGTCTTCAACGTGTGGCACAACCCGTTTTATACTTTCATCAAGCGTTATCCGCAATTTATTGCAAATAACGCAGTTGTTCCTTTAGATCAGGGGTCTTCAACCCTTGGTCCAACCCTTTTTATACTTTTCAAGAAGCGTTCTCTGCCATTTATTGCAAATAACGCAGTTCTTCCTTTAGATCATAGGTCTTCAACCCTTAGCCCAACTCTTTTTATACTTTTAAACAAGCGTTCTCCGCCATTTATTGCAAATACCGCAACTCTTTCTGTAGAGCAGGGGTCTTCAACGTGTGGCACAACCCGTTTTATACTTTCATCAAGCGTTATCCGCAATTTATTGCAAATAACGCAGTTGTTCCTTTAGATCAGGGGTCTTCAACCCTTGGTCCAACCCTTTTTATACTTTTCAAGAAGCGTTCTCTGCCATTTATTGCAAATAACGCAGTTCTTCCTTTAGATCATAGGTCTTCAACCCTTAGCCCAACTCTTTTTATACTTTTAAACAAGCGTTCTCCGCCATTTATTGCAAATACCGCAACTCTTTCTGTAGAGCAGGGGTCTTCAACGTGTGGCACAACCCGTTTTATACTTTCATCAAGCGTTATCCGCAATTTATTGCAAATAACGCAGTTGTTCCTTTAGATCAGGGGTCTTCAACCCTTGGTCCAACCCTTTTTATACTTTTCAAGAAGCGTTCTCTGCCATTTATCGCAAATAACGCAGTTCTTCCTTTAGATCATAGGTCTTCAACCCTTAGCCCAACTCTTTTTATACTTTTAAACAAGCGTTCTCCGCCATTTATTGCAAATACCGCAACTCTTTCTGTAGAGCAGGGGTCTTCAACGTGTGGCACAACCCGTTTTATACTTTCATCAAGCGTTATCCGCAATTTATTGCAAATAACGCAGTTGTTCCTTTAGATCAGGGGTCTTCAACCCTTGGTCCAACCCTTTTTATACTTTTCAAGAAGCGTTCTCTGCCATTTATTGCAAATAACGCAGTTCTTCCTTTAGATCATAGGTCTTCAACCCTTAGCCCAACTCTTTTTATACTTTTAAACAAGCGTTCTCCGCCATTTATTGCAAATACCGCAACTCTTTCTGTAGAGCAGGGGTCTTCAACGTGTGGCACAACCCGTTTTATACTTTCATCAAGCGTTATCCGCAATTTATTGCAAATAACGCAGTTGTTCCTTTAGATCAGGGGTCTTCAACCCTTGGTCCAACCCTTTTTATACTTTTCAAGAAGCGTTCTCTGCCATTTATTGCAAATAACGCAGTTCTTCCTTTAGATCATAGGTCTTCAACCCTTAGCCCAACTCTTTTTATACTTTTAAACAAGCGTTCTCCGCCATTTATTGCAAATACCGCAACTCTTTCTGTAGAGCAGGGGTCTTCAACGTGTGGCACAACCCGTTTTATACTTTCATCAAGCGTTATCCGCAATTTATTGCAAATAACGCAGTTGTTCCTTTAGATCAGGGGTCTTCAACCCTTGGTCCAACCCTTTTTATACTTTTCAAGAAGCGTTCTCTGCCATTTATTGCAAATAACGCAGTTCTTCCTTTAGATCATAGGTCTTCAACCCTTAGCCCAACTCTTTTTATACTTTTAAACAAGCGTTCTCCGCCATTTATTGCAAATACCGCAACTCTTTCTGTAGAGCAGGGGTCTTCAACGTGTGGCACAACCCGTTTTATACTTTCATCAAGCGTTATCCGCAATTTATTGCAAATAACGCAGTTGTTCCTTTAGATCAGGGGTCTTCAACCCTTGGTCCAACCCTTTTTATACTTTTCAAGAAGCGTTCTCTGCCATTTATTGCAAATAACGCAGTTCTTCCTTTAGATCATAGGTCTTCAACCCTTAGCCCAACTCTTTTTATACTTTTAAACAAGCGTTCTCCGCCATTTATTGCAAATACCGCAACTCTTTCTGTAGAGCAGGGGTCTTCAACGTGTGGCACAACCCGTTTTATACTTTCATCAAGCGTTATCCGCAATTTATTGCAAATAACGCAGTTGTTCCTTTAGATCAGGGGTCTTCAACCCTTGGTCCAACCCTTTTTATACTTTTCAAGAAGCGTTCTCTGCCATTTATTGCAAATAACGCAGTTCTTCCTTTAGATCATAGGTCTTCAACCCTTAGCCCAACTCTTTTTATACTTTTAAACAAGCGTTCTCCGCCATTTATTGCAAATACCGCAACTCTTTCTGTAGAGCAGGGGTCTTCAACGTGTGGCACAACCCGTTTTATACTTTCATCAAGCGTTATCCGCAATTTATTGCAAATAACGCAGTTGTTCCTTTAGATCAGGGGTCTTCAACCCTTGGTCCAACCCTTTTTATACTTTTCAAGAAGCGTTCTCTGCCATTTATTGCAAATAACGCAGTTCTTCCTTTAGATCATAGGTCTTCAACCCTTAGCCCAACTCTTTTTATACTTTTAAACAAGCGTTCTCCGCCATTTATTGCAAATACCGCAACTCTTTCTGTAGAGCAGGGGTCTTCAACGTGTGGCACAACCCGTTTTATACTTTCATCAAGCGTTATCCGCAATTTATTGCAAATAACGCAGTTGTTCCTTTAGATCAGGGGTCTTCAACCCTTGGTCCAACCCTTTTTATACTTTTTCAAGAAGCGTTCTCTGCCATTTATTGCAAATAACGCAGTTCTTCCTTTAGATCATAGGTCTTCAACCCTTAGCCCAACTCTTTTTATACTTTTAAACAAGCGTTCTCCGCCATTTATTGCAAATACCGCAACTCTTTCTGTAGAGCAGGGGTCTTCAACGTGTGGCACAACCCGTTTTATACTTTCATCAAGCGTTATCCGCAATTTATTGCAAATAACGCAGTTGTTCCTTTAGATCAGGGGTCTTCAACCCTTGGTCCAACCCTTTTTATACTTTTCAAGAAGCGTTCTCTGCCATTTATTGCAAATAACGCAGTTCTTCCTTTAGATCATAGGTCTTCAACCCTTAGCCCAACTCTTTTTATACTTTTAAACAAGCGTTCTCCGCCATTTATTGCAAATACCGCAACTCTTTCTGTAGAGCAGGGGTCTTCAACGTGTGGCACAACCCGTTTTATACTTTTCATCAAGCGTTATCCGCAATTTATTGCAAATAACGCAGTTGTTCCTTTAGATCAGGGGTCTTCAACCCTTGGTCCAACCCTTTTTATACTTTTCAAGAAGCGTTCTCTGCCATTTATTGCAAATAACGCAGTTCTTCCTTTAGATCATAGGTCTTCAACCCTTAGCCCAACTCTTTTTATACTTTTAAACAAGCGTTCTCCGCCATTTATTGCAAATACCGCAACTCTTTCTGTAGAGCAGGGGTCTTCAACGTGTGGCACAACCCGTTTTATACTTTCATCAAGCGTTATCCGCAATTTATTGCAAATAACGCAGTTGTTCCTTTAGATCAGGGGTCTTCAACCCTTGGTCCAACCCTTTTTATACTTTTCAAGAAGCGTTCTCTGCCATTTATTGCAAATAACGCAGTTCTTCCTTTAGATCATAGGTCTTCAACCCTTAGCCCAACTCTTTTTATACTTTTAAACAAGCGTTCTCCGCCATTTATTGCAAATACCGCAACTCTTTCTGTAGAGCAGGGGTCTTCAACGTGTGGCACAACCCGTTTTATACTTTCATCAAGCGTTATCCGCAATTTATTGCAAATAACGCAGTTGTTCCTTTAGATCAGGGGTCTTCAACCCTTGGTCCAACCCTTTTTATACTTTTCAAGAAGCGTTCTCTGCCATTTATTGCAAATAACGCAGTTCTTCCTTTAGATCATAGGTCTTCAACCCTTAGCCCAACTCTTTTTATACTTTTAAACAAGCGTTCTCCGCCATTTATTGCAAATACCGCAACTCTTTCTGTAGAGCAGGGGTCTTCAACGTGTGGCACAACCCGTTTTATACTTTCATCAAGCGTTATCCGCAATTTATTGCAAATAACGCAGTTGTTCCTTTAGATCAGGGGTCTTCAACCCTTGGTCCAACCCTTTTTATACTTTTTCAAGAAGCGTTCTCTGCCATTTATTGCAAATAACGCAGTTCTTCCTTTAGATCATAGGTCTTCAACCCTTAGCCCAACTCTTTTTATACTTTTAAACAAGCGTTCTCCGCCATTTATTGCAAATACCGCAACTCTTTCTGTAGAGCAGGGGTCTTCAACGTGTGGCACAACCCGTTTTATACTTTTCATCAAGCGTTATCCGCAATTTATTGCAAATAACGCAGTTGTTCCTTTAGATCAGGGGTCTTCAACCCTTGGTCCAACCCTTTTTATACTTTTCAAGAAGCGTTCTCTGCCATTTATTGCAAATAACGCAGTTCTTCCTTTAGATCATAGGTCTTCAACCCTTAGCCCAACTCTTTTTATACTTTTAAACAAGCGTTCTCCGCCATTTATTGCAAATACCGCAACTCTTTCTGTAGAGCAGGGGTCTTCAACGTGTGGCACAACCCGTTTTATACTTTTCATCAAGCGTTATCCGCAATTTATTGCAAATAACGCAGTTGTTCCTTTAGATCAGGGGTCTTCAACCCTTGGTCCAACCCTTTTTATACTTTTCAAGAAGCGTTCTCTGCCATTTATTGCAAATAACGCAGTTCTTCCTTTAGATCATAGGTCTTCAACCCTTAGCCCAACTCTTTTTATACTTTTAAACAAGCGTTCTCCGCCATTTATTGCAAATACCGCAACTCTTTCTGTAGAGCAGGGGTCTTCAACGTGTGGCACAACCCGTTTTATACTTTTCATCAAGCGTTATCCGCAATTTATTGCAAATAACGCAGTTGTTCCTTTAGATCAGGGGTCTTCAACCCTTGGTCCAACCCTTTTTATACTTTTCAAGAAGCGTTCTCTGCCATTTATTGCAAATAACGCAGTTCTTCCTTTAGATCATAGGTCTTCAACCCTTAGCCCAACTCTTTTTATACTTTTAAACAAGCGTTCTCCGCCATTTATTGCAAATACCGCAACTCTTTCTGTAGAGCAGGGGTCTTCAACGTGTGGCACAACCCGTTTTATACTTTTCATCAAGCGTTATCCGCAATTTATTGCAAATAACGCAGTTGTTCCTTTAGATCAGGGGTCTTCAACCCTTGGTCCAACCCTTTTTATACTTTTCAAGAAGCGTTCTCTGCCATTTATTGCAAATAACGCAGTTCTTCCTTTAGATCATAGGTCTTCAACCCTTAGCCCAACTCTTTTTATACTTTTAAACAAGCGTTCTCCGCCATTTATTGCAAATACCGCAACTCTTTCTGTAGAGCAGGGGTCTTCAACGTGTGGCACAACCCGTTTTATACTTTCATCAAGCGTTATCCGCAATTTATTGCAAATAACGCAGTTGTTCCTTTAGATCAGGGGTCTTCAACCCTTGGTCCAACCCTTTTTATACTTTTCAAGAAGCGTTCTCTGCCATTTATTGCAAATAACGCAGTTCTTCCTTTAGATCATAGGTCTTCAACCCTTAGCCCAACTCTTTTTATACTTTTAAACAAGCGTTCTCCGCCATTTATTGCAAATACCGCAACTCTTTCTGTAGAGCAGGGGTCTTCAACGTGTGGCACAACCCGTTTTATACTTTCATCAAGCGTTATCCGCAATTTATTGCAAATAACGCAGTTGTTCCTTTAGATCAGGGGTCTTCAACCCTTGGTCCAACCCTTTTTATACTTTTCAAGAAGCGTTCTCTGCCATTTATTGCAAATAACGCAGTTCTTCCTTTAGATCATAGGTCTTCAACCCTTAGCCCAACTCTTTTTATACTTTTAAACAAGCGTTCTCCGCCATTTATTGCAAATACCGCAACTCTTTCTGTAGAGCAGGGGTCTTCAACGTGTGGCACAACCCGTTTTATACTTTCATCAAGCGTTATCCGCAATTTATTGCAAATAACGCAGTTGTTCCTTTAGATAAGGGGTCTTCAACCCTTGGTCCAACCCTTTTTATACTTTTCAAGAAGCGTTCTCTGCCATTTATTGCAAATAACGCAGTTCTTCCTTTAGATCATAGGTCTTCAACCCTTAGCCCAACTCTTTTTATACTTTTAAACAAGCGTTCTCCGCCATTTATTGCAAATACCGCAACTCTTTCTGTAGAGCAGGGGTCTTCAACGTGTGGCACAACCCGTTTTATACTTTCATCAAGCGTTATCCGCAATTTATTGCAAATAACGCAGTTGTTCCTTTAGATAAGGGGTCTTCAACCCTTGGTCCAACCCTTTTTATACTTTTCAAGAAGCGTTCTCTGCCATTTATTGCAAATAACGCAGTTCTTCCTTTAGATCATAGGTCTTCAACCCTTAGCCCAACTCTTTTTATACTTTTAAACAAGCGTTCTCCGCCATTTATTGCAAATACCGCAACTCTTTCTGTAGAGCAGGGGTCTTCAACGTGTGGCACAACCCGTTTTATACTTTCATCAAGCGTTATCCGCAATTTATTGCAAATAACGCAGTTGTTCCTTTAGATCAGGGGTCTTCAACCCTTGGTCCAACCCTTTTTATACTTTTCAAGAAGCGTTCTCTGCCATTTATTGCAAATAACGCAACTCTTTCTGTAGAGCAGGGGTCTTCAACCTGTGGCACGACCCGTTTTATACTTTCATCAAGCGTTATCTGCTATTTATTGCAAATAACGCAGTTCTTCCTTTAGATCATAGGTCTTCAACCCTTAGCCCAACTCTTTTTATACTTTTAAACAAGCGTTCTCCGCCATTTATTGCAAATACCGCAACTCTTTCTGTAGAGCAGGGGTCTTCAACCTGTGGCACGACCCGTTTTATACTTTCATCAAGCGTTATCCGCCATTTTTTGCAAATAACGCAGTTCTTCCTTTAGATCAGGGGTCTTCAACACTTGGCCCAACCCTTTTTATACTTTTCAAGAAGCGTTCTCCACCATTTATTGCAAATAACGCAACTCTTTCTGTAGAGCAGGGGTCTCCGACCTGTGGCACGACCCGTTTTATACTTTCATCAAGCGTTATCCGCCATTTATTGCAAATAACGCAGTTGTTCCTTTAGATCAGAGGTCTTCAAACCTTGGCCCATCCCGTTTTATACTTTTCAACAAGCGTTCTCCGCCATTTATTGCAAATAACGCAACTCTTTCTTTCGAGAAGGGGTCTTCAACCTGTGGCACGACCCGTTTTATACTTCCATCAAGCGTTATACGCCATTTACCGCAAATAAATAATGCAATTCTTCCTTTAGAGTTGGGGCCTTTAACCTGTGGCCGGACTGGTTTTACATTTTCATCAAGCGTGATCCGCCATTTTTTGCAAAATTTAAGTTTTTCTTTAGAGTAGAGGTTTTCAACTTATGGCGTGAGCACCTTCTAATGGCTCACGAGACGTTATCCAAAACCGAAATCTCAAAACAGAAAACAAATTCATTTTTGTCGAAATGTAGAAATGGATATCCGGGTACGTTTGGTACATGGCCTTTAAATCCTCAAAATCTTCTATGATCATATCAGATCATATGTAGATGTTTTTAGGAAGGGAGTGTCTGACCCCAAGTTTTAAACAACCCTTAGAAATAGGAAGCTAGGAGATTTGGGATAGAGTGACTGATAGGAAAGTGACACGAAAGCTAGTTAGAAAGGGGGAGGAAGACGCCCTTATTTATTACCGGAGGCCAGTACCCGGATTCCGGCGACTTAACGTGCCCATCCGACGCACGGCGGGTATTTAGTGGTTCGGACGTTCGTACCTGCCTGGGATCGAACCTGAGGTTACCTCCATGGCAGTCACGAACGCTAACCATCAGGCCACCCAGGCCCTCGAAATCTTCTATGAGGTCTGCTGCGATGAAATATATAATTGATATTTTTAAAGAATACTGGGAACTATAGGCACACGATTCGGAATTCTTTCTTTGTAATGTAGATACCACATTAACTGCATCGTTTCGTTTTCCGAAACTTGAGTTTTCGGATTCAAAACCTTTCTGAAGTAATCGATATTCATAAAAAAAAAAAAACATGCATCTTTACTTTTCTTTTTGATGTCGCCGGCGAGTCCTATTCGATTTCGTCAAATCGTCCGGAATGCTATGAAAGTGTAAGTATTCCTATTTTGCTTTACCCTAGTTATATCTGGATAAGTGGGTCTGGTACGATTCGTCCAACGACGATTGGTCCAATGTCGATTCGTCCAACGACGATTGATCCAATGTCGATTCGTCCAACGCCGATTCGTCCAATGGACAATTGGTCCAAAGGTACGATTCGTCCAATGGTACGATTGGTCCAATGCCGATTCGTCCAATGGGACGATTGGTCCAATGCCGATTCGTCCAATGGGACGATTGGTCCAATGCCGATTCGTCCAATGGACGATTGGTCCAATTCCGTCCTATCTGTCCAAAGAGCTACTCATGTTATAAAAATCTCAACTGTTCTGATTTTATTTCCGATGTTATACGAAAGTGCCGGTAGTACGAAGAATGTAAAAAAATGTTACATTTCATGCGTAATATTGTGGCTGCAGATTTTTTTCTTTTTTTTTTACTGTCCTTGCTGCCGTATGAAGTTACTGATGTACGAGCCGTTCAATTAACTTCAATGTTTCTCTTTTGCATGAAATAATATAAAATACTAGTTTTCCGTTTCTGTTTGTAGCATGCAGTGGGGTTCCGCCAACTGGCCAATGGAAACGTTCTGGTCGGGATCGGACAGCGGCCTTTTCACAATTTTTATTCTAGCGATGTCATATCCATAAAGTTTACATATCAAATCAAATTAATAATATTGAGCTTTTACTTAAGCACGAAATATTAATTCATAGGCTATAAGCCTAGGCCTTTTTAGCACTTTGTATTCTACCGATGTCATATTCATAACGTTTATATATTAAATCAAGTTATAATAATATTGCGCTTTTATTTAAGCACGAAATATTAATTCCTAAGGCCTAGGCCTAGGCCTTTTTAACAGTTTTTATTCTACCGATGTCAGATTAGCAATGTTTACATATTAAATCAAGTTAATAATATTGCGCTTTTACTTAAGCACAAAATATTAATTCATAGGCCCTAGGCCTTTTTAACAGTTTATATTCTACCGATGTCAGATTAATAATGTTTACCCATCAAAGCAAGTTAATATTGCGTTTTTACTTAAGCACGAAATATTAATTCACAGGCCCTAGACCTATGACTTTTTGACAGTTTTTATCCTACCGATGTCAGATTCATAACGTTTACCTATCAAGAAAACTTACTAATGTTATGCTAGTATTTTTAATTTTACTTACACCTTAGAATATGACATCAGTAGAATAAAAAGTGTTAAAAGGCCTAGGCCTAGGTGCGTGTAAAGAGCTAAGAAATGATACGATGAGTGCCTTTTATTAGATTTTATAACATATTTACAAATACCAAACACCTAGGTTGTAACTTTAAATCTTCCAAAAAGGCCCGCGGCCTAGGTGCCTGGTAGAGAGCTGAAAAATGATCGTGGATTGACTTTTATAAGGTTTTATCAAATGTTTACAAATACCAAATATCTAGGTCGTAACTTAAAATCTTCTAAAAAGGCCCGCGGCCTAGGCGCCTTGTATAAAGGCCTGATAAATGATACGATGAGTGCCTTTTATAAGGTTTTATAAAAGGTTTACAAATACCAAATATCTAAAATATTCTAAAAAGACCCGCGCCTAGGTGCTTTGCAAACAGCTGAGAAATGCTCCATTGAGTGCTTTCACCAGGTTTATGTAAAATGTTTACAATTACCAAATATACGGAAATGATCTTTCAAAAGGATATAATGAGCAGAATAATTTAAATCCTTATTCCTTTCTGGAAAACAAAGCAGTTTACCGTTGGTAAGATGATACCACTGGACGAATCGGCGTTGGACCAATCGTACCATTGGACGAATCGGCATTGGACGAATCGGACATTGGACCAATCGGCATTTGACCAATTGTCCCTTTTGGACGAATCGGCATTGGACGCATCGGCATTGGACCAATCGTCGTTGGACGAATCGTCCGGGACCGGGATAAGTAGAAGAGCCACAGAAAACGTTTATGTATTAGAGATATGTATTATATCCTTTTTCCATATTTGTATAATGAAAATGTTTTGCTGATAGGATAAAGATATCATTGTTAGTAGAATGGAGACAAATATTCTGTGGTACTTTGTGGCCACCGTGAAAGATTGAGTGATGAAAAGCCAAAAAGGATAATTTACTCAGGCCAAGTAGCAAAAAAGAAATATCGAAGACGGCCGAACAAAACTCATGGCAGGACCAGATACGGAGAAGCCTGTAAACCAAAGAGGTATTCAGTGTGAAGTACGAAAAAGTTATGTCAGACCCGTGACGGATGTTAATGAAGCTCCTATTGTGTGCTGGGATCCACAGCCGCGACAAGGCGTCAATATTATCACCATCTACCTAATAGGATGTTCGTTCACCACGAGCATCGAAAACAGCTCTTACCAGGCGAGGGATGCACCCTACAAAATTTCTAAAGGTGCTTTGTGGTATCTGGCACCAACACCTTACCAGCAGGTCATTTAAGTTTTGCAAGCTGTTTTTTTCAGCAGCCTCGGATCGGATTTGCTGTTCCTACACAAGCCACAGGTACTCGATGGGATTGAAGCGTGAGGGAATTTGGAGATCAGGGGAATACCTGGAAGTCTTCTCCTGTTCTGAGTGCCATTCTTGAACAATCTGGACAGTGTGGCATGGCGCATTATCGTGCTGAAGGATTTCACTACTAGAGTAGAATACCGTTGCCATGTGTCTAGCATGCAGTCATGTTTAGGTAGGTGTCATAGCTTTTTGCACATGTATGAGTGGATACAATGGTCTCCCAGAAGGATAGAACGCAAAGCATTACACTTCCTCCACAGGCTTGTTTCGTCCCATATCCTGGTGACAAGAGTTCCCCAGGTAAACGACGGCCACATACCCGGGCAATCCCATGGTCCAATAGGAATCTAGATTCATCGGGCCAGAAGACCTTATTCCAATAATGTAGGGTCTGGTTTTAACGCTCGTATGCCCATGTTAAGGCCTTCCGAAGGTGAACCGAGGTTGCCATCGGTACGTGAAGTGGCCTGTAGCCACGCAGCCCCATATTCAGCAGGAGTCGATATACTTTGTACTGTGACACATCACTCCCGTCACGAGCATTCACATTACCGGCGAGTTGTTCCAGAGTATTCTTTCTGTTAGGTCATACTATGCGGGATAACTTTCGCTCACCTTTAGGATCCATGATCCGTGGTTGGCCAAAACTTTGTGGTTTTCCCCACCTTGAGCCATTTTCTGAAGGTACTAACAACAGCACGCCACAATCCATGCCATCACGGGAATGCTCTGACCAAGTCGTCTAGCCATTACAATTGAGCCTGTGTCAAACTCGCTTAAGTCGGCTGCTTTACACATCTATAGAACAAAATTGATTAATAGAGCTCAGCATTAGCCATTATTTGTACCGTGTGATGTATTAATTAGATGAAAACATGTGTCAAGACGACAAATCTGCAGCGAGACATTCTGTCCGCGTAGCTCAGTTGGGAGAGCCACTTACTCCGGAGTGAGGGGAGACGGGCAAACCTTTACGTTGCAACCGATTCATGACATTCGCTCGTGACGTCGTTTATTCGCTGCTGCTTCGACTAAAATAAAGACGCATCGGTCATAATGTTTCTGCTCTTCGGTGTATTTTACTGCAACAAAACATATTGGTATAGCAACAAAACTTATTGTGCCGCCCCGGTGGTGCAGTGGTCTAAGGCGTTGGCCTCTGATCATTCGTTCGTAAGAGGTCCGGGTTCGAATCCCGGTCAGGCATGGATGTTCTGTTTGTCTTACGGTACTGGCTCTGTCCCTTCCCTGGAACCAGTGACCCTAAATTAGGGACGGGCGACTGCTTATAGCCCATTGAGGTGCTCACGGTGGTCGTTAAACCTCCACTCAAAAAAATAAAACTTATTGTGTCATGATAACAATATGTTTTGTTGCAGCAAGCAAACATTTTGCCATGATAACAATATGTTTTGTTGGATCAAACAAATTCCCAAAAATCGACCTAATCATTTTATTAAATGAACAGAACATTTTGTCGTGATAATAATAAATTTTGTTAAAGCAACAATAATTATAAACAAAATAATTTTGCAAATTCAGCAATTTTTTTTTTTTGATTCAACAACATTTTTGTTGAATTAACAAAATCTTTTTCTCAGTGTGGTTTGCTGATGTGAAACATAATCGTTGCTAATGAAATGGAAACAAATATTCTGAGGTGCTTTGGGGGTACTACAAAAGAATGAGTGACGGATATCCAAAAAGAATACATTACTCAGCCCAAGTAGCAGGAAAGAAATATAGAGAATGGCAGAGAAAAATCCATGATAGGACCAGATACGGAGATGCCTGTAAATGGCATCTCCGCATATCCAGCCAAACAGACAGCAAGGCCTTACGTGGGTGTAAGCCAGATTTGAGGGTTGGCATGGGCTTCTATTTTGGGTTCAACCATTGTTTCCGGGCTCTGGCATTGTCATGCAGGATCCATTTCTCGTCACCTGTCACAATGTGGTCCAAGAACGGTTCGGCTTGGCCACGTGCACGCAGGAAACGCGTGCGCTCTTGCAATTAGCTTTCTACTCAACAGTGACTTGGTGGGATACCAAAGTTTTCCTCTTTTGTACCTTCCCAAGTTGACGCATGTGCGTGATAATGCTCGCGCGTTGGTAGTCCATAGTTGTTCGGTCAACTCCCGCGTGGTGATACATGGGTCCGTCTCCACTATGGTCTTCAGCATGTCCATATACACAGTTGCGGGTCTTCCGGCTTTGGGACGGTCTGATAGGTGAAAAATTTTCTTATTGAATCCGTTCGAACCAATGACAGCACTAACGATGTCGTATGGCATTGGGATGCACAATGGTCATGTTCCTTACATCACTTGCATTGTTACAGCGACGAGACTCATACAGCATACAATGGCGAATGTGCTCCTTGTTCACTTCCATGTTGGCTAGCGCTTACGCTGTTCGCCTTCTAACAGCTAACTGCCACTGACTTAAGCCACCTACCTGCTGCTGTCATGCCGGTGTGCTGCGCAAGCTCAGTGGCCAAAGTGTCCCTTGGCCGGAGCTTCGACATCAGGTACCACGTCATCTGACATCACTTTCTTTCCAACCCATTATATTGTTTAGTTTCTTTTCTCGGGGTTTAATGACCATCGCTAGCAACCTCAAGGGTTACAAGCAATAACCCACGTTAATTTGGGGACAGTGGTTCCAGTGAAGGTAACTCTAGAGCCAGTGCCGTGAGACAAACATTCAAGCCATGCCTCATCCCGTATTCGAACTTTACCCAACTGCTTCAGAACTCGAGAGAACCTCCAACAATGTGAACCACTTCCTTACCTTTCAAGATCTTATGAATAGCACCGCGCTTTCACTTCTGAATGTGATCAGCTAATATCCTTTGTACATTTTGTGGACAGAAGTGCGAATTTTAAGCTACGTATACTGAAACTAGCGAAATATAAGAAAATTCTGTAAATGAACGAACAAAGGACGAAGCGGAGAAACTATACTAAAACTGGCTCAAAAATTTCAGATCAAATTTTAATCAAATTTTAAGTAGAGATTTTTGTGCCATTTCTTGAATTGCGCCAGGGGCAATCGCCCTCGTGCACTTCCTTAGATGAGATCGTTGTAAATGTAGACGTTTGATACATCAATGGCACGTAAATTCTACCATCAGTAACTTTCATTTGGTAGATAATCTTGCTTTGAGGAACTAGGATTTAAAACTCAGAGAACAGTGTAGACCATGAAAGAAATACGGGATTACACCATATAATACAAATTTTGAAGGTGACAATCCGATGTTTGGTTTAAATGTGACCAAACATCGGATTGCCATCTTCAAAATTTGTAAAAGTGTAAACGTTCGATACATCAACGGTATGTCAATTCTACCATCAGTAACTTTGATTTGGTAGATAATTTTGATACGCATTTTCATAGGAATAATTTCGCTACGCAAAAACTCCTAATAGAAGCAAGCCACAAATTCTGTTAATGTAGCCACAAGAAATATTTTTAACGTTTAGTTCCCTTCTTAGAAATTCTGTTAATGTAATCTTTCTCCTGCAAAATACTGTTCACTAAAATTAATTTCCAGTTCTTCCTCCAATTTTTTAGGGCTGTGCATCTTTCCCGACAGAAGTAACGTAACTCCCAAGTAAAAAATTTCGATGTTACGAAAATGGGTAACGGAAGTAATAAAAACCATTGTTGAAATTGGATCGTGCAGCATGCTGCCTCATGAAATGACGCAACAATAATTTCAGTGTTAATAATATACACTGTATTAACAAAAGTCACCGGACACCCCTTCAAAAGCAAATAAACGAATCCGCTGCGTTGTTAAGATAGGAGATACAACTGCAAATGATATAAAATCAAGCCTGCAGCTGACCGAAATCATATCGCTCTGTGTGGTTGAGTGAAATTGTCGCGGCGGGAGGGAACTGAATTTGAGAAAGGAAAGATGGTTGGTTGTTATGTTAGTGGGTTGTCCATAAGAGAAACCGAGAGGCGTTTAAACATACCCAAGTCAACTGTTTTGGATGCACTGAATAAGTGGAAGACACATGGCGTGCCTGAAGCAGCAAAACATACCGGTAGACCAAAGAAAATCAGTGATAGAGGACGTCGAATACTCAAGATAGTCGTTACAACTAATCGACGGAGTACTGCACAAGACCTCAGTGTACAGGTGAGTAAAAATGCTGGAATCTCGGTATGTATACGTACCATTCGCAGATAACTTTATTCCATAGGTTACCGTGGTCATGCGGCTGCTTATAAGCCTTTGATCTCCACTCGGAATGCTACTCGTCGTTTAGCATGGTGTAAATAACATTTATCTTGGACTGTAGATCAATGGAAACGGGTCCTCTGGACTGATGAATCCAGATACACGATCCATCAGTCTGATGGCCGTGTGTGGGTATGGCGGCAGCCGGGGAACGCTATTTACCACAGTGTACTGTTCCTACGGTCAAGTTTGGAGCTGGTAGTATACTCGTGTGGGTATGTTTTTCGTGGTATGGTGCCAGCCCATTGGTTAACATGGACAAACCTGTTAACCAGCACGTCTACCTCGCTACTCTGGACAATTATGCCCAACCAACTCTTTGGCAATACTATGGAACCGAGCCTTGTTGTACCAGCAGGATAATGCAGCGACCCATAAAGCAAAGACTGTTACGATGTGTTTTGACGATAATTCAGTATCGTGTATGGACTGGCCAGCACAGTGCCCTGATCTTAATCCCATAGAGCACCTATGGCATGAATTAGAGTGCAGAATAAGAAGTTTGAAACCAAGGCCTACTACTAAGCAGCAGTTAGCGGCAGCATTATGAACTGAATGAAAGCGCATACGTATCGCTGTGTTCCAAAACCTTGTCGAAAGCATGTTTCGAATGGTCAGTTCATGCGCTAAGGACAAAGATTGACCGACGCCGTATTAATGTATGTCAGTTGATATTATGGTGTGTTTCGCTTTTAAGTGTCCAGCGGCTTTTGTCAATTTAGTGTATATTATCAAACTACCGCCGAACATTATTTCATCAATGTTTACATAAACGTAATAACATGTCATTGCAATCTGCGTAAATTGCCAGAACCTGATTCTAAATGCTCTAAAAGCCATTACAAAAATGCATTTTTGATGCTGTTAAAATATTTCATCGTAGCGAAATTTGGCTAGCTTTCTACACCCCCTACCCGTTCAAAAAGTAGTACCTTCTATTGACAAGAGCTTTAAAATGATATGTAACACGATGTGTGTAACGTGTGGGTATTGTATCCCAAACGTTGTCGACCCTCCTCACTGACACGCTTGCAGTTCAATTTTTCTTTCTATCTTGAGGTCAGATTTTGGCTTGCGCATGCGCAGATGGAGTTCCGTAGCTATATTAGATTTCACCAGTGTCTGGGATTTTCTTAGTTCGTCTAAATCTGAATAATAGTAATAATAATAATAAATAGTGTTTTCGAAAAACAAAACAGCCAAAATGCTTACTACAAGGGTGGATCAAAAAGTAACGCATACTATTTTTTCAGGCAAAACTGATACAGAGGCAAAAGAAAACGTATGCACAGTAAAACTACGTTTCTTAGCTACTTTTCAACATAAGAACCGAGACGCTCGGTTCTTATGTTGAAAAGTATTTATGTTGAAAAGTATTCATTTATGCAAGAGGTGTACCAGTTTTTGTATACCTCGTTCATAAAAGCCAGTTTTCTGGGCGTATAGCCACTTGGAGGCAACCGATTGGACTTCGTGATCCGAATCCAGGCGTTGGCCGCCCAGGAATTTTTTCAAGGGACCAGACAGATGAAAGTCAAAAGGAGCTAGATCCGGGATGTACGGTGGAGACAAGAGTACCTCCCATACAAATTCCGCAATTTTGTCACGAACGTGCTGTCCGACATGTGGGGGAGCGTTGTCATGAAGCAGTCTGACATTTGCAGCGTCTGCGTTGGGTCTTTTGTCACGAACACACGACGCAACTTTGTCAATGTGCTTTTAGCGCAGGTTTTGGCATTCACAGTGAACCCCGTTGGGGTAAAAACACCAGGAGAACGCCATGCATGTCGCAGAACACCGTCGTGATGACTTTTTGTACAGATTGGGTTACTCTGAATTTTTTCGGCGGCGGGAAGTCGGAATGTTTCTACACAATGCTAGTCTTCTTTGTTTCGGGAGTGTAGTGTTAAGCCCAGGACTCATCGCCCGTTACTACACCTTCCACAAATTCATGTCCTTCTGCGTAACCCATCAAGTGGTCAAGGACGACATCATCCTCTGTCCCTTCTGGTCGTCTGTCTAGTTCTTGGGTATCCATCGCGCACTGACCTTAAGAAATTGCAGTTTGTCATGTACAATATCGTACGCTATACCGTACGAAATGTTGAACTTCTGTGCCAATGTGCGCAGATGGATCCGCCGGTCACTCAGAATTGCCTTTTCAATACCTCTCACAGTCGGGTGTGATGACGCGGTTAGAGGTCAACCGGAACGTGGCAAATCGATAAGATTGCCATGGCCATCTGCAAAGAAACTGCACCATCTGGAGATGTTGCTACGGTCCAGGCAATCACCACCATACACTTCGACCATTTCTTCGTGAATTTCCGTCGGCGTTGTCCGTTTAACCCACAAAAATCGGACTACACCGCGTTGCTCTTCATTCGTAGATGACGCTAACAAACGCAGCATCTTTGTGTCGTTGTTCACACTGTCTTCCACCGCGTCGACACCTGATTTAGCCAAACCGGTATGTATCGTGATATTCAAACTCGTTGTCCGCCAAACTGCAACCTGCAAAGAGAAAAAGATTGCTGTGCGTTACTTTTCGTTCCTTCCTCGTAATACTATCATTGTT
Source organism: Macrothele yani (assembly GCA_039090855.1). Lineage (NCBI taxonomy): Eukaryota > Metazoa > Arthropoda > Arachnida > Araneae > Macrothelidae > Macrothele > Macrothele yani. Next base: position 155,032,295 of record CM077030.1, read on the forward strand.
TAGTAAATATTTACTTTAAGGACTGCCATTACTGTCTATTACTGTCATTGTTTGTTTCCTCATTCGTATTACTGTCATTCTTTTGTAAATATTTACTTTGAGGACTCTCATACTGTCATTGTTTCCTCCCTCGTATTATCGTCATTGTTTAGTAAATATTTACTCTGAGGACTCTCGTACTGTCATTACTGTCTATTACTGTCATTGTTTCCTCCTTCGTATTACTGTCATTGTTTCCTCCTTCGTATTACTGTCATTGTTTCCTCCTTCGTATTACTGTCATTGTTTAGTAAATATTTACTTTGAGGACTGTCATACTGCCATTAGTGTCTATTACTGTCATTGTTTCCTCCCTCGTATTACTGTGATTGTTTTCTCCCTCGTATTACTGTGATTGTTTCTTCCCTCGTATTACTGTGATTGGTTAGTAGATATTTACTTTGAGGGCTGTCATACTGTCATTACTGTCTATTGCTGTCATTGTTTAGTAAATATTTACTTTGAGGACTGTCATACAGTCATTAGTGTCTATTACTTTCATTGCTTCCTCCCTCGTATTAGTGTGATTGTTTCGTCCCTCGTATTACTGTGATTGTTTACTAAATATTTACTTTGAGGGATGTCATACTGTCATTACTGTCTATTACTGTAATTGTTTTCTCCCTCGTATTACTGTCATTGTTTAGTAAATATTTACTTTGAGGACTGTCATACTGTCATTAGTGTCTATTACTTTCATTGTTTCCTCCCTCGTATTACTGTGATTGTTTCCTCCCTCGTATTACTGTGATTGTTTCCTCCCTGGTATTACTGTGATTGTTTAGTAAATATTTACTTTGAGGACTGTCATTACTGTCTATTACTGTCATTGTTTTCTCCCTCGTATTACTCTCATTGTTTAGTAAATATTTACTTTAAAGACTCACATGTCTTCTTTCATTGGTCTTATGACAATAACATTCTTTAATCCACCTGCTCTCAATGTTAGGTTTTTAGTGAACCTTATTGTTTGCTGTTATTATTTAATTCCAATTAGTATGTACTGGACTGTGGCTCTGTGTGGTCGTAAGTGACACGAATAAATGCTCTCGAATCAAAGCTTTTCTTTTCACACCCACGAGGATCACGGCATGCGAAGGGCACAGTATAAATTAAAGATGAATTGTATAGATTACCATGGTACTACGGTTTTTATTTTTTAAGATACATGTAAAATAATGTAAACTTGAAATAGTAATTGATCTGTCTAGCTGCAGTTTCCGTAGCGTTTATGTATATTTCTAAATGTTATCTTTTCCTTGTGTCAACAGCTTCTATTGAATTCAGTAGTTGCTGGCTGTGTCGATTTTTGTTTCTGTAAACAATATATTCTTATCTATATATCAGCGTTCTTTTACAGAGCATAACTTGTCTCACATGTTGCAGCGTGCCTACAGGTCAGCTCTGGAGTGAGTGCAATTTTTGGACCACAGGACACTTTACTAGGAAGTCACGTGCAATCCATTTGTGACGCACTGGATATACCTCACATCGAGTCTCGGGTGGATATGGAACCTGAGCTCAAGGAATTCTCCATTAATCTACATCCTAGCCCGAAGATGGTTGGATCTGCCATCAGGGACCTCATCCATTATCTTAATTGGACGAAAGTAGCGATCATCTACGAGGACGACATGTGTAAGTTAACGACGGCCATTTAATAAAGCTCTTACATTTGTCTTTCTCACGAAGGATGATGTTACAGTGCTATTCTTTCCGACTGTATTACGAAAAAGAAAGAGCCCACTTCCCGATTTATTGTAGCTTCTTTTTTTTTCTCCCAGTTGTTATAAATTTCCTAAATTCGTTTTGCGATATTCTTAGTTCTGATAATATGATGAGGATTGAAATATATATCTTTAATTTCATTGAAGATATATCTGGGGAAGCGAAAGGAGAAATCAAATCACATTATTTTCTCAAGTAATGCTAGTTATATTTATTTGCAGAAACGGTTGGGCGAAACTAGAAGTGCATAAATGTTTTTTTTAAAAAAGAAACCCATTTTATAAATAGCAATAAAAGCCATATAAAGAGAAAAAACAAAAACCAAGAACAAATTTGAAATTCGAAAGCGCCAGAAGCTGCATAGAAGAAAGATCAAATAAAATAAAAATGTGAAACTAAAGAGCAAATTTTGAACAAAGAAAAAAACCAAAAAAAAAAAAAAAAAAAAAACCGGGGAAGGAGAAGAAGAACAACAATCACCACTTTCCAACAACCCGAAGCAGGGGAGCTTCCAACGATGGAAATTTAACGAACAGAAGAATTCAGAGAAGCATATTAATGACTGACTCTCTGTTGGCTTTGTCAAGGGCAAGCAATAAGAAAATGACTCATTAATCTATTTAGACCAGAGAATTGTGGGTTTCTGCTATTTTAGTTTGCTATAAGGACCGATTAAATTTAGGGGTAAAATTGTCAAAATAAAAGGGATTTCTAAAAAAATCTTGCTGGGTTTGGGTTTTTTTAAACCCAAACCCAGCAAGAGTGATTTTCTTATTGCCTGCCCTTGACGAAGCCAACAGAGAGTCAGTCATTAATATGCTTCCCTGAATTCTTCTGTTCGTTCGTTTGAAGCTCGCCTGCTTCGGGTGGTTGGAAAGTGGCGATTGTTGTTCTTCTCGTTCTCCGGTATTTTGTTATATATATATATATATATATATATATATATATATATATATATATATATATATATATATATATATATATATAGAAATTGACAGAGGTCGTTCAAATTGCCCATGTTGGTAGAGCAGCTCTCTCTCCGTACCAAGAAACTGCTCAAAAAAACCAGGTCTGGACTATTGTACCTACTTCTTCACAGCCACTTTCACTTTGTCTGTGTTATTAAATCGTTGTTCCCGAAGACTGTACCTGATTTGACCGAACAGGTGGAAGTCGGAGAGTGCCAGATCAGGAGTGTACGGTGGATAGGGGACCACCGCCCAGCTTAATTTGTTGATCGCCTGATTCGTTGCCAAATATGTGTGTGGTCTCGCATTGTCAAGGTGAATGTGGATCGTTTCCAGACTCTTGTCTCTTCCTCCTTATGGCTTCTCTAAGCTTTTTGAGCGTCTCAATGTACGGCTCGCTGGTCACGGTACTGCCACGTTCCAGAAAATCAAGGAGAATGACATCCCTGTCGTCCCAAAAGAGAGTCACCATGACTTTCTGTACTGAATGCTGGCTCTTGAACTTCTTAGGCCTTGGCGAAGAGGTGTGACGCCATTCCATGGACTGATTCTTCCCTTCCGGATCGTACAGGTACACCCACGTTTCATCCCCTGTCACCAGACCGAATAAAAACGTGTCTTCATTGGCTTCTAATGCTTCCAGCAGATCAGAGAAGATTTCCACACTTCTCTCTTTCGAATCGGGTGTCAACTGCCGAGGTACCCACTTTGCACACTCTTTCTGATACCCTAAGTCTTTCACTATCTTCTGTATGGCATTGCGACCACAGTCCAGTTATGCAATAAGCCGACGGATTGTGACCCGTCTCTCCGCGCGAATCAATTCACCCACTCGCTGACGATTCATGTCAGTGGTCGCAGCTGATTGTTTCCCACTGAAGGTTTGTCGTCAATGCTGGTTTCCCCTTCTTGAAACTTCTTCATCCATCTATGCTCATTGCTTTTGTCAATGGTGTCATATCCGTAGACATTATGTAGCGTTTTGTGGATGTCGGACAGCCTGCACCCTTTCTTCGTCAAAAGCTCAATGACGGCACGTTGCTTCTGCTTGGAATCCCTTATTTACCTGCGATAAAAAAGAAGGGTTACTATAGAAGAAGAGTTACTTTACCAACATGTGCAATTTGAGCGACTTCTCTCAGTTAATATAAAAATTATGCCCATTTTTGCATCGTTTCCGGTACAACCCTCGTAATACAATATATTACACAGTCGAGTCACATAATTGTGATCACCTCCTACTTTTGACGTCAACAACGCGTAGCCACTGAACGAAGGCACGTGTCGTGAGCTGGTTTGGAGGGTATATAATGTGTGTTACAGGCATTCTGAAAACATATTACTTGTTGCTGTCATGGATAAAAGGAGCGATTTATCAGATTTGCAACAAGGGACGATTATCGGCTTTCGGGACAAGCGTGGCAGTATTTCTGAAACAGCGCAGTCTGTGAACTGTTCGCGTGCTGCTGCGGTTGAATTGTATCGTGATTGAAGAAATGACACCATTACGAATAAGCGACGTAGAGACTGCGCAGCACCACGTACCATTGATGTGAGAGGTGAACGTCGGCTTCGAATGTGCGTGAGGGTCGATCGACAAGCTACTGTGGAGCAACGCACGGGCCGAATCAACCAGAGTTCTACCGGAAATGTGTTTAAAACGACAGTTCAACGAACCTTGCTGCGCATGGGTACGGATGGTCACGGCATCTATGGTAACGAAGGTGGATCGGAAGAAAAAGCTTACATTTGCACGGCAGTATCGGAATTGGACATCTGCTGATCGGAAAAGGATTGTCCTCTCCGATGAGTCACGTGTTCTGCTTCATCGAACGAATGGAAGTTGGCATATAAGACGAGAAACATCGGAGAACAAACACTCTTCAACCATTGTTGGAAGAACACAAGCTGTTGGGGGCAGCGTAATGGTCTGTGGAATGTTCTCGTGGCATTCTCTTGGTCCACACACACTTATGGAATGCACTATGGACCGAATTCGTTACAAATTCTTCCTTGCAGACCACGTACACTCATACATGCTGATTGTCTTTCCTGTGGCGGAGGGGATCTTCGAGGACTACAGTGGGACGTGTCACACTGCTAGAAATGTCCGAGAGTGGTTGGAAGAGCACGATGAAGACTTCAAAGTACTTTACTGGCCCCCTAATTCCCCAGACTTAAAATCAATTGAGAATCTGTGGGACCACCTCGATGGTGTTGTTTGCTTTATGGATCCTTCACCACGGACCCTCCAACAGCTGTCAGATGCACTGTAGTCAGCATGGCTGCACATACCTGTGAACACCTTTCAGCACCTTACTGTGTCACTCCCAGCCCGTATAGCTGCTGTCCATGTTGACCACGGCGGTTACTCTGGATGTTAGCTGGTGGTCACAATAATGTGACTCGACCGTGTATAATATAATGTAATATAATATAATATTTATATTTTTATATTATATTTGTATTTTGTTAACGTAAAGCCCGTCTGTTAGCCAAGCTGATGGAGATGAAAGTATCTTTCCGCTACTAGATTTATATGGAATTAGTCGGTGAAAAATAGAATCATGAACTTCAGTGCTGTTTACGTTTTATGTAAATGTTTTAAATAATACTGAAAAGACACGCTTGTTACAACTTATCGTGTGTTTCAGAATAATTTGCGAAATAAAGCTTAATCCAGTACAATCTAAATGGCGGGAACAATCCAGCTGTGCAATTTTGACAAGTTTCTGTGATTCAAGTGTGAGGCATCGAGACGTGCTTTTCATGGCTTAGCTTGCCTAGTCCTATCCTCGTTGTTGAATGCCGGCTGACGAAATCACAGCTGTTTCTTTGTGCATTTATGTAAATGTAGGATTATATTAAATTCCTGATTGTATAAAATGAATGTATAAATGCTATTATTTCTAAAGAAGAGAGTCGAATTTGCCATGAATTGCCATTTAAATGAAATTTTGCTGTACGGGAATTCATTGAAATGCAAGAGGTTTTCAATAAAATTGTCTAAGGGCTGATGAAAGTATTAGTTAATGCAAAGAAGACTGCATTGAAAACTAGCTAAAGCTTTCCTTCTACTTCTCCAATCATGGATTTGTCAGTCGTCGACACGCTCTGCTGGAAAACGCGCATGCAGTGATCAAGGTATAGCCACTGTAGCCTGATTTGAGACACAATCGCAAATATTCGTCTGCTGGAGGTGTAATCTCAAGAAAAAATGCGAGGTGTCCAGCGTTCATGGGAAATTGGGCTGTCAGAAAGTGCCATTTAGAGAAGTTTGTTCAATAAACCCGTTCAAGATGTGGGGACTCTCACTATGTGTAAGAGGTCATACAACTTACAGCTAGTTAGTCTTCCACAGAAGGTCATAAGGCACTGGCAGCTAGCTAGTCTTCCACCGAAAGCGTCCTGGTGGCGCAGTGGTCTAAACGCTGGCTTCTGAACTTACGACCAAGATTGGTCTGGTTTCGAATCCCGCGAGTGGTATGGAAGGTGTATACCTTTCTATGGAGCCAATGACCTTAAATTAGGGAGAGGCGACTGCTTACAGCCCATTGAGTTGCTCGTGGTTTTCTCTATAATCCCAATAAAAAAACAGTCTTCTGCCGTAGGCCAGAGTTAAAGCCTTTGCTGATGAATGAGCGGGTTTCTTTGCATATCAGTTTTATTTGAGCTTGCCGTGGAACCGGTGGCTCTAAATTTGAGGTGGCGGGTCCCTTAATATCAAGTAAACGCGAGGGTCGTTCAACCCATTAAAAAAGAGACGTAACGTCTTCGTAGCAGATGGTTCACCCTATTGCATACTCCAATTTCATAAGTTACTACTACTAAAGTGAATAACGCAAAGAGTCTACATTTAAAAGCAGTCCTCCTCTTAAAATGTCTTTCAGTAACCATGTGCATGTGTCGTCTTGCACTACATATAACCCTAAGTCTTATTCGATGGATGGCTTTGAAATCAATCCTCCGAACAGAATGTTAAACATTCTCCATGGGTGCCCATTGGCACGAGGCGTTGTTTCAATAATTCTTCCGGATCGGTCCAGCCTTGTAATCCGGTGGGAGGCTCGAATTGTGCGTTTGTCTTACGGCAAAGGCTCTCCACATTAGCCAAGCTACTGGCTCCAAATTAGGGGTAGTCGACTGTTTATATTTCATTGAGGAGCTGTTGATAATCGTTCAACCCCCAACCAAAGAAAACAAATGTTGTCACATTCGATGGGCGATAGTAACGCTATTTAAGAATGCTTAAGATATTTCCATATAAAATCTGTACGTTTCAGTCTGATGCTACATTATTCGCCTAGAAATCCAGCATTAGTGTAGTTTCTTCATTTTGCAGTTTCCATGTTTTCCAATTTGCTGTCTAAAGAGTTCTCTAATTACTGTTCTTAATACAGACATTTGACATGGACTAGTAATATCAAACAGAAGTCATCGCTCTTTCCACGTTCATCAGAGAGTCACGGAAAAATTCTCATTGGTCGCCACCGGTAATCGAACCCAGGGTCTTTCAGTTACGCGCCGGATATGCTTCCACTGCACCATAGTAGCCTCAAATTCCTCCAGACTCACACACACTAACTGCCAAGCCAACTTGGCAGGTTGCTTCTTGGAGCCCCGCACAATGCTGGGGATTCACCAAAGATGGTCAGCAGCAACTGAACAAATAATTAAAAGGCGAATGAATAATTAATACAGACATTTGACGTGCACTAAGAACACCAAACAGAAGTCATCGCTCTTTACACGTTTATAAGTGAGTCAGTGTGGTGCAGTGGAAGCATATACGGCGCGTAACTGGAAGACCCTGGGTTCGATTCCTGGCGGCGGCCAATGAGAATTTTTCCGTGGCTCACTTATAAACGTGGAAAGAGCGATGTCTTCTGTTTGAAATTACTGTTCTTGTACTACCTAGGTAGGAAGTAGTCGTTCCTTTCAAATTCACACTAACATTTCATAAACTCTTGCCTATAAGTACATTAAGTGCCACCCCCTTATGGAAGGGGCGCTTCACATGATACTTGAGAAACGAGCAGAAAGGTGCGGCGTGTGGGCTAATAAGAGCGTATTGAGGTTAGTTTTGTAGTTGAAAGAGAAATTACGGACATGATTCGTGGAAAAAACGATTTATGGGAGATTACGAAAGATAAAATTGTGAGTGCACGAAGGGTTGCTGCTTCCGTTTCAGAAACGGAGACACCTTTGGGTTGTTCGATGGCCTTCGTGGTTAGAGCGTACATGAAATGGTACCAAAATGGCGGAACAACCAATCGACGGCACATCTGCAAAGGGCGGAGGAAGGTGAATTCCAAGAGGTGAACGAAGTGCGCGTCGCCTTAAACAGGGTCATTGGCGCAAGGCATTTCTCAGCTGACGGCTCAATGCAATATGTGGTCGACTAGAAACAATATTCCGCGAGACTATGCGTCGCAGTCTTGGACGAATGGGCTGCAAGTGCAGACGCAATATACTCCTCCCCCACTTAAAAAAAAGTCCATCGTTGTAAGTAACTCTTCTAGTTCTAACGGCATGCGGATTAAACGATAAAAGAAAAGAAGCAGAGGTTCTGGTGAGATGAATTACGACATGTATCCCTTCTATCGAAAATCGAGTCCAATTTTGGTGTCAGCAGTGGGATGCTATGGACTCTTCAAGCATGAAGGGATCGACTCTCAGGCCGGTGGTGGCAGTTGCACAATATGAAGCATGCTCAGCTTGGAACCCCTATTGCGTGTGGACAAACATATGGGCGCCGTCTACAGCCAGTGACGGCTTGCTGGTCATTTCATGTATTTCAGAAGTTAACGACAACCATGAGCAACTCAGTGGGTGATAATCAGTCTCGGATCCCTAATGCGGAGCAACTGCTTTCGGGGGTGGGGGAGCCAACATCGTAAGACATACCTACCATTCAAGCCTCACCGGGATTCGATCCCGAATCCATCTTGGCTGAATATTTAGAAGCCAATGCTTCGTGTAACTCTGCAACCGAGACGGCTTACAGACAATGTACGCCCCATAATGTTTGAAACTCCACCCAGAAAGGGATGGATGGGTTCTTCCTGTGCGATAATACCCCATTTCAAAGAACTCGACTCGTACAGGAGTGGCTGGACGAAAACAATGCTGGTATGACACATCTCGAAAGGCCCTAAAATTCGCCTGATCTGAACCCAATTGAGCATCTCTGAAATAATATGGAACGTCAGCTGAGGCAGTTAGACACGTCACCTCACTTCATATTGGAACAATGGACTGCAATACTAACAACTTGGCTGCAGATGCCGACACAACTTTAGAATCACCTAAGGCAGTAGATGGAACGCAGGGTCGAGTCCATTTTGCTGACAATAGGAACACGCATGATCAATAAAATGGGTGGTCGTAACTAAATGAGCATTTACTGGGTTTAGCAATACATAAAATACGTCAATGAAGTATAAAACACTAATTGGGCAGCACAGTTGATTAAACAATTTCTTCTGGGCTGGTCAAAACTAGACAGAATTGCATTAGATATATTTTACCATGAACACATTATGATCTCAGCATAAAAGCAAAGTAAATAGTTTCCATATAATGTGCAACCATGTGCTACGAATATTATTGGTAGAAAATAGCTTTTTGAGGCGATTTCTAAAAATGCAAAGTTTAACTCAGAAAACTCCTCCTGAGAACATGATCCCTTTTTTGTCACGTTTCATCCAGAAACGAATGCCTTTAGAATTCTGTCAGCCGCATCCTAGATAGGCAAAAGATGGCCAGATGGTGATAAATAATTCTCCAGGATTTTGTTTTGACAGACTGGGGAGAGCAAAGAAGGCGATTAGGGAGAGAAAATGCAGTGTTGTTGGGTGCTGTCTAAAAGACCAGACGTACAGAAAAAAAATAGGTGTCAGGCAGAACCCTCAAGAAGGAATACAACTCGGAAAGGATTTTCAGTCCCTGCAAGACCGATATAGCATTCCAGGAGATCACGTAATTCTGTTCTGCAAGACGTACGAATTTGTTGGTGAAATAGCAGAAACAGAAAGAACAGGAGATTATCTCAGTCCGGTACCCCTACACAATAGCAGAAACAGCATAAAAATGAAGAAGAAAATGGATAGAAACTGAAAGTTGCTAGAGAGAAAGGGAGAGGTAGAGATCTTGTGAACGTGGGTGCGTCCGATTCAACCGCAAGGGAAGCATCCGGAGATTATACATGGACATTGCTGACTTCGCAGTAAGCGAACATGGAACGAAACTGTCGTCCGCTGACCATACCGGGGCCTCGACTCAAATGTCCATGTGAGGAACGAAACTGCCGTCTGCTGACCATATCGTGTACTCGCCTCAAATCTCCATGTGAAGAACGAAACTGCCGTCCGCTGACCACACAGGGGCCTCGCCTCAAATCTCCATGTGAAGATCGCCGCCTCCTTCGTGAACGTCCTGGAAAACGGTGTTCACCCTCTGGGTGTGTGCGTTTGTGCGTGTGTGTGCGCGTGTGTCAACCTCAGGGAAGTTTCAACTCTGAGCGGTTGGCGAACTACAGCTCCCAGGGTATGCGCTCCTTTGGATTATCTTTTTCCAGCAAATACTTTTCATGATGTTCCGTTTGCTGTACCCAAGAAAAAAGGAAACCTTTTAGCCACTTCCAATTCATCTTTACGTAAGTAACCTTCATACTTTGATATCTATAGTTTAAAGGAACTTTAACTGGCCTAGAATAATACTGGCTCGTGAATTAGAAATGCTAAATAGCACGATAGCCAGCCCATCCTTATTCAGTGCCTTCCAGTAATCATTTACTAAGCGATTATGTTAATAACCAAAATTAAAATGTATGTGCTTGTGTGATAAATGCTACCCCATTTTGTTTATCTGATTGGCAAAGTCTTTAATGCTCAAATCTCTTACGTGCAATTATCTTTAAAAGAACCCGAAGTGCAATTCATTCGCACCCCTTTTCGTAACACGCATGACGTGGAATTTTGAGTGCTACAACCATTGCAAAGTTGCCTGCCACATTTCTTGGAGGAATTGCAACACAGTAGAACATTCACGCTTTAAGGATTGATGTCATTCGTGACTAACTAACATATTAATTTATTTCTATGTTGGATATGAAACCTGGAAAAATGAATGCTTCCTGAAAAACCCTTAAATATTCTGCATTACGGGAACACAATTAATTTCTTAAAACAAAAAAGACTAATGAAACTTCTATTCCGTCAAACTTCGTAAAAAATGAATTTTCGATCATCAATTAGAACTCTTTATAAGTTGAGAAATATATACAGATAATTTACACACAAACCAAGTATTTTAACTTCCTTTTAAAAACAAGATGACTATTTCGAGAAATATCTACTTGCCGTTCCTTTACAGTTTCCATGGCAATCTACAATGGGTTTAAACATATTCGGTGACTACGCGAAGCAAAAGGGTGTGCTATATACCCCTCTCTCTTCGTCGGCTCTGCAATCAAGAAGATTCTTGTAATCTCAGCAAGAATCCAACAAAACAACGAGATAATACTGTATTAAAGAGAACTTCAGGTAAATGCTCAACTTCCACTATAAATACTACGTATTTGAAAAAAATTCAGGAGCACACGAGAGGCAATAAACGTCTTGAGAGATGAATCTTTTGTTATTAATTCACAGTGCTCAACATAATTAGAGGAGCATGTGACTTTTGGGATATTATGCAAGCCAATCGTGGTATATCTTACTGAAACTTCGAAAACGCAAGTGGAGTGTGACGTAGAGATCCAAATCATTCATATCCTTATGCAAATTAGCACATAGCCCGTGCCATGCACGAGTGAAAAAGCTGGGACTGAAATTTTTATAACACCAATCGTAAAATAGATATAAACTATAAAAAACGGTTGAATTATTAATAGGCAGCCTATGAGATAGATCACCAAAAACAAAACTTTCGTAATATTCCCATGACAGAAGCATATTATACACTCAGTGGCCACTTTATTATGAGCACCTGACAGTTCTACGCAAATAAGCTATGGCTGCACGCTGTTGCGGCCAGAGGGCGAGGCTGGTATAAAAAGGGAAAGCTTAGTACTTGCGACAGTAGTAAAAGTGATTTTTGGCTGACGAGATGGGTAAAAAATGTGATTTGACGGACTTTCAACGTGGAATGATTGTAGGAGCTCGGAGCCATGGAGCTAGTATCATCGAAACAGCCGCATTCGTAAAATGTTCCAGAGCAGCTGTTGTTAAAGTGTTTAAAGACTGGACTGTCAGCCAGAAAACTGGGTCTCTACGTGCAACGTGTGTTCGTCATCGACTAGTGACTGCTCAGGCGGGGCGGAGAGTGTCCAGACTGGTAACAAACAACAGAAGGGCAACAGTGCAACAAATTACAGACCATCTTAATCAAGGATCCCACCAAATGACGCACCGTTCGCGTACACTGCATCGGAGGGGATATGGCAGCCGAAGGCCTGTTCGAACACCTTTGCTGTCTGCAGTTAACAAGAAAAAATGTCTCCAGTTCGCACAGGAGCACAACGATTGGACAGTCGATAATTGGAAACAAATTATGTGGTCCGATGAATCACGTTTTCAGTTGCACCATACCGATGGCCGAGCGAGAATTTGGCGGAAACTGCACGAAAGCATGGACCATACATGCATTGCTGCAACCCTTCAAGCTGGTGGAGGCAACGTTATGATTTGAGGAATCTTTTCCTGTCATGCTTTATGCCCTTTAATTCGTGTTGATCAACGTCTGACTGGCACATCATATCTAAACATCGTTGGGGACCAAGTGCATCCTTTCATGTGGATGGCTTATCCCAATGCCTTTCAATAAGATAATACGTCCTGCCATAGTGCTCGTATTGTACAGAACTGGTTTCAGGAACATGCCGATGAGTTTACTTTGCTTAGGTGTCCCCCACATTCTCCAGATCTCAACCCCATTGAGAATTTGTGGAATGAAGTTGAACGAGGCACGAGACAGCTGGATCCACCACTCTGCAATCTCACACTCCTGGAAAGAGCTATTCATCAAGCATGGTCTCAGATTCCACAAACCACCTATCAACATCTCGTGGAGTCCATGCCATGAAGAATCGACGCAGTATTAAAGGCAAAAGGTGGCCCAACGAAGTACTGAGGGGGTGGTCATAATAAAGTGGCCACTCAGTGTATAGGTTAATAGATTTTAACCCGTCATATGACGGTCACAGTACGTTAAAAACCTGCAATGCGAAGAAAATGAAATTAAACACCACCTACGTAACAGAACAAACGTCGCAGACAGTTGTTCGAGCACGCGCGTGTTGCCTCAGATGAAGTCGTTTGTCTTACTAACTTTATTTTATTTTTCGGTGTTTTTCATTGATGTTACGTATCCTGCGATAGCGGTGAACTTAGTTTCGATTTCGGCCACCGGATAAAAGCAGATGGCGCTTTAAGTACTAAATGACGTCAGGACGTTGGGGACAGACGTAGCCTAATATATAGGTTTTATTAGCGTCTATGACGTCAGAATGCATGAATCACAGATTGGGATAAAAACGAAAGTTTTCCGGTAGCTTTCTCATTTTACCGCATGACATTTCGTTTCTTGAAGCGTTCGGTTCCAACGATGCCTCAACCGCATGATTTACCGGAACCAGCGGCGTTGGCAGCTATTGGGCTACTGGAAACAAGTCAGGCACAGCGGATGGTAGCAGAAACCATTGAAGTGCCGCGAAATGTCATTTCCCGACTGTGGGCGCGATTCCAGGATACGAGAAATGTTCGAAGTAGTCGAGGTCAAGGCAGTCCACGAGCAACAACAGCAAGGGACGACCGTTTTTAATTGTTAACATCCCGTCGGAACATGCGGCAAGTTCCTACTCAGCTACAGAGAGTGTCAACAGGAAGCAGGCTGTCAAATTTAACTATCAGCAAAGCCTTCACCGAAGTGGCCTTTAAGTATGTTGACCAATGCTGTGTGTCCCTTTAACCCTTTGATGACCATAACGCCCAAAATGCCCAAAACGCCCGTGCATACAAGCGGCCTAAGCCGCCCGAAACACCTGTCTAAAGGGTGTCACGTCAATTCGTCGCGTGCGTCAATTCGTCGACTACGTCAATTCGTCGCCTGCGTCAATTCGTCGCGCGTCAATTCGTCGACTACGACAATTCGTCGCGCGTCAATTCGTCTCATGCGTCAATTCGTCGCGCGTCAATTCGTCGCGCGTCAATTCGTCGACCACGACGATTCGTCGCGCGTCAATTCGTCGCGGACAAATTCGTCGACTACGTCAATTCGTCGACTACGTCAATTCGTCGCGTTTACAGATTTTGGTTACATACAAAACGAAGTTTTCATTTCAGAACCATCAAATTTGGTATCATGAAACTCTAACTTAGACGCTAGACGGTTTTTGGTAGGGGTTGGTGCCCGCGGATTCGGTGCCCCCCCCCCCCCGCCCTCTCATAAAAAATTTCGTGAAATCTACAGTTTTCACCTTAGAACCACCAAATTTGGTATACTATCTTATGGTACTCTAACTTAGACGGCAGACCGTTTTTGGAACGGGTCAAGGCCCGGGGGTGAGAGCCCCCCCCCATACAAAATTTTCTTAAAAACTACAGTTTTCAATTCAGAACCACCTAATCTGGTATACTATCTCATGGTACTCTAACTTAGACGCTAGACGGTTTTTGGAAGGGGTTGGAGCCCGCGGGGTCGGAGCTCCCCCCCCTCATAAAAAATTTCGTAAAATCTACAGTTTTCATCTTAGAACCACCAAATTTGGTATACTATCTTATGGTACTCTAACTTAGACGGCAGACCATTTTTTGGAACGGGTCAAGGCATGGGGGAGCCCCCACATACACAATTTTCTTAAAAACTACAGTTTTTAATTCAGAACCACCTAATCTGGTATACTATCTCATGGTACTCTAACTTAGACGCTAGACGGTGTATGGAAGGGGTTGGAGCCCGTTGGGTCAGACCCCCCCCCCCCCGAATAAACACTTTTTCGTAAAATCAACAGTTTTCAATTTAGAACCACCAAATTTGGTATACTATCTCATGGTACTCTAACTTAGACGCTAGACGGTTTTTGGAAGGGGTTGGAGCCCGGGGGTTAGACCCCCCCGAATAAACACTTTTTCGTAAAATCTACAGTTTTCAATTTAGAACCACCAAATTTGGTATACTGTCTCATGGTACTCTAACTTAGACGCTAGATGGTTTTTGGAAGGGGTTGGAGCCCGCGGGGTCGGAGCTCCCCCTCATAAAAAATTTCGTAAAATCTACAGTTTTCATCTTAGAACCACCAAATTTGGTATACTATCTTATGGTACTCTAACTTAGACGGCAGACCGTTTTTGGAACCGATCAAGGCCCGGGGGGTCAGAGCCCCCACATACAAAATTTTCTTAAAAACTACAGTTTTCAATTCAGAACCACCTAATCTGGTAAACTATCGCATGGTACTCTAACTTAGACGCCAGACGGGTTTTGGAATGGGTTGGAGCTCGGGGTCAGACCCCCCCCGGATAAAAACTTTTTCGCAAAATCTACAGTTTTCAATTTAGAACCACCAAATATGGTATACTATCTCATGGTACTCTAACTTAGACGCTAGACGGTTTTTGGAAGGGGTTGGAGCCGGGGGTCAGACCCCCCGAATAAACACTTTTTCGTAAAATCTACAGTTTTCAATTTAGAACCACCAAATTTGGTATACTATCTCATGGTACTCTAACTTAGACGCTAGATGGTTTTTGGAAGGGGTTGGAGCCCGCGGGGTCGGAGCTCCCCCCCCCCCATAAAAATTTCGTAAAATCTACAGTTTTCATCTTAGAACCACCAAATTTGGTATACTATCTTATGGTACTCTAACTTAGACGGCAGACCGTTTTTGGAACGGGTCAAGGCCCGGGGAGGCGAGAGCCCCCACATACAAAATTTTCTTAAAAACTACAGTTTTCAATTCAGAACCACCTAATCTGGTATACTATCTCATGGTACTCTAACTTAGACGCTAGACGGTTTTTGGAAGGGTTGGAGCCCGCGGGGTCGGAGCTCCCCCCCTCATAAAAAATTTCGTAAAATCTACAGTTTTCATCTTAGAACCACCAAATTTGGTATACTATCTTATGGTACTCTAACTTAGACGGCAGACCATTTTTGGAACGGGTCAAGGCATGGGGGGGAGCCCCCACATACACAATTTTCTTAAAAACTACAGTTTTTAATTCAGAACCACCTAATCTGGTATACTATCTCATGGTACTCTAACTTAGACGCTAGACGGTGTATGGAAGGGGTTGGAGCCCGTTGGGTCAGACCCCCCGAATAAACACTTTTTCGTAAAATCAACAGTTTTCAATTTAGAACCACCAAATTTGGTATACTATCTCATGGTACTCTAACTTAGACGCTAGACGGTTTTTGGAAGGGGTTGGAGCCCGGGGGTTAGACCCCCCGAATAAACACTTTTTCGTAAAATCTACAGTTTTCAATTTAGAACCACCAAATTTGGTATACTGTCTCATGGTACTCTAACTTAGACGCTAGATGGTTTTTGGAAGGGGTTGGAGCCCGCGGGGTCGGAGCTCCCCCCCCTCATAAAAAATTTCGTAAAATCTACAGTTTTCATCTTAGAACCACCAAATTTGGTATACTATCTTATGGTACTCTAACTTAGACGGCAGACCGTTTTTGGAACCGATCAAGGCCCGGGGGGGTCAGAGCCCCCACATACAAAATTTTCTTAAAAACTACAGTTTTCAATTCAGAACCACCTAATCTGGTAAACTATCGCATGGTACTCTAACTTAGACGCCAGACGGGTTTTGGAATGGGTTGGAGCTCGGGGTCAGACCCCCCCCCCCGGATAAAAACTTTTTCGCAAAATCTACAGTTTTCAATTTAGAACCACCAAATATGGTATACTATCTCATGGTACTCTAACTTAGACGCTAGACGGTTTTTGGAAGGGGTTGGAGCCGGGGGGTCAGACCCCCCCGAATAAACACTTTTTCGTAAAATCTACAGTTTTCAATTTAGAACCACCAAATTTGGTATACTATCTCATGGTACTCTAACTTAGACGCTAGATGGTTTTTGGAAGGGGTTGGAGCCCGCGGGGTCGGAGCCCCCCCCCCCCCATAAAAAATTTCGTAAAATCTACAGTTTTCATCTTAGAACCACCAAATTTGGTATACTATCTTATGGTACTCTAACTTAGACGGCAGACCGTTTTTGGAACGGGTCAAGGCCCGGGGAGGCGAGAGCCCCCACATACAAAATTTTCTTAAAAATGTTACAGTGGACACCCCCCCCCCCCATCCTAAAACCTGAAGAAAACTCTAAAATTTGTCCGCCATGTCGCGTATGGTATGAGGTAGCTAGGAATCACAGTTCGGCAGGCTCACATGTTCTTTTACAGTTCAGTTTTTTTTACTTATTTCTCATTTACGTTGTTTTTTTTCTTTCGGATGTTCTCAAAAATTAATTAACAAAATTGCGGGATAATTGGGAAGTCGCTCCAATGCTCTTGAAGGCAAAAAACGCAATATTTTTGCCATTTTGAATTATTTCTACCTGTGGGAAAAGGTAGCACTCAATGGTTGCTCTGGAAATTGATAAGAGCAAAGCGATAGGCCCAGAAGAGGACTTCTGGATTTCTTGATTAGGGGCCGATGTTACGACCCACCCCCGCCATTAATTTAGTAATTAATGGGCGTGGTTGATGTGTGAAATTAATTAAGTATTAATTATGTTCGAGGCTTGATTGGAGTTTAAAAGTGTAAACAGCAGATAAAGTTTTATCTGGGGGTTTGGAAAGAAAAGAGGCGACGAATTCTCTCTCTGGCTGGGTGGTCTCAGAATAGCTCTGTTAGGTCATAAATATCAGGGCGCAGCTGACGGGAAACTAAGCAACACGGAATGGTACCTTTCGAAGAGGGGTCCACTTGAGTAAATGAATGAAGATGGGGACAAAAGGTTTAGCGAATAATCGTAAATTAGTCGATTGTTTGGGGCATTTTCGAGAACAATTGCTCTCTGTGTGGTCCGTGCAGAAAAATAAGAGTTCGCACTTGGCATGAACATAAGGAAGAAAGTTCAGTTGTCTGTGCGCTCTCCGATGTGAAAGGCTGGATGCCTTGGATCTGCAAAAAAATGAATTGGGAAAAATGAAGCAGCAAACCTCCCCGCATTTGGTAAGAAATGGAGACAACTCGAGGCAGCTGGAGATGCCAGTTTGCCACAAAGACAGCAGAATGCCTAAATCCGCGTGATAACGAAGAAATTTCTAGGCTGGAGCGTAATGGAAATCAGCGACTGTTTGGACTAATGAAAGCCAAGTTACAGGGGAATTAAGAAGTCTGCGAGTGGACAGTGGTCATTCCAATGAGAAGCGAAGCCAAGCAAAGTCGGGATCGGATGCCAAACACTGCAGTGTGGAATCGTCACCCCCATTCATCCCCTACTGTGGAGGAAGTGAAGAGATGCGCTTGTCTTACGGGGCGAAGCGAGGCCCCATGTGTGCGTGTGTGTGGTCACGTAAGCAGCGAAGCCACTACGTGTAAGTGCGACGGAATAAAAACATGGCAAAAGAAAAATATGAGCGTAAGAGCGGTGGCTTCGATACCTAACAAATATACAGGTGAAATGTTGAGTTGCCGATATACGCTTAAGGTAAAAGCACGTCTGATTTCGCTCGGCCGAGAAAAATTAATCTCAGGGCTAGCGGTCGCAACTCGATAAAAAAAAAATGGAAACAAAACCTGCGAGTGGCATATTTGAACTGCGTACTCAGGCAGGGTAGATGGTTTGCTAACGGAAAGGAACTGACTGAATTGGGAATGAAAGGTCAAAAAGGACGGAAGGTAGCGACGGACGGAATCAACTATAGCAGCAGCGGAATTGAATGTGTCCCACTCTCCCAGCAGTCGACGTTCACAATTATTTCTTCACGACAACAAAAATCATTTCCCAGGAACACAGAAAATCAATCTTGGAAACCGCAACATCAGATGTGAGAGGGCCTATTTTGCTTAACGGCCACCTTCAAATCGTCACGAGAATAGATCCGTGTGCACTCTAATCATTGCAACAAAGTGCGGCGTGATATTACCATTTTTAATTGTGTGCTTCATTTACATCAAGCGTCAAAGTGAAGTGTTGAATCATCGGTGCTGCCACATGGTGCAAGTGTCTGTGTGTGTGTGTTTATTTGTCGTGTGATATTATGTGATGCACAACGGATTTGCACAGCAAAGTCACGTAACTGTAAGTAGATGAATATTTCCTTTTTCTTTCTTCGCACATCTGCGAACTTGTGCCATCCCGACACCCAAAGCTGCATGGACATAGATGCAGTAATGCTGAGTGACTGAACCTCAGAGGAAATACCTGCACATACAGATTTCAATTTCTTACAGGGCCCATTTCCTGATTACTTTTTTACATGAATAAGGGAGAGGGTGTGGCCACAAATTCCGCTGGGCGGGACAGTTTCTTTTAACTTTGGTTCAGGACCAACGTCAGCGGGGCAGGGTTCTGCATGTGCATGCTTATTAGATTTAGTTAATTAACTTTGGCAGTATTTCGCACCTATAATCTTATACCGCAAATTAACGTGCTTGTGTATTTTGTGTCGCGAGTATTTTTAATGTGATCGTTTGCATATAATTTTTTTCATTCTCTAAGCAATTGTATATGAATATCACCTGCAGCTCTATTTAGTGTGTAAACGAGTAGTATCTCTTGTTCAGATAGTCCGGTGGAGACTCAGTCGGCTGCGTTATCCGACAGTAAAGTGTGACACCGTATGCTGCCCACATATGAGGGGCAATTGTCTATGCGCCTAGAGAGCGCCGGATCTGTTTAAATCTCGCAGAACGTTATTAAATGTTGTGTTGTGTATTTGAGAACCATGTGTTATTTGCGAAAGTGAGTGTTGTACTGGCTGGTTGGGGATTGAATGTACCGGAGTAAGATCCGGACCACTACACTCAGTCACGAATTGGTGATTGCGGGTGAACCTCATCACAACTCTGATCCCAAAGTATCATTTTTTTTTTTTTAGATTATTTTATTTTTTATTTGTTGTTGTTATTTTGTTCACAAGGTGGATTCACCCAAGCCTTATGCTTCGGGTCATTCTTCAACTTTTCATTTTTTATGTTCTGGTGTGAATCTTTGAGTGCAGCAGTGCACCTGAGATTCTCACCTGGTGCCGTGGCCAACTAAATTGTACTTCAGGTCTCAAGCACCGTTACCGGCAGACTCGGCAGGAACACTGCTAGTGCCGTGTAACAAAAACTACAGTTTTCAATTCAGAACCACCTAATCTGGTATACTATCTCATGGTACTCTAACTTAGACGCTAGACGGTGTATGGAAGGGGTGTGAGCTCCGGGGTCAGACCCCCCCCCCCCCCCCCGAATAAACACTTTTTCGTAAAATCTACAGTTTTCAATTTAGAACCACCAAATTTGGTATACTATCTCATGGTACTCTAACTTAGACGCTAAACGGTTTTTGAAGGGATTGGAGCCCCCCCCCCCTCATAAAAAATTTCGTAAAATCTACAGTTTTCATCTTAGAACCACCAAATTTGGTATACTATCTTATGGTACTCTAACTTAGACGGCAGACCGTTTTTGGAACCGATCAAGGCCCGGGGGGTCAGAGCCCCCCACATACAAAATTTTCTTAAAAACTGCAGTTTTCAATTCAGACCACCTAATCTGGTATACTATCGCATGGTACTCTAACTTAGACGCCAGACGGGTTATGGAATGGGTTGGAGCTCGGGGGTAAAGGCCGCCCCCATAAAAATGCCGCGTAAAATCTACAGTTTTCAATTTAGAACCACCAAATTTGGCATACTCTCTCTTGGTACTCTAACTTAGACGGTAGACGGTTTTTGGAACGGGTCGGGCACGGGGTCAGAGGCCCTCCGCCCATAAATATTTTTCGTAAAAACTAAAGTTTTCAATTTAGAGCTACCAAATTTGGTATACTATATAATGGTGTTCTAAATTAAACGGTAGACGGTTTGTAGAACGGGTCGGGGCAAGGGTGGTTACCCCCACACACACACACACACACACACACAAACTTTCGTAAAATCTATAGTTTTCAATTTAGAACCACCAAATTTTGTATATTATCTCATGGTACTCTAACTTAGACGGTAGAAGGTTTTTGGAACGGATCAAGGCCCGGGGGTAAGACTCCCCCCCCCACATACAAAATTTTCTTAAAATCTTTATTTTTCAATTCAGAACCACCAAATTTTGTGTCATGAAACACTACCTTAGCGGGAGACGGTAAGTGAAAGCGCAACATTATTAACTTGATTTGTTATGCAAACCTTATAAATACGACCACAGCGATTAAAAGTTACTAAAGAGTCCTTGTAAGTAATATTTTTTGACCGAGTGCAAGTACAATTTACGAAATGTCAACAGGTCAAAATATCTAAAGTAACAATGAAATTTGGAATATTTCTTTTTTCTTTCTTTTTATTTCAGTTTTGACACTTGTATTAAGTTTTAAAAACATATATTTCTCCTATCGTATACCTTCATTGTGCTTTAAACAGAATTTCTTACCATGTTTTGGGTATTTTGTTTCGTGTGGTTGCAGTTTTTTTAATGTTTTGGGCATTTCATTTTGTGTGGTTACTTCTTTTTATGTTTTGGGCATTTTACTTTGTATGGGTGTTTTTGCTATGTTTTTGTTCTTTTCTTTTCTGTGGTGGTTGTAATGTCGACAGGATGAAAAGGGGAAACTGTGGACAGTCACGATGCCTACTTGCTTCTAATTTTTTTTCAAATACAGCACATGATTTTGTATTGAGTTATACCACTTACTCATTAAGCGACTACAGGTTTCTTTAAATATGAACGTTTTCTTAGAGCCTTTTGTTTCCTCTACCTAGCTTTTTCGGTTCCGCAATTTCTTTTTTTGGTTTTAGAATATTTTCCTTATTATTAATCTATTTTCTCATGCAAAATCTTTATGTAAGGTATGCTTATTCTATAGAAGTATTTTGCAATTATACGTGAAGCCCTGTTGCTGAAGTAAAAAAAAATATTTCCAACTGAAACAACGCAGTTCAGATATTTTCCCGCTGTTAACTCAAAGAATGAAAACAAAAACAACAAATCTGTGCAATGGTTGAAGCATGAGACAGTAGTTACTGGTAACCAGGCAAAGTTTTAAGGAAGAATGATCTTAAGAATTTCTAACTGCAACAAAAAAGAGCATCCTGTATCCCTCCCCATCCCCTAGTGCCGGCCTTTGGACGTCTTGAAAGAGAAGTCTTAAGGACACACCTGTATCGTAATTGCCTGAGTATTCGCGACAATCTTCTGGTGTCGTAGTAGAAAAACACACTTCCTACTTCACCTAAATTGCTTGGATGTAATGCCAACGAACAAAGTTTTGCTCTCGCATTGGATTTCTGTTGCTTTTGATGGAATACTTTTCCCCTGGGGTTCACCGCTTTCACTATAGTCTTCAGGACAGGCGGCAATACACCCCAACGTAAAACACCAATTTCACGGTAATTAACTGCAATTAGCGAAAGAGAGGGGCGGTACAGGAAATAAGTCGAACGAGACAGATCTGAACTTAGAAAGTCGGGGAAGGTGTTGCATGAAAAACTGTGTTTGGCTTACAGATCATTTGGCACGTAGGGACGTAGGTTTCGTTTAATATGTTACGGGGTAAACAAATTGTCTTTTCAGTATAACAATTTTCTTTCATACGCATGGTGCAACACAAAAAATTTGAATTTATTTTTGAGAATTAGCATGACGCCTACCGGCCCAGAGTACAGCTGCCCAGTCCGCACCTGCTGCCGCCTCCGGAACCTGGCTCCCGGGTTCTTCGCATCTGTTGATCCCCCGCCTGGAGCGTCCCAGCTGCAAAATACATGTACCTCTGCGTTTTGGAAAAACAAAAGATAAGATTTTTACGAAAATTTTGCATGGGGCTACCTTGACCCGGGCCCCGACCCTTTCCAAAAACCGTCTACCGTCTAAGTTAGATAACCATAAGTAGTATACCAAATCTGGTTGTCCTAAATTGAAAACTGTAGATTTTACGAAATTTTTATGAGGAGGGGGAGGGGCTCTCACCCCGGGGTTCCAGCCCCTTCCAAAAACCGTCTAGCGTCTAAGTTAGAGTTTCATGATACCAAATTTGGTTGTTCTGAATTGAAAACTGTAGTTTTTAAGAAAATGTTGTATGTCTGTGTGTGTGTGTGTGTGTGTGTGCGGTGCGGGGGGCTCCGACCCTCAGGGCCTTGACCCGTCCCCAAAACCGTTGACCGTCTAAATTAAAGTACCTTGAGATAGTATACCAAATTTGGTGGTTCTAATATGAAAACTGTAGATTTTACGCGGCATTTTTTATGGGGGGCTCTTACCCCAGGGCTCCAACGCCTTCCAAAAACCGTCTAGCGTCTAAGTTAGAGTACCATGAGATAGTATACCAGATTAGGTGGTTCTGAATTGAAAACTGTAGTTTTTAAGAAAATTTTGTATGTGGGGGGGCTCTCACCCCCGGGCCTTGACCCTTTCCAAAAACGGTCTGCCGTCTAAGTTAGAGTACCATAAGATAGTATACCAAATTTGGTGGTTCTAAGATGAAAACTGTAGATTTTACGAAATTTTTTATGAGGGGGGGCACCGAACCCTCGGGCACCAACCCCTACCAAAAACCGTCTAGCGTCTAAGTTAGAGTTTCATGATACCAAATTTGATGGTTCTGAAATGAAAACTAGATTTTACGAAAATTTTGTATGTGGTGGTGGGGGGGAGCTCTGACTCCCCGGGCCTTGACCCGTTCCAAAAACCGACAACCGTCTAAGTTAGAGTACTATGAGATAGGATACGTGATTTGGTGGTTCTGAATTGAAAACTGTAGATCTTACGAATATTTTGTGTATGGGGGCTCTGACCAACCGGGCCCCTGACCCGTTCCAAAAAACCGTCTAAGTTAGAGTACCATGAGATAATATACCAAATTTGGTAGTTCTAAATTGAAAACTATATTTTACGGCAATTCTGTAGGGGGGTGCTCTAACCCCCCGCCCTCTCCAACCGCTACCCAAAACCGTCTACAGTCTAAGTTAGAATACCACGAGATAGTAAACCAGATTTGGTGGTTCTGAATTGAAAACTGTAGATTTTACGGAAATTTTGAATATGGGGGGCTCTGTCCAACCGGGCCCTGCCCCGTTCCAAAAACCGTTTACCGTCTAATATTTTTAGTGCCAAAGAAAAACGTAATATTCCTGTCCTGTCTGCGTGTCCAAACTTTATAAATTTGATCAGGGAGCAAGACGTTCGAAATCGTACGTTTTCCTGCATTCGTTTTGTATGTAACCAAAATCTGTAAACGCGACGAATTGACGTAGTCGACGAATTTGTCCGCGACGAATTGACGCAGTCGACGAATTGACGCGCGACGAATTAACGCGCGACGAATTTGTCCGCGACGAATTGACGCGCGACGAATTGACGCAGGCGACGAATTCACGCGCGACGAATCGTCGCAGTCGACGAATCGTCGCAGTCGACGAATTGACGCACGCGACGAATTGACGTAGAACCTGTCTAAAGTGAGTCAGATTTCCTACCCTTACCTGTTCTTCAAATTTTCTCGACCTGTGAGGGATCAGCAGGATCACCCTCTGTCACTATTGTTTTTATTAGACAAAGAAGTGAACCAACAGAAAGTTTCAGGCGTTATGGTGTTTTGAGTGATAAAGGGTGATTGTCGTCAAAGAATTAACCGCATGACACCATACGGCCCGTAGAAACTTTGCTGAGGATCATCGTTTTTGGGTGACACGACGAGTTGGGTCAAGATCTCTTTTCTGACGAGTCCAGATTCAGTATGGAGTCTGACAATCGACGAGTTCGTATCTGGAGGAAATCCGGCACACGAAATAACCCAGATTTTGTGCAAGAAGCGGGACATTACGGCGAACATGCGTTTATGGTCTGATCCGGCATAAGTATCGGTGGGCATACGGACCTGTACGTCATCAGCCCAGAAGAATAGGGACGATATTCTCAAACCATCATACCGTATGCTGATTCGTTCCTTTTCATGAAAGAAAACGCTGCACCTCATCATCATCATCATCATCATGTCAACCATTATCAATCCACTGCTGGACGAAGGTCTCCCCAAGTTTCCTCCACAACGGTCTGTCTTGTGCCAGTTTCCTCCATGTCACTCCCGCATATTTACGAATTTCATCCACCCATCTCCCATGTGGTCTTTTTCTGGGTCTTTTCCTGTCCCTTGGAATCCAATCTAAAATTTCGGCTGTCCATCTATGGTCTGTCCTTCTGGCAGTATGTCCAACCCATTGCCATTTCAGGGATTTAACTCTGATCATGATGTCTTCCACTCTCGTCATTTTTCGGATCCACGAGTTTCTCTTCTTATCTCTCCTGGTTATACCAAGCATGCACCTCTCCATGCTTCTTTGAGTTGTTTGCAGCCTTTGTATGTCTCTTTTAGTTAAGGTCCACGTCTCTGCACCATACGTAAGCACTGGAAGGATGCATTGATCAAACACTTTTCTTTTAAGACATAATGGCATATTGCTCTTGAAAATTATGCTGTTTCTTCCAAAAGCTCTCCAGGCAAGTTTTGTACGCCTATTAATTTCTTCACCAATGTGACCCACACTTGATATCTGCTGTCCAAGATAAACATACGTATCTGTTATCTCCAGTTTTCCTCCATCAATCGATAAATCTTCATTTCTTGTAAAAGCATTGAACATCACTTTTGTCTTCTGAAAGTTCATTTTTAATCCCACTTCTTTACTCTTGTCAGCAAGTTCCTGGATCATACTCTGCAGCTCTGATGGGGTAGTTGCAAAAATGACTACGTCATCAGCAAAACGGAGGTGGGTTAGATAATCTCCATTAATCTTTATCCCTTTGTTTTCCCAGTTCAGTGATTGAAAGACATTTTCCAATGTGGCATTAAAGAGCTTCGGAGATATGGTGTCACCTTGTCTCACTCCCTTTCCAATTTTTATGTGTGTTGTATTTTCAAACAGCCGAATCTTTGCACTTGCATTTTCATAGATGTTATTAATAATATTAATGTATGCATCTTCAATACCGCAGGATTTCAGAGCCGTGGTAACTGCTGATGGTTTCACCGAATCAAAGGCTTTTTCATAATCGATAAAAGCTATGCACAATGGAAGTTCATATTCCCTCGCTCTTTCAATTAGTTCTCTCAGTACGTGGATATGATCTATTGTGCTGTAGCCACTCCTGAATCCAGCTTGTTCTCTCGGTTGAGCCATGTCCAGTGTTACCTTCAAGCGGTGTGAAAGAACTTTAGTGAAGATTTTATAAACCACTGATAGGAGGCTGATAGGTCTGTAGTTCCTGAGATCCTCAATGTCACCTTTTTTATGTAGCAGGATCATTGTAGCATTGTTCCAATCCTCAGGAATCTTCCCTTCATTAAGGCATCGAGTGAAAATTTGGGCGAGTACTGTTTCAATTTCTCCACTTGCTTCTTGTATGATGTCTATAGTAATTCCATCTTCTCCTGGAGCTTTCCCCCGCTTCATGTTCTTGATTGCATGAGCAACTTCTGCTGGGAGTACTGGAAGAACTCTGGTACCTTTCATGATGTCTGGTGTACATGTATCATCACTTTCATATAATTTGGACTAGAAATCTTTCACTCTTGTCAAAATTTCGCCTCTATTTCTTGTTATAGAACCATCTTCTTTTCTCAGAGCCATAATCTGTTTTCTTCCCTTACTGAGATGTCCCTTTGCTATCTTAAGGCTTTGGTTGTTTTCAATTGCTTTCCTCACTAGCTCACAGTTGAATTTCCTTACGTCTTCAGTGATACTTTTTCGTGCTGTCTTGCATAGCTCTATATATTCCACTTTGGAAGTCACATCTTCTTTAGTTGTCCTCATCTCTCTTCTTTTTGCAT
This sequence comes from Macrothele yani, assembly GCA_039090855.1. Taxonomy (NCBI): domain Eukaryota; kingdom Metazoa; phylum Arthropoda; class Arachnida; order Araneae; family Macrothelidae; genus Macrothele; species Macrothele yani. Next base: position 155,059,018 of record CM077030.1, read on the forward strand.
CAACATTTTGGTTTTTCCTGATAATTTGTTCACATGCAACTTGTTCTTAGACCCAGCTAATTTTGTTGCTGTTTCCATAAGAGCTTTGGTTACTTTTCTGTTAACTTCCGAAATATCCACTTCTTCCGATGTTAGGCCTTCTAAAGCAGAGAATCTGTTCTTCAGTTCCAACTTGAAAGTATTATGGTGTTTTTTAAGGTTGGTTATGTCAATACATTTTGTTTGTCTTATGAGCTTGCCACGTTCCAGTTTAGTGTTGAGGTGCATCTTACATCTCACCAATCTATGGTCACTACCTGTGTTGAACTTGTTCAGCACACTGCAGTCTTCGATGACGAATTTTTTGTTACACATAATAAAATCAATTTCACTTGTCGTCCCAATTGGATGTCTCCATGTCCATTTCCTATGTGGCTTTTTCTTGAAAAAGGAGTTCAAGATGAAAAATCCTTCTGCCTCTGCAAACTCAACGAGAGTATTTCCACGCTGGTTTCTGTTGCCGTGACGGAATTTACCTACTGAAGTTTCATTCTGTTGCCGGTGCCCTATTTTTGCATTGAAATCTCCCATAATTATCTTCAAGTGCTGCTCACCTTTATTATTTAGATGACGAATTTCCTCATAAAATTCTTCAATTTCTTCTTCAGGATGACTTGTGGTGGGTGCATAAGTTTGAATAATCTGAGCCTGGTATCTTCTCGATAGTTGGATAACGAGTCGTGCAGCTCTGTCAGAGGAACTTTCAACTTCTACCACTTTATCCTTCAGTTTCTTGTTTATTATAAATCCAACACCACTAGTCCTGCCAGTATCTGTCCCACGATAATAGAAGAGATGTCCACTTTTCAGTTCAATGAGATCTTCTCCTTTTCTCCTTACCTCACTTAGCCCCACGATGTCCCACTTGATCCTTTGTAGTTCCTCTTCCAATTCAAGAAGCCTTGAATCAGAAGATAGGGAGCGTCCATTATAGGTAGCCAAGGTCAGCATCAAATGGCAGCCTAGTCCGGTCCTCCGGGGATTCTTAGCACCCTCTGCCTTCATGTCGCACTGGCCGCTGCCTTGGCCAGGTACATTCCAGCTGCCGGAGACTGAGGGCCAAGATTTAAGTTGTAGAGTCATTTTGGAGGTGTTTGGCCATAACTCACCACGCTGGCCAAGCGGGTTGGTGAGTGTGGGATAGCATTTCCTCTGATCCCGATGGTATAGTTATACCGCTATTGGCGGTCGTCAGAGCCCCTTTAGTGGGAGCAGGATGCACCACGAGAAGGCGGGGTTGACATTTGTCAAGGAGAGGCTGTGATGTTACGCATCACCTGACCTTACATCCCGCACCTCATATAGCTCGGATAGTACAAGAGGACGGAATCGAGAGTATGATGGAATGATCAGCATGCTCCTCTGACTTAAATCGAATTGAGCATGCCTGAGAAGCACTTGGCAGACATATTGCAGCTCGGCCGGCACGCCCGTTGGCTCTTCGTGAACTGGAGATTGTCGTTATTGAGGAGTGGAGGACATACCCCCAAAACCTTCTCGATAACCACATCAATTCCGTGCCACACATGTGGGCACAGGGCTTTGTCGTTCGAGGCGACCACACATCCTACTAGAGGTCAGTCACCACCTTCAAAAGTCATATTTCTTGTTGTAAAGATGTGCACATTGTTGTATAGCATACCGCCCAATATGCATCAAATGGTAATGTTGTATAAACATTTGCTGATCCGTTTATCTTAGCCATATTACTGAATATTCTACTGTATCTTACAAAGGCCGTTCCATAAAAACTGCGAGTATTTCGTTTTTGACTTAGCAGCAGCACGAATGGGAAAAATAATCATGCAGACGACTAACAGAATTAAGGAAGTATCTGTGGCAACAGTTATTAGCCGTGGAAGATGACTGTGGTTTTGTTATTGCGCAGTTGTTAAAGGTGCGACTGAATTTTGCCATACAGCTATGGAGGTGAGTGATTCAGGATTAAGAAATGAAATGCGTTGTGCGATAAAATTTTGCTATCGTTTGGGTAAAACGGTTCCAGAAACAGTCGACTTAATGAAAAAGTTTAAAAAAATAAATGTTTGAGTGATTCAACGATTTTTATATGGCACCATGATTTCCAAAAAGAGCTTTTGTCGGCAAAACTCGCTCCTAGGCCTGGTCGACCTGAAAGTGTTGTTACGGAGCGTATTGTTAACACTATTTGAGCAAAATATTTAAAAAATGTCGGCTTCTCGCATTATACGCGACAAATTACTGCTGCATCGTGTGTGTTCCAGATGAGGTACCACCTGACGAGAGAACAATTGTTAGCCAGAGTTCAGGTGTGTCATGAGTGGAAAAAAATAGTGCAAAAGATACAACCTTTCTAAACACAGTAATAACAGCCGATGAAACATGGGTCAACTATTTCGACCCCCTCACGAAGCTGCAACGAGTGTCTGAAAACACGCAAGCTCGCCTCCTCCGAAAAAGGTCCGCAAAACGAAATCTGCTGGGAAGGTAATAATGATAATTTACTTTGATCATAAAGGTGTAGTCTGAAAGCATGCCGTTCCACCACAAATTACTGTCAATGCTCAGTATTTCATTTCAGTCCTGAAGCACCTACGACGGCGCATATCGATTAAACGACCAGAACTGGTACGCAAGTGGACTTTACACCATAATAATGCCCGCCCACATGTGGCTGCTTGTTTTAAACAGTTTTACGGTATTGATATCATGCCACAGCCTGCCTCCAGTTCTGACCTGGCACCGTGCGATTTCTGGTTGTTTCCAACAATGAAGGAGAAGTTCTGTAGCGCAACATTCAATACAGATGATGACGTTGTTCAAGCTGAACAGGGGTCGCTAAAGCAGCTTACACAATATGCTTTCGCCACATGCTTTGAGTAGTGGACTCAACGATTGGACCGTTGCATATCATCCGAGGGAAGATACTTTGAGAAAGAATAACATATATTTTGCTGTTCCTGTATCTCTTTATTTCGTGTGTTTTTACTCTCAGTTTTTATGGAACGGAGGTTGTACATAAAAATAACATTTTATGTTCAACAACGGCATGATTTTCACTAATATATCTCTTTCCCCGTAATTCTTTTGAGCGGTATATTTTTGAGAATTAAAATTGGACAGTTCTGCCGAATCTCTTCTGCACTTTTCAAAATGTGGAACAATAGATCTGCTACGCAATTTCTTCCGGAAGCAGGGTGCATTTCTTTTCTCTGTTTTGATAGATATTTTTAAAAATTTTGTAAAAGGATGGAACAAATTACTATTTCAAATGCAGTTAAGTAAAGCAGTATGAGACGGATTAGTTTCATTTCCAGTGCAGTTGTGATTGCTTTGAATCAAGAGGTGTGGATTTATCAGCATACGGAGGCCTACTTATTAAACATATGCAGTGGGTTTCTGTAACAGGATCTCTGCAAACTCAATATCTCTAGTATATCTCAATGTATTCTGCAAACTCAATCTCTCCACGAGATTCCTAAAAGAAATCTAAAGAAACATATCCATTTCTTTGATATTTTGTGCTTCTCCTCGACAGATTTTTCGCTTTGCTGTGTTTATCTAGAAAACATAAAACCTTAATCTATATACCTTTGGTAACTGTAATGTGATGTTTTTCAGCTCTAATCAGCTTGCAGGAGCTTATCCGCCCTCCGGTGCCCAGGGATCTCCAGGTAATATTCAGGAAGACTCAACACGAAGCTTTCCGGGAAACCCTCAAGGACATCAAGAGCAGAGGGATTTTCAGCATGGTGGTAGACACCAGGCCTCAGAACCTTCCACATCTTCTCCAGGCGGTAAGTTAACGCAACGATGATTCTCCTGCGTGATGGATTCCGCGAAATCTCTGAAACAGAGGTTATATGCCATCTCCCATGAGAACAGAAAACAAAGAAAATTACCTGATGCCCTTTTTATTTTTTATTTTTTTGTATGTTGTTTTCATAAATATTTCTTTCGTATCCTCCTGAAACCAAAAGGCAGAAAGCGAAGTAATGGATTCTGAATTTTACAGGATAAAACAGAAAATAAGAGACAGAAAAGTGGGAATTCCCATTATTCAGTATGCTCAAATTTTTCACCTCTTCATTCAGAACCTTACAATTTTGAACTTTCGCTTGTGCACAACTTATAAACAAGCTAACACCCGTTAAAAATGAAAAGAAATTGGAAATATAAAGTAAGATTAACTGAAATTTTGTTTATTTAAATCCACAGCAACTTTTCTGGTAAATGTACAGTTATCAAATATATTTTCTTGCTATAACAGAAGTGTTTTTTTTTCATTGGAGGTTTAACGACCACGATGATCAGCTCAGTGGGCTATAAGCAGCCGCCCGTCCCTGATGTAGGGCCACTGGTTTCAGGGAAGGGAGAGATCCAGGGACATAAGACAAACACAGCATCCATTCCTCACCGGAATTCAAACCCGAACCCATCTCAGACGAATGATCAGAAACCTTCGCTTAGACCACTGCGCCACCGGGGCGACGAAATGGGTTTTCACTGTGTTTGGGGGAAATATCCTCTTGTGCATTTTTAATAGATGAACGTGAGGGAACAAAAAAAAAAAAACACCTCAAGTGGTGAGAAATCTTCAGTGCCCTAAACTACACGGTGCGGAAAACTTGCGTGAATACACAGGGTGATTCATAATTATTGTCAGGATTTCAGTGACTATAATCGAAAAACCGGAAACAACAAACTACAACCGGAAACAGAATATGACAGATGACAACTAAACCTTTGATTACCTGTCGAACCGATACATGAGATTGCTAACCAACTTCGTAATGCATGCCTTTCGTGGCACATAAGATATGCAAGAAATAATCAATTTTCCGCCAAGTGTTTTCCAGCATTTCGGGCGTTACTGTTGCTATCGCAGCACAAATTCTGGTCTTCAGGTTATCGAGGGAGGCCACAGGAGTCTAGTAAGCGATAGTTTTCACTTATCCCCACAGGAAGAAGTCCAGTGACGTAATATCGAGGGAGCTCGTAGGCCACGGAATGGGTTTACTACGCCCAACCCAGCGCTCAGGAAAATGCATGTCAAGAAATTCTTGAACAATAACAGCCCAATGCGGCGGTGCGCCATCGTGCTGCACACCACATTAGGCTGCGGATTTTCCAGCTGAGGCAACAGATACAGCTGTAGCATATCCAGATAGGTCACCGCTGTCACTGTCTCCTTAACCCTTTCAGCGGCTGGTGTACTATGCTTGAACTAAACGGTGCCCAACTCTTTGCTTCCTGCAAACAGAAATGTTAACATAGCGACGGTGTTTTACGAAACCTGCAGTAAAATAATTTATCTTTATCCACTCTCATCTCAGCGGCAGCGAAAACAAGCATGCCATAGGTCACCATAGCCCTCCCTTCTAGTCCTATATTCCCTGTTCCATGACTTAAAGCATGACAGGGAAGGGCTAGTCTTCCTGAAACGAACATCGTGTAACTGCATAAAAAAGTTACTCAAATGTCTTCTCTCTCCTTCCTTAAATTCGTCTCCACTGCCATTGTCCTTTATTAGTTAATGTGTCAGAAGGGATTGGTGTCAATCATACGGCTGAATGACCAGTCCGAATAACAAATCCAAGGACGAAAGCAACTTTTTTCGTCTTCAGGGTAACTCGTACGAGTAGCTTTGGGACCGCTAAACATACCCTGAATGAATTCGTTCCACTTCTTAGATAGTGAATATACTCGTTGGAGTTGATTTCAGACCATTTTGTTGACCCCGAGTTAACTCGCTTCAGCCGGTTAAAGGGTTAACAAATAAAAAAGGGGCTCCAACACTTCCGAACATGAAAAAGCGCAGCAGAAGTTCACCTTTAAACTATTTCGTTCGACTTCTCTAATGGCGTGAATGTTTTCGGAGCCCCATATTCTGCACTTAGGCTTGTGTAGCGTGCCTGAGATGAAAAATATTGCTTCATCACTATATATCCATGTCCGCATGCAATGTTCATCAGCTTCGACTTTGGACAAAATGTCTTAGGCAAATTGGAAACGGCGCGGTTTTTTCCAATGGTAAAATTTCTGTACGTATTTTCTTCGCAATTAATGTATTCCCGAAAATGAAAATTTGCACCTCGATAAAACTAACTATAAGTTATAGCATGGGATACTTATGCTAAAACATAACCATAATTATATTTAAAATCAATCATTTTTCTTTGAGTAATGTTCAGACCTGTTAATAGGTGGCGCAACCTATACATTGAGTAGACGAATCAATGTTGGATTATTTAGCCATGGTTATGTGTTTAGCAAGTAAAAGCATGTATCCAACTTAAAGTTACTTTTATCAAAGTGCCAATTCTCATCCTTGGGAATACATTAATTGCGAAGAAAATACTTAAAGAAGTTTTACCATCGGAAATTAAAGGCAGAGATTTTAGGTGGAACCACCTTAAGCAAGCAGTGCGTTTTATTCTTAGGTCATGTGATAAACGTTGCTCCTTTTGCTGATTGCAAAGTCCAAAGTCTTAACAGTTCGTTTTTTTCCCTGGGGGTTTCAACTAAACTCTCCGACCTATTTCTATAACATTTATTCAGTGAGGTGGTCATCCTCAACCTTTGCTTATTGTGCGTTGCCGTTCATTCTTTTGCCTCTTTGCATGGCCCCAAAGAAGAATGTTCTCGATTTGGAAACAAAAGTAAGAGTTATTGAAATGCACGAAAAAGAAGGTGGCAGCGTCAAGCGTTTGGCAGACAGATTAAGAGCAGGAAAAATAGATATTTATAATATTTAAAGCAAAAAGACAAGGTAGAAGGGTAGTGGTGTAAACGTAACAGATCAACAGCAAAGTTGCAACCGAGAGTTGTAATGAAAGTCTTGAAATCAATGAGCGACATGAAATCGAAAAAAGAAAAAGGAACAGCAATGAGGATAATAAATAGAGGAGGTAAACATAGAAACCACATCTAGGATAGAAACATATCATCAACCATGTCCTCCGAGGTGACACTGAATTATTTCAGTTAACTAAGAGAACATTAAGCAAAGATCTTCGCTCTTTCCACGTTGATGTTCCTGGTCCACGTTAAGTTTCTGTATTAAGAGAACATTTCTGACTGCCCTTCAGTAATGACGGCGGAAAATAAGATATGCAGAATATTTTTTTTAACAAGGTATTTTTTTTTGTTGTGTGTGTGAACTTAGAATTTTTCAATTGCAAATGTTAAAATGTTATGGTAATTCATGCGCAGAACCGCAAAAGTAGTTTTTCTTTTCATTTTTTCTACAAATACAGTATAAATAAATGAATACTGGTTTACGAAAAAATATTCACTTATATTCTGAGAATTTCGTGGTTTAAGAAATAAGAAAGTTCCCAAATCATATTTCTTCAGCATTTGTATGAAATAATAATAACGCACTCTTACCCACTGCATTGGAACTTTCAATTTTTAGACTCACAGGAGAAAAGAAACTGGTTTGACAATCTAAAACCATCATTTTAGGCTCCCAAGGGGAATCTTAAAATTAAATTTCATATGATAGGATTTCAAATGAAAAACTCTGTATGTCGTTTATGAACGACAAAGTAGAACAAAAAGTTCCTGACGTAACGTTTTCCTGTTTCTAAAGTGTTGCTGAAACGAATTCATTCCTGTGACGTAGCGCATCTCTGACGTCATGTCACAAATGATTTGAATGAGGTGACGTCACACCAGCAGCTGTAAAAAATATTTTGTTGCTATGACAACAAAGCAAAGTGATACAAGCGTGCGCTATGTTGACATGGCTATGTTTTATTGTAAGAATCTTGCCTTGATATAGAGTGTTACAAAAATACACTAAACAATGTTTCGTCAAAATGAAACAGATGTGTTCCAAATGTGAAGCAATGAACATTAGAGACGAACATGAACATTACAACAATGAATATTGGCAGAGATTCAACAATTAAAACTGGCAAGCACCAGGAAGAGCCAACAATTGGGAAAAGCGTTTAGACAAAGGAAATTATATGTTTCAATGAGCAGCGCTCATGCTCAAACTGGCGTCATATTAGAAGTGTTACTGTACAGATATCAATACTGGATCATTTATTAAAAGAAATAGAAGTTTGTGACTGTCAGTTGATTAGGGTATGTATGAACAATGCATTCTCTTAAGTAGTCAATAATTGCGTAGAATCTATTATGAGCATGGTAAAAATATAAAGGTTTTCATTTCAACGGTTTCCATGAATGCACCCGTGTAAGACGTAAACCTGTCTAAACCGGAAAATATTTCCAGTCCTTTGGATTCCGTATTAAACAGGTTTACACTTAGTTCACGACTTCTGTGTTGTGCTCTTCTAGTTACGAAGAAACGACGTAACGCTTCCAAAATATCAGAATGTGAGTGATTATTCTAATATTCCTAAGAGTGGACACTAAAACACTACAACCATCAGGAAAAAGCCCATTACAAACCAATTTAAGACCATTACAGACTAATTACTAAACATACTCAGTTCGCCTCTTAAATGCATTTTGGAATTTCGCTTAGCAATAAAAGGTGAATTGAAAAAGAGACTTGCAGTTTATACACAGTCGTATCAGAATAATATGACCACATACCTAATACTGGGAATCACCACCTTTGGCCAGGATGACAGCGGCGAGACGGCGTAGCATGGACGCAATGAGACCATGAAAGGTTGAGGCACACGTGCCCATTCAGACTACAGCAGAGCACGGAGGTCCCGGAGATGACGTAGTTGTGGGTTGGCACATCAAACATGTCGATCAAATAGTCCTGCAAATGCTGTATGGGATTGAGGTCGGGCGATTTCGCCGGTCAAGGGGTAACGGAGACATCGCTGTCGTGTTCCTGGAACCAGTCACGCACCCCCTTAGCGATGTGTCACGGCGCATTGTCCTTCTGGTAGACACCATCACCACCAGGGTAAACGTCCAACATCAAGGGATGCGTTTGAGGACCCATCCAGTGGTACCAGCGGCATCACCTCATACCAGGGAAACATCCCCCAGATGTGAACACTGCCACCCCAGGCCTGAACTTGACCGATAAGAGTCTCCGGTTGTTGGTTGTCGTGTGTCTGACGCCGTATCCGCCACCGACCGTCACTTTTGTGGAGTAGAAACCTCGATTCGTCGGAGAAGGCAACCTTTCCTCACTGTTTTACTGTCCAATGACGGCAGTCTCATGCGAAGTGCAGGCGTCGTTGCCGATGCACCTGAGTTAACATTGGCTACTTCAAGCAGTGTCGACTCCAAAGAACCAGGTGTAACAGAGTTCGCTCTACTGTTATCGGAGACACGTACCTGGGTTCCCCAGCATTCATTTGCGCGGTCAGTTGCTGCGTTATTACGGATCGATTGCCCTTTACCAGTCGATGGAGGCGGCGTTCTCCTCTGGGGTCGATGGCCTTTTGAGCTCCACAGTTATGACGTCAGAGGTACTCGGTGTACCAGCGGTCCATTCTTTGTGCACCCTTACTACAGCATCTCGCGAACAGCCCACAAAGTCTGCTGTTTGTGAGATGCTTCCACCCTTGGCGCGATAGCCGATGATCATTCCTTTTTGAACGTCTGTCAATCACTACCTCTGCCCATTGGGATCACGTGACGCGCTATGGCTAATCTGTTCTGGCCGGCCGCTTATACCTTCGTGTGGTCGACCTCATCACATGCACTCTGTGACGTGCCTGGTCGGGTACACTGTGATTCCGGTTATGGTCATATCATTCTGATACGACCGTGTACATTGATGTAATAGAACTTACAAACAGAACGGTGACAGAAACACCTGCAGCAAAAAAGGAAACACAGCATACCATAACAGCAGCAAACGTAGCAGTGGTAAAAAGAATGCGATTTATTCTCCTTTGATAAAAAATGTAAAAAACCCATAGTTGACTTGATGTAAAGCATTGAACATTTTTCTTGGGTTGAGTTCAGTTGCGTACATTATGTAAGTTACAAAGGTAGTAAGCTAACAAATTATGATGTTAGATACGAGGGATAATCAAAAAGTAAGGGCAACATACCTTTTAATGCAGGTAGCTGTGAGCAAATTAGCATAACAGTTATCTCACTTCTCCACATCGTCCGCCTACAGGTCAAAACACTCCGTTTATCGTTCCACTAGTTATTTCCTTCCTTGGGAGAAGAAGCTTTTCAGCTGCTCCCGAATCCAGGTCTGCACTGCTCCTTAACCTCACCAACAGAGGAGAACCAGCAACCGGGTAGAATCTTTTTGACTGTACCGAAGACGCGATAACCGCGTGACACCAAATCAGGGTTGGAATAGGGATGTGGAAAACGTTCAAACCGCAGCTGTTGCATTACCTTCAACGTTGCGGTCGCTACATGGGACGTGCATTGTCATAGTACAACAATACTGTTTTTGACAGCCTTCTTCTTTGTTTGCGGTGAATTACAGGTTTAAGCCTCTCTCCAAGAATAGCACAATACGTTGCACTGGTCACTGTTTGTCCGTGTTCTTGAAAATGAGCCACAATAGGACACTTCATGCCTCAAAAGAAGGTCAGCATGATTTTCTCGGCGGAGATCTATCATTTGAATTTCTTCTTTGCTGGACAAAAAGATTGTTTCCGCTGCATTCTTTGTTTCTTGCTTTCCAGTTCACAGTGATAAACCCACGTCTCATCGTTGGTGACAATCCGCTCTAAAACACTCTGATCTTCTTCATGACTTTTCAGGAACTGGGTCGCAACCTCCACTCGCTCCCACTTTTAGTGACGTCACGGCACCAAAAGCCATCATGCACTATGGCAGGTGTAGATCCATAGCTGATATCGAAATGGGCAGCAACAGCAAACAACGTAATCCTCCAGTCTTGTCCGATCAAGCCATTCGCCCTGTCGATTTCGGCTTCTGTTCGCATTGGCGATGGCAGACCAGATCTCGCTTTATAGGTTAAACTTGTTCTTCCTACTTTAAACCTTCATGCTCATTTATAAACTTTTCGTTGAGTCATGCTGTTTTCACTTCGGTACTCAGCAGTCATCCTTCGGCGAATTTCACTCCCTCTGCCCAAAGAAATCTCACCACGGCGCGTTGTTCAACAATGATACAAACCCGCAATGGAGCGAGCTCGTGTTTATTTGACCTTAATTTCAACTTGACTAACGGCAGAGCGCTGCGCTGTGCGTGTTCGAACTACCCGTAAGCCATTGCGAACGTGTTGTATTCAGAGATGGAAACGCGTCACGGGTCAACGGGTCAGGTCAAGGTGTTCGTGACCTTATTTTGACCCCGTTTTATTCCCGTTCTATTTTTGAATAAAGAAAAATGCGCGTTCTGGAATTCTGTAGTCGATACTGGTGCCCACGGAGTGAATACTGGTTTGCCATGCCAAAATATTGTCGTCTCTTTCTTAAAGCAATGAAGATTTCCCCCGAACGACGTCAGACACACCGACACCATATCGTAAAGAGATACTGCCTTTGCGTTCTTTTACAGTGCGATTTTCCAGGCCATGACACAGGCAAACGCCATTCGCCTGCTTCTCAGCTGATTCACTCTCTCCGTGCGAAGTTCACTATATGACTAACAGTTACTTTCCACATCGCATCTTTCACATTGAACATTCAGAGGTTTTCGACTGATGAGCTAACATCCCGTTCCCATTGCATGTCATGTCGAAATTAAATCCTTATTTGTTAATATGGATGGATTTAATATTAAGGAGGTTGAGAAAGGCGTCGAGATCAACAAATGCGAGGTTGTTGAAAACCACATGGGAAGCGTGAATGCTGGGAATTGTTTCGTCTCATTAAAGAACCGGTGAATAATTATGTGTCGTTTGGTATTGCTTGTTGTTCAAAATATGAAAAGTGTATAATTTCAAAAATATATGTTGACGGTGTAATATGAGATTATGGAACCAAAAATCTAACGGACCATATGAAAGTATCCGCACCTCCATCAAAGCGTGGAAAGGGTGAACAATCTAAATACATTTATAAAAAATACATTTAAGTAATCGTAAATAATGTTTCTCATTAGTAATATGCTCACGGTCTCGGTCATAGTCAACCATGACTTCTGGATTCCGCAAAATTGTGGCACTAAAATGGAACTAAAATTTAGCAAGTAACCAAATTTTATTTTTTAAAAAGGGTTTCAGTTATCAAATATCAAGCGGTGTTTGGGATGAATATATGATATTACGTTTATATGTAGTATATATAAATTGAGTTTCGAATTTATAGTTCAAAGGAGATTTGTCCGAGTCAGTTACGTGTCCGGTTCAGGTCGGGTCGTGTCCGGGTTGGGTCCAGTTATGGGATGTCCGGGTCCGGTCTGGTTCGGGTCCGAAATGTTTGACCCGTTTTCAACTCTGCTTGTATTGCGTCAGCTTCTATAAGTTGCGTTTACCGCGCAATTTTCAAATAACCTTTACATTCTTTTATTTATCTACAGAGCTAAACCTTCAAGAGGCCGATATACCTGAAACAAATGATGTCCAATTTTTTCTGCGCTCTCCAAATATTAATATAAATGTTCACATAGCAGCCTGGTTTTACGAAAGCTACAGAAAACAATTCCTTTCCCCCTTTGCATCTCAGCAGTCTGTGGTGGGAAGCGCTCCCTTTCTGTCATTTATTCTCGACTCAATGACCTAAACATGATGAAGATGTCTAGTCCCGCTGAGAGGAACATAGCGCCACTGCGTAGAAACAGGTTACTCAAACATCTTCCCTTTCCTTTAAGTTAGCCGTCGTAATTATCGATCTTTTAGCGTAGGTAATCAGGTATAAAGAATTACTGTCAATCATTCCCTTTCAATCAGCACTCTGAATAACAAAGCCATGGTGCAAAACAACGTTTTCTGATGCGCAGATTCACTCGTTTTAGCCGCGTACGGCCCACTTCGTAGACAGCGAATATATTTGTTCGAACTGAAATCTGACCAATTTGCTAACCCTGAGTAAAGTCGTCTCAGCCTGTTAAAGGTTTAAAGCTAATCAGAAGCAATATTTTTTAGTCCAGCACGCATCACTCTAGATATTACTGCAAATCCATATGCACTTAAAAAGGCTTGAATATCTGTCCATGCTATCCCTGAAAGCTTGGCCATCTAGAAAACACAGGGCTATGACATTAGAAAGATGAGGTCCCACTTTTAGTGACGTCACGGGGAAGCCAAGGCTTCCGATTGGCTTCCAACGCTGTCGTCTATGACGTCAAACACGACACTGACGTATCAGGCCGTGTAACAGGAGAGTGACGTCACCAACGGAGGGAACTCATTCCTCTAATGTTTTCTAGGCTGCATTGCCTAGACTCATCCACCTTATGTTTTCTAGGCTGCATTGCTTAATGTGTGAAATGGTAATAATAACAGAGAAACATCACGAGAATCGAGAAAGGATTTATTAGTGACGAAAAAGCATATAAGATCTTCGAACTAATCAGAGATGTACTATCACTAATATTATTATCCACAGCATGACATGTAAAGTCTGCCCTTTAAATATTCAGCACTTTAAGTGATTAAATATGAGTTTGTTTTTAATATATACTATATATACACTGAAGTGCCAGAAAAACTGGTACACCAGTCTAATACTTGCTAGGTCCCCCACGGGAGCGCAGGACTGCAGAAATACGACTGGGCATGGACTCCATTAGCTTCTGCAAATATACTGTAGGCAATGCACACCATACTTTCTGCAGAGCATTCCACAATTTGGGTGTATTCCGAGGTCTCGGATTCCTGTGATCGATAGCGCGTTGCATGGCATCCCAAATGTGTTCTATCACGTTCAGATCTGAGGACTTGGGTGGAATTGGCAACACCCGAAACTCAGATGTATGCTCTTCTAACCATAATGTGGCGTCCCGACACCTGTGTGGAGGTGCATTGTGTTGTTAGAACAGGACCAACCCATCAGCATAAATGCAGGACATGAACGGTTGTACCTCGTCAGAAAGGATGCGCACATAGCGTTGGCCTGTCACAGACGTTTGTAGACGTACCAGGGGTCCCAGTGAAGTCTAGCTAAACACATCCCATACCATTTCGGACCCCCACCAGCTGGTACAGTTCCCTGTTGACAGGCTGGATCCATGGCTTCATGGGGTTTGCGCCACACACGAATCCTTCCATCTGCCCGATACAGTTGGAAACGCGACTCGTTAGACCAGGCTACTAATTTCCAGACATCAAGTGCCCAGTTGCGGTGTTGCTGTGCCCAAACGAGGCGCATAGCTCTGTGTCGGGCACCCATCAAGGGGACTCCAGTTGGGTGTCGGCTCCTAAAGCCCATATCGTGCAGGGTACGTTGCACATTCCGGATGCTGATGCTTGTTGAGGCTCCAGCATTGAATTCGTATGATACCTGCAAGAGTGTTGCACGCCTGTCGCGCGAAACGATTCTTGGCAGCCGACAATGGTCACGTTCACCCAATGTCATTTTACGGCCACACTGGTATCGTAGGTTGGAGGTTTTGCCGGAATTCTTGTAGTTACGGTATACCCTTGCAATGATCGTCCGTGAAAATCCGAACTTCCTTTCAATCTCCGAAATACAATGGCCCATCACACGAGCGCTAACTATGGCACCGCGTTGAAAATCGCTTAAATCGTTATTACTTGTCATTCTCATGCCGAAAACAGCTCTGACAGCTGGCAAGGGTGTCTAACGCTTTATATACGTACTGGCGGACGCAACCGAATAGGCGCATTGGTGACGTTACTATGTATTTTGCATAAGCTTGTTTGTACCAGTTTTTCTGGCACTTCAGTGTATATATATATATATTTTACCAAAAATGTTTGTTAAAGTGTTCGAACTGAGGATCCGCTCCACCCCTAAGGGTGATTTCTGCTACACCTCTGGTATATTCTGTCATGGAATTTCGAAGCGCTGATTTAATTAATTTTATTGTACGGTCAAGGTCACATCACCGGTTCACTGCTTTATTAGGTGTCAAATGATGAGTGGTCAAACAGGTCAGAGTCTCAGAGCAGGTCACTACCTGTCTGAAAGAAAAGTTAGTGGAAAACGCACTTATAATTTCACAGTTCTCCCCTTTGGTAAGCCCCCCTCTCATCCTTCTCCCTGGGTATGACTGATTTATTGAAAGTGAGTAGTACCCTTGAGACTTCACACAGTGCGAGACATAATTTTTTGCAACATTTGAAATGCCTAAAACGAAATGACTTAGTAAATTCCTTCTTTAAATCAATAAATCTTAAATCGTCCTGACTGTTTCGCATTATGCACTGCTTAATTTTTAACCTTCAAACTCCGAAATTAAAAATGAAAATCACGCATAAAATAAATATACTTTGCCACCAATTTGGGGCCCCTGTTTAAGCTAGGACCTTGCGGCCGTGCCCAGTTGGACCATCTGTTAAGACGCCGCTGCTCGAAACCTAAATGCATGTTGCAAATTGTTACGCTAAGAAAATGAACTAGAAAGATGACACCAAATTCACCCATGTAATGAACACGCTTTTTGAAGCATTTCCGATACGATTAAAAGATTAATAAAAACATTCACTGTTAACGAAATCCTTTATAAAACAACAACAGCAACAAAAAAAGACGAATTTTTACTATCGATAAAACATGTACAAATTGAAATAGGTACTTTCTCACACTAGCGGTTGAAAAGTATGCTACGGGAATTAACAATCTGCGGACATCAAGTTTCTCGTATATGAAGGGAGATATTAGAGACAAAGGTATTTTCCAATCAAAAAGTTAGAAAAGATATAGAGGAAAATATGATGTAAATTTACGCCATGCGGAAGAATTCGGAATAATAAAAAGGTAGAAATATGCCAATCCATAGTAAAAGCTAGGTTATGGAAAAATAATTTTTGAAATACGTCTGCTGGAAGCAACGACAGCGAAAAAAGGGTTTTGACATTTACGTCCCCTAGCGGGAAAACTGTGTATTATTTAAAGACGGTAATGTTCCCATCTTTACTGTAGTGAATGACATAGAGTAAGAAAACACATTTTTTAATATGATTTTTAGAACCGGAGGTACAGCACGCAAAAAAGCAATGCGCAATAACACCACCTAGCACGAGAACTGTGAACTACAAAACCCACGATTGCAGGCAAAGTATTCCACGAGGTAAGTTATATCCTGTATTAAAACCATTTTTAAGTAATAGTTTTAAAAGCAGAGATATCAAGAAAAACACATGAATATTTACGCCATTTGCGGGAAAATTTTGCATTATTTCGGGAAAGAAAGACTGAGAAATATTTTTTGTAGTTAGTAGTATGTAACTGGAAAAGGATTTTTGATAAGGTTTTTAGAAACGCAGATATTGCTTTAAACATGCTGTAAACGAAAACATGAACTATGCCTTGTAGTGACAAACTTGAGAGTTAAGAAAAATTTAAAATAATATGCAAGACATTTTTTTATTGAAATTTTAATGACCACCGTGAGCAACTCAATGGGCTATAAGCAGTCGCCAGTCCTTATTTAGTGTCTCTGGTTCCCGGGAAGGGAGAGAGCCAGAACCGTAAGCCGAACACAACATCCATACCTCACCGGGTTTCGAACCAGGACCCTTCTCGGACCAATGGTCATATGCCAGGGCTTAGTCCACTGCGCTACTGGGGCGGCACAAAACATTTACCACCAGAAATACTCTCAGACAAAGAAATAATCTTTCAAAGTGGACTATTAGAGCCAGAGTATTTGTTGAGAAAAATAAGATATACATGTACGCTCCACAAAGAAAAAACTATACCTCATTTTAAGCATAAGGTAATTTAGAAACGTTTTTCGAGTGAGTGGTATCTAAGTATGAAAGACATTTTTCAGTCGAGGTTTAATAAGCACAGATATTGCTGCAGATACACAGACATGGTATAAGTAAATAGTCTCCTGTCATAATCCCATCTTTGCTATGTAGGGGAGTCTATATTGCATTGTATGCTCGAATTCCTTTTAACATATTAGGTGTACAAATAAGTTTTCAACCGTTTTTTGTGGAACTTATACCGCTATTTTACATATCTAACATCCCCCCCCCTTTTCATTTAATGTGACTGTAACTGGTCCAGAGTATAAAATGTGACACAGAAGTTTGGCCAACAGTCAAACACACATGCACATCGGTAGGTGAAAGATGGCAAGCAATACTGCATTTATTCGACACTGCATTCGTTAGGAATTTCTTTAAGGAAAAAGTTCTGCAAAATCATGTGCATCCATCTATGGAGAATATTGTATCGAAAAGCACGTGTGAGTTTTGGTTTAGACAGTTTAAAGGAGGTGTTTTTGATGTTAGTGATCGAGAACGTATGGGTGCCCCGCAGAAAATTGCACATGAGGAACTGCAAGCATTGCTGGATAAAGATTCGTCTCAAACGTAAAAAGAACCAGCTGAACAACTGGTGGTAACTCAACAAATCATTTCGAATCGTTTACGCTCAACGCGAAAGATTCAGGAGGAAGGAAAATGGGTGCCACATGATCTGAGCGTGAGGAACAAGGATGAGCGTGTCATGAAGTGTTTGAATCTCTTGAATAAACAAAACAGAAAGCCTTCCTGTGGAAATTCGTTACGGGAGATGAAAAGTGGATATGGTACGACAATCCCAAATGCAAACAACACTGGGTAAACCACGGTGGAGCAACGATTTCGACACCGAAACGCAATATTCACTCCAAGAAAGTTCAGCTGTGCATCTGGTGGGATATGAAGGGTGTGCTCTATTGTGAACTCTTGTAACAGGGTAAAACTGTTACTGCTGATCGCTACAAGCAACAATTGCTGCGACTGAACCAGGAAATCGGTCGGAAACGTCTATACACAGGTAAAGGTTTGCGTCCAGTGAAATTACTGCATGACAAAGGTAGGCTGCGTGTCGCGAAATCGGTCAAGGAAACGTTATTGACGTTTGGCTGGGACGTTTTGGAGCACCCTGCGTATAGTCCCGACATACCCCCTTCAGACTATCATTTGTTCCGATCGATGCAACATGGTTTGTCTGCTGTACGGTTCGGGACATGTGATGAAGTGCAAAAATGGGTTGACGACTTCATCGCGTCACAGGATGAAGTGTATTCTTCATGGCTGGAATCAGTCACCTGCCCGACCGATTGCGAAAGGGGATAGACAAGCGCATATTTTGATTCGTAAATATATCGTTCTTTTCTCCCAAAGTACATGTTGGGTTGTCTTAAAACGCTTTAAAACTTATTTGCACACCTAATATTTTGCAGGACAACGTCAGTGAGTAGCTGACATTAAACAAATATGCCTCGATCGAAGGTAGCTAAGGAACTAAGCCATTTTCAGAGAGGACGAATCGTGGGGCAATCGGGTCTATGGCCAGTCAGTGTCCGATTGCTGCAGACCTCCACAGTTAATCTAGTGCTAGTGGAATTCAAGAAGGCAGGCAAGGAAGCACCAGCATTACGTATGGGTCACCCTGGGCCACCACAGAGGTGTATTCGAGCTGCCAATCGTTCTGTTGAAACCAATCCTCGTATCAAGGCCGCTGAGATTTCAGAACAGCTCCAAGTGAGTTCCAGATCTGCTCAGCGGCATCTTCACCGACTTGGCTATCACAGAAGAGCTGCTCGACGTACACCTCTTTTGCGAGAAGCAAATAATCATCGCAGACCGGCATGTGCGGCAGACATGATTAAGAGATCTTAAGCAGTTTGGCGAAACCGTCACATTCTCTGATGAGTCCCGATTTGCCCAATAGTGGCAGTAACTGGGCGTAGCGATTACCCAGCTATGAATTCAGCTTGAAGAACCTAGAGCGAACTGTATAACATGGCGGTTTTTCAGAAATGATATCGGAAGCGATATGGATAGCTGGTCGTTCAGTCCTCATAGAACGTGAAGGCAACATCAATGTCCAAAAATTCGTAACCATCCTTAAGAGCGGCCTGCTACTAATACTTTCCATTGGTCCGATATCAAAGGCTACCTCCTTGTTCATGATAGATGGCGCTCCATGTCATAGGGCAAAACTTACCCAAACATGGCAAGAACAAAGTGCCATCCATAAACTGTCGGGCCAAGTAAGAGACCTAATATGAACCCAACTCAAACAACGGCTTCTTCCGTTCCATGCGAACAGAAAACAAATTTTAACAAATAAGGTATCCATTTACTTATGTCATATCTGTGTAAATCAGAAACAAAAATGTACACTTTCGCCCCTTTGGGGCGAAACCGTGCTTTACCAAAAAATAGAAATCAGATGCAGAACATTTTCCACAATGATTTCTATCCGATGGAAAAATAATTTTTCAAATTGATCAGTTACAAACAGAAATATCGGGAAAATTGCAATCGATATTTATGCCCCCCCTCCCCAGGGGGAAAATTATAAAATACTTCAAAAAGAAACTGTGCTCAAATTATCCTTCGTTATAAATGGTATCTAATGGAAGAATACTTTCAGGCGAATGTTTAATATTATGGGAAAAAATGAATTTTGAATTCTATACCATCTGCATTTACGCCCTCTAGCGGCGAAGTTGTAAACCAGAAAAAATTGGAAAGTAAGAATCATAGTTTCCACATTTAAGGTTTTCCACTGTGAAAAGAATTTATCTTTTCGCCGCTCCCGAGGCGTAGTGGTCTAAGCCAGGGGTCGGCAATAGAGATGAGTTCGAGCCCTGGCTAGGACGGGCTCAGAATTCATTATTTACCGAAAAACCCGGGCCCCGGCTAGGAATTACACGTCCTGAATTTCATTACTGTAATTAATTCAACACGTGTAATTCCGAGCCCGGTTGAATTACACGTGTTGCATTTCATTGTGGATTTCTTGCCATTGTGGAAGGATTTTCAATTTCCTAAGGTAGCTTCCATTGCAAGACAAATTTTGCTTAGCAAGACTTGCATTATGCATTGTCCAAAGCTATGGCCCAAGGAAAGATTAGTTTAAGGAGGTCTGGTATCGAAAAACTGGGAAAAAAATCACATTCCCATTTTTTGTATTTTATTAAAAATCAAGAATCTTATCTTTAAAATGATGTATTAATTTCCAGAATTGTGCAGTTAGAAGTATTGTTCTTTACTTTTACCACGTCTTTTGTAAAAAAACAGATAATGCTTATGCTACTGGTTTCACCGTCTGTCCGTCTGTACCCACGATATCTCTGCAACTACCGGTCCGATTTGAAAAATTCTTTTTGCATTGGGAAGCTTGTAACTTAGGAATAATGGTCCTTTATTTCGTTTTTTTTTACGGTTTACAATTTTGCCGCTAGGGGCGTAAATGCAAATGATGTCGAATACAAAAATACGTTTTATTCCACATTGATTGAAAAAATTATTTTATCTTTCAATTCCATTTATGTCGAAGAGTATTTTAGACATAGTTACTTTTTCAAATTACACATAGATTTTCCGCTAGGGTGCGTAAAAGTAAATTACATTTTTTTCGATAACTCTTCTTCTAAAACTACGATTTGAAATTTTTTTCTTCAGCGGATACACCTCCTGATGAAAAATATTTTACATATAATTTCAAATTTTTGGTAAAAGATACTTTGGCCAACAGGGGGCGTAAGTGTTAATTTTTGCTTCTGATGTATTGGCCATAAAATCTGAGCTTCTAAAATATCGATTGAAAAAATTCTGTCATGGACTTATGCCACTCACATCGATGAACCTTTTTGGAATATTTTCTTCTTAAAATATTCCACAGTTTCTCCGCCAGGGGCGTAGATGTATATCTTATTTTTGTCAATATATCTACTTCTAGAAGTCCGATTTGAAAAATTCCTTCTTTGTTGGATAGTGTTTTCAGTGTGACATGTTTTTCATATAATTTCAAAATTTTCAAGTAATTCATAGACTTTCCGCTAGGTGGCGTACCGGTAAATTGCGTTTCCCCCTGTATATCTGCTTCAAAATCTCCGTGAAAACTTATTTCTTCACCGGATACAGCTCCTGATGGGAAATCGTTTGCACATAATTTCCAATTTTTGTAGTAAACTGGTTTGGCCACCAGGGGGCATAAATCTTAATTTCCGCTTCTGATGTATTTGCAGCAAAATATGAGCTTCTAAATTCTCGATTGAAAAAACGTTGTTTACAGACCGATACTACTCCTGTCGACAAACTTTTTGCAAACATTTTCTTCTTAAAATAATGTATGGTTTCTACGCCAGGGGGCGTAGATGTATATCTTATTTTTGTCAATATCTCTACTTCCAGGAGTCCAATTTGAAAAATTCCTTCTTTGTTGGATAGTGTTTCCGATGCGAAATGTTGTTCCTATAAATTCAAAATTTTCAAGTAAATTATAGACTTTCCGCTAGGGGACACAAAGGTAAATTGCATTTTCTGCGTTATTTCTGCTCCTAAAACTCCGATTTGAAAAATTCTTCCTGTATCGCATACAAGACCTGATGGAAAATATTTTTCACATAATTTCTAATGTTTGGTAAAGAATGGTTCGGCCACTAGGGGGCATAAGGGTTAATTTCTACTTCTGATGTATTTGTTGCAAAATCTGGGATCCTGAAAACTCGACTAATTTTTTTTTCTTGGACCAATACCGCTCACATGGAAACACCTTTTGAGAATACTTTCTTCCTAAAATAATGCGTGGTTTTCCCACCAGGGGACGTAAAGCCACATCTTATTTTTATCGATATCTCTGTTTCTAAGAGTCCAATTTGAAAAATTCTTTCCGTGTTGGAGAGCGTTTCCGGTGCGAAATGTTTATCATGCAAATTCATGTTTTTCTTAACGCACAAGTCTGCAACCAGAGGGCGTAGTCTCACGATTCCGTTTATAGCAATAACTGAGGGATTAAAAACCGGATTGAAAAACGTCTTTCTTCCTTCAGATACTATTGTTAACCATACCGGTTCCATTGACTTTGAATAACTTTGATAAATTTAATTTGCGTCAGAACGGATTCAAAAGACGTGCTTATTACACCCGAAAATTCGGTGTCATCTTTCTTGTTTAAAATTTGCTCACTCCCGCGGTTTTTGGGGTGACGTTGGTTTTTATTGCAGCAGGTCGAGTTTTAGAGAAAAGAAGATCAAGTTGAAGCGCTGAGGCATTAGATGCAATGATCTCTCTCTCTCTCTTCTTTCATGATGAACTTGATCTGGAAACTGCACACACATATGATAATATTGTTATTATTATACTACAGTATTAAGCGCAAAGCTTTGTTAATGTTACAAAATGCAGAATAATCTGGTCTGGAATGCTTTTACGTTCTTCTTTTTTTAATTTTGGAAATTACCCTACATGGTTTTTTTTTTATATTCTACTACATCACTCTAAACTACCTTTACCAATTAGCATATATGTAAATTATATTGCAAAGATTAGTTTTCTAGAGTCAAAATTTCAAACACTTGCAACTGTCTGCACGGAGTTGTACGTTTTATAATGCAATTTATTCAAAATAAAAGTAAATTTAGAAATCAAAAAGAAATAACGAATGGAATTTTTTGTTTCTAAGCAATTTTCGTTTCTGCAGCTTTTACCAAAATTCGAAGGGCACTGTAGAAGGGCACGTTGATTATTTATTTATTTTCAAATCCACATTTTAGAGCATTTGGCTTTTTTTTTTTTTTTTTATTGGAGGTTTAACAACCACCGTGAGCAACTCAATGGGCTATAAGCAGTCGCCCGTCCCTAATTTAGGGCCACTGGTTCCAGGGAAGGGAGAGAGCCAGTGCCGTAGGACAAACACAACATCCATGCCTGACCGGGATTCGAACCCGGACCCCTTTCGGACGAATGATCAGAGGCCATCGCTTAGACCACTGCGCCACCGGGGCGGCCATTTGGCTTTATGCGTAGTGTTTCTAAAAACATATTAATATTGTGAAGTGGATTAACTGAACTAAACTTTTTAAACTAATGATTTTTAAACTAATCCTTGCTTGGGCCATATCTTTGGCCAATGCATAAATGCAAGCCTTGATAAGCAAAATTTTCCAAGAATCCGGGCCCGGGTGGCCCGGCCTCAGCAAACACATGTAATCAAAGAAAGCGGGCCGGGCTCCTAAAATTGAACCCGAACTCATCTCTAGTCGGCAACCCTTGGCCCGCGGACGCCTTACCAACCTTTTTTTTTTTTTATTTTAAAATGGCCTATTTATGCTATAAAAAGAGCTGAAAATAGGAAGTGGGCTTCACCCGACATATGACTTTTTCACCTTTCAACCTTTGGCATGTGAGAATGCGTGAATTAACAGCAAATACCTGCAGCGTACAAAAAGCAATGGTGCTTGGGAGCGCAGGACAATTGGTGGGAAAGGAGGCAAGCTGTGACGTAAGAGAGATGTGACCTTCGTTCTGATTCCAGCTGGTTTTCGGCACGTGATAACTTTTTTCTGCTGCGGAGGACGCGAGCTGGGAAGAGTGAGACGTGGTAAACCAGTGTTCAGTAGTGGCGGACGTTAAATGGGCTGATTTGTGAAATTTTGTTCTCGACTGAGGGGTGAACACCTGCATGTGACAATGCGAATTTCTTCTTTAAGTCTTAAAGCAGGCATTGGAAAGTTGGCAAAGGACATACAACCCCAGTAACCCCATTAAATAGGGCGAATGGGTTTGTGCATTTTCTTTTATATTTCCATGTTGGTTTTTCGCGTATATTTCTGTCATATACTTTTTTGGTTTTTCTAACTAATATTTTGCTGTTATGATTCAACAAAATTATATTTGTCTGTGTTTTAAACTTTTTGCTAAGTTTAAATTGAGCTTTACCACGATATAAATAAATGTGTATTATATACTGCACTTGAGGCCGCTAACTATAACTTTAAAGTCGAATGTGCCGAAAGGTTGCCGGCTCCTGGTCTAAACGATGGCTTCTGATCATTCGTCCAAGATGGGTCCGGGTTCGAAGCCCGGTGGGGCATGGATCTTGTGTTTTCTTACTCTCTCCCTTTTGTGGAGCCAGTGGCCCCCAAATTACGGACGACCGACTGCTTATAGCCCACTGAGTTACTCACGATGGTCGTTAAACCCCGAATTAAAAAAAAATAATATTTTTTCAAATTGGACTACCAGTTGCTGAGATATGGTGTCCACGTGTAAGCGCATACTAAAAATGAGAACTACTCACTTCAAACTGTTGGCTAAACATATCCTAATAAACGAAAACATCGTGTCTTTAAAGTCCATTTATCCAAGTATATACGAGACAAAGTTGTGATTTATGCATCTGGTGCGATATGGTACTAGAACAGATGAGCGTGATTTGGCATACAGATGCTGTAGCTTCGGTTCTGCGGTCAGAGGATCATCCCTAAATTCCCAAAGCAATGCTGTGCTTGTGTGCTCTTAAATCAGCTCAGCGCGCATTAGCATTAACGGAATTACCCGCTCCCATAAGGAGATCCTTGTCATACCAGAAGATAAACTTTTATTTCCTGCGAGAAATTAAGGGACGCAAAATGCTGAGCGAAACAATCAACTCAAACATCGTGGTCATTAGCAACGGAACAAGTGCTTAGTATTATTTCGATGAAATGATTTTCTCCCCACTTCAGACTGCACCGCGCGATACATGGGGGCAGCTTTTATTTCGTGCCAGCTGGAACTGATCTCAAGCTGAGTTCGAAAGGCCGTAATCTCGGAGAACTTCAAGCGCCTCCCGCCGTCCGATCTTTAATTGCCGGGAGTGGTCGACGCCATTGTTGTTAAGACGAAACCAGGGATTATATGACACAATCAGCTGAAGCACGGCATATGGTAATGAGTGGCGAGAAATTTCGCCCTGCTAATCATCGGTAATTATGTTACTGCGATTATACCTACTGTGCTGTTCGTATACGTAGGTTTGTTCTGTTGTGAGCAACACTTTTAACTGAAACATGCGCCCCTTTCATGATTTAAATGTTGTTTTTCATTGTGCCCATAGAATTTATTTGAATGGAATTTTAGAGTGAACACACAAATGACTAACAAGATATTTTCCTGTTATTTTTTTATTTTTATTTTAGCATATTAGAGACGCTTGAAGAGTATGTTTGGAATCTGTTTACAACAAACGCAAACTCTTTAGCAGATAGTACAAGTGTGCAATAAAATAATGAAGTTCGCGCGGAATATATTTCCATAAATAAGTGTTTTTAAAGCATAGCAGGAATTAAGGAAAGTTTAGTTTACAAAGTTCCGTACAAACTGCTTAGTCTTATTATTTTTAGCACGTCTTTTGTAAAAAAAATTGTGCTTATACAAATTTTGAAGATGATAATCCGCATTTTGTTCTAAATATTGAATTGAATGGAATTTAATGAAATTTCTGCCACACAACACAGTACATCTATATACACTGAGTGGCCACTTTATTATGACCACCTGACAGTTTTAAGCAAATGAGCACGCTGTTGCCGCCAGAGGTCGAAGCTAGCATAAAAAGGGAAAGCTTAGTGCTTGCGACAGTAGTAGAAATGATTTTTTGGTGACGAGATGGGTAAAAAATGCGATTCGACGGACTTTCAACGTATGATGATTGTAGGAGCTCGTAACCATTAAGCGAGTAATACCGAAACCGCCGCATTCGTGAAATGTTCCAGAGCAGCTGTTGTTAAAGTGTTTAAAGACTGGACTGTCAGCCAAAAAACTGGGTAACGTGTGGTCGTCATCGACTAGTGCTGCTGGAGTGGAACGGAGAGTGCCCAGACTGGTAACAAGCAACAGTGCAGCAAATTACAGACCATCATAATCAAGGATCCCCTCAAATTTTCTCTACACGCACTGTTCGCCGTACACTGCATCGGATGGGATACGGGAGCCGAAGACCTGTTCGAACACCTTTGCTGTCTGCAGTTAACAAGAGAAAACGTCTCCAGTTTGCACAGGAGCATAAGGATTGGACAGTCGATAATTGGAAACAAATTATTTGGTCCAATGAATCACGTTTTCAGTTGCACCATGCCGATGGCCGAGTGAGAATATGGTGGAAACAGCACGAAAGCATGGACCCCAAATGCATTGCTACAACTCTTCAAGCTGGTGGAGGCAACATTATGGTTTGTGGAATGTTTTCCTGGCATACTTTGGGCCCTTTAATTCGTGTTGATCACCGTCTGACTGGCACGTCATATCTAAACATCGTTGCGGATCAGGTGCATCCTGTCATGTGGATGGTTTATCCCAATGGCGATGGCTACTTTTAACAAGATAATGCGTCCTGCCATAGTGCTCATATTGCACAGGATTGGTTTCAGGAACATGCCGGTGAGTTTACTTTGCTTAAGTGGCCCGCATAATCTCCAGATTTCAACCCCATTGAGAATTTGTGGGATGAAGTTGAACGAGCCATCAGATAGCTGGATCCACTACCCTGAAATCTCACACTCCTGGAAAGTGCTATTCATTAAGCATGGTCTTAGATCCCACAAACCACCTATCTACATCTCGTGGAGTCCATGCCATGAAGAATCGACGCAGTATTAAAGGCAAAAGGTGGCCCAATGAAGTACTGAGGGGGTGGTCATAATAAAGTGGCCACTCAGTGTATAACAAAACAAAATCATCAAGAATTGTCAAGGTCACGATTTGCACGAGGCAATATCTCGGACAACGAATTCCCAGGAAAAAAAAAAGGTGGTGTCGTCAGCAAATAAAACTCGGCGAGAAGTAGGAGCAACATTACTTCTAAAATTCCGATTTGAAGAGTTTTTTCTTCAGCGGATACAGTTTCTGTTGGAAAAACTTTTGCATATGATTTATAATTTTTTGTAAAGAATGTTTTGGCCAGAAGGAGGCGTAAGTGTTAATTTCTGCATCAGATGTATTTGCAGCACAATCTGAGCTTCTAAAATACCGATTGAGAAATTTCGTTCGTGGGCCGATGCTGCTCACGTCGATAAAACTTTTCGGAATATTTCTTCTTAAAATATTACATGGTTTCCCAGCCAGGGAGCGTATAGATGTATATTTTATTTTTGTCAATATATCTGCTTCTAACGGTCCAATTTGAGAAATTCTTTCTTTATTAGATAGAGTTGCCGGTGCGACATGTTTTTCATATAATACCAAAATTTTCAAGTGATTCATAGACTTTCTGGTAGGGGCGTAAAGATAAATTGAGTTTTTCCCAATTTTCTGCTTCTAAAGCTCCGATTTGAAAAATTGCTTCCTGTATCGTATACAGCTCCTGATGGGAAATGTTTTTCATATAATTTCTAATATTTGGTAAGGCATGGTGTGGCCACAAGGGGTCGTAAGCGTTAATTTCTGTTTTTATGTATTTGCAGCAAAATCTGAGCTCCTGAAAAACTCGACTGAAAAAATTCTTTCCGGGACCGATATCTCTGACATCGAAAACCCTTTTGAGAATACATTCTTCCTCTTAAAGAAATATATGTTTTTCCGGTCAGGGGGTGTAGATGCATGTCTTATATTTGTCGATGTCTGCACCTCTGATAGTCCGATTTTAAATGATCTTTCTTTGTTGGAGAGAGTTTGCTCTGCAAAATGTTTCTTATATAATTTCAAATTTTTCTTAACGCACAAGTCGGCAACCAGAGGGCGTAAATTCAGGATTCTGTTTACAGCGATATCTGCGGGATTAAACACACCATTGAAAAACTTCTTTCTTCGGTCAGATATTACTGTTTTCCATCCCGGTTCCATTGACTTTAAAAAGCTTTGATAAATTTAATTCGCGTCAGAACGGATTCAAAAGACGTGCTCGTGACACCCGAAAATTCAGTGTCATCTTTCTTGTTATTTTAGCATGTGAGAGACGACTGAAGAATATTAGTTGGAATCTGTTTAGAACAAAAGCAAACTCTTTAGTATGGATTACAAGTGCGCAATGAAATAATGAAGTCTGCGCGGAATATATTCCTGTAAAATACTGGCTTAAATCAAGCTGTTTTTCCCATGAAACATTTTAACAGAAATTTGAAAATTTTATCGTCCTGTAACGGAACCGAACCCGCATCTCACGATTTGTGCTCGAGTATGCTAACCATTACACCACCCAAGACAATGAAATCCAAATATTATTCCATGTGTTTCAACTTGATATATATACTTATTTGCTGGTGAAGGGCTACGATGAGATACGTTTGTTTCGACTAGTGTAGTGTAATAAAAATGTCTGACGTTTTAAATTAATGCTTCAGTTGTTTGGGTTTCATTGGCCTGGGTGGTGTAAGGGTTAGCATACTCCAGCGCAAATCGGGAGATGCGAGTTCAATTCCCGTTCCCGGACGAAAAGATTTCAAATTTCTGTGGTTATGTTACATGAAAAGAATAGCTATAAATAAAGAACAAGTGAAAAGAAATAGCAATTCTTTTCATTTGTCCTTTGTGAATTGGATTTTACTTTGCCGTTTTTAAACATCCTGCTCACCCGTGATCCCACCACAAATTTGGTTACGGCTTCAGTTTTTCGGAAATCTACCTCTCAGGTTTTAATGATCCCTGCCACTTCTAATAATCCGCATTGCCAAAAACTTGCTTCCTTGCGTTTTATGGTACACAGAGCCCGTTCTCACTGTTCTACTAAGCAAACGTATGAGCAGGAAATCCTGAAAATCTACGAGTTGGCTAATTCCTTTGGGTATTCTAATTACATTGTTAATAAACTTATTAAAAAATCCCAACGTTTTGACTCTACAACACTAACCAGAGAAGTTAGAACCATAAAATTTGTGGTTTCTGTCCCGTTTTTGCCATCACTTTCACATCTACTTAAAAATATCTGCAGATTTTTTGGTAATGACTTTGGGTTGTCTTCTTGTAAATTATTTTCGTTGGTTCGTAGCGATCGTAACAGACCTGATTTATTAGATAATTATGGAATTTACAGAATCCCTCTCCTGATGAAGGGAATACTTCTTACCCCGATGAAGGGAATACTTCTTACATAGGTTCCATATCTCGTAATTTAAAGGTCAGACTGCAGGAGCACAAATACAGTATTAAAGTCGGTAATGGCTCCACAGCTATGTCACGTTTGCTTTAAGCAAACCTTTCGAACCAATATGGTCTGAGGTT
This sequence comes from Macrothele yani, assembly GCA_039090855.1. NCBI lineage: Eukaryota > Metazoa > Arthropoda > Arachnida > Araneae > Macrothelidae > Macrothele > Macrothele yani. The sequence continues at coordinate 155,087,981 of CM077030.1, forward strand.
ACTATTCTGACTATACCTAAGAATAAGAATGTATTACTATTTACAGAAGACCTTCAGATTCTGGCTCGTCGGAGAAGTTGCTGCAACGATGATATTTCTAACTATATTCCTGAAGCTCGGAAATACCTTATGCATGAATTACTGTGATTTAAATATTGTAATAATTATTACTGACTCCTGACCACCTCTTCTTTCTATGTCTCTCTGCGCACTCGTCTGACCTGACACGTCATGTTTTACATATATGCTGACCGTTGCTGCTTAGAACTGGTAGTCACACCTGAGGAAGTGACCGATGATGGTCACGAAAGTACTAGTGTGTTTTTAACTGTATGTATTTACTTCCTCCTATAGTGCGAGGTTCATAATTTTTATATTAAACGTGTTTAGACAGCGTGATTTTGGTTTTAACTTGTAACACGTATCTTCATCAATTTTATTGAAAAGAATAGCTATAAATAAATGAAAAATGAAAAGAATAGCTATAAATAAATGAAAAATGAAAAGAATAGCTATAAATAAAGGTCAAAATATCACGGTAAATAAAGGCCAAAATCGGGTTAAACCCAGAACAAATTAGATAAGAACTGAATTTTTGCAGGCTGGTAGAACTCATTGAGCTTAGGATTTTCAAGGTAGTGCCCACCATTCTGCGGCTTGCTTCTCCCCTACACCCCGATAAAGAGGGAAAAGAAGGTCTAATACTAATTCACTCATAACATTCACTCATAACTCCAGAAATAATTAATGTACAGCAATAATTTTTGAAAATTTATTTCTTTTAGTATGATCTATAAAATTAGTTCTGTTCATCTTTTACGCTTTCCAACCGTAGGTTGAACAAGTTAGTAAAATCATGCAATGCATTGATCATAATACGCTTTCCAACATACCAGAAATTATTACTCAAGTTATGAGGATAATGGCTGTGGAAAAAATCTCGCTCCGGTGTCCTGACCTTTGACCCCATTTCGATGATATTCAACAGAACCGGTTCAGTACACCTCAAGAATAACATACTGAAGTTTTGTCGCAATAGAAGTAGTTTTACGCAAGTTATGAGAATAATGGCTGTGGAATAAATCTTGCTTTTGTGCAATGACCTTTGACCCCATTTAGTTGATATTCAACAGAACCGGTTCGCTATACCTCCGGAACATCATGATAACGTTTTGTCGCAATCGAAACATTTTTAGGTAAGTTATGATGCACCAGGGCAATGGAATGGATCCCACTCCAGTGTTTTTACCTTTGACCCCATTTCGCCCATTTTAAATAGGGTTCGTCCCCAGTGGCTCCCTACCATATACTAAAATTTCATCGAAATCGAACCATATTTACGCAAGTTGTGACGCATAAGGGCAATGGAACAAATCCCGCTCTTATGTCCTGCCTGACCTTTGCCCCCATTTCGCCCATTTTCAATAGGGTTCGTGCCCAGGTGGTTACCTACCACATACTAAAATTTCATCGAAATCGAACCATATTTACGCATGTTATGACGCATAAAGGCAATGGAATGTATTCCACTTTTATGCCCTGACCTTAGACCCCATTTCGCCCATTTTCAATAGGGTTCGTCCCCAGTTGTTCCTTACCAAATACTAAAATTTCATCGAAATCGAACCATTTTTACGCAAGTTATGACGCATAAGGGCAATGGAATAAATCCCTTACCTTATGCCCTGCCCGACCTTTGACCCCATTTCGCCAATTTTCAATAGGGTTCGTGCCCAGTGGTTTCCTACCACAAACTAAAATTTCATCGAAATCGAACCATATTTACGCATGTTATGTAGCATAAAGGCAATGAAATGGATCCCGATTTTATGTCCTGACCTTTGACCCCATTCCGCTCATTTTTAACAGGGTTTGTTCCCAGGTGGTTCCTTACCACATACTAAAATTTCATTGAAATCGAACCATTTTGACGCAAGTTATGATGCATAAAGGCAATGGAATGGATCCCGCTGCTATGTCCTGACCTTTGACCCCATTTCATTTATTTTCAATAGGGATCGTACCCAGGTGGTTCCCTACCACATACTAAAATTCCATCGAAATGGAACCATTTTTACGCAAGTTATGACGCATAAGAGCAATGGAATGGATCCCGCTTCTATGTCCTGACCTTTGACCCTGTTTCACCCATTTTCAACAGGGTTCGTCCCCAGGTGGTCCCCTACCAGATACTAAAATTTCGTCGAAATCGAACCATTTTCACGTGAGTTGTCGTGCGGACAGACGGACGGACAAAGCTGGAGCATATACGCTTCTTCAACCTACGGTTGGAAAGCGTAAAAAAGGGTATATGATCCTACTTTGTCCGTCTGTCCGCACGATAACTCGCGTAAAAACGTTTCGATTGCGATGAAATTTTAGTATGTGGTAGGGGATAACCTGGACAGGGACCCTATTGAAAATGGACGAAATGGGGTCAAAGGTCAGGACAAAGGAGCGGATCGAATCCATCGCTCTTATTCGTCATAACTTATGTAAAAATGATATGATTGCGATAAAACTTCGTCATGTTGTTCCGGAGATGTACTGAACCGGTTCTGTTTAATATCATCGAAATGGGGTCAATGGTCTGGGCACAGGAGCGTGATTTATTCCACAGCCATTATCCTCATAACTTGACTAAAAATACTTCTATTACGATAAAACTTTAGCATTTTGTTTCTGCTGAAAATCATTGAAATGGTGTCAAAGGTTAGGACACAGGAGCGAGATTTATTCCATAGCTATTATCCTCATAACTTGACTAAAATGCTTCTATTGCGACAAAACTTTTGTATGTGGTTCCGTAGGTATACTGAACCAATTCTGTTGAATATCGTCGAAATGAGGTCAAAGGTTATGGCAGAGGAGCTTGATTTATTCCTGAGTAATGATTTCTTGTATGTTGGAAAGCGTATCATAATCAGTGCATTGCATGATTTTACTAACTTGTTACTACGTATATATCTTATAGTTTTGCTGCAATCTGCGAAAACCAGCAAAATAGCACCTTTCTTACTCGACGTTTTACCGATTAATTGCAATTACCGCTTCACAGAGTCAAAATTTCCGAAAAAGGCTCGGAATAAAAGTTGTAGCAAATTTTATAACCTTTACAACGATATGTTATTTGTCTTATAACAATGTATAATTTCGCTTACACTGTATCTAAACCATGTCTGCCAAAAGCACTTGTGTTGCGAAGAATTTGCGACTCGGTAAGAACATGGTGCTGATAGAGAGAGAGAGTTGGGAGGCATTGACACACGCATTGATTGATTTATTTGACACGTGGGGAGAATAAAATGCATTCCTAAAACACCTCCACAGACCACGCATATGCCACAAAGCAAATGGAATTAGGTCATCGGATAGGTAACGAGTCCGCCCGGGAGATTCGATGCGTCAACGAACGCAACGTAAGTTGATTGTTTTTTTAGCCTCTAAAAAGTGAAGCAAATTCTTAATGCATTCCCGTATTGGTTTACCTAAGTGAATAAAAATGGACAAATGCATGATTTGCGATAATCATCTTTGTGAGCGAGAATCAGTAGTTGTCACCGAAGTTTCAAAAGGATAATTGGTTCTAGCCTGAAAAGAAAAGACAGTTTGCATGACAAATTAGAGAATGTTACTTCTATTATGGTTCACCGGATTTGCCTGCGTAATTACAGGCGACAAAAGTACAGGTGTGTGAAAATTAAGTAGGACAAGGTTAGATTTCAACATTTATTGCATAGCTTCCATACATGAAAGAAGTGTATCATTTTAACTACTATAGATCCGTATATTTCTTGTACACACATAGAAAAGTTAGATAGAAAAATAGATTAAACCATACATTAAAAGCAAGTAAGAAAAAGAAAACAGTTTCAGAGGGAAAAATTTAAAAATCTGAAGTTTCGTCACATCTTGTAGAACAGATATCAAGTCGTTAAGAAACGTATGTTGGTTTAACTCTGAAAAAAAAAAGATACTGTTACAAACAAATTTTACGTATATCTGCTATAGATCTGTATATTTCTTGCACAAACATGAAACAGATATATAGAAAACCAGATTAAGTCATACATTAAAAGCAAGTAAGAAAAGTTCTTTGCGTAGGAAAAAAAAGTAATGAAGAAACGTTTGCTTGTTTGAATCAGAAACAATAAAGCCTCGATAAAAGTAGTTGTTAGTTTGTAAAGTTAAAAAATAAAATAATGATGGTACATCGAGACGTTTAACGAGTATGCTAGCATTTAGAAAAAAAGTAGATTAAGATAATGCATTAAAAGGTATATTTCACTGATTAATCATAAAAGAAAATACGAAAAAATAAAAAAAATATTTTAGCTATGTATAAAACATTGCGGCTTTGTATGGTGGAAAAAGGTACAACGTTAAAAAATGTAACAGAAATAGTCATGAACACGTAAATACATTAATAAACAATCGTGTTTTAAGATTATGTCTGCAACACAAAACTTTGGAAAAACGTCTTTATGTTGGTACGTCCGTTAAAAATGCGTGAAGCTCAAAGAAAATTAAAAAAAATCATTACGTTGAAAAATTATGGAAAAAAATAAGGAATAAATTAGTTGCAAAATGATCAAGTTATTGAAAAAAATCAGTCTTGGAGCTTAACAGAATCTGAAATGACGTCAACTTCTCCTCTTACCCCATTCTTATCATGACTGTATCGGTGATGTCATAGCATTGCTTGCTAGCACGGGATGTCACCCAACATAGTGACTCATCCCAAAACATGTGGCAAGCAAAATGGCACGGTCGGAGAAAACGATGACTCATCTCAAAACACGTGGCCCACAAAATGACATGGTCGGAAAAAACGATGACTCATCCCAAAACACGTGGCGTACAAAAGATGGCCGGAAAGAACACGTGGAACAAAAATGGCGGCTACTGGCGTCATGATTGACCACATCCGTCCGTGCGACAGCACGTGGGCGGGGCCGAGTGGAGCACGTGGGTTGCAGTGGGGAGTCGTTGGGGGGGGCCTCCTTTGTCATGAAACTCTCCATTTCCTACTACTCATGAATGAATTACAAGCTTTCTAGTATTTTATGTGGCTACCTTTAGCTGCAAAAACTTGTTTAAAACGTTTTGGCATTAAATGTATTAATTTCTGACAACAAATTTTGAATTCTGAGTCATGATACCAGACAAGAATAATGTTCGAAATGCGGTCTTTCTCTGTTGAACAATTAGTATTTTTGATCCTAGATTTCACAATTGCCCACATATTCTCAATGGGACTAAGATCAAGTGAATTTCCAGGCCACTCTAGAATGTCAATCTTCTTTTTTTTTTTTTTTCATCACTGCTTGCACTTTTTGGGAACTGTGGCATGAGCAAGGTCATTCTGAAAAATGCCATGCGCACCATTAAAGCAGTTCTCCATCTCTGAAACAATCATCCGCTGTGTTATTTCACAATATTTATCGGAATTCATCATTCACTCAATAGGACGAAGGCTTCCAGGTCCTTCAAAAGTGAATCATCCCAAAACGTCTTTTTAACTGATTGTTTCACCTCTTGTTGCAAATATGCTTTTGGGACAGGTTCACCTTTACTCCGTCGTACAATTTTCTCTGTCCTTGGACAAAAAAAAAAAAAAAAAGCCTCATCATTAAACACCACTCTTTTCCAATCATCAGAAGTTTAGTGATTATATTTTCTAGCCCATCGCAAGCGTTTTTTCTTCATTGAAGCTGTCAGGAGTTCCTTTTTTACACGTCTCCTCGCAGGTTGTCCAGCTTCTAATAATCTGCGGCGCACTGTAGATGAGTGTATCTTTATATCTCCGGCTGCTAACTCTCCCTGCAAGTCCTGACTTGTCATTGATGGACATATTACACTTTTTCTTACTATCAATGTATCAGTTCGTAGTGATGTCTTAAATTTTCGTCCACAGATTCCTTTTCGTTTTGGTGACTTCGATCCACTATCTTTGTAATGGTTCAATAGTCTGGAAACACTTGATTTCCTGACGTCTGTGGCCGCCGCAGAAATCTCGCGAATAGTCATCGAAGTATTTTCTTTAAGCGCTAAAGAAATATCCATTATTGTACTTTGCACCGCCAATTCACTCGTGTATGCTGTCATCAAACGCCGGCTCAGAACTGAACGTAATATGCCAGCAGACAGATAAATCTAGCAAAAACCGATTCTGGACGATTACAGTCGTATTCCTGCGCAATTTGGGAACGCCCACTTCCGTCCATAACGAGCAACGTCCAGATAAACTCAAAGGAAACGAACTTTTTACACTTTGTTCCAATTAATTTGCATACCACTGTAGTATTAAGGCAAGTATTCCTTCAGCATCAACGTCTTCAAATGCACTATTACTGAGTTTTCAATGAACGTTTGTCTTTAAAAATGGCTGCTTATTCTGCGAAGAGGAAGCCACTGTGAATATGAAGCTCCCTTTCAAATACAGAAAAGCGGTCCGTACGGTATCGACTCTAGAAATAAAAGATAAATTCTTAACTTTCTGTGAAAACCGTAACGATGAATGGGGCGAGGGGGAATAGGAAGTCGAAAATTCTCGGAAAATTCTCAGTTGAAACACGGTATCATTCCGGGTGCTACAAAAAATTCAGAAAAATAAAGCTGTTTAGAGCATCTGGTTGGCCACAAGATCAGAGCACTGAAACTGCTTTCTCATTATTGTGTGACTATATCGAAAAAAAAACAAAACAGAAGAATGCCAATACACCCTAAATGATTTACAAAATATCATGAAACATCATAGCCTTTCTACACCCATTACTGATAAATATTTGAAGCAGCAACTGTTACAGCATTTTGGAGACAGACTAGTGATAACAAGTATTTCTGCGAAGAAGAATATGCCACCCTGGTGGCGCAGTGGTCTAAGAGTTGGTCTCTGATCATTCGTCCGAGATTGGTCCGGGTTCGAAACCCGGTGAGGCATAGATGTTGTGTTTGTCTTACGACACTGGCGGTCTCCCTTCCCTGGAACCAGTGACCCTAAATTAGGGACAGGCGACTGCTTATAGCCCATTAAGTTGCTCACGGTGGTCGTTAAACCTCCAATAAAAAAAAAAAGAAGAAGAAGAATATTGTACGTATAATATTGTATGATGCTAATCATAAATTGCGGACAGATCAATGGTACAATGAGAGAAAGAACGATAAAGTTTGTAAACCAAGACAAGTTGTTGAAGTTGCAGCAGACATTATTAGAGAGAACATACAGAAAATGATTTACGAAAGTAGCAAATATCCGAATGCAAACGATACCAAGGAGGGTGCATTAAGTTTTGGCCACCCCAGTGGTGCAGTGGTATAAGCGATGGCTTCTGATCATCCGTCCGAGAGCAGTCTGGGTTCGAATTCCAGTGAGGCATGGATGTTGTGTTTGTCTCACGGCACTGGCTCTCTCCCTTCCCTAGAACCAATGACCCTAAATTAGGTACGGGCGACAGCTTATAGCCCATTGAGTTGCTCACTGTTGTCGTTAAACCTCCGGAGATGTAGCGGTGGCAGTTGAGTGTACCGGCGATGCGTACCAGAGGGGTGCTGGTGTCATATCCAATTGTGCCCCAAACCATAACGCCAGGCGAATGACCGGTATGACGATGCATAATGAAGGCGTCATACAGACTCTCGCCGCGGTGCCGCCACACGCGGATCCGACCATCGCGGTGTTGCAGGCAGAAGCGGGATTCGTCGGAGAAGACAATGTCGTGTCATTTCGCAGTTCTGGTGCGGCGTTCAACGGCCACCGGTGGTGTAACGTCAGTGGTAATCGGAGCAATGGGTGCCGTGCAACAAGTTCCAGCTCCTGCAGACGACGTCGAAAGGTACGTGCTGACACAGGTTGTTGCGCAACACACTCTAATTCCTGCGCTAACGTTCAGGATGTGGTGGTGCGAGCCGTCAATGCCCTCCGCACAACATGCCGGTGCTCTCGTTTGGTGGTATGCCGCGGCTGCGGCAAACGCTCGCGTCGGTCCTTCCGTCCCTCCTGCACCCACCGAATCCATACGCGCCTCACTGTGGCTGGATGTCGTCCCACACGGGCGCCGATGTCTTGGTACGATAAACCGCTGTCGCGATATGCCACTATTCGTCCTCTGTCGGACTCCGAAACGTGCTGGAATGACTGCCGTATTCTACGACGAGGCACCAGGAAGCTTCCCACGCACAGGTCCTGCAGCACATCACACTTCCAGTACTTACACCCCACCTTCTGTGCAACGTTCTTATAGTGCTTCTCGGTGGCGTGCCGGGCGCACATGATTTGCATATGCCCTGCAATGCTAATCGTTTGCATGTCCTCTCGCGGGCGACGCATACTGCGAATTTCAGGCCAATCGGATGCTTCCTTCTTGGTGTTGCATTTTGGCTGGCCAGCAGTGTATGTGGTAGGCAAACACCTGCGGACGAACCCTACGGAAAATGGGTGAAATGGGGTCAAAGGTCAGGACAAAGGATCGGGATCCATTCCATCGCCCTTATGGGTTATAACTTACGTAAAAATTCTTCGATTGAGACAAAACTTTATCATGTTGTTCCGGAAGTATAGTTTACCGGTTCTGTTGAATATCATCAAAATAGGATCAAAGGTCAGGTCATAGGAGCGAGATTTATTCTACAGCCATAATCCTCATAACTTGAGTAATGATTTCGGGTACGTTGGAAAGCGTATCATAATCAATGCATTGCATGAATTTACTAACTTGTTATCTATCGTTCTTATCCGGCCACACATACATCACTCTTGTTCTGACCAAGGAGGTTATATTACTGGAGACACCACTGGCTCTGTCGCCATAGGTCACAGCTAATCTGTGTTGTGACGTCACAAGCAGGCAAAAACGAACTAAATTATACCGTTGAAAAACCAGTAAGCGTGTGTATCATTGATAAAGATTATTGAATTACTCATTTTATCTGTTTATACGCTTAGAAGCTTTTGTTTCATTGGTTTCAAAGCAGCTTCTTTTCTGCGGCTGCGTGGTGCCTGCTCATGACGTCATTTGCAGCACGGACGGTGACTTATGGCGGACAATGCTACGTGGATATGAGTGGTGTCCACCAGTAATATAACCTCCTTTGTTCCGACCTCAGTGTGTTGCCAAAATTATTTAGGGCCACGGGTTCCAAGGAAGGGAGAGAGCCAGTGCCGTAAAGAAAAACACAATATCGATACCTCACCGGTATTCGAACTCGGATTGCTTTCGGACGAATGATCAGAAGCCATCGCTTGGAGCACTGCGCCACGGGGCGGCATTAAGGTTTGAAAATGTCTAAGAGAACGAATTCAAATTTAAATAAAAAAAGAAACTAAAAAAAAAGTTAAAATAGAATACGCGTTACAATGTTTTACCCGACTTTTTGTTCTTTCAATAGAAGGTAAACTATAAAGTGCATTAAAACAAATAATATATCGTTGTAAAGATTATAAAATTTCCTACAACTTTCTCTCGGAGCCTTTTTCGGAAATTGTGTCTCTGTGAAACGGTAATTGCAATTAATCGGTAAAATGTCAAGAAAAAAGTGCTACTTATTTTGCGGGTTTTAGCAAATTGCAGCAAAACTATAGAAGATATACACTGAAGAGCAATTGAATTAGAGACAGCTGGCGTTATGCAAATGTGACGCTGTGGGCGGCCCGGTAAACGGAAACGACATGACGTATGCAGCGATCCGACAATATAAGGAGTGATGCGACGGGAATCAGTAAGATTCGGACGCAGTATGGGTAAGACGAAGGAACTAAGCGCATTTCATCGTAGGAAAATTGTCGTTGCCCGACGAATGGGTCACTCCATCTCGGAAGTCGAGCATGCACTGGAATTTTCACGAGCCACTGTTTGACGGGTGCACTGTGAGTACATCGAATCCGGTAAAACCATCCCTGCAAGGGCCAACTGCCGTGGACAACAGCGTGTGGATGAGCAGGGTCATCGTCGGCTAGCTGGCATTGTAACAGCGGATTGACGGGCCACAGTGCAAGAAATCACTCGGCAATTTAGCGCTGGTTCACAAAAACGTGTAAGCAGCCACACCACCCAGAACCATCTCCTCGCTATGGGGTACAGAAGCCATCGTCTAACGAGGGTACCGCTGGACAGGATGCAAAGATTAGCATGGGCGCGGGAACATCGCCACTAGACTCTAAACATGAGGGGAAATATTGCCTGGACTGATGAGTCGTGATTCACGTTGGTGCATGCGGATAGCAGGATACGAGTACGGCGCAAACCACACGAGGCGATGGTTCCTTCTTGCCCGCAGGGTACTCTTCAAGCTGGTGGGGGTGGCATTCTCGTCTGGGGACTGTTTACGGGGATTGAAATATGACCCCTGGTAGGTGTGATATCGTCCCTCACAGGTCAACGTTACCGGGATATCCTGGACGACCATTTGCTCCCGTTTGTGCGTCTTCAACATCCCACTGGGGACTTCATCCTGCAACAAGACAATGCACCGTGCCATCGCTTCCGAATTGCATCCGAATGGTTGGATGAACGCTCCACCGACGTGATTTCGCTTCCTTGGCCAACTAGGTCACCTGACCTCAATCCCATCGTGCACATCTGGGATGCCATCGAGAGAGATGTTCGAGGCTCTGACCCCCTCCATCAAATCTTCGTGAACTGCGGGAGCTTGTTCAGGGGTCGTGGATCCGTATGGCTTCCCAACGCTTCCGGTGTCTTTTCGAGTCCATGTCGAGACGAATCGCCGCCGTCATCAGGCCGAACGTTGGTGTTACACGTTACTAGACAGGTATCTCTAATTCAATTGCTCTTCAGTGTAGTAAAGATGAACAGAACTAAATTTATAAATCATACCAACAGGAATAAATTAAAAAAAATACCGCTGTACGTTAATTATTTCGGGAGTTATGTGGATTAGTATTAGACCTATTTCTTTCCTTTATGGTGGTGTTGGGGAGGAAGCAAGCGAGGGAGGGGTTGGGGCTTTTGTGAAAACGCTAATCCTAATTAGTTCTACCAGCCTGCAAAAATTCAGCTTTTACTTAATTTGTTCCAAGCCAAGTCTTTTATTTACTGAACTATTAAGTCAGTACTGATTTATCCATTATTGACTTACTGTTTATTAGGATGGGGCCAAACCACTGAGACTAATTTATATAAATTAAAATTGTTACAAAATAGGTTGTCCAATTTTTAAATAATTTTAGGGATATTAATTTTAATATGGGGGTTTCGGATTAATATCTATGGATTCTTAGATATTGAGAAATTATGGCAATATAGATAATTAGGATTTATGTATAAAAGAATAAAGAATAGGTATCAATATTTAATTCAGCTGAACACTGGAAGTCACGTCTATCGAACTACAAACAGAAATACTTTTTTGTTATCAATGTCTGACACTTTAACCCATCAAAGGTTTATTGATTACCAGGGATTGGTGTTATGGAATAATCTACCTTGTTAACTAACACACATCAATGATTATAATTATTTTCGAAAGCAACTAAAAATATTTGCTAACAAAGTAAAATATAAAATTTAATAGTAGAAAAATATCAATCAGACCATATATGAGTACATTTCATGTGTGCAGGATATTTGGCTTGACTACGCATTTGAGGGGAATTCGGAAATACTCAGGCTATATATATATATATAGCATTTTACTCCATTTCCTATCCTGTGGTTACCCTGTACATAAGTATATACACTATATTGACAAAATTCACCTGACACCCCTTCAAAAGCAAATAAACGGATCCGCTGCGTTGTTAGTACGCGCGGTACACCTGCAAACGTTATTAAAACAAACCTGCAGCTGACCGCGATCATATCACCCTGTGAGATTGAGTGAAAATATCGCGGCGGGAGAGAACTGACTTTGAGAAAAGAAAGATTGTTTGGTGTTATATTAGAGGGTTGTCCACAAGAGAAACCGAGAGGCGTTTAAATATACCCAAGTCAACTGTTTCGGATGTACTGAATAAGTGGAAGACACATGGCGTGCCTGAAGCAGCAAAACGTAACGACAGACCAAAAAAAATAGTGATAGAGGACGTAGAAGCCTCAGGAAAGTCGTTACAGCTAATCGACGGAGTAATGCACAAGACCTCAGTGTACAGGTGAGTAAAAATGCTGGAACCTCGGTATGTACGCGTACTATTCGCAGAGAACTTCATTCCATAGCTTACCGTGGTCGTGTGGCTGCTCATAAGCCTTTCATCACCACGGGGAATGCTACTCGTCGTTTAGCATGGTGTAAAGAATATTTATCGTGGACCTTAGATCAATGGAAACTGGTCCCATTGACTGATGAATCCAGATACACGATCCATCAGTCTGATTACCATGTGTGGGTATGGCGTCAGCCGGGGGAATGCTATTTACTACAGTGTACTGTTCCTACGGTCAAGTTTGGAGCTGTCAGTGTTCTCGTGTGGGGGTGTTTTTCGTGGTATGGTCCCGGATCATTGGTTTTCGTGGACAAACCTGTTAACCAGCAGGTCTACCACGATATTCTGGACAATTATGCCCTGCCAACTCTGTGGCAGTACTATGGAACCCAGACTTGTTGGTACCAGAAGGATAATGCACCGAGCCATAAAGCAAGGACTGTTACGGCGTGGTTTGACGATAATTCCGTATCGTGTGTGGACTGTCCAGCACAGAACCCTTATCTTAATCCCATAGAGCACGTATGGGATGATTTAGAGTGCCGCATAAGAAGTTTGGAACCAAGGCCTACTACTAAGCAACAGTTAGCGGCAGCATTATGTACTGAATGGAAGCACATACCTATCTCTGTGTTCCAAAACCTTGTCGAAAGCATGTCTCGAAGTGTCAGTGCATGCATTAATGCCAAAGGTGGACCGAAACCGTACTAATGTATGTCAATAAATTCTATTAATAATAATAATAAATAACAAGACCGAGAGTTCTGTTGGTTCAATTCCACAGCGGCGGCTGAAAAACAATTCTTCGGATGCTGTGTGTTCCTGGAACGTGGAATGAGCGATGTATTTATTTATTAACTGTCGCCACGTATTTGGAGTAATTTCACCTTGGATCTCGCCCTTTGGATTTAACTGCTATAATATATATATAGCTAGTGCCGTTCATGCCCACCAGATGGAGACGTCTCAGTATCTGAGCCCATCTTACGGATTTATGATGTCAGATGCTGACTTATAAATACACATAGCACCGTGGATTGTTGGCCACCGTCTCGTATATGTAACGCACTCGGCTAGATATCGAGAGTTCTGTTGGTTCAATTCCACAGCGGCGGCTGAAAAAAAATTTTCGGATGCTGTGTGTTTCTGGAACGTGGAAAGAGCGATGTATTTATTTATTAACTGTCGCCACGTATTTGGAGTATTTTTCACCAATAAATGCTATGTTGTGTTTCTCTTCTAGGTGACCGGTGACTTTTGTCAATATATATACATGTAGTATATATTATATATGTTTGCTTCTGAATATTATATGTTATAAAATTAATATTGAAATGCAATATGGTCAGATATAATATCATAACGAATAATAAATGAAATGAAATGAAGGTTGCTTAGAATTAGCAGGCAGCAATTGGATTATGACTTTTTGTGTAATTCTACAACAAACGCAATGCGTTTTGTCTTACAAAGATGTTTAAACCACAATGCTAACGAAACGCAAAGTCATTTCGCTTTCGCCGGAACATTAATTGCTTGAGGCAATGCGGTTTCTCTAAACAAGCAATCTTGCAAGGAAATGTCACCAAATATTTATCCCTCACTATGCAATCAAAGTAAAGATATTACAGCGTCTTTAGAAAGTGCGCATTAAACTTCGAAAGAGAAAATGATTTTGCAGTTCCGCTAAAATTTGTTAAACTGAGGTTCCGTGTTTTCGATAATTGATGTCAAATATGTTTGAACACATCAAAGGAACTAGCTCATACAAACTGATAATTCAGAATTCATATTCGCTGTATTTTAATTTCTCTCTCAATTGGCATTTACTTTCATGCATGGTAGCTTTAAACTGAACTGGGTAATGATTTTATCATCTTGAAGTTCATCCGGAAATGTGACATTTCATAACTGAATCCAATCATCAGTTTCTTTCAAACAATTCATCCGTTTTGCTCATATTTTGGAATGCTGAAAAACCTCTTTCTTAATTTGAATGTCATTTACAATTTACCTATTTTTTATGCTATGCATATTTCCCGAAACCAGTCAAGCAAATACCAAGAAAAAGAAATTCGATGCAACAAAAATGGGTAACGGAAGTAAGAGAAACCATTGCTGAAATATGTTTTTTGAATGCTGTCGCATGACGTGACGCAACGATAATTAATTCCATTGTTACACAACAATATACTTTATTTACTAAACTATCGCCAAATATTATTTCATCACGTTTTACATAAACGTAACAACATCTCATTACAGTCTGCGTAAATTACGAGAACTTGTTATTAATTGTGATAACAGCCATTACAAAAATGCATTTTTGACGCTTTTGAAACTGTGCGTCTTAGCGAAAAAAATTTTCCCTCTCTACCACCCCAAGTTGAAGTTACTTTTTTTTTGACGAGAGTTTAAAACTGATGTATAACAAAATGGTATGTAACCCATGGATATCCTAAATCAAAAGTTACCAATCACTAGCACACTTTCGATTCAGCTGTTCTTTCTATCTTGCCGAGAGAATTTAGCTTGCGCATGCGCAGATGGTCTTCAGTAGCAACATCACAGTTCGTCGAGGTCAGTGTCATTTGTTGCGTTCGTCTGAATGTGAATAATATATGATAGTATTAATAAGAATAAATAAATACCGTTTGTGGGAAACTAAACAGTCGAAATGTTTACTATTGGCGCCTCCATATTTCAGCAAATATTTACTTCTATGACTTGAATACCTTTTTTCATTAGTTTTACGATAATAACATTCATTAATTCACCTGCTTAAGTCCCGCTCAGTGTCAAGAATTAGTAAACCTTATTGTTTGTTGTTATGACTCAGTTCCACTTATACTGGATTGTGGCTAGGTGTGGTCGTAAGTGACGCGAATAAATGCAATCTTTTGTTCGCAAATAAATGTATACTCTCGAATGAGTGGTTTTATTTCACACCGACAAACATCCTGGCATGAGAAATATGCGTGGCACAAAATATCGGCAAAGAATTCCGGAGTACTCTCTCTCTCTCTCGATTTCTTTTTTCCACTTTTTTAACACAAATATCAAAATACGTTTTTGAGTGAAATCGTTTTTAAAACACCCAGCCTTCTATAATAAATACACTGTTAAAAATTGGTACTTAGAAATAAGCAAAACGTACTCGTTTTTGAGTACATTCTGGGATTATAATAGCTCCGAGTACTTTTGTCTCATTTTTGGAAAAGTCACATACTCATTTTTGAGTACATACAGGGAATCAGTTGTGATTATATCTGGCATTTCTAATTTGGAATATAAGTACTCATTTTTAAGTACATATACACTGCTGGTCACCCAAAATGCAACACCAAGATGGAAGCATCCGATTGGCCTGAAATTCGCAGCATGCGTCGCCCGCGAGAGGACATGCAAACGATTAGCATTGCAGGGCATATGCAAATCATGTGCGCCCGGCACATCACCGAAAAACACTATAAGAAGGGTGCACAGAAGGCGGGATGTAAGTAGTGGAGGTGTGTTGTGCTGCCGGACCTGTGCGTGGGAAGCTTCCTGATGCCTCGTCGCAGAATACGGCAGTCATTCCAGCACGTTTCGGAGTTCGACAGAGGACGAATAGTGGCTTATCGCGACAGCGTATTATCGTACTGAGACATCGGCACCCGTGTGGGACGACATCCAGCCACAGTGAGGCGAGTATAGATTCGGTCGGTACAGGAGGGACGAACGGACCGACGTGAGCGATTGCCGCAGCCGCGGCACACCACCAGACAAGATGACCGGCATGTTGTGCGGCGGGTATTGACGGCTCGCACCGCTACATCACGAACGCTAAGGCAGGAATTAGGGTGTGTTGCGCAACAACCTGTGTCAGCACGTACCGTTCGACGTCGTCTGAAAGAGCGGGGACTTGTCGCACGGCGCCCATTGCTCCGATTACCATTGACGTCACACAACCGGAGAGTGGGCGGCAGTGGGCCATTGAACGCGGCACCTGGACTGCGGAATGGCACGACATTGTCTTCTCCGACGAATCCCACTTCTGCCTGCAACACCACGATGGTCGAATCCGCGTGTGGCGGCGCCGCGGCGAGAGACTGTATAACGCCTGCATTATGCATCGCCGTAAACGTCCGTCGCCTGGCGTTATGGTTTGGGGCACAATTGGATATGACACCCGCACCCCTCTAGTACGCATCGCCGGTACACTCAACAGCCACCTCTAGATCTCCGATGTTTTGGAACCTGTAGTCCTCCCTTACCTACAGGACCTACTAGCTACCACGTTTCAACAGGACAATGCGCGCCCGCACGTGGCACGCATCGTGCAACAATTCTTCACGGCCCGCCAGGTGTCACTGCTGTCGTGGCCCGCCTGTTCTCCCGATATGTCGCCCATCGAACACGTCTGGTTGCTGATCGGCAACCGAGTGGCCCGGCAAGCACCACCCGCGACTATGCCTGATGAACTGTGGCAACGTGTGGAAGCAGTCTGGACAGACATACCCCAAGCCTACATCCAAAGCCTCTTTCGTTCGATGCCGCGGCGTGTAGCGGCCGTTATTGCAAGCCATGGGGGCCACACGAACTATTGATGTCTGCGTGTTCCGCAAGTCGCACGGGCCTGTTAGCTCAATCGTTTCATCTTTGTATCTGTTGTTATGTGTCCAGTAAATCTGGATTTGCTCTCTCGTGTCCTTCTTGGTGATGCATTTTGGTTGACCCGCAGTGTACTTTAAATATATGTACTAAAACAAAATCCATATATTTTAATTACATGAGCTCTAACTTCATTCAGTTTCTGTGCCATTTCGGGGAGGGCACAGAAACTGTAGGAAGTAGAACGAATCTAGGGATTCTGACAGGATAGTTTATAAGTGAGAGATAGCACACTAGATGGCGCCCCAGTACAAGCGGACGATTTTGCACGTAGAAGGCAGAGAGAAATTAGGGGGAGGCTTAGGAATAAACGCCTTTATATGTAACCGGGAGATTCCTACCCGGGGCCTGTTACTTAACGTTCTCATCCGATGGACGGTAGATATTCAGCGACTATTAGAAATTCACACCACCACGCGAGGTTTGAACCTGGGGTCCCTCTATCAGTAGTCTGAATCTGTAACCACTAAGCCATCCGCGGCTCGTGTACTCCATACATACTCATTTATTCATAGAATCAACTGGAAGCATATTATTCGATGGCACATCTGGGATAATAGATATACTCGTTGTCACATGCTGGGCAAATGGAC
This sequence comes from Macrothele yani, assembly GCA_039090855.1. Taxonomy (NCBI): domain Eukaryota; kingdom Metazoa; phylum Arthropoda; class Arachnida; order Araneae; family Macrothelidae; genus Macrothele; species Macrothele yani. Next base: position 155,105,384 of record CM077030.1, read on the forward strand.
GACACAATTTCATGACAAATATAGTGATGAAGCGACAATATATTATTTACGCGATTGACACAAATATAGTTAATGTAAAAACGTACACTCTTTTATGCATAATTAATTTACTTGTGATCAGTGACTTTGGTTTTTTTTTTTTTTTTTTTTTTTTTTTTTGATTGGAGGTTTAACGACCACCGTGAGCAACTCAATGGGCTATAAGCAGTCGCCCGTCCCTAATTTAGGGTCACTGGTTCCAGGGAAGGGAGAGAGCCAGTGCCGTAAGACAAACACAACATCCATGCCTGACCGGGATTCGAACCCGACCCCTTACGGACGAATGATCAGAGGCCAGCGCCTTAGACCACTGCGCCACCGGGGCGGCGTGTGACTTTGTTGTACTAATTATTTATGTGTGCCACTTTACACATTTATTAAACAATTTCTCTTGAAATCTATAATGTCTGAAATTAAGTAATACGAGATTATATTTATATTTATTAACGCAGTTATTTGTAAGTACGTATGGTTACTTATATTTAAGCATGTCATGCACTCTTTTACCATACGATTGTGCTTAGAAAAAACAAGTAGGCTAAGGTTCTCATTTTTAAGTAGATATTTTTTAACAGTGTACTTAGATCATTTTCTTTCAGTGTCGATAGCGCCAAAAATCTGCAACCGCCCCAGTGGTGCCTTAGTTCTCACTGGTGAGTCCGAGTTCGAATCCAGTTGAAGCATGGATGTTGTTTTTCTCTTATAGCACTGGCTCTCTCCCTTCCCTGGAACCAGAGCCCTAAATTATTTGAAACTGGTGTGACGTACTACGAAGGTTAAGCACGTGACAAGGCGACAAATCTGCAGCGATACATTCCGTCCGTGTAGCTTAGGTGGGAGAGCAACTTACTCCGGAATGAGTAAGTTTCACTTTGGCTGCCGAACGAAAAAATGGATGTACTGGCCATGGAGTTCTTCGAAAAATGTAGACCTTACATTTTCAGCCTCTACACCAAATTATCCTTTCGCAGCCGTTAGGATCGAACCCCTGTGTTTTGGGTAAGTTTAACAGATAGCGCGCGCCATTAACCACTGAGCCAGAAACACTCGGGAATCAGACTCACATTCATTAGAAAACAAATTGCGCGACGTAGAAATTTATTTTTGTCATTAATGCGAGGGATTTAGTTTTTTTTTTTTACTGTTGGAGCTTATTATTTTTCTGAATAGGCTTGTAATATTTTTATTTCTCTGTAGAACGACTTTTCACAAATCAAGCATTTTTCATTGTGATTTTTCAAAACAACAAAAATGCTTTGCAACTTGACCTATTTAAACTTACAAAGACTTTCAATTATCTCTTAAGAAAGGGATAATGCTCTTCTTTATAGTATTATTTCACAAAACTCCTAAATATAAAATTTACTCTCAATAGCCATAACCGCTTTTATCTTAAGGAATCTAAAGACTGATACATAAGCATCTTATAATCATCTGTAAAATAAGTTAAGCACCCGGTTTCTTACAGTAACAGTATATACAGTGTGATTCATAAAAGAGTATACAGTTTCCAGATACTGTAAAACAGTAACAGTTGAAGACACAGACCACAACTGCAAACCGTAAGGTAGATGTACTCATAAAGTTTGTGTCCCGCTACTGAGGGAAGTGACGTAGCGATAGCGCACGTGTCACGTGACTAGTCAGTCACAATGGCAGCGTCTGCAGTGCAGAAGCCGTTTTGTGTTCTCGAATTGAGCAAAACGGAATCGGTAACAGTTGTGCAACGGCATTTTCAATCACGATTCGTAAAAGAACCTCCAACCAGAAAATCTATCTACGATTGGCATGAAAAATTTGAAACTAAGGGCTGTTTGTGCAAACTTAAAAGTCCTAGACGACCACGTGTATCGCGTTTGGGAGGAAATGGATTACCGGCTCGATGTGTGTCGTGTGACTAAGGGTGCACGCACAGAACAACTGTGACTGTTTCTAAAAAACTTGAAACATTCCCCTACAATTATGTTACAGGTAACATAAAGTATCTTACATTGTTCTTGTTTTATAATGCGTTGAAACAGTATACTTCTTTATGAATCACCCTGTATAATAAATAGCTGATGAACAAAATCTAGAACAGGAGAAGAGATATCCTGTGCACAAAAAACGAATTTCATGCGGTATGCTATCCACAATATTCGATCTCGCTACGGAACTTTAAAATCAGTTCCTTTGACAGACGATTGAAATTTCAGAGTTAATCAAATCTCAAATATTCTTACCAATCGCTCCTATTACTAGTAATTTCTCATCATGCGGGTACGGAAAAAGTGAGGTTTCTGAAAATTCAGAATTTTCCGTTAACACATCTCTAAAACTGTAATTTACTGTCAATACACGAAAGAAATTGCGGAAAGGTTTCTGAAAATTCAAAATGTTCCCTTGATAAGATAAATCCGTGAAATTCAGGTTTCTTTCGTCGTTTCACGGGAAAGGTTGTATCAGAAATATGCTTCGTTAATTCACGAAAGAAATGGCGGAAAACGTTGTATCAGAAATATGCTTCGTTAATTCACGAAAGGAATGACGGAAAAGGTTGTTTCAAAAATATGCTTCGTTAATTCACGAAAGGAATGACGGAAAAGGTTGTATCAGAAATATGCTTCGTTAATTCACGAAAGGAATGACGGAAAAGGTTGTATCAGAAATATGCTTCGTTAATTCACGAAAGGAATGACGGAAAAGATTGTATCAGAAATATGCTTCGTTAATTCACGAAAGGAATGACGGAAAAGGTTGTATCAGAAATATGCTTCGTTAATTCACGAAAGGAATGACGGAAAAGGTTGTATCAGTAATATGCTTCGTTAATTCACGAAAGGAATGACGGAAAAGGTTGTATCAGAAATATGCTTCGTCAATTCACGAAGGGAATGACGGAAAAGGTTGTATCAGAAATATGCTTCGTTAATTCACGAAAGGAATGGCGGAAAACGTTGTATCAGAAATATGCTTCGTTAATTCACCAAAGGAATGGCGGAAAAGGTTGTATCAGAAATATGCTTCGTTAATTCACGAAAGGAATGACGGAAAAGGTTGTATCAGAAATATGCTTCGTTAATTCACGAAAGGAATGACGGAAAAGGTTGTATCAGAAATATGCTTCGTTAATTCACGAAAGGAATGACGGAAAAGGTTGTATCAGAAATATGCTTTGTGAATTCACGAAAGGAATGACGGAAAAGGTTGTATCAGAAATATGCTTTGTGAATTCACGAAAGGAATGACGGAAAAGGTTGTATCAGAAATATGCTTCGTTAATTCACGAAAGGAATGACGGAAAAGATTGTATCAGAAATATGCTTCGTTAATTCATGAAAGGAATGGCGGAAAAGGTTGTATCAGAAATATGCTTCGTTAATTCACGAAAGGAATGACGGAAAAGATTGTATCAGAAATATGCTTCGTTAATTCACGAAAGGAATGACGCAAAAGGTTGTATCAGAAATATGCTTCGTTAATTCACGAAAGGAATGACGCAAAAGGTTGTATCAGAAATATGCTTCGTTAATTCACGAAAGGAATGACGGAAAAGGTTGTATCAGAAATATGCTTCGTTAATTCACGAAAGGAATGACGGAAAAGGTTGTATCAGAAATATGCTTCGTCAATTCACGAAAAGAATGACGGAAAAGGTTGTATCAGAAATATGCTTCGTTAATTCACGAAAGGAATGACGGAAAAGGTTGTATCAGAAATATGCTTCGTTAATTCACGAAAGGAATGACGGAAAAGGTTGTATCAGAAATATGCTTCGTTAATTCACGAAAGGAATGACGGAAAAGGTTGTATCAGAAATATGCTTCGTTAATTCACGAAAGGAAGGACGGAAAAGGTTGTATCAGAAATATGCTTCGTTAATTCACGAAAGGAATGACGGAAAAGGTTGTATCAGAAATATGCTTTGTGAATTCACGAAAGGAATGACGGAAAAGGTTGTATCAGAAATATGCTTTGTGAATTCACGAAAGGAATGACGGAAAAGGTTGTATCAGAAATATGCTTCGTCAATTCACGAAAGGAATGACGGAAAAGGTTGTATCAGAAATATGCTTCGTTAATTCACGAAAGGAATGACGGAAAAGGTTGTATCAGAAATATGCTTCGTTAATTCACGAAAGGAATGACGGAAAAGGTTGTATCAGAAATATGCTTTGTTAATTCACGAAAGGAAATGACGGAAAAGGTTGTATCAGAAATATGCTTCGTTAATTCACGAAAGGAATGACGGAAAAGGTTGTATCAGAAATATGCTTCGTTAATTCACGAAAGGAATGACGGAAAAGGTTGTATCAGAAATATGCTTTGTGAATTCACGAAAGGAATGACGGAAAAGGTTGTATGAGAAATATGCTTCGTTAATTCACGAAAGACATGACGGAAAAGGTTGTATCAGAAATATGCTTCGTTAATTCACGAAAGGAATGACGGAAAAGGTTGAATCAGAAATATGCTTCGTTAATTCACAAAAGGAATGCCGGAAAAGGTTGAATCAGAAATATGCTTAGCTGATTCACGAAAGAAATGACGGAAAGTGGCTCGTGAATCTCTCTATTCTAAAAAAAAGTAACTGCCACTGTTTCAGAAATTTTGCGACACTCTTGCTTTCCTAGCTCGCAACGCAAAACGTATTGAACACAAAAATATGAAATTTACATCGTTTGTAGAGAATTGTTTGGAAAACACGCTGAAATAAACCGTGTCTCGATTCTAGCAAAACTTCAAGAGTTATTGTATTTCGAAGTTAAAGTAAGCAAAAAAGGGCTATCAGGTCACGTTCCGGACACACTAACAGCAACAGAACCACGTAACTTTGTAGGCATGTAGTGCCATGACCGAATTTTTGCACCTCGTCGCCCTTTTATTGAATTTCAATTTAGTTTACGAGAAATTAAATTTCTAAATTTCAGAAAATTCTTTATTGCGTGATGGAATCTATTTAAAAGAACGGATATATTGCAAACTATAATTTATAACGCATTGCAATTTTAACAGCATAAACTTACAATTATCGTCCCTTTTTTACATACAAAAATTAAGAAAAAGTCATTTTCTTATTTTTAAGCATGTTTTAAAGACGCTAAGGAAAGAAACAAACGGCTTGACGATAACCACAGAGGAACGTTCTGGTCTCGTGACCTGCTGCCATGGTGACGCAGAGAATTTGTTATGCATATGTTTTGTTGGTAAAGCTATCTCAGTTGTTTAAGGTGGACGTCAAGTAATTTTGCTTCCTATACATCCAATAGAAATATTTCTGTACACATTTTCTTCACAATTAATGCGTTCCCAAGGATGAAAATTTGAACATCGATTAACATAGCTTGATTTATAACTTGGAAAACTTAATATTTTCTAAAACATAACCATAATTACGCAATCCAACATTTGTTTGTCTACTGACGTCTTCAAAGTACAGGTCGCGCCAACTTTTTTCTGGACAATTAATGCATTCCCAAGGATGAAAATTTGAACATCGATTAAAATAGCTTCATTTTATAACTTGGAATACTTAATATTTTCTAAAACATAACCATATTTATGTAATCCAACATTTGTTTGTGTACTGACGTCATCAAGTTACAGGTCACGCCATCTTTTTTCTGGTTCCAACACCACCAAATGAAAAGTTATTGATTTTTTATATAATTATGGTTATGTTTTAAAAAATATTAAGTATTCCAAGTTATAATATGAAGTTATTTTAATCGATGTTCAAATTTTAATTCTTGGGAACACAATAATTGTGAAGGAAATGTGTACAAAAGTTTTTCCATTGGAAGTATAGGAAGCAAAATTACTTGACGTCCACCTTAACGGTTTAGCATAACGGTTTACGGTTTACGGAAATGCTTTTTGGACTGCTTTTGTTTCTCTTGGTAAATTTAGTAAGTGGCATAAGTTCAAACGACAAAAGTCCGACCTTCCAAAAATTAACGACAGTAAAAAAAAAAACCTTGGAAATTTCGGAATAACAAGCCTTATTTGCTTAGACATGCAAAAAAATTTTGATTTTTATATATGAATTTTCCAGTTTTTATTTCATGTGATATACTTGGAGATCGGGATGCAGAGCCCGAGCGCTACTCTGGAAACGAGCGTAGCGAGCCTAGAGGCGCCGCCCCTAGTTAAAAAAAAAAAAACCTAGAGTGCACGCGAAAGGTGTGGTTATGATGCGTTGTCATATTGTACCGTTGCCAGATGGGTGAATAATGATGTGAAAAATAGACATCTTGCTGGAGCACGGTGGAAGACATCCTGTGATATGGACAGATGAACAATATGTGAAAGCAATAAAGATCAGATCAGATCAGATCTAGAGCATTTTCGGAAGAGAGTGTCTGACTCCAGATCTTAAACAACCCTTAAAAATAGGAAGCTAGGAGATTTGGGCTATAGTGCCCGATAGGAAAGTGACACGGAAGCGAGGTAGAAAGAGGGAGGAGGACGCCCTTTTTTATTACCCGGGGTGAGTACCCGGGCTCCGACGGCTTAAGGTTCCCATCAGACGCACTGCGGATACTTAGTGGTTCGAGCGTTCGTACCTGCCTGGGATCGAACCCGAGGTCTCCTCCGTGGCAGAAACGACCGTTGGCTACAAAGCCACCCACGGCCCTGAAGCAATAAAGGGGTTACTGAAGATTGCCCGCCGAAGCAAACATTGCACCTTCAACTTGCCCATATTTTCCTACGCTTCTCAAACAGAAGTGTTCTCATAGTAACAGGATTATATGAAAGCTACTTCAAAACAATTCCTTTCCATATTTCATCTCAGGAGTATCTGTCGCAGGTTGTAAGTGCTCCCTCACAGTCCTTTGTCTTACAGTATGTTGTTTTATTCCCTCACAGTTCTTTATTCTCTCTTCTATTACCCAAGGAATGATTAGAAAGGAGAAGTCCCCCGAACACAGACATCATGCAACTGGGTAGAAATAAGTCACTTAACCATTTTTTTCTCTTCTTTATTAAGTTCGTCGCCCTTTTTATAGCATTATTAGCGAAAAAGGTATCAGACAGGAAGGATTAATGACAATCATACCACCAAAAGCACCACTTAGAATGACAAACCTAAGGTAAAAGCAGCGCTTTCTGATGCAAAGGTTCACCCGCCCATTTCTTAGACAGCGAATACATTCGTTCGAGCTGATTTCAGCGTATTTTGTTAACCCCGAGTTAATTCGTTCCTGCCGGTCAAAGGCTTAAAGAAAAATAAAAGAAGGCCTTACAGGAAAGCTCTCTGGGATTATAGACAACGTCATTTCTGCGTTAAAGTGTTCTCCCTGATAATGCCCCAAACAACACCGCCGACTGCCCATTGCTTTTCTATCGACATTCTATCAACAACGCCAATTGCTTTTATATCAACATTCTTCCACTAGCACCTCCAGAATCTCTTGTGTTGTTGGAATTTTGTCCTGTAGCCACGATTTCTATGCGTTCCAGAGAAGTATACAACAGATTTTCATTACCTCGTTAAATAAGGAATCTCTTTTTTTTTTAATTCGCTTCTGAAATTCTGCTTTCCCTTCCCTCGTTAAATTAGAAGATTCCATTCATTTTTGCTTGTTAAAAACGTTCACATTAGCTTCGAGTTAATATTATACCAAACAAAAGTTCCTGTTTTGCCCGTTGCATTCGAGATCTTTCTAAGTACGGACACATTGTAAGCGGGTTCAACCGTATAACTAAAGAGTGATGTTGCATTATCGGCTTTGGGCACCAATGTGCCCTCATCTTTCCCAATGTCAAATTGCACACTGCATTGCCAAAAATCATGGAATAGCAGTATGTAAATTTTTAACTGGCGCTGCCGTCGTATAAAGGCTTCGACGCACGCCACGATTTTTTATCCGTTGCGAGGTGTAATCTCGTGAGTTAGGTTGAACAACCGCCAGGAGGATTATGGCAGGCGGGCGTGAGTTATCGGTGCTTGAAAGAGGTATGGTAGTGGGAGCAAGATGAATGGGACGTTCAATTTTCGCAGTTATGCGAACATTCAATACTCTTCGATCCACGGTGTCACGTGTGTACCGAAAATACCTCATGGAAGGCATTAGCACCCACCGTTCATAGGGCAGTGGCAGACCACGGGTGCTGAATGACCATGACCAGCGGCGCCTGACCAGGATTGTCAATTCTAACAGACAGGTGACACTGGCTCAAATAACATCCACATTCAATGCAGGAGGTACCAGAGACATTTCCATCAGGTTAGTACAGCGCCTCACCTGGGCTCGTGAACACGATAATTGAACCCTGGAAGACTGGTAACATGTGAGTCACCCAACCAGTTGTTACAAGCTGATTGTAGGATTCGAGTGTAGCGCAGGCCCCATGTCCCCATGGATTCAAGCTGTCAACAAGGCATTGTGCAAGCTGGTGGTGATTCCATAGATGTGTATGGGTGTCTTTACGTGACACGGTTTGGGTCCTCAGGTCCTCTTAAACACATCATTAATCGGCTGTCGCTTTGTTGCTCTGCTAGGTGACCATTTGCAGTCCTTCATGTTCGTCATGTACACCAACAACGATAGGATTTTCCAGGTGGACCATGCACCATGTCATTGGGCCCAAGTTGTCCAAAATTGGTTCCAGGAGCATTCTGGACAGTTCCGTCGAATAGTGTGGCCACCACGTTTGCTAGAAATGAAGCCAATAGAGCACTTGTGTGATGTGGTCCAAAGGTCCATTAGCACCAAGATTCTGCACCTACAGATACCAGGGAACTGAGGGCGGGTATTTAGACGGCATAGCTCAACATGTCTCCAGAAACCTTCCGCCCACTTGTGGAATCGATGACACGTCGAATTGCTGCACTTCGCCGGACCAGAGGAGGTCCTACGTGTTACCAGGTACGTATGCCATGACTTTTGCCACTTCTGTACGTATGCCACGACTTTTTGCCACTTTGATAGGAGCTACAGTTTCGAAAACAGATCACTTTTGCTGTCTCTAAACATGCTACACAACAGTTTATATTCTGTATGTAAAACTCTACAAATTTTCAACTAATGAAAAAACTGATGAAATGAGAACAAAAATAAGTTGAAATCAATTTAGTAAGATGTTCTTTACTCGGCGCCATTTCTTATCGGTGCCTCCTTCACCTAGGGCTCAATTTTCGACAAAAGAGAACGTGGTATACATCGCCATCGTACACAAAACCACTCTATGATGTATGCCTCTACATAACCTTCCTTTTAAATTTCTATATCCTTATACAGATTTTACTTTTTCTCGTTAAAACTTTTTCTGACTTAACGAAACATTATTTATTCCAAAGAATTTCTAAAGTTGGCATAACTGGCAATGAGTCAAAGGTATGCCGGAATAATGATACACTGTGTACAGTAAAAAGAAAGTTGAGAGTTAGGTGAACAATTTGTTATGAGAAAAAGTGACATGAGAGAGCAGATTTGTTAACGATAAGAGCAGAGTTGATTAAAATCAGTTCTTTCGAGCTGGCTTTGTTAAAAAGCATCTTTTGGGACTTGCTGATCGAAATTTTGATAGAAAATGACAGAGGGAAAGAGAAAGAACGAGGGAGCGAATTTCTTATTTTCAATTATTCTCATTTTATTTTTTAAACTCCGTCTGATTTAATTTTTCTTCTTTTTTAATATTGATTGCTGAATTTGCATTTACCCAAATATCGGCATCAAACTCCAATATTATGTCTAGCGAAACATTAGTATTGAAGCACCGTGCACCGTGAACTGATAGTTATCGGCAGCAAATTACAATATTATGTCTAGCGAAACATTTAGTATTTCAATGTGCACCGTGCACTGACAGTTATCGGCCGCAAACTACAATATTATATCTAGCATCTTTCAACGTCTTTCAACGTGCACCGTGCATTGATAGTTAGTGCACGGTGCACGTTGAAGCGTCTTTCAACGGTGCACCGTTGAAAGACAGGGGTGCACGTTTTCTAGCGTCTTTCAACGTGCACCGTGCACTGATAGTTATCGGCAGCAAACTACAATATTATGTCTAGCGAAACATTAGTCTTTCAACGTGCACCGTGCACTGATAGTTATCGGCAGCAAACTACAATATTATGTCTAGCAAAACATTAGGCTTTCAACGTGCACCGTGCACTGATAGTTATCGGCAGCAAACTACAATATTATGTCTAGCGAAACATTAGTCTTTCAACGTGCACCGTGCACTGATAGTTATCGGCAGCAAACTACAATATTATGTCTAGCGAAACATTAGTCCTTCAACGTGCACCGTGCACTGATAGTTAACGAAAAAGTTGTGCTACGTGAGTTACTTCCATCTGACGTCAAAAATACAGCCGGTGATTTAAGATACATGAATTAGATTCAGAATCCTTTCCCTAATGCCTTCATCGCCTACAGGATATTACTTACTACCTCAGTAACGGTGGCAAGCGTAGAAAGAAGCGTTTCACGCTTGAAGCTGATTAAATCTTATTTGAGATCTGTCATGTCTGAAGAAAGATTTGTAACGTACCAGGAGATGTGACGTACCTGCCAGAAGGACGCACACGACATAAAGGCAGATAGTAGTCAGAACAAACGTCCACGTAGCTCAATTGGTAGAGTGATTTATTCCGGAATGAGGGGATCCGGGTTCGAATCCTGGCGTGGACAGAAATGACGGAGAAATTTAGTTCGTTATATGACGCCCGAACTATCCGGATGACCCGGCCGTTCAAAATCTCGCATTGGTGTGATGTTATTTCCACACCGCGAGATAGGAAAAAATAAGAGAATCCTTTCTCCAGCACTTCGAAAAAAATAAAAAATAAGGGGGAGATGATGTAACGTACCAGGAGATGTGACGTACCTGCCAGAAGGACGCACACGACATAAAGGCAGATAGTAGTCAGAAAAAACGTCCGCGTAGCTCAATTGGTAGAGTGACTTATTCCGGAATGAGGGGATCCGGGTTCGAATCCTGGCGTGGACAGAAATGACGGAGAAATTTACTTCGTTGTAGATTGATGTCTTTGGCAACTTTGTCAATTGAATGGGATAAAGGAAACGAAATAAATTTTGATGATTTAATAGCTGACTTTGCTGGGATAAAAGCAAGAAAAAGCCCAGTCCTTATAAGGCGAGCTCAATAATGTAAGTACTGTCCCGTAATCGGTAAAGACGGAGCAATTGTGAGAGAAGGACGTATGCTGGTGTGCTTGTTTTATCTACATCATTTAAGACATTTACAAAATATTAGTAGTGTTCAAAAAATTTTTAATGCTGTCTTTCGTTATTAATTAATTTTCAAACGTCTTGACGTTTCATTAAGCTGTAAAGATAACTGTATAAAACTATGTTTTAAGTCTAGTGTACGTTTTATATCTAGTGTAGGGGGAGAAGCCTACACTAGATATAAGTTGAGTTCTCTTTACGGATGAGAGCCGATTTAGTCTGACGAGCGATTCTGGACGTATACACATCTGGAGAGAGCAGGGAACACGCAATCCCACCTCCAACAACATCATCGAAAGGTGGCAAGAAGAAGAAGCCCGCAGCTTCTAAGGGCGGCTCTGGTTTAAAGGGCATGTTGGAATCAGCATGTATCCTTGTGAAATGAATTACATTCAGGGCTAATATTCCACCTTTATTTCTGTTATGTGCTAATAACCGAAATAAAAGCTGGGATGTTGAATTACAAGCCCTACTTTCTGGTCAATCGATTCTGGACATTGTAATCTAAATATAGATGTGTGTACATGTAGATGATACAAGTGTTTAATTAGAGCCATTTGCAAATGCTTAGTTGGGTTTGCAGCTACTACGAGTAACAAGAGCAACATGAACTTAAGTCTTCAACGAGAACCTTAAATACTGAGACTCCAATAGTAGCCAAAACAATATATTTTTACAACTCTTCGGTGATTTAGTGTCCAACCAGTTCCAAGATATCGCATGCCGATCATGACAAAAGGTGTATGGTGCCCGTGTGGCTGTGTATCCCAAGTCTTTTACAAGGGATCCTGTGTATCCCTTGTAAAAGACTCAGCCCTTTGTGAAAAAGTCACCAATAAGAAATAGCACCAAGTAAAGCTCAGCTTAAGCGATTTAGTCCGACTTACGAGGTTAATATTTTAGTTTTAACAGTTTCTTAGCGGGATCGCAGGCTTTTTTCAGCGCTGAAATTTTGACTACTGCGTAATGAATTAATTAGAGATAAAAAAGATAGACGAAGCTATTGCCTCGGTGTGTTTTAAATCACGTTTAGGGATATGGTTCCGGAGGGAGGCAATCAGTCACTTGCACAGTAATATTACTAAAAATAATATTGTAACAATGTTGCGTACTTATTCTCTTCGCTTTTGCCTATGTACAATGACGAAAAAAATAAAAGAAATACCTCGTTTAGTTATTTATAATTCCATCTATCTGCTTCCAAAAGTTGGTTTATTATCATCGAAAACTGAGTATGGGAAGAGCGTGACGTCACATTTTCCTTTGGTAATTTCTATGCAAGTTAAAACTGTCATAATTCCGCATGCTATGATTAGATTACTTTTAAGAGATGACGTAACACAGCCCTGATGTCCTAAAAGCTGGCATATAAACAACCTGCTTTGTCGCTATAGAAACAGCTATTATGTACGCAAATACAGTCGAAATTAATACGTGGGGAAAGGAATAGCCAACATTCGGCAAATATCTCCCACCAAAATGTGACAAAACGAAATATCTCTATCCCAAATTGACGATAGTGTTTAAAATGAAATTTTGCATAATTACTAAGACAGTTGAATCAGGTTGTATACAAAATTCGAAGTTGATTGAAGTAGCCCTTCGAGACTTACTAAAACCAGAAGTTCTATGTTTAATCTCACGCCTCCTTCTCAGCTCCTCTAATGGGAGCTGTCGAGCCGACTGATATTAACTGTTTTGTTATTAGGACATGACGCAGCGTGTATTATAAAAAAAATATATCATGATTATTTTATTAGGCTGATTTTGCATATTAACACTTTAACCGGCAGGAAGGAAGTAACTGGTGGTGGGCAAAATGAACTGAAATCAGCTTGAAGGAGTATATTCGTGCTCTAAGAAGTGAACAAAACGAGGCTGGAATCAGAAAGCTTTGGTTTTGAAAGCGGTCATTTAAAGGAATGATTGTAACTATTCCTTTCTAACTGAAAAAAGGACTGTTGCAATGTAGACGATCCTGAGAAATGAAAGTAAAGGTACATATAATTTATGAAAAAAATCTGTGATGTTGAGATGGAATAAACATAGCCACATTTATTCACAATTCAATGTTTATTTAGCATCGACCATAATTCCGCAGAGCGTTTGGCTCGGCATCATCAAGTCGAATGGAGCGTAGACATTCAAATCATTGTGATATCATCACAGTTATGACGGTCATAGATTTCGGTAAGTTGTTTCCACGCGCTTGAAAGAAATGACGTAGACGTCATTGTCGTTGACAAGCCGTGAAGAGTTCTGGTATATGTGTAAAGCTTCTAATATGTTTTTTTTTATTGGAGGTTTAACGACCATCGTGAGCAACTCGATGGGCTATAAGCAGTCGCCCGTACCTAATTTAGGGTCACTGGTTCCAGGGAAGGGAGAGAGCCCGTGCCGTGAGACAAACACAACATCCATGACTCACTGGAATTCGAACCCGGACCTCTCTCGGACGAATGATCAGAGGCCATCGCTTAGACCACTGTGCCACCTGCGCCACCGGGGCGGCCTTCTAATACGTTAAGCTTGATAGTAGAATCAGGTTTACCAATAAGAGGAGCGATTCCAAACAAAAAAATTCGGTTATTTTCTTGACAATATTGGGTCATAGACGACTTTTTTCTGTTCATAGTTCCGTACGCAAGTCTTGTATTCCTTCAGACGGAAACTTAAAGCCCTGAGGGTCTGTCTTAAATATAAAAGTCCACATTCACAAGGGATCTGATGAATTCGCCAGAAATTTATGTCTTCGACGTAGTCTTTTGATCCGTAAAAATTCACCTTGTTCATGGGTTTGAAAATATCTTTGATATTATTCGAGAATTTTTGAAATTCCGAAGCAAATCTGAAAAGCAAATGGAATAATTATCTTGTACTAGGAAGTTTACTGGCGTGAGTGAGCAGACAGGCTTCGGTTTCCTTAATTTAACTCAGAAAATTTTGAGCACCATTTGGCTCAGCTGCATTGGTCGTTTACAGGGTTAAACAAATCACCTTAACACCGCGGCGTTGCAACAATAAATGAAATAGATGTTTCAATCACTTTTTTCCTAGTGGCATGATGACCCTCACCTCCAAAATCCAAGGAATGTTAAACATTCCTTGGATTTTGGAGGAGGGTAGAAGACAAAAATTGAGCACTTACCATCAGTAGTAGGTATATGATCGATACTGTTCAGATGATAGGGGCAAAGGAATTGTTTTGTCGTAGTTTCCCGTAAAACTCCGCCTGCACGTGAACTTCTTTTGTGAGCGCAGAAAATTTAGGACAGCTCAAGTACGTTGGCCATTAAAAGGGTTAAACAAATCACGTTAATGCCACAGACTTCCAACAATCAATGAAATAGAACAAACCAACTGTAGAGGTAGAAAATAATAAAACTAATCTGGTGATTCGATTTATTGGCGTAGGAATATATACATAAGCGTTTCCGAGCTTTCGCACATTAACCAGATGGCTTTTTCAAGGAAGTTAGACAGAAACTTCAAACTGAAAAATAGAATGCTTTAACAATTTGAACGCCGTGGCTCGACTTGACAATAAATAGATACGACGTTATATTCATTAAAAGATACGAGGTGACACGTTGGTTGTGCTCGCGGTATCCTGGTACGAAGAAGACGTTACTTGAAGAACTGGCTCCAAATTCGTGGCAACTCGAGTGAGACGCTATAATTGCAAGTATCACTGTTGGTAATGATCTCCAAGGTTTTCCGAATGGCTGTACATTTAGGGGTACAATAGGTAGCTAATTTCTTTATACACTGGCGTGCAAAAATTAAGGACGAGACGGTTTTTCGAATGTAACGTCGTGCAGAAGTTCTCCATATCAACTCAAATCATACCATAAGATCCCCAAGGTGTACGAATATAAGACAAATGAGCAAAACCGTCGAGAACAACTGGACAGAAGACAGAAACGTCCATGTGACAGGCGGCTGCCAAGAAAAATCCAGTATTTAGTAGGGGATATGATCACCCCTGATTGCGTTGCAGGATTTACAACGTCTGTCCATGCTGAGGACGAGGTTGTTAAGGAGCTGTTGAGGCATCGCGGCCCATTCCTCTTGTAGCGCCAATCGCAGCTGCGGAATCGTTACTGGCGGTTGGTTTCGTGCTGCCAAGCATCTCCCGTGAAGGTCTCACTCGTGTTCGATTGGATTTAGGTCCGGGGACCTTGCGGGCCAATCCATGCGTTGAATATCTTCACTCTCCAACAGCTCTCGACAGCCACTGTACGATGAGGTGTAGCGTTGTCGTCCATGAAGAGTAACTCAGAACCCACAGCACCTCTAAACAGACGCACGTCGTGAGGCAGGAGGACCTCGGTACAATAGCGGACACCAGTGACTGAACTTCCTTGGAAGATGTGGAAGTCAGTACGGCTACCAAGCATGATACCGCCCCAAACGAGAACTTCGCCACCTCCAAACGGTCCCTTTCGATGATGTTGGAGGTGTGATTGCGTCTTCCCTGCTTTCTCCAGATGTGTATACGTCCAGAATCGCTCGTCAGACTAAATCGGCTCTCATCCTTAAAGATAACTCAACCCCATTGCTGATGTGTCCAGTTCTTTTGTTCCTGGCACCACAGAAACCGCCTTCTCCGATGAGCAGGCGTTAATGGCACACACCGTTCTGGTCGCCGTGCAAATAGACCACCTTTTTGCAGCCTCCTGACCACGGTAAAACGCGATAACGGACGTCCAGTTGTCTGATGCGTGTGCCTTGCGATTTCTCCCGCTGTTTTCCATCTGTCTCTTCTCACCTGTAGGATAATATACCGGTCGTCCGCCGCCGTGGTTACTCGTGGACGACCACTGCTAAACTCTCGAACAGCTGTTCCTGTGTTTTGAAATGTTTTCCAAGCTCGTGAAACGGTGCTGTGAGTGACCCCGAACTCCTCGGCCACACTAGTCACACTTCGACCTTCTTCCAACTTCCCATTGACGCGACCTCGTTTAAAGTCATCCAGATGTCGTCTACTGGATTGCCTGTTGGCCATATCACACGGTGGCAGCAACTCGACGTCGTTTAAACTGATGTACACCGTGCAATAGCTTTCACCGAATTGCTGAGCGTACACCGCCCATGTGCTTTATACCCTTCCGAACCCCCCCCCCGCACGTCATGCTGCATATATGCGCATGCCCTACCATACCGGAACCTAGTATATCTCCTGAGTGGTTGTTCGGTCCGTTCTGCTTGCTCGTTCCGCTGTTATGCTAATTTCTCCTCTTCGTCCTTAATTTTTGCACACCAGTGTTTCATCCCACATAGGAGTAGCGGACTTGAATTTGACTTCTGTGGATATATCAGTGGTTACTTTACCGTATTTAATATACAAAATACGGTACGTAGCCACAGCCCTATCCAGAGAAGTCAAATTCAAGTCCGCTACTCCTATGCGGAATGATATAAAGAAATTATCTACCTACTCTACCCCTAAATGTACAGCCATTCGGGAAACCTTGGACATCATTACCAACAGTGATACTTGCAATGACAGTGTCTCACTGGATTTACCACGAATTTGGAGCTAGTTCCACAAGTAACACTTTCTTCCTACCAGAATACCCCGTGCACAACCAACGTGATGTCTCGTGTCTTTAAACGAATATAACGCCGTATCTATTTATTTTCAAGTCATCTCACCGCTTTCAAATTGTTAAAGCATTCTACTTTTCAGTTTGCAGTTTCTGTCTAACTTCCTTGAAAAAGCCATCTGATTGATGTGCGAAACCTTGGAAACGTTTGGGTACATATTCCTACGCCAATAAATCGGATCACTAGTATAGTTTTTTCTATTTTATACATAATTGGTGAGATAATAACTGTAGAGGTGTTTATTGTTTGGCTTATAGACTAGTTTATCGATATCTGGCAATTTATTTTCACAAAGGTAAATAGCATGTTCTTTTCTTAATATTAAAATAAAACACTTTCTGGAAAACAGCATTAGTTAAAACCCTTTCACCTTCAAAGACACGATTCGGCTTTTTCAATGAAAGCTTAAGGTGATATTAGGAAATATATAATAACCATCTGAACTTTTTTTAGGAATTTTACAAGCTGGGTAAATGTCATGGGAACAGTTTAAGTACAAATACTATGTATTTCAGTTACCTTTACCATTTATGCAATTGCGGTATGTATACGTCTTAAATTGCTTCTACAGTTGCATCGTTAAGATTTTATTTCTTCAGTTGCCGAGTTTGTTTTCATGCTTTACGTTTTCTCGTTCTTTAGATACTTCAAGTCCAAATGAACGACTATAAATACTACTATCATTTTACTACTTTCGTAAGTACCTTTAATTTTCTATTTTCATTTAAGTGCAAATCTGTTTGCAGGTAATTACTTTAAAATGCACACTTTCTTAGAAGTTCAGTTTCAGAAAATGTTAAAGATATATTTTTTTCAATATGCTTCTCTGTTTTGTGACGTGTGCTCTAATCTAACTTTCCTTTTCAGTTGCTTTCTCTATATAAATTTGAGTTCATTCTCCTTAGCTTTTTTAATTTAACGCGATTTCTTCTCTCTCGCAAGACTATGGTTGGCAACTCTTTGACGTCGGAACGCATGACGTGTGTACGAATCGGATGAGAACTGAACGATATACATTCATCGTCAAAGAAATACTTACACCCAGAAGGAAGCAACCGACGTGGATGAAAATGGGTAGGTAGGTTTGACATCGTGAGACATGCAAAAGAATCAAGTATCACGCTCTGCCACGCATGTGACGCAAGCAAAGAAGGGTCGTAGCGCTGTGCATGACCGGCTATATAATGTCGTCTCGATACGCTTGATTTCCATTCTGACTTGTGCTGCTGTGTTGGTTGCATCCCTTGCAAGTGAAGTATGCCTCGGAGAAAAGTTCGAAAGCAATTCGAGTAGTTGGACGAGCTCGAGAGGTGCCGCGTCTTCGGGGTCCGGAAGGCGGGATGGCCTTATCGCCGTATTGTGCACCATACCGATCATGCGCATATCACAATAGCACGTTGTTTGCGGCAGTGGATAGAATAAGGCAAGCAACAGCTATAGGAAGCTTCTGGGAGACTTAGACGAACCACGGAGAGAGAGAGAGAGAGAGAGAGAGAGAGAGAGAAGACCGACGGGTTCTCGGACATGCGCGGAGTGACCCAACAGCGACGACTGCGCATATTAAGCGAGAAGTGGCGCATTCCATGAATCGTCCTATTAGTGTCAGCACCATTGGAAAACGGTTATATGACGTAGGACTACACCTACACGCACGAAGACTGTTTCGACAACTTCCCTTTACACCATTGTATCGTCGCCTTAATGGTGTAGTGCCAGACTGTCATAGAACCACTCAGAATGGCAGCGGGTGATCTTCAGTTACGAGTCCTGCTTTTGTCTTGGAGAAGACGACGAACGAATCCGTGTGTGGAGACACCGTGCTCAGAACCGAGATGAAGGGTTTGTTGTCGAGCGTCATACGTCCAGAAGGCCTGGTGTAATGGTGTGGGATGCAATTGCTTACGAGGCCATATCACCTTTGGTATTCATTACAGGCACTTTGATAGCCTAACGTTACGTTAATGAGGTCCTGGAACCAGTGGCCGTACCTTTTCTGAATTCTCACTCCGGTGCGATTTTCCAATAGGACAACGCTTGTCCGCATACTGCTGCTGTCTGGAGATCTTGCCTTCAAGGCACTGACACTCTGCCATGGCCAGCTGCATCCTCAGATCTATCGCCGGTTGAAAATGTGCGCGATGCTATTGGACGTGCCATCCACACCTCACCCCTACCACTCAGTCTGCTGGAACTGCGTGAGAAGATTCAAGCTCCATGGGATGGCTTATCGCAGGACACAATTAGGAACCTGCACAGCTTCATGCCGATACATCTGTCATGCTGTGTGAGCAAACATGGCGTCCCGACTCCATACTGAGAGACACTACTTATTGGCGTGTAGCTCATTAAATATTGCCCAATTGGTTTCAATGTTTAATTATTTATTGTTCCTGGTAGCCTTTAACTTCCTCCCGAATAGCATTGCAATCCAACACGTCCTTCTAGATGCAAAATATTTTTTGACGATGAGTGTATAATGTTAGAGAAGCAGCAGTATGTGGAGATGGTGGAAGTTACAATACTAATTGTGGGAGAGACGTTTGTTATTGAAGTTTGAGTTATTTGAAGGCTGTGTGTTCTGCTTTAGTGTCGATGTTGTTCTCTTAACCAAGTATCATTACTACTATTAACTCACTTACTTTTGATTATACCTTGTGGAAGTGCCAAAGTATTAGTGGCTGAATAAAGACTGATTGTAAGTAACTTTTTCTAGACGTTTACTTGAATCACTCCCGCTTCACTGTAGGTGAAGTTTTTAGGTAGTGTAATCAGCTCTATCTACACGAACATTTCAGTTTCAATTATCGCATATGAACTTTGCAATTTGGGAGAATTTCTGTTATCTCAGGGGCTAAATGGTAAATTTCGTAAATTGGGTATAGTTGTCTAGAAGGTTTCTGCAAATTTATAAAACAAAACTCAAGCTTTCCCATAGAACTCCAAGTATATTACGCATCAATAAATTGCAATACATAGCCTCGATAACACTCCCTCCAGAGCAGTTGGCTGCAAGCTGATTGAGTTAGGCCTGACAGGGTTGTATACAGAATTTCATTTTCTGGGGTGGCTACAAAAGTGGAAGTTTTTGAAATCCGTCAGCACCAAATAAAGGTTAACAAAAAATAGAAGGAAAAAGTTAAAGCATTATTTTCAAAAGTAAATTGATGCATCATTATTAAATCAAAGAATATTTCTCAAATGTAAGGCTTCAACAACAAAAAATGAAACGCTTTCGGTGTGGTAAAGCCCCTTGTTCCCCTCAAAATAAGTCCCCCATTAGGCCCGAGTTTGAGCCTCGAACAAGACACTGATGATGAGTTTATCTTACGACGCTAGCACTTAAAACAGAAATGACACTTTTACGGAGTTTGAGCCCAGAACAAGGCACTGGAAGTGTGTTTATCTTACGACGCTGGCACTAAAAACAGAAACGACACTTTTACGGAGTTTGAGCCCAGAACAAGACACTGGTGGTGTGTTTATCTTACGACGCTAGTGCTAAAAACAGAAATGACACTTTTACGGAGTTTGAGCCCAGAACAAGACACTGGAAGTGTGTTTATCTTATGACGCTAGCATGTAAAACAGAAACGACACTTTTACGGAATTTGAGCCCAGAACAAGACACTGGAAGTGTGTTTATCTTACGATGCTAGTACTAAAAACAGAAACGACACTTTTACGGAGTTTGAGCCCAGAACAAGGCACTGGTGGTGTGTTTATCTTACGACGCTAGTGCTAAAAACAGAAACGACACTTTACGGAGTTTGAGCCCAGAACAAGACACTGGTGGTGTGTTTATCTTACGACGCTAGTGCTAAAAACAGAAATGACACTTTTACGGAGTTTGAGCCCAGAACAAGACACTGGAAGTGTGTTTATCTTACGACGCTAGCATGTAAAACAGAAACGACACTTTTACGGAGTTTCAGCCCAGAACAGGACATTGGTGATGTGTTCATATTAAGACGCTAGTACTAAAAACAGAAACGTTACTTTTACGATGAGACGCCACACTTGAGATCTGCAAGGGCCCTGTCGGTCATTCTTTTTCATCAACTAAATAAAAATGTCCTGGTTCGGGCCGGGAATTTCGGGGACAAAATACTGGAAGTTTTAGCATTTTGCTCCAGTAATAAAGGAAAAATTTAGTTACATGAAAGGAAGATTGACTTGTTAAATAATTACACGGCGAAGATAAGCGAGTGAAATGAAAGACATCGCAGTATTGGGTGTGTGCATAAGTTCTACCCCTTTTTGTAGGCTACAAAGACAGGAGGAGAACACAACAAAGGGAGTACCTAGGATTTCACATAATCGCCATCATTCTGTATGACCTCTTGCCATCTGTCTATGAGTAGGTGAATCGTACGCCGGAAAAATCACTGTGTTTTAGAATAAAAAAGTCGTGTAATGCCGTTTTTACATCGTCCACATCATCTAAGGTTTAGAGAGCAAAGGCGTTCTGTAAAGATCGAAAGAAGTGGTAGTCCGTAGGTTCCAAGTCAGGGGAATACGCTGTGTGAGGTAGCACTTCCCAACCAAAGTCCAGAAATTTTTGCCGAGTGATCAAAACAGCATGAGGCCTGGCGTTATCATGATGAAGGATAACGTCTTTGCGATTTTCCAGTGTTGGCCGCTTCGATGTCAGTTGTTCTCGCAATCTGTCCAACTGTTGGCAGTAGAGGTCAGCATTTATCGTTCGGTTAGGTGCCAACACCTCCCAGTGGATTATTCACTGGACATCCCACCAAACACTCAACAAAAACGCTTTTGGGATGCAGTCCTCCGTTTGAGGTGGATAGTGCAGTCTCCGTACCTTGGCACACAGCCCATTGACACATACGGTACAGTACCCATTTCTAATCACCCGTTACAATTCGTCCCCAAAACGGTTCATTTCTGTGACGAGAAAGCAAAGAAACACAGGTAGGGATTCTCTCCTCACGTTGCTGCGCAGAAAGCTGGTACAGAACCCAGTTATCGGACTTGGTGATGAACCCAAGCTCATGCATCCGTCTTTCGACTGTTGTTCTGTTTACCGACTACGTTTCTGCTAATTCTTGAACGGTTGGATGTATGTCATTTGTTATGGATTGGTCTACATCCTCGTCAGAAACCACGCATGGACGTCCAGGTTGATCTGTACAGCTTCTGTCACCGTCCCAGAATTTTCGAAACCAACGGCAACATGTGCTATCATCAACTGCATCCTCCCCATACACTTGACAGATGTTGCGGCAAGCCACGGCTGCAGTACTGCATTTATCGAACTCGTACAGTGAACAATGTTTAATTTGCTCCTTTTCGCATGCCATGTTTCATCGTGTGTGATACTTTCTTGTGTCGTGTGTGATTACTGTTTATGCAAACATGACTTACTGCTCTATGGAAAATGTGAAAACGGGTTTAACTACCACCGTGATCAACCCAGAGGGCTATGAGCAGTTGCCCGTCCCTAATTTAGGGCCACTGGTTCCAGGGAAGGGAGAGAGCCAGTGACATAAGACAAACACAGCATTCGTGCCTCACCGAGATTCGAACCTGGACCCCATCTCGTTTGAATGGTCATAATCCAGCGCTTCGCGAGCGGGGCTGGCCACTGAGATCACGCAAGAGCCAAAACGAAAAGTCTACCCTGAACAAAAAGGAAATTTTCTTCATGATTTGTAACATCGGAAATCAGTATAATGGTACACAAGAATATCTACTTCCTGCTGAAAAAAGTTCCGATTATTCATTATCATCAGGGAGTAGGTTAGAATGCGAACTATTTGAACGACCTAATCTAATTATGTAACGCAGGAATTGAATTCAAAATTCGCTTTAAAAAAACCACGGACACGTCATTTTAATACATGAGTATTAAGAGTGTCTCAAATCTCACTTTTTCGCCCAAAATGAAGAAGCTATTCGATCTGTAGTATTGATGGAACATGTCTCTCATCTTTGAGAGATCATTTATCATTTACGACAGTCATTCACCTTGCATCCACTTCCTGCCGGTTGCTCCAATACATTCACTGAAAACATCACTCTTTTCTCCAAAGCGCCTGCCAGTGCGAGATTAAGCGGAAATTGGCAAGCTTCCAAAAAGAGCTGGAAGTTTCCACCATTCACGATGAATGATTCGAGACGAGAACCATCACAGCTCCTTTTGGCAAACTACCAACGAGTGCAGAAGCTTAGGTGACCCACTCACCCTTCGCTCAGGAACGGATTCCCGCTCTTCGCAAACGATACGTTTACGCCCTTCAAAAGAATGACATTCACGTGTCATTGCTATTCTTAGGTGATTCTATTGTTTCCTAACTAACTGCTGATTGTTCCCGCAACGGCTAACACTTATTAATTCTCGCCATTACTTTTCTTATTGGGAATTCGTTTCTGAGTTCATGGAAAGGAAGAGCGCTAAACGTGATGCGACTAAAGTGAGTGTCCTAGTAAAGGCCGATGAAAAGATCATTCAAAGCGGTGACAGCGAAACCATTCATCTTTTACGGAGTAGAATCATTCCCTGTAAGATAATCGTTCGGAAATGGCCCGTCACCAACTTGTACGCCCAAATACGTATAATTTGAGATTTTAGGATGTTTCTCAAATTTCCTTTGCTTCAAATTTTAGTGCTGAATGCTTTCCACTTTTGTTACTGAGCGGCCTTCATGAAAATGTGCGATATCGCCTTAACCCCTTAAACAGGCGATCTTCCGGCTTATTTACTCGGGACTGGACACTTGTTATGCGGAATATATATACACTGCTTACCACCCAAAATGCAACACCAAGAAGGAAGCATCCGATTTGCTTGAAATTCGCAGCATGCGTCGCCCGCGAGAGGACGTGCAAACGATTAGCATTGCAAGGCATATGCATATCATGTGCGCCCGGTACGCCACCTAGAAGCACTGTAAGAAGGGTGCACAGAAGGCGGGGTGTAAGTAGTGGAAGTGTGTTGTGCTGCAGGACCTGTGCGTGGGAAGCTTCCTGATGCCTCGTCGCAGAATACGGCAGTCATTCCAGCACGCTTCGGAGTTCGACAGAGTACGAATAGTGGCTTATCGCGACAGCGGTTTATCGTACCAAGACATCGGCGCCCGTGTGGGACGACATCCAGCCACAGTGACACGAGTATAGATTCGATGGGTGCAGGAGGGACGGACGGACCGACGTGAGCGATTGCCGCAGCCGCGGCAAACCACCGAACGAGAGGACCGGCATGTTGTGCGGCGGGCATTGACGGCTTGCACCGCTACATCACGAATGTTAGCGCAGGAATTAGGGTGTGTTCCCCAACAACCTGTGTCAGTACGTGCCGTTCGACGTCGTCTCCAGGAGCGGGGACTTGTCGCACGGCACCCATTGCTCCGATTACCATTGACGTTACACCACCGGCGAGTGCGGCGGAAGTGGGCCGTTGAACACTGCACCTGGACTACGGAATTTTCTCCGACGAATCCCGCTTCTGCCTGCAACATCACGATGATCGGATCCACGTGTGGCGGCACCGCGGCGAGAGACTGTATGACGCCTGCATTATGCATCGCCATACCGGTCCGTCGCCTGGCGTAACCTTTGGGGCGCAATTGGATATGACCCACCCCCATTCCCTCTGGTACGCATCGCTTGTACACTCAACAGCCACCGCTACATCTCCGACGTTTTAGAGCCTGTAGTCCTCCCTTACCTGCAGGACCTTTCAGCGGCCACGTTTCAACAGGACAATGCGCGCCCGCACGTGGCACGCGTCGTGAAACAATTCTTCACGGCCAACCAGGTGTCACTGCTGCCATGGCCCGCCTGCTCTCCCGATATGTCGCCCATAGAACACGTCTGGTCGCTGATCGACAACCGAGTGGCCCGGCAAGCACCACCCGAGGCTACGCCTGATGAACTGTGGCAACGTGTGGAAGCAGCCTGGACCGACATACCCCAAGCCCACATCCAAATCCTCTTTCGTTCGATACCGCGGCGTGCAGCGGCCGTTATTGCCAGCCATGGGTGCCACACGAACTATTGATGTCTGCGTGTTCCGCAAGTTGCACAGGCCTGTAAGCTCAACCGTTTCATCTTTGTATCTGTGGTTATGTGTCTAGTAAATCTGGCTTAGCTATCTCGTGTTCTTCTTGGTGTTGCATTTTGGGTGGCCAACAGTGTATATAATATTTTTATTGGAAGTTTAACGACCACAGTGAGCAATTCAATGGGCTATAAGCAGTCACCCGTCCCTAATTTAGGGTCACTGGTTCCAGTGAAGCGGAAGGAGCCAGTGTTTCAAGACAAGCAGAACATCCATGCCTCACCGGGATTCGAACCCGGACCCCTTTTGGACGAATGATTAGATGCAATCGCTTAGACCACTAAGCCACCGAGGTGGCGCGGAATATGTGAGATGGAAACATACGATGAGGGTGGAACCTGAACGGAGCGGTTCTTTATTCCCTGACTGAACAGACGACATGTATCACTTGTGAATAAAATGTCTCCCCTGCAGCTGGAAATCAGGGGGAATAATGTGTCTCCGTATACAGTTTAAGCGAGGAGGTCGAATGAAGAAGGTTTACTCAATTGAAGAGCGTGTGTTCATTGTGTGTCAGTACTGGGTAACCAGTTACTTCAAACAATGTCAGAAGGAGTTTCTGAAGAAATTTGGTTGGTGTGAACATCCCAAATTTCTTCCCAATAATGCGGCGTCGGTGCGGTGTCCCGACGCCGTATCATTGGGCCAATCTTTTCTTAAAGACACGCTGAATACCGATGGATACTTGGAAATCATTAACGAGTTTGTGAACCAGCTGGATGATCAGGAACTTGCAGATGATTACTTACAACAGGACTATGTAACGTGCCACAATTCCAATAAGAGCATGGCAGAAATCAGCAGCTATTTCCAGGACAGGATTACCTCCAAAGACCTGCAGCTGCCTAGCTCTCCCGAATGACAATCCTAGATTTCTTTCTCTGGGGTCTTTTGGAAAGCAAGGTTTATGCCAACAAGCTAAGGTCGATTGAGGAACTGAAAGGTAACATCATATGTGAAATTGCTGCCATCGATGTCACTACGCTACATCGAACATTTGCCAGTATGGAGCGTCGGGTGAATGTATGCGTTGACCCTGGCGGTGGGCACTCTAGCATCTTCTATGAGACATCTCTTTTTGTTATGGATTTACATTAATTTCGTTCAAATGCGCCTTTGCAGTCGTGAGTTAATTAAGAATGCAAATGTTCAGACCCGAGTGAATCACCCTGTTCATTCAAATGTGCATTTCCAATCGTGAGTTAATTAAAAATACAGGTGTTCAGTCCCGAGTGAATCACCCTGTTCATTCAAATGTGCCTTTCCAATCGTGAGTTAATTAAAAAAACAAGTGTTCGGTCCCGAGCGAATCACCCTGTTCATTCAAATGTGCCTTTGCAATCGTGAGTTAATTAAAAATACAGGTGTTCAGTCCCGAGTGAATCACCCTGTTCATTCAAATGTGCCTTTCCAATCGTGAGTTAATTAAAAATACAGGTGTTCAGTCCCGAGTGAATCACCCTGTTCATTCAAATGTGCCTTTCCAATCGTGAGTTAATTAAAAATACAGGTGTTCAGTCCCGAGTGAATCACCCTGTTCATTCAAATGTGCCTTTTGAATCGTGAGTTAATTAAAAAACAAGTGTTCAGTCCCGAGTGAATCACCCTGTTCATTCAAATGTGCCTTTGCAATCGTGAGTTAATTAAAAAAACAAGTGTTCAGTCCCGAGTGAATCACCCTGTTCATTCAAATGTGCCTTTGCAATCGTGAGTTAATTAAAAATACAGGTGTTCAGTCCCGAGTGAATCACCCTGTTCATTCAAATGTGCCTTTGCAATCGTGAGTTAATTAAAAATACAGGTGTTCAGTCCCGAGTGAATCACCCTGTTCATTCAAATGTGCCTTTCCAATCGTGAGTTAATTAAAAATACAGGTGTTCAGTCCCGAGTGAATCACCCTGTTCATTCAAATGTGCCTTTGCAATCGTGAGTTAATTAAAAATACAGGTGTTCAGTCCCGAGTGAATCACCCTGTTCATTCAAATGTGCCTTTCCAATCGTGAGTTAATTAAAAATACAGGTGTTCAGTCCCGAGTGAATCACCCTGTTCATTCAAATGTGCCTTTGCAATCGTGAGTTAATTAAAAATACAGGTGTTCAGTCCCGAGTGAATCACCCTGTTCATTCAAATGTGCCTTTGCAATCGTGAGTTAATTAAAAATACAGGTGTTCAGTCCCGAGTGAATCACCCTGTTCATTCAAATGTGCCTTTCCAATCGTGAGTTAATTAAAAATACAGGTGTTCAGTCCCGAGTGAATCACCCTGTTCATTCAAATGTGCCTTTGCAGTCGTGAGTTAATTAAAAAAACAAGTGTTCAGTCCCGAGTGAATCACCCTGTTCATTCAAATGTGCCTTTGCAATCGTGAGTTAATTAAAAATGCAAGTGTTCAGTCCCGAGTGAATCACCCTGTTCATTCAAATGTGCCTTTGCAATCGTGAGTTAATTAAAAAAACAAGTGTTCAGTCCCGAGTGAATCACCCTGTTCATTCAAATGTGCCTTTGCAATCGTGAGTTAATTAAAAATGCAAGTGTTCAGTCCCGAGTGAATCACCCTGTTCATTCAAATGTGCCTTTGCAATCGTGAGTTAATTAAAAATACAAGTGTTCAGTCCCGAGTGAATCACCCTGTTCATTCAAATGTGCCTTTGCAATCGTGAGTTAATTAAAAAAACAAGTGTTCAGTCCCGAGTGAATCACCCTGTTCATTCAAATGTGCCTTTGCAATCGTGAGTTAATTAAAAATACAAGGTGTTCAGTCCCGAGTGAATCACCCTGTTCATTCAAATGTGCCTTTGCAATCGTGAGTTAATTAAAAATACAGGTGTTCAGTCCCGAGTGAATCACCCTGTTCATTCAAATGTGCCTTTGCAATCGTGAGTTAATTAAAAATACAGGTGTTCAGTCCCGAGTGAATCACCCTGTTCATTCAAATGTGCCTTTGCAATCGTGAGTTAATTAAAAATACAGGTGTTCAGTCCCGAGTGAATCACCCTGTTCATTCAAATGTGCCTTTGCAATCGTGAGTTAATTAAAAATACAGGTGTTCAGTCCCGAGTGAATCACCCTGTTCATTCAAATGTGCCTTTGCAATCGTGAGTTAATTAAAAATACAGGTGTTCAGTCCCGAGTGAATCACCCTGTTCATTCAAATGTGCCTTTGCAATCGTGAGTTAATTAAAAATACAGGTGTTCAGTCCCGAGTGAATCACCCTGTTCATTCAAATGTGCCTTTGCAATCGTGAGTTAATTAAAAATACAGGTGTTCAGTCCCGAGTGAATCACCCTGTTCATTCAAATGTGCCTTTGCAATCGTGAGTTAATTAAAAATACAGGTGTTCAGTCCCGAGTGAATCACCCTGTTCATTCAAATGTGCCTTTGCAATCGTGAGTTAATTAAAAATACAGGTGTTCAGTCCCGAGTGAATCACCCTGTTCATTCAAATGTGCCTTTGCAATCGTGAGTTAATTAAAAATACAGGTGTTCAGTCCCGAGTGAATCACCCTGTTCATTCAAATGTGCCTTTGCAATCGTGAGTTAATTAAAAATACAGGTGTTCAGTCCCGAGTGAATCACCCTGTTCATTCAAATGTGCCTTTGCAATCGTGAGTTAATTAAAAATACAGGTGTTCAGTCCCGAGTGAATCACCCTGTTCATTCAAATGTGCCTTTGCAATCGTGAGTTAATTAAAAATACAGGTGTTCAGTCCCGAGTGAATCACCCTGTTCATTCAAATGTGCCTTTGCAATCGTGAGTTAATTAAAAATACAGGTGTTCAGTCCCGAGTGAATCACCCTGTTCATTCAAATGTGCCTTTGCAATCGTGAGTTAATTAAAAATACAGGTGTTCAGTCCCGAGTGAATCACCCTGTTCATTCAAATGTGCCTTTGCAATCGTGAGTTAATTAAAAATACAGGTGTTCAGTCCCGAGTGAATCACCCTGTTCATTCAAATGTGCCTTTGCAATCGTGAGTTAATTAAAAATACAGGTGTTCAGTCCCGAGTGAATCACCCTGTTCATTCAAATGTGCCTTTGCAATCGTGAGTTAATTAAAAATACAGGTGTTCAGTCCCGAGTGAATCACCCTGTTCATTCAAATGTGCCTTTGCAATCGTGAGTTAATTAAAAATACAGGTGTTCAGTCCCGAGTGAATCACCCTGTTCATTCAAATGTGCCTTTGCAATCGTGAGTTAATTAAAAATACAGGTGTTCAGTCCCGAGTGAATCACCCTGTTCATTCAAATGTGCCTTTCCAATCGTGAGTTAATTAAAAATACAGGTGTTCAGTCCCGAGTGAATCACCCTGTTCATTCAAATGTGCCTTTGCAATCGTGAGTTAATTAAAAATACAGGTGTTCAGTCCCGAGTGAATCACCCTGTTCATTCAAATGTGCCTTTGCAATCGTGAGTTAATTAAAAATACAGGTGTTCAGTCCCGAGTGAATCACCCTGTTCATTCAAATGTGCCTTTGCAATCGTGAGTTAATTAAAAATACAGGTGTTCAGTCCCGAGTGAATCACCCTGTTCATTCAAATGTGCCTTTGCAATCGTGAGTTAATTAAAAATACAGGTGTTCAGTCCCGAGTGAATCACCCTGTTCATTCAAATGTGCCTTTCCAATCGTGAGTTAATTAAAAATACAGGTGTTCAGTCCCGAGTGAATCACCCTGTTCATTCAAATGTGCCTTTCCAATCGTGAGTTAATTAAAAATACAGGTGTTCAGTCCCGAGTGAATCACCCTGTTCATTCAAATGTGCCTTTCCAATCGTGAGTTAATTAAAAATACAGGTGTTCAGTCCCGAGTGAATCACCCTGTTCATTCAAATGTGCCTTTCCAATCGTGAGTTAATTAAAAATACAGGTGTTCAGTCCCGAGTGAATCACCCTGTTCATTCAAATGTGCCTTTGCAATCGTGAGTTAATTAAAAATACAGGTGTTCAGTCCCGAGTGAATCACCCTGTTCATTCAAATGTGCCTTTGCAATCGTGAGTTAATTAAAAAAACAAGTGTTCAGTCCCGAGTGAATCACCCTGTTCATTCAAATGTGCCTTTGCAATCGTGAGTTAATTAAAAATACAGGTGTTCAGTCCCGAGTGAATCACCCTGTTCATTCAAATGTGCCTTTCCAATCGTGAGTTAATTAAAAATACAGGTGTTCAGTCCCGAGTGAATCACCCTGTTCATTCAAATGTGCCTTTCCAATCGTGAGTTAATTAAAAATACAGGTGTTCAGTCCCGAGTGAATCACCCTGTTCATTCAAATGTGCCTTTCCAATCGTGAGTTAATTAAAAATACAGGTGTTCAGTCCCGAGTGAATCACCCTGTTCATTCAAATGTGCCTTTCCAATCGTGAGTTAATTAAAAATACAGGTGTTCAGTCCCGAGTGAATCACCCTGTTCATTCAAATGTGCCTTTGCAATCGTGAGTTAATTAAAAATACAGGTGTTCAGTCCCGAGTGAATCACCCTGTTCATTCAAATGTGCCTTTCCAATCGTGAGTTAATTAAAAATACAGGTGTTCAGTCCCGAGTGAATCACCCTGTTCATTCAAATGTGCCTTTCCAATCGTGAGTTAATTAAAAATACAGGTGTTCAGTCCCGAGTGAATCACCCTGTTCATTCAAATGTGCCTTTCCAATCGTGAGTTAATTAAAAATACAGGTGTTCAGTCCCGAGTGAATCACCCTGTTCATTCAAATGTGCCTTTCCAATCGTGAGTTAATTAAAAATACAGGTGTTCAGTCCCGAGTGAATCACCCTGTTCATTCAAATGTGCCTTTGCAATCGTGAGTTAATTAAAAATACAGGTGTTCAGTCCCGAGTGAATCACCCTGTTCATTCAAATGTGCCTTTGCAATCGTGAGTTAATTAAAAATACAGGTGTTCAGTCCCGAGTGAATCACCCTGTTCATTCAAATGTGCCTTTGCAATCGTGAGTTAATTAAAAATACAAGTGTTCAGTCCCGAGTGAATCACCCTGTTCATTCAAATGTGCCTTTGCAATCGTGAGTTAATTAAAAATACAAGTGTTCAGTCCCGAGTGAATCACCCTGTTCATTCAAATGTGCCTTTCCAATCGTGAGTTAATTAAAAATACAGGTGTTCAGTCCCGAGTGAATCACCCTGTTCATTCAAATGTGCCTTTCCAATCGTGAGTTAATTAAAAATACAGGTGTTCAGTCCCGAGTGAATCACCTCTGTTCATTCAAATGTGCCTTTCCAATCGTGAGTTAATTAAAAATACAGGTGTTCAGTCCCGAGTGAATCACCCTGTTCATTCAAATGTGCCTTTCCAATCGTGAGTTAATTAAAAATACAGGTGTTCAGTCCCGAGTGAATCACCCTGTTCATTCAAATGTGCCTTTCCAATCGTGAGTTAATTAAAAAAACAGGTGTTCAGTCCCGAGTGAATCACCCAGTTCATTCTAATGTGCCTTTCCAATCATTGAGTTAATTAAAAATACAGGTGTTCAGTCCCGAGTGAATCACCCTGTTCATTCAAATGTGCCTTTCCAATCGTGAGTTAATTAAAAATACAGGTGTTCAGTCCCGAGTGAATCACCCTGTTCATTCAAATGTGCCTTTCCAATCGTGAGTTAATTAAAAAAACAGGTGTTCAGTCCCGAGTGAATCACCCTGTTCATTCAAATGTGCCTTTGCAATCGTGAGTTAATTAAAAATACAGGTGTTCAGTCCCGAGTGAATCACCCTGTTCATTCAAATGTGCCTTTCCAATCGTGAGTTAATTAAAAATACAGGTGTTCAGTCCCGAGTGAATCACCCTGTTCATTCAAATGTGCCTTTCCAATCGTGAGTTAATTAAAAATACAGGTGTTCAGTCCCGAGTGAATCACCCTGTTCATTCAAATGTGCCTTTGCAGTCGTGAGTTAATTAAAAAACAAGTGTTCAGTCCCGAGTGAATCACCCTGTTCATTCAAATGTGCCTTTGCAATCGTGAGTTAATTAAAAATGCAAGTGTTCA
Source organism: Macrothele yani (assembly GCA_039090855.1). Taxonomy (NCBI): domain Eukaryota; kingdom Metazoa; phylum Arthropoda; class Arachnida; order Araneae; family Macrothelidae; genus Macrothele; species Macrothele yani. The sequence goes on from CM077030.1 coordinate 155,137,289, forward strand.
GTCCCGAGTGAATCACCCTGTTCATTCAAATGTGCCTTTCCAATTGTGAGTTAATTAAAAATACAGGTGTTCAGTCCCGAGTGAATCACCTCTGTTCATTCAAATGTGCCTTTCCAATCGTGAGTTAATTAAAAATACAGGTGTTCAGTCCCGAGTGAATCACCCTGTTCATTCAAATGTGCCTTTCCAATCGTGAGTTAATTAAAAATACAGGTGTTCAGTCCCGAGTGAATCACCCTGTTCATTCAAATGTGCCTTTGCAATCGTGAGTTAATTAAAAAAACAAGTGTTCAGTCCCGAGTGAATCACCCTGTTCATTCTAATGTGCCTTTCCAATCGTGAGTTAATTAAAAATACAGGTGTTCAGTCCCGAGTGAATCACCCTGTTCATTCAAATGTGCCTTTCCAATCGTGAGTTAATTAAAAATACAGGTGTTCAGTCCCGAGTGAATCACCCTGTTCATTCAAATGTGCCTTTCCAATCGTGAGTTAATTAAAAATACAGGTGTTCAGTCCCGAGTGAATCACCCTGTTCATTCAAATGTGCCTTTGCAATCGTGAGTTAATTAAAAATACAGGTTTTCAGTCCCGAGTGAATCACCCTGTTCATTCAAATGTGCCTTTGCAATCGTGAGTTAATTAAAAAAACAAGTATTCAGTCCCGAGTGAATCACCCTGTTCATTCAAATGTGCCTTTGCAATCGTGAGTTAATTAAAAATACAGGTGTTCAGTCCCGAGTGAATCACCCTGTTCATTCAAATGTGCCTTTCCAATCGTGAGTTAATTAAAAATACAGGTGTTCAGTCCCGAGTGAATCACCCTGTTCATTCAAATGTGCCTTTCCAATCGTGAGTTAATTAAAAATACAGGTGTTCAGTCCCGAGTGAATCACCCTGTTCATTCAAATGTGCCTTTCCAATCGTGAGTTAATTAAAAATACAGGTGTTCAGTCCCGAGTGAATCACCCTGTTCATTCAAATGTGCCTTTCCAATCGTGAGTTAATTAAAAATACAGGTGTTCAGTCCCGAGTGAATCACCCTGTTCATTCAAATGTGCCTTTGCAATCGTGAGTTAATTAAAAATACAGGTGTTCAGTCCCGAGTGAATCACCCTGTTCATTCAAATGTGCCTTTGCAATCGTGAGTTAATTAAAAAAACAAGTGTTCAGTCCCGAGTGAATCACCCTGTTCATTCAAATGTGCCTTTCCAATCGTGAGTTAATTAAAAATACAGGTGTTCAGTCCCGAGTGAATCACCCTGTTCATTCAAATGTGCCTTTCCAATCGTGAGTTAATTAAAAATACAGGTGTTCAGTCCCGAGTGAATCACCCTGTTCATTCAAATGTGCCTTTCCAATCGTGAGTTAATTAAAAATACAGGTGTTCAGTCCCGAGTGAATCACCCTGTTCATTCAAATGTGCCTTTCCAATCGTGAGTTAATTAAAAATACAGGTGTTCAGTCCCGAGTGAATCACCCTGTTCATTCAAATGTGCCTTTCCAATCGTGAGTTAATTAAAAATACAGGTGTTCAGTCCCGAGTGAATCACCCTGTTCATTCAAATGTGCCTTTGCAATCGTGAGTTAATTAAAAATACAAGGTGTTCAGTCCCGAGTGAATCACCCTGTTCATTCAAATGTGCCTTTCCAATCGTGAGTTAATTAAAAATACAGGTGTTCAGTCCCGAGTGAATCACCCTGTTCATTCAAATGTGCCTTTCCAATCGTGAGTTAATTAAAAATACAGGTGTTCAGTCCCGAGTGAATCACCCTGTTCATTCAAATGTGCCTTTGCAATCGTGAGTTAATTAAAAAATACAAGTGTTCAGTCCCGAGTGAATCACCCTGTTCATTCAAATGTGCCTTTGCAATCGTGAGTTAATTAAAAATGCAAGTGTTCAGTCCCGAGTGAATCACCCTGTTTATTCAAATGTGCCTTTCCAATCGTGAGTTAAATAAAAATGCAAGTGTTCAGTCCCGAGTGAATCACCCTGTTCATTCAAATGTGCCTTTCCAATCGTGAGTTAATTAAAAATACAGGTGTTCAGTCCCGAGTGAATCACCCTGTTCATTCAAATGTGCCTTTCCAATCGTGAGTTAATTAAAAATACAGGTGTTCAGTCCCGAGTGAATCACCCTGTTCATTCAAATGTGCCTTTCCAATCGTGAGTTAATTAAAAATACAGGTGTTCAGTCCCGAGTGAATCACCCTGTTCATTCAAATGTGCCTTTGCAATCGTGAGTTAATTAAAAATACAGGTGTTCAGTCCCGAGTGAATCACCCTGTTCATTCAAATGTGCCTTTGCAATCGTGAGTTAATTAAAAATACAGGTGTTCAGTCCCGAGTGAATCACCCTGTTCATTCAAATGTGCCTTTCCAATCGTGAGTTAATTAAAAATACAGGTGTTCAGTCCCGAGTGAATCACCCTGTTCATTCAAATGTGCCTTTCCAATCGTGAGTTAATTAAAAATACAGGTGTTCAGTCCCGAGTGAATCACCCTGTTCATTCAAATGTGCCTTTCCAATCGTGAGTTAATTAAAAATACAGGTGTTCAGTCCCGAGTGAATCACCCTGTTCATTCAAATGTGCCTTTGCAATCGTGAGTTAATTAAAAATACAGGTTTTCAGTCCCGAGTGAATCACCCTGTTAAATCAAATGTGCCTTTGCAATCGTGAGTTAATTAAAAATACAAGTATTCAGTCCCGAGTGAATCACCCTGTTCATTCAAATGTGCCTTTGCAATCCTGAGTTAATTAAAAATACAGGTGTTCAGTCCCGAGTGAATCACCCTGTTCATTCAAATGTGCCTTTCCAATCGTGAGTTAATTAAAAATACAGGTGTTCAGTCCCGAGTGAATCACCCTGTTCATTCAAATGTGCCTTTCCAATCGTGAGTTAATTAAAAATACAGGTTTTCAGTCCCGAGTGAATCACCCTGTTCATTCAAATGTGCCTTTCCAATCGTGAGTTAATTAAAAATACAGGTGTTCAGTCCCGAGTGAATCACCCTGTTCATTCAAATGTGCCTTTGCAATCGTGAGTTAATTAAAAATACAAGTGTTCAGTCCCGAGTGAATCACATTGTTCATTCAAATGTGCCTTTGCAATCGTGAGTTAATTAAAAAAACAAGTGTTCAGTCCCGAGTGAATCACCCTGTTCAATTCAAATGTGCCTTTGCAATCGTGAGTTAATTAAAAATACAGGTGTTCAGTCCCGAGTGAATCACCCTGTTCATTCAAATGTGCCTTTCCAATCGTGAGTTAATTAAAAATACAGGTGTTCAGTCCCGAGTGAATCACCCTGTTCATTCAAATGTGCCTTTGCAATCGTGAGTTAATTAAAAATACAAGTGTTCAGTCCCGAGTGAATCACCCTGTTCATTCAAATGTGCCTTTCCAATCGTGAGTTAATTAAAAATACAGGTGTTCAGTCCCGAGTGAATCACCCTGTTCATTCAAATGTGCCTTTGCAATCGTGAGTTAATTAAAAATACAGGTGTTCAGTCCCGAGTGAATCACCCTGTTCATTCAAATGTGCCTTTCCAATCGTGAGTTAATTAAAAATACAGGTGTTCAGTCCCGAGTGAATCACCCTGTTCATTCAAATGTGCCTTTCCAATCGTGAGTTAATTAAAAATACAGGTGTTCAGTCCCGAGTGAATCACCCTGTTCATTCAAATGTGCCTTTCCAATCGTGAGTTAATTAAAAATACAGGTGTTCAGTCCCGAGTGAATCACCCTGTTCATTCAAATGTGCCTTTCCAATCGTGAGTTAATTAAAAATACAGGTGTTCAGTCCCGAGTGAATCACCCTGTTCATTCAAATGTGCCTTTGCAATCGTGAGTTAATTAAAAAAACAAGTGTTCAGTCCCGAGTGAATCACCCTGTTCATTCAAATGTGCCTTTGCAATCGTGAGTTAATTAAAAATACAGGTGTTCAGTCCCGAGTGAATCACCCTGTTCATTCAAATGTGCCTTTCCAATCGTGAGTTAATTAAAAATACAGGTGTTCAGTCCCGAGTGAATCACCCTGTTCATTCAAATGTGCCTTTCCAATCGTGAGTTAATTAAAAATACAGGTGTTCAGTCCCGAGTGAATCACCCTGTTCATTCAAATGTGCCTTTCCAATCGTGAGTTAATTAAAAATACAGGTGTTCAGTCCCGAGTGAATCACCCTGTTCATTCAAATGTGCCTTTGCAATCGTGAGTTAATTAAAAAAACAAGTGTTCAGTCCCGAGTGAATCACCCTGTTCATTCAAATGTGCCTTTGCAATCGTGAGTTAATTAAAAAAACAAGTGTTCAGTCCCGAGTGAATCACCCTGTTCATTCAAATGTGCCTTTGCAATCGTGAGTTAATTAAAAATACAGGTGTTCAGTCCCGAGTGAATCACCCTGTTCATTCAAATGTGCCTTTCCAATCGTGAGTTAATTAAAAATACAGGTGTTCAGTCCCGAGTGAATCACCCTGTTCATTCAAATGTGCCTTTGCAATCGTGAGTTAATTAAAAATACAGGTGTTCAGTCCCGAGTGAATCACCCTGTTCATTCAAATGTGCCTTTCCAATCGTGAGTTAATTAAAAATACAGGTGTTCAGTCCCGAGTGAATCACCCTGTTCATTCAAATGTGCCTTTCCAATCGTGAGTTAATTAAAAATACAGGTGTTCAGTCCCGAGTGAATCACCCTGTTCATTCAAATGTGCCTTTGCAATCGTGAGTTAATTAAAAATACAGGTGTTCAGTCCCGAGTGAATCACCCTGTTCATTCAAATGTGCCTTTGCAATCGTGAGTTAATTAAAAATACAGGTGTTCAGTCCCGAGTGAATCACCCTGTTCATTCAAATGTGCCTTTGCAATCGTGAGTTAATTAAAAATACAGGTGTTCAGTCCCGAGTGAATCACCCTGTTCATTCAAATGTGCCTTTGCAATCGTGAGTTAATTAAAAATACAGGTGTTCAGTCCCGAGTGAATCACCCTGTTCATTCAAATGTGCCTTTCCAATCGTGAGTTAATTAAAAATACAGGTGTTCAGTCCCGAGTGAATCACCCTGTTCATTCAAATGTGCCTTTGCAATCGTGAGTTAATTAAAAATACAGGTGTTCAGTCCCGAGTGAATCACCCTGTTCATTCAAATGTGCCTTTCCAATCGTGAGTTAATTAAAAATACAGGTGTTCAGTCCCGAGTGAATCACCCTGTTCAAATTCAAATGTGCTGTTCATTCAAATGTGCCTTTCCAATCGTGAGTTAATTAAAAATACAGGTGTTCAGTCCCGAGTGAATCACCCTGTTCATTCAAATGTGCCTTTCCAATCGTGAGTTAATTAAAAATACAGGTGTTCAGTCCCGAGTGAATCACCCTGTTCATTCAAATGTGCCTTTCCAATCGTGAGTTAATTAAAAATACAAGTGTTCAGTCCCGAGTGAATCACCCTGTTCATTCAAATGTGCCTTTCCAATCGTGAGTTAATTAAAAATACAGGTGTTCAGTCCCGAGTGAATCACCCTGTTCATTCAAATGTGCCTTTCCAATCGTGAGTTAATTAAAAATACAGGTGTTCAGTCCCGAGTGAATCACCCTGTTCATTCAAATGTGCCTTTGCAATCGTGAGTTAATTAAAAATACAGGTGTTCAGTCCCGAGTGAATCACCCTGTTCATTCAAATGTGCCTTTCCAATCGTGAGTTAATTAAAAATACAGGTGTTCAGTCCCGAGTGAATCACCCTGTTCATTCAAATGTGCCTTTGCAATCGTGAGTTAATTAAAAATACAGGTGTTCAGTCCCGAGTGAATCACCCTGTTCATTCAAATGTGCCTTTCCAATCGTGAGTTAATTAAAAATACAGGTGTTCAGTCCCGAGTGAATCACCCTGTTCATTCAAATGTGCCTTTGCAATCGTGAGTTAATTAAAAATACAGGTGTTCAGTCCCGAGTGAATCACCCTGTTCATTCAAATGTGCCTTTCCAATCGTGAGTTAATTAAAAATACAGGTGTTCAGTCCCGAGTGAATCACCCTGTTCATTCAAATGTGCCTTTCCAATCGTGAGTTAATTAAAAATACAGGTGTTCAGTCCCGAGTGAATCACCCTGTTCATTCAAATGTGCCTTTCCAATCGTGAGTTAATTAAAAATACAGGTGTTCAGTCCCGAGTGAATCACCCTGTTCATTCAAATGTGCCTTTCCAATCGTGAGTTAATTAAAAATACAGGTGTTCAGTCCCGAGTGAATCACCCTGTTCATTCAAATGTGCCTTTGCAATCGTGAGTTAATTAAAAAAACAAGTGTTCAGTCCCGAGTGAATCACCCTGTTCATTCAAATGTGCCTTTCCAATCGTGAGTTAATTAAAAATACAGGTGTTCAGTCCCGAGTGAATCACCCTGTTCATTCAAATGTGCCTTTCCAATCGTGAGTTAATTAAAAATACAGGTGTTCAGTCCCGAGTGAATCACCCTGTTCATTCAAATGTGCCTTTCCAATCGTGAGTTAATTAAAAATACAGGTGTTCAGTCCCGAGTGAATCACCCTGTTCATTCAAATGTGCCTTTGCAATCGTGAGTTAATTAAAAATACAGGTGTTCAGTCCCGAGTGAATCACCCTGTTCATTCAAATGTGCCTTTGCAATCGTGAGTTAATTAAAAATACAAGTGTTCAGTCCCGAGTGAATCACCCTGTTCATTCAAATGTGCCTTTGCAATCGTGAGTTAATTAAAAATACAGGTGTTCAGTCCCGAGTGAATCACCCTGTTCATTCAAATGTGCCTTTCCAATCGTGAGTTAATTAAAAATACAGGTGTTCAGTCCCGAGTGAATCACCCTGTTCATTCAAATGTGCCTTTCCAATCGTGAGTTAATTAAAAATACAGGTGTTCAGTCCCGAGTGAATCACCCTGTTCATTCAAATGTGCCTTTCCAATCGTGAGTTAATTAAAAATACAGGTGTTCAGTCCCGAGTGAATCACCCTGTTCATTCAAATGTGCCTTTCCAATCGTGAGTTAATTAAAAATACAGGTGTTCAGTCCCGAGTGAATCACCCTGTTCATTCAAATGTGCCTTTCCAATCGTGAGTTAATTAAAAATACAGGTGTTCAGTCCCGAGTGAATCACCCTGTTCATTCAAATGTGCCTTTGCAATCGTGAGTTAATTAAAAAAACAAGTGTTCAGTCCCGAGTGAATCACCCTGTTCATTCAAATGTGCCTTTCCAATCGTGAGTTAATTAAAAATACAGGTGTTCAGTCCCGAGTGAATCACCCTGTTCATTCAAATGTGCCTTTCCAATCGTGAGTTAATTAAAAATACAGGTGTTCAGTCCCGAGTGAATCACCCTGTTCATTCAAATGTGCCTTTCCAATCGTGAGTTAATTAAAAATACAGGTGTTCAGTCCCGAGTGAATCACCCTGTTCATTCAAATGTGCCTTTGCAATCGTGAGTTAATTAAAAATACAGGTGTTCAGTCCCGAGTGAATCACCCTGTTCATTCAAATGTGCCTTTGCAATCGTGAGTTAATTAAAAATACAAGTGTTCAGTCCCGAGTGAATCACCCTGTTCATTCAAATGTGCCTTTGCAATCGTGAGTTAATTAAAAATACAGGTGTTCAGTCCCGAGTGAATCACCCTGTTCATTCAAATGTGCCTTTCCAATCGTGAGTTAATTAAAAATACAGGTGTTCAGTCCCGAGTGAATCACCCTGTTCATTCAAATGTGCCTTTGCAATCGTGAGTTAATTAAAAAAACAAGTGTTCAGTCCCGAGTGAATCACCCTGTTCATTCAAATGTGCCTTTGCAATCGTGAGTTAATTAAAAATACAGGTGTTCAGTCCCGAGTGAATCACCCTGTTCATTCAAATGTGCCTTTCCAATCGTGAGTTAATTAAAAATACAGGTGTTCAGTCCCGAGTGAATCACCCTGTTCATTCAAATGTGCCTTTGCAATCGTGAGTTAATTAAAAATACAGGTGTTCAGTCCCGAGTGAATCACCCTGTTCATTCAAATGTGCCTTTCCAATCGTGAGTTAATTAAAAATACAGGTGTTCAGTCCCGAGTGAATCACCCTGTTCATTCAAATGTGCCTTTGCAATCGTGAGTTAATTAAAAATACAGGTGTTCAGTCCCGAGTGAATCACCCTGTTCATTCAAATGTGCCTTTGCAATCGTGAGTTAATTAAAAATACAGGTGTTCAGTCCCGAGTGAATCACCCTGTTCATTCAAATGTGCCTTTGCAATCGTGAGTTAATTAAAAAAACAAGTGTTCAGTCCCGAGTGAATCACCCTGTTCATTCAAATGTGCCTTTGCAATCGTGAGTTAATTAAAAATACAGGTGTTCAGTCCCGAGTGAATCACCCTGTTCATTCAAATGTGCCTTTCCAATCGTGAGTTAATTAAAAATACAGGTGTTCAGTCCCGAGTGAATCACCCTGTTCATTCAAATGTGCCTTTGCAATCGTGAGTTAATTAAAAAAACAAGTGTTCAGTCCCGAGTGAATCACCCTGTTCATTCAAATGTGCCTTTCCAATCGTGAGTTAATTAAAAATACAGGTGTTCAGTCCCGAGTGAATCACCCTGTTCATTCAAATGTGCCTTTCCAATCGTGAGTTAATTAAAAATACAGGTGTTCAGTCCCGAGTGAATCACCCTGTTCATTCAAATGTGCCTTTCCAATCGTGAGTTAATTAAAAATACAGGTGTTCAGTCCCGAGTGAATCACCCTGTTCATTCAAATGTGCCTTTCCAATCGTGAGTTAATTAAAAATACAGGTGTTCAGTCCCGAGTGAATCACCCTGTTCATTCAAATGTGCCTTTCCAATCGTGAGTTAATTAAAAATACAGGTGTTCAGTCCCGAGTGAATCACCCTGTTCATTCAAATGTGCCTTTGCAATCGTGAGTTAATTAAAAAAACAAGTGTTCAGTCCCGAGTGAATCACCCTGTTCATTCAAATGTGCCTTTGCAATCGTGAGTTAATTAAAAAAACAAGTGTTCAGTCCCGAGTGAATCACCCTGTTCATTCAAATGTGCCTTTCCAATCGTGAGTTAATTAAAAATACAGGTGTTCAGTCCCGAGTGAATCACCCTGTTCATTCAAATGTGCCTTTCCAATCGTGAGTTAATTAAAAATACAGGTGTTCAGTCCCGAGTGAATCACCCTGTTCATTCAAATGTGCCTTTCCAATCGTGAGTTAATTAAAAATACAGGTGTTCAGTCCCGAGTGAATCACCCTGTTCATTCAAATGTGCCTTTGCAATCGTGAGTTAATTAAAAATACAGGTGTTCAGTCCCGAGTGAATCACCCTGTTCATTCAAATGTGCCTTTGCAATCGTGAGTTAATTAAAAAAACAAGTGTTCAGTCCCGAGTGAATCACCCTGTTCATTCAAATGTGCCTTTGCAATCGTGAGTTAATTAAAAATACAGGTGTTCAGTCCCGAGTGAATCACCCTGTTCATTCAAATGTGCCTTTGCAATCGTGAGTTAATTAAAAATACAGGTGTTCAGTCCCGAGTGAATCACCCTGTTCATTCAAATGTGCCTTTGCAATCGTGAGTTAATTAAAAAAACAAGTGTTCAGTCCCGAGTGAATCACCCTGTTCATTCAAATGTGCCTTTCCAATCGTGAGTTAATTAAAAATACAGGTGTTCAGTCCCGAGTGAATCACCCTGTTCATTCAAATGTGCCTTTCCAATCGTGAGTTAATTAAAAATACAGGTGTTCAGTCCCGAGTGAATCACCCTGTTCATTCAAATGTGCCTTTGCAATCGTGAGTTAATTAAAAATACAGGTGTTCAGTCCCGAGTGAATCACCCTGTTCATTCAAATGTGCCTTTCCAATCGTGAGTTAATTAAAAATACAGGTGTTCAGTCCCGAGTGAATCACCCTGTTCATTCAAATGTGCCTTTGCAATCGTGAGTTAATTAAAAAAACAAGTGTTCAGTCCCGAGTGAATCACCCTGTTCATTCAAATGTGCCTTTGCAATCGTGAGTTAATTAAAAATACAGGTGTTCAGTCCCGAGTGAATCACCCTGTTCATTCAAATGTGCCTTTGCAATCGTGAGTTAATTAAAAATACAGGTGTTCAGTCCCGAGTGAATCACCCTGTTCATTCAAATGTGCCTTTGCAATCGTGAGTTAATTAAAAATACAGGTGTTCAGTCCCGAGTGAATCACCCTGTTCATTCAAATGTGCCTTTCCAATCGTGAGTTAATTAAAAATACAGGTGTTCAGTCCCGAGTGAATCACCCTGTTCATTCAAATGTGCCTTTCCAATCGTGAGTTAATTAAAAATACAGGTGTTCAGTCCCGAGTGAATCACCCTGTTCATTCAAATGTGCCTTTGCAATCGTGAGTTAATTAAAAATACAGGTGTTCAGTCCCGAGTGAATCACCCTGTTCATTCAAATGTGCCTTTCCAATCGTGAGTTAATTAAAAATACAGGTGTTCAGTCCCGAGTGAATCACCCTGTTCATTCAAATGTGCCTTTCCAATCGTGAGTTAATTAAAAATACAGGTGTTCAGTCCCGAGTGAATCACCCTGTTCATTCAAATGTGCCTTTGCAATCGTGAGTTAATTAAAAATACAGGTTTTCAGTCCCGAGTGAATCACCCTGTTCATTCAAATGTGCCTTTGCAATCGTGAGTTAATTAAAAAAACAAGTGTTCAGTCCCGAGTGAATCACCCTGTTCATTCAAATGTGCCTTTGCAATCGTGAGTTAATTAAAAATACAGGTGTTCAGTCCCGAGTGAATCACCCTGTTCATTCAAATGTGCCTTTCCAATCGTGAGTTAATTAAAAATACAGGTGTTCAGTCCCGAGTGAATCACCCTGTTCATTCAAATGTGCCTTTCCAATCGTGAGTTAATTAAAAATACAGGTGTTCAGTCCCGAGTGAATCACCCTGTTCATTCAAATGTGCCTTTCCAATCGTGAGTTAATTAAAAATACAGGTGTTCAGTCCCGAGTGAATCACCCTGTTCATTCAAATGTGCCTTTCCAATCGTGAGTTAATTAAAAATACAGGTGTTCAGTCCCGAGTGAATCACCCTGTTCATTCAAATGTGCCTTTGCAATCGTGAGTTAATTAAAAATACAGGTGTTCAGTCCCGAGTGAATCACCCTGTTCATTCAAATGTGCCTTTCCAATCGTGAGTTAATTAAAAATACAGGTGTTCAGTCCCGAGTGAATCACCCTGTTCATTCAAATGTGCCTTTCCAATCGTGAGTTAATTAAAAATACAGGTGTTCAGTCCCGAGTGAATCACCCTGTTCATTCAAATGTGCCTTTCCAATCGTGAGTTAATTAAAAATACAGATTTTCAGTCCCGAGTGAATTACCCTGTTCATTCAAATGTGCCTTTGCAATCGTGAGTTAATTAAAAAAACAAGTGTTCAGTCCCGAGTGAATCACCCTGTTCATTCAAATGTGCCTTTGCAATCGTGAGTTAATTAAAAAAACAAGTGTTCAGTCCCGAGTGAATCACCCTGTTCATTCAAATGTGCCTTTGCAATCGTGAGTTAATTAAAAATACAGGTGTTCAGTCCCGAGTGAATCACCCTGTTCATTCAAATGTGCCTTTGCAATCGTGAGTTAATTAAAAAAACAGGTGTTCAGTCCCGAGTGAATCACCCTGTTCATTCAAATGTGCCTTTCCAATCGTGAGTTAATTAAAAATACAGGTGTTCAGTCCCGAGTGAATCACCCTGTTCATTCAAATGTGCCTTTCCAATCGTGAGTTAATTAAAAATACAGGTGTTCAGTCCCGAGTGAATCACCCTGTTCATTCAAATGTGCCTTTCCAATCGTGAGTTAATTAAAAATACAGGTGTTCAGTCCCGAGTGAATCACCCTGTTCATTCAAATGTGCCTTTGCAATCGTGAGTTAATTAAAAATACAGGTGTTCAGTCCCGAGTGAATCACCCTGTTCATTCAAATGTGCCTTTCCAATCGTGAGTTAATTAAAAATACAGGTGTTCAGTCCCGAGTGAATCACCCTGTTCATTCAAATGTGCCTTTGCAATCGTGAGTTAATTAAAAATACAGGTGTTCAGTCCCGAGTGAATCACCCTGTTCATTCAAATGTGCCTTTGCAATCGTGAGTTAATTAAAAATACAGGTGTTCAGTCCCGAGTGAATCACCCTGTTCATTCAAATGTGCCTTTCCAATCGTGAGTTAATTAAAAATACAGGTGTTCAGTCCCGAGTGAATCACCCTGTTCATTCAAATGTGCCTTTGCAATCGTGAGTTAATTAAAAAAACAAGTGTTCAGTCCCGAGTGAATCACCCTGTTCATTCAAATGTGCCTTTCCAATCGTGAGTTAATTAAAAATACAGGTGTTCAGTCCCGAGTGAATCACCCTGTTCATTCAAATGTGCCTTTCCAATCGTGAGTTAATTAAAAATACAGGTGTTCAGTCCCGAGTGAATCACCCTGTTCATTCAAATGTGCCTTTGCAATCGTGAGTTAATTAAAAATACAGGTGTTCAGTCCCGAGTGAATCACCCTGTTCATTCAAATGTGCCTTTCCAATCGTGAGTTAATTAAAAATACAGGTGTTCAGTCCCGAGTGAATCACCCTGTTCATTCAAATGTGCCTTTGCAATCGTGAGTTAATTAAAAATACAAGTGTTCAGTCCCGAGTGAATCACCCTGTTCATTCAAATGTGCCTTTCCAATCGTGAGTTAATTAAAAATACAGGTGTTCAGTCCCGAGTGAATCACCCTGTTCATTCAAATGTGCCTTTCCAATCGTGAGTTAATTAAAAATACAGGTGTTCAGTCCCGAGTGAATCACCCTGTTCATTCAAATGTGCCTTTCCAATCGTGAGTTAATTAAAAATACAGGTGTTCAGTCCCGAGTGAATCACCCTGTTCATTCAAATGTGCCTTTCCAATCGTGAGTTAATTAAAAATACAGGTGTTCAGTCCCGAGTGAATCACCCTGTTCATTCAAATGTGCCTTTGCAATCGTGAGTTAATTAAAAAAACAAGTGTTCAGTCCCGAGTGAATCACCCTGTTCATTCAAATGTGCCTTTGCAATCGTGAGTTAATTAAAAATACAGGTGTTCAGTCCCGAGTGAATCACCCTGTTCATTCAAATGTGCCTTTCCAATCGTGAGTTAATTAAAAATACAGGTGTTCAGTCCCGAGTGAATCACCCTGTTCATTCAAATGTGCCTTTGCAATCGTGAGTTAATTAAAAATACAGGTGTTCAGTCCCGAGTGAATCACCCTGTTCATTCAAATGTGCCTTTCCAATCGTGAGTTAATTAAAAATACAGGTGTTCAGTCCCGAGTGAATCACCCTGTTCATTCAAATGTGCCTTTCCAATCGTGAGTTAATTAAAAATACAGGTGTTCAGTCCCGAGTGAATCACCCTGTTCATTCAAATGTGCCTTTCCAATCGTGAGTTAATTAAAAATACAGGTGTTCAGTCCCGAGTGAATCACCCTGTTCATTCAAATGTGCCTTTCCAATCGTGAGTTAATTAAAAATACAGGTGTTCAGTCCCGAGTGAATCACCCTGTTCATTCAAATGTGCCTTTCCAATCGTGAGTTAATTAAAAATACAGGTGTTCAGTCCCGAGTGAATCACCCTGTTCATTCAAATGTGCCTTTGCAATCGTGAGTTAATTAAAAAAACAAGTGTTCAGTCCCGAGTGAATCACCCTGTTCATTCAAATGTGCCTTTGCAATCGTGAGTTAATTAAAAATACAGGTGTTCAGTCCCGAGTGAATCACCCTGTTCATTCAAATGTGCCTTTCCAATCGTGAGTTAATTAAAAATACAGGTGTTCAGTCCCGAGTGAATCACCCTGTTCATTCAAATGTGCCTTTGCAATCGTGAGTTAATTAAAAATACAGGTGTTCAGTCCCGAGTGAATCACCCTGTTCATTCAAATGTGCCTTTCCAATCGTGAGTTAATTAAAAATACAGGTGTTCAGTCCCGAGTGAATCACCCTGTTCATTCAAATGTGCCTTTGCAATCGTGAGTTAATTAAAAATACAGGTGTTCAGTCCCGAGTGAATCACCCTGTTCATTCAAATGTGCCTTTGCAATCGTGAGTTAATTAAAAATACAGGTGTTCAGTCCCGAGTGAATCACCCTGTTCATTCAAATGTGCCTTTGCAATCGTGAGTTAATTAAAAATACAGGTGTTCAGTCCCGAGTGAATCACCCTGTTCATTCAAATGTGCCTTTGCAATCGTGAGTTAATTAAAAAAACAAGTGTTCAGTCCCGAGTGAATCACCCTGTTCATTCAAATGTGCCTTTGCAATCGTGAGTTAATTAAAAATACAGGTGTTCAGTCCCGAGTGAATCACCCTGTTCATTCAAATGTGCCTTTGCAATCGTGAGTTAATTAAAAATACAGGTGTTCAGTCCCGAGTGAATCACCCTGTTCATTCAAATGTGCCTTTCCAATCGTGAGTTAATTAAAAATACAGGTGTTCAGTCCCGAGTGAATCACCCTGTTCATTCAAATGTGCCTTTCCAATCGTGAGTTAATTAAAAATACAGGTGTTCAGTCCCGAGTGAATCACCCTGTTCATTCAAATGTGCCTTTGCAATCGTGAGTTAATTAAAAATACAGGTGTTCAGTCCCGAGTGAATCACCCTGTTCATTCAAATGTGCCTTTGCAATCGTGAGTTAATTAAAAATACAGGTGTTCAGTCCCGAGTGAATCACCCTGTTCATTCAAATGTGCCTTTGCAATCGTGAGTTAATTAAAAATACAGGTGTTCAGTCCCGAGTGAATCACCCTGTTCATTCAAATGTGCCTTTCCAATCGTGAGTTAATTAAAAATACAGGTGTTCAGTCCCGAGTGAATCACCCTGTTCATTCAAATGTGCCTTTCCAATCGTGAGTTAATTAAAAATACAGGTGTTCAGTCCCGAGTGAATCACCCTGTTCATTCAAATGTGCCTTTGCAATCGTGAGTTAATTAAAAATACAGGTGTTCAGTCCCGAGTGAATCACCCTGTTCATTCAAATGTGCCTTTGCAATCGTGAGTTAATTAAAAATACAGGTGTTCAGTCCCGAGTGAATCACCCTGTTCATTCAAATGTGCCTTTCCAATCGTGAGTTAATTAAAAATACAGGTGTTCAGTCCCGAGTGAATCACCCTGTTCATTCAAATGTGCCTTTGCAATCGTGAGTTAATTAAAAATACAGGTGTTCAGTCCCGAGTGAATCACCCTGTTCATTCAAATGTGCCTTTCCAATCGTGAGTTAATTAAAAATACAGGTGTTCAGTCCCGAGTGAATCACCCTGTTCATTCAAATGTGCCTTTGCAATCGTGAGTTAATTAAAAATACAGGTGTTCAGTCCCGAGTGAATCACCCTGTTCATTCAAATGTGCCTTTCCAATCGTGAGTTAATTAAAAATACAGGTGTTCAGTCCCGAGTGAATCACCCTGTTCATTCAAATGTGCCTTTGCAATCGTGAGTTAATTAAAAATACAGGTGTTCAGTCCCGAGTGAATCACCCTGTTCATTCAAATGTGCCTTTGCAATCGTGAGTTAATTAAAAATACAGGTGTTCAGTCCCGAGTGAATCACCCTGTTCATTCAAATGTGCCTTTGCAATCGTGAGTTAATTAAAAATACAGGTGTTCAGTCCCGAGTGAATCACCCTGTTCATTCAAATGTGCCTTTCCAATCGTGAGTTAATTAAAAATACAGGTGTTCAGTCCCGAGTGAATCACCCTGTTCATTCAAATGTGCCTTTCCAATCGTGAGTTAATTAAAAATACAGGTGTTCAGTCCCGAGTGAATCACCCTGTTCATTCAAATGTGCCTTTCCAATCGTGAGTTAATTAAAAATACAGGTGTTCAGTCCCGAGTGAATCACCCTGTTCATTCAAATGTGCCTTTCCAATCGTGAGTTAATTAAAAATACAGGTGTTCAGTCCCGAGTGAATCACCCTGTTCATTCAAATGTGCCTTTGCAATCGTGAGTTAATTAAAAATACAGGTGTTCAGTCCCGAGTGAATCACCCTGTTCATTCAAATGTGCCTTTGCAATCGTGAGTTAATTAAAAATACAGGTGTTCAGTCCCGAGTGAATCACCCTGTTCATTCAAATGTGCCTTTCCAATCGTGAGTTAATTAAAAATACAGGTGTTCAGTCCCGAGTGAATCACCCTGTTCATTCAAATGTGCCTTTCCAATCGTGAGTTAATTAAAAATACAGGTGTTCAGTCCCGAGTGAATCACCCTGTTCATTCAAATGTGCCTTTGCAATCGTGAGTTAATTAAAAATACAGGTGTTCAGTCCCGAGTGAATCACCCTGTTCATTCAAATGTGCCTTTGCAATCGTGAGTTAATTAAAAATACAGGTGTTCAGTCCCGAGTGAATCACCCTGTTCATTCAAATGTGCCTTTGCAATCGTGAGTTAATTAAAAATACAGGTGTTCAGTCCCGAGTGAATCACCCTGTTCATTCAAATGTGCCTTTGCAATCGTGAGTTAATTAAAAATACAGGTGTTCAGTCCCGAGTGAATCACCCTGTTCATTCAAATGTGCCTTTGCAATCGTGAGTTAATTAAAAATACAGGTGTTCAGTCCCGAGTGAATCACCCTGTTCATTCAAATGTGCCTTTCCAATCGTGAGTTAATTAAAAATACAGGTGTTCAGTCCCGAGTGAATCACCCTGTTCATTCAAATGTGCCTTTGCAATCGTGAGTTAATTAAAAATACAGGTGTTCAGTCCCGAGTGAATCACCCTGTTCATTCAAATGTGCCTTTGCAATCGTGAGTTAATTAAAAATACAGGTGTTCAGTCCCGAGTGAATCACCCTGTTCATTCAAATGTGCCTTTCCAATCGTGAGTTAATTAAAAATACAGGTGTTCAGTCCCGAGTGAATCACCCTGTTCATTCAAATGTGCCTTTGCAATCGTGAGTTAATTAAAAATACAGGTGTTCAGTCCCGAGTGAATCACCCTGTTCATTCAAATGTGCCTTTCCAATCGTGAGTTAATTAAAAATACAGGTGTTCAGTCCCGAGTGAATCACCCTGTTCATTCAAATGTGCCTTTGCAATCGTGAGTTAATTAAAAATACAGGTGTTCAGTCCCGAGTGAATCACCCTGTTCATTCAAATGTGCCTTTGCAATCGTGAGTTAATTAAAAATACAGGTGTTCAGTCCCGAGTGAATCACCCTGTTCATTCAAATGTGCCTTTCCAATCGTGAGTTAATTAAAAATACAGGTGTTCAGTCCCGAGTGAATCACCCTGTTCATTCAAATGTGCCTTTGCAATCGTGAGTTAATTAAAAATACAGGTGTTCAGTCCCGAGTGAATCACCCTGTTCATTCAAATGTGCCTTTGCAATCGTGAGTTAATTAAAAATACAGGTGTTCAGTCCCGAGTGAATCACCCTGTTCATTCAAATGTGCCTTTCCAATCGTGAGTTAATTAAAAATACAGGTGTTCAGTCCCGAGTGAATCACCCTGTTCATTCAAATGTGCCTTTGCAATCGTGAGTTAATTAAAAATACAGGTGTTCAGTCCCGAGTGAATCACCCTGTTCATTCAAATGTGCCTTTGCAATCGTGAGTTAATTAAAAATACAGGTGTTCAGTCCCGAGTGAATCACCCTGTTCATTCAAATGTGCCTTTCCAATCGTGAGTTAATTAAAAATACAGGTGTTCAGTCCCGAGTGAATCACCCTGTTCATTCAAATGTGCCTTTCCAATCGTGAGTTAATTAAAAATACAGGTGTTCAGTCCCGAGTGAATCACCCTGTTCATTCAAATGTGCCTTTGCAATCGTGAGTTAATTAAAAATACAGGTGTTCAGTCCCGAGTGAATCACCCTGTTCATTCAAATGTGCCTTTCCAATCGTGAGTTAATTAAAAATACAGGTGTTCAGTCCCGAGTGAATCACCCTGTTCATTCAAATGTGCCTTTCCAATCGTGAGTTAATTAAAAATACAGGTGTTCAGTCCCGAGTGAATCACCCTGTTCATTCAAATGTGCCTTTGCAATCGTGAGTTAATTAAAAATACAGGTGTTCAGTCCCGAGTGAATCACCCTGTTCATTCAAATGTGCCTTTGCAATCGTGAGTTAATTAAAAATACAGGTGTTCAGTCCCGAGTGAATCACCCTGTTCATTCAAATGTGCCTTTCCAATCGTGAGTTAATTAAAAATACAGGTGTTCAGTCCCGAGTGAATCACCCTGTTCATTCAAATGTGCCTTTCCAATCGTGAGTTAATTAAAAATACAGGTGTTCAGTCCCGAGTGAATCACCCTGTTCATTCAAATGTGCCTTTGCAATCGTGAGTTAATTAAAAATACAGGTGTTCAGTCCCGAGTGAATCACCCTGTTCATTCAAATGTGCCTTTGCAATCGTGAGTTAATTAAAAATACAGGTGTTCAGTCCCGAGTGAATCACCCTGTTCATTCAAATGTGCCTTTCCAATCGTGAGTTAATTAAAAATACAGGTGTTCAGTCCCGAGTGAATCACCCTGTTCATTCAAATGTGCCTTTGCAATCGTGAGTTAATTAAAAATACAGGTGTTCAGTCCCGAGTGAATCACCCTGTTCATTCAAATGTGCCTTTCCAATCGTGAGTTAATTAAAAATACAGGTGTTCAGTCCCGAGTGAATCACCCTGTTCATTCAAATGTGCCTTTGCAATCGTGAGTTAATTAAAAATACAGGTGTTCAGTCCCGAGTGAATCACCCTGTTCATTCAAATGTGCCTTTCCAATCGTGAGTTAATTAAAAATACAGGTGTTCAGTCCCGAGTGAATCACCCTGTTCATTCAAATGTGCCTTTCCAATCGTGAGTTAATTAAAAATACAGGTGTTCAGTCCCGAGTGAATCACCCTGTTCATTCAAATGTGCCTTTGCAATCGTGAGTTAATTAAAAATACAGGTGTTCAGTCCCGAGTGAATCACCCTGTTCATTCAAATGTGCCTTTGCAATCGTGAGTTAATTAAAAATACAGGTGTTCAGTCCCGAGTGAATCACCCTGTTCATTCAAATGTGCCTTTGCAATCGTGAGTTAATTAAAAATACAGGTGTTCAGTCCCGAGTGAATCACCCTGTTCATTCAAATGTGCCTTTGCAATCGTGAGTTAATTAAAAATACAAGTGTTCAGTCCCGAGTGAATCACCCTGTTCATTCAAATGTGCCTTTGCAATCGTGAGTTAATTAAAAATACAGGTGTTCAGTCCCGAGTGAATCACCCTGTTCATTCAAATGTGCCTTTGCAATCGTGAGTTAATTAAAAATACAGGTGTTCAGTCCCGAGTGAATCACCCTGTTCATTCAAATGTGCCTTTGCAATCGTGAGTTAATTAAAAATACAGGTGTTCAGTCCCGAGTGAATCACCCTGTTCATTCAAATGTGCCTTTGCAATCGTGAGTTAATTAAAAATACAGGTGTTCAGTCCCGAGTGAATCACCCTGTTCATTCAAATGTGCCTTTGCAATCGTGAGTTAATTAAAAATACAGGTGTTCAGTCCCGAGTGAATCACCCTGTTCATTCAAATGTGCCTTTGCAATCGTGAGTTAATTAAAAATACAGGTGTTCAGTCCCGAGTGAATCACCCTGTTCATTCAAATGTGCCTTTCCAATCGTGAGTTAATTAAAAATACAGGTGTTCAGTCCCGAGTGAATCACCCTGTTCATTCAAATGTGCCTTTGCAATCGTGAGTTAATTAAAAATACAGGTGTTCAGTCCCGAGTGAATCACCCTGTTCATTCAAATGTGCCTTTGCAATCGTGAGTTAATTTAAAATACAAGTGTTCAGTCCCGAGTGAATCACCCTGTTCATTCAAATGTGCCTTTGCAATCGTGAGTTAATTAAAAATACAGGTGTTCAGTCCCGAGTGAATCACCCTGTTCATTCAAATGTGCCTTTCCAATCGTGAGTTAATTAAAAATACAGGTGTTCAGTCCCGAGTGAATCACCCTGTTCATTCAAATGTGCCTTTCCAATCGTGAGTTAATTAAAAATACAGGTGTTCAGTCCCGAGTGAATCACCCTGTTCATTCAAATGTGCCTTTCCAATCGTGAGTTAATTAAAAATACAGGTGTTCAGTCCCGAGTGAATCACCCTGTTCATTCAAATGTGCCTTTCCAATCGTGAGTTAATTAAAAATACAGGTGTTCAGTCCCGAGTGAATCACCCTGTTCATTCAAATGTGCCTTTGCAATCGTGAGTTAATTAAAAATACAGGTGTTCAGTCCCGAGTGAATCACCCTGTTCATTCAAATGTGCCTTTCCAATCGTGAGTTAATTAAAAATACAGGTGTTCAGTCCCGAGTGAATCACCCTGTTCATTCAAATGTGCCTTTCCAATCGTGAGTTAATTAAAAATACAGGTGTTCAGTCCCGAGTGAATCACCCTGTTCATTCAAATGTGCCTTTCCAATCGTGAGTTAATTAAAAATACAGGTGTTCAGTCCCGAGTGAATCACCCTGTTCATTCAAATGTGCCTTTGCAATCGTGAGTTAATTAAAAAAACAAGTGTTCAGTCCCGAGTGAATCACCCTGTTCATTCAAATGTGCCTTTGCAATCGTGAGTTAATTAAAAAAACAAGTGTTCAGTCCCGAGTGAATCACCCTGTTCATTCAAATGTGCCTTTGCAATCGTGAGTTAATTAAAAATACAGGTGTTCAGTCCCGAGTGAATCACCCTGTTCATTCAAATGTGCCTTTGCAATCGTGAGTTAATTAAAAAAACAAGTGTTCAGTCCCGAGTGAATCACCCTGTTCATTCAAATGTGCCTTTCCAATCGTGAGTTAATTAAAAATACAGGTGTTCAGTCCCGAGTGAATCACCCTGTTCATTCAAATGTGCCTTTCCAATCGTGAGTTAATTAAAAATACAGGTGTTCAGTCCTGAGTGAATCACCCTGTTCATTCAAATGTGCCTTTCCAATCGTGAGTTAATTAAAAATACAGGTGTTCAGTCCCGAGTGAATCACCCTGTTCATTCAAATGTGCCTTTGCAATCGTGAGTTAATTAAAAATACAGGTGTTCAGTCCCGAGTGAATCACCCTGTTCATTCAAATGTGCCTTTCCAATCGTGAGTTAATTAAAAATACAGGTGTTCAGTCCCGAGTGAATCACCCTGTTCATTCAAATGTGCCTTTGCAATCGTGAGTTAATTAAAAATACAAGTGTTCAGTCCCGAGTGAATCACCCTGTTCATTCAAATGTGCCTTTGCAATCGTGAGTTAATTAAAAAAACAAGTGTTCAGTCCCGAGTGAATCACCCTGTTCATTCAAATGTGCCTTTGCAATCGTGAGTTAATTAAAAAAACAAGTGTTCAGTCCCGAGTGAATCACCCTGTTCATTCAAATGTGCCTTTGCAATCGTGAGTTAATTAAAAATACAGGTGTTCAGTCCCGAGTGAATCACCCTGTTCATTCAAATGTGCCTTTGCAATCGTGAGTTAATTAAAAAAACAAGTGTTCAGTCCCGAGTGAATCACCCTGTTCATTCAAATGTGCCTTTCCAATCGTGAGTTAATTAAAAATACAGGTGTTCAGTCCCGAGTGAATCACCCTGTTCATTCAAATGTGCCTTTCCAATCGTGAGTTAATTAAAAATACAGGTGTTCAGTCCTGAGTGAATCACCCTGTTCATTCAAATGTGCCTTTCCAATCGTGAGTTAATTAAAAATACAGGTGTTCAGTCCCGAGTGAATCACCCTGTTCATTCAAATGTGCCTTTGCAATCGTGAGTTAATTAAAAATACAGGTGTTCAGTCCCGAGTGAATCACCCTGTTCATTCAAATGTGCCTTTCCAATCGTGAGTTAATTAAAAATACAGGTGTTCAGTCCCGAGTGAATCACCCTGTTCATTCAAATGTGCCTTTGCAATCGTGAGTTAATTAAAAATACAAGTGTTCAGTCCCGAGTGAATCACCCTGTTCATTCAAATGTGCCTTTGCAATCGTGAGTTAATTAAAAATACAGGTGTTCAGTCCCGAGTGAATCACCCTGTTCATTCAAATGTGCCTTTCCAATCGTGAGTTAATTAAAAATACAGGTGTTCAGTCCCGAGTGAATCACCCTGTTCATTCAAATGTGCCTTTGCAATCGTGAGTTAATTAAAAAAACAAGTGTTCAGTCCCGAGTGAATCACCCTGTTCATTCAAATGTGCCTTTCCAATCGTGAGTTAATTAAAAATACAGGTGTTCAGTCCCGAGTGAATCACCCTGTTCATTCAAATGTGCCTTTCCAATCGTGAGTTAATTAAAAATACAGGTGTTCAGTCCCGAGTGAATCACCCTGTTCATTCAAATGTGCCTTTGCAATCGTGAGTTAATTAAAAATACAGGTGTTCAGTCCCGAGTGAATCACCCTGTTCATTCAAATGTGCCTTTCCAATCGTGAGTTAATTAAAAATACAGGTGTTCAGTCCCGAGTGAATCACCCTGTTCATTCAAATGTGCCTTTGCAATCGTGAGTTAATTAAAAATACAAGTGTTCAGTCCCGAGTGAATCACCCTGTTCATTCAAATGTGCCTTTCCAATCGTGAGTTAAATAAAAATGCAAGTGTTCAGTCCCGAGTGAATCACCCTGTTCATTCAAATGTGCCTTTCCAATCGTGAGTTAATTAAAAATACAGGTGTTCAGTCCCGAGTGAATCACCCTGTTCATTCAAATGTGCCTTTCCAATCGTGAGTTAATTAAAAATACAGGTGTTCAGTCCCGAGTGAATCACCCTGTTCATTCAAATGTGCCTTTCCAATCGTGAGTTAATTAAAAATACAGGTGTTCAGTCCCGAGTGAATCACCCTGTTCATTCAAATGTGCCTTTGCAATCGTGAGTTAATTAAAAATACAAGTGTTCAGTCCCGAGTGAATCACCCTGTTCATTCAAATGTGCCTTTCCAATCGTGAGTTAATTAAAAATACAGGTGTTCAGTCCCGAGTGAATCACCCTGTTCATTCAAATGTGCCTTTCCAATCGTGAGTTAATTAAAAATACAGGTGTTCAGTCCCGAGTGAATCACCCTGTTCATTCAAATGTGCCTTTCCAATCGTGAGTTAATTAAAAATACAGGTGTTCAGTCCCGAGTGAATCACCCTGTTCATTCAAATGTGCCTTTGCAATCGTGAGTTAATTAAAAATACAGGTGTTCAGTCCCGAGTGAATCACCCTGTTCATTCAAATGTGCCTTTGCAATCGTGAGTTAATTAAAAAAACAAGTGTTCAGTCCCGAGTGAATCACCCTGTTCATTCAAATGTGCCTTTGCAATCGTGAGTTAATTAAAAATACAGGTGTTCAGTCCCGAGTGAATCACCCTGTTCATTCAAATGTGCCTTTCCAATCGTGAGTTAATTAAAAATACAGGTGTTCAGTCCCGAGTGAATCACCCTGTTCATTCAAATGTGCCTTTCCAATCGTGAGTTAATTAAAAATACAGGTGTTCAGTCCCGAGTGAATCACCCTGTTCATTCAAATGTGCCTTTCCAATCGTGAGTTAATTAAAAATACAGGTGTTCAGTCCCGAGTGAATCACCCTGTTCATTCAAATGTGCCTTTCCAATCGTGAGTTAATTAAAAATACAGGTGTTCAGTCCCGAGTGAATCACCCTGTTCATTCAAATGTGCCTTTGCAATCGTGAGTTAATTAAAAATACAGGTGTTCAGTCCCGAGTGAATCACCCTGTTCATTCAAATGTGCCTTTCCAATCGTGAGTTAATTAAAAATACAGGTGTTCAGTCCCGAGTGAATCACCCTGTTCATTCAAATGTGCCTTTCCAATCGTGAGTTAATTAAAAATACAGGTGTTCAGTCCCGAGTGAATCACCCTGTTCATTCAAATGTGCCTTTCCAATCGTGAGTTAATTAAAAATACAGATTTTCAGTCCCGAGTGAATCACCCTGTTCATTCAAATGTGCCTTTGCAATCGTGAGTTAATTAAAAAAACAAGTGTTCAGTCCCGAGTGAATCACCCTGTTCATTTAAATGTGCCTTTGCAATCGTGAGTTAATTAAAAAAACAAGTGTTCAGTCCCGAGTGAATCACCCTGTTCAATCAAATGTGCCTTTGCAATCGTGAGTTAATTAAAAATACAGGTGTTCAGTCCCGAGTGAATCACCCTGTTCATTCAAATGTGCCTTTCCAATCGTGAGTTAATTAAAAATACAGGTGTTCAGTCCCGAGTGAATCACCCTGTTCATTCAAATGTGCCTTTGCAATCGTGAGTTAATTAAAAAAACAAGTGTTCAGTCCCGAGTGAATCACCCTGTTCATTCAAATGTGCCTTTCCAATCGTGAGTTAATTAAAAATACAGGTGTTCAGTCCCGAGTGAATCACCCTGTTCATTCAAATGTGCCTTTCCAATCGTGAGTTAATTAAAAATACAGGTGTTCAGTCCCGAGTGAATCACCCTGTTCATTCAAATGTGCCTTTCCAATCGTGAGTTAATTAAAAATACAGGTGTTCAGTCCCGAGTGAATCACCCTGTTCATTCAAATGTGCCTTTCCAATCGTGAGTTAATTAAAAATACAGGTGTTCAGTCCCGAGTGAATCACCCTGTTCATTCAAATGTGCCTTTCCAATCGTGAGTTAATTAAAAATACAGGTGTTCAGTCCCGAGTGAATCACCCTGTTCATTCAAATGTGCCTTTGCAATCGTGAGTTAATTAAAAAAACAAGTGTTCAGTCCCGAGTGAATCACCCTGTTCATTCAAATGTGCCTTTGCAATCGTGAGTTAATTCAAAAAACAAGTGTTCAGTCCCGAGTGAATCACCCTGTTCATTCTAATGTGCCTTTCCAATCGTGAGTTAAATTAAAAATACAGGTGTTCAGTCCCGAGTGAATCACCCTGTTCATTCAAATGTGCCTTTCCAATCGTGAGTTAATTAAAAATACAGGTGTTCAGTCCCGAGTGAATCACCCTGTTCATTCAAATGTGCCTTTCCAATCGTGAGTTAATTAAAAATACAGGTGTTCAGTCCCGAGTGAATCACCCTGTTCATTCAAATGTGCCTTTGCAATCGTGAGTTAATTAAAAATACAGGTGTTCAGTCCCGAGTGAATCACCCTGTTCATTCAAATGTGCCTTTGCAATCGTGAGTTAATTAAAAAAACAAGTGTTCAGTCCCGAGTGAATCACCCTGTTCATTCAAATGTGCCTTTGCAATCGTGAGTTAATTAAAAATACAGGTGTTCAGTCCCGAGTGAATCACCCTGTTCATTCAAATGTGCCTTTGCAATCGTGAGTTAATTAAAAAAACAAGTGTTCAGTCCCGAGTGAATCACCCTGTTCATTCAAATGTGCCTTTGCAATCGTGTGTTAATTAAAAAAACAAGTTTTCAGTCCCGAGTGAATCACCCTGTTCATTCAAATGTGCCTTTGCAATCGTGAGTTAATTAAAAATACAGGTGTTCAGTCCCGAGTGAATCACCCTGTTCATTCAAATGTGCCTTTCCAATCGTGAGTTAATTAAAAATACAGGTGTTCAGTCCCGAGTGAATCACCCTGTTCATTCAAATGTGCCTTTGCAATCGTGAGTTAATTAAAAATACAGGTGTTCAGTCCCGAGTGAATCACCCTGTTCATTCAAATGTGCCTTTCCAATCGTGAGTTAATTAAAAATACAGGTGTTCAGTCCCGAGTGAATCACCCTGTTCATTCAAATGTGCCTTTCCAATCGTGAGTTAATTAAAAATACAGGTGTTCAGTCCCGAGTGAATCACCCTGTTCATTCAAATGTGCCTTTGCAATCGTGAGTTAATTAAAAATACAGGTGTTCAGTCCCGAGTGAATCACCCTGTTCATTCAAATGTGCCTTTGCAATCGTGAGTTAATTAAAAAAACAAGTGTTCAGTCCCGAGTGAATCACCCTGTTCATTCAAATGTGCCTTTGCAATCGTGAGTTAATTAAAAATACAGGTGTTCAGTCCCGAGTGAATCACCCTGTTCATTCAAATGTGCCTTTCCAATCGTGAGTTAATTAAAAATACAGGTGTTCAGTCCCGAGTGAATCACCCTGTTCATTCAAATGTGCCTTTCCAATCGTGAGTTAATTAAAAATACAGGTGTTCAGTCCCGAGTGAATCACCCTGTTCATTCAAATGTGCCTTTCCAATCGTGAGTTAATTAAAAATACAGGTGTTCAGTCCCGAGTGAATCACCCTGTTCATTCAAATGTGCCTTTCCAATCGTGAGTTAATTAAAAATACAGGTGTTCAGTCCCGAGTGAATCACCCTGTTCATTCAAATGTGCCTTTCCAATCGTGAGTTAATTAAAAATACAGGTGTTCAGTCCCGAGTGAATCACCCTGTTCATTCAAATGTGCCTTTCCAATCGTGAGTTAATTAAAAATACAGGTGTTCAGTCCCGAGTGAATCACCCTGTTCATTCAAATGTGCCTTTCCAATCGTGAGTTAATTAAAAATACAGGTGTTCAGTCCCGAGTGAATCACCCTGTTCATTCAAATGTGCCTTTCCAATCGTGAGTTAATTAAAAATACAGGTGTTCAGTCCCGAGTGAATCACCCTGTTCATTCAAATGTGCCTTTGCAATCGTGAGTTAATTAAAAAAACAAGTGTTCAGTCCCGAGTGAATCACCCTGTTCATTCAAATGTGCCTTTGCAATCGTGAGTTAATTAAAAATACAGGTGTTCAGTCCCGAGTGAATCACCCTGTTCATTCAAATGTGCCTTTGCAATCGTGAGTTAATTAAAAAAACAAGTGTTCAGTCCCGAGTGAATCACCCTGTTCATTCAAATGTGCCTTTCCAATCGTGAGTTAATTAAAAATACAGGTGTTCAGTCCCGAGTGAATCACCCTGTTCATTCAAATGTGCCTTTCCAATCGTGAGTTAATTAAAAATACAGGTGTTCAGTCCCTGAGTGAATCACCCTGTTCATTCAAATGTGCCTTTCCAATCGTGAGTTAATTAAAAATACAGGTGTTCAGTCCCGAGTGAATCACCCTGTTCATTCAAATGTGCCTTTGCAATCGTGAGTTAATTAAAAATACAGGTGTTCAGTCCCGAGTGAATCACCCTGTTCATTCAAATGTGCCTTTCCAATCGTGAGTTAATTAAAAATACAGGTGTTCAGTCCCGAGTGAATCACCCTGTTCATTCAAATGTGCCTTTGCAATCGTGAGTTAATTAAAAATACAAGTGTTCAGTCCCGAGTGAATCACCCTGTTCATTCAAATGTGCCTTTGCAATCGTGAGTTAATTAAAAATACAGGTGTTCAGTCCCGAGTGAATCACCCTGTTCATTCAAATGTGCCTTTCCAATCGTGAGTTAATTAAAAATACAGGTGTTCAGTCCCGAGTGAATCACCCTGTTCATTCAAATGTGCCTTTGCAATCGTGAGTTAATTAAAAAAACAAGTGTTCAGTCCCGAGTGAATCACCCTGTTCATTCAAATGTGCCTTTCCAATCGTGAGTTAATTAAAAATACAGGTGTTCAGTCCCGAGTGAATCACCCTGTTCATTCAAATGTGCCTTTCCAATCGTGAGTTAATTAAAAATACAGGTGTTCAGTCCCGAGTGAATCACCCTGTTCATTCAAATGTGCCTTTGCAATCGTGAGTTAATTAAAAATACAGGTGTTCAGTCCCGAGTGAATCACCCTGTTCATTCAAATGTGCCTTTCCAATCGTGAGTTAATTAAAAATACAGGTGTTCAGTCCCGAGTGAATCACCCTGTTCATTCAAATGTGCCTTTGCAATCGTGAGTTAATTAAAAATACAGGTGTTCAGTCCCGAGTGAATCACCCTGTTCATTCAAATGTGCCTTTCCAATCGTGAGTTAATTAAAATGCAAGTGTTCAGTCCCGAGTGAATCACCCTGTTCATTCAAATGTGCCTTTGCAATCGTGAGTTAATTAAAAATACAGGTGTTCAGTCCCGAGTGAATCACCCTGTTCATTCAAATGTGCCTTTCCAATCGTGAGTTAATTAAAAATACAGGTGTTCAGTCCCGAGTGAATCACCCTGTTCATTCAAATGTGCCTTTGCAATCGTGAGTTAATTAAAAATACAGGTGTTCAGTCCCGAGTGAATCACCCTGTTCATTCAAATGTGCCTTTGCAATCGTGAGTTAATTAAAAAAACAAGTGTTCAGTCCCGAGTGAATCACCCTGTTCATTCAAATGTGCCTTTGCAATCGTGAGTTAATTAAAAAAACAAGTGTTCAGTCCCGAGTGAATCACCCTGTTCATTCAAATGTGCCTTTGCAATCGTGAGTTAATTAAAAATACAGGTGTTCAGTCCCGAGTGAATCACCCTGTTCATTCAAATGTGCCTTTCCAATCGTGAGTTAATTAAAAATACAGGTGTTCAGTCCCGAGTGAATCACCCTGTTCATTCAAATGTGCCTTTGCAATCGTGAGTTAATTAAAAATACAGGTGTTCAGTCCCGAGTGAATCACCCTGTTCATTCAAATGTGCCTTTCCAATCGTGAGTTAATTAAAAATACAGGTGTTCAGTCCCGAGTGAATCACCCTGTTCATTCAAATGTGCCTTTCCAATCGTGAGTTAATTAAAAATACAGGTGTTCAGTCCCGAGTGAATCACCCTGTTCATTCAAATGTGCCTTTGCAATCGTGAGTTAATTAAAAATACAGGTGTTCAGTCCCGAGTGAATCACCCTGTTCATTCAAATGTGCCTTTGCAATCGTGAGTTAATTAAAAAAACAAGTGTTCAGTCCCGAGTGAATCACCCTGTTCATTCAAATGTGCCTTTGCAATCGTGAGTTAATTAAAAATACAGGTGTTCAGTCCCGAGTGAATCACCCTGTTCATTCAAATGTGCCTTTCCAATCGTGAGTTAATTAAAAATACAGGTGTTCAGTCCCGAGTGAATCACCCTGTTCATTCAAATGTGCCTTTCCAATCGTGAGTTAATTAAAAATACAGGTGTTCAGTCCCGAGTGAATCACCCTGTTCATTCAAATGTGCCTTTCCAATCGTGAGTTAATTAAAAATACAGGTGTTCAGTCCCGAGTGAATCACCCTGTTCATTCAAATGTGCCTTTCCAATCGTGAGTTAATTAAAAATACAGGTGTTCAGTCCCGAGTGAATCACCCTGTTCATTCAAATGTGCCTTTGCAATCGTGAGTTAATTAAAAATACAGGTGTTCAGTCCCGAGTGAATCACCCTGTTCATTCAAATGTGCCTTTGCAATCGTGAGTTAATTAAAAATACAGGTGTTCAGTCCCGAGTGAATCACCCTGTTCATTCAAATGTGCCTTTCCAATCGTGAGTTAATTAAAAATACAGGTGTTCAGTCCCGAGTGAATCACCCTGTTCATTCAAATGTGCCTTTCCAATCGTGAGTTAATTAAAAATACAGGTGTTCAGTCCCGAGTGAATCACCCTGTTCATTCAAATGTGCCTTTGCAATCGTGAGTTAATTAAAAAAACAAGTGTTCAGTCCCGAGTGAATCACCCTGTTCATTCAAATGTGCCTTTGCAATCGTGAGTTAATTAAAAAAACAAGTGTTCAGTCCCGAGTGAATCACCCTGTTCATTCAAATGTGCCTTTGCAATCGTGAGTTAATTAAAAATACAGGTGTTCAGTCCCGAGTGAATCACCCTGTTCATTCAAATGTGCCTTTGCAATCGTGAGTTAATTAAAAAAACAAGTGTTCAGTCCCGAGTGAATCACCCTGTTCATTCAAATGTGCCTTTCCAATCGTGAGTTAATTAAAAATACAGGTGTTCAGTCCCGAGTGAATCACCCTGTTCATTCAAATGTGCCTTTCCAATCGTGAGTTAATTAAAAATACAGGTGTTCAGTCCCGAGTGAATCACCCTGTTCATTCAAATGTGCCTTTCCAATCGTGAGTTAATTAAAAATACAGGTGTTCAGTCCCGAGTGAATCACCCTGTTCATTCAAATGTGCCTTTGCAATCGTGAGTTAATTAAAAATACAGGTGTTCAGTCCCGAGTGAATCACCCTGTTCATTCAAATGTGCCTTTCCAATCGTGAGTTAATTAAAAATACAGGTGTTCAGTCCCGAGTGAATCACCCTGTTCATTCAAATGTGCCTTTGCAATCGTGAGTTAATTAAAAATACAAGTGTTCAGTCCCGAGTGAATCACCCTGTTCATTCAAATGTGCCTTTGCAATCGTGAGTTAATTAAAAATACAGGTGTTCAGTCCCGAGTGAATCACCCTGTTCATTCAAATGTGCCTTTCCAATCGTGAGTTAATTAAAAATACAGGTGTTCAGTCCCGAGTGAATCACCCTGTTCATTCAAATGTGCCTTTGCAATCGTGAGTTAATTAAAAAAACAAGTGTTCAGTCCCGAGTGAATCACCCTGTTCATTCAAATGTGCCTTTCCAATCGTGAGTTAATTAAAAATACAGGTGTTCAGTCCCGAGTGAATCACCCTGTTCATTCAAATGTGCCTTTCCAATCGTGAGTTAATTAAAATTACAGGTGTTCAGTCCCGAGTGAATCACCCTGTTCATTCAAATGTGCCTTTGCAATCGTGAGTTAATTAAAAATACAGGTGTTCAGTCCCGAGTGAATCACCCTGTTCATTCAAATGTGCCTTTCCAATCGTGAGTTAATTAAAAATACAGGTGTTCAGTCCCGAGTGAATCACCCTGTTCATTCAAATGTGCCTTTGCAATCGTGAGTTAATTAAAAATGCAAGTGTTCAGTCCCGAGTGAATCACCCTGTTCATTCAAATGTGCCTTTGCAATCGTGAGTTAATTAAAAATGCAAGTGTTCAGTCCCGAGTGAATCACCCTGTTCATTCAAATGTGCCTTTCCAATCGTGAGTTAATTAAAAATACAGGTGTTCAGTCCCGAGTGAATCACCCTGTTCATTCAAATGTGCCTTTCCAATCGTGAGTTAATTAAAAATACAGGTGTTCAGTCCCGAGTGAATCACCCTGTTCATTCAAATGTGCCTTTCCAATCGTGAGTTAATTAAAAATACAGGTGTTCAGTCCCGAGTGAATCACCCTGTTCATTCAAATGTGCCTTTCCAATCGTGAGTTAATTAAAAATACAGGTGTTCAGTCCCGAGTGAATCACCCTGTTCATTCAAATGTGCCTTTCCAATCGTGAGTTAATTAAAAATACAGGTGTTCAGTCCCGAGTGAATCACCCTGTTCATTCAAATGTGCCTTTGCAATCGTGAGTTAATTAAAAATACAGGTGTTCAGTCCCGAGTGAATCACCCTGTTCATTCAAATGTGCCTTTCCAATCGTGAGTTAATTAAAAATACAGGTGTTCAGTCCCGAGTGAATCACCCTGTTCATTCAAATGTGCCTTTCCAATCGTGAGTTAATTAAAAATACAGGTGTTCAGTCCCGAGTGAATCACCCTGTTCATTCAAATGTGCCTTTCCAATCGTGAGTTAATTAAAAATACAGGTGTTCAGTCCCGAGTGAATCACCCTGTTCATTCAAATGTGCCTTTGCAATCGTGAGTTAATTAAAAAAACAAGTGTTCAGTCCCGAGTGAATCACCCTGTTCATTCAAATGTGCCTTTGCAATCGTGAGTTAATTAAAAAAACAAGTGTTCAGTCCCGAGTGAATCACCCTGTTCATTCAAATGTGCCTTTGCAATCGTGAGTTAATTAAAAATACAGGTGTTCAGTCCCGAGTGAATCACCCTGTTCATTCAAATGTGCCTTTGCAATCGTGAGTTAATTAAAAAAACAAGTGTTCAGTCCCGAGTGAATCACCCTGTTCATTCAAATGTGCCTTTCCAATCGTGAGTTAATTAAAAATACAGGTGTTCAGTCCCGAGTGAATCACCCTGTTCATTCAAATGTGCCTTTCCAATCGTGAGTTAATTAAAAATACAGGTGTTCAGTCCCGAGTGAATCACCCTGTTCATTCAAATGTGCCTTTCCAATCGTGAGTTAATTAAAAATACAGGTGTTCAGTCCCGAGTGAATCACCCTGTTCATTCAAATGTGCCTTTGCAATCGTGAGTTAATTAAAAATACAGGTGTTCAGTCCCGAGTGAATCACCCTGTTCATTCAAATGTGCCTTTCCAATCGTGAGTTAATTAAAAATACAGGTGTTCAGTCCCGAGTGAATCACCCTGTTCATTCAAATGTGCCTTTGCAATCGTGAGTTAATTAAAAATACAAGTGTTCAGTCCCGAGTGAATCACCCTGTTCATTCAAATGTGCCTTTGCAATCGTGAGTTAATTAAAAATACAGGTGTTCAGTCCCGAGTGAATCACCCTGTTCATTCAAATGTGCCTTTCCAATCGTGAGTTAATTAAAAATACAGGTGTTCAGTCCCGAGTGAATCACCCTGTTCATTCAAATGTGCCTTTGCAATCGTGAGTTAATTAAAAAAACAAGTGTTCAGTCCCGAGTGAATCACCCTGTTCATTCAAATGTGCCTTTCCAATCGTGAGTTAATTAAAAATACAGGTGTTCAGTCCCGAGTGAATCACCCTGTTCATTCAAATGTGCCTTTCCAATCGTGAGTTAATTAAAAATACAGGTGTTCAGTCCCGAGTGAATCACCCTGTTCATTCAAATGTGCCTTTGCAATCGTGAGTTAATTAAAAATACAGGTGTTCAGTCCCGAGTGAATCACCCTGTTCATTCAAATGTGCCTTTCCAATCGTGAGTTAATTAAAAATACAGGTGTTCAGTCCCGAGTGAATCACCCTGTTCATTCAAATGTGCCTTTGCAATCGTGAGTTAATTAAAAATACAAGTGTTCAGTCCCGAGTGAATCACCCTGTTCATTCAAATGTGCCTTTGCAATCGTGAGTTAATTAAAAATACAAGTGTTCAGTCCCGAGTGAATCACCCTGTTCATTCAAATGTGCCTTTCCAATCGTGAGTTAATTAAAAATACAGGTGTTCAGTCCCGAGTGAATCACCCTGTTCATTCAAATGTGCCTTTCCAATCGTGAGTTAATTAAAAATACAGGTGTTCAGTCCCGAGTGAATCACCCTGTTCATTCAAATGTGCCTTTCCAATCGTGAGTTAATTAAAAATACAGGTGTTCAGTCCCGAGTGAATCACCCTGTTCATTCAAATGTGCCTTTGCAATCGTGAGTTAATTAAAAAAACAAGTGTTCAGTCCCGAGTGAATCACCCTGTTCATTCAAATGTGCCTTTCCAATCGTGAGTTAATTAAAAATACAGGTGTTCAGTCCCGAGTGAATCACCCTGTTCATTCAAATGTGCCTTTCCAATCGTGAGTTAATTAAAAATACAGGTGTTCAGTCCCGAGTGAATCACCCTGTTCATTCAAATGTGCCTTTCCAATCGTGAGTTAATTAAAAATACAGGTGTTCAGTCCCGAGTGAATCACCCTGTTCATTCAAATGTGCCTTTGCAATCGTGAGTTAATTAAAAATACAGGTGTTCAGTCCCGAGTGAATCACCCTGTTCATTCAAATGTGCCTTTGCAATCGTGAGTTAATTAAAAAAACAAGTGTTCAGTCCCGAGTGAATCACCCTGTTCATTCAAATGTGCCTTTGCAATCGTGAGTTAATTAAAAATACAGGTGTTCAGTCCCGAGTGAATCACCCTGTTCATTCAAATGTGCCTTTCCAATCGTGAGTTAATTAAAAATACAGGTGTTCAGTCCCGAGTGAATCACCCTGTTCATTCAAATGTGCCTTTCCAATCGTGAGTTAATTAAAAATACAGGTGTTCAGTCCCGAGTGAATCACCCTGTTCATTCAAATGTGCCTTTCCAATCGTGAGTTAATTAAAAATACAGGTGTTCAGTCCCGAGTGAATCACCCTGTTCATTCAAATGTGCCTTTCCAATCGTGAGTTAATTAAAAATACAGGTGTTCAGTCCCGAGTGAATCACCCTGTTCATTCAAATGTGCCTTTGCAATCGTGAGTTAATTAAAAATACAGGTGTTCAGTCCCGAGTGAATCACCCTGTTCATTCAAATGTGCCTTTGCAATCGTGAGTTAATTAAAAATACAGGTGTTCAGTCCCGAGTGAATCACCCTGTTCATTCAAATGTGCCTTTGCAATCGTGAGTTAATTAAAAAAACAAGTGTTCAGTCCCGAGTGAATCACCCTGTTCATTCAAATGTGCCTTTGCAATCGTGAGTTAATTAAAAAAACAAGTGTTCAGTCCCGAGTGAATCACCCTGTTCATTCAAATGTGCCTTTGCAATCGTGAGTTAATTAAAAATACAGGTGTTCAGTCCCGAGTGAATCACCCTGTTCATTCAAATGTGCCTTTCCAATCGTGAGTTAATTAAAAATACAGGTGTTCAGTCCCGAGTGAATCACCCTGTTCATTCAAATGTGCCTTTGCAATCGTGAGTTAATTAAAAATACAGGTGTTCAGTCCCGAGTGAATCACCCTGTTCATTCAAATGTGCCTTTCCAATCGTGAGTTAATTAAAAATACAGGTGTTCAGTCCCGAGTGAATCACCCTGTTCATTCAAATGTGCCTTTGCAATCGTGAGTTAATTAAAAATACAGGTGTTCAGTCCCGAGTGAATCACCCTGTTCATTCAAATGTGCCTTTGCAATCGTGAGTTAATTAAAAAAACAAGTGTTCAGTCCCGAGTGAATCACCCTGTTCATTCAAATGTGCCTTTGCAATCGTGAGTTAATTAAAAATACAGGTGTTCAGTCCCGAGTGAATCACCCTGTTCATTCAAATGTGCCTTTGCAATCGTGAGTTAATTAAAAATACAGGTGTTCAGTCCCGAGTGAATCACCCTGTTCATTCAAATGTGCCTTTGCAATCGTGAGTTAATTAAAAAAACAAGTGTTCAGTCCCGAGTGAATCACCCTGTTCATTCAAATGTGCCTTTCCAATCGTGAGTTAATTAAAAATACAGGTGTTCAGTCCCGAGTGAATCACCCTGTTCATTCAAATGTGCCTTTCCAATCGTGAGTTAATTAAAAATACAGGTGTTCAGTCCCGAGTGAATCACCCTGTTCATTCAAATGTGCCTTTGCAATCGTGAGTTAATTAAAAATACAGGTGTTCAGTCCCGAGTGAATCACCCTGTTCATTCAAATGTGCCTTTCCAATCGTGAGTTAATTAAAAATACAGGTGTTCAGTCCCGAGTGAATCACCCTGTTCATTCAAATGTGCCTTTCCAATCGTGAGTTAATTAAAAATACAGGTGTTCAGTCCCGAGTGAATCACCCTGTTCATTCAAATGTGCCTTTGCAATCGTGAGTTAATTAAAAAAACAAGTGTTCAGTCCCGAGTGAATCACCCTGTTCATTCAAATGTGCCTTTGCAATCGTGAGTTAATTAAAAATACAGGTGTTCAGTCCCGAGTGAATCACCCTGTTCATTCAAATGTGCCTTTCCAATCGTGAGTTAATTAAAAATACAGGTGTTCAGTCCCGAGTGAATCACCCTGTTCATTCAAATGTGCCTTTCCAATCGTGAGTTAATTAAAAATACAGGTGTTCAGTCCCGAGTGAATCACCCTGTTCATTCAAATGTGCCTTTGCAATCGTGAGTTAATTAAAAATACAGGTGTTCAGTCCCGAGTGAATCACCCTGTTCATTCAAATGTGCCTTTCCAATCGTGAGTTAATTAAAAATACAGGTGTTCAGTCCCGAGTGAATCACCCTGTTCATTCAAATGTGCCTTTCCAATCGTGAGTTAATTAAAAATACAGGTGTTCAGTCCCGAGTGAATCACCCTGTTCATTCAAATGTGCCTTTCCAATCGTGAGTTAATTAAAAATACAGGTGTTCAGTCCCGAGTGAATCACCCTGTTCATTCAAATGTGCCTTTCCAATCGTGAGTTAATTAAAAATACAGGTGTTCAGTCCCGAGTGAATCACCCTGTTCATTCAAATGTGCCTTTGCAATCGTGAGTTAATTAAAAATACAGGTGTTCAGTCCCGAGTGAATCACCCTGTTCATTCAAATGTGCCTTTGCAATCGTGAGTTAATTAAAAATACAGGTGTTCAGTCCCGAGTGAATCACCCTGTTCATTCAAATGTGCCTTTGCAATCGTGAGTTAATTAAAAAAACAAGTGTTCAGTCCCGAGTGAATCACCCTGTTCATTCAAATGTGCCTTTGCAATCGTGAGTTAATTAAAAATACAAGTGTTCAGTCCCGAGTGAATCACCCTGTTCATTCAAATGTGCCTTTGCAATCGTGAGTTAATTAAAAATACAGGTGTTCAGTCCCGAGTGAATCACCCTGTTCATTCAAATGTGCCTTTCCAATCGTGAGTTAATTAAAAATACAGGTGTTCAGTCCCGAGTGAATCACCCTGTTCATTCAAATGTGCCTTTGCAATCGTGAGTTAATTAAAAATACAGGTGTTCAGTCCCGAGTGAATCACCCTGTTCATTCAAATGTGCCTTTCCAATCGTGAGTTAATTAAAAATACAGGTGTTCAGTCCCGAGTGAATCACCCTGTTCATTCAAATGTGCCTTTGCAATCGTGAGTTAATTAAAAATACAGGTGTTCAGTCCCGAGTGAATCACCCTGTTCATTCAAATGTGCCTTTGCAATCGTGAGTTAATTAAAAAAACAAGTGTTCAGTCCCGAGTGAATCACCCTGTTCATTCAAATGTGCCTTTGCAATCGTGAGTTAATTAAAAATACAGGTGTTCAGTCCCGAGTGAATCACCCTGTTCATTCAAATGTGCCTTTGCAATCGTGAGTTAATTAAAAATACAGGTGTTCAGTCCCGAGTGAATCACCCTGTTCATTCAAATGTGCCTTTGCAATCGTGAGTTAATTAAAAAAACAAGTGTTCAGTCCCGAGTGAATCACCCTGTTCATTCAAATGTGCCTTTCCAATCGTGAGTTAATTAAAAATACAGGTGTTCAGTCCCGAGTGAATCACCCTGTTCATTCAAATGTGCCTTTCCAATCGTGAGTTAATTAAAAATACAGGTGTTCAGTCCCGAGTGAATCACCCTGTTCATTCAAATGTGCCTTTGCAATCGTGAGTTAATTAAAAATACAGGTGTTCAGTCCCGAGTGAATCACCCTGTTCATTCAAATGTGCCTTTCCAATCGTGAGTTAATTAAAAATACAGGTGTTCAGTCCCGAGTGAATCACCCTGTTCATTCAAATGTGCCTTTCCAATCGTGAGTTAATTAAAAATACAGGTGTTCAGTCCCGAGTGAATCACCCTGTTCATTCAAATGTGCCTTTGCAATCGTGAGTTAATTAAAAAAACAAGTGTTCAGTCCCGAGTGAATCACCCTGTTCATTCAAATGTGCCTTTGCAATCGTGAGTTAATTAAAAATACAGGTGTTCAGTCCCGAGTGAATCACCCTGTTCATTCAAATGTGCCTTTCCAATCGTGAGTTAATTAAAAATACAGGTGTTCAGTCCCGAGTGAATCACCCTGTTCATTCAAATGTGCCTTTCCAATCGTGAGTTAATTAAAAATACAGGTGTTCAGTCCCGAGTGAATCACCCTGTTCATTCAAATGTGCCTTTGCAATCGTGAGTTAATTAAAAATACAGGTTTTCAGTCCCGAGTGAATCACCCTGTTCATTCAAATGTGCCTTTGCAATCGTGAGTTAATTAAAAAAACAAGTGTTCAGTCCCGAGTGAATCACCCTGTTCATTCAAATGTGCCTTTGCAATCGTGAGTTAATTAAAAATACAGGTGTTCAGTCCCGAGTGAATCACCCTGTTCATTCAAATGTGCCTTTCCAATCGTGAGTTAATTAAAAATACAGGTGTTCAGTCCCGAGTGAATCACCCTGTTCATTCAAATGTGCCTTTCCAATCGTGAGTTAATTAAAAATACAGGTGTTCAGTCCCGAGTGAATCACCCTGTTCATTCAAATGTGCCTTTCCAATCGTGAGTTAATTAAAAATACAGGTGTTCAGTCCCGAGTGAATCACCCTGTTCATTCAAATGTGCCTTTCCAATCGTGAGTTAATTAAAAATACAGGTGTTCAGTCCCGAGTGAATCACCCTGTTCATTCAAATGTGCCTTTGCAATCGTGAGTTAATTAAAAATACAGGTGTTCAGTCCCGAGTGAATCACCCTGTTCATTCAAATGTGCCTTTGCAATCGTGAGTTAATTAAAAATACAGGTGTTCAGTCCCGAGTGAATCACCCTGTTCATTCAAATGTGCCTTTCCAATCGTGAGTTAATTAAAAATACAGGTGTTCAGTCCCGAGTGAATCACCCTGTTCATTCAAATGTGCCTTTCCAATCGTGAGTTAATTAAAAATACAGGTGTTCAGTCCCGAGTGAATCACCCTGTTCATTCAAATGTGCCTTTCCAATCGTGAGTTAATTAAAAATACAGGTGTTCAGTCCCGAGTGAATCACCCTGTTCATTCAAATGTGCCTTTCCAATCGTGAGTTAATTAAAAATACAGGTGTTCAGTCCCGAGTGAATCACCCTGTTCATTCAAATGTGCCTTTGCAATCGTGAGTTAATTAAAAATACAGGTTTTCAGTCCCGAGTGAATCACCCTGTTCATTCAAATGTGCCTTTGCAATCGTGAGTTAATTAAAAAAACAAGTGTTCAGTCCCGAGTGAATCACCCTGTTCATTCAAATGTGCCTTTGCAATCGTGAGTTAATTAAAAATACAGGTGTTCAGTCCCGAGTGAATCACCCTGTTCATTCAAATGTGCCTTTGCAATCGTGAGTTAATTAAAAATACAGGTGTTCAGTCCCGAGTGAATCACCCTGTTCATTCAAATGTGCCTTTGCAATCGTGAGTTAATTAAAAAAACAAGTGTTCAGTCCCGAGTGAATCACCCTGTTCATTCAAATGTGCCTTTGCAATCGTGAGTTAATTAAAAATACAGGTGTTCAGTCCCGAGTGAATCACCCTGTTCATTCAAATGTGCCTTTCCAATCGTGAGTTAATTAAA
The DNA here is from genome assembly GCA_039090855.1 of Macrothele yani. NCBI lineage: Eukaryota > Metazoa > Arthropoda > Arachnida > Araneae > Macrothelidae > Macrothele > Macrothele yani. Next base: position 155,176,135 of record CM077030.1, read on the forward strand.
AATACAGGTGTTCAGTCCCGAGTGAATCACCCTGTTCATTCAAATGTGCCTTTGCAATCGTGAGTTAATTAAAAATACAGGTGTTCAGTCCCGAGTGAATCACCCTGTTCATTCAAATGTGCCTTTCCAATCGTGAGTTAATTAAAAATACAGGTGTTCAGTCCCGAGTGAATCACCCTGTTCATTCAAATGTGCCTTTGCAATCGTGAGTTAATTAAAAATACAGGTGTTCAGTCCCGAGTGAATCACCCTGTTCATTCAAATGTGCCTTTCCAATCGTGAGTTAATTAAAAATACAGGTTTTCAGTCCCGAGTGAATCACCCTGTTCATTCAAATGTGCCTTTGCAATCGTGAGTTAATTAAAAAAACAAGTGTTCAGTCCCGAGTGAATCACCCTGTTCATTCAAATGTGCCTTTGCAATCGTGAGTTAATTAAAAATACAGGTGTTCAGTCCCGAGTGAATCACCCTGTTCATTCAAATGTGCCTTTGCAATCGTGAGTTAATTAAAAATACAGGTGTTCAGTCCCGAGTGAATCACCCTGTTCATTCAAATGTGCCTTTCCAATCGTGAGTTAATTAAAAATACAGGTGTTCAGTCCCGAGTGAATCACCCTGTTCATTCAAATGTGCCTTTGCAATCGTGAGTTAATTAAAAATACAGGTGTTCAGTCCCGAGTGAATCACCCTGTTCATTCAAATGTGCCTTTCCAATCGTGAGTTAATTAAAAATACAGGTGTTCAGTCCCGAGTGAATCACCCTGTTCATTCAAATGTGCCTTTGCAATCGTGAGTTAATTAAAAATACAAGTGTTCAGTCCCGAGTGAATCACCCTGTTCATTCAAATGTGCCTTTGCAATCGTGAGTTAATTAAAAATACAGGTGTTCAGTCCCGAGTGAATCACCCTGTTCATTCAAATGTGCCTTTGCAATCGTGAGTTAATTAAAAATACAGGTGTTCAGTCCCGAGTGAATCACCCTGTTCATTCAAATGTGCCTTTGCAATCGTGAGTTAATTAAAAAAACAAGTGTTCAGTCCCGAGTGAATCACCCTGTTCATTCAAATGTGCCTTTCCAATCGTGAGTTAATTAAAAATACAGGTGTTCAGTCCCGAGTGAATCACCCTGTTCATTCAAATGTGCCTTTCCAATCGTGAGTTAATTAAAAATACAGGTGTTCAGTCCCGAGTGAATCACCCTGTTCATTCAAATGTGCCTTTGCAATCGTGAGTTAATTAAAAATACAGGTGTTCAGTCCCGAGTGAATCACCCTGTTCATTCAAATGTGCCTTTCCAATCGTGAGTTAATTAAAAATACAGGTGTTCAGTCCCGAGTGAATCACCCTGTTCATTCAAATGTGCCTTTCCAATCGTGAGTTAATTAAAAATACAGGTGTTCAGTCCCGAGTGAATCACCCTGTTCATTCAAATGTGCCTTTGCAATCGTGAGTTAATTAAAAAAACAAGTGTTCAGTCCCGAGTGAATCACCCTGTTCATTCAAATGTGCCTTTGCAATCGTGAGTTAATTAAAAATACAGGTGTTCAGTCCCGAGTGAATCACCCTGTTCATTCAAATGTGCCTTTCCAATCGTGAGTTAATTAAAAATACAGGTGTTCAGTCCCGAGTGAATCACCCTGTTCATTCAAATGTGCCTTTCCAATCGTGAGTTAATTAAAAATACAGGTGTTCAGTCCCGAGTGAATCACCCTGTTCATTCAAATGTGCCTTTGCAATCGTGAGTTAATTAAAAATACAGGTTTTCAGTCCCGAGTGAATCACCCTGTTCATTCAAATGTGCCTTTGCAATCGTGAGTTAATTAAAAAAACAAGTGTTCAGTCCCGAGTGAATCACCCTGTTCATTCAAATGTGCCTTTGCAATCGTGAGTTAATTAAAAATACAGGTGTTCAGTCCCGAGTGAATCACCCTGTTCATTCAAATGTGCCTTTCCAATCGTGAGTTAATTAAAAATACAGGTGTTCAGTCCCGAGTGAATCACCCTGTTCATTCAAATGTGCCTTTCCAATCGTGAGTTAATTAAAAATACAGGTGTTCAGTCCCGAGTGAATCACCCTGTTCATTCAAATGTGCCTTTCCAATCGTGAGTTAATTAAAAATACAGGTGTTCAGTCCCGAGTGAATCACCCTGTTCATTCAAATGTGCCTTTCCAATCGTGAGTTAATTAAAAATACAGGTGTTCAGTCCCGAGTGAATCACCCTGTTCATTCAAATGTGCCTTTGCAATCGTGAGTTAATTAAAAATACAGGTGTTCAGTCCCGAGTGAATCACCCTGTTCATTCAAATGTGCCTTTCCAATCGTGAGTTAATTAAAAATACAGGTGTTCAGTCCCGAGTGAATCACCCTGTTCATTCAAATGTGCCTTTCCAATCGTGAGTTAATTAAAAATACAGGTTTTCAGTCCCGAGTGAATCACCCTGTTCATTCAAATGTGCCTTTCCAATCGTGAGTTAATTAAAAATACAGGTGTTCAGTCCCGAGTGAATTACCCTGTTCATTCAAATGTGCCTTTGCAATCGTGAGTTAATTAAAAAAACAAGTGTTCAGTCCCGAGTGAATCACCCTGTTCATTTAAATGTGCCTTTGCAATCGTGAGTTAATTAAAAAAACAAGTGTTCAGTCCCGAGTGAATCACCCTGTTCATTCAAATGTGCCTTTGCAATCGTGAGTTAATTAAAAATACAGGTGTTCAGTCCCGAGTGAATCACCCTGTTCATTCAAATGTGCCTTTCCAATCGTGAGTTAATTAAAAATACAGGTGTTCAGTCCCGAGTGAATCACCCTGTTCATTCAAATGTGCCTTTGCAATCGTGAGTTAATTAAAAAAACAAGTGTTCAGTCCCGAGTGAATCACCCTGTTCATTCAAATGTGCCTTTCCAATCGTGAGTTAATTAAAAATACAGGTGTTCAGTCCCGAGTGAATCACCCTGTTCATTCAAATGTGCCTTTCCAATCGTGAGTTAATTAAAAATACAGGTGTTCAGTCCCGAGTGAATCACCCTGTTCATTCAAATGTGCCTTTCCAATCGTGAGTTAATTAAAAATACAGGTGTTCAGTCCCGAGTGAATCACCCTGTTCATTCAAATGTGCCTTTCCAATCGTGAGTTAATTAAAAATACAGGTGTTCAGTCCCGAGTGAATCACCCTGTTCATTCAAATGTGCCTTTCCAATCGTGAGTTAATTAAAAATACAGGTGTTCAGTCCCGAGTGAATCACCCTGTTCATTCAAATGTGCCTTTCCAATCGTGAGTTAATTAAAAATACAGGTGTTCAGTCCCGAGTGAATCACCCTGTTCATTCAAATGTGCCTTTGCAATCGTGAGTTAATTAAAAATACAGGTGTTCAGTCCCGAGTGAATCACCCTGTTCATTCAAATGTGCCTTTGCAATCGTGAGTTAATTAAAAAAACAAGTGTTCAGTCCCGAGTGAATCACCCTGTTCATTCAAATGTGCCTTTCCAATCGTGAGTTAATTAAAAATACAGGTGTTCAGTCCCGAGTGAATCACCCTGTTCATTCAAATGTGCCTTTCCAATCGTGAGTTAATTAAAAATACAGGTGTTCAGTCCCGAGTGAATCACCCTGTTCATTCAAATGTGCCTTTGCAATCGTGAGTTAATTAAAAATACAGGTGTTCAGTCCCGAGTGAATCACCCTGTTCATTCAAATGTGCCTTTCCAATCGTGAGTTAATTAAAAATACAGGTGTTCAGTCCCGAGTGAATCACCCTGTTCATTCAAATGTGCCTTTCCAATCGTGAGTTAATTAAAAATACAGGTGTTCAGTCCCGAGTGAATCACCCTGTTCATTCAAATGTGCCTTTGCAATCGTGAGTTAATTAAAAAAACAAGTGTTCAGTCCCGAGTGAATCACCCTGTTCATTCAAATGTGCCTTTGCAATCGTGAGTTAATTAAAAATACAGGTGTTCAGTCCCGAGTGAATCACCCTGTTCATTCAAATGTGCCTTTCCAATCGTGAGTTAATTAAAAATACAGGTGTTCAGTCCCGAGTGAATCACCCTGTTCATTCAAATGTGCCTTTCCAATCGTGAGTTAATTAAAAATACAGGTGTTCAGTCCCGAGTGAATCACCCTGTTCATTCAAATGTGCCTTTGCAATCGTGAGTTAATTAAAAATACAGGTGTTCAGTCCCGAGTGAATCACCCTGTTCATTCAAATGTGCCTTTGCAATCGTGAGTTAATTAAAAAAACAAGTGTTCAGTCCCGAGTGAATCACCCTGTTCATTCAAATGTGCCTTTGCAATCGTGAGTTAATTAAAAATACAGGTGTTCAGTCCCGAGTGAATCACCCTGTTCATTCAAATGTGCCTTTCCAATCGTGAGTTAATTAAAAATACAGGTGTTCAGTCCCGAGTGAATCACCCTGTTCATTCAAATGTGCCTTTCCAATCGTGAGTTAATTAAAAATACAGGTGTTCAGTCCCGAGTGAATCACCCTGTTCATTCAAATGTGCCTTTGCAATCGTGAGTTAATTAAAAATACAGGTGTTCAGTCCCGAGTGAATCACCCTGTTCATTCAAATGTGCCTTTCCAATCGTGAGTTAATTAAAAATACAGGTGTTCAGTCCCGAGTGAATCACCCTGTTCATTCAAATGTGCCTTTGCAATCGTGAGTTAATTAAAAATACAGGTGTTCAGTCCCGAGTGAATCACCCTGTTCATTCAAATGTGCCTTTCCAATCGTGAGTTAATTAAAAATACAGGTGTTCAGTCCCGAGTGAATCACCCTGTTCATTCAAATGTGCCTTTCCAATCGTGAGTTAATTAAAAATACAGGTGTTCAGTCCCGAGTGAATCACCCTGTTCATTCAAATGTGCCTTTCCAATCGTGAGTTAATTAAAAATACAGGTGTTCAGTCCCGAGTGAATCACCCTGTTCATTCAAATGTGCCTTTGCAATCGTGAGTTAATTAAAAAAACAAGTGTTCAGTCCCGAGTGAATCACCCTGTTCATTCAAATGTGCCTTTGCAATCGTGAGTTAATTAAAAAAACAAGTGTTCAGTCCCGAGTGAATCACCCTGTTCATTCAAATGTGCCTTTGCAATCGTGAGTTAATTAAAAATACAGGTGTTCAGTCCCGAGTGAATCACCCTGTTCATTCAAATGTGCCTTTCCAATCGTGAGTTAATTAAAAATACAGGTGTTCAGTCCCGAGTGAATCACCCTGTTCATTCAAATGTGCCTTTGCAATCGTGAGTTAATTAAAAAAACAAGTGTTCAGTCCCGAGTGAATCACCCTGTTCATTCAAATGTGCCTTTCCAATCGTGAGTTAATTAAAAATACAGGTGTTCAGTCCCGAGTGAATCACCCTGTTCATTCAAATGTGCCTTTCCAATCGTGAGTTAATTAAAAATACAGGTGTTCAGTCCCGAGTGAATCACCCTGTTCATTCAAATGTGCCTTTCCAATCGTGAGTTAATTAAAAATACAGGTGTTCAGTCCCGAGTGAATCACCCTGTTCATTCAAATGTGCCTTTCCAATCGTGAGTTAATTAAAAATACAGGTGTTCAGTCCCGAGTGAATCACCCTGTTCATTCAAATGTGCCTTTCCAATCGTGAGTTAATTAAAAATACAGGTGTTCAGTCCCGAGTGAATCACCCTGTTCATTCAAATGTGCCTTTGCAATCGTGAGTTAATTAAAAATACAGGTGTTCAGTCCCGAGTGAATCACCCTGTTCATTCAAATGTGCCTTTGCAATCGTGAGTTAATTAAAAAAACAAGTGTTCAGTCCCGAGTGAATCACCCTGTTCATTCAAATGTGCCTTTCCAATCGTGAGTTAATTAAAAATACAGGTGTTCAGTCCCGAGTGAATCACCCTGTTCATTCAAATGTGCCTTTCCAATCGTGAGTTAATTAAAAATACAGGTGTTCAGTCCCGAGTGAATCACCCTGTTCATTCAAATGTGCCTTTCCAATCGTGAGTTAATTAAAAATACAGGTGTTCAGTCCCGAGTGAATCACCCTGTTCATTCAAATGTGCCTTTCCAATCGTGAGTTAATTAAAAATACAGGTGTTCAGTCCCGAGTGAATCACCCTGTTCATTCAAATGTGCCTTTCCAATCGTGAGTTAATTAAAAATACAGGTGTTCAGTCCCGAGTGAATCACCCTGTTCATTCAAATGTGCCTTTCCAATCGTGAGTTAATTAAAAATACAGGTGTTCAGTCCCGAGTGAATCACCCTGTTCATTCAAATGTGCCTTTCCAATCGTGAGTTAATTAAAAATACAGGTGTTCAGTCCCGAGTGAATCACCCTGTTCATTCAAATGTGCCTTTCCAATCGTGAGTTAATTAAAAATACAGGTGTTCAGTCCCGAGTGAATCACCCTGTTCATTCAAATGTGCCTTTGCAATCGTGAGTTAATTAAAAAAATACAGGTGTTCAGTCCCGAGTGAATCACCCTGTTCATTCAAATGTGCCTTTGCAATCGTGAGTTAATTAAAAATACAGGTGTTCAGTCCCGAGTGAATCACCCTGTTCATTCAAATGTGCCTTTGCAATCGTGAGTTAATTAAAAAAACAAGTGTTCAGTCCCGAGTGAATCACCCTGTTCATTCAAATGTGCCTTTGCAATCGTGAGTTAATTAAAAAAACAAGTGTTCAGTCCCGAGTGAATCACCCTGTTCATTCAAATGTGCCTTTGCAATCGTGAGTTAATTAAAAATACAGGTGTTCAGTCCCGAGTGAATCACCCTGTTCATTCAAATGTGCCTTTCCAATCGTGAGTTAATTAAAAATACAGGTGTTCAGTCCCGAGTGAATCACCCTGTTCATTCAAATGTGCCTTTGCAATCGTGAGTTAATTAAAAATACAGGTGTTCAGTCCCGAGTGAATCACCCTGTTCATTCAAATGTGCCTTTCCAATCGTGAGTTAATTAAAAATACAGGTGTTCAGTCCCGAGTGAATCACCCTGTTCATTCAAATGTGCCTTTGCAATCGTGAGTTAATTAAAAATACAGGTGTTCAGTCCCGAGTGAATCACCCTGTTCATTCAAATGTGCCTTTGCAATCGTGAGTTAATTAAAAATACAGGTGTTCAGTCCCGAGTGAATCACCCTGTTCATTCAAATGTGCCTTTCCAATCGTGAGTTAATTAAAAATACAGGTGTTCAGTCCCGAGTGAATCACCCTGTTCATTCAAATGTGCCTTTGCAATCGTGAGTTAATTAAAAATACAGGTGTTCAGTCCCGAGTGAATCACCCTGTTCATTCAAATGTGCCTTTCCAATCGTGAGTTAATTAAAAATACAGGTGTTCAGTCCCGAGTGAATCACCCTGTTCATTCAAATGTGCCTTTCCAATCGTGAGTTAATTAAAAATACAGGTGTTCAGTCCCGAGTGAATCACCCTGTTCATTCAAATGTGCCTTTGCAATCGTGAGTTAATTAAAAATACAGGTGTTCAGTCCCGAGTGAATCACCCTGTTCATTCAAATGTGCCTTTCCAATCGTGAGTTAATTAAAAATACAGGTGTTCAGTCCCGAGTGAATCACCCTGTTCATTCAAATGTGCCTTTGCAATCGTGAGTTAATTAAAAATACAGGTGTTCAGTCCCGAGTGAATCACCCTGTTCATTCAAATGTGCCTTTCCAATCGTGAGTTAATTAAAAATACAGGTGTTCAGTCCCGAGTGAATCACCCTGTTCATTCAAATGTGCCTTTCCAATCGTGAGTTAATTAAAAATACAGGTGTTCAGTCCCGAGTGAATCACCCTGTTCATTCAAATGTGCCTTTGCAATCGTGAGTTAATTAAAAAAACAAGTGTTCAGTCCCGAGTGAATCACCCTGTTCATTCAAATGTGCCTTTGCAATCGTGAGTTAATTAAAAATACAGGTGTTCAGTCCCGAGTGAATCACCCTGTTCATTCAAATGTGCCTTTCCAATCGTGAGTTAATTAAAAATACAGGTGTTCAGTCCCGAGTGAATCACCCTGTTCATTCAAATGTGCCTTTCCAATCGTGAGTTAATTAAAAATACAGGTGTTCAGTCCCGAGTGAATCACCCTGTTCATTCAAATGTGCCTTTGCAATCGTGAGTTAATTAAAAATACAGGTGTTCAGTCCCGAGTGAATCACCCTGTTCATTCAAATGTGCCTTTCCAATCGTGAGTTAATTAAAAATACAGGTGTTCAGTCCCGAGTGAATCACCCTGTTCATTCAAATGTGCCTTTGCAATCGTGAGTTAATTAAAAATACAGGTGTTCAGTCCCGAGTGAATCACCCTGTTCATTCAAATGTGCCTTTGCAATCGTGAGTTAATTAAAAATACAGGTGTTCAGTCCCGAGTGAATCACCCTGTTCATTCAAATGTGCCTTTGCAATCGTGAGTTAATTAAAAATACAGGTGTTCAGTCCCGAGTGAATCACCCTGTTCATTCAAATGTGCCTTTCCAATCGTGAGTTAATTAAAAATACAGGTGTTCAGTCCCGAGTGAATCACCCTGTTCATTCAAATGTGCCTTTCCAATCGTGAGTTAATTAAAAATACAGGTGTTCAGTCCCGAGTGAATCACCCTGTTCATTCAAATGTGCCTTTCCAATCGTGAGTTAATTAAAAATACAGGTGTTCAGTCCCGAGTGAATCACCCTGTTCATTCAAATGTGCCTTTGCAATCGTGAGTTAATTAAAAATACAGGTGTTCAGTCCCGAGTGAATCACCCTGTTCATTCAAATGTGCCTTTGCAATCGTGAGTTAATTAAAAAAACAAGTGTTCAGTCCCGAGTGAATCACCCTGTTCATTCAAATGTGCCTTTGCAATCGTGAGTTAATTAAAAATACAGGTGTTCAGTCCCGAGTGAATCACCCTGTTCATTCAAATGTGCCTTTGCAATCGTGAGTTAATTAAAAAAACAAGTGTTCAGTCCCGAGTGAATCACCCTGTTCATTCAAATGTGCCTTTGCAATCGTGAGTTAATTAAAAATACAGGTGTTCAGTCCCGAGTGAATCACCCTGTTCATTCAAATGTGCCTTTCCAATCGTGAGTTAATTAAAAATACAGGTGTTCAGTCCCGAGTGAATCACCCTGTTCATTCAAATGTGCCTTTCCAATCGTGAGTTAATTAAAAATACAGGTGTTCAGTCCCGAGTGAATCACCCTGTTCATTCAAATGTGCCTTTGCAATCGTGAGTTAATTAAAAATACAGGTGTTCAGTCCCGAGTGAATCACCCTGTTCATTCAAATGTGCCTTTCCAATCGTGAGTTAATTAAAAATACAGGTGTTCAGTCCCGAGTGAATCACCCTGTTCATTCAAATGTGCCTTTGCAATCGTGAGTTAATTAAAAATACAGGTGTTCAGTCCCGAGTGAATCACCCTGTTCATTCAAATGTGCCTTTCCAATCGTGAGTTAATTAAAAATACAGGTGTTCAGTCCCGAGTGAATCACCCTGTTCATTCAAATGTGCCTTTGCAATCGTGAGTTAATTAAAAAAACAAGTGTTCAGTCCCGAGTGAATCACCCTGTTCATTCAAATGTGCCTTTGCAATCGTGAGTTAATTAAAAATACAGGTGTTCAGTCCCGAGTGAATCACCCTGTTCATTCAAATGTGCCTTTGCAATCGTGAGTTAATTAAAAATACAGGTGTTCAGTCCCGAGTGAATCACCCTGTTCATTCAAATGTGCCTTTGCAATCGTGAGTTAATTAAAAAAACAAGTGTTCAGTCCCGAGTGAATCACCCTGTTCATTCAAATGTGCCTTTCCAATCGTGAGTTAATTAAAAATACAGGTGTTCAGTCCCGAGTGAATCACCCTGTTCATTCAAATGTGCCTTTCCAATCGTGAGTTAATTAAAAATACAGGTGTTCAGTCCCGAGTGAATCACCCTGTTCATTCAAATGTGCCTTTGCAATCGTGAGTTAATTAAAAATACAGGTGTTCAGTCCCGAGTGAATCACCCTGTTCATTCAAATGTGCCTTTCCAATCGTGAGTTAATTAAAAATACAGGTGTTCAGTCCCGAGTGAATCACCCTGTTCATTCAAATGTGCCTTTCCAATCGTGAGTTAATTAAAAATACAGGTGTTCAGTCCCGAGTGAATCACCCTGTTCATTCAAATGTGCCTTTGCAATCGTGAGTTAATTAAAAAAACAAGTGTTCAGTCCCGAGTGAATCACCCTGTTCATTCAAATGTGCCTTTGCAATCGTGAGTTAATTAAAAATACAGGTGTTCAGTCCCGAGTGAATCACCCTGTTCATTCAAATGTGCCTTTCCAATCGTGAGTTAATTAAAAATACAGGTGTTCAGTCCCGAGTGAATCACCCTGTTCATTCAAATGTGCCTTTCCAATCGTGAGTTAATTAAAAATACAGGTGTTCAGTCCCGAGTGAATCACCCTGTTCATTCAAATGTGCCTTTGCAATCGTGAGTTAATTAAAAATACAGGTGTTCAGTCCCGAGTGAATCACCCTGTTCATTCAAATGTGCCTTTGCAATCGTGAGTTAATTAAAAAAACAAGTGTTCAGTCCCGAGTGAATCACCCTGTTCATTCAAATGTGCCTTTGCAATCGTGAGTTAATTAAAAATACAGGTGTTCAGTCCCGAGTGAATCACCCTGTTCATTCAAATGTGCCTTTCCAATCGTGAGTTAATTAAAAATACAGGTGTTCAGTCCCGAGTGAATCACCCTGTTCATTCAAATGTGCCTTTGCAATCGTGAGTTAATTAAAAATACAGGTGTTCAGTCCCGAGTGAATCACCCTGTTCATTCAAATGTGCCTTTCCAATCGTGAGTTAATTAAAAATACAGGTGTTCAGTCCCGAGTGAATCACCCTGTTCATTCAAATGTGCCTTTCCAATCGTGAGTTAATTAAAAATACAGGTGTTCAGTCCCGAGTGAATCACCCTGTTCATTCAAATGTGCCTTTGCAATCGTGAGTTAATTAAAAATACAGGTGTTCAGTCCCGAGTGAATCACCCTGTTCATTCAAATGTGCCTTTCCAATCGTGAGTTAATTAAAAATACAGGTGTTCAGTCCCGAGTGAATCACCCTGTTCATTCAAATGTGCCTTTCCAATCGTGAGTTAATTAAAAATACAGGTTTTCAGTCCCGAGTGAATCACCCTGTTCATTCAAATGTGCCTTTCCAATCGTGAGTTAATTAAAAATACAGGTTTTCAGTCCCGAGGGAATTACCCTGTTCATTCAAATGTGCCTTTGCAATCGTGAGTTAATTAAAAAAACAAGTGTTCAGTCCCGAGTGAATCACCCTGTTCATTCAAATGTGCCTTTGCAATCGTGAGTTAATTAAAAAAACAAGTGTTCAGTCCCGAGTGAATCACCCTGTTCATTCAAATGTGCCTTTGCAATCGTGAGTTAATTAAAAATACAGGTGTTCAGTCCCGAGTGAATCACCCTGTTCATTCAAATGTGCCTTTCCAATCGTGAGTTAATTAAAAATACAGGTGTTCAGTCCCGAGTGAATCACCCTGTTCATTCAAATGTGCCTTTGCAATCGTGAGTTAATTCAAAAAACAAGTGTTCAGTCCCGAGTGAATCACCCTGTTCATTCTAATGTGCCTTTCCAATCGTGAGTTAATTAAAAATACAGGTGTTCAGTCCCGAGTGAATCACCCTGTTCATTCAAATGTGCCTTTCCAATCGTGAGTTAATTAAAAATACAGGTGTTCAGTCCCGAGTGAATCACCCTGTTCATTCAAATGTGCCTTTCCAATCGTGAGTTAATTAAAAATACAGGTGTTCAGTCCCGAGTGAATCACCCTGTTCATTCAAATGTGCCTTTCCAATCGTGAGTTAATTAAAAATACAGGTGTTCAGTCCCGAGTGAATCACCCTGTTCATTCAAATGTGCCTTTCCAATCGTGAGTTAATTAAAAATACAGGTGTTCAGTCCCGAGTGAATCACCCTGTTCATTCAAATGTGCCTTTCCAATCGTGAGTTAATTAAAAATACAGGTGTTCAGTCCCGAGTGAATCACCCTGTTCATTCAAATGTGCCTTTGCAATCGTGAGTTAATTAAAAAAACAAGTGTTCAGTCCCGAGTGAATCACCCTGTTCATTCAAATGTGCCTTTGCAATCGTGAGTTAATTAAAAAAACAAGTGTTCAGTCCCGAGTGAATCACCCTGTTCATTCAAATGTGCCTTTCCAATCGTGAGTTAATTAAAAATACAGGTGTTCAGTCCCGAGTGAATCACCCTGTTCATTCAAATGTGCCTTTCCAATCGTGAGTTAATTAAAAATACAGGTGTTCAGTCCCGAGTGAATCACCCTGTTCATTCAAATGTGCCTTTCCAATCGTGAGTTAATTAAAAATACAGGTGTTCAGTCCCGAGTGAATCACCCTGTTCATTCAAATGTGCCTTTGCAATCGTGAGTTAATTAAAAATACAGGTGTTCAGTCCCGAGTGAATCACCCTGTTCATTCAAATGTGCCTTTGCAATCGTGAGTTAATTAAAAAAACAAGTGTTCAGTCCCGAGTGAATCACCCTGTTCATTCAAATGTGCCTTTGCAATCGTGAGTTAATTAAAAATACAGGTGTTCAGTCCCGAGTGAATCACCCTGTTCATTCAAATGTGCCTTTCCAATCGTGAGTTAATTAAAAATACAGGTGTTCAGTCCCGAGTGAATCACCCTGTTCATTCAAATGTGCCTTTCCAATCGTGAGTTAATTAAAAATACAGGTGTTCAGTCCCGAGTGAATCACCCTGTTCATTCAAATGTGCCTTTCCAATCGTGAGTTAATTAAAAATACAGGTGTTCAGTCCCGAGTGAATCACCCTGTTCATTCAAATGTGCCTTTCCAATCGTGAGTTAATTAAAAATACAGGTGTTCAGTCCCGAGTGAATCACCCTGTTCATTCAAATGTGCCTTTCCAATCGTGAGTTAATTAAAAATACAGGTGTTCAGTCCCGAGTGAATCACCCTGTTCATTCAAATGTGCCTTTGCAATCGTGAGTTAATTAAAAAAACAAGTGTTCAGTCCCGAGTGAATCACCCTGTTCATTCAAATGTGCCTTTGCAATCGTGAGTTAATTAAAAATACAGGTGTTCAGTCCCGAGTGAATCACCCTGTTCATTCAAATGTGCCTTTCCAATCGTGAGTTAATTAAAAATACAGGTGTTCAGTCCCGAGTGAATCACCCTGTTCATTCAAATGTGCCTTTCCAATCGTGAGTTAATTAAAAATACAGGTGTTCAGTCCCGAGTGAATCACCCTGTTCATTCAAATGTGCCTTTCCAATCGTGAGTTAATTAAAAATACAGGTGTTCAGTCCCGAGTGAATCACCCTGTTCATTCAAATGTGCCTTTGCAATCGTGAGTTAATTAAAAATACAAGTGTTCAGTCCCGAGTGAATCACCCTGTTCATTCAAATGTGCCTTTCCAATCGTGAGTTAATTAAAAATACAGGTGTTCAGTCCCGAGTGAATCACCCTGTTCATTCAAATGTGCCTTTCCAATCGTGAGTTAATTAAAAATACAGGTGTTCAGTCCCGAGTGAATCACCCTGTTCATTCAAATGTGCCTTTCCAATCGTGAGTTAATTAAAAATACAGGTGTTCAGTCCCGAGTGAATCACCCTGTTCATTCAAATGTGCCTTTGCAATCGTGAGTTAATTAAAAATACAGGTGTTCAGTCCCGAGTGAATCACCCTGTTCATTCAAATGTGCCTTTGCAATCGTGAGTTAATTAAAAAAACAAGTGTTCAGTCCCGAGTGAATCACCCTGTTCATTCAAATGTGCCTTTGCAATCGTGAGTTAATTAAAAATACAGGTGTTCAGTCCCGAGTGAATCACCCTGTTCATTCAAATGTGCCTTTCCAATCGTGAGTTAATTAAAAATACAGGTGTTCAGTCCCGAGTGAATCACCCTGTTCATTCAAATGTGCCTTTCCAATCGTGAGTTAATTAAAAATACAGGTGTTCAGTCCCGAGTGAATCACCCTGTTCATTCAAATGTGCCTTTCCAATCGTGAGTTAATTAAAAATACAGGTGTTCAGTCCCGAGTGAATCACCCTGTTCATTCAAATGTGCCTTTCCAATCGTGAGTTAATTAAAAATACAGGTGTTCAGTCCCGAGTGAATCACCCTGTTCATTCAAATGTGCCTTTCCAATCGTGAGTTAATTAAAAATACAGGTGTTCAGTCCCGAGTGAATCACCCTGTTCATTCAAATGTGCCTTTGCAATCGTGAGTTAATTAAAAAAACAAGTGTTCAGTCCCGAGTGAATCACCCTGTTCATTCAAATGTGCCTTTGCAATCGTGAGTTAATTAAAAATACAAGTGTTCAGTCCCGAGTGAATCACCCTGTTCATTCAAATGTGCCTTTCCAATCGTGAGTTAATTAAAAATACAGGTGTTCAGTCCCGAGTGAATCACCCTGTTCATTCAAATGTGCCTTTCCAATCGTGAGTTAATTAAAAATACAGGTGTTCAGTCCCGAGTGAATCACCCTGTTCATTCAAATGTGCCTTTCCAATCGTGAGTTAATTAAAAATACAGGTGTTCAGTCCCGAGTGAATCACCCTGTTCATTCAAATGTGCCTTTGCAATCGTGAGTTAATTAAAAAAACAAGTGTTCAGTCCCGAGTGAATCACCCTGTTCATTCAAATGTGCCTTTCCAATCGTGAGTTAATTAAAAATACAGGTGTTCAGTCCCGAGTGAATCACCCTGTTCATTCAAATGTGCCTTTCCAATCGTGAGTTAATTAAAAATACAGGTGTTCAGTCCCGAGTGAATCACCCTGTTCATTCAAATGTGCCTTTCCAATCGTGAGTTAATTAAAAATACAGGTGTTCAGTCCCGAGTGAATCACCCTGTTCATTCAAATGTGCCTTTCCAATCGTGAGTTAATTAAAAATACAGGTGTTCAGTCCCGAGTGAATCACCCTGTTCATTCAAATGTGCCTTTGCAATCGTGAGTTAATTAAAAAAACAAGTGTTCAGTCCCGAGTGAATCACCCTGTTCATTCAAATGTGCCTTTGCAATCGTGAGTTAATTAAAAATACAAGTGTTCAGTCCCGAGTGAATCACCCTGTTCATTCAAATGTGCCTTTCCAATCGTGAGTTAATTAAAAATACAGGTGTTCAGTCCCGAGTGAATCACCCTGTTCATTCAAATGTGCCTTTCCAATCGTGAGTTAATTAAAAATACAGGTGTTCAGTCCCGAGTGAATCACCCTGTTCATTCAAATGTGCCTTTGCAATCGTGAGTTAATTAAAAATACAGGTGTTCAGTCCCGAGTGAATCACCCTGTTCATTCAAATGTGCCTTTCCAATCGTGAGTTAATTAAAAATACAGGTGTTCAGTCCCGAGTGAATCACCCTGTTCATTCAAATGTGCCTTTCCAATCGTGAGTTAATTAAAAATACAGGTGTTCAGTCCCGAGTGAATCACCCTGTTCATTCAAATGTGCCTTTGCAATCGTGAGTTAATTAAAAAAACAGGTGTTCAGTCCCGAGTGAATCACCCTGTTCATTCAAATGTGCCTTTGCAATCGTGAGTTAATTAAAAATACAGGTGTTCAGTCCCGAGTGAATCACCCTGTTCATTCAAATGTGCCTTTCCAATCGTGAGTTAATTAAAAATACAGGTGTTCAGTCCCGAGTGAATCACCCTGTTCATTCAAATGTGCCTTTCCAATCGTGAGTTAATTAAAAATACAGGTGTTCAGTCCCGAGTGAATCACCCTGTTCATTCAAATGTGCCTTTGCAATCGTGAGTTAATTAAAAATACAGGTGTTCAGTCCCGAGTGAATCACCCTGTTCATTCAAATGTGCCTTTCCAATCGTGAGTTAATTAAAAATACAGGTGTTCAGTCCCGAGTGAATCACCCTGTTCATTCAAATGTGCCTTTGCAATCGTGAGTTAATTAAAAATACAGGTGTTCAGTCCCGAGTGAATCACCCTGTTCATTCAAATGTGCCTTTCCAATCGTGAGTTAATTAAAAATACAGGTGTTCAGTCCCGAGTGAATCACCCTGTTCATTCAAATGTGCCTTTCCAATCGTGAGTTAATTAAAAATACAGGTGTTCAGTCCCGAGTGAATCACCCTGTTCATTCAAATGTGCCTTTCCAATCGTGAGTTAATTAAAAATACAGGTGTTCAGTCCCGAGTGAATCACCCTGTTCATTCAAATGTGCCTTTCCAATCGTGAGTTAATTAAAAATACAGGTGTTCAGTCCCGAGTGAATCACCCTGTTCATTCAAATGTGCCTTTGCAATCGTGAGTTAATTAAAAATACAGGTGTTCAGTCCCGAGTGAATCACCCTGTTCATTCAAATGTGCCTTTCCAATCGTGAGTTAATTAAAAATACAGGTGTTCAGTCCCGAGTGAATCACCCTGTTCATTCAAATGTGCCTTTCCAATCGTGAGTTAATTAAAAATACAGGTGTTCAGTCCCGAGTGAATCACCCTGTTCATTCAAATGTGCCTTTCCAATCGTGAGTTAATTAAAAATACAGGTGTTCAGTCCCGAGTGAATCACCCTGTTCATTCAAATGTGCCTTTGCAATCGTGAGTTAATTAAAAAAACAAGTGTTCAGTCCCGAGTGAATCACCCTGTTCATTCAAATGTGCCTTTGCAATCGTGAGTTAATTAAAAATACAGGTGTTCAGTCCCGAGTGAATCACCCTGTTCATTCAAATGTGCCTTTCCAATCGTGAGTTAATTAAAAATACAGGTGTTCAGTCCCGAGTGAATCACCCTGTTCATTCAAATGTGCCTTTGCAATCGTGAGTTAATTAAAAATACAGGTGTTCAGTCCCGAGTGAATCACCCTGTTCATTCAAATGTGCCTTTCCAATCGTGAGTTAATTAAAAATACAGGTGTTCAGTCCCGAGTGAATCACCCTGTTCATTCAAATGTGCCTTTCCAATCGTGAGTTAATTAAAAATACAGGTGTTCAGTCCCGAGTGAATCACCCTGTTCATTCAAATGTGCCTTTCCAATCGTGAGTTAATTAAAAATACAGGTGTTCAGTCCCGAGTGAATCACCCTGTTCATTCAAATGTGCCTTTGCAATCGTGAGTTAATTAAAAAAACAAGTGTTCAGTCCCGAGTGAATCACCCTGTTCATTCAAATGTGCCTTTCCAATCGTGAGTTAATTAAAAATACAGGTGTTCAGTCCCGAGTGAATCACCCTGTTCATTCAAATGTGCCTTTCCAATCGTGAGTTAATTAAAAATACAGGTGTTCAGTCCCGAGTGAATCACCCTGTTCATTCAAATGTGCCTTTCCAATCGTGAGTTAATTAAAAATACAGGTGTTCAGTCCCGAGTGAATCACCCTGTTCATTCAAATGTGCCTTTGCAATCGTGAGTTAATTAAAAATACAGGTTTTCAGTCCCGAGTGAATCACCCTGTTCATTCAAATGTGCCTTTGCAATCGTGAGTTAATTAAAAAAACAAGTGTTCAGTCCCGAGTGAATCACCCTGTTCATTCAAATGTGCCTTTGCAATCGTGAGTTAATTAAAAAAACAAGTGTTCAGTCCCGAGTGAATCACCCTGTTCATTCAAATGTGCCTTTCCAATCGTGAGTTAATTAAAAATACAGGTGTTCAGTCCCGAGTGAATCACCCTGTTCATTCAAATGTGCCTTTCCAATCGTGAGTTAATTAAAAATACAGGTGTTCAGTCCCGAGTGAATCACCCTGTTCATTCAAATGTGCCTTTGCAATCGTGAGTTAATTAAAAATACAGGTGTTCAGTCCCGAGTGAATCACCCTGTTCATTCAAATGTGCCTTTCCAATCGTGAGTTAATTAAAAATACAGGTGTTCAGTCCCGAGTGAATCACCCTGTTCATTCATTCAAATGTGCCTTTCCAATCGTGAGTTAATTAAAAATACAGGTGTTCAGTCCCGAGTGAATCACCCTGTTCATTCAAATGTGCCTTTGCAATCGTGAGTTAATTAAAAATACAGGTGTTCAGTCCCGAGTGAATCACCCTGTTCATTCAAATGTGCCTTTCCAATCGTGAGTTAATTAAAAATACAGGTGTTCAGTCCCGAGTGAATCACCCTGTTCATTCAAATGTGCCTTTGCAATCGTGAGTTAATTAAAAATACAGGTGTTCAGTCCCGAGTGAATCACCCTGTTCATTCAAATGTGCCTTTCCAATCGTGAGTTAATTAAAAATACAGGTGTTCAGTCCCGAGTGAATCACCCTGTTCATTCAAATGTGCCTTTCCAATCGTGAGTTAATTAAAAATACAGGTGTTCAGTCCCGAGTGAATCACCCTGTTCATTCAAATGTGCCTTTCCAATCGTGAGTTAATTAAAAATACAGGTGTTCAGTCCCGAGTGAATCACCCTGTTCATTCAAATGTGCCTTTGCAATCGTGAGTTAATTAAAAATACAGGTGTTCAGTCCCGAGTGAATCACCCTGTTCATTCAAATGTGCCTTTCCAATCGTGAGTTAATTAAAAATACAGGTGTTCAGTCCCGAGTGAATCACCCTGTTCATTCAAATGTGCCTTTGCAATCGTGAGTTAATTAAAAATACAGGTGTTCAGTCCCGAGTGAATCACCCTGTTCATTCAAATGTGCCTTTCCAATCGTGAGTTAATTAAAAATACAGGTGTTCAGTCCCGAGTGAATCACCCTGTTCATTCAAATGTGCCTTTGCAATCGTGAGTTAATTAAAAATACAGGTGTTCAGTCCCGAGTGAATCACCCTGTTCATTCAAATGTGCCTTTCCAATCGTGAGTTAATTAAAAATACAGGTGTTCAGTCCCGAGTGAATCACCCTGTTCATTCAAATGTGCCTTTGCAATCGTGAGTTAATTAAAAAAACAAGTGTTCAGTCCCGAGTGAATCACCCTGTTCATTCAAATGTGCCTTTCCAATCGTGAGTTAATTAAAAATACAGGTGTTCAGTCCCGAGTGAATCACCCTGTTCATTCAAATGTGCCTTTCCAATCGTGAGTTAATTAAAAATACAGGTGTTCAGTCCCGAGTGAATCACCCTGTTCATTCAAATGTGCCTTTCCAATCGTGAGTTAATTAAAAATACAGGTGTTCAGTCCCGAGTGAATCACCCTGTTCATTCAAATGTGCCTTTCCAATCGTGAGTTAATTAAAAATACAGGTGTTCAGTCCCGAGTGAATCACCCTGTTCATTCAAATGTGCCTTTCCAATCGTGAGTTAATTAAAAATACAGGTGTTCAGTCCCGAGTGAATCACCCTGTTCATTCAAATGTGCCTTTCCAATCGTGAGTTAATTAAAAATACAGGTGTTCAGTCCCGAGTGAATCACCCTGTTCATTCAAATGTGCCTTTGCAATCGTGAGTTAATTAAAAAAACAAGTGTTCAGTCCCGAGTGAATCACCCTGTTCATTCAAATGTGCCTTTGCAATCGTGAGTTAATTAAAAATACAGGTGTTCAGTCCCGAGTGAATCACCCTGTTCATTCAAATGTGCCTTTCCAATCGTGAGTTAATTAAAAATACAGGTGTTCAGTCCCGAGTGAATCACCCTGTTCATTCAAATGTGCCTTTCCAATCGTGAGTTAATTAAAAATACAGGTGTTCAGTCCCGAGTGAATCACCCTGTTCATTCAAATGTGCCTTTCCAATCGTGAGTTAATTAAAAATACAGGTGTTCAGTCCCGAGTGAATCACCCTGTTCATTCAAATGTGCCTTTGCAATCGTGAGTTAATTAAAAATACAGGTGTTCAGTCCCGAGTGAATCACCCTGTTCATTCAAATGTGCCTTTGCAATCGTGAGTTAATTAAAAATACAGGTGTTCAGTCCCGAGTGAATCACCCTGTTCATTCAAATGTGCCTTTGCAATCGTGAGTTAATTAAAAAAACAAGTGTTCAGTCCCGAGTGAATCACCCTGTTCATTCAAATGTGCCTTTGCAATCGTGAGTTAATTAAAAATACAGGTGTTCAGTCCCGAGTGAATCACCCTGTTCATTCATTCAAATGTGCCTTTCCAATCGTGAGTTAATTAAAAATACAGGTGTTCAGTCCCGAGTGAATCACCCTGTTCATTCAAATGTGCCTTTGCAATCGTGAGTTAATTAAAAATACAGGTGTTCAGTCCCGAATGAATCACCCTGTTCATTCAAATGTGCCTTTCCAATCGTGAGTTAATTAAAAATACAGGTGTTCAGTCCCGAGTGAATCACCCTGTTCATTCATTCAAATGTGCCTTTCCAATCGTGAGTTAATTAAAAATACAGGTGTTCAGTCCCGAGTGAATCACCCTGTTCATTCAAATGTGCCTTTGCAATCGTGAGTTAATTAAAAATACAGGTGTTCAGTCCCGAGTGAATCACCCTGTTCATTCAAATGTGCCTTTGCAATCGTGAGTTAATTAAAAAAACAAGTGTTCAGTCCCGAGTGAATCACCCTGTTCATTCAAATGTGCCTTTCCAATCGTGAGTTAATTAAAAATACAGGTGTTCAGTCCCGAGTGAATCACCCTGTTCATTCAAATGTGCCTTTCCAATCGTGAGTTAATTAAAAATACAGGTGTTCAGTCCCGAGTGAATCACCCTGTTCATTCAAATGTGCCTTTCCAATCGTGAGTTAATTAAAAATACAGGTGTTCAGTCCCGAGTGAATCACCCTGTTCATTCAAATGTGCCTTTCCAATCGTGAGTTAATTAAAAATACAGGTGTTCAGTCCCGAGTGAATCACCCTGTTCATTCAAATGTGCCTTTGCAATCGTGAGTTAATTAAAAAAACAAGTGTTCAGTCCCGAGTGAATCACCCTGTTCATTCAAATGTGCCTTTGCAATCGTGAGTTAATTAAAAAAACAAGTGTTCAGTCCCGAGTGAATCACCCTGTTCATTCAAATGTGCCTTTCCAATCGTGAGTTAATTAAAAATACAGGTGTTCAGTCCCGAGTGAATCACCCTGTTCATTCAAATGTGCCTTTCCAATCGTGAGTTAATTAAAAATACAGGTGTTCAGTCCCGAGTGAATCACCCTGTTCATTCAAATGTGCCTTTGCAATCGTGAGTTAATTAAAAATACAGGTGTTAAGTCCCGAGTGAATCACCCTGTTCATTCAAATGTGCCTTTCCAATCGTGAGTTAATTAAAAATACAGGTGTTCAGTCCCGAGTGAATCACCCTGTTCATTCAAATGTGCCTTTCCAATCGTGAGTTAATTAAAAATACAGGTTTTCAGTCCCGAGTGAATCACCCTGTTCATTCAAATGTGCCTTTGCAATCGTGAGTTAATTAAAAAAACAAGTGTTCAGTCCCGAGTGAATCACCCTGTTCATTCAAATGTGCCTTTGCAATCGTGAGTTAATTAAAAAAACAAGTGTTCAGTCCCGAGTGAATCACCCTGTTCATTCAAATGTGCCTTTCCAATCGTGAGGTAATTAAAAATACAGGTGTTCAGTCCCGAGTGAATCACCCTGTTCATTCAAATGTGCCTTTGCAATCGTGAGTTAATTAAAAATACAGGTGTTCAGTCCCGAGTGAATCACCCTGTTCATTCATCTCGGCTCCATGGCACAAGGCATGAAGGGCAGAGCGCCAGTCTCCCTGACACAAAGATAATGCCACTAAATAGGAACAAGTTAATCAAACATCTTCTCTCTTCTTTCCCAGGATCCTTACCGTAAAAAGGATACCGTCTTTACACGATTTTAAAAAATTACAGTTAAATATATATATGCACTAAATTAAAACATGACCACTTTCACGTCCACTGTGGACCCGTCATCAGATGGTGTGGTTGCGTTATGCCCTGAGAGGGTATATACACTCATGAGCAATTGAATTAGATACCTGTCTAGTAACGTGTAGCACCACCTTTCGCCCTGATGACGGCGGCGATTCGTCTTTGCATGGACTCGACAAGACCCCGGAAGCGTTGGGAGGCCATACTGATCCACGACCCCTCAACATTCTCCCACAGTTCAAGAAGATTTGATGGAGGGGTCAGAGCCTCGAACATCTCTCTCGATGGTATCCCAGATGTGCTCGATGGGATTGAGGTCAAGTGACCTAGCTGGCCAAGGAAGCGAGGTCACGTCGGTGGAGTGTTCATCCAACCATTCGGATACAATTAGGGAGCGATTGCACGGTGCATTGTCTTGTTACAGGATGAGGTCCCCAGTGGGATGTTGAAGACACGCAAACGGGAGCAAATGGTCGTCCAGGATATCCCGGTAACGTTACCTGTGAGGGACGATTTCACACGTACCAGGGGTACCACTTCAGTCCACGTAAACGGTCCCCAGAAGAGAATGCCACCCCCACCAGCTTGAAGAGTACCCTGCTGGCAAGAAGGATCCATCGCTTCATGTGGTTTGCGCCGTACTCGTATCCTGCCATCCGCCTGTACCAACGTGAATCTCCACTCATCAATCCAGGCAACATTTTTCCACTAGTCTAGGGTCCAGTGGCGTCCATGCTAATCTTTGCATCCTGTAATTTGCGGTCAGCAGCGGTACCATCGTAGGAGGAAGGCTTCTGTACCCCATAGCAAGGAGATGGTTCTGGGTGGTGTGGCTGCTTACACGTTTTTTGTGCACTAGCGTGAAATTGCCTAGTGATTTCTTGCACTGTGGCCCGTCTATCCGCTGTTACAATGCGAGCTAGCCGACGATGACCCCGCTCCTCCACACGCTGTTGTCCACGGCAGTTAGCCCTTGCAGGAATGCTTTTACCCGATTCGATGCAGTCACGGTGCACCCGTGACACAGTGGCTCGTGAAAATCCCAGTGACTGCATGACTACCGAGATGGAGTGACCCATTCGTCGGGCCCTGACAATTTGCCCACGATCAAATGCGCTTAGGTCCTTTATCTTACCCATACTGCGTCCGACTCTTACTGATTCCCGTCGCATCACTCCTTATACTGTCGGATCGCTGCATTAGTCATGTCGTTTCCGTTTACGGGGCAGCCCACAGCGCCACATTTGCGTAACACCAACTGTCTCTTATTCAATTGCTCTTTAGTGTATATATGTAGTTTATCGATTGATGGAGAAAAGCTGGAGATAACAGATGCGTATGTTTATCTTGAACAGCAGATATCAAGTGAGGGACACATTGATGAAGAAATTAATCGGCGTATAAAACTTGCCTGGAGAGCTTTTGGAAGAAAAAGCATAATTTTCAAGAGCAATATGCCATGTCTTAAAAGAAAAGTGTTTGATCAATGCATCGTTCCAGTGCTTACGTATGGTGCAGAGACGCGTACCTTAACTAAAAGAGACATACGAAGGTGAAAATATTCCAAATACGTGGCGACAGTTAATAAATAAATACATCGCTCTTTCCACGTTCCAGAAACACACAGCAATCGAAAAATTGTTTTTCAGCCGCCGCTGTGGAATCGAACCAACAGAACTCTCGGTATCGCGCCGAGTGTAGGTAACTCTCGGTATCGCGCCGTAAAGGTAACGCACTCGGCGCGATACCGAGAGTTCTGTTGGTTCGATTCCACAGCGGCGGCTGAAAACCAATTTTTCGGTTGCTGTGTTTTTCTGGAACGTGGAAATAGCGATGTATTTATTTATTAGACATACGAAGGCTGCGGACAACTCAAAGAATCATTAAGAGGTGCATGCTTGCTGTAACCAGGAGAGATAAGAAGAGGAACTCGTGGATCAGAAAAATGACAAGAGTGGAAGACATCATGATCAGAGTAAAATCCCTGAAATGGCAATGGGCTGGACATATTGCCAGAATGGACAGACCATCGATGGACAGTCGAAATTTCAGATTGGATTCCAAGGGACAGGAAAAGATCCAGAAGAAGACCACATGGAAAATAGGTGGACGAAATTCGAAAGTATGTGGGAGTAACATGGCGGAGACTGGCACAAGACAGACCGTTGTGGAAGAGGCTTGGAGAGACCTTCGTCCAGCAGTGGATTGATAAAGGTTGACAATGATGATAATGATGATGTATATATAGTAGCTAAAATTATATTTTATACGCACAGTAGCTCTCGATACCCCCACTACCGTGCCGACTGTTGTTACGGAGGCACCAACTGGCAGTCCACAATTAATTAGCCCTCTTTCGAAGTCTGTTAAGTCACTCATTTCGTCGTCTCCCTGAAAGAAATTTCACAAAAAGACATTTTAAATGCACCTAAGTAGGACTTTGAGGTTCTAAACAAAGCTATTACAACAAAAAATTGGTGGATACCTTTGCGTATTGCGATGTACGCAGCTGTATTAAAAGACATCTCTGTGAGCATAGTGTTCACATTATTCTGTCCAGCCCCTGGATATATAGCAAATGGAAAACTTGCCCTCTCTAAGATTCTTTTTGCCCCCGGTCAAAAAGTCCTGAAAGAAACACTGGGTCTGACGCACCGAAATGACGGTTCTGGAGCCTAGCGAAGGACAAACAACCAGGAAGATCGCCTTCTCCTCCATATGGCGTTGGGAGAATGAACAGCCAAGTACCGAGAGTTAGCACAATAATGGAGATCTGTATCACATCAAGAATTGTCTGTTAGCTCTGTACGATTTCGTTTGCTTCAGAGAGGCCTCTTTGCTCGCCGTTCGCTGCTTCGGCTTCCCTCGACTTTAAACCACCGACTTCAGCGACTGCAATAGGAACAAGAACGCAGACACATACGTGATGAGTGGCAGCACATAGTGTGTTCCGACGATTTGCGGTTCAGCCTAATGGCCCATGATTGACGTATTCTTATACGTGGATACCATGGCTAATTACTGCAGTAGGTATGCGTTATGCAGCATCGTACGAGCCTGACTCCGTGCTTTCTGGTATGGGGTGCTGTTGGAATCCATTCACGTTCTGTTGTTGGGTGCTGTTGGGTTCCTATCACATTCTGGTGCGGAGTACTGTTGGGTTCAATTTGCGTACTGGTGTGGGGTGCTGTTGGGTTCCATTCACGTTCTGGTATGGGGTGTTGTTGGGTTCCATTCACGTTCTGGTATGGGGTGTTTTTGGGTTCCATTGAGGTTCTGGTGTGGGGTGTTGTTGGATTCCATTCACCTTCTGGTGTGGGACCTGTTAGGTTCCATTCACGTTCTAGTATTGGGTGTTGTTGGGTTCCATTCACGTTCTGGTGTGGGGTGCAGTTGGATTCCATTCACGTTCTGGTGTGGTGTGCTGTTGGATTCCATTCACGTTCTGGTGTGGGATTCTGTTCGTTTCCATTCACTTTCTGGTATGGGGTGCTGCTGCGTTCCATTAACATTTTGGTATGGGCTGCTGTTGGGTTCCATTTACGTTCTGGTGTGTGACTCTGTTCGGTTCTATTTACTTCCTGGTATGGGGTGCTGTTGCGTTCCATTAACACTCTGGTATGGGGTGCTGTTGGAATCCATTCACGTTCTGTTGTTGGGTGCTAATGGGTTCCTATCACATTCTGGTGCGGAGTACTGTTGGGTTCCATTTGCGTACTAATGTGGGGTGCTGTTGGGTTCCATTCACGTTCTGGTATGGGGTGTTGTTGGGTTCCATTCACTTTCTGGTGTGGGATGCTGTTAGGTTCCATTCACGTTCTGATGTGGGGTGCAGTTGGGTTCCATTCACGTTCTGGTATGGGGTGTTTTTGGGTTCCATTGAGGTTCTGGTGTGGGGTGCTGTTGGATTCCATTCACGTTCTGGTGTGGTGTGCTGTTGGATTCCATTCACGTTCTGGTGTGGTGTGCTGTTGGATTCCATTCACGTTCTGGTGTGGGGTGCAGTTGGATTCCATTCACGTTCTGGTGTGGGGGTGCAGTTGGATTCCATTCACGTTCTGGTGTGGTGTGCTGTTGGATTCCATTCACGTTCTGGTGTGGTGTGCTGTTGGATTCCATTCACGTTCTGGTGTGGGATTCTGTTCGTTTCCATTCACTTTCTGGTATGGGGTGCTGCTGCGTTCCATTAACATTTTGGTATGGGCTGCTGTTGGGTTCCATTCACGTTCTGGTGTGTGATTCTGTTCGGTTCTATTTACTTCCTGGTATGGGGTGCTGTTGCGTTCCATTAACACTCTGGTATGGGGTGCTGTTGGAATCCATTCACGTTCTGTTGTTGGGTGCTAATGGGTTCCTATCACATTCTGGTGCGGAGTACTGTTGGGTTCCATTTGCGTACTAATGTGGGGTGCTGTTGGGTTCCATTCACGTTCTGGTATGGGGTGTTGTTGGGTTCCATTCACTTTCTGGTGTGGGATGCTGTTAGGTTCCATTCACGTTCTGATGTGGGGTGCAGTTGGGTTCCATTCACGTTCTGGTATGGGGTGTTTTTGGGTTCCATTGAGGTTCTGGTGTGGGGTGCTGTTGGATTCCATTCACCTTCTGGTGTGGGACCTGTTAGGTTCCATTCACGTTCTGGTGTGGTGTGCTGTTGGATTCCATTCACGTTCTGGTGTGGAATTCTGTTCGTTTCCATTTACTTCCTGGTATGGGGTGCTGTTGCGTTCCATTAACACTCTGGTATGGGCTGTTGTTGGGTTCCATTCACGTTCTGGTGTGGGATGCGGTTGAGTTCCATTCACGTTCTCGCCTCCTATGCATTGCAGCAACCATCACAATCCAGCGGCACATCACGGATGTTGTGGTGGCTGAAGTGCTGCTATATGTGCAGATGGTTCTCAGTGCCGTCTTTCAACAAGACAATGGCCGACCACATGTGGTACGGAATGTCTAACAGCTCCTGGATTCCCGACATATACCACGTCTTCTTTAGGCAGTTCGTTCGCCTGATTTGTCACCCATTGGACCAACCTTGGGATATGGTCGTTCGGCGTCTGGCCCGTCAGGAACCGTTGCCAGTTATCCAAGATGAACTTTGAGTACGAATCGAGACAGTATGGAATAACCTTCTATAATGCGACATCTAGATCATCTTCCAGTCGAAGCCACGTCGTGTACGAGCTATTATCGATAGCTCGGAGTGGGTACATAATATAATGAGTATTGTGTGCTCTACCTCACTTACAAGTCTATATTTCTGACCACTTACGTCTTGCATCATAAGTTATGTACACTATAAATTTCACTTTAATATCTCATATTTTTCTTGGTGGACAGTGGTTTAGAAAAGAAGAATTTTTCTTATGAAAAAAAAAAGACGTTTTCGTTTATTTTGGTCCATGAAATTTCTCGATTATATGCGCTCAGGATTTGAGTTTGACCTGAAACATACTTTTATTAATATTCTTTCATTAATATGGAGGAAGAGCAAGCTGCAATAAAATGAAACAAAAAAATCGCATTTGGATTCGTCTGCTGAAGAAATTAGCGAGGAAATTTTGGTATTAATTGTCCGACGATTACAACCTCTCTGGTAATATTTGCACGCTTTAGGCGACAACGGCACTGGAAACTCAGCTTCTTCCACTTTGATTATGCGAAAGACATTTGTTCACGGTAGAGTAATCTTTTGCAGAAACTGTGGGGAAAAGGCAGACCACACACAAGACGCAGCTGGTGTCCTTCCCCTTTTTCGAGCTTCTGGTTTCAGACAACGTAGTTTGTATGCAAATTAGTTCTTTTGAAAAGATCTTGAATCATTTGATGAAAGCGTTTCAACCGTGTAAACGGAGAAGTGTTAAATACCACAACCAACGACAATTCAGCGTTTTGTAATTAAGAAAACCGGAAGTGATCGAAAAAACGGACAGAAAAAATTCGATGCTTACTTTGTCAGCATTTCGTATCAGCTTACTAAGATCATTGCAAACAAACAAAAAAATGCAACGGAATTAAATCAGCGAACTGAAAAATTTAGTCAAAACAAGAATTAAACCGTAATCATTGAATTGTAGCGAAACTTACTGGTTGCTTGCAGCATTTAATTTTCAGTTAAATATGCGTTTTATATCACCGACGCAGAAACTTTTCCGAATGTATTGTAACTTTATCCAACCAAAAATTATGCGACGAAACAGAATGGGGCCAAAATATTTCTCTTCTTAAGAAAATTTAACTTAACCCTTTAAGCGGCAGAACCAAAAGTTGTCCAAATTTTTCCTCAAACAGAAATTTTCTCATAGTGACCGGGTTATACCAAAAGCTGTGGTAAAACAATTCCCTTCCATCTTACATCTCAGGGCTATCGACTATAAATCTTTCGCTCGTTGTAAGTGCTCTCTTGCAGTCCTTAATCTTACAGTTTGTAGTCTGATTCTCTTATAATCCTTTACTATCTGTTCCATTACCCAAGGAATGATTCGGAAGCAGTAGTCCCCCCGGACACGGATATCATGCCACTGGGGAAAAACAAATTACTCAAACATCTTTTCTCTTCCTTCTTAGGTTCGTTGCCTTTTACATAGCATTCTTAGCGGAAACGAAAGTCAGACAGGAAAGATTAATGACAATCATATCTCTCAAATGGCTACTCAGAATGACAAAGTAAGGTAAAAGCAACGCTTTCTGATGCGCATGTTTACTCGTTCCTGTGGTATTAAGCCTACTTCTTAGACAGTGAATGTATTTTTTTCAAGCTGTTTTCAGCCTATTTTGTCAACCCGGAGTTAATCCTTTCCAGCCAGTTAAAGGGTTAAGATACCGGTTTTTGAGCCAGGAAAATTCCGCGATTCTTCAATTAAAAACGTCCTATGACATCAAAATAGTCTTGTGGCGTATATTCTAGTTTAATTTTCATTTTTAGTTCCTTTTCCTATGTATATTTTGAGTTTGTTCTCTTTTGCATTTCCAAAACTTAACGTGACATCTTCTCTCTCGCATGAATGAGGTTGGCAACACATTTGAGGTCAGAGAGTGTGACGCATGAATGTGATAAGAACGTTAGATAAGAAGGATGATACAGCACTTGCTTAGTGTATGTGTGTGTGTGTGTGTGTGTGTGTGTGGATATGTTCGATCGTTCTTAAGATAGATTATACGATCAATAATTAAGGTATTATGTGTGAAGTTTAATACTAGCACTGCTATACTGTTGATTTCCTCAATCGTTGCTGGACCAATAAAAGGTTATCGTAAATTTGGTTCTGTATATATTTCGTTTGGCAGTAAAATCTTAATTTGAGCTATCCCGTGCAAAAAAATTGCATCGTATTATCATTTAGTTCTGCATTTTCTTAGTCATGGTTTTAGACATAACTTAACACCAATCTTGCACACGAAGAAGGCTTACGTTATAGTCTGTTCTACTAAAGCATCTTGCTAAAAACACACGGGATTTTTTGTCTGAAAGCCAGTACATTTTCCTCTGCCTTTTTAAGCTCTGAAGCCAATCAAGGAGAACCGGAGATTTAATTAATTTCAGATATTTTCCTGTTGATAGATAATCACCTCAGATATAAATTTTGTAACGCTATATCAGGGTGAGTCATAAGTTCGTAGCGTTTCGCGGTACAGATGGAAAAAGCTCCGCCGAACAGTTGGGGCACGCGCAGTAAGGTGGAATGTGTCCCAAGCCTGACTGCGTGAGGTGCTCCGCGGCTCAGACAGATAGACATGCGCCGGGCCCAACACGTGCATACGAGACGAGAATGTCGGAGGAGAAACGTGTTGATCGTGTGCTCCTACACCATTATTGTAAAAAAGGGTTGAACACGACAGCTGCCGCGAAGGAAATGTTTAGTGTAGAAGGTGTGGGGACACTTCACCTTGCAACCGCAAGAAAATGATTCCAACGCTTCCGGTCCGGAGACACAGAGCTCGTAGACAAATCGAGGTGTGGGTGACCAGTCACCCCAAACACCGAAGCCCTGCGTCTTACTTTTGAACAGCACCCAGGAACCAACACCCGGTGATTAGCATAGGAGGTCCATGCATTACAAAACCACTCTCGTTCGTCACCTACACCAGCTCTGTTTTCACTCCAGACGCCCGCGAATGGTTTCTCCATGAGTTGAGTCCAAAGCAAGTTCGTGTCACTTTGTGTCGATAATTGCTGCAAAATCCACGTGATAACCAGTTTTGGCGGACAATTGTAACGAATGACGAGAAACGGATCTTCCTACGATATCCTGACACCGGAAAGAAATGGCTGCGGTCAGGGGATGAGGCTCAAGCAATTGTTCAAAGACGACGTTTTGAAGTGAACACAAGGTGGTGTGTATGGCGGAAATTCGAGGGTCCTGTCCACTGGGAGCTTGTGCCACAGCATGGTCTGGCCGTCGACAGGAACCTGTATGCCGACTAGCTGCAACACGTATACGACGTTGCACGCCAGCGCTACCCCGCAATGGTGAACCGAAAGAATATCATCCTG
This sequence comes from Macrothele yani, assembly GCA_039090855.1. Lineage (NCBI taxonomy): Eukaryota > Metazoa > Arthropoda > Arachnida > Araneae > Macrothelidae > Macrothele > Macrothele yani. The sequence continues at coordinate 155,206,329 of CM077030.1, forward strand.
CAATTCTACAACGTCTTATGTCATAGATCACAGATTGGCCGGCAAACAATTCAACATTTGGATGGCGTCGAAGTCCCCCACATCCAGCCTATAGGCTAGGAGCTTGCCCCTTTCGGATTTTTACCTGTTTCGTTCTATGGCGTACTTCTTGGCCGGCAGACAGTTCCATTCATTAAAGGCTGTAAAAGATGGCATCACTGAGTTTTATGCATACAAATTATCCACCTGGTATTTCAACGGCATTGCATCTTTGCCTGAACGTTGGCGAAAAACCTTAGACTCTGATGGACTGTATTTTACCGAATAGCCATATATGGTCAACATGTGGTACCTGACTGGACATTGTACCCCAAAACGTCACCATGGCTGTTTACTAGTAATATATTTATGGATGTGTGCATGCGCGATGCCAAAATAAACAATACTGGATTACACTGAAGAGCAATTAAATTATAGATACCTGTCTAGTAAGGTGTAGCACCACCTTTCATCCTGATGACGGCGGCAATTCGTCTCGGCATGGACTGGACAAGACACCGGAAGCGTTGGGTAGCCATACGGATCCACGACACTGAACAGGCTCCCACAGTTCACGAAGATTTGATGGAGGGGGTCAGAGCCTCGAACGTCTCTCTCCATGACATCCCAGATGTGCTCGATGGGATTGAGATCAGGTGACCTAGCTGGCCAAGGAAGCGAGGTCACGTCGGTAGAGTGTTCGTCCAACCATTCGGATACAATTCGGGAGCTGCGTTGTCTTGTTGCAGAATGAAGTCCCCAGTAGGATGTTGAAGACGCACAAACGGGACCAAATGGTCTTTCAGGATATCCCGGTAACGTTGACCTGTGAGGTACGATGTCACACGTACCAGGTGTCCCATTTCAGTCCACGTAAACAGTCTCCAGAGGAGAATGCCACCCCCACCAGCTTGAAGAGTACCCTGCTGGCAAGAAGGATCCATCTCTTCATGTGGTTTGCGCCGTACTCGTATCCTGCCATCCGCATGTACCAACGTGAATCTCGACTCATCAGTTCAGGCAACATTTTCCACATTTCTAATGTCCAGAGGCAATCCTCCCGCGCCCATGCTAATCTTTGCACCCTGTGATGTGCGGTCAGCTGCGGTACCCTCGTGGGACGATGGCTTTTGTACCCCATAGCGAAGAGATGGTTCTCGATGGTGTGGCTGCTTACACGTTTTTGTGCACAAGCGTTAAATTGCCGAGTGATTTCTTGCGCTGTGGCCCATCTATCCGCTGTTACAATGCAAGCTAGCTCATCCACACGCTGTTTTCCACGGCAGTTGGCTCTTGCAGGGATGGTTTTACCGGATTCGATGTACTCACGGTGCACCCGTGACACAGTGGCTCGTAAAACACCCAGTGCCTGCACGACTTCCGAGATGGAGTGACCCATTGGTTGGGCCCCGACAAGTTTCTCACGATCAAATGCGCTTAGATCCTTCGTCTTACCCATACTGCGTCCAACTCTTACTGATTCCCGTCGCATCACTCTTTATACTGTCGGATTGCTGCATACGTCATGTCGTTTCCGTTTACAGGTCCGCCCAAAGCGCCACATTTTCATAACGCCAGCTGTCTCTAATTCAATTGCTCTTCAGTGCATGTCTCGGTAATATCTGTGTGTGCTGTCCTGTTGGCAGAGAGCAAAAGTGAGCTGCGGAGTATGTTGTCTCGGATATACGAAGTTTGTGTGAAATTCAAACTGAGTATAAATAATAAGAGAAAAACCAAATTCGTGGTCTTTGAGTGAGGAACTATTAGTACTGAATGCAAGATAAGTCTACATGGCACACTAATTGACGAGGTGAATGAGTTTATATATTTAGCCAGCATGTTTGACAGAAAGAACAAATTGGGTGGTAAAATTAGTAGGCGCGTGAATTCTTAATTGAGAGTCATAGCTGCTTTACGAGGATTTCATGGAAACGTTGATTTCTCAAGACAGTCTCGCATGGCTGTGTATGAAAGTGTAATTGTTCCTACCCTCGATGTATGGCATTGAAACCTAGATGTGCTACAGAAGAGACATAGGAGTCGTTTGTGTGCTGGAGTGATGAGTTACTTACGGAGAGTTTTGTGGCAAGACACTCTTTGATCCTGTGATAAATGAAGATGTGCTGCGGTTGTGTAATGTGAGGCAACATGTTAGCATTAAGGTGGAGACTAACATTCTTAGGTGGTTTGGCCATGTTGAAAGAATGAGTGGGGAGATGCTTACTAAGAAATTTTTTCAGTCCAAGTGACAGGTAAGAAAGGTAGTGGAATTCTAAGGAAATCATTGAAGGACCAGATTCAGGAATGCCAGCATGAAAAACGAATTATGAGTATAAAGTACAGAAGTTCTTGCATGCGTCGTGTGATGGATGTCAGTGAAGCTCGAACTGTGTGCCAAGATCGCTGTAAATGGAGAGGTTTGATACGGCAACAGATCATTAGCTTTAAGATTTCGTTAATGGCAGTCGTAGTTAAACCCAGTATTATGCAAATATCTCTGACCCTCAGTTCAGTATAATACATTGAGTAGACGATACATTACGTCAATCCATAAGTTTCCTGTGTTCCATGGGGCTGAGCGAAATTTTTCAATATTTGTCAGAATTTCAATCGGGGAAACAAGGTGGCAACGCAGCGTCAAGACACTCATGATAGCGGACAGCCCATGCATGCGGTTAGTGGCGCTAAGGCAGTGCGACCAGAAAGGTGCGAATTCCTCTCTTTATATTGTACCCTTATGTACACAGTGCGTCAAAGAATTTTTAAGACTGCGTCTGTAAAATGAAATAGAAACAAGAAATTATAATTTGTTTTGGTTTGTTATTCAAAATAAGTCCCTCCGGCTTCAATACACTTGTTACAGCGATTTCATAACGATTCAAATGCCTGTTCCAGTTCACTTTGCGGAGTTGTCTCCAAAGCACGCGTCGAAGCTGTTTGTATAGTCGAAATATCGTGAAAATAACACCCTTTTAACGTCCTTTTAAATTTTGGGAACAAAGAAAAGTCACAGGGTGCTAAATCAGGTGAATACGTTGGATGATTCAAAACACAGACGTTATTTTTCGCCAAAAATCTACAAACAAGAAGTGAGGTGTGACTGGATGCATTATCGTGCAACAAACACCAACTGTTTTCATCTCGATATTCTGGACGAATGCGACGAATTCTGTCCATCAAACGCCTCAAAACATTTAAATAAAACTCACCAGTAATTGTTTGTCCACTTGGAACAAATTCTTTGTGGATATTACCCTTACTATCAAAGAATGTAATGAGCATTGTTTTGATTTTAGATGGAACTTTTCTTGTTTTTTTGTTTTTTTGGCTTGTGGCGAGTTTTTTGACTTCCATTCCTTACTTTGTCGCTTTGTTTTAGGATCATATTGAAAACACCATGTTTCATCATCAGTAACAATCGATTTTAAGAAGTTTGGATCATTTTCAGCGGCTGAAATGATGTCTCTGCAATGTGCACTGCTCCTTGATTTTTGTTCATTGGTTAACGTGTGTGGAACAAAATCAGCACAGACTTTTGTTTTGCCCAAATCTTCATGCAGGATGGTTAGAATCGTTTCTTCGTTTCTTTGTTGATGTTTAAAGATTCTTCCATCATTCTTAGTGACGCACATAGATTGTTTGCCACGAAATCACGCACTTTTTCAATGATCTCAGGTATCCTAGATGAACTTGGTCTTCCGGTATGCTTATCATCTTCTAACGTCTCTCTTCCGTCCAAAAAACGTTTGTGCCACAGGAAAACATTTGATCTGCTTAAACAAAACTCACCGTAAACTTGTTTCGTCATTTGGTACGTTTCCGAGGCACTTTTACCAAGTTTTGCGTTAAATTTAATAGCAGCCCTTTGTTCCATCTTAAAAATTCAACATGAGAAAAGTTTTACTTCTCTAATAAACGCCCGTTTCGTTTGAGTTACTTTAACAATTGCGCAGTACTTTTGGCAGAAAGCAAGCAAATGGTCACGGTTTATAACGTATTCGCGATTACACTGGTGGCGCCGCCGTAGGCTGAAATCTAGCGCCAGTCTTAAAAATTATTTGACGCACTGTGTATTTAATCTCGGGAATACCTCTGCAGAATCACTATTGTGGATTTGTTTGACTAATGGCGAGATTTCTGTCAGTGAAAGCGCTTGTCGTATGAGATTTGTGAAGTTCAGAAGTTGTGATTGCAGCGTAGCGAACGGACAAACGAGAAGATGAGCGCATTTTTGCTGCTCTTCTGGTCGAAAATACTGCACAGGACCTGATAATAGAGGTAGATGTGAGTCAGTCGATCATAGGTCGATGGTAGAATGACAGTTGATCTTGAGCATGGCGACCGACTAAGAACATATCTGTCACTTTGTAATTCTGGTGTATAATCTGGTAAAAACTACTGAGAAGAACGAGATTGGATTCGTCCTGCACACGGCGAGATATCTGTCGGTGCAACAGCGTGTCGTGTGTTGTTTGTGAGGTTCAGAAGTGGTGATTGCAGAGTAGAAGACAAGAAGTGTAGCGGACGGCCAAAGTAGAGGCACATCGCTGATTTTGAAGCTCTTTTGAACAAAGATTGCGCACATTAGACCACAGAAGTGATAACTGAGATAGCAGTGAATTAGTCGACCATGGATCCATGGTTTCATACTAGTTGAGTTTGGATATGGAAACCGACAAAATGCATATCTGATACTATCAGTTGTTTATGTTTAATCTCAGATTTTCAAGCACTTCTATGCAAAAATGGCGCCCAGTGGAACACAGAGCTAGTAATACAATTAGGCGTGATGCAGTCGACGATGGGTTGACGGTTGCATGCTATTGTAGTTGAGTAATTACATAAAAAGCATCAAGGTGCATGTTTGTCATTGTGTGTTTTATACGTTTTATATCGAGAAAAAACGCTGCAGAAGCTTTAGAATGGATCTTTTCGGCATAGAGCGAGACATCTGCACGTTTAAACCCATGCCTTGAGAGGTTTGTGACGTTCAGAAGTGGCGATCCTAGCGCGTAGGACAAGCACGGCGGAAAATAAGCTGCACGGAGATTTGCAAGCTTTTAAGCAAGAGGATACATTCCCATAAGACCACACAACTAGCAATACCGTTAGACATGAATCAGTCGTCCATAGTTTGAGGGTTACATTCCATGAGAGAGGTTTAAAAAGTAAACAAGACCCGCTTATGTAAATATGATATCTATTCGACCGTAAAACGCTGAACGGAACAATTGACGGTTTTGTTGATTCCCAATATACACTGGCGCAAAGTGAAAAAAGAACACCAAGAAGCAGACGTCTGATACCAACGATATTTACACAGCATAATAACGGAATACAGAGGATAACGTGATCAAAACATTATGGCAAAATACAGCTGTATTTGCTGGTAAACTGAAAAATAACATTTCCATGTAAAATGGTTAGTACGAGGTTGAACCACAATGAACTGCGTCACACTGTGCAATTCTGGCATGGAGTCTGTCGTACAGATGTTGGGTGTAAGTATGGGGTATTGAGTTCCAAGCATCGTCAACCTGGACGCGTAAATCGGGATGGTCGTGGCTGGCCGTGGAGACCGAATAAGTCGTTGTCCCATAAAATCCCACACGTGCTCAATGGGGGACAAATCCGGTGAACGTGCAGGCAATGGAAGTTGACTCACACCCTGAAGTGCATGTTGCGTTGCACGTGCCGTGTGTGGGCGTGCGTTATCTTGCTGGAAAACACCACGATGGACCGACCTCACAAATGGCACAACAACGGGCTGAATTGATCTAGTAGGTGCTGTTTAACGTTGCCGGTACAAACACTAGTTGTGTACGGGAGTGATAGCTGATCGCTCCCTACACCAGGAGACCAGGTGTAGGCCCTGTGTGTTGCTGGCGGATGCAAGAAGGGTGGAGACGCTCCCCTGTGCGTTTGCGAATACGCATACGGCTATCGGAGGCTCCCAAGCAGAATCTGCTTTCATCGCTGAACACGACAGATCGCCATTGCATTCTCCAGTGCAGACGTTGGCGACACCACTGCAGCCGTTCCTGACGGTGGGCTTGAGTCAGAGGTACAAATGCCAGAGGCACACGTGCACGTAGTCCTGCATCCAGTAGACGTTTGCGGATTGTTCGCACAGCCACCTCAGGTGCAACAGCAGCTCGGATTTCAGTCTCAGTGTATGTTCTGCTTGACAACGCCGCTCTTCTTATGCGTCGATCGGTCCTTTCATCAGTCCATCTGTGATTCCCGGTTCCAAGTCTTCTCGTGTGGGAATGTTCCTCGGACCATCTACGCCACCATCGTACCACCACCGATATTTCCCATCTAATTCGCTCTGCAATACGACGATACGACCACCCGGCCTCGCGGAGTCCGACTAGACGACCTCGCTCAAAGTCCGATAACTGCTGAAATCGTACACGTCTTCCATGTCCAGGCATTGCAGCTTCTTCAGGGTCTTCGCATGTGTCCGTACGCCGACGATTGATTACATTCACTTCGCCGTACTACTTAAATACCACCGACGATAATTTGCATATTATGCCGTGCTGTGGCGCAACGCTCACCGGTTGGTCCCGAAATTAACATCACACCTACGTAAACTCGACCCCATTAGCATATGTAAATTTCCTGATCGTCCACCAATTTTTTTTTCACTGGAGGTTTAACGACCACCGTGAGCAACTCAATGGGCTATAAGCAGTCGCCCGTCCCTAATTTAGGGTCACTGGTTCCAGGGAAGGGAGAGAGCCAGTGCCATGAGACAAACACAACATCCATGCCTGACCGGGATTCGAACCCGGACCCTTACGGACGAATGATCAGAGGCCAACGCCTTAGACCACTGCGCCACCGGGGCGGCCGTCCACCAATTCCTTCTTGGTGTTCTTTTTTCACTTTCCGGCAGTGTATTTTCATTAAATCCCTACAGTTATGAACCTGAACACTCACTGTAGTTGTACAGACTACGTTACTGACGGACAAATGGGATAGCAGCATGACCTGAGTCGGGAGGATGAGAGTAAGGGCACTAAGGAGTATGGTTGTCAGCAAAAATGCCGCACTTCTGGAAGACGAAATGTAGCAAAGGTAAGCCGTTAGAGAGTGTAGTTACCGTAGCAAATAAGAAATGAACAATAGTGAGTACATCACTTGCGTGAAACTGTTAAAAATTTGTGGTAGTTTGCGCCAAAAAATTGGTGCTAAACCAACTGCACCACATTCTGAGAAAAGTTGTACCACTGTGTGGAACTTTACACTGCGATATGCACTGCGATATTCTGCAACTTTACACTGCGATATGGTACAAGATTGCGCCATGTTGTTGGGTTTTGTTTGCGCCACATAGTGGTGTATCTTTTCTCAGAAAGTGGTGCAGCTGGGGTAGCACCCTTTTTTGGTGCAACCTACCACAAAAATTTTTTATTGTGTTCGGAACGGTAACTCTACGTGCGAGGTACGTGTAGTATGCACATATCTGTTTGTACCAACAAGCGCGTTAAAAGTGAGTTAAATAACAAGACATATTGGAATTAGGGATAAATCGAGCGACATCCAGTGCACGGTAGAGCACACTTTAAACCGTCAGCGTTACAGACTCCTCTAACACTTTTCGGTGCTGTACTATAATCTGTAGAGGGCAAGCCAAAGTATATCCAGTGATCTTGAAAGCAGGAGCAGTGGACCCTAAATGATTCGGGAAAGTCCATGAGGTCTGAAAAATTGCGTTTTAACAGCAAATGCCGGTGGAAGAGTGAGAATATTGTGAGAACAATGTGAGATGACGGGTTTGTTTTGCACGACTCCCTAAATTGGCGGAGGTAGTGTAATTGCATATACCATATTTTCATGGCAGACTTTGGACTCCATTCTTAGAGTTCCCCCTTGTTTGTATGTCCAAATGCATTTAAACATCGTTTGGGATAAACTTTGTCTGACAATGGTAATTGTCTCCTTCCGTAGGAATTGCTGCTTCTAGCAGAGCAATGCGATATGTCACAATCTACACATTATTTCTGAGTGGTTTCAGAAGAGTAATGGAGTCTCTTGTCTGCTTCATCCTGCTTCTCAGTCCCCAGGCCTCAATTTACCTCAACAGAGGCCTGTTTCTTTTACGAAAAATAATCTATTCTAGTGGATCCTTTTCGATATACGGATGTTTCGGTGACATGCTCTTTCAATGAAATGCACTTTTAGTTGAAGATGAATGTACCTTTTGTTAACGTGACCGGTCAATGAAATTTACCGTTCGGTAAAGTAGTGTTTCGGTAAATCAGAATTTTCGACTAAACGACTACATTCTGTCAGCACAATAGGATCATCTTATTTTTCAGTCGATTGTTTCCGCTCCAACAGCACGACTGTTTTAGAAATGTGCCTACAGATCTCATTGCTCAGACCATCTCCAGGCGGCAGAAAAGGGAAGGTCTGTAGCCCTAGATTTTCAACCACCACTGCTTTGAATACCAGCCACCGTCAGGCTTGCCTGAACTGATTTCAGAGTAGAACTACTTGCCTAAAAAGAATAGAAATGCAATGTATTCAGGGAAGAGTGTAGGTTCTTCTCAGGTGCTTGTGATCGTTGTATACAGTTAGGAAGCACCGTAGAGAGACAGACCGAGCTTTCATCCGCGAACGCTACGTATCACTCGTTCATAGGGTGACCTTAATTTGAGTATCGGTATTTACAGCAGCAGTTGTCTTCAGATATTTCTGAAAGGGAGATTGTGACAATCAAAGAATACGTGAACGACGTCCTCGATACATTAGTTCTGCCGTTGAATGGTGTATTGTGAATATCATCTTCCAGAAGGATATCGCTCCCCAGCCTACTGCTGCATGTCTAGAAGTCCCCCAAATGGTTCCGTGTCCTGCAAAATCTCCTACTAATTACACTGATGTGTTGGGGAGTGCAAGTCACTCCCCAACCGGATGTGATTTGCACTGAAATATGAGACTCAGTCATCGCTGCGCTTGAGGGTCCCAGTAGATTCATCGAAGGAAAATCTATTATTAATTGTATATGTAACTAGCAGGGGTATCCGGTATTTCCAGGGAAAATATTCGTGGAATCACCAAGTTCATCAGGTAAAATTTTATGAATGAAAAATATATTCCTGTAATTTTCCAGTAAATTTATTTTAATTCGTTTAGGTTATTGCTTTTTGGTAAACAATATTTTTGGTTTTTCCATTGGAAGCAAAAAATGTAGAGATTTTTAGGATTGCCAACCCTTGAGCAGGCGACATAGAATTGTACGTGTGACTGGCCTTGCGCTTTGTTGATGGACATGGCAAAGACCAGACGAATCGGGAATTGCAGACACTTGAAGTCAAACGGCATATCTGTGGGAGTCAGTGGAATCCTCGGAATGAAGGCATCTACCCCTTTTGCACAGCCAGTCATAGTAGTTGCTTCGATGATGTGCGTGAACAAATACTTGATGCAAAACCTGGTTCCACTGCAGAGTCTTGGTGGGTTTTTTCAAAGTCTCGGTCTAAGTTCCTCAGCAGTATGATTGGCGCCCCCTTTTTGAGAAGCAAACTGGACCCCTTGACTCCGGATTCCGACTCCTTCTAAAAACCGTTTACGGTTTAAGTTAGAGTACCATGAGATAGTATACCGAATTTGGTGGTTCTAAATTGAAAATTGTAGAAATTTTCGCGAAACTTTTGTGTGGGAGCCCCCTTGATCTCTCATTGCTCCGACCCTTCCAAAAACCGTGTACGGTCTAAGTTAGAGTACCATGATATAATCCATCAAATTTGGGTGTTCGAAATTGAAAACTGTAGAAAGTTTTACAAAAATGTTGTATGGGGGCCCCCCCCCCCCCCCCCCGGCTCCGATCCTTTCCAAAAACTGTCTGTGGTCTAAGTCAGAGTAACATGAGATAATATACCAAATTTGGTGGTTGTATATTGAAAACTGCAGAAATGTTTACGAAAATTTTGTATGGGGACCCTTTGACCCTCAGCTCTTTGACCACTTCCCAAAACTGTCTACGTCAGAGAACCATGAGATCGTGTACCAAATTTGGTGGTTCTAAGTGGAAAACTGTAGATTTGTATAGCGGACAGAGGAACAAACATACAAACAAACAAATATACACTATCTACCAACAAGTAATTGGACACCTGTGATAGCAAAGGAAACTGAAGTTTATTCACCTTCAATAGTTGGTGGAGCCTCCACGAGCGGCGATTACAGCTGCGACCCTCCGGGGCATACTCTCAACCAGGCGTTGTACGACGGCTAGCGGTATTTTCTTCCACTCGGCTTGGAGAAGACAGGTCAGTTCCTTCACCGATTTTGGACGGTGGGGGCACCCCTTAAGTCATCGCTCCAACTGGTCCCAGAGGTGCTCGATAGGGTTAAGGTCCGGGCTCTTCGCAGGCCAGTCCATTCGATTAACCCCATTGTCACCATACCAAGCCATGGTGGACCTTGCAACATGACAGGTGGCATTGTCATCCTGAAAGTAACATGGGTCCACCCCGTAAAACTGCCACAAAGTAGGAAGCGCATGGTCATCCAAAATGGTGCAGTAGGTCCCGGCGTTGAGTCTACCAGGAATTGCGACCAAGGGTACCATGCGATACCAAGAGAAACACCCCCATAGCATAATTCCACCGCCACCGAACTTCACAGTTGGCACAATACGTTCCGGCAGGAGACGTACTCCAGGCAGATGTCAAACCCATACCCTGCCATCCGAACGATAGAGCGTGAACCTTGATTCGTTGCTCCAGAGAACCTGTTTCCACTGTTCAAAGGTCCACTGTCGACGTTCTTTGCACCACGTTAGCCGAGCAGCGCTATTGGACTTGGTGACCAAAGGCTTGTGGGCGGCAGCACGTACATGATAACCAAGCAGATGGGCTTCCTTACGGATGGTATTCATCGAAAGAACACTCCCGGATGCCTGTTGAAACTCCTCGCGGATGTGGCCTATCGATTTGATGCGGTTCTTCCGAATTTCTCTGGCCAGCAGCCGTCGGTCTGAAACTCCAAGTTTTAGTGGGTCTGCCGGGTCGGGGCGCATTCTGACAGTCACCTCTCATCTTCCACTTGCCAATCACGTAGGCCACTGTCGATTTTGGGTACTTCAACTCGCTGGATATGTCACGTACGAATCGGCTATTTCTGTGATACCCGACGATTACACCTTTCTCGAAATCAGAGAGCTCCGAACTGCGTGGCATCTTGCATGCGACTGGTTGCGTTGTTGTTTCCCACACGATATTTAACGGCGGCGGCCGTGACGTGTATCAGGAACGCAGATATCGTCGATTGCATGGGTGTCCAATTATTTGTTAGTAGATAGTGTATATCTGGGCAGTCTCGGGTATAATTCAGCTAATGTGATATAAAACGAATTTATCGTGAACAACTAAAAATTTCTACTATACTATTCTGCCTGTCTGTGCTATTGTAATTCATATCACTTGCAAGTTAAAATGAAATGCATTTTATTATTAAAGTGAAAATATGTAACAAATGTTTTGCCTCAAAATACAGGATTTGGAAACGTACAATCTAGAAGATTTCAAGTACAATTTTGTAAATATGACCGCATTCAGAATGACGGATACAGACTACCTTTCCGTCAAGCAAGCTCTAAAGGAGATGGAAAAATTCCAACCGGTTGGACAGCATATCCTAAACAAAACAAATGTCATTAAAGTAAGATTTTTTTTTTAAATTGAATTAAGCAAACTTAAAAATCATTCATCTGAATATATCTCATAAATGTTTTCTTGGCATTTTATCTCGAAATTTTGTGAGAAATGGTAATTCAGAAGATTTAGACTGATTTTTAAAATAATCAGAATGTGGTATCACTTTATTTCGTTATTACCAGCTAGCTTATATATTACGTACACTATATTGGCAAAAGTCACCGGACACCTAGAAGAGAAATACAGCATAGCATTTATTGACATACATTAGTACGGTGTCGGTCCACCTTTGGCTTTAATGCATGCACTGACCCTTCGAGACATGCTTTCGACAAGCGTTTGGAACACAGCGATAGGTATGAGCTTCCATTCAGTACATAATGCCGCCGCAACTGTTGCTTAGTAGTTAGGCCTTGGTAACAAACTTTTTATGAGGCGCTCTACTGTATCCCATAGATGCTCTATGGGATTAAGATCAGGGCTCTGTACTGGCCAGTCTACACACGATACGGAATTATCCCCAAACCACGCCGTGACAGCCCTTGCTTTATGGAAAAAATTCTGGAGGTTCCCCCTGCTTCTCTTCCTCTTGTCTGGGCCGCTGCCCGCTCACCCTTATCTGCCCCTCTTGAAATTAATACCCACTGGCTCTTTTTGCATAATCGCCTCCCTGTTCCGTATTTTCTCTTTCGCATGTCTCTTCTCTCCTCCCCTCTCTGCTCCTTCTGCGCACAGGAGGCAGACGTTTCTCACGTCTACCTTTACTGTCCCATCCTGATGCCTCTCCTCCACCAGGCTTTCCGGATTGCCAGTCGCTCTTGTTCTCAAGATCTTCCGTTCACTGCCTACAGACATCTTCTTCTGCGGGCTCATCCACCTACAACTCTTCCTTCAGTTTGTGCCTATCTTTTCGTGCTGGTTAAACACGTTATTTACGTATACCTTCAACAACTCCGCAGCATTTCCTCGCCGGTCTCTTTACACCAGGCCAGCGCAGCACTTTTGTGCCATTTTCAAGATCGATTGCTTTCTCGACTCCGCCTGGAGTACCAGTCGGCTTCTTCCAGTCGTCGAGAAGCCACCTTCTATGCTACCTGGGCGCCGGCCGCTCCATGGTTTGCGATTGATTCTGGACTGCTACACCTATCAGAACCCTAGGACATTCTACACCTCCTTTGCTGAGTTCCGTGGCACCCTGGTGGCCCTCCTCCACTCTACGACTCGTGCAATCCATACTACCGTTGAATTGTGAATGCTAATGCCATCTCAGTGTATTTTCATGCTTACTCGTGTACATTACTTACTTTCACCCCGCCTGTATTATGTTGCTTTGGTGCCCTCGTTAAATAACTTGCACAATTGTGCACGCTGTGTTTTTATCTCATGTATGTAATGTTTTACCTTCACGGCGGTGTTTGTGCTGTTCTTTTTCTAATTGTGTACTATTGTTTCGCCTGTGTTATCCTGTAAATCATGCCCAGCCAATGTCATGTGACACGATGTGTTTCTCTTTGTCACTTCTGCAATTTTTTATTCAATAAGCTTTGCTTGCAGCATTTGTTATTCATCCCCATTGTCATTGCAGTGTATATACCATCATGTTTTTAACAGTTTTGTATTATTTCCCAGTGAGACGCCCAATACTGTACGTCTCCCTCTTATGTTTTCTTATGATAAATTAGAATAAAGCGATTTTGAAACCTTGCTTTATGGCTTGGTGCTTTATCCTGCTGGTACCAACAAGGCTTGGTTCCATAGTATTGCCACAGAGTTGGTAAGGCGTAATTGTCCAGAATATCGAGGTAGACGTGCTGGTTAACAGGTTTGTCCACGAAAACCAATGGGCCGGGACCATACCACTAAAAACACCCCCACACGAGAACACTACGAGCTCCAAGCTTGACCGTAGGAACAGTGCACTGGGTAAATAGCGTTTCCTCGGCTGCCACCATACGCCCACACGGCTATCAGACTGATGGACTGTGTATCTGTATTCATTAGTCCATCGAACCCGTTTCCATTGATCTACGGTCCACGATAAATGTTCTTTACACCATGCTAAACGACGAGTAGCATTCCGAGTGGGGATGAAAGACTTATGAGCAACCACACAACCACGTTACCCCATGGAATGAAGTTCTCTGCGAATTGTACGTGTACGTACCGAGGTTCCAGCAATTTTACTCACCTGCACACTGAGTTCTTGTGTAGTACTCCGTCGATTAGCTGTAACAACTATCCTGAGACTTCGACTTCTCCTATCACTGATTTTTTTGGTCTGCCGGTGCGTTTTGTGGCTTCGGATACGCCATGTGTCTTCCACTTATTCAGTACATCCGAAAGAGTTGACTTCGGTATGTTTAAACGTCTCTCGGTTCCTCTTGTGGACAACACACTAATATAACATCCAACAATCTTTTCTTTCTCGAAGTCAGTTCTCTGCCTCCGCGATATTTTCACTCAACCTCACGGTGCAATATGATCGTGGTCAGCTGCAGGCTTATTTTTATACCGTTTGCATCTGTACCGCGCATCTTAACAACGCAGAGGATCCGTTCATTTGCGTTTGAAGTGGTGTCTGGTGACTTTTTTGTCAATATAGTGTATCTGCCATAGGTTTTTGGAAGACACTTATTCTCTATGCGAGTCAGACAAAAATGGTAAGAGATGAAATAATTTCAACCCATCTTACAGTTTCAAGAAACGACACATTCACAGACCTACTAGAATAGTTGTCGCTAATTGCGATATGTGCGAAACTTAAATCCGTTTTATAGTGTGGCGACTGTATTTCTTGCTTGCAAAATGAAAGTATGCCTCTCTTGATATCTGTTCCAACATTTTGAGTATGTCATCCACCTTTCAGGAGGGGCGCAACTAATGAATTCTCGATCTTCAGTGTTTTCACTGCAAAAGTGGGCTCCTCATTTTACAACTGACCACGATGTCGTTGTTGCGGGTGTAAACTCGCAATATTTTCAAAGATGTGCACAAAGAATGCAAGGATGGTACCAAAATGACTTTGTGTGTGATTCGGGTGAAGAAAACAACCACGAGGACTTACCTGACGACGATGTTTATATCGATGATGCCTCCTTAATTGAAAATGGGCTTGAATGGACCAGTTGGAAACTCTTATTGTGAGTCGAATTTATTACAATAAATATGGTTCCCGGAATCTTAAAATTTAATTTCAGCTTATATGACGGTCCCAGTTTTTTGCGAAATAAAAAAAAACTGAAGTGAAAAGACTTTGTATCTTTCTATATTACATTTATATTTAAGAGTAATTAAATGTACGCTGTAAGGATAACTTTACGATAAGGCGAAATTTTATTAATCTTATCGTCGATCATTCCTTCACATCAAAGGTTTTGGCGTAGAATAAACAAAAACCCTTAGGACATCTGATTCCTTTGGGCTTCTGGTTTCTGCCACATTTTCTTCTAGACGTTGTCATGCAAAGTGCAAGCGGCTTCGCGAATCTGACAGATACTGATGCAAACGCGGTTCTTAGTGTAAGATAAGACAAAAAAGGAGCAGTAATCTTTTGACGTCTTTTTAAAACTGTCACTTTCGTTGCGACCTCATACGGAGTGTTTCTGTAATCCTTATTGATCAATTAAACCGTGATGACTCACGATCTTACATCTTATTCGCTGCCTGTAAAGAATTTGTTGTTACATGTCTCGATGTTGAAAAATGCTCTTGACACTAAATCGCTTCTAAAGCAGGAAAAAGAAAAAGACAAGGGGAATGATTTAAAACAAGGTAGCCATTAGGTATAGGTATATAGGTATACCTATACCTGATGGCTACCTTCAATACATCGGCACTTAAAAAGATAGGTATCCATCTCTTTAAGTGTTGATGTACCTGAACCAAAGAGTGCCCAAAATGTTTTCGCTCCTCAAACAGAAATGTTAATTTAGGACCCGGATTTTACGAAAGCTGCTGCAAAACAAATCATTTCCCCCTTTTTCAGCAGTAAAGACTTAACTTTTAATAAGAGCTCGCTTCCTTTCTTATTCTCTGCTTCATGACCTGAGATTGATTGGAAGAAACGGCCAGTCCTGCTGTCACGGACACCGTGACACTGTGTAAAAACAAGTACAGTAAACTCCCTCTTATCCGACACCACTGGGACAGGAAGGTTGCCAGAAAACAGAATTTTCCGGATATCTTATCATCACTGTTTAAATTGCCATAGCACCGTGCAAAACTCATTAAAACTCTATATACATAATACATAGTACCTGCTGCTAGTGAACTGTGGTGACGTGGAGTGATGCAAAAAGAAATAGAAAAGAAGTTGATAGTAAAGAAAGAAAAATCAGTGGTAATGTTCAATTCCAAAAACAAAAAAAGGTAAAGTGAGGAAACTCTGAACTCGGGTTATATGACGTCATTCTTGAGTGAGAGAGATGGAAGAAAGAAATTGCAGCCCTCTTTGTGACAAGGTCACAAGGATCAGGGAGTGGCTGGCAGTGTCTAAGAACTGGAGCGTGCAATTTACAGAGACCATAGCAACAGCATAAGGGACATTTAGATTACGTCGTGGATAGGTGACAGGACGCGAAGAGCAGGAGATGCCGAGGACCTGGGTGTCAGAATGAAAACCTGTGATTGGTCATGCACTGTCCAGGGTCAGAGAGAAAGTTGAAGGACGCTAAGCAGGAGATATTGGCGGGACTCCTTGTATAGCTTTCACTAAAAGGTCAAGTCATGCTCACCATGCATTCCGAGACTTAAACTTTAAGCGCTCAGCTGCGGTTTAGTTGCCAAAGGAGGAAATTCCTACTAAATGAGGTTAGTGATTGATCAGTTGGAATTACCGAAGTAACACGCTGCGGTCTACAAATCTGAAGTATTTAATAGCTGGCGGAGGAATTCTTACACCCAGTTTTTATGTCCAGTAGCAATATGCAATATTGTCACTATCATGTGCGGTATCAAACAAGTACACTGAAGTGCCAGAAAAACTGGTACAGACGAGCTTATGCAAATTACATAGCAATGTCACCTATGCGCGTACTCGGTTGCGTCCGCCAGTGCATACATAAAGCGATAGACATCCTTGCCAGCTGTCAGAGCGGTTTTCGGCATGAGAACGACAAGTTATAACGATTCAAGCGATTTTCAACGCGGAGATGGGCCATAGTATTTCGGAGGTAGAAACGAAGTTCGGATTTTCACGGAAGACCATTGCAAGGGTGTACCGTGACTACAAGAATTCCCGCAAAACATCCAACCTACGATACCAATGTGGCCGTAAAAAGACATTGGGTGAACGTGACCATCGTCGGCTGTCAAGAATTGCTTCACGCAATAGGCGTGCAAAACTCTCGTAGGTATCATCGGAATTCAATGCTGGTACCTCAACAAGCATCAGCGTCCGGACTGTGCAACGTACCCTGCACGAAATGGGCTTTGAGAGCCGACGCCCAACTCGAGTCTCGTTGATGGGTGCACGACACAGAGCTATGCGCCTCGCTTGGACACGGCAACACCGCCACTGGACTCTTGACAGGAAACACGTAGCCGGGTCTGACGAGTCGCGTTTCCAACTGTATCGGGCAGATGGAAGGATTCGTGTGTGGCGCAAACCCCATGAAGCCATGGATTCCGCCTGTCAACAGGGAACTGCACCGGCTGGTGGGGTTCCGTAATGGTGTGCGGTGTGTTTAGCTGGTCTTCACTGCAACCCCTGGTACGTCTACAAACGTCTGTGACCGGCCAGCGCTATGTGCGCATCCTTTGATGTCCTGCATTCATGGTGATGGGTTGGGCCTGTTCCAACAGGACAATGCACCTCCACACAAATCTCGGGACGCCACATTATGGTTAGAGGAGCATTCATCTGAGTTTGGGGTGTTGCCATTCCCACCCAAGTCCCCAGTTCTGAACGTGATAAAACACATTTTGGATGCCATGCAACTCGCTATCAAACACAGGAATCCGAGACCTCGGAATACACCCGAATTGTGGAACGCTCTGCAGGAAGTATGGTGTGAATTGCCTAGAACATATTTCCAAAAGCTACTGGAGTCCATGCCCCGTCGTATGTCTGCAGTCCTGTGCTCCCGTGGGGGACCTACCAAGTGTTTGACCGGTGTTCCAGTTTTCTGGCACTTCAGTGTACATTTAGATGCTCAGCTGTTGGAAAAAGACTGTAGCATAACGATTTTTGATTACCATGACTGAGGTCTGTATGTGTATCTACATGGAACTCTGACGGCTGTGGACGATCTGTAGTTTTGAAAACGAACTGGGCGGGTTCAATACCTCAACAAGGTAAAAGAAACTCTTCTTGAAGATATTCTCCATCATCATTGTAAATAGCTCAGCAACTGTAACGACATGTAAATAGATTAAAGTGTTATGTCGTTGAAAATACGAATTTTGTGTGTGTAGCCAATGCGTGATCCTTCGCTACGGCTGAGGTGAGTGGAAAAAGAAATTAAGGGTGTCCAGATACTACTGTCGTTCTGGACTGGTGGCAGCGAGCAAAAGGTGAAACACAGTCAGGTAAAAATTCTAGCAAAGTGCTTATAAGGAGATGTGCAAGAATACTTAACATCAGCAAATCTCACGAGTGAGTTAAATAAATATTTCAACAACACCACACCATCAAAAGAACCCCAAACAAGGTGATTCGACACAAAACTTAACATCAACGCACCTTAAATCTGGTAATCCATCCAGGTGAGAAAGTACACCATTCTTGAATATTCATTTTCTTCGCAAAATCCTTCGCCATCTCGATTATCATGGGGCCCGAGATGCATGCTCCGTCCAATCTTTTAATTGAAAACCATTCACACAATACTTTGTCGTGGTCTTCACTTCGTGCTTGGTGCAGTGTGTGACGCCCTTCGACCGCGTTTTGACTCTCTGACTTCAGGAAGAATATTTTCATTTTGCTGATATGTGCTTGATGTCGTACGATGTAGACGATCCAATGCTATATTTATTCAGCAACTGTTTACGACTTTCACCCTTCTCAAAGCGAGAACATATATCCATCTTCTGCTTAAGGGTGAGTACTACTCTCTTGCGTTTACCAGCTGAAGACATTGCTATAGATGGGTTGCTCCGTTCCGAGAAAATTAACGTAAATACTGGAGTTCGGATAAACTACAAATGAAACAGCGACTGATCGCTGCTAGCACCTGATGCCTGCCGATGGTAACAAACCACCATTCTGGTGCCGGTTGCTTGAGAATTTCGGTTATTTGAGTACCGGGTAAGAGGGAGTTCACTGTAAATCAAATGTCTCTCCTTTTTAGTACGTCTTTTGTAAAAAAAGATCGTGCTTATGTTATCGGTTTGTCCGTCCGTCCGCCTGTACTCACGATATGTCTGCAACGATTAAACCGATTTGAAAAATTCTTTTTGCATTGGGAAGCTTGAAATATGCGAACGATGATCCTTTATTTCATTTTTTTTTACGATGTACAACTTCGCCGCTAGAGGGCGTAAATGCAGATTATGTCGAATTCAAAAAATAGGTTTTAATCCACTTATTTACTTCTAAACATCCGATTGAAAAAATATTTTATATTTCGATTCCACTTATGTCTTAGAGTATTTTAGATATAGTTACTTTTACAAAATACGCATAGATTTTCCTCTAGGGGGCGTAAAAGTAAATTACATTTTTGCCGATAACTCTTCTTCTAAAACTCCGATTTGAAATTTTTTTCTTCAGTGGATACACATCCTAATGGAAAATCGTTTGCATATGATTCCAAATTCTTGGTAAAGAATGCGTTGGCCATAAGGGAGCGCAAGTGTTCATTTTTACTTCTGATACATTTACCATAAAATCTGAGCTTCTAAAACATCGATTGAAAACATTCTTTTGCGGACTGATGCCACTCACATCGATAAACATTTTCGGAATATTTTATTTTTAAAATATTACACAGTTTCTCCGCCAGGGGGCGTAGATGTATATCTTATTTTCGTCAAAATCTCTACTTCTAGAAGTCCGGTTTGAAAAAATTCTTCTTTGTTGGATAGTGTTTTCAGTGTGACATGTTTTTCAAATAATTTCAAAATTTTCAAGTAATTCATAGACTTTCCGTTAGGGGGCGTATTGGTAAATTGCTTTCCCCCTATATCTCTGCTTCTAAAACTCCGATTTGAAAAATTCTTACTGCACCGGATACAACACCTGATAAGAAATCGTTTGCATGAAATTTCCAATATTTATGAAAAAATGGTTTGTCCACCAGGGGGCGTAAATCTTAATTTCCGCTTCTGATGCATTCGCAGCAAAATATGAGCTTCTAAAATCTCGATTGAAAAAAACGTTGTTTGTAGACCGATAGCACGCATGTCGACAAACCGTTTAGAAACATTTTCTTCTTAAAATGGTTTCTACGCCAGGGGCATGGATATATATCTTATTTTTGTCAATATCTCTACTTCTAGGAGTCCGATTTGAAAAATTCCTTCTTTGTTGGATAGTGTTTCTAGTGTGACATGTTTTTCATATAATTTGAAAATTTTCAAGTAATTCATAGACTTTCCACTAGCGGGCGTAAAGGTGAATTGCTTTCCCCCTATATCTCTGCTTCTAAATCTCCGATTTGGAAAATTCTTTCTGCGCTGGATACAGCTCCTGATGGGAAATTTTTTTATTGACATAATAAGATATGCATCTACGTTCCTGGCGTAGATGCATATCCTATTTTTGTCAATATCTCTACTTCTAGGATTCCGATTTGGAAAATTCCTTGTTTGTTGGATAGTGTTTCCGATGCGAAATGTTTACCCTAAAAATTCAAATTTTCCAAGTAAATCATAGACTTTCCGCTAGAGGGCACAAAGGCAAATTGCGTGTTATGCGTTATTTCTGCTTCTAAAACTCCGATTTGAAACATTCTTCTTGTATCGTATACAAGACCTGATGAAAAATATTTTTCACATAATTTCTAATGTTTGGTAAGGAATGGTTTGGCCACCAGGGGCCATAAGTTTTAATTTCTACTTCTGATGTATTTGTAGCAAACTCTGTGCTCTTGAAAACTCGACTAAATTTTTTTTTTCTTGGACCGATACCGCTCATATGGGTAAAACTTTTGAGAATACTTTCTTCCTAAAATAATGCATGGTTTTCCCACCAGGGGACGTAAAGTCACATCTTATTTTTCTCGATATCTCTGTTTCAAAAAGTCCGATTTGAAAAAATATTTCTGTGTTGGAGAGCGTTTCCTGTGCGAAATGTTTCTCATATAAATTCATGTTTTTCTTAACGCATAAGTCTGCAACCAGAGGGCGTAAACTCACGATTCCGTTTACAGCAATATCTGAGGGATTAAAAACCAGATTGAAGAACTTCTTTCCTCCGTGTCAGATCTATTGTTTTCCATACCGGCTCCATTGACTTTGAATAGCTTTGATAAATTTAATTTGCGTCAGAACGGATTCAAAAGACGTGCTTATTACACCCGAAAATTCGGTGTCATCTTTCTTGTTTTTACTTTCGTCGACATTCGTTTAGCCCAGGGTTTGTCAAACGTTTTTATCACACGGCTCCATACACTCTATATAAATTTGCGACGGCTCCCAAGTATACAAACTATTTTATAAACTCATATATGCATGTTTTCATAGATAATTTTACATTTGTTGATCAAAAATGCGTGAATAGCTTACCTTTAAATATAAGTTCTTTTAAATTAAATAATAACTTAAATAATACTTATTGTCATTAAACGAAATAAAAAGGTAGCCGTAAAATTTAAAAATGAAAACAATATTTTCTACAAAAAAAAACACATCTTAAACTTAATCAACTTACATTTCTGTATAAAATCAAGCAGTATCAGTGGGAAGGATGAGCTTGATTTTTTATTACATGCTCAAATCTTGGGACAAGTTTGGAAACTGCAATTATCATCTCCTTCTCAACGTTCACTGTGGACCTGTACCTGGTTTTGATGGCAGCCACTGAAGAAAATCCGTTTCACATAAATACAATGATGCAAAAGGGAATCAACATTTTTAAAGACTTGTACGTAACACCCGGGGACACGGGGGAGCATCTCCAGAAAGTTTTCTTTCCTATTTGAAGGACGGGGGGTGATTCTCCCCTCACCTTCATTTCCGGCCTTTTAAGCGAATTCCAACGGCGCGACGGCGACTCCCTTGACCAAAACCCGCGACGCACAGTTTGAAAAGCCCTGGTATAGCCCATTTAGCAGGTGATCAGTCAGAAAAAATCGGTGTCAATTATTCCCTAAATGATCTCTTTGAACAACAAAACTAAGAAGGAAAGAAACGCTTTCTTTTTCGCTCCAGCCATGTTCGGCTCAGCGATTGTATTCCTTCGAGCTGATTTCTTCACATTTTGCAAAATCCAAGTCAATTCTTTCCAGTCCGTTAAAGTGTTAACCCAATTTTCAGCTCTTGTTACAGTTATTTCAATGTATGAGTAATAACAATTTGTAGCGCTTATCACTGACAACGTTTTGACGAATATTCAAGAAAATATAACTTTTCCCTACCCTCTCCTAAACTGAAAAGGTACCCTCCCCCTCTTCAAAAGAAAATCACTGAACCCGGGTTATTCAACGTTTATCTTATTTTAGGCACACCCGATAGGTGGTTATCTACCCTTTATTTTCTGGGTTGTTTCACAACCTCAACTAAATTTCGGGTAGATGTGACATGACTTTCACACCACCTGATATCGAGTTGAAACAAAAGTAAAATTACATAAATAAATTCAGGAATAAGCCTTAGTTTTCCAGACAGTTAAATCTTTAGTTCATGAAGATTTACAAAGAATAGAGATGAAAGGTTAGATAGAAATATTTTAAGGTTTTTTAACGTTCTATAACTGAGGCCCTGAGTATATATACTGAAAAACTTTCCACCTTTCTCGATGTATAGTTCGCTCACTAATTGCGTAAAGATATTTCGTATTTCAAACGACATCCCCACCTGAAACAGTCGTATTCGAAAAAGACCTCTCCAGAGTCCTTGAAGACAGGATCGGAACTGTTCGTGTAGTTTCTACTTGAATAGCTTTTTTCTCTAGGTATAAAAAATTGTATATTTCTTCGAATACCCTTTTGCTATTTTTTGGTTCTGGGTTTAGCCTTTCGAGAGCCTATTTGTTGTCTTTTGTAACGACTAACAAGGTGGCGCTAGTCTCTAATTTAGTCATGATTGGCGTACTTAAGATCCCTCTAATTTAGAATCACTCCTTTCATACAAGCGGAAGAGCCAGAGACTAAGGACGAGGACATCACTGATACCCCATCCGGGACTTGGGTTCAGGCCCGATTCGTACGATTAGCCATACGTCCGCGCCTCTGACAACTCGCCAAACAGGCTGAAACTTCACATCTTGTATGGGGTGTCTGAGGGAAAATGACTATATTTCAAACATGTTCTGTGAGGAAATAAAAGAAGTTAGGACAACACAGTTCGACGCAAAGTGAGTATGTATTTATTTCACGACACAATAGCGGCACTCTTTGAGCTTTAAATGCTACGCATTCCAACACGCACGGATATGAATATACGAATGCGCTAGTTTAAGCGTCGCAGTATTTTCAGAATCCAGTTGCCATTTGGGTAGATAATCGCGAGCGATAAATAAACGGCTGGATGTGTATTTGTGTAAGGAAGATGACAAAATCAAAGTGGCACCACTCAGTGGCAAGCGCCGCTAGCACAACGCGCGCCCACCCTCAAAATTTAATTCAGTATCCCTTAGCACAGTAACATTTCCAGGATTGCCGCCCCAAGCGATGACTTCTGATCGTTCGTTCGAAAGGGATCCGGGTTCGAGTCCCGGTGAGGAATGGATGCTGTGTTTGTCTTACGGCACTGGCTCTCTCCCTTCGCTGGAACCAGTGACCCTAAATTAGGGACGGGCGACTGCTTATAGCCCATTGAGTTGCTCACGGAGGTCGCTAAACATCAAATTAAATATATATATATATATATCCCAGGGTTTCGAACACGAGAGAGGACAGGTTTTTCGCGGTGTGTGTGTGGGATCGATCCTGACACTTTTCTAGGCACTATCCCTGACTTCATGGTTGTCCACTGGGCCATCTGCGGCCCACCAATAATAGAGTGATCTTAACTTTTTAATATCATGTTTCTGCAGTTTTTAGAGGCCTTGGTTACATCTAGACCTCAAAGAGTCCGTTACCTCTGATAGTTCTTTATTTTCGGCGACTGTGAGGTAGAACGTAGTCCCACATCCACCGTACAGCCCCTATCTGACGCCCTCGGACTACCATCTGTTCGTCCAATGAAAGACAGTCTCCCAGAACAACGATTTGATGATGACGAGATGAATGTATGCTGTGAAGAAATGGGTACAACAGTCCACACCTGAATTTTTGCAAAGAGCATTCGAGACTTGGGTTCAACCAGGCACATATGCAACGCTTGTGATTGAGACTATGTTGAGTAGGACCTTTGTATAGAGAAAGAGTTATTCTACCAACATGTGCAATTTGAACGACCTCTGTCCGTTAATATGAAAGTAAAGCCCACTTTTGCATTACTTTCGGTACAAGCCTCGTATACAGGATGCATAGGAAAGTCCCTTTACCCTGGAATAACTTGCGAACGGAGAGAGGTACAATTATGCAAGTGAGATAACGGTACAGTAAAGCGACTACACCCGATCGAATGCAACCAATAACAGCGCCCCTAGTGGCGAAATGCGGAAGTTAGCCATTGCAAATCGAAAACGAAAAGAGATAGAGCAAAATTTCCATTTAGTTGTAAAGCATCAATTAATTAGTACAAAACGACATTTGTTTCACACGGATAAGATAAATTGTCGCCTGAATACCTTAAAACGTCTGAAATCGTTGCGCGACCTTTTGTGTGAACGTTTGAAGGAAACAGGCATAGGTATGAGCAAATACACACAATTCATTGCATAAATGCGTACTCATGTCAATGTAATTTGATGACGTCAGACATAACAAAAAAAAATACAAACTGGCGCACAGTGATAAAAAGTTAATGTCGAGTATGCTCGAACAGTTCGCCATTATTGCCCACGATACACATTTGTATTCGTGAAAGTAACTCTGCATGCACATTCCTCAGCATGGAAGGTGTCACACTATTACAAGTATCTCTAACAAGACGACGTAGATTCAGCGGACTTGTAGGCGCGTCTGCATACACCTGAGTTTTTACGTAACCTCAGAAATCCAAGCTCGCCATTCTCACACAGCGTACGTAGACCTAAACTTCTGATCAGAGTACATCCTGCTATTGGTTTTTATATCGTAGGTGCGGTACAACGTCACAATCTGCATTTGCATACGGCTACATTTGCGAAATGTGAATATGCAGATTCGAATCGTCGCGCATCGATTTCGGACATTGTAGGGTATTCAGGCGACATTTTACCTTATCAGTGTGAAACAAATGTCGTTTTGTACTAATTAATTGATGCTCTACAATGTAATTGGAAATTCTGCTCTATTTATTTTTGTTTTCGATTTGCAATGGCTAACTTCTGCAGCATGACGTAGGGGGGTCGGAAGGGTATAAAGCACATGGGCGATGTACGCTCAGCAATTCGGTGAAAGCTATTGCACGGTGTACATCGGTTTGAACGACGTCGAGTTGCTGCCATCGTGTGATATGGCCAACAGGCAATCCAGTAGACGACATCTGGATGACTTTACCCGAGGTCGCGTCATTGGAAAGTTGGAAGAAGGTCGAAGTGTGACTAGTGCGGCCGAGAAGTTCGGGATCGCTCACACCATCGTTTCATGAGCTGGAGAGCATTTCAAACAACAGGAACAGCTATCCGAGAGTTTAAGCGTGGTCGTCCACGAGCAACCACGGCGGCCAACGACTGGTATATTGTCCTACAGGCGAAAACAGACAGACGGAAGACAGCGGGAGAAATCGCAAGGCACGTGCAACAGACAACTGGACGACCGTTATCGCATTTTACCGTGGCCAGGAGGCTGCACAAAGATGGTCTATTTGCACGACGACCAGTACGGTGTGTACCATTAACGCCTGCTCAGCGGAGACGGCGGTTTCTCTGGTGCCAGGAACACAAGAACTGGACACATCAGCAATGGGGTCGAGTTCTCTTTACGGATGAGAGCCGATTTAGTCTGACGAGCGATTCTGGACGTATACACATCTGGAGACAGCAGGGAACACGCAATCACACCTCCAACATCATTGAAAGGGACCAGTTTGGAGGTAGTGGAGTTCTCGTTTGGGGCGGTATCATGCTTGGTAGCCATACTGACCTCCACATCTTCCAAGAAGGTTCAGTCACTGGTGTCCGCTTTTGTACCGAGGTTCTCCTGCCTCACGTGCGTCTGTTTAGAGGTGCTGTGGGTCCTGAGTTCCTCTTCATGGACGACAACGCTACACCTCATCGTACAGTGGCTGTCGCAGAGCTGTTGGAGAGTGAAGATATTCAACGCATGGATTAGCGCGCAGGGTCCCTCCCCGGACCTAAATCCAATCGAACACGTGTGGGACCTTCTCGGGAGACGCTTGGCAGCACGTCACCAGCCGCCAGCAACGATTTCGCCGCTGCGACTGGCGCTACAAGAGGAATGAGACGCGATGCTTTAACAGCTCCTTGACAACCTCGTCCTCAGCATAGACAGACGTTGTATATCCTGCAACGCAGTCAGAGGTGATCATATCCCCTACTAAAGACTGGATTTTTCTTGGCAGCCGCCTGTCACATGGACGTTTCTGTCTTCTGCCCAGTTGTGCTCGAAGCTACCTTTTCAATAAAATGCCTTTGTATCCTTTGGATTCCTTGTTTGGACGGTTTTGATCACTAGTCCCATATTATTACATCTTGGAGATCTTAAGGTATGATTTGAGTCGATGTGGAGCCCTTCTGCACGACGTTACATTCGAAAAACCGTCTCGTCCTTAATTTTTGCACGCCGGTGTATTTTGATCAACCTATTTTATGTATACTACATAGAAATAAAGCAGCAACACTGGACACCCCTTTAGAAGCAAATGAACAGATCCGCTGCGTTGTTAAGATGCGCGGTACAGCTGCAAACGGTATCAAAACAAGCCTGCAGCTGACCACGCACTGTAAGGTTGAGTGAAAATGTCGCGGAGGCAGAGAACTGACTTTGAGAAAGGAAAGATTGTTGGGTGTTATATTAGTGGGTTGTCCATAAGAAAAACCGAGAGGAATTAAAACATACCCAAGTCAACTGTTTTGGATTTACTAGGTAAATGGAAGTTACATAGCGTGCCTGAAGTAGCAAAACGTACCAGCAGACCAAAGAAAATCAGTGATAAGAGACGTCGAAGCCTCAGGATAGTCGTTACAGCTAATCGACGGAGTACTGCACAAGACCTCAGTGTACAGGTGAGTAAAAATGCTGGAACCTCGGATGTACAAGTACCATTAGAAGAGAATTTCATTACATTGGTTATGGTGGCCGTGCGGCTGCTCATAACCCTTTCATCCCCACTCGGAATGCTACTCGTCGTTTAGCATAGTGTAAAGAACACTTATCATGGATCGTAGATTAATTGAAACGGGTCGTATGGACTGAGGAATCCAGATACACGATCCATCAGTCTGATAGCCGTGCGTAGGTATGGCTGCAGCCAGGGGAACGCTATTTACCACAGTGTACTGTTCCTACGGTCAAGTTTGGTGCTGTCAGTGTACTCGTGTGAGGGTGTTTTTCGTGGTATGGTTCCTCTCCGTTTGTTATCGTGGATAAACCTGTTAACCAGCACGTCTACTTCGATATTCTGGACATTTATACCCTACTAACTCTGTGGCAATGCTATGGAACCGAGCCTTGTTGGTACCAGCAAGATAATGCACCGAGCATAAAGCAAGGGATATTACGGCGTGGTTTCAAGATAATTACGTAGTGTGTGTGGAGTGGCCAGAACAGATCACTGAGTTTAATCACCTAGAGCATGGGATGAATTAGAACGACGTATAAGAAGTTTGGAACCAAAGCCTATTACAAAGCAATAGTTAGCGGTAGCATTATGTACTGAATAGAAGCAAATACCAATCGCTGTGTTCCAAATCCTTGTTGAAAGCATGTCTCGAAGGATCATTGCATGCATTAAGGACAAAGGTGGTTTCAAAATATCTTTATTCAAGGTAGAAATCAGGAGACGAACTAATAAGGACGTCTAAATACAAATAAAATACGATCAAAGATCGTTAAACTACTAAAACCTATATAAAAATATACAGCATAGTGCACAAGTTGAAAAATGGAGCAAAATTACAGCTCGTGATAAATGAACAGCGACAAGCATGTCTGGGCATTGAGGAAGGATTTTAACAAAAAAACTTATTGCTCATAAGTGCATTGCTGTGCGATTAACAAACTTGTTCAAGAAAATTGAGAGCTTCAGGAGACAACATTTCTCTTGCAAAAAAAAAAAAAAAAATACAATAAGACAGTAAGGTGTAACACATCATAGTTACAAGAATGTACAGTACAAAGCAATTGACAAACTGATCATAAGACAAATCAATGAAATGATGAATATCAGGAGAAGAACAAACTTGGACTTCCTGGTGTAAATATAATATATTACCTGTTCGGCAATATTCAAAAACAATGTACAGATATACAGCACAGTGTCAACATGTTACAAATCAAAATCGGACCATATACAGAAATGTAACACTATTCTGTTGACCAGATAGAAAATGTAAGTATAATAAGAAAACACACGATGAATAAAGCTTTAACATATTCTCACTATCCATATGTAGTGATAGAAGAATGATAGTACCAAGCATCACCTCACACAAAAGAACAAAATAGGTAAAATGTTTTTCAAAATATATTACTCATGAGTACAACACCATGCAATTGACTAACTTGTGCAAAAATAAATACAGTAAGAATCATTAGTCAACATGTCTCTTGAAAGAAGGTACGATATGACAGTGAGTTTTAACACAACATATTTACAAGGATGTACAGTACTATGCAATTTAAAAAACTGATTATCAGACAAATCATTGGAATGTTTAATAACAGGAAATAACTAAACTTGGACATTCTGATGCAAATAAGATGGATTACTTGTTCCGCAATATTTTGAAAACTATGTACAATTATACAGCACAGTGCAAACATGTTCGGGAAACAAAATAGAACAAAATTACAAAAAACTACACTGCAGAAACAATATCTATGTTTATACAGTACTATGCTAATGACTAACTGCAATATTTATACTCAAAATGTAAACTAAAGACGAACTAACTTGAACGACAATGTAAGAAAAAAAAAATACAAGATGAGTGTCACAAAAAACAATTTGCTGTGTAAACACGGACAGCCCTTTAGAAAAAAAAAACCCATGCGGTAAATTTCCAAGCTGTGCAAAGATCTTGAAAACAGAATGTTGAGATTTACATATGCAGTTCTGATTCAAAAAGGTCAAATACCAAATCTGCCGACCGTCAGGTACAATGACGCTGGCGAGCTGGTAAACCATGAGGCAGCCGGTGACCAGGTGGCAAGGAACTGGCTCTCCCGACGCTGAGTAACTGCAACAGAATACTCTAGCCGAAGTCGAGATGTCAGACGGTCGCGGAAATGGCATAATAATGCCGTAGAAGCTTCATGCACAGTCAGAGGAGTAGTCAAATATCTGCAGCGTTGATGAAACACGTAGATTACATGCTTCGCTAAAATAAAAATATAGGCACAGACTGATGGGAGCTTGACTGGGGCATAGTTCTGTAGCAGAAGAGTCCGATATGCATCAAATGTAAGATCTGCTGTAATGGAACATTGGGCGATAGTAAATGCCAAGTTCAGCATTGGGAGTAATATAACACAGTGTTGATAGTCATGGGAGACATCAGCCTCCCGAGCACAGAAAGGGCAAAGAGGGGAATCGAGAAGAGACATTCGGAAAAGAACGGAGGGAACAGGAAGGCGGCGATGGAGGAAAAGCCAATGGGTATTAATTTCTAGAGGAGCAGAAAGAGGAGACAGGGCGGCTGACCACACCGTAGCAGTGGCAGCAGGGGGAACATCAGGAATGGGGAGAGGAGGAGAAGAATGGGACATAGAGAGGAACCGATAAAGAGCTGACACCGAGAGAGAAGAGATGGGATGAGCTGAGCCAGAAGTAAGCAAGAAAAGAGGAAATGGGAGAGAAGCAGAAGGAACAAAGGAAAGACCTGAGTGGGAAGCAAGATGAGGAAATTGAGAAATGATAGATGAAAGAATAGAGTCGTAGATGTCACGAGAGGAGGAGGAGAGGAGAAGAGAGGGAGGGAGGCTGGCGAAGGGTCGCCAAGAAAGGTCAGGGTTAGTGAGATCTTTAACTGTTACCACACCTGCTCGGAGCCAGGTAGGATAGGCAAAGTACGGAAGATGAGAGGGGTGAATAATCGAAGAATAAAAGAGGGGTTCAGCAAGGAGCTCAGTTGTGGAATCAGGTGGAGAACGAGAGAGAGGGAGGGAACGAAGGAAAGTTAGAGCTTCACGGTAAACAGGGGAAGTCGAATGAGGGTTAGGGGTCGGTGGTCCATGAGTAGTAAGGAGAGAAAAGAAAAGTTAGGGCTGCTCGGGGAGGCGATGACGTCCCTAGCTAAAACGGCATCTGGTACTGGCGACGTGAAGAGACGGAGAAAAGTAGTAATTCTGACGGCCTTGTAGTACTCCTGTGTATCAAGGAGTCCGATGCCGCCGTGATCCGGAGGGAGGCAAAGCTTTGTGACACTGACCCAGTGGTGGCAGGTCCAAATCAGAGAAGTAAGACATCGGGTAATTTCATGAAGGCGGAGTTGTAGAGACTTGACACCAAGCCAAGAGTGTGTGCACAAGGAAATCAGGTAAGTTCGAGAGAGGCGAGCTCTCTGGAAGAATGATGAGCAGAACTGGGCTCTCCTCCAGGAGGCAGTTGACCTGAGCAAGCGTGGGTGAATAGCATTCCACGTGTAGGGGGGCAGCTTGCAAGGAACCAAGATGAACTCCAAGGAAGCGCTGTGAGATGGACGACCAGCTTGCTCCCCAAGGGGTGTCTACACGATGTGCCCATGAGCCGCACCATAAGCCAGTGCTTTTAGATGAGTTGAGCGCTGCACCGGAGCATGAGGCATAAGCTGCGAATAGACGTTGGAGACACGGAAACTGTGAGTCATGACGGATGCAGATGGTGACATCATCTGCGTATGCAACAGAGGTAGTGGCATGATGTCTTGTGCAGGCAGAGAGTGGTGGCAGAACTGCTTTAAAAGATTGGTGTACAGAGCGGAGGAAGGGTTCAATTGCGATTGCAAAGAGTTGTCCGGAGAGTGGGCAACCCTGCCGCACTCCCCGGCGGAAGGAATAGGCGCTGTGAGAAAGGTGGGCAGCTTGACCTGGAGAACCGCGTCTTGATAGAGTGAGAAAAGAAGAGAGACGAAGGAAGGAGGAAAACCGAAGTGAAGGAGTGTAGCCGATAGATAGGAATGTGAGATATTATCAAAAGCGGATTGTTGGTCAAGAGAGAGAAGGGCGAGGGGTTCAGAGCGAGATCGGGCAAGATGGATTAGATCATTTAGTAGATGGATGTTATGAGAAAGTGAACGGCCGGGAACTGTGTAAGTTTGATTTGGGGAGAGAATGTGAGTGAGAATGGGGTTAAGGCGTTGGGAAAGAAGTTTAGTATAAAGTTTATAATCTAGATTTAAGAGGGAGATAGGGCGCCAATTCCCAAGGTCAAGGAGATCACCTTTCTTAGGGAATAGTACAACATATGCTACTGTGAATCGCCTCGGTAGAGGGGAGTGATTGAAAGCAGCAGAAAGTGCAGAAAAGAGAAATGGTAGAAGGAGAGGTAGAAAGGTTTTATAGAAGAGGAAAGTGAGGCCGTCCGGACTCGATGCGGCCCTAGAGTTTAAAGAAGAAAACGTAGAGGATAGTTCAGAGAACGTGGGAGGAAGGAGGAGAGAAGAGGCAAGATGGGGAGGAACTTGTGGTAGGTTAGAAAGAAGTGATGCCAAAGCTGAAGAGGATGGCGGAGGAGATTCACAGAACTTCTCTGTATAGAACTTTCGGACCTGGGAACATAGAGTGAGTGGATCATCAGACACCTCTCCAGATGCGAGGCGAAGGTGCCGAAGTGAATTCGATGCTGTTCGTGTTTTTTCCATGGATGTAAGGAAATCGTAATTGGATGCGTCTGGCGATAGATGTTGTAGCCGGAGACGTCGTAGAGCTTGTTGAGCCAGAGGAAGGAGGATTGATCGCAGTTCTTCTTGATAGTGGCAGAAGAGAGGATCACTTAGGCTTAGGATGGAGAGCATGGAACGGACATGGTTGAGACGCATGTTTTGAAGCGTTTTTGCTTTAAAAGAAAGATTGCGAACGTGGAGAACGAGTTGCTGTTTAATGTCCAACCAAAACGTCAGACCACAAGGAGCTGATTGAAGTTGAGGTCGTTTGTCCTTAAGGAAGGAGCGTACTGAAGTACAGAAGTCTGGATCTGTAAGAAGAGTGTCGTCAAGAGTCCATGAACGAATTGTACGGGGTTGTGCTGGAACTGCTTGAATAATAAGAACGATGGCACAATGGTCAGAAGAAGCTGTAGGAGTGATAATAGATTCTGTCACAGCTGTAAGCAGAGTAGATGAGGCGTAGTATCTGTCAAGGCGAGCTGTGTACGGATTTTGATTATGTTGCGAGCGCCAAGTATGTACAGTCGATGAAGGATGGAAGTGACGGTGAACATCAATGAATGAGTTGTCGGAGACCACTGACTGAAGAAGATTCACCAAGTTAACACGGCGTTCTCTGGTGGAAGGAGATCGGTCCAGGGTAGGATTCAGAGTGCAATTGAAATCCCCTCCAATTAAAACATGATCTGTGGGAGGAATGCGAGACAAGGCACGACGAAGGCGAGTAAAAAGTATTGTCAAGTGGGTTGAAGAGCTTGGAATATAAATATTAAATATATGATAAGATGTGGAAGCTATGGTGAATGATGCACACTGTAATAGGTCTCGACATAAGTTTCGAACCGAAAAAGAGGTGATTATGGAGTTGAAAGTATGGCGGATACCTATAGCTAGACCACTATGGGATGATAGTTGGTAGGCGTGGTGAAATGTGTAGTTCCACTGGCGCCATCGTGAGAATATCGTAGTGGATTGGCAATTCGTCTCTTGTAGTAAGAGAAGATCAGCTCCTAACGGAGTGAGGTCTTCATGTACCAAGGCATTAGAAAATGGGGATGCAAATCCTGCAATTAAGAGATACAATCTTGAAGACTTTTTTCCATTAATGCTTGCTGAAGAGCCTTCACAACAGGAGGAAATGATTTGAGTCGATTAAAATAGGTTTTAGCCCACGGATGTTCCTTGCGAAGGTGGGAGATGCATTGATTAAGGACTTGGATCTGATCATGCACTAGAGGGAGAAACGATGCATACTTTGAGAGTAAAGCATGCGTTGTGGAGTGGTCTGTCTTATGTGACAGGTATTGATGTAAATCTTCAAATGAAATCGGCCCAGTAGGAACCGAGCCATCCTTAAGGTGTTCGACAAGATCCTCAAATTTAAGAGGAGGCTCTTCGTCGGCCTGGACAGAAGAGGTAGCAGCCTTTGATGGTGAATTCTTTCGAGAGGTACTACCAGTACGGGGAGAGGTGCGGGGGTGATGCGGCAGTCGGCTTCTTCGGTGGGCGTCTTCGAGAAGAACCACGACGTTTCAGCGAAGGCTCAGTTGAGCTCTCATTAACTCGAGATTCGTGGCCAGAAAATCCGTCATCAGCAGATTTAGAAGTATCAATGATAAGGGCAGTGGAGAAACCCCCTGAAGGGGACTCCGCTACAGAATGACGACTCATGGGAAGCGAACAATTAAGTGAGGGAAAATCCAGTTGCTGGTCGAATAATAAAGGGTCCGTAGACACGCGTTGACCAACTCCTGCAGTCGACTTTTGTGAAAGTTTCGATTCTGAAGCTTTCTGTGCAGTGGAAGAAGGTGTTGCTCGGCTCAGAAGAGGGCCAGAAGTTGTAGGAGAATTATCAGGAGCCTTTGATGCTAGATGTGGGCAATGCACACGTAAATGATTCTCTCCGTGGCAAAAAGTGCAGTGGAGGAAGGTAGTTACTTCAATTCTCCTACGTTGCTGTCCACAACGAACGTTGAGCACCTTTGGGCAGGCGAGCAAATGTTCATCAGATGGAAAGATCACTCTTGCACTTCGGCGAAATCCTCCTATGGATTTATCGTCTGGATCTCTTGGCGCGGCTGAAAGAGTAGTAACTGGCCCAACAACTCGGCCGAACTTACTGAGTACAGTGCACAGCGCAACGTCTGACACCTCAGGTGGAACCGGATAAAATGTAACCTGGATTGGACGCTGAGAGACAGGTTCTGGTAGAAGATGGACGTCTTTGAGGGACAAACCTTCTGTCAAGACAAGATCCGCATGCTCTTTAAGAGCAAAGTACACCAACACAGCTCGAGGTTTTCGAGCCATGTGAGTAATACTGGCTCCAGCTGGAAGTATCTGCTTGAGAGCCATACTATATTCTTTCAACTTTGTGTCTGGGAGCGCATCAAAACACACTCCGAAGTCCATTCTAGAATAGAATTGTTTTCCCGCTGGGGAATCTTCGGGAATATCTATGGTGGCAGTAAGGCCATCAACAATGACGTACGAGTCTGGTAAGACTTCTGCAACAAACTTGGAAGGAGCTTTTGTTCCAGTAAGAGCGGCAGAGTATGCCCTAGGAGCAGGACTCGAGCGTGAGGGCTGCAACGCAACCTGATGTTTGAACTGAGTGGAAGTAGAGGGTAAATTAGCAGCGCTGTCAGACACATCCATGTCTTCACTTAAAGCAACAGAGAGTTGCGCTGCACTGACGTCACTGGTCGAAGCAGGGCAAGAAGCTTGAGCTGTAGCTGCTGCTTAAACATTTTACACTTAGCAGCCGCCGCCATTGTTAATGACGAGGGCTGCCTGAGAAATCGACCAGCTAGGTCGACAATTCAAATGATGATAACAGAAAGAATAAACTACTCACCAACTTGGGAGATGTATCAAAACAAAGCACGAACCTTCAGCTTGAAGGAACACGAAAGGAAAATGACGAACCACACGATGAAACACACTAAATAGGCACACAACACGGAGCTCAGAAAAACGTGACTTAGGCCAAAGGTGGACCGACACCGTACTAATGTATGTCAATAAATGCTATGTTGTGTTTCTCTTGCAGGTGTCAGGTGACCTTTGTCAATATAGCGTAACTCCATATCAAGGAATACAGTTTACATTTCAAAATTTTTTTTCTAGTGTGTTTATATTGTTGAGTATGAAATTAACGGTAGCTTTACTTTAAGAGACAGCATACTGAACCACCATATTTCAATAATGGTTTTGACAACAACGCACCGTTTCCCTTTTTTGTTATGTCGAAATGTTTTATTTTTTATGGGAGATTTACTTTATTTCTCTCGGAAAAAAAGCATAGAATTAAACTTCCAGAAATCGAAACAAGTCTGCATGTTTATTGTGCATCCATTGTGATAGAATTGTTTGTATGTACCGTTTCATCGGGATATTGCTCTAAAAGTTTCACGAAACCTCAACACTTAAAAATTCAGGGCGACTTTTAAACCCATGAATAAAAAGAACTTCGTTTTGGATCAAAAGAGCATGTAAAATTTAATAATACTTGGTGAATTTATCAAATTGCATGCGAATGTGGTCTTTCATACATAGGACAGACACGTAGGGCTCTGCGTTACCGATTTGAAGGAGCACACGATTTACATATGTAAATTTGAACAGTAGAAATGGTCGATGGCGAAAAGTTCATGTAAATCTTCGCAGATCTATTTCGAAAGAAGATAAACTTATCCACAAACCGTATTCAACCATCAAACGTGATATTTGTGAGTTTTCCACATACAGGGTTTAGACAGAATAATGTGAACACCACGCTCAGAAAGGTGACTTTTAATGCAACTGCGTGCGTCGCAATACGCAAAGCCATTACAACCACTTTTTGGTTGTAATATGTAGCTTTGTTTAGGACCTTAAGGTACTGTTTAAGTGCATTTAAAGTTTCTTGTTGCAAAATTTCTTTCAGGGTGAAGACGAAATGAGCGACCTAACGGACTTCGAAAGAGGGCTAATCGTTTCTGGCAGGTACTTTGGTGCCACCGCAACAACTGTCGCCAGGGCAGGGGGGGGGGTATTGAGAGCTACTATGTCTAAGGTCATGACAGCATGCCGTGTTGGTGGCAAAACCTCGTCTGCGAAACACAAGAGCTGCAAGAAAGCTACCTTGACTCAGAAACAAGAGAGCAATAAGGAGGATTGTTACCCTTAATAACCCAGCAAAAACAGTTTTGCTGGGCCAGCAGTGGGCCACTGATGGCAGCCAGTACTTCCAGCAATGGCCCAGCACTATGTTGCCGCTGCCGAACCGTCAACAAAAAGGTCCGGGCTGCCAACAGCTGGCCAACAGTTGGCACCCCTATCAGTTGTCATATGCCACAACAGGGCCATCAGTTATCCATGACAAGCAGCAGCTTCCACAAGTGGCCCTTCAGCGGCCCTGCAAGCACGTGCCATAAATTATGGCTAGCCTAATGTGGTCCCCTAGTTTCCCTGCAGTAGCAGCCGGTAATCACGTGACGTAACTGATGGCATGCCGAATCTTTTCATCATTCGGCGTCTTTAATTGGAGTACAACACAGCTACTCAGTTAAGATGTGTAAGAGAGCTAAAGACGAAGAGAGAGAAAGCTGACTTCTTCTAATAGTCAATAGGATGCTTTTCAGCGCGTCTTTTGTAAAAGAAAAAGGTCGTGCTTATTTTATAACTCTGTTCGTCCTTCCGTCTGTAAACATCATATCTCTGCAACTATTAGTATGATTTGAAAAATTATTTTTGCATTGGGAAGCTTGAAATGTGAGAAGGGTGGTTCTTGCGTTTCGGATTTGCCACCCCTGTGGCGCAGTGGTCTAAGCGGTTCTGATCATTCCTCTGAGACAGGTCCGGGTTCGAACGTTGGGGCACCAGGTATGTATCTCCGATAACAGTAGAACGAACCGTGTTACGCATGAGTCTCCGGAGTTGACGCTGCGTCAAGACGCCCATGTTAATACCGATCCATCGACAACGACGCCTGCAGTTCGTATGGGACAACCGTCATTGGACAGTGGAATAGTGGGAAAAGGTTTCCTCCTCCGACGAATCGAGGTTTCTACTAAACAGAAGTGACGGGCTGTGGCGGATATGACGTCAGACACACGAGAACCAACTCCCGGACACGCTTGTCAGTGCGCATGTCTGGGGGATGTTTTGCTGGTATGACCTGGAGCCGCTGGTACCATTGGATGAGTTCCTGAACGCCAATGGTTACCTGTCCACGCTTGCTGACCACCTTCATCCCTTCAAGGTGAAGGTTTACCCTGGTGGTTATTGTGTCTACCAACAGGACAATGTACCGTGTCAAGTGGCTACAGGGTTACGTCTCTGGTTCCAGGAACACGTCAACGATATCTCCGTTTTTCCTTGGCCGGTGAAATTACCCGACCTCAATCTTACAGAGGACTTTTGGTATTATTTGGATTGACAGGTTCGACGTACCGACCCACAACGGGGTCAGCTCCGTGACCTCCGCGCTGTGGTGCAGCCTAAATTGGCACGTGTGTTTCGGGCAAACTTCCAGGCCCTCCTTCCGTCTATGCCACGCCATCTCGCTGCTGTCACCTGGGCCAAGTGTGGTTATTCCCATTATTAGGTATGTGGTCATATTATTCTGATAAGACTCTGCATAAGTAGTGGTGAGTGAGAGTGAGACGCCATTTTGACATTCTTAGATTACATGAATGCCAGCCCTTTGAAAGAGTGTCCTGTTTGCAATTATACGTATTATCATTTAAATGCACATATCTGCCGTTCTGAGTATTTTTTGAGGATTCTGAAGTTGAATCAAGAGTAAATAAGTTTGAAATCTCTGAAGTCGAAAGAAGTTAAAGATATATCGTGTGCATTATACAAATCTTAATTAATATACATTGCTGGCAACCCAAAATGCAACACCAAGGAGGAAGCATTCGATTCGCCTGAAATCCGCAGCATGCGTCGCCCGCGAGAGGACGTGCAAACGATTAGCATTGCAGGGCATATGCAAATCATGTGCGCCCGAAACGCCACCCAGAAGCACTATAAGAAGGGTTTCACAGAAGGCAAGGTGTAAGTAGTGGAACTGTGTTAAGCTACCGGACCTGTGCCCGGGAAGCTTCCTGATGCCTTGTCGCCGAATACGGCAGTCATTCCAGCAAGTTTCGGAGTTCGACAGAGGACGAATAGGGGCTTATCGCGACAGCGATTTGTACCCAGACATCGGCGCCCGTGTGGGACGACATCCAGCCACAGTGAGACGAGTATGGATTCGGTGGGAGCAGGAGGAACGGACGGACCGACGGATGGACCGATGTAAGCGATTGCCGCAGCCGCCGCACACCACCGAACAAGAGTACCGCAATGGTGTTCGGCGGGCATTGTCAGGTCGCACCGCCACATCACGAACGTTAGCGCAGGAATTAGGGTGTGTTGCGCAACAACCTGTGTCAGCACGTAACGTTCGACGTCGTCTCCAGGAGCGGGGACTTGTCGCACGGCACCCATTGCTCCGATTACCATTGACGTTACACCACCGGCGAGTGCGGCGGAAGTGGGCCGTTGAACACCGCACCTGGACTACGGAATTTTCTCCGACGAATCCCGCTTCTGCCTGCAACATCACGATGATCGGATCCACGTGTGGCGGCACCGCGGCGAGAGACTGTATGACGCCTGCATTATGCATCGCCATACCGGTTCGCCGCCTGGCGTATGGGTGGGGCGCGATTGGATATGACACCCGCATGCCTCTGGTACGTATCGCCGGTACACTCAAGAGCCACTGCTACATCTCCGACGTTTTGGAGCCTGTAGTCCTCCTTTACCTGCAGGACCTGCCAGCGGCCACGTTTCAACAGGACAATGCGCGCCCGCACTGTGCACGCATCGTGCAACAATTCTGCACGGCCCATCAGGCGTCACTGCTTCCGTGGCCCGTCTGATCTCCCGATATGTCACCCATCGAACACGTCTGGTAGCTGATCGGCAACCGAGTGGCCCGGCAAGCACCACCCACCACGGGTACGCCTGATGAACTGTAGCAACGGGTGGAAGCAGCCTGGACCGACATACCCCAAGCCCACATCCAAAGCCTCTTTCGTTCGATGCCGCGGCGTGCAGCGGCCGTTATTGCCAGCCATGGAAGCCACACGAACTATTGATGTCTGCGTGTTCCGCAAGTCGCATGGGCCTGTAAGCTCAATCGTTTCATCTTTGTATCTGTTGTTATGTGTCCAGTAAATCTGGCTTTGCTATCTCGTGTGCTTCTTGGTGTTGCGTTTTGGGTGGCCAGCAGAGTAACTTATCATTTAAATGTACATATCTGCCATTCTGAATATTTTTTGAGGATTCTGAAATTGAATCAAGAGTAAATAAGTTTGAAATCTCTGAAGTCGAAAGAAGTCATAGATATATATATATATCATCATCATCATCATTGTCAACCATTATCAATCCACTGCTGGACGAAGGTCTCCCCAAGTTTCCTCCACAACGGTCTGTCTTGTGCTAGTCTCCTCCATGTCACCCCTGCATACTTTCGAATTTCATCCACCCATCTCCCATGTGGTCTTCTTCTGGGTCTTTTCCTGTCCCTTGGAATCCAATCTAAAATTTCGGCTGTCCATCGATGGTCTGTCCTTCTGGCAGTATGTCCAGCACATTGCCATTTCAGGGATTTAACTCTGATCATGATGTCTTCCACTCTTGTCATTTTTCGGATCCACGAGTTCCTCTTCTTATCTCTCCTGGTTACACCAAGCATGCACCTGTCCATGTTGCTTTGAGTTGTCTGCAGCCTTTGTATGTCTCTTTTAGTTAAGGTCCACGTCTCTGCACCATACGTAAGCACTGGAAGGATGCATTGATAAAACACTTTTCTTTTAAGACATAATGGCATATTGCTCTTGAAAATTATGCTGTTTCTTCCAAAAGCTCTCCAGGCAAGTTTTGTACGCCGATTAATTTCTTCATCAATGTGCCCCTCACTTGATATCTGCTGTCCAAGATAAACGTACGTGTCTGTTATCTGCAGTTTGTCTCCATCAATCGATAAATCTTCATTTCTTGTAAAAGCATTGAACATCACTTTTGTCTTCTGAAAGTTCATTTTTAATCCCACTTCTTTACTCTTGTCAGCAATCTATATATATATATATATATATATATATCGGGATGTAAGGTCAGGTGATGCGTAACATCACAGCCTCTCCTTGACAAATGTCAACCCCGCCTTCTCGTGGTGCATCCTGTTCCCACTAAAGGGGCTCTGACGACCGCCAATAGCGGTATAACTATACCATCGGGATCAGAGGAAATGCTATCCCACACTCACCAACCCGCTTGGCCAGCGTGGTGAGTTATGGCCAAACACCTCCAAAATGACTCTACAACTTAAATCTTGGCCCTCAGTCTCCGGCAGCTGGAATGTACCTGGCCAAGGCAGCGGCCAGTGCGACATGAAGGCAGAGGGTGCTAAGAATCCCCGGAGGACCGGACTAGGCTGCCATTTGATGCTGACCTTGGCTACCTATAACGGACGCTCCCTATCTTCTGATTCAAAGGCTTCTTGAATTGGAAGAGGAACTACAAAGGATCAAGTGGGACACCGTCGGGCTAAGTGAGGTAAGGAGAAAAGGAGAAGATCTCATTGAACTGAAAAGTGGACATCTCTTCTATTATCGTGGGACAGATACTGGCAGAACTAGTGGTGTTGGATTTATAATAAACAAGAAACTGAAGGATAAAGTGGTAGAAGTTGAAAGTTCCTCTGACAGAGCTGCACGACTCGTTATCCAACTATCGAGAAGATACCAGGCTCAGATTATTCAAACTTATGCACCCACCACAAGTCATCCTGAAGAAGAAATTGAAGAATTTTATGAGGAAATTCGTCATCTAAATAATAAAGGTAAGCAGCACTTGAAGATAATTATGGGAGATTTCAATGCAAAAATAGGGCAACGGCAACAGAATGAAACTTCAGTAGGTAAATTCGGTCACGGCAACAGAAACCAGCGTGGAAATACTCTCGTTGAGTTTGCAGAGGCAGAAGGATTTTTCATCTTGAACTCCTTTTTCAAGAAAAAGCCACACAGGAAATGGACATGGAGACATCCAATTGGGACGACAAGTGAAATTGATTTTATTATGTGTAACAAAAAATTCGTCATCGAAGACTGCAGTGTGCTGAACAAGTTCAACACAGGTAGTGACCATAGATTGGTGAGATGTAAGATGCACCTCAACACTAAACTGGAACGTGGCAAGCTCATAAGACAAACAAAATGTATTGACATAACCAACCTTAAAAAACACCATAATACTTTCAAGTTGGAACTGAAGAACAGATTCTCTGCTTTAGAAGGCCTAACATCGGAAGAAGTGGATATTTCGGAAGTTAACAGAAAAGTAACCAAAGCTCTAATGGAAACAGCAACAAAATTAGCTGGGTCTAAGAACAAGTTGCATGTGAACAAATTATCAGGAAAAACCAAAATGTTGATGCAAAAAAGAAGAGAGATGAGGACAACTAAAGTAGATGTGACTTCCAAAGTGGAATATATAGAGCTATGCAAGACAACACGAAAAAGTATCACTGAAGACGTAAGGAAATTCAACTGTGAGCTAGTGAGGAAAGCAATTGAAAACAACCAAAGCCTTAAGATAGCAAAAGGGACATCTCAGTAAGGGAAGAAAACAGATTATGGCTCTGAGAAAAGAAGATGGTTCTATAACAAGAAATAGAGGCGAAATTTTGACAAGAGTGAATGATTTCTACTCCAAATTATATGAAAGGGATGATACATGTACTCCAGACATCATGAAAGGTACCAGAGTTCTTCCAGTCCTCCCAGCAGAAGTTGCTCATGCAATCAAGAACATGAAGCGAGGGAAAGCTCCAGGAAAAGATGGAATTACTATAGACATCATACAAGAAGCAAGTGGAGAAATTGAAACAGTACTCGCCCAAATTCTCACTCGATGCCTTAATGAAGGGAAGATTCTTGAGGATTGGAACAATGCTACAATGATCCTGCTACATAAAAAAAGGTGACATTGAGGATCTCAGGAACTACAGACCTATCAGCCTCCTATCAGTGGTTTATAAAATCTTCACTAAAGTTCTTTCACACCGCTTGAAGGTAACACTGGACATGGCTCAACCGAGAGAACAAGCTGGATTCAGGAGTGGCTACAGCACAATAGATCATATCCACGTACTGAGAGAACTGATTGAAAGAGCGAGGGAATATGAACTTCCATTGTGCATGGCTTTTATCGATTATGAAAAAGCCTTTGATTCGGTGAAACCATCAGCAGTTACCACGGCTCTGAAATCCTGCGGTATTGAAGATGCATACATTAATATTATTAATAACATCTATGAAAATGCAAGTGCAAAGATTCGGCTGTTTGAAAATACAACACACATAAAAATTGGAAAGGGAGTGAGACAAGGTGACACCATATCTCCGAAGCTCTTTAATGCCACATTGGAAAATGTCTTTCAATCACTGAACTGGGAAAACAAAGGGATAAAGATTAATGGAGATTATCTAACCCACCTTCGTTTTGCTGATGACGTAGTCATTTTTGCAACTACCCCATCAGAGCTGCAGAGTATGATCCAGGAACTTGCTGACAAGAGTAAAGAAGTGGGATTAAAAATGAACTTTCAGAAGACAAAAGTGATGTTCAATGCTTTTACAAGAAATGAAGATTTATCGATTGATGGAGAAAAGCTGGAGATAACAGACACGTACGTTTATCTTGGACAGCAGATATCAAGTGAGGGTCACATTGATGAAGAAATTAATCGGCGTACAAAACTTGCCTGGAGAGCTTTTGGAAGAAACAGCATAATTTTCAAGAGCAATATGCCATTATGTCTTAAAAGAAAAGTGTTTGATCAATGCATCCTTCCAGTGCTTACGTATGGTGCAGAGACGTGGACCTTAACTAAAAGAGACATACAAAGGCTGAAGACAACTCAAAGAAGCATGGAGAGGTGCATGCTTGGTGTAACCAGGAGAGATAAGAAGAGGAACTCGTGGATCCGAAAAATGACAAGAGTGGAAGACATCATGATCAGAGTTAAATCCCTGAAATGGCAATGGGCTGGACATACTGCCAGAAGGACAGACCATCGATGGACAGCCGAAATTTTAGATTGGATTCCAAGGGACAGGAAAAGACCCAGAAAAAGACCACATGGGAGATGGGTGGATGAAATTCGTAAATATGCTGGGGTGACATGGAGGAGACTGGCACAAGACAGACCGTTGTGGAGGAAACTTGGGGAGACCTTCGTCCAGCAGTGGATTGATAATGGTTGACAATGATGATGATGATGATATATATATATATCTTGTTCATTATATAAATCTCAATTCATATATCATAATATTGGTGATATATTTTTAGAGCTATTTTGTAAATTAAAGAATTACCTTTATTGAGATGTCATGAACATTTGATCAATATTTTAGGTTGAACCTGCCTTGATGTACGATTCCGTCTACGCTTTGGCATATGGCCTGCACTCTCTACAGCGCGGAACGGACCTTAGGCCAGCCAACGTGTCGTGCGAGGAGGAAGTTCCTTGGAATGACGGAAGTAGCCTCTTCAATTACATCAACTCGGTAAGAAATTTCCTTATTAAAACGCATCCGTGCGTGTACGTGGAATATTTTACCTTGGCTGCGCTTAATGGCTTTACCATTCGAAAGCTTTCGTGGTGTGGCAAAGGGTTGCAGTTGACGTTTTACACGAACGGAAACGAATTTTTCATAACGCAGTTATATATTTCCCGAATAGAGCTTGCTCGATCCAGAATGATCCGTTATAGAGCAATTGGTCGAAAATACGAATCAAAAGACTCTAATAGTATTTGCAAGAAAAATAATTAAACAATGCTAATACCCAAGTTATTGCTCTGTCACGGGACTTAGTCCCTCGAGGATCACTTTAAAGACTACCTTTAACACTATGTTTGCGAAGGAAGCCGAATCTCCTCATTACTCCCAAACAAGTTGAATCGCAAAAAGGGAAACAGGCTAATCAAAGTTGCATTTCTTGCTTGTTGAAAGAAGGAAGAGGCCAAATAGTATCATGTACTAATAATTCTCCTTGATACCAAAGACTGCCAATGTTACGACTGTTGTTCCGAAAGTAACGCAAAAGTGGGCATAACGTTTATATTAACTCACAGAGGTCGTTCAAATTGTACATGTTGGTAACCTCTTTTGGTATAAATAAGTAATATTTAACATAGTTTTCATCACATGCGATGCATTTGTGCCATGGTTGAAACCAACTCTCGAATCCTCTTTGGAAAAATTCAGGTTTATACTGTTGTACCTACTTCTTCACAGCGATGTTCACCTCGTCTGTGTCATCAAATAGCT
Organism: Macrothele yani; assembly: GCA_039090855.1. Taxonomy (NCBI): domain Eukaryota; kingdom Metazoa; phylum Arthropoda; class Arachnida; order Araneae; family Macrothelidae; genus Macrothele; species Macrothele yani. The sequence continues at coordinate 155,250,581 of CM077030.1, forward strand.
GTCACCGGAGACTACCCGTCATTGGACGGAACAGGTGGAATTCGGAAGGTGCCAGATCTGGGGTGTACATTGGTTGATGGACCACCGACCAGCCTAATTTGCTGATCTCCTTATTTGTTTCCAAAGCTGTGTGTGTTCTCGCATTGTCATGGCAAATGTAGATCCTTTTCAGGTTCTTGTTCGGTCGCTTCCTCCTTATGGTTTCTCTAAGCCTCTTGGGTGTCTCAAAGTACCGCTCGCTGGTCATGGAAAAGCCACGTTCCAGGAAATAAAAGAGAATGACACCCCTGTCATCCCACAAAATATCCACCATGCCTTTCTGTGCTGATCGCTGGCTCTTGAATTTCTTTGGTCTTGGTGAAAAGATGTGACGCCGTTCCATGCATTGATTCTCTGTTTCCGGATCCTAAAGATAGGACCAGGTTTCATCCCCTGTCTGCAGATCGACAAAAAAAACGTGTCTTCATTGGCTTCAAACGCTTCCGGCAGAGCAGAGCAGACTTCCACCCTTTTCTCCTTCAAATCGGATGTCAACTGCCAAGGTACCCATTTTTTACACACTTTCCGATACCCTTAATCTTCCACCATCCTCTCAATGGCATTGTGACCACAGTCCAGTTTGGCGACAAGCTCACAGATTGTGATTCGTCTCTCCGCAAGAATAAGTTCATCCTGTCGCTGACGATTCGTGTTAGTGGTCACAGATGACGGTCCCCCACTGCGTGGTGTTTCTTTAATGCTGATTTATACTTCTTTAAACTTCTTCATCCATCTGTGCACATTGCTCTTGTTAATGGTGTCATCTCCGTAAACATTATGTAGCCTCCTGTGGTTATCGGACAGCCTGCACCCTTCCTTTGTCAAGAACTCAATGACAGCACGTTGCTTCTGCTTGGAATCCATTATTTACCTGCAGTGAAGAAGGGTTACTATAGACGAAGGGTTATTGTATAAATATGCGCAGTTCGAACGACCTCTGTCTTTTAATAAATACGTTATGCCCACTTTTGCATTAATTTCGGTATATCTCTTATATATTTCCTGAATAGAGCTTGCTCGGTCGAGAATGATCCGTTATAGAGCAAATGGTTGAAGACGCGTACCAGAAGACTAACAGTATTTAGAAAAAAAAAATAATTAAAGAACGATGGTACACAAGTATTCGCTCTGCCACAGGACTTCGTCTCTCGGGGAGCTCTTTAACATCGTGTTTGCGAAAGATGCCGGATCTTCCAATAAACTACTCCCGAACAAGTAGAAGCGCAAAAAGGAAAACAGGGTGATTGAATTTGCAATTCGTGTTTCATAAAAGAAGGGAGTGGCTAAATAGTAACATGTAGTAATGATTCTCCTTGACACGCAAGACTGCCAGTGTTATTTAACACTGGAAGTCTTTGTCACAGCGAACATAGTAGTTAATTGCTAAGAGTGCTTTGACATTAAAAGAAACGCAATCCCTAAGTGGGTTTGTGATCTCTTCCCGTGGGAAAATATCTTAACTTTTGACATTTGTCCATTACTTGCTTAAAAATAGATTCTTACTTTTTTAGTGTGTGTGTGTACTGTACGCACAGAAAACGCAAAACATGTTTTACTAAAGCACATCAGGATTTGCGATAGTGCTATTGTGAGTGGAAGCTTTAGATTGTATACACTCAGTGGCCACTTTATTATGACCACCCCCTCAGTACTTCGTTGGGCCACTTTATTATGACCAACCCCTCAGTACTTCGTTGGGCCACTTTATTATGACCACCCCCTCAGTACTTCGTTGGGCCACTTTATTATGACCACCCCCTCAGTACTTCGTTGGGCCACTTTATTATGACCACCCCCTCAGTACTTCGTTGGGCCCCCTTTTGGCTTTAATACTGCGTCGATTCTTCGTGGCATGGACTCCACGAGATGTTGATAGGTGTTTTGTGGAATCTGAGACCATGCTTGATGAATAGCACTTTCCAGGAGTGTGAGATTGCAGGGTTGTGGATCCAGCTGTCTAATGGCTCGTTCAACTTCATCCCCCAAATTCTCAATGAGGTTGAGATCTGGAGGTACCAGTCTGGACACTTTCCGTTCCGCCCGAGCAGTCACTAGTCCATGACGACCACACGTTGCACATAGAGATGCATTTTGTTGGCTGACAGTCCAGTCTTTGAACACTTTAACAACAGCTGCTCTGGAACATTTCACGAATGCCGGCGGTTTCGGTGATACTCGCTACATGGCTCCGAGCTCCTACAATCACTTCTACTACTGTCGCAATCACTAAGCTTTCCCTTTTTAAATTAGCTTCGCCCTCTGGCCGCAACAGCGTGCAACTATAGCTCATATGCTTAAAACTGTCAGGTGGTCATAAAAAAGTGGCCACTCAGTGTATAGTATTAGGGTATCAGGAAAAGAACGGCGTTTTTAATACAACGGTTTCACTTACACAGAACCTCGGAAGAATTCAAGCTAAATATTAAAGAACGTACCATCATGTTCAAGAGTTAGAACACATCTGTTTGCGAGTTCAATTCCTGCATAGTACCAAGCTTTCGCTGTAGAGGAAAAGAACTCTTCGCACTCGCCTTCGATATCGTCCAAAGTAGTCGAATGCTTACCACGGAGAGAACGCGTCATCGCACAAAACAAGAGCTGGTATGAGACTGTATTCTGGATGAATATGAGACTATTCTGGATGAATATGAGACTGTATTCTGGATGAATATGACACTATTCTGGATGAATATGAGACTGTATTCTGGATGATTATGAGACTGTATTCTGGATGAATATGAGACTATTCTGGATGAATATGAGACTGTATTCTGGATGATTATGAGACTGTATTCTGGATTTAAGACTGTATTCTAGATGAATATGAGACTGTATTCTGGATGAATATGAGACTGTATTCTGGATTGGAGACTGTATTCTGGATGAATATGAGACTATATTCTGGATGAATATGAGACTATATTCTGGATTCGAGACTGTATTCTGGATGAATATGAGACTGTATTCTGGATTCAAGACTGTATTCTATATGAATATGAGACTTATTCTGGATTCGAGACTGTACTCTGGATGAATATGAGACTGTATTCTGGATTCAAGACTGTATTCTAAATGAATATGAGACTGTATTCTGGATTGGAGACTGTATTCTGGATGAATATGAGACTGTATTCTGGATTCGAGACTGTATTCTGGATGAATATGAGACTGTATTCTGGATTCGAGACTGTATTCTGGATGAGGCAGCAGCTGGATTCCATGCTGCTTTTGGAGTTGAAATTGGATCCTATTAGCGGTGTGAGGTTTTGCATTGTATTGTTGCAACAGTTCTCACTTCCGGTTGACTAAGGCAGGTTACTTTCCCTGACGTTTATCATACATCCTATCTGGTTGCTGAGAACACATTTCCGCCTTGACAGACTGACCATTTCGAATGAGCTGAAAGTGGTTTACACCTTCACAATTCCACAAGATACGCAATACAAACTTTCTCCCAAAACGTCCGCGTTTGAGGGTAGATAAAGCTGGTTCACCTCTATTCAACCACTGTTGCGAAAAATCTGGATTGCGCAGATATATCCACTTTTCATCCGCAGTAACTATTTATTTGATAAATCGAGTATCGCGTGGATTTCTAAACAGTCCCTTGCATACCACGACATGTCGTTGACCTTGAGGTGGGATGAGCTCGTATGGCACCTCACAGCATCGTTTGTAAAGCTTTCCGATCTTGCGATAGATTTATAAATTCGGTGGTGGTAGATTTAGAAATTACCAGTTTTTCTGACAGTTTGCGAGTGCTTTTCCGTGGATTGTATTCCACGGCTGTTTTTAGGGTGTCGGAATCAACAGCACAGGGCTTACTTGAACCTTCCTATCTTTTGAAGCTCAAGTTACCAGCCACAATTTTTTTGAAACATTGTAAGGATTGAACCTGACAGCGGTACAAGTTCAACGCATGGGTTGCGACACACGCTTCAGGCCTCGTTTGATTCCCCATAGTACACCTTTCAGTCGTCTGCAGCTTAAAAAAACTGCCCAGCAGAAAATATACATATTTACGTCCTGGCGGTATTGAAGATGCATACATTAATATTATTAATAACATCTATGAAAATGCAAGTGCAAAGATTCGGCTGTTTGAAAATACAACACACATAAAAATTGGAAAAGGAGTGAGACAAGGTGACACCATATCTCCGAAGCTCTTTAATGCCACATTGGAAAATGTCTTTCAATCACTGAACTGGGAGAACAAAGGGATAAAAGATTAATGGAGATTATCTAACCCACCTTCGTTTTGCTGATGACGTAGTCATTTTTGCAACTACCCCATCAGAGCTGCAGAGTATGATCCAGGAACTTGCTGACAAGAGTAAAGAAGTGGGATTAAAAATGAACTTTCAGAAGACAAAAGTGATGTTCAATGTTTTTACAAGAAATGAAGATTTATCGATTGATGGAGAAAAGCTGGAGATAACAGACACGTACGTTTATCTTGGACAGCAGATATCAAGTGAGGGTCACATTGATGAAGAAATTAATCGGCGTACAAAACTTGCCTGGAGAGCTTTTGGAAGAAACAGCATAATTTTCAAGAGCAATATGCCATTATGTCTTAAAAGAAAAGTGTTTGATCAATGCATCCTTCCAGTGCTTACGTATGGTGCAGAGACGTGGACCTTAACTAAAAGAGACATACAAAGGCTGCAGACAACTCAAAGCAGCATGGAGAGGTGCATGCTTGGTATAACCAGGAGAGATAAGAAGAGGAACTCGTGGATCCGAAAAATGACAAGAGTGGAAGACATCATGATCAGAGTTAAATCCCTGGAATGGCAATGGGCTGGGCATACTGCCAGAAAGACAGACGCATCGATGGACAGCCGAAATTTTAGATTGGATTCCAAGGGACAGGAAAAGACCCAGAAAAAGACCACATGGGAGATGGGTGGATGAAATTCGTAAATATGCGGGAGTGACATGGAGGAGACTGGCACAAGACAGACCGTTGTGGAGGAAACTTGGGGAGACCTACGTCCAGCAGTGGATTGATAATGGTTGACAATGATGATGATGATGATGACGTCCTGGAACTTGTGACGTATACTCTTATTTAACTTTCTTTTTTAGTTTCTTTCTCTATGTAAATTTGCATTCGCTCTCCTTCGCGTTTCTCAAACTTAACGTGATATGTTCTCTCTCGCAAGAGCATGGTTGGAAACACCTTGATGTCAGAACGTATGACGTGTGTATGTTTCAGATGAGAACTGACAGAGAAAATGACACCCCATGAAGGAATGCTCGAAAACAGACCAAACTTTACACATAGATAACCAAGTAGGTCCTGAACAAATGATGTAATTGTCACATACAGACTAGGCTCCAGTTGCCAAATATACAGAATGATCAATAAGAATAGTGACCCCCATTTTGGGCGATACAGCGTTGAATCCGAGGTGGCATGGATGCAATGAGAGTCCGAATGCAGTCTTGGGGTATCGTGGAACAGGTGGTGTCGATCCAAGTCCACAGTTCCTCTTCACTTTTCAGAGAGGGTACTCAACCGACGCCCAATCGTATCCCACAGATGCTCTATTGGCGAGAGGTCGGGGGACCGTGCTGATCACGCAAGCATCTGCGCAACATGTAAGGCATTCAGGCTGATCCGAGCGGTATGCGGCCTGGCGTTGTCCTGTTGTAAAATGGCGTTTGAAATGCCCTGCAGATACAGTAGTGCCACAGGCGCTACAGCTCCTCAACATAGCGGCGTACCGTCAATGTGCCCGTACTGCGTACCAGCGGTGAGCGGCTGTTGGCGCTGATAGCACCCCACACCATGATTCCACGTTGCTGAGCGGTGTGACGATCCACAATGGCAGAGAAATCGGCCACGTCGCCTCCAGACTATCACGCGGCAATCATACTTGGTGAGAGAGAACCGCGATTCGTAGCTGAACACCACACTGTTCCGTTCGGTACCCCACGCAGCTCTGGAGCGACACCACGCAAGCGGTAACGACGATAGCTAGCTGTTAAGCATAGTCTTCACAGAGGACGACTGGACAGCAAACCAGACGCAGCCAATCGGCGCATCCAAGCCTTCCCATACACTCCACCACAAAATGTGTGGCTTGTGGGTCCGCAACGGTATGACGTCGGATGCGACGATCAGTACGCTCGGACGTCCGTCTCCGTGATGCGCCGCGTCCCCCACCTACGATGTTGCACAGATCATTTCTGGGACCACTGTCTCCAAATGCGACCGTCGGTTGTGGCATCACGTCACGCTTCTTCCGCAATACGACGCAAGGACCATACAGCGGTACGAAGTCCTACGATGACATCTCTCATGAACACATCCGTTTGACGAAATCGCATACTACGGCGTCTTAACCGCATTTGCACCCCTTGTTCGTTCTCCAGACACGGTTACAGCAGAACAGTTCACTTCTCGCGGCCATGACGACGTCTCGACTGATGGCCTCACGGGCATTGGTTGTCCGCTTATATCCGTCACGCCTTTCGTGCGATTGGCCTGCAAATGCAATCATTTGCATAACTTGTACGTGTGCACCCACCCTGCAATTTGCATGGCGCTGCGTTCACGTCTTCGTGGTGTGGCAATTTGTCTGTTAGGCAGTGTAAAATGTTTAAGCAGCAGCAGTATGTGAGATGTTGGTAATATGACGATATAATAGTAGTTACGAAATTGAGTTATTTGAAGTTGTGATCTCTTGAAGTCTGCGGATTATATATTTAGTGTTGGTGTTTTGTTTTTTTCGTTAAACGTTCAATCACAAAGAAATTGGATTAGTTCACTAACACTGTTGAGAACTGAGTTGTGCTGAAGGATATTTAGCTGAATAAAGACTAACCGTACGTAACATTTTCTGAAGTATTTGAATGACTCCTGTTTCACTGTAGATGAAGCTGTGAGACTCATCTACGTAGTGTTCGGACAGCAATGTTTCCAAGAACATTACGAACTGCATTATGAAAGCATGTCTCGAAGACTGAACCCTCGAGACATGCTTACGACAAAGCTTTGGAACACAGCGATAGGTATGCGCTTCTATTCAGTACATAATGCTGCCGCTAACTGTTGCTTAGTAGTACGCCTTGCTTCCAAACTTCTTATGCGGCGCTCTAATTCATCCCATAGGTGCTGTATGGGGTTAAAGATCAGGGCACTGTGCTGGCCAGTCTATACACGATACGGAATTATCGTAAATCCACGCCGTAATAGGCCTTGCTTTATGAATCGGTACATTATCCTGCTGGTACCAACAACGCTCGGTTCCATAGTATTACCACAGAGATGGTATTGTCCAGAATATCGAGGTAGACGTGCTGGTTAACAGGTTTGTGCACGATAACAAATGGGCCGGAACCATACCAGGAAAAACATCCTAACACGAGTACAGTGCCAGCTCCCAACTTGACCGTAGGAACAGTACACTGTGGTAAATAGCGTTCAACCGGCTGCCACCATACCTACAATCGGCCATCATACTGATAGATCGTGTACCTGGATTCATCAGTCCATGGGACCCGTTTCCATTGATCTACGGTCCACGATAAGTGTTCTTTACACACTAGGCTAAACGACGAGAAGCATTCCCAGTGAAGATGAAAGGCTTATGAGCAACCGCACGACCAGGGTAACCCATGGAATGAAGTTCTCTGCGAATGGTACGTGTACATACCGAGGTTCCTGCATTTTTACTCACCTGTTCACTGAGGTCTTGTGCAGTACTCCGTCGATTAGCTGTAACGACTCTCCTGAGGCTTCGACGTCCTCTAATCACTCATTTTCTTTGGTCTGCCGGTATGTTTTGCTGCTTCAGTGACGCCATTGTCTTTCACCTATTCAGTACGTCCAAAAGAGTTGACCTGGGCATGTTTAAACGCCTCTCGTTTTCTCTTATGGACAACCCCCTAATATAACACCCAACAATCTTTCCTTTCTCAAAGTCAGTTCTCTCGCGTTGCGACATTTTCACTGAACCTCACAGTGCGATATAACCGGGGTCAGCTGCAGGATTGTTTTGATACCATTTGCAGCTGTACCGCGCATCTTAACAACGTAGCGGGTCTGCTCCTTTGCTTTTAGAGGGGTGTCCGTTGACTTTTGTTAATATAGTGTATTTATAGTATAGAAAATATTTGTGACTTGGTGTTACCAAAACATATCGCAACTGTCAAAAAATAAAAGAAAAATAGGAAAGGAAAGTCTTTAAGGATGACCTGCAAAAAACAAAAACAAAAAAAAAAACATAGCGTTTTCTTAGACAATTGATTTTAAGCGTCCTTGCGCAGCATACATATGCCATGCAGGAATGATTTCGTTAATAGGATAATACAAGCAACGGTATTAACTGCAGCCCCAAAAGCAATTTCATTTAAGTGCTTCACTTTTTATGATGTCAGGGAAATAAAAGCTCCCTTTTCTAACGAAACGATTGTGTTGACACTTTTCCGACAAAGGCTTGTGTTTTTTCTTCTTAAAGTTATGAAGAACATGCGCTACTTACTGCTTTATTGTTTAAATGAATAACGTTGTCACCAAAGCGTCAGTGGGTATTCCAGTAATTTTCTTTGCTTCCCTTTCAAGTGTAATTCAGCAAAGTGCTGTTTGACAAAGTATGTTTTCTTTGATCAGAGTATTTTTCGTTTCACTGGCGTTATTAGAGATGTCAGAAAATGATCCAAATGTATTTTGCCCCTTTGCTGGTTGAAGAGAAATAAAAATTAGCACTAAGGAACTATAATCTGATTAAAAATGTGACAAAAAACGCATACTTATTTCTATAAGATGGAATGAGAGCAAAAAACAAGGTGTTCTGTTAGATAAATATCTTATCCATATTTCTCATTTTTGAATGAAACAATTAATTTATAAGAAGGGAGTTGTTTATTTTCCTTCTGTTAGATCTATCAGCGACGTTTGAAAGTAAAAGTTGAAGAAAAGACGCCATCCCTGTGGCGCAGTGGTTTAAGCGCTGCTGTATGATCATTTGCGTTCATGGGTCAGGGTTCGAATCTAGTTAAGGCCTGGATGTTGTGTTTGTCTTACGGCACTGGCTTCCTCTCTTCTCTGGAACCAGCCCACTGAATTGCTGACGGTGGTCGTTAAACCTCCAAAACAAGAAAAAAAAATAAGAGAAGGAAAGACTAACTATATTTTGGATCATTGTCAACCATTATCAATACACTGCTGGACGAAGGTCCCCTCAAGTTTCTTCCACAACGGTCTGTCTTGGGCGGCCAGTCTCCTTCATGTTACTCCCGCATGCTTTCGAATTTCGTCCACCCCATCTCACATGTGGTCTTCTTCTGGGTCTTTTCCTGTCCTTTGGAATCCAGTCTAAAATTTCGGTTGTCCATCTGTGGTCTGTCCTTCTGGCAATATGCCCAGCCCATTGCCATTTCAGGGATTTTAATCTGATCATGATGTCTTCCACTTTTGTCATTTTCCTGATCGGGTAGTTCATATTCGTATCTCCCCTGTTTACACCAAGCATACGCCTATTCATGCTTCTTTGAGTTGTCCGCACTCTTTGTATGTCTTTTTTAGTTAACGTCGATGTCTCTGCACCATACGTAAGCACTGGAAGGATGCATTGATTAAACACTTTTCTTTAAAGACATAATGATATGTTTTTGATCTCAAAGACTAGTCTTGTGACGATTATATATATATTAAGATAATACGAAGACAAAAATCTTATTTCGGATGACCTTACAAAGAAATAAAGAATGACCCTTCAGATAAACAATTTATAATGAATTAGCTTTATTTTGCTTTCCGCTAAGCTAATTATAATGAATAAGCTCTTTCTACCAGCTAGCTAATGATAATAATGAAGCTTTCCTACTGAGCTTCAAATAGTGAATTCAAATGGTTGTTGTTACTAGTTAATTAAGAACATGAATAAAGTCTCCTGCTAGTAGTGTAGTAATTAGAATGTGTAAAGTCTTAACGCTGGTTGTTAATGGTAATAAACTAACGATATAAACCTAACAGCCAGACAGAGGTCTGACAAAAACTATTAATTGAGAAAGACGTACTTACTCAAATCTTTTTATTATGCGACTCTTGGTCGTCCAAAGCACACACACACAACTTGTTTCACAATAATGAAGAATCCAACTAATGGCATAGAACGAAACTCTCTCCTCTAGTATAACAACAAACGATCTCCTTATAACAACAAAATCTCTCCGTACAACACCAAACGCTCTCCTTATAACAACAAAATCTCCCTCTTATTATTATTATTTTTTTTATTCGAAGTGCTGGAGAAGGGATTCTCTTATTTTTCCTATCTCGCGGTGTGGAAATAACATCACACCAATGCGAGATTTTGAACGGTCGGGTCATCCGGATAGTTCAGGCGCCATTATAACGAAGTAAATTTCTACGTCATTTTTATCCGCGCCGGGGCTCGAACCCGAGGCGGCTTATTCCGGAACAAGTCGCTCTACCAACTGAGCTACGCAGACATTTTATTCTGATTCCTATCTGCCTTTATGTCGTGTGCGTCCTTCTGGCAGGTACGTCACATCTCCTGGTACGTTACAAATTGAAAGAAATACAGAAATTGATCCAAAACCCAAACACTCTGAGCCAAAACATAAAAAACAAACTTAAACCTTCGTAACTTTATTTTTAAATACAACAGAGTTGAATAATTACGAAACGCATATAGCGTATGAAATCCGTTTATTTTCGTAGTGTAGTCAGCACAAACATTCGCCAAGCTTTCGCACTCCAATGGGAGGATATTTCAAGGCAATGATAGACACAAAAATGCAGAGCATTGGAACATGTAAAGAACGAAGATGATTTTTGAAAATAACGCGGGGGACATCACGAGCATATTACATGAATTTTTGTCACGTAATTATACAGAGCGCCGTGATGTGTTTCCATCTTTTAATAATGTATGCCAAACCATTGGTAGTTCCGTAGAGACTATATCATTGCATGCCACTTTATTGGATAGGATTTCCAATGTTTCCCTGGTGGCAGTCTCTTTGAAATTCGTGTAAGAGGCAATTCTTCTAATATTATTCCATACAGGAGCGGCCGAGCAATGCATGACTTCTCTGGCGAGGGCTGTATTCTGCATGTCTTGCTTCACACTTCATACGTGTTATTTGCATCTAGTGTCCAAGGATCGCTTTGTCATTCCGATATATACCTTTTCCGTGTTGTCAGGATATACCAACGGTATAGCGTACACACCCGCCTTTTCTTTCTCACACTGTCTATCCTTGCGGCTTGATATTATATATGATAACGGGGTTGGGGACTTCATTGCTATTAATATGCTGTATTTGTGTAATAAATTATTTAACCAATATGTAAAACCTGGGATATATGTGATGGATCCTGCGTATCTCATTGTCCTTCTAGGCGATTTTTCTATTGCTGATATTATACGATTTCTCACAGTCTTATGTACTCTGTCTATATCATCCTTCTTATATCCAGCCTTTAGACCTTTGCTATAGATATTCTCAACTTCTTTATTATTCAGATAGTCGGGTTTGCATACGTTGTACGCTCTATGGAACCACGCTCTAAATGCGGAAAGTTTGTACTCCTTTGTGCAGTGCGAATGAGGAGGGACAAGGTTCGGTACTGCGGTCGGTTTATAATAAACGTTAAAATCGAAGCTGGATGTTTTATTTCTTCTGAGCGCGACGTCAAGATAATTCAACCTCCCGTCTTTTTCAAGCTCCATTGTGAACTTGATTGTATTGTGTAGGTTGTTTATCTTGCGCATGAAATCATTTAATTTGTCTATTCCATGTTCCCGTATGAAGAATATGTCGTCTGCATAGCGGATCCAAACTCAGGGTTTCTTGATACAATTTAAAAGGATGAGATATTCTAGCGGTTTAAGTACTGCTTCCGCAAGGACTGCAGATAAAGGTGAACCCATCGGTGCTCCTTTAGTTTGTTTGTAGATGTTTCCATCCAACTTGAAGTAGTTGTGGTTAGTAATGAGATTTAAGGCGGCGATAATTTTCTTTGTTTGGGTTGGTGTGAATTCACGGGAAGTGACGATTATTTCTTCAAGATTTGCGACAGCTTCTGGTATAGGTATAGATGGATATAAGGACACTATGTCGAAACCTTCCATTATATCATTATCAAATATATTTAACCTTCTTGCGCGCTCCACAAATTCTTTTGGCGACTTGATTACGTAATCAGAGTTTTTTAAACGTTCAGAGAAGAATTTAGCTACGGATTTTTCTAATATGTACGTAGGAGCTTCGTTTTTTGCAACTATAGGTCTAAGGGTAGCTCCAGGTTTATGATTCTTTAGTCGTCCAAAGAGTGGTGGAATTGTAGGGCCTGGCGGAAGCTTTGCTGACATTCTAATAATTTCCGGTAGATCTTTGTCCCTGGCTAGAGCTTGAACTTTCCTTGAACTTTATCTACAGTAACTATGACGGATGAACAAGTAAAAGTTTTGGAGCAAGGGCCAAAATATTGCCCTCCATCGAAGCCTAAAATCAAGCAGTTAATATCAGAAGTAGAAAGTATAATCTTCCAAGTTCCAGCAGAAGATCGTGATATGACCAGGTGTTTAGCGGTATCGAAATTAAGAAGCAGTGTATTGAATTTTAACAGCAGGAATATTGAAAAAAGGAACTTTAAGGAAAGTGACAGACAGATTAAGAAAGTTTTGGAGAACCTACGCAATGACCCTAGAATATCGATTACCCTAACCGACAAGTCGAATCATGTTGCTATTATGAACAGGTCTGATTATATTGGAAAACTTAAGGAATTTGTTGATCAATCGGACTCAATTCCGCAGTCGAAGAATCCTCTAAAGGGCATGATACGGAAAGTTCAAGCTCTAGCCAGGGACAAAGATTTACCGGAAATTATTAGAATGTCAGCAAAGCTTCCACCAGGCCCTACAATTCCACCACTCTTTGGACGACTAAAGAATCATAAACCTGGAGCTACCCTTAGACCTATAGTTGCAAAAAACAAAGCTCCTACGTATATATTAGAAAAATCCGTTGCTTAATTCTTCTCTGAACTTTTAAAAAGCTCTGATTACGTAATCAAGTCAGCAAAAGAATTTGTAGAGCGCGCAAGAACGTTAAATATATTTGATAATGATATAATGGGAAGTTTCGACATAGTGTCTTTACATCCATCTATACCTATACCAGAAGCTGTCGCAAATCTTGAAGAAATAATCGTCACTTCCCGTTAATTCACACCAACCCAAACAAAGAAAATTATCGCCGCCTTAAATCTCATTACTAACCACAACTACTGCAAGTTGGATGGAAACATCTACAAACAAACTAAAGGAGCACCGATGGGTTCACCTTTATCTGCAGTCCTTGCGGAAGCAGTACTTAGACCGCTAGAAGATCTCATCCTTTTAAATTGTATCAAGAAATCCCGAGTTTGGATCCGCTATGCAGACGACATATTCTTCATATGGGAACACGGAATAGACAAATTAAATTATTTCATGCGCAACATAAACAACCTACACAATACAATCAAGTTCAGCATGGAGCTTGAAAAAGACGGGAGGTTGAATTATCTTGACGTCGCGCTCAGAAGAAATAAAACATCCAGCTTCGAATTTAACGTTTATTATAAACCGACCGCAGTACCGAACCTTTTCCCTCCTCATTCGCACTGCACAAAGGAGTACAAACTTTCCGCATTTAGAGCGTGGTTCCATAGAGCGTACAACGTATGCAAACCCGACTATCTGAATAATAAAGAAGTTGAGAATATCTATAGCAAAGGTCTAAAGGCTGGATATAAGAAGGATGATATAGACAGAGTACATAAGACTGTGAGAAATCGTATAATATCAGCAATAGAAAAATCGCCTAGTAGGACAATGAGATACGCAGGATCCATCACATATATCCCAGGTTTTACATATTGGTTAAATAATTTATTACACAAATACAGCATATTAATAGCAATGAAGTCCCCAACCCCGTTATCATATATAATATCAAGCCGCAAGGATAGACAGTGTGAGAAAGAAAAGGCGGGTGTGTACGCTATACCGTTGGTATATCCTGACAACACGGAAAAGGTATATATCGGAATGACAAAGCGATCCTTGGACACCAGATGCAAAGAACACGTATGAAGTGTGAAGCAAGACATGCAGAATACAGCCCTCGCCAGAGAAGTCATGCATTGCTCGGCCGCTCCTGTATGGAATAATATTAGAAGAATTGCCAATTACATGAATTTCAAAGAGACTGCCATCAGGGAAACAGTGGAAATCCTATCCAACAAAGTGGCATGCAATGATATAGTCTCTACGGGACTAACTACCAATGGTTTGGCATGCGTTATTGAAAGATGGAAACACATCACGGCGCTCTGTATAATTACGCGACAAAAATTCATGTAATATGCTCGTGATGTCCCCCGCGTTATTTTCAAAAATCATCTTCGTTCTTTACATGTTCCAATGCTCTGCATTTTTGTGTCTATCATTGCCTTGAAATATCCTCCCATTGGAGTGCGAAAGCTTGGCGAATATTTGTGCTGACTACACTACGAAAATAAACGGATTTCATACGCTATATGCGTTTCGTAATTATTAAACCTTCGTACTCCCGTTGTGCGAGATTCTATGCTCTCCCTGAAATACATAAATCTGGAATTCCTTTCCGGCCTGTAGTAAGTATTATCGGCACAGCAGCATATAAGTTATCCAAGTTTTTGTCTTCAAAATTATTTACCTTGGCCAATCCAAATGAAACATTTGTGAAAAATTCCATTGATTTTACCAATAGACTCAAACTACACACCTACGTAGATCTACTAATGCTATCCTTTGATGTGGTATCTATGTTCACCAATGTTCCAGTAAAAAGAACTCTGGAATCCCTAAAATCATGTCTTATAGAGCATTGTTACAGCTAACCTGAAGTAGAAGAAATAACAAGACTAGTGGGTATTTGCATAAAACAGAACGGCTTTACTTTCCGTGGAATGCTTTGTGAACTGACGGAAGGTCTAGCCACGGGAAGCCCACTGTCACCTATATTATGTGACATCTACATTAGTCGATTTGAAGAAAAGCTTTTCAAACTCGTGAAATTTGACTTGTGGATACATATGTAGACGATATTTTCTTTCTATGGAAGGGAAAACGTTCTGAAATTCCGGAATTAGTCAAACTTATAAATTCCATTGATTCTCACATTCAATTCAGCTACGAAACTGAAAATAACGGATGTCTACCATTCCTTGACATCCTGGTAACTCGCTCAAATAGATCTCTCGCAACCAGAATTTATCGGAAGCCTTTTGCTGTTTTCTCCCTTCCACATGTCAAGTCCAATCAACAAAATTCAGCGCCTTTACAGTTGCGTATATCGCGCGATACGTATACACTGCCCGAAAGTGAAAAAAAAAACAAGAAGGAATTGGCGGACGATCATGATATTTACATATGCTAATGGGGTCGAGTTTACGTAGGTGTGATGTTAATTTCGGGACCAACCGGTGAGCGCTTATGCCACAGCACGGCATAATATGCAAATTATCGTCGGTGGTATTTAAGGAGTATGGAGAAGTGAATGTAATCAGTCGTCGGCGTACGGATACGTGTGAAGACCCTGAAGAAGCTGCAATGCCTGGACATGGAATACGTGTACGATTTCAGCATTTATCGGACTTTGAGCGAGGTTGTCTAGTCGGACTCCGCGAGGCCGGGTTGTCGTATCGTCGTAATGAGGAGCGAATTGGACGGGAAGTATCGGTGGTGGTACGATGGTGGCGTAGATGGTCCGAGGAACATTCCCACACGAGAAGACGTGGAATTCGGAGTCACAGACGGACTGATGAGCGGTCCGATCGACGCATAAGAAGAGCGGCGTTGTGAATCAGAACATTCACTGCGACGCAAATCCGAGCAGCCGTTGCACCTGAGGTGACTGTGCGAACAATCCGCAACCGTCCACTGGATGCAGGACTACGTGCACGTGTGTCTCTGGCATGTGTACCTCTGACTCCAGCCCACCGTTAGGAACGGCTGCAGTGGTGTCGCCAACGTCTGCACTGGAGAACGCAATGGCGATCTGTCGTGTTCAGCGATGAAAGCAGTTTCTGTTTGGGAGCCTCCGATGGCCGTATGCTTGTTCGCAGACGCACAGGGGAGCGTCTCCACCCTTCTTGCATCCGCCAGCGACACACAGGGCCTACACCTGGTTTCCTGGTGTGGGGAGCGATCAGCTATCACTCCCGTACACAACTAGTGTTTGTACCGGGTACGTTAAACAGCACCTCCTACATCAACAACATCATTCAGCCCGTTGTTGTGCAATTTGTAAGGTCGGTCCATCGTGGTGTTTTCCAGCAAGATAACCCACGCCCACACACGGCACGTGCAACGCAACATGCACTTCAGGGTGTGAGACAACTTCCATGGTCTGCACGTTCACCGGATTTGTCCCCCATTGAGCACGTGTGGGATTTTATGGGACAACGACTTATCCGGTCTCCACGGCCAGCCACGACCATCCCCGATTTACACGTCCAGGTTGAGGATGCTTGGAACTCAATACCCCAACCTTACATCCAACATCTGTACGACAGACTCCATGCCAGAATTGCACAGTGTGATGCAGTTCATGGCGGTTCAACCTCGTACTAACCATGTTACATGGAAATGTTGCTTTTCAGTTTGCCAGCAAATACAACTGTATTTTGCCATAATGTTTTGATCACGTTATTCTCTGTATTCCGTTAGTATGCTGTATAAATTTCGTTGGTATCAGATGTCTCCTACTTGGTGTTCTTTTTTCACTTTCTGCCAGTGTATGTTCAGATAAATACAGCTTGGAAAAATAACTTTATACAGCGAGGATACAACAAACAGTACAGCGAGGATACAATAAACAGTACAGAGAGGATACAACCTTCTATTATAGATAAAGTTCTAAAAAAATTCCGGAAACAGAATCCTATCTCCACGTTAACTACAGTAATGTGATGCGCCCATTGAAAGATAATTTTGCCATTATTCCATTTTCCCAGTGACATTGCCTTCAAAATTTCAAAAATTCTCAAAACCTTTAATTGTAAGGTGATTTTTAAATCCATAAACAAAGTGAGCTTTTTAGGATCAAAGGACTATGTTGAAGACAAAATCTGGTGAGGAGTTTACCAAATTCCACGTGAATGAGGCGCTTTTTTATACAGGACAGACTTGTAAAAGCATTGTACGTCATTTTTGTCTTCTGAAAGTTCATATTTAGTCCCACTCCTTTACTCTTGTCAACAAGTTGCTGGATCATACTTTGTAGCTCTAAAGGGGTAGTTGCAAATGTGAGTACATCATTTTGAGAATTGCGTTTTAGATTGAAGGTTCAGAAGACCCACATTCGGAATTGTGACCTAAAGAAGTAATCGATGGCGAAAAGGACTGTTACGAAAAGGACCATAAGTTTCTCTTTGAAGAAGCAAATCTAAATGACTAGCCAGATTCAACCACCAACTTGATATTTTGGAAGCTTTCCTTATATATCAGAAGTCTTCGCAACTTGTTAATGACATGGCACCCACCCCATTTCTATCAAGCGCGTGGAAGCATCTAACCAAAACACGCTACTGTAAACACCATTTATGATATCATACACAGTTTGAATATTTGCGTGCCATTCGTCCTAATGTAGCTAGGTCAATACCCAGCGAAACCATGGCCGGCTTGAAAAAATAAATATTTGTGATAAACTATACGTTGTATTATCTTAATATACACATGTGTATGTATATAGGGATGTAAGGTCAGGTGATGCGTAACATCACAGCCTCTCCTTGACAAATGTCAACCCCGCCGTCTCGTGGTGCATCCTGTTCCCACTAAAGGGGCTCTGACGACCGCAAATAGCGGTATAACTATACCATCGGGATCAGAGGAAATGCTATCCCACACTCACCAACCCGCTTGGCCAGCGTGGTGAGTTATGGCCAAACACCTCCAAAATGACTCTACAACTTAAATCTTGGCCCTCAGTCTCCGGCAGCTGGAATGTACCTGGCCAAGGCAGCGGCCAGTGCGACATGAAGGCAGAGGGTGCTAAGAATCCCCGGAGGACCGGACTAGGCTGCCATTTGATGCTGACCTTGGCTACCTACAACGGACGCTCCCTATCTTCTGATTCAAGGCTTCTTGAATTGGAAGAGGAACTACAAAGGATCAAGTGGGACATCGTCGGGCTGAGTGAGGTAAGGAGAAAAGGAGAAGATCTCATTGAACTGAAAAGTGGACATCTCTTCTATTATCGTGGGACAGATACTGGCAGAACTAGTGGTGTTGGATTTATAATAAACAAGAAACTGAAGGATAAAGTGGTAGAAGTTGAAAGTTCCTCTGACAGAGCTGCACGACTCGTTATCCAACTATCGAGAAGATACCAGGCTCAGATTATTCAAACTTATGCACCCACCACAAGTCATCCTGAAGAAGAAATTGAAGAATTTTATGAGGAAATTCGTCATCTAAATAATAAAGGTAAGCAGCACTTGAAGATAATTATGGGAGATTTCAATGCAAAAATAGGGCACCGGCAACAGAATGAAACTTCAGTAGGTAAATTCGGTCACGGCAACAGAAACCAGCGTGGAAATACTCTCGTTGAGTTTGCAGAGGCAGAAGGGTTTTTCATCTTGAATTCCTTTTTCAAGAAAAAGCCACACAGGAAATGGACATGGAGACATCCAATTGGGACGACAAGTGAAATTGATTTTATTATGTGTAACAAAAAATTCGTCATCGAAGACTGCAGTGTGCTAAACAAGTTCAACACAGGTAGTGACCATAGATTGGTGAGATGTAAGATGCACCTCAACACTAAACTGGAACGTGGCAAGCTCATAAGACAAACAAAATGTATTGACATAACCAACCTTAAAAAACACCATAATACTTTCAAGTTGGAACTGAAGAACAGATTCTCTGCTTTAGAAGGCCTAACATCGGAAGAAGTGGATATTTCGGAAGTTAACAGAAAAGTAACCAAAGCTCTTATGGAAACAGCAACAAAATTAGCTGGGTCTAAGAACAAGTTGCATGTAAACAAATTATCAGGAAAAACCAAAATGTTGATGCAAAAAGAAGAGAGATGAGGACAACTAAAGAAGATGTGACTTCCAAAGTGGAATATATAGAGCTATGCAAGACAGCACAAAAAAGTATCACTGAAGACGTAAGGAAATTCAACTGTGAGCTAGTGAGGAAAGCAATTGAAAACAACCAAAGCCTAAAGATAGCAAAGGGACATCTCAGTAAGGGAAGAAAACAGATTATGGCTCTGAGAAAAGAAGATGGTTCTATAACAAGAAATAGAGGCGAAATTTTGACAAGAGTGAAAGATTTCTACTCCAAATTATATGAAAGGGATGATACATGTACTCCAGACATCATGAAAGGTACCAGAGTTCTTCCAGTCCTCCCAGCAGAAGTTGCTCATGCAATCAAGAACATGAAGCGGGGGAAAGCTCCAGGAGAAGATGGAATTACTATAGACATCATACAAGAAGCAAGTGGAGAAATTGAAACAGTACTCGCCCAAATTTTCACTCGATGCCTTAATGAAGGGAAGATTCCTGAGGATTGGAACAATGCTACAATGATCCTGCTACATAAAAAAGGTGACATTGAGGATCTCAGGAACTACAGACCTATCAGCCTCCTATCAGTGGTTTATAAAATCTTCACTAAAGTTCTTTCACACCGCTTGAAGGTAACACTGGACATGGCTCAACCGAGAGAACAAGCTGGATTCAGGAGTGGCTACAGCACAATAGATCATATCCACGTACTGAGAGAACTAATTGAAAGAGCGAGGGAGTATGAACTTCCATTGTGCATGGCTTTTATCGATTATGAAAAAGCCTTTGATTCGGTGAAACCATCAGCAGTTACCACGGCTCTGAAATCCTGCGGTATTGAAGATGCATACATTAATATTATTAATAACATCTATGAAAATGCAAGTGCAAATATTCGGCTGTTTGAAAATACAACACACATAAAAATTGGAAAGGGAGTGAGACAAGGTGACACCATATCTCCGAAGCTCTTTAATGCTACATTGGAAAATGTCTTTCAATCACTGAACTGGGAAAACAAAGGGATAAAGATTAATGGAGATTATCTAACCCACCTTCGTTTTGCTGATGACGTAGTCATTTTTGCAACTACCCCATCAGAGCTGCAGAGTATGATCCAGGAACTTGCTGACAAGAGTAAAGAAGTGGGATTAAAAATGAACTTTCAGAAGACAAAAGTGATGTTCAATGCTTTTACAAGAAATGAAGATTTATCGATTGATGGAGAAAAACTGGAGATAACAGATACGTATGTTTATCTTGGACAGCAGATATCAAGTGAGGGTCACATTGATGAAGAAATTAATCGGCGTACAAAACTTGCCTGGAGAGCTTTTGGAAGAAACAGCATAATTTTCAAGAGCAATATGCCATTATGTCTTAAAAGAAAAGTGTTTGATCAATGCATCCTTCCAGTGCTTACGTATGGTGCAGAGACGTGGACCTTAACTAAAAGAGACATACAAAGGCTGCAGACAACTCAAAGAAGCATGGAGAGGTGCATGCTTGGTATAACCAGGAGAGATAAGAAGAGGAACTCGTGGATCCGAAAAATGACAAGAGTGGAAGACATCATGATCAGAGTTAAATCCCTGAAATGGCAATGGGCTGGACATACTGCCAGAAGGACAGACCATAGATGGACAGCCGAAATTTTAGATTGGATTCCAAGGGACAGGAAAAGACCCAGAAAAAGACCACATGGGAGATGGGTGGATGAAATTCGTAAATATGCGGGAGTGACATGGAGGAGACTGGCACAAGACAGACCGTTGTGGAGGAAACTTGGGGAGACCTTCGTCCAGCAGTGGATTGATAATGGTTGACAATGATGATGATGATGATGATGTATATAATAACATATTGATTTTAAAAAATGTACAGTTCCTTCCATAAGCTCTCCAGCCAAGTTTTATGCGCCGATTAATTTCTTTATCAATGTGACCCTTGCTTGATATCTACTGTCCAAGGTAAATGTAGCTATCAATTATCTCCAGCTTTTCCCTATCAATCGATTCTGTCCTTTGGAACGTCATTTGTTGTAAAAGCATTGTACGTCACTTTTGTCTTCTGAAAGTTCATTTTTAATCCCACTCCTTTACTCTTGTCAACAAGTTGCTGGATTATACTTTGTAGCTCTAAAGGGGTAGTTGCAAATGTGAGTACATCATCAGCAAAATGAAGGTGAGTTAAATAATCTCCATTAAATTTTATCCCTTTGTTTTCTCAGTTCAGTGATTGAAAGATATGTTTTAGATATGGGTTACTTTTACATTGTGGATATGATTGCTTTTCGGATTTTGTTTTTATTTCGGGTTTCAACGAACCACCATGAATAGCTCAGCTGCGCTTTCCTGATTTTAAGCCTACCACCTGGGTAACGCAGTGTTCTAAGCAGTAGCTCCTGACCATTGGTCTGAGATGAGTACAGGTTTGAATCCCGATGAGGCATGGATGTTGTGCTTGTCTTATAGCTCTGTCTCTGTTCCTGGAACCAGTCACTCAGCCCCTTAACGACATGGCACGGCGCATTGTCCTATTGGTGGGCACCATCACCACCAGGGTAAACGCCCAACATGAAGGGATGCATGTGGTCAGCGAGGATGGACATGGAGCCATTGGCGCTCAGGGACCCATCCAGTAGTACCAGCGGTCCCAGGTCACACCAGGAAGACATCCCCCCAGACATGCACAGTGCCACCGCCCGCCTGTACTGAACTGACAAGTGTGTCCCGGTGTTGGTTCTTGTGTGTCTCTCACCGTATCCGCCACCACCCGTCACTTCTGTGGGGTAGAAACTTCGATTTGTCGAAGAAGGCAACCTTTTTCCACTCTTTCACTGTCCAGGGACGGTAGTTCAATGCGACCTGCACAGCGTCAACTCCGGAGACCCATGTCTAACAAGCTTCGCTCTACTGTTATCGGGGACACGTACATGGGTGCCCCCAGCTTTCATTTGCGTGGTCAGTTTCTGCACTGTTGCACGTCGATTGCTCTTTACCAGTCGACGGAGGCGACGTTCTCCTCTGGGGTCGATGGCCTTTGGGGCTGCATAGTTATGACGTCAGGAGGTACTCGATGTACCAGCGGACCATTCTTGGTACTACCCTTACTACGGCACGTCGTGAACAGCACACGAATTCTGCTGTTTCTGAGATTTGGGGCTCCATAGTTATGACGTCAGGAGGTACTCGGTGTACCAGAGGACCACTCTTGGTACTACCCTTACTACGGCACCTCGTGAACAGCACATGAATTCTTCTGTTTCTGAGAAGCTTCCACCCTCGGGGTGGTAGCCGATGATCACTCCTTTTTGAACGTCCTTCAAATCACTACGTCTGCCTATAGTGCTCACGTACGCACAACGGCTGATCTGTCCGAGCTGGCCGCTTATATCTCCGTTTGGTGTACCTTGTAACGTGCACTCTGTGATGCATTCCAGTGCGTGCACCGTGATTCAGGGGGTGGTCATACATATTATTCTGATACGATTGTATAATAGCTTACATCTTTACAATAATCAAAATCAGTTAATATTTCCAAGTTAAGTATCTGTTTATATTGTTGCTATAATGAGAATAAAAAACACTTTTGCCTTACCAATACTGAAGAGAGAAAGATGAAGTAACACTGTCATCAGATATACAAAACTTGAATATGCATACTGTATTATGCTTTGGAGGAAGGCTGAATATAGATAATTTTATATCTCTTTCAGAAGTCAACCTCAGCTTACCCAAAAAGCAATATTTTGAAAAAAAATGATGCAAATTTCACCAATTCCAGTCCGTTTTTTACGCTTTCCAACCGTAGGTTGAAGAAGCGTATATGCTCCAGCTTTGTGCGTCTGTCCGTCTCACCGCACGATAACTCGCGTAAAAATGGTTCGATTTCGATGACATTTTAGTATGTGTTAGGGAACCACCTAGGGACGAACCCTATTTAAAATGGGTTAAGTGGGGTCAAAGATCAGGACATAGGAGCAGGATGCATTCCATTGCCCTTATGCGTCATAACGTGCGTAAACATGGTTCAATGTATATGAAATTTTAGTATGTTGTAGGGGAAACCCTGGGGACGAACCCTATTGAAAATGGGTGAAATGGAGTCAAAGGTCAGGACATAGGAGCGGGATGCATTCCATTGTCCTTATGCGTCATAACTTGCGTAAATATGGTTCAATTTCAATGAAATTTTAGTATGTTGTAGGGAACAATCTGGGGACGAACTCTGTTGAAAATGGATGAAGTGAAGTTAAATGTCAGGACATAGGAGTGGGATGCATTCCATTGCCCTTATGCGTCGTAACGTGCGTAAACATGGTTCCATTTCGATGAAATTTTGGTTTGTGGTAGGGGACCACCTCGGAACAAATCCTTTTGAAAATGGACGAAATGGGATCAAAGGTCACGACATAGTAGCAAGATCCATTCAATTGCTCTTATGCGTCATAACTTGCATAAATATAGTTTGATTTCAATGAAATTTCAGTATGTCTTAGGGGATCACCAGGGGACTAGCTCTATTGAAAATGTGTTAAGTGGGGTCAAAGGTCAGGACATAGGATCGGGATCCATTCCATCGGCCTTATGCGTTATAACTTACCTAAAAATGCTTCGATTGAGACAAAACGTTATCATGTTGTTCCGGAAGTATGCGTTACCGGTCCTGTTGGATATCATCAAAATGGGGTCAAAGGTCAGGACACAGGAGCGAGATTTGTTCTACAGCTATTATCCTCATAACTTGAGTAATAACTTGAATAATGATTTCCGGTCTGTTGGAAAGCGTATCATGATCAATGCATTGCATGATTTTACTAACTTGTTATATCCTCCCATATATCCGCTTATTTAATTAGACATAATTTCTTTCTTTCGCATGGCAGGTTTGAACTTCTTTCTAAGAGTTATATCACTTGAGCTTTAGATTTTAATATACGTTTGAGTCTGAAACAGATTCAGAACTTCTGTAAAGTTGTATAAACTTGGATGGGGTGATAAAAGTTCGTATTAAAGCTAAACCGAAAAGACTCGCATGGATTCGTCGTGTGTTCTCTTGATACCAGAGCAAACAGCGATTTTGATGAAATTCAGCATTCATCATTTTTAACGCAAGAAATATCCTTTTCTTTGAGGGTCTCCAAAGCGCCAGAATGTTCTTCCACAGCAGCTTTTATTATCTTTGGTGGACGTTCAGAAGTATCCTCTTCAGCTTTTCGCCGTAACTCTATTGACAAAAGACACCTGACACCTAGAAGAGAAACCCACCTTTGGCCTTAATGCATGCACTGACACTACGAGACATGCTTTCGAGAAGGTTTTGGAAAACAGCGATAGCTATCCGCTTCCATTCAGTACATATTGCTGTCGCTAACTGTTGCTTAGTACTAGGCCTTGGTTTCAAACTTCTTATGCGGCGCTCTGATTCATCCTATAGGTGCTCTATGGGATTAAAATCAGGGCTCTGTGCTGGCCAGTCCACACACGATACGGAATTATCGCCAAACCACCCCGTAACAGTCCTTGCTTTATGGGACGTAAGTCGTGTCTGTTTTGAGCTCCGTGTTTCGCCGTCTACTGAGTGTGTTTTGTGTGCTCTGTCGTTTAACTTTTGTGCGTGCCTTCAAGACGAAGGTTGTATCTTTCATTTAAGACATCTCCCGAGTCGGTGAGTACTATTTTCAATTAGCTATCAGCACTTTATTTTCTCGACCAGTTGGTCGTTTTTACTAAGTTAGGCCTCGCCATCGGCGATGGCGACTGCTGATAAGAGCAGAATTCCCGCTCTCGTCACAGCTTCTCCTACTACGTCGATCCTTATCTCTGACGGAGCAAACCAATCAGCGTCCGTCCTTGATGATAGGGAATATCGTCCTCCTCCTGATGCCTATTGCTCTTCTTCTTCTACGCTTCAACTCTCTGACTCCACCACCCCTCCTGGTGGTGAGGCTATGACGTTCGTTCCTGATGCTACCGATGACGTAATGGATATCTCTGAGGGCGTTGCTTCTCTGCCCTCGGTAGCCTTGCCCAGCGTTGTGTCAGCTCCTTCATCCAGCGCTGCACCTCTGCCTTCCAATGGAGGATTGCCTTCCCGCTCTTATTCTAGCGTTACCTCAGGTGCGTCCCTACCGACGCAATCGACTCGCCTTCCTTGCAGATGCCCATGTCCAGATACATGGTGACTCACTTCAATTGGACGTTCCGCACTTCTCACCCGCTGCGCAGGAACTTCACTCCACCCGCGAGTTGGGAGTGTGCCCTGGATGCTCTTCCGAATACACCGCTGAAAGTCTATTGTGATACGCTCCTTGCTTTTCTTCCAGCCGGAGCCATTACTCACCTCACCCGCCGGCCGCGGACGGTGATTGTTTATTTCACATCCAAAGAGCATGCAGACACGCTTCTAAACTTTGGTCTTGACCTGGGAGACCACCACCTGGAAGCTGAACCGATTTCCAGGCGCCCTGTTCAGGTCTCCTTGCATCCGGTGCCCCCCGAAATCTCGGATGCGATGATATGTACTGCACTTAGTAAGTGTGGTAAGATTGTTGGTCCTGTTATCACACATTCAGCTGCGCCCAAGGATCCTGCAAATAAGAATGTTCGTAGTTTTCGCCGGAGTGTTCGACTCATCTTTCCATCAGAGGAGCATCTCCGTAAGTTCCCACGGATTCTAAACGTCCGATGTGGGCAGCTCTCCTACAGAATTGACATGCTAACATCAGAACACTGTGCTAATTGCAAAGAACTTGGGCATCAGCGTGCTCGATGCCCCAACAACCAGTATCCAGCTCCCACGGCTTCTACAGTGCCTACCGCCTCTAAGCAGCATCCTGCTACATCTCGCTCTCGACCTGCACCGTCTTCAAATGTGCCAACTGCCCCAGGGCCGAGTTACACAAAAAGTATATCTACAGCCTCTCGTCCACGAGCGTCTTTTGATGCTGATCTCACCTCCCACCTTCAATTTCCAGTGCTCACCTCCCCTATTACTCCTCATCCCGTGGCAACATCGGGAGACTTCGCCGCTGGTTTCCCACCAGTCTTCACTGTTGGTGTCTCCGAGTGTGACGGCGGTGCCGATAACTCCTATGACTCTGCGTCAGCTTCCGAGCATCGTCGCTCCCTGGAAAACGAATTTCTGGCACTCGTACAGGTACCCGACGTAAGAGGAAGAAGAAGAAATCTTCCTCTGCGGATGGGCAACCGTTCCGTACTACCAAATCTTCAGGAGATATCTCTCCCTCTCCTGCGCCAACAGAAATTGAAAGGGACACTGATGATGATGGGTCTCCACCTTCGTTTGAGGTCTTTTCAAGTGTTCTCTCCAAATGTGGTGCTCCTTCAGAACCTCTCAATCTTGGAGATTACTATCAGTTTTGCACCCACACCACGAACCTGGAGTCGACGTATGACTACCTCCGAGAGCGCGAAGACATTCTTCCCGCGCTGCTCCTGCAAGCCGGATGCATTGCTAAGTACCTTCGTGGGTTTGTTCATGACCCCATGCACCACTCATGGACCCTTGGCTGCGTAAACCGATTACAACAACTCCTGAAAGTTGCTCCGCGACTCCTCCAACCAACGACTGACCAGTCCATTCAAGGTCACGACCCTTAATTGCAGAGGGTTCGCTAGCCCCCTAGCGAATGCTCTTGTTATGGAAGACCTCTCGCCCCTCGGGGCCGATCTGTTACTACTACAAGAAACAAACTGCCATTCCTCCACTCTGTTTACTCGCTGGCGTGCTAGCGATTATGTGTTCCATCATGCTTTCCGCTACTCATCTCATGGTGGACTTGCTATCGGAATACATCAACATTTCCGATCCACCCTCACTGCACTCTCAGTGCAGAACTTATGCCGAGATTTACTCCAGCAAGTCTCCTTCACAGTTGGCGGAGCTCGATTTCACATCTTTAATGTGTATATTCCATGCACCTCTATTCATTTATCCATCTTGTTCACCAAACTCCGTAAAGCTCTCTCGAAAGTCTCACCTTCGGATCGTGTGCTCTTGGGTGGAGACTTCAATTGCACCCTTGACCCGGCTCTGGATCGCTCTCCTTCGTCACGAGAGCGTCGGACGGATCTCGTCGCACTACTCCATGACCTTGTTGCTGATTTCTCCTTCACCGATGCTTATAGGCGCCTTCATCCACAAGAGACCTCACACACGTGGCGCTCGTCTGGGAGTCAGCTTCCATCAACTGCACGCTTGGATCGGGTTTACGTTTCCACACCGCTTCTTGCGTCTATTACCGAGTTGCAACATCAACCTACTGCTTCCTCAGACCACTGCACGGTCACCCTCACAGTGTTTGTTGCGGCGTCACTCCCGGACTGTTCGTCCGTGGACATTTGACTCCAATCTCCTCACTGATCCTGAATTTTGTGCCTCTTTCCGTTCTTTTCTCGCTGCTCGTCGCGCAGGGTTGCATTCCGCACCCTGTACCTTGACGTATTGGCTTCGTGTCAAGCATCAGCTCCTCCTCTTACATATCAAGCAACTTTCCTTCACCATGAAGACTTCTAGTCAGATGCGCCTCGATCACGCCAGGCAGATGCTCACACTGATTGGGTTATCAGATCCGCTTTTTCCAGCATATCAGGAGGAGCTCCAGGCTTTGCTGAAACCTCTTGCGCAGCAAGCACTTTTACGTCTGCGCATTAAACATCTCAATCCGGAGGAATGCACCTATGATTTTCTAACATCAATGGAATCTGCACGTAAGTCTTCTACCTCGCTTCGTCATCTTCGCCTCCTCTGGCGAAATCACATCCGATTCGGCAGCGATTTGCTCTCACGTTCGTCAGTTCTATACCACCAAGTTCAGTGAAACTCCTCCCCCTTCTCCCTCTGCTCTCCCCCATCTTCTCAATAACCTACCACAAGTTCCGTCTCATCTTGCTCACACCCTGTCTCTTGCACCCACATCCACGGAGAGTGTCAGACACCTTCTCTTCCCTTAACCCCCATGCCGCTCCGGGTCCGGACGGCCTCTTTTCCTTTTTACCGTGCGTTCTTGCCTCTTTTGTTGCCTTTTCTCCTCTCCGCTTTTTCTGCTGCATTTAACTGCTCCCCCTCCCGAGGAGTTTCACGGACGCACATGTGGTCCTATTTCCCAAGAAGGGTGACCCTCTTGACTTGGGAAATTGGTGCCCCATTTCTCTTCTCAATCAAGATTATAAACTCTATACTAAGCTTCTTTCCCGTCGACTAAACTCTATCCTCCCTCACATCCTTGCTGACTCTCAAACCTATACTGTTCCTGGCCGTTCTCTTTCCTCCAATGTTCAACTTCTTCGCGATCTCATTCATCTTGCCAAGACTCATTCTGAACCTCTTGCTCTCCTTTCCTTAGACCTCCGTTCCGCTTTCGATAATATCTCACACGCCTATTTAACACAAACCCTGCTACACTTTGGCTTTCCTCCACAATTTGTCTCCGTTCTTCTCTCCCTCTACCGGGACGCCGTTTTCCATGTCAAGACGGCATCTTTTCTCACAGCT
Organism: Macrothele yani; assembly: GCA_039090855.1. NCBI lineage: Eukaryota > Metazoa > Arthropoda > Arachnida > Araneae > Macrothelidae > Macrothele > Macrothele yani. Next base: position 155,279,250 of record CM077030.1, read on the forward strand.
ACATGTTCCCTTCAAGCGGGGAGTTCGTCAGGGCTGCCCGCTTTCTGGTCAACTGTTTGCGATTGCCGTCGAGCCTTTTCTACGCTCTCTGCAAACATCTCTTCTAGCACAACTTCCACCACCAGTTGCCAGCTCACGGCATCACTCAGTCATTTACTCTGCTTATGCAGATGACATCACCGTCTGCATTCGTAGCGACTCACAGTTCCAACTGCTTCGTCGTTTGTTCTCCGCATATGCTTCATGTTCTGCAGCTGAACTGAATACTTCTAAGAGCACTGGATTGTGGTGCGGGTCGTGGTCCAATCGCTTGGATGCTCCATGGGGGCCACATGGTCATCCACTACCCAACGCTTCCTGGGTGTGCACTTAGGCGCACCACAAGCTACATCTAGTGCAACTCGCTCGGAACTCCATCCTCGCCTCCTCCGCACAGCTGCATTCTGATGTCGTGCGCAGTTCTGTACGTCCTACTACCAGCGTGCAAATCTCACCAGGACATACCTTCTGTCCATCTGCAAGCATTCTTGGATTGCATCTACGACCCCGCTTTTCTGTCTCCAGGAGGTTACACGCTGCCTTACTCGAGTAATGTGGGCGGGTCATCACTGGATTAACGTCCACAAGCTCTGTGCTCCTCCCTCCTATGGTGGTGCTGGCCTACCTGATGTCCCGCTGTGCTACAAAGCAAGCCGAGTGATCAACTTCATTCACCTTTTCACGGCTCCAGTGGCTTCCGCAGTTCAGGTACGTGACGTTCTTGCCTCCTTGCGTAACCCACATTTTTCTTTTCTTTCTTTAGTTCTCATGGATTGCTGTCCTTTCCCCCCTCCAAACTCCCACCTGCATATTCTGAAGCCCTCACTCACCTTCGCTCTCTCCCCCTCATTCGCTCCCCTCCCTCTTCAACTCTAGAGCTTCTTTCTGAACCCCTCTTCTTCAACTCCGCCCCTTGTTCATCCCCCCCATCTCCCCTGTTTTTCATTCCCCTCTTGGCTCCGAGCAGGTGTAGTAACTGTACAAGATCTCACTAACTCGGATCTATCCTGGCGCCCTCTCTCTGGCCTCCCCCTGCTATTCTCTCGTCCCCATCCGCCCATTTGGTCTATGACTCTCTGCTAACTGCACTTCTTTCGCGTTTTCTTTTCCCTGATCTTGTCTCCCCCACCGGTCTCGTCTCTGTCTTTTCTGCCCCTCTTCCGCTGCCGTTTTTCCTCCGACTCACAAACTCGGTTCTTCCTCTCTCCTCTCTCTCCTCTAAATCTCTTTATCGTTTTCTAGTGCACCTTGCCACCCCTTCACCGCTTTCTATTCTGGAGGTTCCCCCTGCTTCTCTTCCTCTTGTCTGGGCCGCTGCCCGCCTCACCCTTATCTGCCCCTCTTGAAATTAATACCCACTGGCTCTTTTTGCATAATCGCCTCCCTGTTCCGTATTTTCTCTTTCGCATGTCTCTTCTCTCCTCCCCTCTCTGCTCCTTCTGCGCACAGGAGGCAGACGTTTCTCACGTCTACCTTTACTGTCCCATCCTGATGCCTCTCCTCCACCAGGCTTTCCGGATTGCCAGTCGCTCTTGTTCTCAAGATCTTCCGTTCACTGCCTACAGACATCTTCTTCTGCGGGCTCATCCACCTACAACTCTTCCTTCAGTATGTGCCTATCTTTTCGTGCTGGTTAAACACGTTATTTACGTATACCTTCAACAACTCCGCAGCATTTCCTCGCCGGTCTCTTTACACCAGGCCAGCGCAGCACTTTTTGTGCCATTTTCAAGATCGATTGCTTTCTCGACTCCGCCTGGAGTACCAGTCGGCTTCTTCCAGTCGTCGAGAAGCCACCTTCTATGCTACCTGGGCGCCGGCCGCTCCATGGTTTGCGATTGATTCTGGACTGCTACACCTATCAGAACCCTAGGACATTCTACACCTCCTTTGCTGAGTTCCGTGGCACCCTGGTGGCCCTCCTCCACTCTACGACTCGTGCAATCCACACTACCGTTGAATTGTGAATGCTAATGCCATCTCAGTGTATTTTCATGCTTACTCGTGTACATTACTTACTTTCACCCCGCCTGTATTATGTTGCTTTGGTGCCCTCGTTAAATAACTTGCACAATTGTGCACGCTGTGTTTTTATCTCATGTATGTAATGTTTTACCTTCACGGCAGTGTTTGTGCTGTTCTTTTTCTAATTGTGTACTATTGTTTCGCCTGTGTTATCCTGTAAATCATGCCCAGCCAATGTCATGTGACACGATGTGTTTCTCTTTGTCACTTCTGCAATTTTTTTATTCAATAAGCTTTGCTTGCAGCATTTTGTTATTCATCCCCATTGTCATTGCAATGTATATACCATCATGTTTTTAACAGTTTTGTATTATTTCCCCAGTGAGATGCCCAATACTGTACGTCTCCCTCTTATGTTTTCTTATGATAAATTAGAATAAAGCGATTTTGAAACCTTGCTTTATGGCGCTCTGGACGTGTCTTCCTGAGCTCTGTGTTTGTGTACCTCAAGGGCCTTTCCTGGAAGTTCTATCGTTTATCTTTTGTGTGTGCCTTCAAGTTAAAGGTTTGGTCTTTCTTTTAAGCCATCTCACGAGTTGGTGAGTGCACGTTTGTTTATTATATCCTCGTTTTAATTTCCTGACCGAGCTGGTCGAACTTTAAGTTAACCCTCGCCATTAGTGGTGGCGGCTGCCAATGAGGGCGCTGCTCCCTCCTCCATTGCCGTGGCTCCTCCCATCTCCTTATCATCCTCTGTCGAAGTCGACTAATCACCTTTGCTCGATGGTGGTGCGTTCCTTCGTCCTCCTCCTGTAGACTATGCCTCTTCTTCTGCTACTCAGGTTTCCGATCCTACTCTCACAAGTGGTGACAGTGCGTCGCTGCCCTCCGATGTCGAGAATGACATCATGTAAGTGACAGATGGGGCTGCTCCTCTGCCTCCAATTGTTCGTTTCGCCTATGCTTCGGGCAAGGTGTCCAATGTTACTCTGCTGTCTTCCCGGAGAGGAGCTTCAATCCGCTCTTATTCTTCTGCAGCATCTAGTACCCCCAAGGCCTCAACATCGTCCATAGTGAACCTTTTGGATTCATACGTTACGCTATCTGAGGACGCACTTTTGCTGGATATCCCAGAGACTTCTCGTTCTGGTCAGCGCTCTCACAGGATTCTCGATTTGGAGGTTTGCTTCGAATCTCTGCCCAACACTCCAATGAAGAAGTGTAGCATAGCTCTGAAGAAGATTCTTCCCCCTGGTGCTATCACCCATCTAACCCGCAAGCCGCGAAATATGATGGTTTACTTCTCAAAGAAAGAATTTGCCGAGCTCGTTCTGAAGGAGGGGATCACCCTCGGTGATCATCATCTCCTAGCCGAATCGGTTGCACATCGTCCTATTCTGGTTTCCCTCTATCCAGTGTCCCCGGAGATTTCAGATGACATGCTTCATGCTGCGCTCAGTCGTTGCGGCTGAGTGGTCAGTCTTCCGACCAGTCTTTTTTAAGCTCCCAACGACCCCGACAGCAAACATATCGGCAGTTTCCGCTGGAAAGTCCGCATTGGTTTTCCGTCCGAAGAGCATCTCTTCAAGTTTCTATGGTTCCTCCATATTCGATGTGGACAGCAGCGTCGTCGAATGACGCTGTTCACTTCTTAACGCTGTTCTCAATGCAAAGGACACGGCCATCAGCGTTTCCAGTGCCCAATGCTGTATCACCGATCACTGCTGCATCGAGATCGCTTTAAACCTCTTCAACAAGCTCCACCACAGCGTCCATTCATGTGCCTGTAGCCCCAGAGCCCAGTTCCACACAAAAGTCGACTAAAGCCTTCGATCAAGGCGTGTCTTCCCATGCTGATATGTTCTCACATTAGGATTTTGCAGCACTCTCTTTGCTCCCTCTTCCCAATGTTATTTCTCCACTTAATGACATCACTACTGATTTTCAAGCTTCCTTCACCGTCGATGTTTTAGACCTTGGCGGCGGGGGGCTGACACCTTCTCTGAATCTCCCTCCCCGTCCCGTGCGTCTTCGGTCCAGGACAAACATCGAGGTACCAACCGATCCGGAGCCCGGAGGAAAAGGAAGAAGTCCCCTTCTACTACTGCCCAGCCATCGTGCCCTACCCGCTCTACGGGTAGCGTTTCTCCTCCTCCTTCTGCAACTGAACCGATGGAGACCACGCCTAAATGCCCTCCTCCAGCGTCCGACGTTTTCTCTGTACTGCTCACAGGCTACTCAAGTGTCTCCGCAAACCAGAAGTGCCTTGCTGTGCCACTTTCGTGATCGTCAGTTCTCTCCCGCCACCGGCTAGAACATCAGTCTGCTGTCTCAATGTACAGTGAAAGTGCCTTCTTTGTCACGTGGTCACCCTCTGTCCCGTGGTTTGCTATCACGCCACGTCCGCTGCATCTCACATTAAGCTAAGACTTTTATTTCTTACTGACTTTTCTATGTTGATTGGCACCGTGGTGCCCCGCATGTGATTCTCATCGTTTCATCAAAGTGTGCATATTGTCATCACTCATCTCAGTGTATATACCATTGCTTTTAGCAGTTTATATCATATTTTTTTCTTTGAGACGATTCCATGTTGTACTTCTCGTTTTTCCTTTATGTTACAGTAAAGTGATTTTGAAACCTAGTAAAAAAGAAAAAAAGAAACCTTGCTTTATGGCTCGGTCCTGCTGGTACCAACATGGCTCGTTTCCGTAGTATTGCCAGATAGTTGGTACGGCATAATCACCCAGAATATTAAGCTAGACGAGCTGGTTAACAGGTTTGTCCACGATAACCAATGGGCCGGGACCATACCACGAAAACTACCCCCGCACTAGTGCACTGCAAGCTCCAAACTTGACCGTAGGAACAGAACACTGTGACAAATACCGTTCCCCCGGGTATCACCATACCCACACACGGCCATCAGACTGACGGATCGTGTATCTGGATTCATCAGTCCATAGGACCCGTTTCCATTGATCTACGGTCCACGATAAATGTTCTTTACACCATGCTAAACGACGAGTAGCACTCCGAGTGAAGATGAAAGGCTTATGAGCAGCCGAACGACCACAGTAACTAATGGAATGAAGTCCTCTGTGAACAGTACGTGAACATACCGAGGTTCCAGTATTTTTACTCACCAGCACACTGCGGCCTTATGCAGTATTCCGTCGATTAGCTGTAACGATTCTCCTGAGGCTCCGACGTCCTCTATCACTGATTTTCTTTGGTCTGCCGGTACGTTTTTGCTGCTTCAGGCACCCCATGTGTTTTCCACTTACTCAGTACATCCAAAATATTTGACATGGGTATCTTTAAATGCCTCTCGTTTTCTCTTATGGACAACCCACTAATATAACACCCAACAATCTTTCCTTTCTCAAAGTCAATTCTCTCCCGCCGCGACATTTTCATTGAACCTCACAGTGCAATACGGTATAAAACAAGCTGTAGGCTTGTTTTTATACCGTTTGCAGCTTTACCCGTCGTCTTAACAACGCATCGGATCCGTTAATTTGCTTTGGAAGTAGTGTCAGGTGACTTTTGTCAATATAGTGTACTTGTATGTAGGCCAAACAATTCAAAAGCTTTTTATGTTTCTGTTATTTCCCTCTGACGTTCTCCTCAATAGTCCCACTGGGAGCAGTATGAAGCTGGTGTGAATTCTTCTTCCTTTCATTCTCGTGCTGCTTTCGAAAATGAACTCATTCTTTTTCGGTTCCATATATAGTGTTTTATTTGCAGTGCATCCTCCTGAACAATAAAAAGGAAAATGTCAAATGAAATTAAAATGTTTTACTGTGCGCTTCCTCCGTGACTTTTGTGATGCAAGTGCATAATAGATTGAAAAATATGGAAGTAAAAATAAATTTAATTCTATATGATGCAGTATATCTAAATCAGAATACAAAATAGCTCAAGATGTTTAAGATTTAATCTTCTCCTCCAGTTTTAATCATAAATTTTCTCTTAATTAATAATAATAATAATAATAATAGTAATAATAATAATGCGCTATTGCTTATTTCTCTGCTTCAACTGTAATCGAGCGCCCTATCTTAAGTATAGTCCTCTTCCCACTGCATCAACTCTGTACTCCAAATCACAGCAAGTATTGCCATTTAGCTTCAGTAGTCGCTTTACAAAAGTTGACAATGTACTCTCAATGTTGGCATTTTTAAAAAACTGGTTAGAGACGAATAATATGATGAGAAGTGCTGCCGACGTGTGTCATGCGAAGTAGAAGTCCATCGAACCTTACTAAGCTTTCCAAAGCAAATCACGTTCTGCTTCTCTCATCTACGTTAAATTTGACATTTCTGCCAATGGCAAAAATCCCAGAAACAAAATCGAATAGACCAAAAGTAAGAATAAATACAGAGTTGGAGTTAGTGATGAATTACAATGGGGCATGTTGGAATGATTCCAAGAAATGTATTCGGAGAATATGTTCATTAATGGAAGTATCCTGCGAGAGATGGCAAAACATATTACGCTTTGTCTTAATACAGACAGATTTAAAAGATCAAAGCTGCGCGTATTCAGACTGAGACATCACAAATACATAGTATAAAATAAAGTCCCTGGTAGGCGTCTGTCTGTTTGTTCGGGCTAATCTCGAGAATCGCTGGACGGATTTTGATGCGGTTTTCACTATTCCATAGAGCATTTGTTGAGGAAGGTTTAGGTGTATGAAACATTAATCTACGACAAAAGGGAGCCGAGCAGTAACAATCTTAGAGTGACAAGTCAAAGAAAAAAACGCCGTTCACATTCTTTCGTGGCGTTCCCTGCCTAAACAACGATGCGCGGCATCCGGTTTACGAAACTTATTTGCTCATTGGGAAAAAGACGCGAGGCGCATGCGCGGCGGCTGGTCTGAGAGCATGTGAGGCCACATACTAAATGCGTAGCTTCATCGAAGGCCCAAATAATTGGTTTATCGGCGCTCGCACAGACTAAATGCGTAGTTATTTTCGTCCACACGTACGTTGAGCAGCTCTTTAATTAAAATTTAAATATTTTATTGACATTATGCAGAGACGAAAATCGAATATAGGTCGTAGTACATCAGACACTAAAACAATTTGTTTGTCCCGTCAAAATGAAACTTTCGAAGAAACAGGATCTCGATTGGAAAATGACGGACAAAGAATAGCTTTACAAAGAGAAAGATAGTCGCCTGTTGAACGTAATAATCGCGTCTCTTTAGATCGAAGTAGACATAATTTTCAGAGAGAAAGAGAATCGTATGTTCAACGCAACAATCGTCTATCTACTGACAGGACCAGACATGTCAATCTGAGAAAAGGGAGACGAATAAGTTGAACTGACAGAGCAAATGTTCGTGGTCTGTCGTCCGATAAAGAGTATTCCGCTATGAATTATGATTCATCCATAAATTATAAACATGATAGTTCTGTTTCTACAGGTACTATGTCTGTTATCTATCAATGTTGTTCAGCTCAGAAATCGAAAGATGAATCAAAATTTATGTGTTGTTTGCAGGGGAAAATTAAACTACACTGCTGGCCACTCAAAATGCAACACCAAGAAGGAAGCATCCGATTGGCCTGAAATTCGCAGCATGCGTCGCCTGCGAGATGACATGCAAACGATTAGCATTGCAGGACATATGCAAATCATGTGCGCCCGGCACGCCACCGAGAAGCACTATAAGAAGGGTGCACAGATGGCGGGGTGTAAGTAGTGGAAGTGTGTTGTGCTGCCGGACCTGTGCGCGGGGAACTTCCTGATGCCTCGTCGCAGAATACGGCAGTAATTTTTCGGAGTTCAACAAAGGACGAATAATGGCTTATCACGACAGCGGTTTATCGTACCGAGACATCGGCGCCCGTGTGGGACTACATCCAGCCACAGTGAGGCGAGTATGGATTCGGTGGGTGCAAGAGGGACGGACGGACCGACGTGAGCGATTACCGCAGCCGCGGCACACCACCGAACGAGAGGACCGGCATGTTGTTCGGCGGGCATTGACGCCTCGCACCTCCACATCACGAACGTTAGCGCAGGAACTATGGTGTATTGCGCAACAACCTGTGGCAGCACGTACCGTTTGACGTCGTCTGCAGGAGCGGGGACTTGCCGCACGGTGCCCATTGCTCCGATTACCATTGACGTTACACCACCGGCTAGTGAGGTGGCAGTGGGCTGATGAACGCCGTACCTGGACTACGGAATGGCACGATATTGTTTTCACCGACGAATCCCGCTTCAGCCTGCAACACCACTATGGTCGGATTCGCCTGTGGCGGCACTGCGGCGAGAGACTGTATGACGCCTGCATTATGCATCGCCATACCGGTCTGTCGCCTAGCGTTATGGTTTGGGGTGCAATTGGATATGACACCCGCACCCCTCTGGTTCGCATCGCCGGTACACTCAACAGCCACCGTTACATCTCCGTTGTTTTGGAGCCTGTAGACCTCCCTTACATGCAGGACCTGCCAGCGGCCACGTTTCAACAAGACAATGCGCGCCCGCACGTGGCACGCATGGTGCAACAATTCTTCACGAACCCACGAGATGTCACTGCTGCCGTGGCCCGCCTGTTCTCCCGATATGTCGTCCATCGAACACCTCTCGTCGCTGATCGGCAACCGAGTGGCCCGGCAAGCACTACCCGCGGCTACGCCTGATGAACTGTGGCAACGTGTGGAAGCAGCCTGGACCGACATACCCCAAGCCCACATCCAAAGCCTCTTTCGTTCGATGCCGCGGCGTGTAGCGGCCGTTATTGCCAGCCATGGGGGCCACACGAACTATTGATGTCTGCACGTTCCGCGAGTCGCACGGGCATGTAAGCTCAATCGTTTCAATTTTGTATCTGTTGTTATGTGTCTAGTAAATCTGGCTTTGCTATCTCGTGTCCTTCTTGATGTTGCATCTTCTTACAGGTGATCATCTAAACTCTAAAGAATTTATGAAACACATATGTTAGTATAATAATGCATTTCAAATGACCTCATTTATGAGTACACAAGTAATTGAACGTGGCTTAATGCCGACATTTAAGGTACAAGAACAAGTATACCATTTCGCCGGTAGTCTCTTTCCTTCTGATCTTAATGATCAGAAGTTCCTACAGATTTATTTTATCGCTTTTGACCCTGAAACACAAGCTTCAATTCGGTGTAACATCAATCGACAAGCTCTTGGTACTTTCTTGGTGAGACCTTTGCAAGAAACGTTACACTGCCATAATAATAATGTTCAATCTTTTAAAACTACGATTGACAGCGTGTCAGCAAACGTACCGGATTTCAATATCGTTATCCACGTTGTTAAAGTACCTGTCAGTGAACATATAACGTCCCTGCTACGACTGAAGTAGCTGCTGTGATAGCTGGGCAAGAATTTCACAGAAGAGGCATAGTATTGCGTAGTCGAGATAACAACGTTCAAAAAATTGCTGAAATTCACAGATCTTACGATAGTTTGCAATATCCTTTAATACACTGCTGGACAATCGCTAAGGACGGATGACAATAGCAACGATAGCAACCATAAAATGGAAGGCAGGAAAATGTGGAAATTAGCATAAGTGCGGGATACAGTAAGACATGCTGTGCGTATGCAAAGTTTGGATTGCCGAACTTGTTCGTGACGTCATAGCGCTGATAAGAGATATAAAGGATTTGACGCGTATTGACCGTTGTTGTTCAAACGCAAAGTTGAAAGGGAAAGAATCAATTGACGAACTTGCAATTTTCAGTATGTCTTCCCGACACCACCTAGATGATTTTACGTGTGACCGTATTAGTGGCAAGATTGAAGAAGAGCGAAAAATAACAGATGTTGTCAGGCAGTTCGACGTCAGCCACAGTGTTGTTTTAAGGCTTTGGAAATCATTTCAAACAAATGGAGAGTGTAGCAAACGTCACGGGGGAGGTCGTGTTTGCAGTGCGACACCTTCAAAAGATCGGTACATAGTGCTATCAACAAAAAGACACCGGCGCAGCACAGCTAGTGGGGTAGCAAATCAGTTTATGGCTGCTACTGGCAAGCGGATCTCCCGAAAAACTGTCGCCAGACGTTTGCATGAAGGAGGACTATACGCCCGCCGTCCTGTTGTGTGCATCCCATTGTCCAGACGTCACCGTACCGCCCGTTTGCAATGGTGCCATCAACATCGCAATTGGACTGATAACGACTGGTCTGCTGTCCTCTTCTCAGATGAGAGTAGATACAGTCTATCGTCTGATTGTCGACGACAACTGACCTGCCGTGATAGTGGTATTGCATATTGTCCAGCAAACATACAGGAAAGGGACCGATATCCGACATGTAGTGTCATGGTATGGGCTGGCATCATGATCAATGGCCGTACGTCCCTCTATGTGCTTCCAACTGGGACTATGACTGGCCAACGATACATTAATGATGTTCTGCTACCTCATGTTCGCATGTTCCGTGGTGCTGTCGGTGATAGATTCATTTTCATGGACGACAACGCAACATGTCATCGAACAGTCGCTGTCCAGGAGTGTCTTTAGAGCGAGGATATTCAACGCCTCGTATGGCCAGCACGTTCTCCAGATCTGAATCCCATTGAAAATGTGTGGGATGCTTTGGGGAGGAGTCTTGCTGGTAGCCAATGCCCTCCAATAAACAAGGACACCCTCATTCGTGCACTGACAGAGGAATCGGATAAATTACCCCAACAGCTGCTTGATAATATTGTGCAAAGCATGACACGACGTGTGGAATCTTGCATCGCCCTCCATGGTGGCCATATCCCGTATTGACATCTTACGCCGGAACGCCTGCGGACGGTAATTGCATTTTTTTCACGTTTACGTATTCTGCACAAAATGGCCTGTTTGTCCCTTGAACACGTTCCAAAGCCTTCTGGATTTCAGAGCACAATAAATTGTCTTTCTTGTAATGTCCTGGCATTCTGACATTATTTTATTTCACTTGGCATCCAACCACACTTACTTTTTTATGCGCTATATAGCCGTTTATGATCCGTCCTTAGCAATTGTCCAGCAGTGTATTATACAATGGCGAAGATGGTTATTCGATAAATATTTCTCAACTTAACCCGACCACTGGGGCACCGCTACGTAAAACGGTGCTATGTATGAATTATTGTTACCGAATAATGACAAGGCTCAATAACTTTAATACAATACTTAGATTTGGAATGCTACTGAGCCAGTATTTGGTAGATCAGTCTGCTAAAATTGAATCGGAACGTTTAGCTTACGTCCAGAATAATCAGACAAAACTGCGAACGGAAAATTATGTCCATTTGCAAGATGCTTTGCGAGAAAACGAACATGTTGGCGATATTGGCCAATTGGTCATATTCCCATCGTCTTTTACAAGAGGGCCAAGATATTTTCATGAACGAACACAAGATGTAATTACTTATGTCAGGAATTAAGGCAAACCTGATTTATTTATTACATTTAAGGGGAATGAAATTAAAGAAAACCTACGCGCCAATGCAACACCACAAAACAGATACGGCGTAGTAAACAGAGTATTTCATTTGAAAATTAAAAAAAAAACTGATTTTCTTCATTAATAAAGCGAAAATATTTGGTCCACTTCGCTGCCACATGTACACTGTCGAATGGCAGAAACGTGGACTGCCTCACGTATATATTCTGCTATGGTTGCAGAACGAAATTACTCCGGACCATATAGATAGCGTAATTTCTGCAGAATTACCAAATAAACAGGCGGACCCAACATTACATGATATTGTGTCAAAGGAAATGACTCATGGCCCATGTGGCACTTTCAACACAAATTCGCCTTGCACGAGTGACGGACTTTGCAGCAAAAAATATCCAAAACATTTCCTAAAGCTGCACATCTACTGGGAATAATGGGTATCCCAAATACCGTAGGTTGTCACCTCATTACGGCGAAGAAACTGTAACTATCCGGAATCACGAATACATAGTACCGTATAATCCGGTTCGCCTTAGAATTGTTGACGCTCACATCAACGTTGAATTGTGTAGTTCTGTCAAATCGATTAAATATGTGTGTAAGTACATAAATAAAGGCCGTGATCAAGCTACTTTCACCATAGAACCTACAAATGAGGTTCAACAATATCTATCTGGAAGATATATTTGCACCTCGGAGGCAGTGTGGCTAATTTTATCCTTTAGTGTACATGAACGAGCGCCTGCAATCACTCACCTTTCGGTACATTTAGAAAATGCATGTATTACACGGAAAGCAATGCCAATGATATCATAAATAATCCATGTGATACAACGCTAACAGCATTTTTTAAATTATGTACAGAAGATAACTTTGCAAAAGATCTTACTTATGACAAATCCACTTGGAATCTAAGTAACAAGAAATTTCAACGGAGGAAACAAGGAATGCCCGTTGAGGGCTATGGCGACATTAAAAAAACAGATGCGCTTGGCCGAGTGTAGGTAGTCCATCCCAACAACACTGAATGTTTTCATCTAAGGATGTTACTTCATGTGGTTAAAGAACCTATTTCTTTTGAATATTTAAGAACTGTGGCAGGAATAACGTACAACACATTTCAAGCGGCGTACAGAGCTATCGGATTGCTGGAAGACGGTTCTCACTGGAAAAATACATTATCGGAAGCTGCACTATGTAGTTCTGCAGTATCTCCTTATAACGAAGTAAATTTCTCCGTCATTTCTGTCCACACCAGGATTCGAACCTGGGTCCCCTCATTCCGGAATAAGTTGCTCTACCAATTGAGCTACGCGGACGTTTTATTCTGATTCCTATCTGCCTTTATGTCGTGTGCGTCCTTCTGGCAGGTACGTCACATCTCCTGGTACGTTACACCCTTAGATATTTATTTTCCATCATAATCGTTTTTTGCCAAGTTTCTGACCTGTTGACTCTTTGGAATAATCACCGTGAAACCATGTCTGAAGATATATTGCACCGAAAACGGACATTAGAAGACTTCAACTATGACCAAAATGTGTTCCATGATGATTGATTGAAGTCAACAGAATAGTACAATTGTTTACAAACAAATCTATCAAAGAGTTTGGACTTCCTTTGCCAGATAACAATAACCTACAGTCGGAAAACAGTGACTACTTAAGGGAAATGTCATATGATCGATCTCGGCTGTTACAAACGGTCGCTCAGGAAGAAAACCGTCTGAACCTCGATCAGAAAAAAGCTTATGACGCCATAATATGAAGCATAACAAACAAGGAAGTTAAGACTTTTTTCCTAGATGCCCCTGGAGGCACAGATAAAATATTCTTGATAAATTTGTTGCTCGCCAAAGTGAGGTCTGGTGGTAATATTGCTCTTGCCGTCGCATCAACTGGGATTGCAGCCACTCTTTTGGAAGGGGGAAGAACTGCACATGCCACATTTAAACTTCCTCTGAAATAAAATAATAACAACAATGTTTCGCGCAATAAGATGTTTATTATACAGCCACTATAGTTTCGCAGAGCATTCGGTTCGCCAAACTATAATCTGTCATGATTATACGAGCGTATGTAATATTCAAAACAAAACACCACTGCCAAATTAATCCAAAACTGTGCATTAGTTGTTTGGGACGAGGCTAGAATGTCGCACAAAACTTCGGTCGAAGCACTAGACAGGACCATGCGTGAACTCAGGAATACAAACAGACATATGGGTGGATGCACGGTTCTGTTCTCCGGAGATTTTCGTCAAATCTTACCAGTTGTGATGAGAGGAACGAGATATGACGAGGGGAATGCTTCTTTAAAAAGATCTTATATTTGACCGGATGTAACTAAATTATCACTCAAAACTAACATGAGAGTACTCGAGTATCGTTCACTTGATCGAAAGGTCGCTTGACCGAAAGTCACTTCACCAAAAATCACTTGATCGAAAGGTACATTTCGCCGAAGGGCCACTTGACCGAAAAATCTTATCAGTTGTGACGAGAGGAACGAGAGCTGACGAGGTGAATGCTTCTTTAAAAATATGTTATATTTGGCCGTATCTAACTAAATTATCATTCAAAACTAACATGAGAGTACTCGGGTATCGTTCACTTGATCGAAAGGTCGCTTGAACGAAAGTCACGTAGCCGAAAATCACTTGATCGAAAGGTACATTTCACCGAAGGGTCACTTGACCGAAAAATCTTACCAGTTGTGACGAGAGGAACGAGAGCTGACGAGGTGAACGCTTCTTTAAAAAGATCTTATATTTGGCCTGATGTAACTAAATTATCATTCAAAACTAACATGAGAATACTCGGGTATCGTTCATTTGATCGAAAGGTCGCTTGACCGAAAGTCACTTCGCCGAAAATCACTTGATCGAAAGGTACATTTCACCGAAGGGTCACTTGACCGAAAAATCTTACCAGTTGTGACGAGAGGAACGAGAGCTGACGAGGTGAACACTTCTTTAAAAAGATCATATATTTGGCCGGATGTAACTAAATTATCATTTAAACTAACATGAGAGTACTCGGGTATCGTTCACTTGATCGAAAGGTCGCTTGACCGAAAGTCACTTCGCCGAAAATCACTTGATCGAAAGGTCGCTTGACCGAAAGTCACTTCGCCGAAAATCACTTGATCGAAAGGTACATTTCGCCGAAGGGTCACTTGACCGAAAAATCTTACCAGTTGTGACGAGAGAAACGAGAGCTGACGAGGTGAACGCTTCTTTAAAAGATCTTATATTTGACCGGATGCAACTAAATTATCATTCATAACTAACATGAGAGTACTCGGGTATCGTTCACTTGATCGAAAGGTCGCTTGACCGAAAGTCATTTCGCCGAAAATCACTTGATCGAAAAGTACATTTCACCGAAGGGTCACTGGACCGAAAAGTTCATTTCACCTAAAAGTGCATTTCAACGAAAGGACATTTGATCGAAAAGTTCATTTCACCGAATGATTACTTTACCTAAAAGTTCATTATATCGAAAGATCATTTCACTGAATGGTCAGTTTATCGAAAACTTAAAATTTTGTTGTTAGAAATCTGTTGGAGTGTGGTGCTGGTTTTTGAAAAAGTGGCCTCGTAAACATTATCGGATTGTATGAAAAATACACTTTTAATTTCTATGAAACACTTCCCCATGAGTAGGTCTCTTGAAATATAACATTAATTATAAGGCCTAGATCTGTGCCTTTTTGTCAAATTTTAATCCTCCGGGCTCATATTCATAAGGGTTAAATAGCAAATCAAATAAATAACGTTCCACTTTTACTCAACCACAAAACATTAATGTTTTGACCGTAGACCTAGATACAGGACATTTTAACAGATTTAAACCCTACTCATATTCGTAAGCATTACATAAAATGTACAGTAACTTTTTATGTAAACCTTATGAATATGAGCACGCTCGGTGACAAATTTGCTAAAAGGGCCTAAGCCGAGACCTAGCGCCCTAAGATTGATTATTTTTGCCTGAAAAAATGTGCAACATCATTAACTTGACTTTTTAAGTAAACCTTATGAACATGAGTTCGCACGATTAAAATTGGGTAAAAAGGCCTAAGCCAAGGCCAAGGGACCAAAAATTGATTCTTTTTGCCTGAAAAAATCTGCAACATTATTAATTTTACATAATATGTAAACCTTATGAACATGATTAAAATTTGCTAATAAGGCCTAAGCCGAGGCCTATTGTCTTAAAAAAAAGAAAAAAGATTTGTCTTAAAGCTAAATTTTTGCGTTCTTTTTGACACGGAGAAATCAAAAGTGCAATCCCCTAAAATTTCGGTGGTCTGTCTGCCGAACTTGCACCATGCTTCAACAGATCCTGTAATGAAATCCAAAGTTTTCGATAAACTGATCCTTCGGTGAAATGACCTTTCGATGAAATGAACTTTTAGGTAAAGTGACCCTTCGGTGAAATGTACCTTTCGATCAAGTGACCCTTCGGTGAAATGTACCTTTCGATCAAGTGACCCTTCGGTGAAATGAACTTTTCGATCAAGTGATCTTTCGGTGAAACAATCTTTTCGGTGAAGTGATTTTCGGTGAAGTGACCCTGCGGTGAAGTAAACGTCGGGCAAATGAACCAGACCCCGAGTACTCTTATCTTCAGAAGATAAGAGTCATTTTTGCTGAAATGTTACTTAAAGTTGGGAATGGAGATTTTTTATCTTATGAATGAAGGTAAGATTAACCTCAATCATGATTTATATGTTTTAGTCAGCAACATTCAAGAATTGATTACTAATGTTTATCTCGAAATCCATGACCTTTCCAAATAAGTCACTTAAAGAAAGAGCAATTTTATCGCCGACAAAAGCCCAGGTTCGGAAACTTAACGACTTGGTGCTCTCCAAATTCAATGCCCAAACTCAAGTTTATTACTCAGTAGACACGGTAATGGACACTGAAGAGGCCGTTCATTACCCTGCAAAATTTCAAAATTCTTTACATCCTTCCAGCATGCGAGCACACAAACTGATTTTGAAAGTGGGAGCTCCTATTATATATTATATTGTTGCATGATCTAAACGCACCGAAGTCGTTGTAACGTATACTCTAGATTCAGTTTCCTTTTGATTTTACTATCTCTCGTTATTTTATTTTCCTATGTAAATTATCTTCTTACTTAAAGAGATGTTATTTCTCCCTCTGAATGATATGTGGCAACGAGTGTAAGTCATGACGTGGTGGTAGGCAGTATAAATAGGCGCGTTCAATGATACCAAAGAGAGCTTTTGTTTATGTACGTAGAGAGAGCTTTTGTTTATGTGCGAGGAGAGCTTTTTGTTTATATGTGGAGAGGTTTTGTTCGATGTGAAAAGAGCTACGTTATTTTGTCCCGAGAGCTTCGTTCTATGTGATTAGGTTCTTCTTCATTATTGTGATACGATTAGTGTGACTAGTAGTGTGTGTGTTGGATGATACCAGGAGTTTCCTAATAAAAGGTTTTAAGTAAGTACGTTTTTTCTCATTTCATAGTACTGTCAGACCTCTGTCTGGCCGTTGGGTCTCTGTCATTAAGTGTCTCCATTAAGTACCACCAGTAAAGCTTTATTCATGATATAATAATTACCACACAACAAACCAGTAAAAACTAATTCATTATATCGTGCAATGGGACGCGATTGCAAATAAAAACTTTGAAAACATTTTTGATTGAAGCTACCATTTTAACTAGCTATGACACTGCAGAAACAGTTTTAGTACCGAGAATCCCAATGATTCCATGAGGTTTACCGTTTCGTTTCAAACGAATCGAATTCCCGGTAACACTCTGCTTTGCCATGACAATAAATAAAGCGCAGGGTCAGACACTGAACGTGGCTGGCATTGACCTTAGTGAAGAATGTTTTACTCATGGACAACTTTACGTCGCTCTCTCGCATGTCATGACAAAACGAAGCATTTTCGTGCTCACGTGTGGATTTAAAACGACCAATGTTGTCTACAAGAAAATCTTATAACACCTCTGTGAAAAAACATTTCACCGTAAATTCTAAATTGCTACCGTGCGAAGCCGGACCGCGTTGCTAGTATGGTATATAATGGGGAAAGTGTGCATTTAAGCCAAAAGTTCAACTTTTAGAAGAACGAATCACTGTATTCTCTGTTAAATGGCTAGAAAACAACAGCATTCTGGGGTATATCATCATTTCATTTTTCCACTCTCAACAAGAATTTCAGTAAATGAGAGGAAGCCAGAAAAGGGGGAAAAAAGTAGGGATGACCGCAATGCAGTTCAGATAAAACAAGAGTTGCCTTTATTTCGCTGGAAAGCTTAAGATTGTGTTTTTTTTTCGATAGCATATCCGCTTTCTCGTGCAAGCACACCCACACTCAGTTTAATGGGAATGAACTGTCTATGGTAACCTGCGTATGAAAATGTCACCCGTACTGATTATTCATAGTATGATTTCTCTGTCCGTGGACAACTGTGTTCATTGCATGGTACTGCAATCTGATAAAGTGTGCATCTCAGATCATTGGCATTTGACTGGTCCCCTGCAAAAAATTGCACCGATCTAAGTCAACGGTTTTTAATAACTGGTTTCAGCAGTACATAGCACAGATGTGCATAACAATTACAACAGATGATTTGATTGGAATGCATCCGAATAGAGTTGCATGAACTCTAGCCTTTACATATACACCTATAAGGCATTACATTATGATCACTTACTGAATAAGCTGTAGGACCCCCTTTTGTCCGCAAATCAGCGGCCACTTGGCAAAGCATCGATTCGATGAGGTGGAGATAGGTATCCTCGGGTGTTTGGTATCATAATGTCTACCGCAGGTCCTCCAATTCCCGTATACTTTTTCGGGTGGTGGTGATTTTTCGCGAACCCCCTTTATCCAAGTCGAACCACAAATATTCAACTGGGTTCATGTCACGTGAATTTGGGGGCCAGGACATTAACAGAAAGTCACCAGCACCTTCCTAGAACCACTCCTTGCCGATTCTGGCAGTGTGGCATAGCGCATTACCCTATTGGTAATGGCCATCACCAGCAGGGAACACATTTGCGATGAATGGGTGAACTTGGTCCATAACGATGTTCAGATACGTGACAACTGTCAGAGATTGTGCTACTGAGATAATGGGGCCTGACGTGTCCCAAGAAAGCATCCCCCGCATAATAACACCGCCGCCACCAGTATGTTCCCTCCCAACAGTGCATCCACATAGCCTTCGTTGTTAATCGGCATATATGCGATCGGCCGTCTACGTGATGCACCAGGATTCTTGAATCTTTAAACCAGGCCACTTTATTCCAGTCATCCACGGTCCAGTTTCGAAGATCTTGGGCTCATTTCATGGGTTGTTGGCGATGACGTGCAGTGAGCATGGGGACCCGGCTGGGCCTTTAGCTGCACAAACGATTCGGAGTTTGACAGAGGACGAATAGTGGCTTATCGCGACAGCGGTTTATCGTACCGAGACATCGGCGCTCTTGTGGGACGATATACAGCCACTGTGAGGCGAGTATTGATTCGGTGGGTGCAGGATGGACGGAAGGACCGACGTGAGCGATTGCCGCAGCCGCGGCACACCACTGAGCTAGAGGACAAGCATGTTGTGCGGCGGGCATTGACGGCTTGCACCGCCTCATCACGCACGTTAGCGCAGGAATTAGGGTGTGTTGCGCAACAGCCTGTGTCAGTACGTGCCGTTCGACGTCGTCTGCAAGAGCGGGGACTTCTCGCACGGAGCCCATTGCTCCGATTACCATTGACGTTACACCACCGGCGAGTGCGGCGGCAGTGGGCCGTTGAACGCCGCACCTGGACAACGGAATGGCACTACATTGTTTTTTCCGACGAATCCCGCTTCTGCCTGCAACACCACGATGGTCGGATCCGCGTGCGGCGGCACCGCGGTGAGAGACTGTATGACGCCTGCATTATGCATCGCCATACCGGTCCGTCACCTGGCGTTATGGTTTGGGGCACAATTGAATATGACACCCGCACCCTTCTGGTACGCATCGCCGGTACATTCAACAGCCAACGCACCATCTCCGACGTTTTGGAGCCTGTAGTCCTCCCTTACCAGCAGGACCTGCCAGCGGCCACGTTTCAACAGGACAATACGCGCCCGCACGGTGCACGCATCGTGCAACAATTCTTCGCGGCCCACCAGGTGTCACTGCTGCCATAGCCCGCCTGTTCTCCCGATATGTAGCCCATCGAACACGTCTTTTCGCTGATCGGTAACCGAGTGGCCCGGAAAGCACCACCCGCGGCTACGCCTGATGAACTGTGGCAACGCGTGGAAGCAGCCTGGACCGACATACCCCAAGCCCACATCCAAAGCCTCTTTCGTTCGATGCCGCGGCGTGTAGCGCTTGTTATTGCTAGCCATTGTGACCACACGAACTATTGATGTCTGCATGTTCCGGAAGTCGCACGGGTCTCTAAGCTCAATCTTTTCATCTTTGTATCTGTTGTTATGTGTCCAGTAAATCTGGCTTTGCCATCTCGTGTCCTTCTTGGTGTTACATTTTGGGTGGCCAGCAGTGTATTACGGAAAATCATAATTACATCATGCACTGGGGCAAACGTATCATCACAGACAAAACCATTGCCAACGATCGACTACCAAAATCAATTGTAGACAGAAACTGAAGAAGACACAATTAATAGATGTAGCGGTCCCTTTTCCGTAAGCGGTTTTCCGTAAGCGGTCCACTTACGGAAAACATCCAAAGAACAGTATTTGAAAAAATCTGGAAATATCTGGAAACAAAGCATAACACAGATCTTACCAGTTGTTATTTCGACAACTGCAGTGGTAATATGACTTTCTGAAAGATCTGGAATTACGATTGCCAACAGGGACGGCATTACCCAATCCTAAATGCTACACATTCTCCAAACAAAGGCTTCCATTTTGCAAGAATGCCATATCTCCAGAAGATTTCTAAATTTCCAGGCTTGTGAGCTGAATATCATCACCATTTACTCACAGGCTCTGTCCGAGAAAGTCTACTAAAATAGTAATACATTAGTTAAAATAAGTACTATCTACTTGCCCGGAGAATGATTCTATGACCTTTGCACATTCGTTGAATCGTAATAAGAAACAAACGTACAAGAAATAGGTTTTTCGAATAAGATTTCTTCGGCCTCGGATCGGACTGTATTTAAGTTTTCGAGTGGTTTCGAGTTTTTGGGGTCTTACAACAACTCAGACTTTTCGGGTAGGGTCGAACAGAACTCTAAGCTGGGTGTTATCGGGTCAGGTCAAATATTTTAGACCCGTTTAGGCCTCTTATCAAAGCTACCATCACGACTGGCCCATTTGCAGGAGACCATGTTTACGTATATTTATCAACAAGGCGCAAAGTCAATCGTTCAAAGTTGGGTTCAAACTGGAAAACCCATGCTTTCCTTATACCAGTGCTGTGTTGTTTGCTCCATAGTTGGAGTTATCTTTTGTCAGGTGCAGTTTGATCATATCCTCCCCAATACATCTCTCTTATTAAAAAGCTTGCTTATCTCAATTAGCATAATCGAAGCCCTCTTCACCAGAGTCAACTGCACCCGAGAAAAAGATTTAAAATCTTTCATCGCTTACTCTTCAATCGCTCATAAGTCTTGTTCCCGCAGCAATTATACTATTTACATGTAAAGGACTTTATGCAGCAACGCTGATAATACACTCTCTGACCAAATTAAAAGTCGTGCATGTTAATATTTCGTGAGATCACCTTTAGCACTAATTACAGCACATATTCGGTGTGCCTTGGTGTGTATGTGTTTATGCACTGTCTCCCCACTGATTTGTAGCCAACTTTGCAGTAACATTTCGCCAAGATCCTTGATTGATGACGGAAGTGTAGAATTACTCCTTAGATTCCTCTCCAGTATATCCCACAGACCCTGAATGGGGTTGAGGTCAGGCCATTGTGTTGGCCAATTCATGTGTGCGAATGATACCAATCTTTCACAATTTTAGCGCGATGAATCGTGGCATTGTCATCCTGGAATAGGCCATTGTCTTCAAGGAAGAAAAATTCTATTGAAGAAATAAGGTGGTCATTTAGTATGCTGAGATACTCAAGTGACTTCATTTTGTTATTGCATAGTAGTCCTGTGCCTAGACTAGCCCAACAGAAGCAACCCCAGATCATAACACTTCCTCCTGAAGCGTGTACAGTGGGTATAGTACAGGAAGGGTTCAATACTTCATGCGGTTCTCTTCAAACCCTAATGTGTCGTTCATGTTGGAACAGAGTATACCTCGACTCATCAGACTGCATGACTCTCCCCTGTTGCTCAGCAGTCCATTCTTTATATTCCGTGGTGAATTGAAGGTCTTTTGTTTCCGATTACTCTCACTAACCAATGGTTTCCTTTTTGCAACACAACTGTTCAATGCCAGTACTTTAAGTTCCCGTCTCATCCTGCAAGTAGAATAGGTCTTGTTTCCCCTATTGAACGTGGTATAACGAAGTAAATTTCTTCGTCCTTTTTGGTCTACGCCGGGATTCGAACCCGAGGCCGCTTATTCCGGAACAAGTCACTCTACCAACTGAGCTACGCAGACATTTATTCTGATTCCTATCTGCCTTTATGTCTTGTGCGTCCTGCTGGCAGGTAAGTCACATCCCCCCCCGAAAGAGGGCCGGGGGCATGGCCCACGCGTCAGCCGTGACCATGAATCGTTGCAGGCAGCCATCCACTGTAGAACGTGCACTTGAGAACTCCCAGTCAATCTGCTGTGTGGAATGCAACATCACACATTTTTATTTTTCGAAGCGCTGTGGAAGGGACTCTCTGAACTTTCCTGTCTCGCGGTGTGGAAATAACATCACACCAATGCGAGATTTTGAACGGCCGGGTCATCCGAATAGTTCGGGCGCCATTATAACGAATTAAATTTCTTCGTCATTTTTGGTCTACGCCGGGATTCGAACCCGAGGCCGCTTATTCCGGAACAAGTCGCTCTACCAACTGAGCTACGCAGACATTTATTCTGATTCCTATCTGCCTTTATGTCGTGTGCGTCCTGCTGGCAGGTACATCACAGTGGTTGTGAGTTCTAGTGTCGTTTTTTGCGATGCGATTTCACTAAGCGTTTTAATGATCTTCGGTCTCGATTATTCAGGACTGTTTTCCGACCACACATTATCCGCGAAGTTGATGCTTCACCGCCATCATTCCACGATTTCATAATGCGTTGGACAGTTCGTAATCTGGTGCCAGTGATTTAGGCAATCTCCTTGCAAGTCTTCTGGTCTTGCCACAGGCCAATAATTTGGCCCTTTGTGAACACTATCACATCTTTTCCGCGATTGTGTATGACGTCTTCCGCCACGATTGCATAGAACGTATAATCTGCACGTTCATCCCGTTCCATTTAAAGGTTGTATTGGCTACAGCATTATGAAAATATTCGAAATGCTTCACCAGTCATGCCCTCCTCTGTATTTGCATGTTTTCATTCACACCGCGACTTTGTTTGTAGCCAGGTACTGCATTTGCTCACGGACTCACTTCCTCCACTCCTTTTTATCTCGTCCCCATCTTCTATAATTAAACCCACTCCACTTTTTAAAGGTCTCCTTATTGTACTAACCAATTTCACCTTCTGATGATTCATGCTTACAGCCGTGGACATCTCAGCCCCTTCTTCAATCAACATAATTAGAGAAACTATCATCTTTTCTAAAATTTGCCAACTAGACCTTTTTTATAACAATCCCTATTTTCCTAGCTTCCATCATAACTGAGGCATTTGCTTTCATTTCATATTCTAATGTCACGCACAACTTCATTCTTCCTTTCAATCCCCTTTATCACTCTTCCTCCAAAGCTTTCTTAAACTTATTTATTCACATCAGTCCCCTTATTTTTCTTTCTGTAAAACCAGGTACAAGCTGTGTTATTTAACTTAATAGTTTAATAAAAACTCAAACTCGTGGAGTTTTATTCTCTTGGCCAAACTTACCTATTCTCTGACTCTTATTTTGACAAACACTGCTCTCCGATTCCTATACAACAACGTGATCTTTAATTTATATTTCCCCATTTTATATTTTTCTTCAATAGTACTCAGTGTCAGCCTAATCATAGACTGAATATCTCTGATATTTTCCTCCACCGTAACCCTTATTTCTTTTGCCATCATCCTTTACAGAATCGGATACATCTCCCCTAAGGAACGCAGCCGATTCTCTATCATCTTCTTAACTTTTATCCTTTCCATCCAAACCTCTTCATCTTTTCTCGAAATAGAATAATACTCAAAATATTATTCCCAGAGGTTCTTCAAGGATAAACTTACTTGCGCTACGGAATAACTATATTTCAATCACGACACGTTAGAAAAATGAAAATATTTCAATTATCTTTAATTTCATATATTTACTCAACAAAAACATATAGTTTCAGCCAATTGTACCGGAACAGGTATAGAATTCATTTTATTTTATTTTTCATTGGTTTCTTTTGATTAGCGGAACGTATTTCAAATCAGTGTTTCTGTGCAATATACATACATTCAGTAGACAAGGCATTAATGATAAAGGTGATGCGCAGTTGACATGGATATCCCGCGCAGAGTGAAACAGAGCCACGCGACAAATAGGCGGACAGCACGGCTCCCCAAAAGTGTATCGAAATCGAAGAACATGCCTAAACGTGGTGTTCGGAGTGACTTTGATCATGGACCTAATGTAGGTCCAAGATAGATGGGTCATTGTATCTCCCAAATGATAAGAACAATAAGGTGCCCGAGGGCCACTGTGTGAAGGTTGTACCGCGAGTATACCATCGACGAAAGTACCAACTCCCAGAGAGCAAGTGGTAGCTGACCACACGCCATTGTGGACTTGTCGACGTAGACTATTCAGGCTCCTACAGACCGACCTCTTGTCAACGACCGCGCAAATCACGTACAGGTTAAATGTCGATTCCCAGCAGCGTCATCGAGCGAACGGTATGGCTCACGCTGCATACTCAGAGCTTGGGAGCCGACGCCCTTCCCGTGGATCACTGTTGACTGCTCGTCATCGAACATTACGCCTTCACTGGTGCCGGAAGCATCAAAACTAGACCTGTACAGACAGGCGTCGCGTCGTGTGGTCCAACGAATCTCTTTTTCAATATGTTGATGATATTTTTCTCATCTGACCTCACTCTGTATCCGAACTATATAATATTGCTTCAAACTTATCTTCTATCACTCCCGGTATAAGATTTACTATATAGGTGGGAAAATGTGGGTCACTATCTTATATTGACTTTTTAGTCTCACATTCCCCAGATCATGAATATTTTGACTTTTCTGTTTATCAGAAACCAACCTCTATCCCGGTAATGATCCCCTTCAACTTATGTACACCAACCACTTATAAATACTCGGCACTTAGATTCCTTGTAAAAAAAGCTTTTACTCACTCTACGAATTCTGTTTACCGAAATCAGGAATTGCGGAAAATTAATGAAATTGCAAAAGCACATGGATACCCCACGGGTAGTGTCCAACGACTTGTACAACAATATAAACGGAAGACTTCAACAACCCTAACTAGACTTGTACCCACAACCAAATACGTGGGAAGTATGCCCTACCAAAAATCAGTTGTCACCTTCCTGAAAAACACCTGTAAAGAATACTCCTTAGGGTTTGGTGTCAAACCTCAAAACCTTTTTTTCTATTATTAGACATGAGCTTTGGTGTATACAGTGTTCCATCGATGGACATTAATGGATAATCTGCGGATCTCTGCTATGTGGGTTCGACCTTCAGAAGCTTGGAAATTCGATGGGCTGAGCATAAATATGCAATCCGTAAAGGAGCTACTACCTCAAAATTGTCTAAGACCGTCATTAAAAGGAACTTAAGACCTAATTGGGAAAAAGCGAACTTGTTATCAACAGCTTCTACAAAAAGCTCTAAGCTCCTCACTGAGAGCCTATATACATTGGCGGAAAGTGAAAAAAGAACACCAAGAAGGAGACGTCTGATACCAACGAAATTTATACAGCATAATAACGGAATCAGAGGATAACGTGATCAAAACATTATAGCAAAATACAGCTGTATTTGCCAGTAAACTGAAAAATAACATTTCCATGTAACATGGTTAGTGCGAGGTTGAACCGCCATGAACTGCGTCACACTGTGTAATTCTGGCATGGAGTCTGTCGTACAGATGTTGGATGTAAGGTTGGGGTATAGAGTTCCAAGCATCCTCAACCTGGACGCGTAAATCGGGGATGGTCGTGGCTGGACGTGGAGACTGGATAAGTCGTTGTCCCATAAAATCCCACACGTGCTCAATGGGGGACAAATCCGGTGAACGTGCAGACCATGGAAGTTGTCTCACACCCTGAAGTGCATGTTGCGTTGCACGTGCCGTGTGTGGGCGTGCGTTATCTTGCTGGAAAACACCACTATGGACCGACCTTACAAATGGCACAACAACGGGCTGAATGATGTTGTTGATGTAGGAGGTGCTGTTTAACGTACCCGGTACAAACACTAGTTGTGTATGGGATTGATAGCTGATCGCTCCCCACACCAGGAGACCAGGTGTAGGTCCTGTGTGTCGCTGGCGGATGCAAGAAGGGTGGAGACGCTCCCCTGTGCATCTGCGAACACGCATACGGCTATCGGAGGCTCCCAAGCAGAATCTGCTTTCATCGCTGAACACGACAGATCGCCATTGCGTTCTCCAGTGCAGGCGTTGGCGACACCACTGCAGCCGTTCCTGACGGTGGGCTGGAGTCAGAGGTACACGTACCACAGGCACACGTGCAGGTAGTCTGCATCCAGTAGACGGTTGCAGATTGGTAGCACAGTCACCTCAGTTGCAACGGCAGCTCGGATTTGCGTCGATCGGACCGCTCATCCGTCCGTCTGTGAATCCCGGTTCCACGTCTTCTCGTGTGGGAATGTTCCTCTGATTATCTACGCCACCATCGTACCACCACCGATACTTCCCGTCCAATTCGCTCCGCAATACGACAATACGACCACCCGGCCTCGCGGAGTCCGACTAGACGACCTCGCTCAAAGTCCGATAACTGCTGAAATCTTACACGTCTTCCATGTTCAGGCATTGTATCTTCTTCAGGATCTTCGCACGTGTCCGTACGCCGACGACTGATTACTTTCACTTCACCGTACTCCTTAAATACCACCGACGATAATTTGCATATTATGCCGTGCTGTGGTGTAAGCACTCGCCGGTTGGTCCCGAAATTAATATCACACCTACGTAAAGTCGACCCCATTAACATATGTAAATTTCATGATCATGCGCCAATTCCTTCTTGGTGTTCGTTTTTCACTTTCCGCCAGTGTATTATAAAATTTGCACCTGAGTGCTGCAATGAAGACGTTACTCTCTACATCCCTAGTGCCTGGAGAAATTTCGTTTTACAATACCCATGGGAAGAACCACCAAAATAATCTTGGAGACTTTAAACAGTTTGTGGTGAATGGTAGTGATTTTCTTTGTCATTTACATAATATATATTCAATGTGCTGATGTCTGTACCTATTTAAAGCAAGCACCGCTCTAATATGATTTCACTCATCGTCCTGAAGATGCGACAATAGACGTCGCGAAAGTGCTCGCTAAAGCTTTTAAACAACCACATTTTTTAAATTGTAAATGAAGACGTAATTTAAACCTTACGTTTTTAGATGACGATTTGGAAGTGTGGTGTGTGCGCTTTGTAACAAGCTAAATTTGATCGTGCTTTGACAGCCCTTGCAACCTCTTCTCTTTTTCAACTATACCGAGATGACGGGTGTGGTTTGCACATCATGAGGTAATGGCTCCGTTGTGCCATGTCGATTCTCTAATATGATAGTGGATCTGTGATTTTTGAGAAGTCTTGTCATGTAACACATTTTGTCCTTTAGTGTGTCTGGAGAGGTCTTTAACCTTTGCGCGCTGATCATGTGCTGGCAGATCACCAACACGCTTTCATGGATTTCGAGTATCCTGCGACCGATGGTTTGTTTCAGCAGAACAAAGAGCCAGCCCAACCGGCCCTAACTATCCATCCATGGCTCGACAAATATTCATATGAGTTTGGAACCATCCAGTGGCCATCAAATTTCCCGGATTGAAACACTGTGGAAACTGTGTGGGAAGACGAACATCAAACCAACGGATACTGGACTGACGTCTCCGGCGGAGTTGTGGACAATGGTGCAACATACATGGCTGGCATTATCTCCAGAATCCCTCTGGCATCTGATGGAGTTGAGATCATCAGATCCATGGATCCTGGACCGACGTCTCGGGTGGAGTTGTGGACAATTCTGCAACAGGCATGGCTGGCATTACCTCCAGAAACCCTCTGGCATCTGGTGTAGTTGAGATCATCAGATCCATGGATCCTGGACCGACGTCTCGGGTGGCGTTGTGGACAATGCTGAAACAGACATGGCTGGCATTACCTCCAGAGACCCTCTGGCATCTGGTGGATTTGAGATCCATGGATTCTGGACCGACGTCTCGGGTGGAGTTGTGGACAATGCTGCAACATACATTGTTGCAGCATTACCTCCAAAAATCCTCTGGCATCTGGTGGAGTTGAGATCATCAGATCCATGGATCCTGGACAGACGTATCGGGTGGCGTTGTGGACAATGCTGCAAAAGACATGTCTGGCATTACATCCAGAAACCCTCCGGCATCTGGTGGAGTTGAGATCATCAGATCCATGGATTCTGGACCGACGTCTCTGGTGGAGTTGTGGACAATGCTGAAACAGACATGGCTGGCATTACCTCCAGAGACCCTCTGGCATCTGGTGGATTTGAGATCCATGGATTCTGGACCGACGTCTCGGGTGGAGTTGTGGACAATGCTGCAACATACATTGTTGCAGCATTACCTCCAGAAACCCTCTGGCATCTGGTGGAGTTGAGACCATCAGATCCATGGATCCTGGACCGACGTCTCTAGTGGAGTTGTGAACAATGCTGCAACAGACATGTCTGGTATTACATCCAGAAACCCTCTGGCATCTGGTGGAGTTGAGATCATCAGATCCATGGATCCTGGACCGACGTCTCGGGTGGAATTGTGGACAATGCTGCAACAGGCATGGCTGGTATTACCTCCGGGAACACTCAGGCGTCTCCTGTAGTCGATGCCTCGGCGTGTACAGCCTGTTATCAGAGATGGAAACGGGTCACGGGTCAACGGGTAGATAAATTCTAGCTGGTCAAACGGCTCGAGTCAATGTGTTCCTGACCCGATTTCGACCCAGTTTTAATTCCGTTTGAGTTTTGAAAAGCAAAAAATAATTTTTTCGATGACAAATACGCAATGTGTAATTTTTTGCTCCATACTGTTGTACGTCGAATGAAAAATTATTTGTCGTGCAATATGAAGGAAGAGTGTCCTTAGAATGAAACAAGCCACTACCTTCTGTGGGGCAATGATGTAAACACATCCACATTTTCGAAGCTTTCAACTCATCAGAAACTTGTGAAAATTGGTGTTGCTGTGAAACATATTCTGAAGCTTGATATTTTATCAAGAAAACAGCGAAAACTGAAATTAAACGTACAAGTTGCTTAGTTCAAAATTTTCGACCGTACCGCCATCAAATTTAGGAGGAACAGCGTTGACATTTCTACGGAAGGGCTTTTTGGCTCTCGCAAATGTGTTTGAAAACATGTGTAAAACAGTTAGGTTATGTCTTGTAAATGAAGGACGACAGTTTCAATACTTCCTATAAGTAAGTGAGAAAATTATACGTTCCTAAAATACATTTGTTAACCGAAGATACCAACTGCGGAGATATTTTTTGAACGCCCTATATATACAGGGTGTCCAAGAATTAATGGACACATTACAAAATTATATAAAACAAAACATTAAATAGATAGAAAGAAACTGACTGTACCAACTTTCAATGTAACTACACAAGTTAATAAATTTCGATGTGAGATCCCTTGGTTGCTCGTAGTACGTCCAAGCGATACGATTTCATGCCATGTATTGGCAAGCATCTGAGGTGTTATGGAATTAATAGCAGCTGTGATACGCTGCTTCAGTTCCTGCAAATCAGTACAAGGCGTCTTATAGACACGAACCTTCACATAACCCCACATGAAATAATCCAATGGAGTTAGATCTGGATAGCGAGGAGGCCACGGAATGGGACCACCACGCCCAATCCATCTGTTGGGGAAATGCTCATTTAGGCACTTACGTACACACGTCGACCAATGCGGAGCGCGCCGTCTTGTTGGAAAACGACATTGTCATATCTTTTGATCTGGGGTAAAGCGAAATTTTCCAGCATATCCAAGTAAATGTCACCATCTATGTTTTTTTCGCAGAAGAAGAAAGGGCCAATCACTTCTCTTTTTGATAGGGCGCACCACACTTTAACTTTTTGAGAATCACGTTCCAGTTTAATAGCAGCATGAGGCGGTTCACTGCCCAATACCCTACAGTTGTGACGATTCACAATACCTGATACATGAAATGTGGATTCATCACTAAAAATTACAGTACATAAAAAGTTTTCGTCGTTTTCCAATCGATTCAACATATCCACAGCAAAATCGTATCGCAGAGTGTGGACATTTACATGCATCCTTTGCACTGTTGGAATTTTGTAAGCATGAAACTTTAATTTCTTGTGTAAGATATCGTGAACTGTCGATTTTGGAATGCACAGTTCTCTGTTTGCTTTATGACCGGATTTCCTGGAGCTTCATAGGAAACTTTCATTAACTTGGTCAACCGTCTCACCGCTTACGCTAGGCCTACCGGCTCCTCCACGATGTTCCACATTGCCACTTTCTTTAAACTGTTTCATTCACCGCTTAATTGAATTCGTTGACGGATGATTACAACCATACTCTAAACGGTACAGTCTTTTAACTTTAATGGCAGACTTTAATTCCGCAAGCCATAGTCATCCGTACAGCAGAAAGCGAAGTGCGTGTTTTACACACATCGCCTTCTGCCGTACGGATGACATGACTACTGATTGCGCATTTCTCATACATTCATCATCAGGCCACATCTAGCGCCATCTATCGGATTCTGGGAATAACAATTCTGCAAACAAAAATACAGAAACCTTGTTAGTAATACGTGACATAGAAAAACAGACAATGCTCATAGTTTTTTTTTTGTACTTAATTTTGTAATGTGTCCAATAATTCTCGGACACCTGTATTATAGTTTAAAGCAGATTTATCCGGGTCAAGTCCAATTACAGTATATAACGTCAGGGTTTGACACGGGTCCAAAATTTTTGACCCGTTTGGAACTCTGCCTGTTATTCGTGCTATAGGAGGAACATAACGCTGTTAGGTAGGTATCTCTAATGTCTTGACCATTGAGTGTACATATACTATTCAAAATTTCAGGAAAACTCCAACAACGATTGCCTGATGTATTTTTTGGTCAATCCTGGGCAAACGCTAGGGCCGTATGCAGTCACCAAACTAAAAAGGCGTAATGCACGTAAGCTGATACATTTCGTCCGACAAAAATAAATCGGTGTTTTAATTCAAAGGATGGAACCGCTCAGTTGAAACGTGGGGTTTCAGTGAGTTAAAATTTGATTTTAATTCAAAAGTTGGAGGAATTCTAAAAAAAAAAAAAAAGCTTACAAAATGCAGGACGACGCTATAACCTTCTACTAACACCGCTACAGCTTTTTCCGAACTGCGTGAAACTAAATGCATAAACTCAGCGTCGTAAAACCAGGATTTATGTAGCTCTCCCAGAATATATCTCGCGAAACTTTCCTTTTTATGAATTTCCCTCGGACCGAAAGATGTTTATTTCCATTTCAGGGTTTATTTCCCGTTTGTAAATGATTCTTCTTTCTTATGGCTGCCTGCTCCGAGATTTCATTTCGTGCATTTTGTCTTTTCACAAGTAGTACTGATGTGTCAAAAGGCGATGACAGTTTCCTCTCAAGAGACGTTACTTTGCCCCTTGTCTGAAGAACGAATGAACGTCGGGAAACAATATGGGGAACCCCAGTCACGCGTTTCTCACTTCCTTCCGTTCCCGCGCAATCACTATCTCTCCATGTCGTAATCCGCAGTTCTTTTTTTAGGTACAGAATTGTCCCAAGGGTCAATTCTTCCTCGATTCACTCTGTACTCAGATAGGATTCTCGTCGGTTTGTTGAGAGCTTTCTTGACGAATGAGGCACTGGGATATTTTCAATCTGTGACAAGCAAAAGAAACCGAGTGAATTGTGTTCCGATGAGGAACCTCTCGATGAATAAGGAATACGTGCGCATAATCATGAATATTTACTGCTGTCTTTAAGACAGTTTACATGTGTGTCCCTCGACTATCATTCGGTAAACAGAAAGTATGAGATGATGAATAAACGCTGGAAGCTTTAAATTATGACGTCACTCAAAACAATCCCAAAAGCACTTGCGAGTAATGTTTCAAGGAGTGATAGTTCAGATATTGAACCTCTGTAAATTTCATGTAGTAAACAGTTTCTCAACAAGGCAGAAAGGCTTTCGTTTTACATGATCCCAAGTTCGAATTTAAAAGCAACCAACAAACCTTTCAAGCTCAGTGCCGTGTACGAACACGGCACTTTGTAAAGATCTGTTGGAAATAAGGATTCAACAAATCGTCGCAAAAAAAGGGGAGTGAGAATTATGAAAGATAAGATGTACACTCATTGTCATAAAAATCCGCCCACCAAGAAGGAAGCGTCGGATTGAAATGAGATTTTAGTAGTGAGATGGTACATACCAAGGACAGAAGTGATTACAATATCACAGCAGCAAGGCGATTTCCCGCGGACATATGGTACACATTCTGCTCAGTGTCAGTACCGCATCGGACCATCTCGTGCACAGATACATGGGGTGATACGGTCCGGCATGGAGTCAAAGTTTTCCTGGAACAGACTGGCACACACTGTTTCCAACTGACGCTTTAAATCACGAACACTGGGACATGGAGAAAAATGGCGTCTCATTTGGTCTTACACGTGCCCGATGGGCGAGAGATCAGGCGATCTGGTAGGCCATGGAATCGTCGAAGCATGACGTAGACAGTCCTGGGGAAACCCGAGTCATGTGGGGACGGTCGTTATCTTTTTGGAAAATGGCTCCCGGGTCACCCCGCCAGGAAAGGCAGCACATGGGGACGCAGGACTCCTGTACGTAGAGCTGTGCTGTCAACGTCCCTCAGATCACTGCGAGAGAAGTCCGGCTGCCAAAAGCGATGGCTCCCGAGACCATCACGCCGGCAGTTCGGGACGTGTACCGCTGTGCACTGAGTTTGGGATTGTGGCGATTACCTGCTGTTCTCCACTCTGAAACGGCGGTCGTCCGTTTCCATACAAAAGTGGGATTCGTCACTGACCACTATACACATCGCCAGTCTGTAGCATTCCACGTTGCTGCTGACAGTAGTGCGATTGACGCCGTCGAAGGTCAGGTCTTAACGCCAGAAAACATAATGGCCGTCGAGAGTGAGTATTCGCTTCTTCCAGGCGTCTGGAAATGGTTCTGGCGAATACAGGAGTCCCTTCTACAGCCGCCACATATCTCTGGATATTGGACAAGGACGTCGTTGCATCTGTACGTGCCTCTCTCTCTCGATCCCATGTTCCTCTCTGCTGTTGGTGTGTCTGGGATGTCCAGAGCCAACCCTCCGTGTTTAGGTGCCTTCCCGTGTCCATTGCTTCCAACACGATCGCACCGTACTGTCCGACCGGCCCAAACGGCTGCCGATTCGGCGCGCCGGCCACCCCTCGTCTCTCATCCCGACGATACGGCCTCGCTCAAACTCCGTCAGTTGCCCCTACGCACATATACAGCGGCTCCTTGGCATGTCTGTTGCTCAGGGATCTCACCTGACTCTTACCGTGCACTTCGGCACGAATGTGGAGTCCTCTGCGCGGCGCCTTATAAGCCCGAAGGATTGCGATTGCAGCGCCGACGCGTGGGCATGCGGAATCGCACAAAATTTTATCAATTGCATGCCTGCCCTCCCCGTAGCTATCCGCCGAGTTTCGCGATAACCGCAAGTTTGTTTTCTTTATGCGAGAATTTTTTGGACTAAGAGTGTATTCAACTTGAAGTTTCCATGGCCTTCCTCCGAATCGAAGTACATTTTGGTTCCTATCGGAAAACAAGTTTTCCTTCACTTTCTATTTTCCTCATAACACCAATTGTTGGTTATCATAAATAATTTGAGTAGATCTTTTATGCAATAAACAGACACGTCTGAATTAATAAATCTAGGTAGGTGGAAGTTATTCAAAAGCATCACATCTTTTAACGGATTTCGTAATGAACAAAAATACCCTCTCGTGTAATCCAATAATAATCGACATTGTCACTGCACGATTTAAAATCCGATTTAACAAGATCACATTAAAGGTTTTATAACGTAAGCCTTTTTTGTGAGTAAGATGGGTTTTACACTTTGTCTAAACCCATTAAATAGGAATACGATGCAAAAGCTTACGACCAGACGAAACATAAACAGAAGTCAACTTATCTTTTTATTGGTCCAGCACTACTTCAGTAGACCCAACGTATGACACAGCAGGAAAACTTCACATCGATCGAACGTCTATACACTCGCACATCCACACAGCAACTGCAGTATCGTCCGTTTTATCTACCGTTTTTATCACATTCATACGTCACTTTCTCTCTGACCTCAATTGTGTCGCCAACCTCATTCTTGTTAGACAGCAGATATCACGTTAAGCTTGGAAAGTGTAAGGAGAACAAACTGAAATTTCATAACGAAGTAAATTTCTCCGTCAGTTTTGTCCACGTCGGGGCTCAAACCCGGGTCCCCTCATTCCGGAATAAGTCACTCTTCCAATTGAGCTACGCGGACGTTCGTTCTGACTGCTATCCGCCTTTATGTTGCGTGCCTCCTGCTGGCAGGTTCGTCAACCCCCCCCCCCCGAAAGAGGGCCGGTGGCATGGCCCCCGGGTCAGCTGATGAATAATTGCAGGCAGCCATCCGCTGTAGAACGTGCACTTGAGAACTCTCAGTCAATTTGGTGTGTGGAATGCAACGTCACACACATTTATTTTTCGAAGCGATGGAGAAGAGATTTTCTTATTTTTCCTAACTAGCGGTGTGGAAAGAACATCACACCATTGCGAGATTTTGAACGGTCGGGTCATCCGGAAAGTTCTGGAGCCATTATAACGAAGAAAAATTCTCCGTGATTTTTGGTCCACGCCGGGGATCGACTTTCCAAGCCTCTTCCACAACAGTCTGTCTTGTGCCAGCCTCCTCCATGTTACTCCCGCATACTTTCGAATTTCATCCACCCATCTTCCATGTGGTCTTCTTCTAGGTCTTTTCCTGTCTCTTGGAATCCAATCTAAAATTTCGGCTGTCCATCGATGGTCTGTCCTAGAAATATGTCCAGCCCATTACCATTTCAAGGGATTTTACTCTGATCATAATGTATTCCACTCTTGTCATTTTTCTGATCCACGAGTTCCTCTTCTTACCTCTCCTGATTACACCAAGCATGCACCTCTCCATGCTACTTTGAGTTGTCTGCAGCCTTTGTATGTCTCTTTTAGTTAAGGTCCACGTCTCTGCACCATACGTAAGCACTGGAAGGACGCATTGATCAAACACTTTTCTTTTAAGACCTAATGGCATATTGCTCTTGAAAATTATGCTGTTTCTTCCAAAAGCTCTTCAGGCAAGTTTTATACGCAGATTAATTTCTTCATGAATGGGACCCTCACTTGATATCTGCTGTCCAAGATAAACGTACGTATCTGTTATCTCCAGCTTTTCTCCATCAATCGATAAATCTTCATTTCTTGTAAAAGCATTGAACATCACTTTTGTCTTCTGAAAGTTCATTTTTAATCCCACTTCTTTGCTCTTGTCCTGAATCATACTCTGCAGCTCTGATGGGGTAGTTGCAAAAATGACTATGCCATCACCAAAACAAAGGTGAGTTAGATAATCTCCATTAATCTTTATCCTTTTGTTTTCCCAGTTCAGTGATTGAAAGACATTTTCCAATGCGGCATTAAAGAGCTTCGAAGATATGGTGTCACCTTGTCTCACTCCTTTTCCAATTTTTATGTGTGTTGTATTTTCAAACAGCCGAATAGATGTTATTAATAATATTAATGTATGCATCTTCAATACCGCAGGATTTCAGAGCCATTGTAACTGCTGATGGTTTCACCGAATCAAAGGCCTTTCATAACCGATAAAAGCCATGCACAATGGAAGTTCATATTCCCTCGCTCTTTCAATTAGTTTCCACCGTACAGCCCAGATCTTGCGCCCTCCGATTTTCACCTGTTCGGTCCAATGAAGGAAAGTCGCCGGGGACAACGATTTGAGGACACAGACGAGGTGAAAGTCGCTGTGAAGAAGTGGGTGACAGTCCACACCTGATTTTGGTTTTAAACAGAATTCGAGAGTTGTGTTCTACGATGGCTCAAATGCATCGCTTGTGATGGAGACTACGTTGCGTAGTACCTTTGGATAGAGAAAGAGTTACTCTACTAACATGTGGAATTTGAACGACCTCTGTCAGTTATAAAAACGTTATGCCCACTTTTGTGTTACTTTCGGTTCAACCCTCGCCTTATTTTCAAAATATTACTCCTCGTCTCCTGCACAGCTCGCAGAATTTTCTTACATAGAGGCGATATATAAACCGAAGATTCAAAACATTATGACCACCAGCCCAATGGGATGTTCCTTCGCCACGTGCCTCCAAAACAGCTTTTAACCGGCGAGGCATGGGCGCTACAACACCTCTAAGGTGTCTTTTGTCCATTCGGACTCAATACGTTGCAAAGTGATCCTTTAACTCCTGTAAAATTATGGTTGAGCCCGCGCAGACCGGATTTGGATTGATATCTAGGGAATGTGGAGACCAGGGCGATACCTGAAACTTTTCTTCGTGTTCCGCTAACGATTCTCCACCAATCAGGGCAGTATGGCAAGGAAAATTTTCCTGCTGAAGGAAGGCACTACTGGCAAGGAATACAGTTGAGATGAACGGATGTACACTGAAGAGCTATTGAATTAGAGATACCTGTCTAGTAACGCATGGCACTACCTTTCATCCTGATGACGGCGGCGATTCGTCTCGGCATGGACTCGACAAGACACCGGAAGCGTTGGGAAGGCATACGGATCCACGACCACTGAAGAGGCTCCCACAGTTCACGAAGATTTGATGGAGGGGGTCAGAGCCTCGAACATCTCTCTCGATGGCATCCCAGATGTGCTCGATGGGATTGAGGTCAGGTGACCTAGCTGGCCAAGGAAGCGAGGTCACGTCGGTGGAGTGTTCATCCAACCATTCAGATACAATTCGGGAGCGATGGCACGGTGCATTGTCTTGTTACAGGATGAGGTCCCCAGTGGAATGTTGAAGACGCACAAACGGGAGCAAATGGTCGTCCAGGATATCCCGATAACGTTGACCTGTGAGGGACGATGACACACCTACCAGGGGTCCAATTTCAGTCCACGTAAACAGTCCTCAGATGAGAATGCCACCCCCACCAGCTTGAAGAGTACCCTGCTGGCAAGTAGGATCCATCGTTTCATGTGGTTTGCACCACCGTACTCGTATCCTGCGATCCGCATGTACCAACGTGAATCTCGACTTATCTGTCCAGGCAGCATTATTCCACATGTTTAGGGTCCAGTGGCGATGTTCCCGCGCCCATGCTAATCTTTGCACCCTGTGATGTGCGGTCAGCAGCGGTACCCTCGTGGGACGATGGCTTCTGTACCCTATAGCGAGGACATGGTTCTGGATGGTGTGGCTGCTTACACGTTTTTGTGCACCAGCGTTAAATTGCCGAGTGATTTCTTACACTGTGGCCCGCCTATCCGCTGTTACAATACGAGCTAGCCGACGATGACCCCGCTCATCCACACGACAGTTGGCCCTTGCAGGGATGGTTTTACCCGATTCGATGAACTCACAGTGCACCCGTGACACAGTGGCTCGTGAATATCCCAGAGCCTGCACGACTTCTGAGATGGAGTGAACCATTCGTCGGGCCCCAACAGTTTGCCCACGATCAAATGCGCTGAGATCATTCGTCTTACCCATACTACGTCCGATTCTTACAGATTCCCGTCACATCACTCCTTATATTGTCGGATCGCTGCATACGTCATATCGTTTCCGTTTACAGGGCCGCCCACAGCTCCATATTTGCATAACGCCAGCTGTCTCAAATTCAATTGCTCTTCAGTTTATATATAAGTGGTTTGCAATGATGTTTAGGTAGTTGGTAAACGCCATAGTCAAGTGACATGAGTAAACTGGACTCAGGGTTTTCTAGC
The DNA here is from genome assembly GCA_039090855.1 of Macrothele yani. Classification (NCBI taxonomy): domain Eukaryota; kingdom Metazoa; phylum Arthropoda; class Arachnida; order Araneae; family Macrothelidae; genus Macrothele; species Macrothele yani. The sequence continues at coordinate 155,317,034 of CM077030.1, forward strand.
AGAACTTTGTCCATAGCATTACACTTCCTTCACCAGCTGTTTTTTTTTGTCTTCCCATGCTGCCTCCTAATGCCAACATTTCTTCAGATAAACGACGTATACGTTCTCTGCCTTTTAAATAATTCAACAGCAAACGAGATTCACCGAACCAGACTACCGTCTTCGAACTTCGAATCATTCAAGGTCTGGTTTTGTTGCTCGGGTGCCCATTGTAGGCGATTTTGACGGTGATCCAAGGTAAGCATGGATACCCAGAGAGGCCTGAGGCTACGCAACGCCGTTATCAGCAAGGTCTTACGTACTGTAAGTTAGGACGCATTGCTCCCGTTTGCTCCCGTCACCAGTATTCAAATTACCGGCGAGTTACGTCACAGTATCCCTTCTGTTGACTTATACTACACAGAATAATCTTTGCTCACATCGAGCGTCGATGAGCCGTTCGTGGTTCCACCTTGCCGGTAGTTCCTGGTTTTTTTTTGTTTTTTTTGCCGAGGCCCACTTTTTGAAGGTATTACCCACGGTTGACCATGAGTATTCCACAAGCCTTGCCGTCTCGGAAAAGCTCTGACCCAGTCGTCTGGCCATTACAAATTTGGCCTTTGTCATATTCGTTTAATTCCGCTGCTTTTTCCATCTGAAGAACAGGAACATCACTGATTGAAATACGGGATTACACCATTATACAATACAAATTTAGAAGATGTGAATCCGTTTATTGGTTTAAATATGACATGAATGTTAAATCAGATTCGAAAACGTAAAGATTTCGTGGTGCTGGAGCGGGAATCGAACCCACGTCTCCCGGATAGCGCCCGAGTTTGCTTACCACTACACCACCCAGAATGACCAAGCACTAAATTCCCGAAACTGGTTTGTTCTGGGAGGTGTAACGGTTAGCATACTCGGGCGTTATTCCGGAGATGTGGGTTCGATTTCCACTCCAGTACGAGGAAATTTTCAAGTTTTCGGATATTATCTGACTTAACATCCATGTCATATTTACACCAATAAACATTTCATGTACATTCCTATTTCATGCACATATACATTTTAACATCCATAAATGGATTCCCATCTTACAAGAATAGCACTGAATAACAGAGCTCAGTATCAGATGTTATATATATCGTTTTATGACCTTCACCCTCGCAGTCGTTTGCCAGATGTTGCTTCGATGAGCATAAAGTCGCTCTGGTCATAATGTTTTGGCTCTTAAGCGTATGTGCAGACACATTTCTTTGTTTTTGAATCATAGCTTACACTTAGTCTAAATTGTACTTAATGAGAGACTCCCACTACCAATTTTAATCTCTCACAGATATTTTTCCATAAACTGACCAGTAACTTCAATATCTCTTCGTGTCGAAGAAAATCACCTATACGAAAGGATTTTATGGCATGTTACTAATTATATTTTTCTGCCGCCTTCGCTGTGCTTACTTTCTCGGTAAATGAGTGCTTGAATTTTTTAAGATCCCAAATGAAGTATAATTTCCCTATACCATAAACGTGGACTCTGTGAATGTTAGGGCACTCTATATAATCTTTGTTTAAAAATCTCTAGGAAATTTTGGAATTGTCTGCTGTAACTTCGAACACGGAGCGGAAAGACATAATACACTGGCGGAAAGTGAAAAAAGAACACCAAGAAGGAGACGTCTGATATCAACGAAATTTATACAGCATAATAACGGAATGCAGAGGATAACGTGATCAAAACATTATGGCAAAATACAGTTGTATTTGCTGGTAAACTGAAAAATAACATTTCCATGTAACATGGTTAGTACGAGGTTGAACCGCCATGAACTGCGTCACACTGTGCAATTCTGGCATGGAGTCTGTCGTACAGATGTTGGATGTAAGTTTGGGGTATTGAGTTCCAAGCATCCTCAACCTAGACGCGTAAATCGGGGATGGCCGTGGCTGGCCGTGGAGACCGGATAAGTCGTTGTCCCATAAAATCCCACACGTGCTCAATGGGGGACAAATCCGGTGAACGTGCAGGCCATGGAAGTTGTCTCACACCCGGAAGTGCATGTTGCGTTGCACGTGCCGTATGTGGGCGTGGATTATCTTGCTGGAAAACACCACGATGGACCGACCTTATAAATGGCCCAAGAACGGGCTGAATGATGTTGTTGATGTAGGAGGTGCTGCTGAACGTACCCGGTACAAACACTAATTGTGTACGGGAGTGATAGCTGATCGCTCCCTACACCAGGAGACCAGCTGTAGGCCCTGTGTGTCGCTGGCGGATGCAAGAAGGGTAGAGACGCTCCCCTGTGCGTCTGCGAACACGCATACGGCCATCGGAGGCTCCCAAGCAGAATCTGCTTTCATCGCTGAACACGACAGATCGCCATTGCGTTCTCTAGTGCAGACGTTGGCGACACCACTGCAGCCGTTCTTGAGAGTGGGCTGGAGTCAGAGGTACACATGCCAGAGGCACACGTGCACGTAGTCTTGCATCCAGTAGACGGTTGCGGATTGTTCGCACAGTCACCTCAGGTGCAACAGCAGCTTGGATTTGCGTCGTAGTGGATTTTCTGCTTGACAACGCCGCTCTTCTTATGCGTCGATCGGTCTGCTCATCAGTCTGTCTGTGACTCCCGGTTCCACGTCTTCTCGTGTGGGAATGTTCCTCGGACCAACTACGCCACCATCGTACCACCACCGATACTTCCCGTCCAATTCGCTCCGTAATACGACGATACGACCACCCGGCCTCGCAGAGTCCGACTAGACGACCTCGCTCAAAGTCCGATAACTGCTGAAACCGTACACGTATTCCATGTCCAGGCATTGCAGCTTCTTCAGGGTCTTCGCACGTGTCCGTACGCCGACGACTGATTACATTCACTTCGCCGTACTCCTTAAATACCACCGACGATAATTTGCATATTATGTCGTGCTGTGGCGTAAGCGCCTACCGGTTGGTCCCGAAATTAACATCACACCTACGTAAACTCAACTCCATTAACATATGTAAATTTCTTGATCGTCCGCCAATTCCTTCTTGGTGTTCTTTTTTCACTTTCCGCCAGTGTATTTAAGCTTTTTCAAACATCCGTGTTCAGTTCATGAAACTCACAAATAATAAAAATTTGTATTTATTTTAAGCCTAAAGCAAAATGTTTTTCATGATAAAACGTTTCAACACAAAGTCTGAAGTATGTCATTTTTCTTCGATAGATACTTCTGAGATAACAATGTACGACAACAGTAAGAAATGATCAGTAAAGTCGCCGGCTGATGATGAATAGGTTATCGAGGAACAAGCAGTTCATCCCATTTATTGTTTTGTTCTGGATATTTATGGCTATCTCTGCCCAAAGCGCAGTAACTTACGCCCCCTCGAAAGAAGTTAAATCATACAAAGGAAGCTCTTCGATCGGATAGTCATCTTTTAATTTTAACTTCAGGGCAGCGAAAAGAAGATATATGCTCACTATAAAATGAAACTGGGTTTTCACAGCTACGGTGTAAATGTTTTGAGCAGCGCTTAATAATTTCACGCCTTGTTTAGATCTTTTACACCTGCTTTTCATAGAGTGTATTCTAGTTTGGATGTAGTGGTAGCGTTGGTTAATGCTTTTTGATACGGTCAAACACTATCAATTCAAATCAAATTGCAACTCATGCGTATTTAATCAGTTACTTACAAGCAATCTCAAAAAGTTCTTTTTCCTGTTAATTCCTTATAATGTCTGCTGCTTCTTAGTTGATATTTCCTTACTTATTCAAACATCAGTGCTACTCTTGGTGATCTCAACAACACATCAGATTGGGTGGCCAGTAAACTGCTATGGGACTGCTCATATTGCATTACAAATCATAAAGATCCACTGTCGCCGAATGGAGAAATGGCCTGCTTTAGGATTCTTTGCCGGGAATACACCAGATTGGTTGGACAGTCCACTGCTATGGGACTGCTCATATGGCATTACAAATCATAAAGATCCCTTGTCGCCGAATGAAGCAAATGGCCTGCTTTAGGATTCTTTTCCGGGAGTTCACCAGATTGGGTGGCTAGCCTAAGGCTGCGGGACTATTCATATGGCAGTATGACATTAAAGATCGTAGAGATTTCAGGCTGCGGGACTATTCATATGGCAATATGACATTAAAGATCGTAGAAATTTCAGGCTGCGGGACTATTCATATGGCAATATGACATTAAAGATCGTAGAGATTTCAGGCTGCGGGACTATTCATATGGCAATATGACATTAAAGATCGTAGAAATTTCAGGCTGCGGGACTATTCATATGGCAATATGACATTAAAGATCGTAGAGATTTCAGGCTGCGGGACTATTCATATGGCAATATGACATTAAAGATCGTAGAAATTTCAGGCTGCGGGACTATTCATATGGCAATATGACATTAAAGATCGTAGAGATTTCAGGCTGCGGGACTATTCATATGGCAATATGACATTAAAGATCGTAGAGATATCAGGCTGCGGGACTATTCATATGGCAATATGACATTAAAGATCGTAGAGATTTCAGGCTGCGGGACTATTCATACGGCAATATGACATTAAAGATCGTAGAAATTTCAGGCTGAGGGACTATTCATATGGCAATATGACATTAAAGATCGTAGAGATTTCAGGCTGCGGGACTATTCATATGGCAATATGACATTAAAGATCGTAGAGATTTCAGGCTGCGGGACTATTCATATGGCAATATGACATTAAAGATCGTAAAGATTTCAGGCTGCCGGATGGGACCATGGCCTGAAATAGGATTCCTTTCCCGAAGTACCTAGACTGCGTAGCCAGAGTATACCTGAGGGACTCTTCAAGTGGAACTACAGATCATCAAAATCGCGTTCTACCAAACGGAGCAGCGACTTCCATTAAAATTCTCAGCCGGCAAAGTGCTAGATTGGATGACCTGTACATCACTAAGTGAAGTGCACAAATTGCTAGAGCAGTTGTTTGAGATGACTCATGCGTCCAGTGCCAAATTTAGGCTACCGATACCTTCGACCATATACAGGGTCCATAGGAAAGTCCCTTTAGCCTAGAATAACTTGCGAACGAAGATAGGTACAGTTATGCAAGTGAGATAACGGTATAGTAAAGTGACTACGCCCGATCGAAAGGAATCAATTGCAGAGCCCTTAGTGGCGAAATGCGGAAGTTAGCCATTGCAAATCGAAAACGAAAAGAGATAGAGCAAACTTTCTAATTACAAAGTTGTAGTGCATTAATTAATTAGTACAAAACGACGTTTGCTTCACACGGATAAGATAAATTGTCGCCTGAATATCCTAAATTGTCCGAAATCGATGCGCGATCTTTCGTGTGAGCGTTTGAAGGGAACAGGCATAGGTACGAGCAAATACACACAATTTATTGCATAAATGCGTACTTATGTCAATACAGTTTGATGATGTCAGACAAAACAAAAACAAAAATGACAAACTGGCGCACTGTGAGAAAACGTTCATGTCGAGTACGTTCAAAGAGTTCGCCATTGCCTACGATACACATTTGTATTCGTGAAAGTAACTCTGCATGCACATTCCTCAGCATGGAAGGTGTCATACTATTGCAAGCATCTGTAACACGACGTCGTAGATCCAGCAGATTTGTAGGCGCTGTTGGGTACACCGGTTTTTTTACATAAACCCAGAAATCCCAGCTCGCCATTCTTACACAGCGTACGTAGACCTAAATTTCTGATCAGGGTACATCCTGCTACTGGTTTTTATATCGTAGGTACGGTACAACGTCATAATCTGCATTTGCATACGGCTACATTTGCGAAATGTGAATATGCAGATTTGAAACGTCGCACATCGATTTCGGACATTTTAGGGTATTCAGGAGACAAGTTATCTTATTCGTGTAAAACAAATGTCGTTTTTAACTAATTAATTGATGCTCAACAACTTTGTAATTCGAAATTTTGCTCTATCACTTTTCGTTTTCGATTTACAATGGCTAACTTCCGTATTTTACCACTAGGGGCGCTGCAGTTGATTGCATTCGATCGGGCGAGTCGCTTTACTATACCGTTATCTCACTTGCATAACTGTACCTCTCTCCGTTCACTGGTAGTGGCAGCCACTAAGACGCCGTGGTCCCACCGTGAGAGCCGTCAGATCACGTGACATTACGCTGAATTGATTTCATGCTATCCAGTTTCAATGCTTTCTTATGACCTGGCAAGCTACTGTGAAATAACCCCATTTAGTAAATCATGTAAGTAATAAGTGAGTTTTAGGAATAATAAACCTGAGGATATATTCATCAAGAAATTGTCATTTATGGAAATTTGATCGCAACCATTTCGGAGTTACAAGATGAGTCGTTAGGACGAAGGAGGTCACTTGTTTAGTGTGTATACCTGTATGAATTGGCTACGTTTGTACTTAATACTTTATGTAAAGTGGTGTTCTCATTAATAATTTATGATTCACAGCTACAATGTCTCCAGTGTATTATAATGTAAAAATTCCTGAAGTTAATTATTACGTAAAATATACGGAAATGACGTTCCCGTCTTCAGAGTAAGTTTATTTAAAATATGTACCTATGTGCATCGGTAGACTTGATTGTAGGCCATGATTTGAATATTGCGATGAATATTTGTGAAAAAGTTAAAACACGTAGATTAATTTCTTAACGCGAATATGTATATTATTACTTTAATAGGCACATGCTTTCTAGATAGGGAATTGAACCTCAATATTGATTTTTTCTTCCCGTATATGATAATCATTAGGCTGACCCGGTTGCGCAGTAGTCTAAGCGATGGCTTATGATCATTGGTCCAAAAGGGGTCCGGGTTTGAATCCCGGAGAGGCTTAGATGTTGTGTTTGTCTTACGGCACTGGCTCTCTCCCTTCCCTCGAACCAGTGACCCTAAATTAAAGACAGGTGACTGCTTATAGCCCATTGAGTTGCTCACAGTGGTCGTTAAACTTAAAACCAAAAAAGAAATTATATAATCATTAGTACAAACATGGAAAACTCAGGTGGAGTGGTGGCCCATACCAACCGGTGGAGTGGTGGAGTGGAACTCAGGTGGAGTGGTGGCCCATACCAATCGTACCTATAATTTACTGCAGATTGAAGTAGAACTCAGGTGGAGTGGTAGCCCATACCAACTGGTGGAGTGGTGGCCCATACCAACCGTACCTATAATTTACTGCAGATTGAAGTGGAACTCAGGTGGAGTGGAGGCCCATACCAACCGTACCTATAATTTACTGCAGATTGAAGTGGAACTCAGGTGGAGTGGAGGCCCATACCAATCGTACCTATATTGAAGTGGAACTCAGGTGGAGTGGTGGCCCATACCAACCGTACCTATAATTTACTGCAGATTGAAGTAGAACTCAGGTGGAGTGGAGGCCCATACCAATCGTACCTATATTGAAGTGGAACTCAGGTGGAGTGGTGGCCCATACCAACCGTACCTATAATTTACTGCAGATTGAAGTAGAACTCAGGTGGAGTGGTAGCCCATACCAACCGCTGGAGTGGAACTTAGGTGGAGTGGTGGCCCATACCAACGGTACCTATAATTTACTGCAGATTGAAGTGGAACTCAGGTAGAGTGGAGGTCCATACTAACCGTACCTATAATTTACTGCAGATTGAAGTGGAACTCAGGTGGAGTGGAGGCCCATATCAACCGTACCTATATTAAAGTGGAACTCAGGTGGAGTGGTGCAGATTGAAGTTAAAATCAGGTGGAGTAGTGACCCATACCAACCGGAAGTGGAACTCAGGTGGAGTGGTGGCCCATACCAAAGAAGTGGAACTCAGGTGAAGTGGTGGCCCATGCCAGCCGTACCTAAAATTTACTGCAGATTGAAGTGGAACTCAGGTGGAGTGGTGGCACATACCAACCGGACCTAAAATTTACTGCAGATTGAAGTGGAACACAGGTGGAGTGGTGGCCAATACCAACCGGAAGTGGAACTCAGGTGGAGTGGTGGCCAATACCAACCGGAAGTGGGAATCAGGTGAATTGGTAGCCCGTACCTACTTATATATATATCATATATCTTGGAACTCTTTATAAATCATATCTTGCGTTAGCCACAAACGGTGTTCTAAAATGTGCAAAATTGCCCGAGCAATTTGTGAAATACGCTTGCCCGTTGGTTAATAAGAGAAGGCAGCAATACAAGATGGCGGGTCTCTTAGAGCCTTAAGGCAAAAGCTATTATAGCTATCAAGAGTAAATTTGATACTTGGCTTTTTCTTTTGTATGTGTGTGTGTGTGTGTGTGAAATAATACTATAATACTATAAAAAAGGACATTTCATCTTTTTTAAAGATAACTGAAAGTCATTGTCAGTTTAAAAAATCAAGTTGCAAAGTATTTTGTTGCTTCGAAAAATCAGGATGAAAACTGCCTAATTTGTGAGAAGTCCTCTCACCGAAAAAAAAAATATTACAAACCTATTCAGAAAAATAATAAGCTCCAACAGAAAATAGAATGACTTAATTACTCGCATTAATAAAAAAAATCACTCGCATTAATAACAAAAAGCAAAAATTCATCGGCGCCGAATTGGCTTTTTTTTTTTTTTTTTTTTTTATTGTTGGAGGTTTAACGACCACCAATTCGTTTTACAATGTTAAGTGAAGTTAATCGCAGAGCGTGTGTAGCTTAGTGGGTTAAAGGCGCGAGTTGCCAGTTAAGCCGACTTCAACGTCAGAGGCTTGAACCTGACTCAGCGGAACTATTATCTGGGTAAGGGCTGATAAGTACAGGGTCGTCGGTGTTTTGCGGAATTGCAGTTTAAAAACGGAGAAACCGGAATTGGACTTTTCTGAAATAAACGGAATTTCTCATCTGTGAAAATACGGAATTTAAAATAAACGGGCAATCTTAAAAGCGGAAATTTCTGAAAAAGACGGATACCTACCGGCAACTTTGCTGCACGTTATTTTCAGGAATTTTCGCTGAATTCACACCACTTATTTTGTGCAGCGTATTGAGTCACACAAGCGGCGGTAATTTTAAGCAAAACTCTTCTACAAGGATCTCCTTTTGTGAATAATATTCATGCGAGTAACTCAACTTTTGTCGTACTGGTAATTTCGATATCTGATTAACGTGTGAAAGCCGCAAAACTGATTTCGAAGTAAACTTCAGTATGCTTCTGCAGAATTTGATGGCCGGAGTTAGTCTATGTGAACCTTAGTGATCGATTGTGCTTTAGAACTAGAAGGGAATGAAAATCAAAACAGCATGTATTTTTCAATGATAACCTTTGATTCTTATCGAGGTTATTGTCTACTGTTTACCGAAAATTAACAGTACACATGAAAACACGATATCAGATGTTTTGTCTGAAAGCTTTTCATTAATGTTAACAGTTTTAAGAGGTTTTGACAGCGGAACCACTTTTTCTAACACAAGTAAAGACGTTTAGATCTAGGTTGAATCACTGAAGAACAATACTTACGAAAAACAACCATTATTCATCGTAACGGGATTTCATAACGTTTCGGTATGCGCTAGAATTTGGATATAACACGACATGAAAACGCTTTGTGGTTGAAAGATGAATCAGAAACAACCGTCTGATTGTCACTAATTGCAAAGTGTTCCACGAATTCGAGACGACCAGTACTTAACCGTTAGTTTAGAGGATAAACTTGGTTTTTAATGCGTACAGTCCCTGCATTTTTAAAAAAATTCTAAAATTCACGAGACACTTTCCGTCATTTCTTTCGTGAATTAACGAAGCATATTTTTGATACAACTTTTTCCGTGAAATGACAGAAAGAAATCTGAATTTCATGGATTTTTCGTACCACGGGAAAATTCTGAATTTTCAGTAACCATACGTGAGGAAGGAAAAACTCCTTCTTCACTTTTTCCGTATTCGTATGCCCGGTAATAGAAGCGATTGGTGAGAATACTTAACGTTTGATTAACTTTTAAATTTCAATGGTCTGTCGAATTTTGAAGTTCCGTAGTGAGATCGGATATTGTGGATACCATATCGCATGGATTTTGATTATTGTGGCACAGAATATTTCTTCTCCTCTTCCCTACCTTGTGCACCAACTATTTATTATGTACTGCGTTACTTTAAAAAACCGGGTACTTAACTTTTTGTAAAGGTGGTTTACAATGCCTTCGGACAACTTAAGACAAAAGCTATCAGGAATAAATTTATATTTAGGAGGGGTTTTTTTGTGAAATAATACTATAATAAAGCACATTTCAGCTTTTTTAAAGATAACTGAAAGTCGTTGTCGGTTTAAAAAAATCAAGTTGCAAGGTATTTTGTTGCTCCGAAAAATCCCAATGAAAAATGCTTAATTTGTGAAAGATTCTCCTACGGAGAAAAAATCAATACAAAGCTATTCAGAAAAATAATAAGCTTCAACAGAAAATAAAAATGATTAAATCACACGAATTATCGACAAAAAGATTTTTTTTTCGTCGTCGCGCAATTTGTTTTACGATGTTAGTGATCGTATTTCAACGCGTTTCTGGCTCAGTGGTTAAAGGCGTGTGGTACATCTTAAACCAACGCGAACGACAGGGTTTCGATCCTGACTACAACGGAAGGATTATATCTGGGGTAAGCGCTAAAAAATTACAGGGTCGTCGATTTTAGCGGAATTTCAGTTTAAGTGTGGAAACCCCTGAAATGAAATATTTCTGACGACGGAATATCTGTGAAAATACGGAAGTTAAAATAAAGGATCACTTTAAAAAACGGAAATTTCTGAAAAACACGGACACGTGTCGGAAACTTTGCGCACGTTATTTTCAGAAATTTTGCTGGCCCAAGTTGTCCAAAACCGCTCCGATGAACACTCTGGATAGTTCCGACGGATGGAATGGCCACCACATTCATCCGACATGAACCCAACAGAACATTTATGAGATGTGGGGAAAGGTCAATTCGCACACAAGATCCTGCATCTACAAGTACCAGGGAACTGTGAGCGGCCGTTCAGACGGTATACACAGTGCGTCAAAGAATTTTTAAGACTGGCGCTAGATTTCAACCTACGTTGGCGCCACCAGTGTAATCGCGAATGCGTTATAAACCGTGACCATCTGCTTGCTTTCTGCCAAAAGTACTGCGCAGTTGTTAAAGTAACTCAAACGAAACGGGCGTTCATTAGAGAAGTAAAATTTTTTTCACGTTGAATTATTAAGATGGAACAAAGGGCTGTTATTAAATTTAACGCAAAACTTGGTAAAAGTGCCTCGGAAACGTACCAAATGATGAAACAAGTTTACGGTAAATTTTGTTTAAGTAGATCAAATGCTTTCCTGTGGCCCAATCTTTTTTGGACGGAAGAGAGACGATAGAAGATGATAAGCATACCGGAAGACCAAGTTCATCTAGGACACCTGAGATTATTGAAAAAGTGCGTGATTTCGTGGCAAACAATCGATGTGCGTCACTAAGAATGTTGGAAGAGTCTTTAAATATCAACAAAGAAACGATTCGAACCACCCTGCATGAAGATTTGGGCAAAATAAAAGTCTGTGCTAAATTTGTTCCACACACGTTAATCAATGAACAAAAATCAAGGAGAAGTGCACATTGCAGAGACACCATTTCAGCCGCTGAAAATGATCCAAACTTCTTAAAATCGATTGTTACTGGTGATGAAGCATGATGTTTTCAATATGATCCTAAAACAAAGCGACAAAGTGCGGAATGGAAGTCAAAAAACTCGCCACAAGGCAAAAAAACAAGAAAAGTTCCATCGAAAATCAAAACAATGCTCACTACATTCTTCGATAGTAAGAGTATTATCCACAAAGAATTTGTTCCAAGTGGACAAACAATTACTGGTGAGTTTTATTTAAATATTTTGAGGCGTTTGATGGGCAGAATTTGTCGCATTCGTCCAGAATATCGAGATGAAAACAGTTGGTGTTTGTTGCACGATAATGCACCCACTCACACCTCACTTCTTGTTCGTAGAGTTTTGGCAAAAAATAACGTCTGTGTGTTGAACCTCCACCGCATTCGCCTGATTTAGCACCCTGCGACTTTTCTTTGTTCCCAAAACTTAAAATGACGTTAAAAGGGTGTTATTTTGATGATATTTCGACCATACAAACAGCTTCGACGCGTGCTTTGGAGGCAATTCCGCAAAGTGAACTGGAACAGGCATTCGAATCATTATTAAATCGCTGTAACAAGTGTATTGAAGCCGGGGGGACTTATTTTGAATAACAAACCAAAACAAATTATAATTTCTTGTTTCTATTTCATTTTACAGACCCAGTCTTAGAAATTCTTTGACGCACTGTGTAGTTCAACACCTCTCCAAAAATCATTCAGCCCCTTATGTAATCGATGCAACGTCTAGCTGTTGCACTTCGCCGTGATAGAGGAGGTCCTACACGATATTATGTACGCATTCCATGAGTTTTGGCACTTCGGTGTATATGTACGTGGTGGGACAATGCAATCATATTACAGGTAGATATTCTCTTCTGGACTCACGCGCGAGCATATACCCTTATTTTTTATTGTCGAATAATCGAATAGGATATGGTCCCTTTACATTCCTTGAAACGTTTGAATAATAAATTTTTTTCGAATCATTTTTCACTGAGTCAGTTGATGGAAAGTTTTAACACCCACGTCATTCAAGTAATTATTAATTTATAAATGGTGCTCGTAACTAATTTGTCATGCCATCGTGCTTTCAACTTAAAATAGTTGCTTTGTAGAATGTCAGTAGCTTCCGCTGTTTGCATAACTTTCTTTATTGGTTTTGCGAAAATTCCTCTCTTCCCGTTTTCCAAAAAAAAAAAAAAAAAAAAAAAAAAAACATTTTTCATAAAACTCCTGAAAATATAGAAAAGCTCGTTTGCTTGATAAATTTCTCAAAGCTCCACTCTTTTCTATCACATTAAACGCATACATCAAAAGCCTGGCTTTACTGACCGTATTAATCATCAGTTAAAAATAAATAACGATAATTCCATTCATTGTAAAATGAACAATGTTTCACCGAATTGACTTTCGTGATTTACACTCTCTTAGTTATCTGACTTGTGCGTCATCTTAATTTTCAGAGTGCATTAGAACTGCGTGGTAAGTAGTTTCATAAACGGGAATACACTTCTCAATCTACATGAAAAGGGAGAACGATAGCCATTAATCAGTTGAATAAACTTTAATTTTGTATGCGTTACAATTAAATTTCGCAAACATATTACAGTTAATTATTTTATCTCCCCGCCGCGGGAATGTAGATTTAAGTAACTTAGCTGAATGCGATTCTAGTTTGCGATAGCGAGAGATTCAACTTAAAAATCTATTTCTGTAGTTCGAATTCTGCAATCTACATTAATAGGCAATTCCTTGGGAAATTATGCAGCCTTTTAATACAATCACCGTAAAACGATAAGAAACGATGCTACTCAGTGAATAATGGAGTGACATCGTTTCTTCTACGTAAATCATAAGAAAAGATGTTACTTCATTATTCACTGGTTACCTAGACGTTTTATTCTAGAAAACGTCTTGGTAACCAGTGAAAAATGAAGTGTCGTATATTATTTTTCATTATTATTATTTACGTAGTACCATTGGCGTACACAAGGGTGGGCTATGGAGGCTTAATTCCCACCCCCACCCCCAAGCCCCAAAGGAATTAGGAGCGGCGTACTTCACAAATTAAGTATTCCAAAAGATCATTTTACATGTTCAAAAATTGCATAGTGTCTACAAATGTAAAATAAAAAAAATTGAAAGTATTATGTTAGTATATCTGATCTGAAAAAGAATAAAATGTATATCCTGATGTACTTTAATTCCTGTGTCAAACTATTTTGTGCTATTTGGGCTTAGTCAGGTACGCGGAGGAATTAATTGCCCCTTCTCAACGGTGGACTAATGCTACATAAATTAAAATGAAGATCGTTATATTTTTGTACATCGTAAAATGTTGTATTTCACTGAACTGACAGATATTGTGATCCATTCACTGAAAATTATATGGTTTTGCTCAACATCTTTTTGTTGTTATTAGTACGATTATTCCTTCATTGTCGAACCGCGAAGTTTTCGTACACCTTACGTATATTTTTACATACAAGTATATAATTATATATTCTATTAAAAAGAGACCGCAGCAAAAATAAATTTTTTGACTCATACCAAGTACAACATAGAAAAAGTTATGTATTTACCGGTGTGAGTAAAAAGAGAAAAAAATAAAATAACTTAATGTAGAAAGTGTCGAGAATACTGAGCCTTGGCTTTATCAAGGACCAGCAAAAACTCACTTCCACAAAGACCTAGTTGGAAATGGGTTTCTGCATATATATATATATTTATATTTAATTGAACTTTACACTGTTTCTTCCAAAGGTTCTATAGTCTCATCCATGTTACTCCCCCATACTTTCGAATTTCATCCACCCATCTACCATGTGGTCTTCTTCTGGGTCTTTTCCTGTCCCTTGGAATCCAATCTAATATTTCGGCTGTCCATCGATGGTCTAATCTTCTGGCAATATGTCCAGCCCATTGCCATTTCACGGATTTTACTCTGATCATGATGTCTTCCACTCCAGTCATTTTTCGGATCCACGAGTTCCTCTTCTTATCTCTTCTGGTTACACCAAGCATGCACCTCTCCATGCTGCTTTGAGTTGTCTGCAGCCTTTGTATGTCTCTTTTAGTTAAGGTCCACGTCTCTGCACCATACGCAAGCACTGGAAGGATGCATTGATCAAACACTTTCCTTTTAATACATCATGGCATATTGCTCTTGAAAATTACACTGTTTCTTCCAAAGGTTCTATAGACAAGTTTCATACGCCGATTGATTTCTTCATCAATGTGACCCTCACTTGATATCGGCTATCCAAGATAAACGTACGTATCGGTTATCTCCAGCCTCTCTCCATCAATCGATAAATCTTCATTTATTGTAAAAGCATTGTACATCACTTTTGTCTTCTGAAAGCTCATTTTTAATCCCACTTCTTTACTTTTGTCAGCAAGTTTTTGGAGCATACTCTGCAGCTTTGATGGAGTAGTTATATATACACACTGACGGACAATGAAATTTGCGCACCCAGAAGAAAACATGCTACAACCGCGAAATTTTGAAAAAGCTAGAGTGCGTGGTGGTACGCAAATGATCCACGTTTGGTGCGATTGCGCATGACCGCACACGCTGTGGTAGTGCTGAAAGCACCAACCGGCAGCCCTACAAACCGGCGTTTAGTCGATGCCCCATGAAAGCAAAAAGCACCGGCTGACGCAAGCAACAGTACAGAGTTACAAGAATGTCGGGAAGACGCCAGAAACGTCGATATACGCAAATTATGGACTTTGAGAGAGGCTTGATCATCGGGATGAAAGCCACAGATTGGTCGACGTGACGTATAGCTCACTACGTGGATCGTTCTGACCATACCTCCCGACTGTGTTCGAAGCAGTGGACACGTGACGTTACTGCCACACGGCGGAGCGGCTCCGGACGTAGCAGGAGGACCACCGGTAGAGAAGATCGACGGATCGTGCGCCGGGCATGAACGGATCCCACGGGTACTCAATCCACTATACAGGAAGATGTAGCGGATCCTGTGTGCCCACAAACCATTTCCCGACGCTTCGCGGAAGCAAATCTGCAATCCTAGCGCCCCGTGCATGCGCTGCCATTAACACGGGAGCATCGCCCGGCTCCGTTTGTAGTGGTCCCAGGCAAGAACGTTGTAGAACGCCACAGACTGGAGACGTGTGGTGTTTAGTGATGAGTGCCACTTCGTTTTGGGGACAGATGATCTTCCTGTCCGTGTGTAGAAGTCCCCGGGTTAACGGCACAATCCCAACTTCGCTATTGAGCGCCACGTCTCCCAACTGAAGGTATTATGATCTCAGGAGCCATAGCCTACGATATCTGTTCAGCTCTAGTAGTGGTACGTGGATCATTAACGGGCCATCGGTATGTAGATGAGATCCAAGGGCCCCATGTGCTCACATTCCTGGCCGGGGTCCTAGGTGAGCTATACCAGCAGGATTCAGTATCATTTGCAATGAGGGTCAATTTTCGGTACTGTTTCTTTTTCGAGTAATGGCAAAGTTTACCCTAGCGGCGCAAAGTTCAATAAAACAGTTTCCCTAATGGCTCAAAGTTCAATCAAAATTTCCCCCGATATCAAAGATACTAATATACACTGACGGAAAAAAACCCTCAACACCAAGAAGAGGTTGTGTTAGATAACCGACAGTTGGTAGGCGGTGAGAGTACATCTGTAAGATGACGTCTATGCAAATTTCGCGCTCTGCGCATACGTGTGGCGCTAGTAGCGCCCCTCGGAACATGTAAAGCAAGTTTGCTGTAAATATGCGCTGTAACGTTCGTGAGCGTTAGTTATCGTTGAGATTCGACGTAGGGTGTTGATGTTAGTCAAGAATGCCTTTAAGAAGACGAAGAAGCCATTATCAACAGCTCACAGAGTTTGAACGAGGTCGTGTAATAGGGCTACGAGAAGGTGGATTTTCTTTCCGCAATATTGCAGAACGACTTGGCAGGAATGTAGCCACTGTGCATGATTGTTGGCAGCGGTGGTCAAGGAAAGTTACTGCCTCAAGAAGACCGGGTTCCGGCCGGCCACGTGGCACTACTGAGACGGAAGACCACCGTGTAAGGCCTATCGCCAGTGGCGCATCGTACCGCGTCTGCGGCAGCAATTCGAGCTGCAGTTGCCATCACAGTGACACAACGAACTGTTACAAATCGGTTACTTGAAGGACAGCTCCGAGCCAGACGCCCTGTAGTGGTGTCAAGCTAGAGCTCATTGGAGGACGGAGTGGAGATCTGTTGTGTTTTCTCATGAAAGCCGGTTCTGCCTGGGTGCCAGTGATGGCCGTGTGTTGGTTAGAAGGAGGCCAGGTGAGCGCCTGCAACCAACCTGTCTGCGGCCGAGGCACACTGGACCTACACCTGGAGTTATGGTCTGGGGAGCAATTTCCTATGACAGCAGGAGCACTCTCGTGGTTATCCCACGCACCATGACGGCACAGTTGTACGTCGGTCTGGTGATTCAACCTGTTGTGCTGCCATTCATGAACAGCATTCCATGGGGTGTTTTCCAACAGGATAACGCTCGCCCGCATACCGCTGTTGTAACCCAACATGCTCTACAGTGTGTCGACATGTTGCCGTGGCCTGCTAGATCACCAGATCTTTCACCAATCGAGCACGTATGGGACATCATTGGACGACAACTCCAGCGTCACCCCCAACCAGCATTAACCGTCCCTGTATTGACCGACCAAGTACAACAGGCATGGAACTCCATCCCGCAAACTGACATCCAGCACCTGTACAATGCATGAACGTTTTCGTGCTTGTATTCAACATTCTGGCGGTTACAGCGGTTATTAATGTACCAGCATTTCACATTTAAAATGGCACTTCTCGCGCTTACAATAAGCGGTGATCTTGAAACCTTAATCGATTAAATATGTTACCTATACAAATGTATGCCGCCATTTCATTCCTCTACAACTATTTTTTCGTGGTGTTGGGATTATTTTTTCCGTCAGTGTATCTACATAAAAAAATTCCTCTTTGCATCGGGTGGAGCACTTAATGGAAAATATTCTGGATATAATTTCTTAATTGTGATAAAGACGTTCCTAGTAGGCGTAAGTGTGTATTTCTGGGTGGTTTGAGGTTTAACAACCATCATGAACAGCTCCGTGGGGTATAAGCACCCTTCCGCTCCTGATTTTGGGTCAGTGACTCTAGGTAGGAGAGAGAGCCAGTGCCGTAAGGCAAACAAAACATCTACGCCTCTTCGGGATTTGTACCCGAACCCATCTCGGACGAATGGCCACAGGCCATAGCTTAGCCCACTGCTTCACCGCGGCGGCGGGTATTCTGCTTCTGATATATTAGCAGCAGTCTGTGCAGTTTTGAAATCTCTACTTAAAAGATTCCTTTCTAGTCAGATACAGGGGTTAGACAGAATAATGTGAACATTATGCTCAGAGACGTGACTCTTAATGCAGCTGATAACGTCGCAATACGCAAAGGTGTTTACCACTTTTTGGTTGTAATAGCTTTGTTTAGAAATTCAAGGTCCTGTATATTATAAACATATGAATATGCTCAAATGTAATGTGCTGAATCAACTAATCAATTGAGATGTATATCATACATTACTCAAAATAGTAAAAAACTCTATGCACATTTTTCTTCCTGTAAGAAGCAAAGCCCAATTCTTTAATGGCTATTGGCAAAGCGCGGGAATTAACACAAAATTATGGAAGTGAATGTTGCAAAACTGAAGCACTTTACACAAAATAATACACTGGCGTGCAAAGATTAAGGACGAGTCGGTTTTTCGAATGTAATGTCGTGCAGAAGTGCTCCACATCGACTCAAATCATACCATAAAATCGCCAAGATGTAAGAATATGGGAGAAGTGAGCAAAACCGTCCAAACAAGGAATCAAAAGGATACAAAGGCACTTTATTGAAAAGCTAGCTTCGAGCACAACTGGACAGAAGACAGAAACGTCCATGTGACAGGTGGCAGCCAAGACAAATCCAGTCTTTGGTAGAGGATATGATCACCCCTGACTGCGTTGCAGGATATACAACGTCTGTCCATGCTGAGGACGAGGTTGTCAAGGAGCTGTTGAGGCATCGTAGCCCATTCCTCTTGTAGTGCCAATGCCAGCTGCGGAATCGTTGCTGGTGGCTGGTGACGTCTTGCCAAGCGTCTCCCGAGAAGGTCCCACACGTGTTCGATTGGATTTAGGTCCGGGGACCTTGCGGGCCAATCCATGCGTTGAATATCTTCACTCTCCAACAGCTCTGCGACAGCCACTGTACGACGAGGTGTAGCTTTGTCGTCCATGAAGAGGAACTCAGGACCCACAGCACCTCTAAACAGACGCACATGAGTCAGGAGAACCTCAGTAAAATAGTGGACACCAGTGACTGAACCTGCTTGGAAGATGTGGAGGTCAGTACGGCTACCAAGCATGATACCGCCCCAAACGAGAACTCCGCCACCTCCAAACCGGTCCCTTTCGATAATATTGGAGGTGTGATTGCGTGTTCCCTGCTGTCTCCAGATGTGTATACGTCCAGAATCGCTCGTCAAACTAAATCGGCTCTCATCCGTAAAGAGAACTCGACCCCATTGCTGATGTGTCCAGTTCTTGTGTTCCTGGCACCACAGAAACTGCCGTTTCCTATGAGCAGGCGTTAATGGCACACACCGGGATGCACTCCTGGAATGCCGGGAGAAACATTTCACGATAGGTGGCGCTGCAGCAGCGTCGGCGTTTTTTGCTCCTTCGCTGCGTGCATTACGTAATCGGTGTGTGTATGTTGTACGGGACGGGTGGTAGAGACGCGAAATATGCGGCGGCGAGTATTTTTAAAAGGAAGGGGTTTATTTTGTAATATGGCTGGCTCTGAAAAGGGCCTTGGCCGCCCCGGTGGCGCAGTAGTCTAAGCGATGGCCTCTGATCATTCGTCCGCAAGGGGTTCGGGTTCGAATCCCGTTAGGCATGACATGTATGTTGTGTTTGTCTTACGGCACCGGCTCTCTCCCTTCCCTGGAACCAGTGAGCCAAAATTAGGGAAGGGCGACTGCTCATAGCCCATTGAGTTGCTCACGGTGGTCGTAAAACATACAAAAAAAGGGCCTTTATGGAATGTCAGTAGTTCAGGTGTTGTTAAATATTTATAACGACGGAAAAGAAGTGTTTCCTCCTCATTCAGGACCTATCTATCTAGTACGAATATTTAAGTGGAAAACATTACGTACTAGGAAAGAACTGTTTGATGATAGCAATCATCACCTCAAAACAATGTTCAGAGGAAAGACGAAATTTTCGTCGGAATAAATATTCCAGAATGTGGTCGGCCAAGTGGTCTTTGTGAATGCCATTATTGCTCATGTTAAGAAACTTGCTGTTAACGCACGATGTACAAACTTGCCGAATGGTTCTAGTTCCATGCAAACTTTAATAACTAAATTCACACACACAAGTTAAAATCTATTTACATGGTTTAAAACAACATGAGTACTTTCGTGCTCGCTACGAACACATCATCAGATGAAAGACAAGTTGGAGTTCCAGAAAACACATTTATGTATCGGTGCCGTTGCCAATCGTTCACACTGAGGAAAGAAATACAAGAAAGTTCACTTGCTCTAACGTAATGTGAGCAAATAGAGGCCTATAGAGTTCTATTAATGATGGTCAGAGTCTGCTATGTTAAAAGAAGAAACAGGAATCGAGGACAGTAAAGTTTTCCAGGCCTGAGAAATATAGCTGGGTACTTCATCGTCGCAACAAGAATCCACTCGATGCAAAATGTGCAGACTCTCTGTAAAGAGCACTGTTTCCCTCGTAGTAGAGGTAGAAAGAATGGAGACGTCTGTCCAAGATGGGTAATGTGTACCAGCTGCAGAAAGCCTGGCTAAAGCAGTCGATGAAGAGCCATTTTTTACACTATATTGGTGTTCCTTAATTCTTGTTTGCAGTCTCCGTAGGGTTAAGCCGATATATATGAGGTCCTTGTCTTGAGGATCGACAGATTTCATAGAAATGGAATAGATGCCACATTTGTCCAACAATTTAACACAGTCCCGATCATTTTTAATCAGGGAATAAATGTTCGATGTTTTTAACCCAAAACCGACACCGTGACTGTGACAGATGTTCAATAAACTACCGTTCACATGAGAGACGTAAGTCATCGATCCAACATATTTGATATCCTTTCGTACACGTGTCAGGGTAAAAAATGTTGAACTTTGGATTTTTCGGTAGATTCTATGGACATCTGAATGAGAAAATCCGTGCTGATAAGCAATGGTATATATCTTTTGAAGTTCCTGCTCACGGAAGGCTACAGAAGAGGAGTGGGTAAATGCTCTTCGAATAAGGAAGTATAAGGATGAAACCTTATATCTGGTCGGGTGGACAGAAACGCGTGGTATCAAGATAGGTATAGAGGAAGGCTTTCATCCAACCAGGTTTCTACAACCTGGTTGGATTTGTCTGCTGTGATAACTGCCAAATTAGGGTTCGAGCGAAGAGCCCGCAGCAATTCTCGATAAGCAGGACTACGTAATGAAAATGGAAAATGCCATTGATAATACCCCCCATTCTATTATTCAAGGTGATCCTACCTCTG
This sequence comes from Macrothele yani, assembly GCA_039090855.1. Taxonomy (NCBI): domain Eukaryota; kingdom Metazoa; phylum Arthropoda; class Arachnida; order Araneae; family Macrothelidae; genus Macrothele; species Macrothele yani. The sequence goes on from CM077030.1 coordinate 155,338,208, forward strand.
CCACTATTTCTGCTTTAAGCAGACTCCGTAATCATGGGGCCTTACCCCCTTGCATTTCAAACTTCATGCACCCACCTTTTGGACCTAGGGTCCTAGAAATATTTGGGAAACTGAAAACCCATAAGGAAAATCACCCCATTAGGCCTTTGGTTTCTGGGTATGCTAATCCCACCAGGCCTTTGGAGAAAGCACTTCTCAAATATCTTACCCCCTAATCTCTTCCTCACAATATTCCATTTCTAGCTCCGTAAAAGCCTTGCAACGTATCAAGGCTTTCAACCATCCTGGTTCCTCTTTCCTTATGGCTTCTTTAGACGTAGTGTCTCTGTTTCCCAACGTCCCCATTTCTATTGTACACTATATCATTGAAAGCAAACTTTCCCAATTGGGGTCTGTACCCCCTGAGGAAATTAAAGCCGTTCTGCAGGCATTACGCCTCATTCAAAAACGTTCCTTTTTCAGGTTTAATGGCATTTTATATCGCCAACTTGAGGGAGCTCCCATGGGATCCCCCCTCTCCCCTCTGTTGGCTGAACTTCTTCTTCAAGACATAGAACATCGCATTTTGGACTTTTGTCAGTTTGTACCTTTATTATATCTTCGGTATGTTGACGATGTCTTGGTCTTTTGGCCTTCGTCAGTTGAAAATTTGTTCTCTTTTGCAACCACGTTGTCGTCTGTTTATCCTTCTATATCCTTCACTGTAGAGGTTGAATGTGACAATTCTCTTCCGTTTTTAGACTTCCAACTTCGTAGGAACCCCACCTCCCAGTACCTGAGCTATTCGGTTTACAGAAAGCCTTCCTCTATACCTATCTTGATACCACGCGTTTCTGCCCACCCGACCAGATATAAGGTTTCATCCTTATACTTCCTTATTCGAAGAGCATTTACCCACTCCTCTTCTGTAGCCTTCCGTGAGCAGGAACTTCAAAAGATATATACCATTGCTTATCAGCACGGATTTTCTCATTCAGATGTCCATAGAATCTACCGAAAAATCCAAAGTTCAACATTTTTTACCCTGACACGTGAACGAAAGGATATCAAATATGTTGGATCGATGACTTACGTCCCTCATGTGAACGGTAGTTTATTGAACATCTGTCACAGTCACGGTGTCGGTTTTGGGTTAAAAACATCGAATATTTATTCCCTGATTAAAAATGATCGGGACTGTGTTGAATTGTTGGACAAATGTGGCATCTATTCCATTTCTATGAAATCTGTCGATCCTCAAGACAAGGACCTCATATATATCGGCTCAACCCTACGGAGACTGCAAACAAGAATTAAGGAACACCAATATAGTGTAAAAAATGGCTCTTCATCGACTGCTTTAGCCAGGCTTTCTGCAGCTGGTACACATTACCCATCTTGGACAGACGTCTCCATTCTTTCTACCTCTACTACGAGGGAAACAGTGCTCTTTACAGAGAGTCTGCACATTTTGCATCGAGTGGATTCTTGTTGCGACGATGAAGTACCCAGCTATATTTCCCAGGCCTGGAAAACTTTACTGCCCTCGATTCCTGTTTCTTCTTCTAACATAGCAGACTCTGACCATCATTAATAGAACTCTATAGGCCTCTATTTGCTCACATTACGTTAGAGCAAGTGAACTTTCTTGTATTTCTTTCCTCAGTGTGAACGATTGGCAACGGCACCGATACATAAATGTGTTTTCTGGAACTCCAACTTGTCTTTCATCTGATGATGTGCTCGTAGCGAGCACGAAAGTACTCATGTTGTTTTAAACCATGTAAATAGATTTTAACTTGTGTGTGTGAATTTAGTTATTAAAGTTTGCATGGAACTAGAACCATTCGGCAAGTTTGTACATCGTGCGTTAACAGCAAGTTTCTTACCCTGAGTAGTCTATGTGGCACGCAATCCTTGTTTATAATGCCATTATTGCTCTCAACATTTTGCGTATGGGCTCCAGTAGTCGGATCGACGAAATTGAGTGAGTGGTTTACTGAAAGTTGTTGGAAACCACAGGATGGGAGATTGCGGTACGCAGCCCACTGATGCGTCATGACAGTAGTTCCGGCTTGTACATGTTTCTGGATGAGCGGCAACAATGTGTGAGCAGAGCGGTTATTCTGCTGACAGATCTCAACCCTGAATCGGTTCGAATCTCGTTCAGAGAAGCCAAGGATCCAGGTGCCCTCAACAAGACGACCACGATTATACTTCCGCTTCCCAACCTTAGCCTCATCAACTTCTACGGTGACAACTGGGCCTCCAAGCTGTCCTTCGTCTTTTTCGTAAGCTACCATAAACTCTGCGACTAGTTCTCTGCAAGACTTATAATAGTAAGTGACTGTCGCAGAGGATGTGGAAACTCCACCTTGAGCAGATTCCTCAATTGTATCATCGTAGGACAATCCTTTGGCGAAACAATACAAAAGAGTCATGACCTTATCAAGAGGAATACAAGCAGCTTCAAACCACGTCCCAAGTAAAGGGGAACACGGCTCACTTTTCCCTGTAACGTGATTCTATTCAGCAAATAGCCGATGCAGCTGCAGCGCGGTTTCTCCCGGCATACCATTCGCACGACAGCGAAGCAGACGATTGAGGGCCGAACTCTAAATTGTAACCCAACATCGTACTGGTCGTCGTGCAAATAGACCACCTTTGTGCAGCCTCCTGGCCACGGTAAAACGCGATAACGGACATCCAGTTGTCTGTTGCATGTGCCTTGCGATTTCTCCCGCTGTCTGCCGTCTGTCTCTTCTCGCCTGTAGGACAATATACCGGTCGTCCGCCGCAGTGGTTGCTCGTGAACGATAACTGCTAAACTCTCGGACAGCTGTTCCTGTCGTTTGAATTGCTCTCCAAGCTCGTAAAACGATGCTGTGAGCGATCCTGAACTCCTCGGCCACACTAGTCACACTTCGACCTTCTTCCAACTTCCCAATGACTCGACGTCGGGTAAAGTCATCCAGATGTCGCCTACTGAATTGCCTGTTGGGCATATCACACGGTAGCAGCAACTCGACGGCGTTAAAACCGATGTACACCGTGCAATAGCTTTCACCGAATTGCTGAGCGTACATCGCCCGTGTGCTTTATACCCTTCCGACATCCCCCCCACCTTACGTCATGCTGCATATATGCGCATGCCCTACCGTACCGGACCCTAGTCTGTCTTCTGAGTGGTCTTTCGGTTCGTCCTGCCTGCTCGTTCCGCTGTTATGCTAATTTCTCCTCTTCGTCCTTAATTTTTCCACACCAGTGTATAAACTTTCGGCACTTCGGTTCTACATTCGACGAGCTTTTTCGTCTACACGAAGAGTCCGTCGAACTGAATTACAATGGAATATTGTACTGGAGTGCAGGCATGGCTACACCAAATGCATTGTGGCCAGGCTCTATAATCGTTATCTGAATTCAACAATTACTGTACTACACTACAGCGTGAATATCAAATAAAGCGTTTCGTTGGCTCCGTAGATCCCATACCCTTTTTAGTCAACATTTTAAAAACGCATGTACTAATGCCAGTATTGACTTTGGGATCAAGATCGACAACCTTTTTTCTCTGATAAAGAAGGACAGAGATGTTGCTGATATTCTCAGTAAACATGAAGTGTTCACTATCCCGCTAATATCGTTGGAACCGTCGGAGCCTGTTCGCATATATATTGGTTCAACAGTCCGCCCATTAAGGACTAGACTCGCCGAACACCGGTATAGTGTGAAAAGGGGTACACAGACGACAGCTTTTTCTAGACTTGTTAACAAGGGAGCACATTACCCCTGTTGGGAGGACACCTCACTTCTAGCTACACCAAGATCTCGTATGTCGGTATTGTTCACTGAGAGTTCATTGATACGTCATTTCTCGACAAGTAGCTGTAACGACGACATGCCTTATCAAAGTGCCTTACCATGGAAACAGGACTTTACCGAGGAAGACGCATAATTAAGATAATCCCAATAATAATGCTAAAATGTATTTCATGTATCGTATTGTTATAATCAAATCAAGTAATCGATTTTGATCGTAATCAATATCGAGTTCACTAAAGCATGCGCACCTTGAACGAAAGAGCACGTCATGACCGGGACATACCCAATGTCGTAACCTTGTACTGTGAACGTTTCATTCCAGTTAGGAACAGCATCCGAAGACGATCTCATAGTGAGATTGAAAGGACCTCATGCATTAGTTTGACATTTTTGACTATGTATTATAGGCGTACGTTTTAACATATCATGGCTTTTAATTGTGGTTTTAAAGTTGTCAGTTTGAATAGCGTGCAAAAATTACGGCATTGTGTGCCTTTTATGATTCCGGTAAGGTGGGGATGTTGTGTTTGTCTGATGGCAATGACTCTCTCCCTGGAACCAATGCTCCTAAATTAGGGACGGGCGACTGCTTGTAGCCCGTTGAGTTGCTCACTTTGGTCGTTAAAATTTCAATAAAAAAAAGGAAGAACGTATTTTCTTGCACTTTAGGCACAGTACCTTTTTGAGCAGACATCGCATGAAAAGACGTAAGTAGAAAGAACGTCGTTTGAGCCTCAACAAAAGATAAAACAGGAAAAAAAAATTACTTCCCTACAAATGTACGGGTTTCATTCTTTAAAGAAACAAAATATCTTAGATCGATGGAGAAAAATTCAGTTTCGCAAACTAAGTGATATTTAATTACGTTCCAGAGCCCGACTTTTATGAGTTTTCTGACTTTTACCTCGCATTTAGGTTAAAGGTAGTCTTGTTTTTTCTTTTCTTTTATACTAGGCTGAATTTCGAGGACTCACAGGAAAGATCCAGTTCAAAGAAGGCAGAAGAAACAGCGTAAAATTTGATCTCCTCAAACTGAGAGAAACGAGTCTTGAAAAGGTAAGTGGACAAAATATATTTTCATCTCTTTACGCATTTCTTAAAGAAATCTGTCTCCCTACCTATCTATGTATGTGATGACCAAAAGAAAAAAAGATGCAATTTCTTCGAGTTTTAAATGAAGATTTTTTTTATAGAAGAATAAACATCCCTAACCACTGTTTCTTTTCTACCTAATACAGTGAAACCTCTGTTTTCGGAATTTCCTATACGCGGGTACATTAATAGTACGCACATTTTACAACAATACTGTATGCATCGGTATGAAATTATTCTTTAAATCCAGAATGGTATAAATGAAAGCAAATGAATATAGTACATATTTGTAATATTGTAGTAATAAAGACTTCAACATTTGTTAATAATACACAGTGCGTCAACGAATTTTTAAGACTGGCGCTAGATTTCAGCCTACGGTGGCACCACCAGTGTAATCGTGAATGCGTTATAAACCGTGACCATCTGCTCGCTTTCTGCCAAAAGTACTACGCAGATGTTAAAATAACTCAAACGAAACGGGCGTTCATTAGAGAAGTAAAATTTTTTTCATGTTGAATTATTAAGATGGAACAAAGGTCTGTTATTAAATTTAACGCAAAACTTGGTAAAAGTGTCTCGGAAACGTACCAAATGATGAAAAAGTTTACGGTAAGTTTTGTTTAAGCAGATCAAATGTTTTCCTGTGGCACAAACGTTTTTTGGACGGAAGAGAGACGCTAGAAGATGATAAGCATACCGGAAGACCAAGTTCATCTAGGACACCTGAGATTATTGAAAACGTGCGTGATTTCATGGCAAACAATCGATGTGCGTCACTAAAAATGATGGAAGAGTCTTTAAACATCAACAAAGAAGCGATTCTAACCATTATGCATGAAGATTTGGGCAAAACAAAAGTCTGTGCTAAATTTGTTCCACACACGTTAACCAATGAACAAAAATCAAGGAGAAGTGCACATTACAGAGACAGCATTTCAGCCGCTGAAAATGATCCAAACTTCTTAAAATCGATTGTTACAGGTGATGAAACATGGTGTTTTCAATATGATCCTAAAACAAAGCGACAAAGTGCGGAATGGAAGTCAAAAAACTCGTCACAAGCCAAAAAAACAAGAAAAGTTCCATCAAAAATCAAAACAATGCTCATTACATTCTACGATAGTAAGGGTATTATCCACAAAGAATTTGTTCCAAGTGGACAAACAATTACTGGTGAGTTTTATTTAAATGTTTTGAGACGTTTGATGGGCAGAATTTGTCGCATTCGTCCAGAATTTCGAGATGAAAACAGTTGGTGTTTGTTCACGATAACGCACCCAGTCACACCTCACTTCTTGCTTGTAGATTTTTGGCGAAAAATAACGTCTGTGTTGAATCATCCACCGTATTCTCGCGACTTAGCGCCCTGCGCCTTTTCTTTGTTCCCAAAACTTGAAATGACGTTAAAAGGGTGTTAATTTAATGATACTTGAGACCATACGAATAGCTTCGACTCGTGCTTTGGAGGCAATTCAGCAAAGTGAACTGGAACAGGCATTCGAATCATTATTAAATCGCTCTAACAAGTGTATTGAAGCCGGAGGGACTTATTTTGAATAACAAACGAAAACAAATTATAATTTCTTGTTTCTATTTCATTTTACACACCCAGTCTTACAAATTCTTTGACGCACTGTGTATATTAAGCACTTAATAAAGACTAATTATGATAGTGATAATAGTTTTAATTATCTAAAATGGTATAAAAATCGGCAATTTACTTATTATCATAAAAGCTTTTTGTTCTGCATTCATGTTAAAAAACACTCATTGTTCATAGCGAATTTTATACACTGAAGAGCAATTGAATTAGAGATACCTGTCTAGTAACGTGTAGCACCACCTTTCGCCCTGATGACGGCGGCGATTCGTCTTGGCACGGACTCGACAAGACATCGGAAGCATTCAGAAGCCATACGGATCCAGGACCCCTGAACAAGCTCCCACAGTTCACGAAGATTTGACGGAGGGGGGTCAGAGCCTCGAGCATCTCTCTCAATGGCATCCCAGATGTGCTCGATGGGACTGAAGTCAGGTGACCTAGCTGGTCAAGGAAGCGAGGTCACATCGGTGGAGTATTCATCCAACCATTCGGATACAATTCGGGAGCGATGGCAGGGTGCATTGTCTTGTTGCAGGACGAGGTCCCCAGTGGGATGTTGAAGACGCACAAATGGGAGCAAAGGGTCGTCCAGGATATCCCGGTAACGTTAACCTGTGAGGGACGATGTCACACGTACCAGGGGTCCCATTTCAGTCCACGTAAACAGTCTCCAGATGAGAATGCCACCCCCACCAGCTTGAAGAGTGCCCTGCTGGCAAGAAGGATCCATCGCTTCATGTGGTTTGCGCCGTACTGGTATCCTGCCATCCGCATGTACCAACGTGAATCTCGATTCATCAATCCAGGCCACATTTTTCCACATGTCTAGGGTCCAGTGGGGATGTTCCCGCACACATGCTAATCTTTGCACCCTGTGGTGTGCGGTCAGCAGCGGTACCCTCGTGGGACGATGGCTTCTGCACACCATAGCGAGGAGATGCTTCTGTATGGTGTGGCTGCTTACACGTTTTTGTGCACCGGCGTTAAATTGCCGAGTGATTTCTTGCACTGTAACCCGTCTATCTGCTGTTACAATGCGAGCTAGTGGACGATGACCCCGCTCATCCACACGCTGTTGTCCACGGAGGTTGGCCATTGCAGGGATGGTTTTACTGGATTCGATGCACTCACGGTGCACCCGTGACACAGTGGCTCGTGAAAATCCCAGTGCCTGCACGACTTCCGAGATGGAGTGACCCATTCGTCGGGCCCCAACAATTTGCCCACGACCAAATGCGCTTGGATCCTTCGTCTTATCCATACTGCTTCCGACTTTTTTAGATTCCCGACGCATCGGTCCTTATATTGGTGGATCGCTGCATACGTCATGTCGTTTCCGTTTACATTGCCGCACACAGCGTCACATTTGCCTAACGCCAGTTGTCTCTAATTCAATTGCTGTTCAGTGTATATACATGGTCGTACCAGAATTATATGATCGCTCCTCTAAATCACAGTGTACCCGTCCAGGCGGGTCACAGAATGCACGTGACAAGGTTGACCAGAGAGATATAAGTTGCCGGCCAGGACAGATGAGCCATAGTGCATAACGTGAGCACAATGCGCAGAGATAGTGGTTTAACGGACATTCAAAGAGGAATGATATTCGACTACCGCGACAAGCGTGGAAGAATTTCAGAAACAGCAGACTTCGTGAGTTGTTCGCGAGGTGCTGTAGTAAGGGTGTACCAAGAATTTACCACTGGCACACCGAGAACCTACCGACGTCATAACTGTGAAGCCCCATTGGCCATCGACCCCAGAGGATTACGTCGCCTCCGTCGACAGGTAAAGGGCAATCGGAGGGGAACAGTGCAGCAATTTACCACGCAAGTGAACGCTGGGGCACCCAGGTACGTGTCCCCGATAACAGTAGGGCGCACCCTGTCCCGCATGGGTCTCTGGAGTCGAAGCTGAGTCAAGGCACTCATGTTAACTCAGGTCCATCGGCACCGACGCCTGCAGTTCGCATGGAACTGCCGTCACTTAACAGTGGAAGAGTGGAAAAAGGTTGCATTTCTCCGACAAATCTAGGATTCTACTCCACAGAAGTGACAGACGGTGGCGGATACGGCGTACCCTGGAGAATATTCCATCCTGGAGAATATAGCTAGGAGAATATTCCATCCTGGAGAATATAGCCTGAAGAATATTCCATCCTAGAGAATATAGCTTGGAGAATATTCCATCCTGGAGAATATAGCCTGGATAATATACCTTGGAGAATATTCCCTCCTGGAGAATATTCCATGCTGGAGAATATAGCCTGGAGAATATTCCATCCTGTAGAATATAGCCTGGATAATTCTCCATTCTGGAGAATATTTCATCCTGGAGAATATTCCACCCTGGAGAATATTCCACCCTGGAGAATATTTCATCCTGGAGAATATAGCTAGGATAATATTCCATCCTGGAGAATATAGCCTGAAGAATATTCCATCCTAGAGAATATAGCTTGGAGAATATTCCATCCTGGAGAATATAGCCTGGAGAATATTCCATGCTGGAGAATATAGCCTGGAGAATATTCCATCCTGTAGAATATAGCCTGGATAATTCTCCATTCTGGAGAATATTTCATCCTGGAGAATATTCCACCCTGGAGAATATTTCATCCTGGAGAATATAGCCTGGAGAATATTCCATCCTGGAGAATATAGCCTGAAGAATATTCCATCCTAGAGAATATAGCTTGGAGAATATTCCATCCTGGAGAATATAGCCTGGAGAATATACCTTGGAGAATATTCCCTCCTGGAGAATATTCCATGCTGGAGAATATAGCCTGGAGAATATACCTTGGAGAATATTCCATCCTGTAGAATATAGCCTGGATAATTCTCCATTCTGGAGAATATTTCATCCTGGAGAATATTCCACCCTGGAGAATATTTCATCCTGGAGAATATAGCCTAGAGAATATTCCATCCTGGAGAATATAGCTTGGAGAATATTCCATCCTGGAGAATATATCCTGGAGAATATTCCATCCTGGAGAATATTCCATCCTGGAGAATATAGCCTAGAGAATATTCCATCCTGGAGAATATAGCTTGGAGAATATTCCATCCTGGAGAATATATCCTGGAGAATATTCCATCCTGGAGAATATTCCATCCTGGAGAATATATCCTGGAGAAAATTCCATCCTGGAGAATGTAGCCTGGATAATTTTTTCCTCCTGGATAAGTTCGATGTAAGGTGCTTTTAATGGAAAACAGTAAGGGTCTGATTGTTTTTCTCCTTGATTGAAGATAGATGTCACCATCACCCGAGCCGACCATTTCTGTTTGCGGCGCTCTTTCGCTTATTATGGCCCGTGAACAATTTTTTTAAATGAACAAGACACAACGGGTGGTGTTTAGGAATCTTATACACGTGTCATTGTCCTGGTAAAGTTCATAAACTGAACACCAAAGGAGATCAACGCATCTAAACAGAAATGGGACTTATCGGACAAGGTGACTATTTTCATGTACTGACGAAGTCCTATTTATTGGAATAAAAGGAAACATAGTAGAGGAGTTTATAATAAATTGTTTGCGAATGAGGTGATCCTCACGATCTATGGCTCGTCCTAGTGTGTGACGTACCTACCTTCAATGGGAAGCATATGTCAAGCTGTATAGGTTGCAGCGACAAACTTCGTCGCTGCAGATTAATTGGAAAAGCACTCGGCTCTGGAGTAGAAGGATTTGGGTTCAATTCAGCCACTGACAAATGACATTTACGCTACTAAGTTGAGACGACCCATGGAGAGAAGAACAGGCACTTAATGTGGCAAAGTGTGTCGCTTTTCTTACAGTTTGAAGACTTGGAAGGTGACTCGATGTACTAAATTTTCTGCCTCGGCTTTGCTCAGGTCGCGCCGTCTGTAGATATCTCTGTCGCATGCTTCGCCTTGTCATGCCTATAATCCTTTAACACATCGCTAAATACCATCTGTCCTCATATGAGCATAATTGTGGTACTTTAAATACAGTACCAATGCCACAAACCCATGTTTATACTTTGCTCTCTACATTGAAATTGCTTTACCCAAAAGGAGTCGGCGTATCCGTAAGCCAGTTGGTAGCTGTGTTCAGTCTAGTTGAATATTCAAATCTTTCTATTATAGTAAGCAACCAATAGCGTGAGATGAGTGATAGATAAGGGAAAATACAAACCGCAGAAGCCATGTCCTGTTCCGTGCTGCAGGTCGGATGGAACAAGGCAACGGATTGTTGAGGACCGCTACAATAGGCCCGAAGATGCCTCGTAGATCTCGGGGCCAAGCGTATCACTAACTGGACTGGTATGAAACATGCAGGAGCACAGGCCTCTTTGAAATTGGTTGGTTGACCAGTTGGTTAGTCGCCTCTTTGAAGTTGGTTGTCCCGACCAATGGTCGGACGCTAATGCAACCTGTTTTTGGCTGTAGTAGAATTCTAACCTTATTTCTATTAAGGACCGACTGTTCTTCCAATTGAACTACGCTGGCCGGCTTATCGCTGCTTCATTGTTTTTTTAGTTGTCTTTTAAGAAATACGTCATCTACGTCATGTCACGCACAACTGTCTCAAAGACAGATGACAGAATCAGGATCGAATAACGAAACATTATACCCATAGCTTATTTAGTCTTGCATTTAGTCTTCAGAAACGGGACATGCTACACTTAGAGGTCGACACGGGATAACTAAGTACCGCTCGAGAGGTTTTAATTTCGTACAAAAAATTAAGACAGATTGATTAATTCACCAGCAGATCTGCCTCTGATGATTCAGTAAATTAGATGACATCATATCATTATGTAATGTGGTAAAAATTAATACAGTCAAAGCCACAGGTCTTCAAATGATTACTGCACACTTTCAATTTGTTTTCCTATGAGGGGTCATATACTGCAGCTTGGACTTTGGCACTGTTGAGGCAGGGTTCGAATCCTTGAGAAAGGTGTGAATGCGGTTTTGTTACCCCCATTACTGATTCTCTTCCTTCACAGGAACCAGTGGCACTCAATTAGGTATCGGTGACTTTTTACAGTCACAGTGGGTCTTTAACTTCTGAAACACAGACACTCACACAAGGAGTACAGCCACTCTCAATTACTTGATCTTTATATTGCTATATTTCACTATATTATAAAATACAACTGAATTATAATTCTGCATGTTTGAAACTTAAAAAATTTGAAACAATATGTGCTTACATGAATTTTAGATGAGTGATAAATCCATTTATATTTCTGGTCTTTTAGGTTGGAGAATGGACTACAAATAAGCGTCTGAATGTCACAGATCACAAAGCTTTCCACGAATTTGGAACGACAAATATAACGCTAAAAGTGACAACCATTGAGGTAAGACTATTGAGGAAGAACATTTTTGAGCTGCAAATATAATTCTGTAAGTTGCGGTGCCAATATTAATATAATATCTTTAATCTTTTTGGAAAGCTGATGATATTTAGACACTGCTTTGTAAATTATTGTACATACGAGAGAATATGAATGCTTGGTTGAGGAAGTCTAAATAGCCTGAACATACCTCTCATCCATTACGGATGCACGTTAAAACGTGTGTTTGCCGCCCCGGTGGCGCAGTGGTCTAAGGCGCTGGCCTCTGATCATTCGTCCGTAAGGGGTCCGGGTTCGAATCCCGGTCAGGCATGGATGTTGTGTTTGTCTTATGGCACTGGCTCTCTCCCTTTCCTGGAACCAGTGACCCTAAATTAGGGACGGGCGACTGCTTATAGCCCATTGAGTTGCTCACGGTGGTCGTTAAACCTCCAATCAAAAAAAAAAAAAAAAAAAAAAAAAACGTGTGTTTTGGCACGAAGGATTTTCAGTAATCTTTGTTTTAGATCTTACGCTATTTTCTACTGCGGTTGATTCAACCTTATGGAAACTATTTGCATACAGGGATCTGCTAGGGCATGAGTTAGGAGAACATGAAATGAGGGAGCCAGATTATTAAAGTTAACTGTAAGGATAGAATCATCGCTCAAACCATGACTCCGTAGATTGAGCTATTTTTTATGTAGTTTCGAGGCTTGAGGTCCACCATTAGAAGCTTTTATTGTTATATTTTCTAATTTGGGGCCCCGAGTTCCAACCCTGGCCGAACGTGGACGTATAGTCAGAAGTCTGCATTTCATGACTAACCGAAAGTTTCACATTTCAAGACGGTATAACTACGTTTTCCAAAAACGAATACAGATATCACAGTTATAATGCAGCAATTTCAGAACAAAATGTTAGCAATGGCAAATATTGCTTGAAGGAGGCGGGCAGAGTTCATGAACCATGGACCATTCCGCTAGAGGGGACATTCAAGAAAAGCTGCTCTTGGAAATCAATGAGACCAGGAAGCGGAGGTTATAGTATCGTACGTAGATACGTCTCTGCCATAGTAATTATCTCATGAGACTTAAAACCAAAAAAGAACGTAAAAATGTGTTCACATGTCCATCCCAAAGTAGCCGTAGAAGAAACTTCATTGTTCGGAAGCTTTATAAGAACTGCCTACCTACTCACTGCTTGATGTTTATGATCACTATCGATGAGCCATGGCTGCTTCTGTCAAAATGAATCAAATTCATACCGTTTGCTGTCGGCCAAATTTCATTAAGATCTACCGTATTTGGAGCTGTGTCGAATCTTTTGGGTTCATGGTAGAGCATGGTTTTGCCAATAACAGAAATCTCGAACTCCTGAGGTAGTTCCAAACATTAAAATTAGCTCGACACCGTAAAGTTATTGCATCACCATACCCAGGGGATATCTTTACATTGCACGACGATAGCGATTGTACGTAGATCTGGACTGATCACAAAAGAATGACCTGCAGTGAGCTACGGCCCAGCATCGTATTGTTGCGTGAAGTAAAAGCTGGAATCCGTGCTGTCTCCTTGATGGCATTTTTGGCGAAACACCCATACGAACAACTGCGCATATGAACTTCTGATACTGTATATTTGAAATCTGCTTCACGGGTTGTATCAAGCTTGATATTTAGCTATAACCATCAAGCATAATAACTTTTGTAGCTTTTCCTATATATCAAAATCTTCACAAATTCTCAACGACATGGCATCGTCTCCATTTCTATAAAGCTTGTTTGAAACGATACCGTGTCAGCCCACACAGTTGATCGTATCACAGCGATTTGAATATTTTCGTCCTGAGGAAGATATGCCAAAAACCCAGCAAACCTGCAATTCATGAGAAAGAGAAGTTATTTATAACTAAACACGCTTTGAGTTCTTCAATCTTACGTGCTGAATTAGTAAATTAGTGGGAACACCCAACAGCAATCAGAAGCGCTCAGTCTTCATTTACGTACAAAACTATGGCATTAAGATGACTTTACAATCAGCTCACTGCAAAAGATTCAGCATCCCCAGTGGCGCAGTGTTCTATGCGCTGGATTCTGACCTTGCTGGGTTCGAGTTCGAATGCCGGGAGTCATTGTTGTTGTGTTTGTCTTACGGCACTGGCTCTTTCCTTTGACTGGAGCCAGTGGCTCTAAATTATACACGGGCAATTTCTTATAGCCCGTCGAGTTGATCTAGGTGGTGGTCGTTAAACCCCCATACAAAAAAAAAAGATTCAGACTTGCGCGTAGGGATTAAAAAAAGGATTCAGACGTGGATTCAGACAATACCGGCAATATGGGAAAGAATCATGATTTCAACTACTTTACGGGAGATCATCAGAGTGAGTGTTAGAATATTGGAAAGAATCGTGATTTCAGCGACTTGACGGGAGATCATTATAATCAGTGTTAGAATATTGGGAAGAATCGTGATTTAAGCTACTTTAGGAGGCATTATAGTGAGTGTTAGAATATTAGAAAGAATCGTGATTTAAGCGACTTTAAAGGAAGCGTTATAGTGAGTGTTAGAAGGGCAGTTGCATCATGCACCCACAGGACTATGAACTTTTCTAACAAGACACCATCCTTCCCATAGAGCAGTGGTGACTCGAACATACAAAGATCATCCTGAAAGTAATACCTCGTCCCTCATAAGATTTTTATTTGTAGCAGCAAAAATGTGAGACTTGGTGGCAAAATATTTGGACATATTGTTATTAATGCTTGCCTATTCTTCGAACAAATTATTATATAGCCCAGATCCCTAATTAATGTTTCCATAACACTATGACCACAATGAATTGCATCACACAACTCCTAAATGGTGACACAAGGATCAACTGTGACGATGTCTTTCACTCGTTGCCTGTTGGCATCTGTCACTGCAGTTGCGGGTCTTCCACTCCATTGTTTGCCCGTCACTGAACTTTCTCCCTCTCGAACCCTCTTCATCCCTCTTCAGATATTACTGATACCGATTGTGGAAGCTCCACCCCCTGCCAGGACTCTTCTGTGGATTTCTGGAGCCTCGCATTCCTCTTTTTCCAGGAATTCAATTACGGATCGCTGCCTTTCTTTGTCATTCATGACCTTTATATCCGATTCTGAAAAACATTTGTTCGCACATTGATAACATTTCATAGCACATGTCAGTGCAGTTTCATTGAAATCAAAATTTCAAAAGTTATTAAGGAGGAGGCATTACTTTCAGGATATCTCTTGTAGTTAGAGCATTCCGCAGAAATTCCCATAGCCTCCTCTTTCACCGGACATGAACCCCTGTTTGGGATGCCGTGGAAAAGTCCGTTCGACCATTAGATTCTGCAATCAGGAATGTGAAGAAATTAGGACCAGCGATGCGATAAGCATGACTGGAGATACCTATCGAACACCTTGCGACCGAGCCGGCTCAATGCCTGTCTTTGCGACTGCCCTTAACCGGGGAAAAGTTGGGCGTACTTGTTATTGGGGCAAGTATCCCATGATTTATATGCCTCCCCGGTGGCGCAGTGGTCTTAGCGATAACTTCTGATCGTTTGTCCGAGATGGGTCCGGGTTCGAATGCTAGTAAGGCATGGCTGTTATGTTTTGTGAGGTACTACAGAGGTGAAGACATGTGTCAAGACGACAAATCTGCAGCGAGACATTCTGTCCGCGTAGCTCAGTCGGGAGACCAACTTACTCCGGAGTGAAGGGATACGCATTGGACCTACGTCGCGGAAAAACGCGTGTTTCCACAGTTTGTCTTACGGCCCTGGCTCTCTCCCTTACCTGGAATAAATGGCCCTAAATTAGGAACGGGCGACGGCCTATACCTCGTTGAGTTACACACGGTGATCGTTAAAATTTCATTCAAAAATAAAAAATAACTCCTATCCCCTCAATATACATGTTCATATATCTGCTAAATGATCCTGCTACATACAAAAGGTGACATTGAGGATCTCAGGAACTACAGACCTATCAGCCTCCTATCAGTGGTTTATAAAATCTTCACTAAAGTTCTTTCACACCGCTTGAAGGTAACACTGGACATGGCTCAACCGAGAGAACAAGCTGGATTCAGGAGTGGCTACAGCACAATAGATCATATCCACGTACTGAGAGAACTAATCGAAAGAGCGAGGGAATATGAACTTCCATTGTGAATGGCTTTTATCGATTATGAAAAAGTATTTGATTCGGTGAAACCATCAGCAGTTACAATGGCTCTGAAATCCTGCGGTATTGAAGATGCATACATTAATATTATTAATAACATCTATGAAAATGAAAGTGCAAAGATTCGGCTATTTGAAAATACAGCACCATAAAGATTAGAAAGAGAGTGAGACAAGGTGGCACTATATCTTCCAAACTCTTTAATGCCAATTTGGAAAATGGCTTTCAATCACTAAACTGGGAAAACAAAGGGATAAAGTTTAATGGAGATTATCTAACTCACCTTCGTTTTGCTGATGACGTAGTCATTTTTGCTACTACCCCATCAGAGCTGCAGAGTATGATCCAGGAACTTGCTGACAAGAGTAAAGAAGTGGGATTAAAAATGAACTTTCGGAAGACAAAAGTGATGTACAATGCTTTTACAAGAAATGAAGATTTGTCGATTGATGGGGAAAAGCTGGAGATAACCGATACCTACATTTATCTTGGACAGCAGATATCAAGTGAGGGTCACATTGATAAAGAAATTAATTGGCGTATAAAACTTTCCTGGAGAGCTTTTGGAAGAAACAGTACAATTTTCAAGAGCAATATGCCATTAGGTCTTAAAAGAAAAGTGTTTGATCAATGCATCTTTCCAGTGCTTACATATGGTGCAGAGAAGTGGACCTTAACTAAAAAGACATACAAAGACTGCAACCAACGCAAAGAAGCATGAAGAGGTGCATGCTTGGTGTTACCAGAAGAGATAAGAAGAGGAACTCGTGGATCAGAAAAATGACAAGAGTGGAAGACATCATGATCAGAGTAAAATCCCTGAAATGGCAATGGGTTGGACATATTGCCAGAAGGACAAACCATCGATGGACTGCCGAAATTTTAGACTGGATTCCGAGCGACAGCAAAAGACCCAGAAGAAGATCACATGGGAGATGGGTGGATGAAATTCGGAAGTATGCGGGAGTGACATGGAGGAGACTGGCACAAGAGAGACCGTTGTGGAAGGAACTTGAGGAGACCTTAGTCCAGCAGTGGATTGATAATGGTTGACAATGATGATGGTTATGATGATATCCGCTAAAATATTTAATATTGCTTAAACTTGTCTATAATCTGCGATCTCGGATTACTCTGATAAAACGATTTTTTGTGTGTTCCATAAGTAAGCATTAGAAAATAAACTAATCAAAAATGTATATTCAGCCTAACAACACGAATTTAATTTTATTGTTACGAGTTTCTTAGTTTCTGGTCAACGTCTGCCACTTCGGAGCCAAGTTGTCAGCCATTATCTATTTAAAGAAGAAACACACCGGTGCATTACGTTGCAATAATTGAAATTACTTTCAATTAAGACTGGTTTTAGGTTTCATTTCTCCCCAGGGAAATAATTCTACATAATCAAAATTTCCAGGATGTTATAATGAATGAGGGAAGAATCATCCGACATCAGAGGAAAGATGAACAAATGTTTTAGAAATTCTGATTAAAAAAGAAAAATTCATCGCAATATCAATGTGCTTAAACAGAAGAAGGTAGAAGTTTCGATTTATTCTTCGCCGGGTTTAATGAAAAGGTATTTACTCTTCGTTTACTGCCGTCTCGGCGAGAGCGTTGTTATATGCACTTCGGTGCGTTATTAACTTCGTAATTTCAGTGGAATTACCTCCAAGGCAAATATCAATTCGTGTGTACTCGAACTACGTTTCCGTTTTCATATTTATTTCGGTAGATTTTTCCTTGTGGGTTCCCACTGTGCTTTTGCGCAGCATATTGTTCTGGTTGAGGACAGTAATAACGCAGTTTTGTGTTTCGCTCGGCAGTTATGTTTGATTTTCCGCATTGCTTGATAATTGCAGGAAGCATTTGATTTCGAAATACGCCTTTTCGACAACCCCGAGAGATATTTACCATTTAAAGAAAGTGCCTTTGTTCATTCTCAGTCGGAATAATTTCCGTTATACACTCTTTGACATAAAAAAAAAAAGCGAAACTAAACTAAGCACTCAGAAGGAATGTTCCAGTCGAGATGAAAATTGGCATGTGCACTGTAGAGGGGTTGTCCAAAATAATGAAAACACTTTGTAACAATAGGTGCTACGCACCTAATATGGTATGGGAGCACCCTTGGCATTTAAAACTACTAGCATCCTTCTTGGAATGGACGCATACAAAGTCCTGGATGGCGGTAAGTGGTATGTTGTACCATTCTTCCTGCAGAAACTGCTCCAATTCCTTGAGAGACGCCGGAGGAGGATAACGGGATCGCACTCTGTTTTCCAACACAGACCACATGGGCTCAATGAGGTTTAAGTCCGGTGATTGTGCAGACCAGGGAAGGTGTGAAACTTCATCCTCATATTCCCCAAACCATGATTGAACAGTTCAACTTCTGTGAATCGGGGCATTATTATCTTGAAAGGTGCAATTCCCTGCCCATTGAATGTACATGGTCGGCCAAAAGAGTGACATGGTCACCGCTAGTGATCCGTCCGTGTAAGGTGATAATGGGACCTGCTGCAGACCACGAGATCATGACCCAAACCATTACAGAACCTCCCCGATGCTTCACTGTAGGAAGGAGACAGTCTGGGTTGTAGGCTTCTGTGGGGGTTTTTTCACACGTAAATCCGTCCTGTGGTGGGGGTTAGCGAGAAACTTGGTTCATCGGAAAACAAGACAAGTTTCCATTGATCCGCAGCCCACGTTTTATGTTCCTGGCACCACTGTAGTCTCCGTTTCATATTCACCTGTGACACCAGGGCTTTTGCAATCACAGCTCTGCCGTAAATATTGTGCTTATGCAATTCCCTTTGCATGGTATGGGTCGACACTGGATTGTGGAGATGTACATTAAGCTCAGCAGTCACTTTTGTCACCATGGTCTTCCTCCTTGTGGTCACATTCCTCTTTAATGTCCTCCTGTCTCTCGCAGTGAGTTTAGTTTTAATTCCACAGTTGTGTCTTGCAGATGATGTTGTGCCGTGAACATTGTATGCTGTCATGACCTTCGACACGGTACCTCTCGACACCCCCAATACCTGTGCCACTGTGGTTACTGACGCACCAACCAGACGGGCTGCTACAATCTGCCGTCTAAGGAACTCCGACAGGTCACACATTGTACCCTCACCTGGAACGGAATTATGCAAACACCGATTTGCAATGCAATCACACATACCCTTGAGATTATTCGCAACAGTTTTTTACAAAACAAATTGTAGCTACATGTTCGTTTTACTCAAAAAGCAGCACATACCAAAGTCACTGTTTTCAGCGAGGTGTTCCCATTATTGATCAATTTGTCATTTTCTTGTAGGACTTCCGTCCACAGTGAGTAGAGTTTAGGTCCCAGCCACCTACACCGAGATCGCCTTTTGGGCACGACACAGAAACGGAAGGAATGAGAGCAAGTCTAGCGACTTTGACAGAACAGTTTGTAGTGAGATTAGAGTACAGTAGATGGCGCCACCGTACAAGTAAGATATTACACATAGAGGGGTGAGAGAATTTCAGGAGGGGGGAGAGGAAAGGATACCCATTTAACCAGTGGGTCCAGCCTGGGGGCCGTCACTTAACGTGTTCGTCCGATGCACGGCGGATATTCAGCGATTGTTATCAAATCACACCATCTCTGAAAGATCGGCCCAGGTTCGAACCTGAGGACCTTGCATCGATAGTCTGAACTGCTAACCACTAAGCCACCCGCCGCTCCTGTTCCCATTATTTTGGGCAACCCCAGTATATATATAGGAAAGAGAATGATTGCAATTTCAGAGAAGTTGGGCCATTTATTCGGATAAACAGCTGCACGAGTGTATCAAGTCTGTACGTTATAGTGCCACCTCTGGCTCGGATGCTAGTGGTTACTACCCGGCGTAGTATATAGCATACAGTTCAAGGATACTGTTCTGAGGTATAGCATGCCAGATGCTGCACAAATTGTGGACCACTTCTCTAAAATTCCGGGACGGGCGTAGGTTGCGTCTAATCATGTCAAAAAAATGTTCGATCGGTAAGAGGTCGGGCGATCGGGCCGGCCATGGAAGGATATCGCCATTACGGAAGCAGGCTAGGAGAGCCGTACCTTGTATGGCCGAGCGTTATCTTGTTGAGAAATTGCCCGGTGATGGTGCGACAGGAATGTCAACACAACAGGTCGTGGAATGTCGTAGGCATAACGTTGAGGTGTGTAGGTGGTACGAAGAACTAACAAGTTAGTAAAATCATGGAATGCATTGATTATGATACGCTTTCCAACGTGCCAGAAATCATTACACAAGTTATGATGATAATGGCTGTGAAATAAATAATGCTCCTATGTCCTGACCTTTGACCGCATTTCTCCCATTTTCAATCGAATTCGTCCCCAGGTGGTTCCCTACCTCATACTAACATTTCATCGAAATCGAATCATTTTTACGCAAGTAATGACGCATAAAGCAATGGAATGAATCCCACTTCTATTTCCTGACCTTTGACCTCATTTCGCCTATTTTCAATAGGATTTGTCCCCAAGTAGCCCCTACCACATACTAAAATTTCATGTAAATTGAACCATGTTTAGGTAAGTTATGACGCATAAAGGCAATGGAAAGGATTTCGCTCCTATGTCCTGACCTTTGACCTCATTTCGCCCATTTTCAATAGGATTCGTCCCCAGGTGGTCCCCTACGACATACAAAAGTTTCATCGATACCGAACCATTTTACGGAAGACATGACGCATAAGGGTAAGGAAATGGATCCCGCTCCTATGTCGTGACCTTTGACCCCATTACGTCCATTTTCAACAGGATTCGTGCGCAGGTGGTCCCCTACCACATATTAAAATTTCATTGAAATCGAACAATGTTTACTCAAGTTATGACGCATAAGTGCAAGGGATGGATCCCGCTCCTATCTCTCGACCTTTGACCCCATTTTGTCCATTTTCAATTGGTTCGTCCCAGGAAGGTCCCTTACGACATACTAAAATTTCATCGAAATCGAACCGTTTTTAAGCATGTTATGAACTATAAGGGCAATGGAATGGATCCCGCTCCTATGTTCTGACCTTTGACTTCATTTCGCCCATTTTCAATACGGTTCGTCCCCAGGTGGTACCATATCACATTCTAGAATTTCATCGAAATCGAACCATTTTTACGCGAGTTATCGTACAGACAAGCGGACAAAGCTGGAGCATATGCGGTTCTTCAAGTTACGGTTGGAAAGCGTAAACAAGGGTGTCCAGCTGTCGTAGGAAATGGCTCCCCACACAGTCACTTCCGGTGTGCGCGCCGTGTGCCGTTCCACGGTTAAGGTGGGATCCGGGCGTTGTACGCTCGTCTCCAGGCACCTATGCAATGGTCATCGGCGCCAAGTGCAAATCGTAATTAATCACTGAAAGCAACACGATTCCACTGGACACTACCCGACGCTGATCAGGACCAACACCACTGCAACCTCTGCCAGCGATTCTCAATGGTAACTAATGTGCGGCGGAATGGCCTCCTCGAATGTAGTTCTCATGTCGCAAGTCGTCCGGCTACGGTTCGGAATGCCACTTCCGTACATGTAGACGACGCAACAAGACGACAAATGGTTGAGGCGACTGATTCGGCCTTGTTCATGCGTCTCTCGCTATCTCTCGATCTTCGCGTTCTGTTGTTGCTCTCGGCCATCCCCTGCCCACTGAGTTCTGCCCTCTTCGACGCATTGGCGCCAACATCGCTCGTTTGCCGCGTCACTCCGACATAAATGCCTGGCGATACGGTGACTTGTAGCATACCTAATGGTGCCTAAATTACAGGCCTGGCAATACGGTGTGTGTATCATGCCTGATGGTGTCGAAAAAGCGGCCTCTCTCAGTCCAGTTATGCGTCCCCTCTCAAACCCACTCAACTGCTCGTATTTTGCACGGATCCGACGTCGTGGAATCCTCACAGTCCATGCAGGTTAACGCAACCTCAATCATCTGTCACATTTGTCCCTGCGTGCGAGCTTTGCTCTTGACATGCCGTCCTCGATGCGCGGTTCCCATGCAAGCGAGCTGTGATTTAGTCATTGGTCCTCAATTTTTTACCATTTTCGTATTGGGTCCTGATTTATTGGGTTGGAAAGAATGTAATGATCTAAGTATGTGCGCCGTGTTCTGGGCTTCGACTTCGGGTACCGATGATGTGATACCCGAAATCAAAGCCCCGATCACGACCGCATTGGCCACTGAGACTGCGCAGCACTTGTGCATGACATCATCACGTTGGTGGATAAATTCAATAGCAGCTGGCGTTAGAAGGCGAAGTGTATGCGCCAGTCAAAATGGAAGTGGATAAGGAGCACATCGCCATTGTATGCTACCTGAGTAACGTCGCGGTAGCACTCCCGCAAGTGCTGTAAGGAACATAAGTAGTGTGTACCAAAATGCTATATCACATCGTCAGTACTATCTTTGGTTCGAACGGTTTCGAGAGGGAAATTTTAACCTATCAGACGGTCCCAAAGCCGAAAGAACCGCAACAGTAAGTGGATATGGAGTTTAGTGGAAACCAACCCACGTGTGACCACGAGGGAGTTCGCCGAACATCTGGAGAATATCCGCACAAACATTATCACGCTACTGCCTCAACTGGAGATTGTGCAGAAGAGAGAATTTTGGGTACCCCATCAACTCACAGTCGAGAAGAAAGCAAATCGCGTGGGTGCATGTGTTTCCCTACTTGCACGTGACCAAGTTGAAACGTTCTTGGACCGCATTGTGATAAGTCACGAGGAATAGGTCCCGTATGGCAATTTGAGCTCCCGGAAGCAATGCTTGGATTCAAAACAGAAGCCCATGCCGACCCCCAAAACTGGATTATACCCATATAAGGTCTTGCTGTCAATTTGGTGGGATGTGCGGGGTGTCGTGTTTTTTGAGCTGCTGCCGGAAAACACCACTGTTATCGCCAATGTGTACAGCAGTCTGCTCGAGGATTTGCACCCATCGCTCACGTCGAAACGACCAGCACTGCTGAACCGTAAGGGCGTCCTCCTACAAAAGGATTGAGCAAGACCTCACATAGCAGGTTGATCTGTCACAAGATCAGAGGCCAGGGCTGGAAGCTGCCGCCACACCAAGTTTATTCCTCGGACATTTCTCCCAAACGACTGCTACCTTTTCCGGGCTAACAGCATTTCTTGAACGGATAGTGGTTCGCCAACAGCGACGATGTCGAACGCGCACTTGCACTTACTCTCTTCTTTGCATCCAAGCCGCCACAATTCTACAATGGCGGTATCCAAAAGTTACCCAGATGACAGGAATAGGTCGTGGTAAACGATGTCGACTATATTTTGGACTGATTTGTACATGTACATGCGGTAATTAACACTTTTTTGTTGGCTTGCATTTGCAGAAATTGCTTTTTTTCCAACCCAATAATTGCATGCGAAGTTTCATCAGGATAGAACGATTTTCATAGGGTGTTTTATTTTTTGCAAAGAATGTCTTAGCACTGAAATATCACTTGCTAAGAACACTACATTTAAAAGCAAATCTATGAAATACGTGGCTAACGGGACGTATGATTTGTAGTGGCAAAATTATGCGTTAAGAAGAAATAGAAATCATATAAAATATTCTCCATCAGAGATATTTTCAAAGAAAAACTGATTTTTTAAAATCGGGCTGTGCAAAAAAGAATTTTAATCATCGTTGGGATCGTTCAAGCTTCTCAGTGCCAAAGAAATGTTTTGAATCATCGTTGGGATCGTTCAAACTTCTCAGTGCAAAAGGATTTTTTTAATCATCGTTGAGATAGTTCAAATTTCTCAGTGCTAACATAAGATTTCGAATTACCGTTGGGATCGTTCAAGCTTCTCAGTGCAAAAGGAATTTTTTGAATCATCGTTGAGATCGCTCAGACTTCTCATTGCAAGAGGAATTGTTTGAATTATCGTTGAGATCGTTGAAACTTCGCAGCGCTAAAAGAATTTTTGGAATTACCGTTGGTATTGTTCAAGCTTCCCAGTGCAGAAAGAAGTTTTTTGAATCACCGTTGGGATCGTTCAAACTTCTCAGTGCAAAAGGATATTTTTTCAATCATCGTTGGGATCGCTCAAACTTCTCAGTTCAAAAGGAATTTTTTGAATCATCGTCGAGATCGTTCAAGTTTTCCAGTGCTAAAAGAATTTTTCCAATCACCGTTGGGATCGTTCAAACTTCTCAGTGCTAAAAGAATTTTTCGAATTACCGTTGGGATCGTTCAAGCTTCTCAGTGACAAAGAAATGTTTTGAATCATCTTTGGGATCATTTAAACTTCTCAGTGCAAAAGGATTTTTTTAATCATCATTGAGATCGTCCAAACTTCTCAGCGCAAAAGGAATTGTTTGAATCATTGTTGAGATCGTTCAAATTTTTCAGTGCTAAAAGAATTTTTCGAATTATCGTTGGGATCGTTCAAGCTTCTCAGTGCAAAAGGAATTTGTTTGAATCATCGTTGAGATCGTTCAAACTTCTCAGTGCAAGAGGAATTGTTTGAATCACCGTTGAGATCGTTGAAACTTCGCAGTGCTAAAGGAATTTTTGGAATTACAGTTGGGATTGTTCACGCTTCCCAGTGCAGAAAGAAGTTTTTGAATCATCGTTCGGATCGTTCAAACTTCTCAGTGCAAGAGGATTTTTTTAAATCATCGTTGGGATCGCTCAAACTTCTCAGTTCAAAAGGAATTTTTTGAATCATCGTTGAGATCGTTCAAGCTTCTCAGTGCAAAAAGAAGTTTTTGAATCATCGTTGGGATTGTTCAAGCGTCTCCGTGCAAAAAGAATTTTTTTGAATCATCGTTGGGATCGTTCGAGCTTTCGAGTACAAAAAGAATATTTTTGAAATCCGGGAAATAGATACTGAGATATGGTGCCACAAAACGGACGGACGGACTGACATTGTGATAACACAAGTGTACTTTCCGTTTACTTTCAAATACATACAAGAAATTGTTTGCAATGTATTTGCACGTATAGTTGATGAAATCTGTTATAGGATTTAGGTTTCTAGATGCGTCGAGCAAATGTCATTTAGATACCTTAAAGAAGATTTTCCTCAGATGTCATTCATTACATGTATGTGTCGTACATTCTTCTTAAATGTGTTAAGTATTTTCGTTAGCCTCGCACAAATGGCATTGCAAAGCTGACATTGATAATTTGTTTTTAACACTGTGGTGGTCGTACAGTATTCAACTAACAGAGACTTGTTTAAAACCAAGAACTTAATGAAATTTGATATACCTCTCTTGGAGTACCAGGAGTGTAATATGCAAAGTGAGGAAGCGAAGCATCGCATTTACGCCACTCTCTTTTAGGCTTGAGACACTTTGTAACGATGATTACCTCCATTAGGCATATTGTCTTCCCTTTGCAGCCGACAGAACAATGATGATGATGTTGACAATTATAGCGCTTTGTAGCAAGCTTCAGTCCTTCGAAGGTTTCTAACATAATTGCCTAGAGACATTATTCATTTAAGCACTCAACTTGCTTGGGGGAGAAATAAAACAAGAATTTGTTTCTTGTTTTAAGTAAAAAACTTCTCGCATAAATTTGTTAAATATTAAACTTTTTCTCTCTCTGAGAATTTTCACAGTTCATTTATCTTAAAATTAAATGCTTGCTTTAGAGGGACAGTAGGTGTAATTAGTAATCAATAAAATTGGAGAAATGTAATAAAGGTCCCTTGAAAGTGGAAGTTATTTCCAATTTATTTCCCTTTGGCTAACTTTTACTGCGAGAGAGATGTGTCGTATCTTAATCATTCGACGAACTAGCCAACTTTTTGGGGAATATCTCTATATCTTTATTTCGGTATTTATTGACCTCAGTGAGAATCTAAGACTATAAGGTGTTGCCCATAACTGATTTAGGTCCCGTGGTTCCAGGAAAGCGACCGAACCAGCCCGTAGAACCACCTATGACTCATTTGAGGTTTGATTCCGGATATACATAGTAACATCATTTTTTCTCAGGGTTTAGAAATGAGACAGTGTATCGTCCGTCTCTAATTTAGAGCCACCAGGAAATAGATGGAACCAGTGCACTACTACTACCTCATTTTGGATTGGATCCCCGCCCGAAATCGAATGACCATAATTTTTCGTGGTTTAGCAAACGCCGTGGGCATCTGAGGCTACAGTGTTTCGCCCGTCTCTAATTTAGAACCACCCCAAAATAGATGGAACCAGTTCCGTCGAGCAAGGGCACTACTCATACCTTGTCTGCGGTTTGATCAACCAGGGTTTCTTTCTTTTTGGAAGATTAGGAAGACATTTCTGTCATTCTTATGCCAAATGTAAAGACTAATATTTCATGTATATAAGCACACCAGACAAAAAATTAGTCATCCCCAGCAGAACTTACCTAATAACGGTGACGGCGTCTTTTGCCTGGATAACAGCATAAAACCGGTGTGGTAGAGACACCACAAGGTTGTGGTTGTATTGAACTTCGATTTGCAGCCCCTCGTGCTTAAATTGGTCTAGAAGTTTTGCCAGAGTAATTGGGTGTCTATACCAGCGTTTCGCCTTCTATTCCAAATGATCCCACAAATTTTTAATAGGATTTAAATCTGGTGATTTGTCGGGCCAGTCGAGGTAAAACGGTGTTGCTGATTGTTCGCGGTGCCACTCAGACACCATTTTGGCCCAGTTGTAGTCTTGGAAGACATGAGTAGCAGTGTGATGCTACTTCTGAAGATGTTTGGCAAAGAGCAACACTTCGTGATTAGGAATGCTGTCCGCATGCTGGTTCAAATTCATCGTCCCTACAACAAGAGGGCCCATTTCGTGGTACGGAAAACATCGCCATAGCATCACAAAACCTCCCTCCAGCTTGAGAAACACCGTCGACACAATCAGAATTAAAGGCTTCATTGGCTTCATTAGGCCTGTGATGCACTCGTCGCCTCCCATAATTAGAGTACAGACAGAAGTGAAACTCAACAGATCAAATTACTCGCTTCCAATCCTCCACAGTGACGTTTCGGTGCCTTTGAGGCCATTGATAACGTGAGCTTTGTGACTTGCTGTTAAAAGTGGCCTCTTTCGTGGTACTCTGATCCATATGTCCGTCACATGCAGTTCTCGTTGCATTTTCCTTACAGAAATTGGTTGGAGTGAACTTTCATTGACCGGTTGTAGCAATTGTTGCCTGGTTTGAAACCGAATTGCAGCTATTAGGCGTGAAAAAAGGTAGCGGTCACAGTTAATGGGAACCGTTTTCCGGCAAGTTACGTCGTCGGTGATTACTTGAATGTGAACTTCACTATTGTTTGTAGACCCGCTGGACAGTACACTTCGACACACCAACAAATGGGGTGACTTCATTCACTTTGTGCCATACACAACGGCTCTTGCTTACCACTCAATAACGTCTGTCTTACGACCCATATTGCGGACTAAATTCAACACACACGTTGCTCTTCACCACTGCACGAGACAGAAATGATCCTGTGGACTACGTCGGTGCTATTTATCTCCCAACAATGCGATCACAGCGCCCTCCGTGCCCCAGAAATGAGAGTAGTAACTTCCTACTGTCATTTTGTCTGGTGTGCTTACCTATCTTTTGACAAGGCACACATATTTTATACTATACACCATATAATAATTTGAAATATACATTATCAATCACTAATGACCCATTTTGATATGCAATTACGTATTTGAATAACTGCTTGACACCTTTTTTGTTGTGACATCATTTTCTTTATTATCTGGCATTTTCATTTTGAATCATCAAAAAAAAAAAAACATGTCTTGCGCTTTTAAAACTTTAATATAAGAATCTGTTCTACAATTATACATTCAGTTTGTCATATTATACATCATTATGATTCAGTGGCGTATTTTGGGTCCGAGACCTGGGCTGTCTCACAAGTCCCCTTTCCCCCAGTAGTGTTTTTTTTTTAATTGCGAAGTTTAATTTTTTATTGGTAAGTAATAGAAGTAACTTTTTTCTAAATTTTAGGTACATGCCATTGCTAACATGATACCAAATAATTATGAGGATTAGGATTTGAACACTTATTTGTACATGAACTCCATTCTTCTTCTGAATACTTTATTTGTACATGAACTCCATTCTTCTTCTGAATACTTTATTTGTACATGAACTCCATTCTTCTTTCCTTTTGTGTGAACCTGAGTGTTACATTTTCATAAAATGTTTCTTCCGAGTACTTTTTCATATTTAAAATAATGTTTTTCTCTATTGACAAAACAGCCAAGTTTTTCAAATGTGCATGTCCTTGTGTGGGTCTAAGATATATCTTGATTCCTTTTAATGCTGAAAAACTTCTTTCGGCAGTTACAGTTGTTGATGGAAAGCTTAATATGAGGTCTGATAATTTGTACACCTCACTAAACACTATGTCCAATTTATTCAACTTTACTGCAACACGTAATGTCTCTTACTGATTTGTTTTTGTATTCATCAAGGGAATAAAACACCTTCAGTTCATTTTTTAGTAGAGCTGTATCAAAATTTCAAGCAGAGAGTTCTTTAAGTTCTGACAGTTAAGGGAAGATTTCACAAAATTTGTCAAAACAGTTCGAAACCAACAAAGCCGCGAATTTAAGATATAATATATCTGATTTTAATTCATTGACACTTCACGAAAACTGAAACAACTCTCGCGAAACACTCTTATGGGCGGAAGTATGCCAGTGCCTGAGATAGTCTAAGTCTTCTCTATTCTGCGCGAACCGTTTCCCAAAGCAATGGTCTATTCCCCTCAACCAGCTGATTCATGTTGTCATGGAAACGCTAGCAGGCGATGGTAAGGAAGGTTTTCGCGTTAGAACTACTAAGACTCTGGAATAGCTGCTTGCGTTGCGTTTGGTTTTCGCTCGCCAGACTGAGTCCAAGAAGTGAATCCGCACGCGTTTGTTTCGCAGCGAAAGCATCGCCATATTTTAATACCGTTGATAATTGACCTCTATTTGTGTATCTTTAATTCAGTTTTATTCGTTCATTCTCTGGGATTCGCAGCTAGCCTAGCTAGCCACGAATATACGCCAATGTTATGCTTACACCTCTTTTCCTTGTCAAAAGAAAATCAAAGAAACATATTTACAGTCCACCAAAAAATGTGAAAATGTGAAGTTGTTATTCAAAAAATTACGTATCAAAATGGGCCATTAGTGACAATGTATATTTTAAAGTGTAAAGACATATTACAATTTATGCTATTAAGTACGCAACTTGGGTAATCGACGACCTGTCCAATCAATTTTATTTTCTGAAGTGATGACAAATTCATATTCTTTCTGGGAGATGTGTATCTTATAAATATTTATAACCCAGATAAATCAGACAGTATTTGTGTATTTACATAACGGTTTGCTGTGTTATAATGAATAAAATTCTCCGCCTGGACGCGTAGTGCAGGAAAGCTTACGTTAAGTTACGTTAGGGTTATTGAAAGGTTACTTGACGTAGCTAAGTGTGCTTAATCTTCAAAGTGCTAGAGTTTGTTTAGGTAAGACACGCACGTGCAATAAATTCCAAGAATATGGAATTTATTTTTACTCAGCGTTCCTCATTATCTTGAATATCAGTAATATAACTTCGGCTTTAGTACATTAGTACCTTGAAGGCTCCTTATTAGAGCGGTAAACACAATATACCCTGAACTTAACGAAAACACTCAATGAAATAGACTTAACGGCCAGACAGAGGTCTGACAATAAAATGAACTAAGAAAACGTACTCACTTTTAACCTTTTATTGGGGAGCTCCTGGAATTACTCAAATACACACCCCAAAATAACACAACTACTGATAGCCCGAACTTTCGTAATATCGTAGAAAAGTAGGT
Source organism: Macrothele yani (assembly GCA_039090855.1). Taxonomy (NCBI): domain Eukaryota; kingdom Metazoa; phylum Arthropoda; class Arachnida; order Araneae; family Macrothelidae; genus Macrothele; species Macrothele yani. Next base: position 155,368,065 of record CM077030.1, read on the forward strand.
AAATCGCATATCAATAATCAGGAAGAACCTATCACATATAAAACGAAGCTCTTTGGTATACTTGAGCGCGCCTATATATACTGCATACCACAACGTCATGACTTACACTCGTTGCCACATATAATTCAGCGGGAGAAACAACATCTCGTTAAGTCAGAAGATAATTTGCATAGGAAAATAAAACAACAAGAGATAGTAAAATCAAAAAGAAACTGAATCTAGAGTATACGTACAGTGTGAAACCTGCATCTTTTTAAGATGAGTCTCGGAGTAGTATCAGTGAACAACATTAGAATAATACAGATCACACCTAATAGAAATCTCGAAAATAAATTCATTACCGTTAACTGATCAGCTCTTTTCCCTGAAGAAAATTAGGATTTATTTCCCTCAGAATTTTATTAAATATACCAAGTGACAAAGAGATATCATACGTCATAAAGAAGAATTTTATCAAATATACCAAGTGACAAAGAGATATCATACGTCATAAAGAAGAATTTTATCAAATATACCAAGTGACAAAGAGATATCATACGTCATAAAGAAGAATTTTATCAAATATACCAAGTGACAAAGAGATATCATACGTCATAAAGAAGAATTTTATCAAATATACCAAGTGACAAAGAGATATCATACGTCATAAAGAAGAATTTTATCAAATATACCAAGTGACAAAGAGATATCATACGTCATAAAGAAGAATTTAATCAAATATACCAAGTGACAAAGAGATATCATACGTCATAAAGAAGAATTTTATCAAATATACCAAGTGACAAAGAGATATCATACGTCATAAAGAAGAATTTTATCAAATATACCAAGTGACAAAGAGATATCATACGTCATAAAGAAGAATTTTATCAAATATACCAAGTGACAAAGAGATATCATACGTCATAAAGAAGAATTTTATCAAATATACCAAGTGACAAAGAGATATCATACGTCATAAAGAAGAATTTTATCAAATATACCAAGTGACAAAGAGATATCATACGTCATAAAGAAGAATTTTATCAAATATACCAAGTGACAAAGAGATATCATACGTCATAAAGAAGAATTTTATCAAATATACCAAGTGACAAAGAGATATCATACGTCATAAAGAAGAATTTTATCAAATATACCAAGTGACAAAGAGATATCATACGTCATAAAGAAGAATTTTATCAAATATACCAAGTGACAAAGAGATATCATACGTCATAAAGAAGAATTTTATCAAATATACCAAGTGACAAAGAGATATCATACGTCATAAAGAAGAATTTTATCAAATATACCAAGTGACAAAGAGATATCATACGTCATAAAGAAGAATTTTATCAAATATACCAAGTGACAAAGAGATATCATACGTCATAAAGAAGAATTTTATCAAATATACCAAGTGACAAAGAGATATCATACGTCATAAAGAAGAATTTTATCAAATATACCAAGTGACAAAGAGATATCATACGTCATAAAGAAGAATTTTATCAAATATACCAAGTGACAAAGAGATATCATACGTCATAAAGAAGAATTTTATCAAATATACCAAGTGACAAAGAGATATCATACGTCATAAAGAAGAATTTTATCAAATATACCAAGTGACAAAGAGATATCATACGTCATAAAGAAGAATTTTATCAAATATACCAAGTGACAAAGAGATATCATACGTCATAAAGAAGAATTTTATCAAATATACCAAGTGACAAAGAGATATCATACGTCATAAAGAAGAATTTTATCAAATATACCAAGTGACAAAGAGATATCATACGTCATAAAGAAGAATTTTATCAAATATACCAAGTGACAAAGAGATATCATACGTCATAAAGAAGAATTTTATCAAATATACCAAGTGACAAAGAGATATCATACGTCATAAAGAAGAATTTTATCAAATATACCAAGTGACAAAGAGATATCATACGTCATAAAGAAGAATTTTATCAAATATACCAAGTGACAAAGAGATATCATACGTCATAAAGAAGAATTTTATCAAATATACCAAGTGACAAAGAGATATCATACGTCATAAAGAAGAATTTTATCAAATATACCAAGTGACAAAGAGATATCATACGTCATAAAGAAGAATTTTATCAAATATACCAAGTGACAAAGAGATATCATACGTCATAAAGAAGAATTTTATCAAATATACCAAGTGACAAAGAGATATCATACGTCATAAAGAAGAATTTTATCAAATATACCAAGTGACAAAGAGATATCATACGTCATAAAGAAGAATTTTATCAAATATACCAAGTGACAAAGAGATATCATACGTCATAAAGAAGAATTTTATCAAATATACCAAGTGACAAAGAGATATCATACGTCATAAAGAAGAATTTTATCAAATATACCAAGTGACAAAGAGATATCATACGTCATAAAGAAGAATTTTATCAAATATACCAAGTGACAAAGAGATATCATACGTCATAAAGAAGAATTTTATCAAATATACCAAGTGACAAAGAGATATCATACGTCATAAAGAAGAATTTTATCAAATATACCAAGTGACAAAGAGATATCATACGTCATAAAGAAGAATTTTATCAAATATACCAAGTGACAAAGAGATATCATACGTCATAAAGAAGAATTTTATCAAATATACCAAGTGACAAAGAGATATCATACGTCATAAAGAAGAATTTTATCAAATATACCAAGTGACAAAGAGATATCATACGTCATAAAGAAGAATTTTATCAAATATACCAAGTGACAAAGAGATATCATACGTCATAAAGAAGAATTTTATCAAATATACCAAGTGACAAAGAGATATCATACGTCATAAAGAAGAATTTTATCAAATATACCAAGTGACAAAGAGATATCATACGTCATAAAGAAGAATTTTATCAAATATACCAAGTGACAAAGAGATATCATACGTCATAAAGAAGAATTTTATCAAATATACCAAGTGACAAAGAGATATCATACGTCATAAAGAAGAATTTTATCAAATATACCAAGTGACAAAGAGATATCATACGTCATAAAGAAGAATTTTATCAAATATACCAAGTGACAAAGAGATATCATACGTCATAAAGAAGAATTTTATCAAATATACCAAGTGACAAAGAGATATCATACGTCATAAAGAAGAATTTTATCAAATATACCAAGTGACAAAGAGATATCATACGTCATAAAGAAGAATTTTATCAAATATACCAAGTGACAAAGAGATATCATACGTCATAAAGAAGAATTTTATCAAATATACCAAGTGACAAAGAGATATCATACGTCATAAAGAAGAATTTTATCAAATATACCAAGTGACAAAGAGATATCATACGTCATAAAGAAGAATTTTATCAAATATACCAAGTGACAAAGAGATATCATACGTCATAAAGAAGAATTTTATCAAATATACCAAGTGACAAAGAGATATCATACGTCATAAAGAAGAATTTTATCAAATATACCAAGTGACAAAGAGATATCATACGTCATAAAGAAGAATTTTATCAAATATACCAAGTGACAAAGAGATATCATACGTCATAAAGAAGAATTTTATCAAATATACCAAGTGACAAAGAGATATCATACGTCATAAAGAAGAATTTTATCAAATATACCAAGTGACAAAGAGATATCATACGTCATAAAGAAGAATTTTATCAAATATACCAAGTGACAAAGAGATATCATACGTCATAAAGAAGAATTTTATCAAATATACCAAGTGACAAAGAGATATCATACGTCATAAAGAAGAATTTTATCAAATATACCAAGTGACAAAGAGATATCATACGTCATAAAGAAGAATTTTATCAAATATACCAAGTGACAAAGAGATATCATACGTCATAAAGAAGAATTTTATCAAATATATCAAGTGACAAAAAGATATCATACGTCATAAAGAAGAATTTTATCAAATATACCAAGTGACAAAGAGATATCATACGTCATAAAGAAGAATTTTATCAAATATACCAAGTGACAAAGAGATATCATACGTCATAAAGAAGAATTTTATCAAATATACCAAGTGACAAAGAGATATCATACGTCATAAAGAAGAATTTTATCAAATATACCAAGTGACAAAGAGATATCATACGTCATAAAGAAGAATTTTATCAAATATACCAAGTGACAAAGAGATATCATACGTCATAAAGAAGAATTTTATCAAATATACCAAGTGACAAAGAGATATCATACGTCATAAAGAAGAATTTTATCAAATATACCAAGTGACAAAGAGATATCATACGTCATAAAGAAGAATTTTATCAAATATACCAAGTGACAAAGAGATATCATACGTCATAAAGAAGAATTTAATCAAATATACCAAGTGACAAAGAGATATCATACGTCATAAAGAAGAAATTTATCAAATATACCAAGTGGCAAAGAGATATCATACGTCATAAAGAAGAATTTTATCAAATATACCAAGTGACAAAGAGATATCATACGTCATAAAGAAGAATTTTATCAAATATACCAAGTGACAAAGAGATATCATACGTCATAAAGAAGAATTTTATCAAATATACCAAGTGACAAAGAGATATCATACGTCATAAAGAAGAATTTTATCAAATATACCAAGTGACAAAGAGATATCATACGTCATAATGAAGAATTTTATCAAATATACCAAGTGACAAAGAGATATCATACGTCATAAAGAAGAATTTTATCAAATATACCAAGTGACAAAGAGATATCATACGTCATAAAGAAGAATTTTATCAAATATACCAAGTGACAAAGAGATATCATACGTCATAAAGAAGAATTTTATCAAATATACCAAGTGACAAAGAGATATCATACGTCATAAAGAAGAATGTTATCAAATATACAAAGTGACAAAGAGATATCATACGTCATAAAGAAGAATTTTATCAAATATACCAAGTGACAAAGAGAAATCATACGTCATAAAGAAGAATTTTATCAAATATACCAAGTGACAAAGAGAAATCATACGTCATAAAGAAGAATTTTATCAAATATACCAAGTGACAAAGAGAAATCATACGTCATAAAGAAGAATTTTATCAAATATACCAAGTGACAAAGAGAAATCATACGTCATAAAGAAGAATTTTATCAAATATACCAAGTGACAAAGAGATATCATACGTCATAAAGAAGAATTTTATCAAATATACCAAGTGACAAAGAGATATCATACGTCATAAAGAAGAATTTTATCAAATATACCAAGTGACAAAGAGATATCATACGTCATAAAGAAGAATTTTATCAAATATACCAATTGACAAAGAGATATCATACGTCATAAAGAAGAATTTTATCAAATATACCAAGTGACAAAGAGATATCATACGTCATAAAGAAGAATTTTATCAAATATACCAAGTGACAAAGAGATATCATACGTCATAAAGAAGAATTTTATCAAATATACCAAGTGACAAAGAGATATCATACGTCATAAAGAAGAATTTTATCAAATATACCTAGTGACAAAGAGATATCATACGTCATAAAGAAGAATTTTATCAAATATACCAAGTGACAAAGAGATATCATACGTCATAAAGAAGAATTTTATCAAATATACCAAGTGACAAAGAGATATCATACGTCATAAAGAAGAATTTTATCAAATATACCAAGTGACAAAGAGATATCATGCGTCATAAAGAAGAATTTTATCAAATATACCAAGTGACAAAGAGATATCATACGTCATAAAGAAGAATTTTATCAAATATACCAAGTGACAAAGAGATATCATACGCCATAAAGAAGAATTTTATCAAATATACAAAGTGACAAAGAGATATCATACGTCATAAAGAAGAATTTTATCAAATATACCAAGTGACAAAGAGATATCATACGCCATAAAGAAGAATTTTATCAAATATACAAAGTGACAAAGAGATATCATACGTCATAAAGAAGAATTTTTCTTGAAATTTACTGATTCATGGTTTTGTTAGTTAAAAGATATTCCAAGTGGAGGGAGAAGTACACTACCAGATTCCGGTGAGAAAACCTATATGCACTAAGATAATATAGCGAAGTTCTAATATACAGGGTGATTGTGAACTCCTTCAACAAAGCAAGAGTGGTGATAGTACACATCAAGACAAGCAATATTTGTAAAGGAACCTACGACCGCATTCCATTCCTAGTGCCAGAAAAGAGTAAAGTTGCATATCCATATTGAACCTTCAACAGTGAAAACAAAGAGACATACCTAATTTATGAGTTGCACAATTCCAATTGTATCCGAGAAAGACTCAAAGGAGCTGCTCAAACTGGCGTCCACCGGCGTCGTTGCACAGCCCACACCGTCGACTGAAGAACTGCCGCTCCCTCCCGTAGACACCCGGTGTGGTTTTGATCTTGTCCGCAGCAACAGCGATTCCCGCAACGAGATCTTTCAAGGGTGTTCACAAGTGTATCGTACCCCAATGTTTTCATGTGACCCCAGAAGAAGAAGTCCAGTGGATTAAGGTCCGGGGAGCGTGGAGGCCAAGCCACAGGTCCACCGCGTCCAATCCACCGCCCGTGATATGTCGCATTTAGGAAGTATCGGACCTCGGTGGCAAAGTTTGCTGGGGGCACCATCATGCATAAACCAAATGTCCCTCCGCGTGGTGAGCAAAACATCCTGCAACCGACCGGGAAGCACTTTCTCCAGGAACACACGGTACGCCACGCCGGTCAGACGTATACGTGAATTCCCATGTGATGTTCGCACGGTAGTATCGCTGAACAGGTTGGGCTGTGATTTTAAATTTTTGCTCCTCATCGTCTACGCACGTGTTCAGCGCACCTGATTTGCATCTTGTGCTTCTCATGCACTGGTTGGAACTCCGTGTGACTGCTGGACGTTTTTCGAACGTGCTCTTTTCTGGCACCAGAAGTGGAATGCGACCCTAGGCTCCATTACAAATATTGTTCGTCTTGGTGTGTACTATCACCCCTTTTGTTGTTGTTTTTTTTGAAGGAGTTTAAAACCACCCTGTATACACCGGTCACAAAAAGTTACGGATATTGTATGAAATGAAGGATGTATGAAAATGAAAGATGTATGAAGTGAAGGATGCATGTATCTGACTCAAGTAACACGCTTTGGAATAACATCATTGAGGCTACGTCATACAAATGATAAATAAAGCGTTTAAAAAACAATTTATTGTGCAATTTCTGCACACAACAAAGCAGGCGCTGCGTTATAGTAAATTCGGAGAATGTTCATACCTTTGGATTTCTGTACCCAGTAGCACCACCTCTGTTCTGAAGAACATCTTGACATCTACAACACATATTTGCAACAAGATTATTGATGTGTGTCTAGGTGATCTCGTCCCATTTTGGAGGCTACACGTTACGGAGGTCTACCAGGAACATGGTTATCCAGACGTCGGTGCACAGCATCTCAAATGCCCTCAATAGCATTAAGGTCAGGATACCACAGAGGCAGCAGTCACGATTCAGTCCCATGATGTTCCAGCTGCTGAAGCACGCTCCTGACAAGGTAACTGGTTACGTTGCCATTGGGAAAACGGAATGCATGTTCAACAGCGGCGTAAAATAGTGTCCTAATGGCCACAATGATCTCGTTTCGGTACACTGAGTCATTCACATCGCCTTCACAAACATACAAGGAAGCACAGCAATTAAAATACACTTCAGCTCAGACCAGAACTGATTGCTGCTGAATAGGGTCTACAGCCTGCACACACTCAAGAGCAATTGAATTAGAGACAGCTGGCGTTATGCAAATGTGCCGCTGTGGGCGGCCCTGTAAACGGAAACGACATGACGTATGCAGCGATCCGACAATACAAGGAGTGATGCGACGGGAATCAGTAAGAGTCGGACGCATTATGGGTAAGACGAAGGATCTAAGCGCATTTGATAGTGGGCAAATTGTCGGGGCCCGACGAATGGGTCACTCCATCTCGGAAGTCGTGCAGGCACTGAAATTTTCACGAGCCACTGTGTCATGGGTGCACCGTGAGTACATCGAATCTTGTAAAACCATCCTTGCAAGGGTCAACTGCCATGGACAACAGCGTGTGTATGAGTGGGGTCATGGTCGGCTAGCTCACATTGTAACAGCGGATAGACGGGCCACAGTGCAAGAAATCACTCGGCAATTTAACGCTGGTGCACAAAAACTTGTAAGCAGCCACACCATCCAGAACCATCTCCTCGCTTTGGGGTACAGAAGCCTTCGTCCCACGAGGGTAATGCTGCTGACCGCACATCACAGGGTCTAAAGATTAGCATGGGCGCGGGAACATCCCCACTGGACTCTAGACATGTGGGAAAATGTTGTCTGGACTGATGAGTCGAGATTCACGTTGGTACATGTGGATGGCAGGATACAAGTACGGCGAAAACCACATGAAGCGATGGATCCTTCTTGCTAGCAGGGTACTCTTCAAGCTGGTGGGGGTGGCATTCTCGTCTGGGGACTGATTACGTGGACTGAAATGGGACCCCTGGTACGTGTGACATCGTTCCTCACAGGGCGACGCTACCGGGATATCCTGTTCGACCTTTGCTCCCGTTTGTGCGTCTTCAACATCCCACTGGGGACCTCATCCTGCAACAAGACAATGCACCGTGCCATCGCTCCCGAATTGTATCCGAATGGCTGGATGAACACTCCACCGAAGTGACCTCGCTTCCTTGGCCAGCTACGTCACCTGACCTCAATCCCATCGGGCACATCTGGGATGCCATCGAGAGAGATGTTCGAGGCTCTGACCCCCTCCATGAAATCTTTGTAAACTGTGGGAGCTTGTTCAGGGGTCCTGGATCCGTATGGCTTCCCAACGCTTCCGGTGTCTTGTCGAGTCTTTGCAGATACGGATCGCCGCCATCATCAGGGTGAAAGGTAGTGTAACACGTTACTAGACAAGTATATCTAATTCAATTGCTCTTCAGTGTATAGTGTGGTTGCATTCGTATGCCGGTAATTCTTCACACATGTCCTCGTCAACTGTCAGGATAAAGAGCGAAAAGGATTCGTCTGTGAAAAGTTCATGGTACCATTCTGTATTCCGTGAAATTTACTCTTGGACCCAGTTACATCTTTAACGCAGGTGAACTGATGTCAATGCTATACAACGCAGCTGCCTCCTTGCTCTGAGTCCGTACTCGAGAAGACGGTTTCGTACAGTTTGCGTATAGTTTGGGCATAACTTCATGTTAATTCCAAACTGAAGGCAATACAGTCAGCAATCATCTAGACCAAGCGGTGAATCGACTCGTTTTCTACTTCTCGCAGGATACCTTTATCTACGTTTTACAACCGTATGTTGAACAAGCGTATATGCTCCAGTTTTGTCCGCCTGTCTGTCTGTCCGCACGATACCTCGCGTAAAAATGGTTCGATTTCGATGAAATTTGAGCATGTGGTAGGGGACAACCTGGGGATGAACTCTATTGAAAATGGAAGAAATTTGGTCAAAGGTCAGGACATAGGAGCGGGATCCATTACATCGCCCTTATGCGTCATAACTTACGTAAAAATGCATCGATTGCGCCAAAACTTTATCATGTTTTTCCGAAGGTATACTGAACCGGTTCTGTTGAATATAATTGAAATGGGGTCAAAGGTCAGGGCACTGGAGCGATATTTATTGAACAGCAATTATCCTCATAACTTGACTAAAATGCTTCTATTGCGGCAAAACATTAGTACGTTGTTCCGGAGGTACACTGAATCAATTCTGTTTAATATCATCGAAATGGGGATAAAGTTCAGGGCACAAAAGCGAGATTTATTCCACAGCAATTATCCTCAGAACTTAAATAAAAATGCTCCTATTGCGACAAAGCTTTATCATGTTGTTCCGGAAGTACACTGAACCAGTTCTGTTAAATATCATAGAAATGAGGTCAAAGGTCAGGACACAGGAGCGGGAGTTATTCCACAGCCATTATCCTCATAACTTGACAAAAAATGCTTCTATTGCGACAAACCTATATCATGTTGCTCCGGAGGTATACTGAACCGGTTCTGTTAAAAAAAATATCATCGAAATGAGGTCAAAGGTCAGGGCACACGAGCGGGAGTTATTCCACAGCCATTATCCTCATAACTTGACAAAAAATGCTTCTGTTGCGACAAACCTTTATAATGTTCTATCGGAGGTATATTGAACCGGTTCTGTTAAATATCATCGAAATAAAGTCAAAGGTCAGGGCACACGAGCGGGAGTTATTCCACAGCCATTATCCTCATAACTTGACAAAAAATGCTTCTGTTGCGACAAACCTTTATAATGTTGTAACGGAGGTATATTGAACCGGTTCTGTTAAATATCATCGAAATAAAGTCAAAGGTCAGGGCACAGGAGCGGGAGTTATTCCACAACCATTATCCTCATAACTTGACAAAAAATGCTTCTGTTGCGACAAACCTTTATAATGTTGTATCGGAGGTATATTGAACCGGTTCTGTTAAATATCATCGAAATAAAGTCAAAGGTCAGGGCACACGAGCGGGAGTTATTCCACAGCCATTATCCTCATAACTTGACAAAAAATGCTTCTGTTGCGACAAACCTTTATAATGTTGTAACGGAGGTATATTGAACCGGTTCTGTTAAATATCATCGAAATAAAGTCAAAGGTCAGGGCACACGAGCGGGAGTTATTCCACAGCCATTATCCTCATAACTTGACAAAAAATGCTTCTGTTGCGACAAACCTTTATAATGTTGTAACGGAGGTATATTGAACCGGTTCTGTTAAATATCATCGAAATAAAGTCAAAGGTCAGGGCACAGGAGCGGGAGTTATTCCACAACCATTATCCTCATAACTTGACAAAAAATGCTTCTGTTGCGACAAACCTTTATAATGTTGTATCGGAGGTATATTGAACCGGTTCTGTTAAATATCATCGAAATAAAGTCAAAGGTCAGGGCACACGAGCGGGAGTTATTCCACAGCCATTATCCTCATAACTTGACAAAAAATGCTTCTGTTGCGACAAACCTTTATAATGTTGTAACGGAGGTATATTGAACCGGTTCTGTTAAATATCATCGAAATAAAGTCAAAGGTCAGGGCACACGAGCGGGAGTTATTCCACAGCCATTATCCTCATAACTTGACAAACAATGCTTCTGTTGCGACAAACCTTTATAATGTTGTAACGGAGGTATATTGAACCGGTTCTGTTAAATATCATCGAAATAAAGTCAAAGGTCAGGGCACACGAGCGGGAGTTATTCCACAGCCATTATCCTCATAACTTGACAAAAAATGCTTCTGTTGCGACAAACCTTTATAATGTTGTAACGGAGGTATATTGAACCGGTTCTGTTAAATATCATCGAAATAAAGTCAAAGGTCAGGGCACACGAGCGGGAGTTATTCCACAGCCATTATCCTCATAACTTGACAAAAAATGCTTCTGTTGCGACAAACCTTTATAATGTTGTAACGGAGGTATATTGAACCGGTTCTGTTAAATATCATCGAAATAAAGTCAAAGGTCAGGGCACACGAGCGGGAGTTATTCCACAGCCATTATCCTCATAACTTGACAAAAAATGCTTCTGTTGCGACAAACCTTTATAATGTTGTAACGGAGGTATATTGAACCGGTTCTGTTAAATATCATCGAAATAAAGTCAAAGGTCAGGGCACAGGAGCGGGAGTTATTCCACAACCATTATCCTCATAACTTGACAAAAAATGCTTCTGTTGCGACAAACCTTTATAATGTTGTATCGGAGGTATATTGAACCGGTTCTGTTAAATATCATCGAAATAAAGTCAAAGGTCAGGGCACAGGAGCGGGAGTTATTCCACAACCATTATCCTCATAACTTGACAAAAAATGCTTCTGTTGCGACAAACCTTTATAATGTTGTAACGGAGGTATATTGAACCGGTTCTGTTAAATATCATCGAAATAAAGTCAAAGGTCAGGGCACAGGAGCGGGAGTTATTCCACAACCATTATCCTCATAACTTGACAAAAAATGCTTCTGTTGCGACAAACCTTTATAATGTTGTATCGGAGGTATATTGAACCGGTTCTGTTAAATATCATCGAAATAAAGTCAAAGGTCAGGGCACAGGAGCGGGAGTTATTCCACAACCATTATCCTCATAACTTGACAAAAAATGCTTCTGTTGCGACAAACCTTTATAATGTTGTATCGGAGGTATATTGAACCGGTTCTGTTAAATATCATCGAAATAAAGTCAAAGGTCAGGGCACACGAGCGGGAGTTATTCCACAGCCATTATCCTCATAACTTGACAAAAAATGCTTCTGTTGCGACAAACCTTTATAATGTTGTAACGGAGGTATATTGAACCGGTTCTGTTAAATATCATCGAAATAAAGTCAAAGGTCAGGGCACACGAGCGGGAGTTATTCCACAGCCATTATCCTCATAACTTGACAAAAAATGCTTCTGTTGCGACAAACCTTTATAATGTTGTAACTGAGGTATATTGAACCGGTTCTGTTAAATATCATCGAAATAAAGTCAAAGGTCAGGGCACACGAGCGGGAGTTATTCCACAGCCATTATCCTCATAACTTGACAAAAAATGCTTCTGTTGCGACAAACCTTTATAATGTTGTAACGGAGGTATATTGAACCGGTTCTGTTAAATATCATCGAAATAAAGTCAAAGGTCAGGGCACACGAGCGGGAGTTATTCCACAGCCATTATCCTCATAACTTGACAAAAAATGCTTCTGTTGCGACAAACCTTTATAATGTTGTAACGGAGGTATATTGAACCGGTTCTGTTAAATATCATCGAAATAAAGTCAAAGGTCAGGGCACAGGAGCGGGAGTTATTCCACAACCATTATCCTCATAACTTGACAAAAAATGCTTCTGTTGCGACAAACCTTTATAATGTTGTAACGGAGGTATATTGAACCGGTTCTGTTAAATATCATCGAAATAAAGTCAAAGGTCAGGGCACAGGAGCGGGAGTTATTCCACAACCATTATCCTCATAACTTGACAAAAAATGCTTCTGTTGCGACAAACCTTTATAATGTTGTATCGGAGGTATATTGAACCGGTTCTGTTAAATATCATCGAAATAAAGTCAAAGGTCAGGGCACAGGAGCGGGAGTTATTCCACAACCATTATCCTCATAACTTGACTAAAAATGCTCTTATTGCGACAAAGCTTTATCATGTTGTTCCGGAGATATACTGAACCAATTGTGTTTAATATAATCGAAATGAGGTCAAAGGTCAGGGCACAGGAGCGAGATTAATTCCACAGCCATTATTCTCATAACTTGACAAAAAATGCTTGTATTGCGACAAAACTTTATCATGTTGTTCCGAAGATATACTGAACCGGTTCTGTTAAATATAATCGAAATGAGGTCAAAGGTCAGGGCACAGGAGCTGGAGTTATTTCACAGCCATTATTGGAAAATGTCTTTCAATCACTGAACTGGGAAAACAAAGGGATAAAGATTAATGGAGATTATCTAACCCACCTTCGTTTTGCTGATGACGTAGTCATTTTTGCAACTACCCCATCAGAGCTGCAGAGTATGATCCAGGAACTTGCTGACAAGAGTAAAGAAGTGGGATTAAAAATGAACTTTCAGAAGACAAAAGTGATGTTCAATGCTTTTACAAGAAATGAAGATTTATCGATTGATGGAGAAAAACTGGAGATAACAGATACGTATGTTTATCTTGGACAGCAGATATCAAGTGAGGGTCACATTGATGAAGAAATTAATCGGCGTACAAAGCTTGCCTGGAGAGCTTTTGGAAGAAACAGCATAATTTTCAAGAGCAATATGCCATTATGTCTTAAAAGAAAAGTGTTTGATCAATGCATCCTTCCAGTGCTTACGTATGGTGCAGAGACGTGGACCTTAACTAAAAGAGACATACAAAGGCTGCAGACAACTCAAAGAAGCATGGAGAGGTGCATGCTTGGTATAACCAGGAGAGATAAGAAGAGGAACTCGTGGATCCGAAAAATGACGAGAGTGGAAGACATCATGATCAGAGTTAAATCCCTGAAATGGCAATGGGCTAGACATACTGCCAGAAGGACAGACCATAGATGGACAGCCGAAATTTTAGATTGGATTCCAAGGGACAGGAGAAGACCCAGAAAAAGACCACATGGGAGATGGGTGGATGAAATTCGTAAATATGCGGGAGTGACATGGAGGAGACTGGCACAAGACAGACCGTTGTGGAGGAAACTTGGGGAGACCTTCGTCCAGCAGTGGATTGATAATGGTTGACAATGATGATGATGATGATGATGATCCTCATAACTTGAGTAAAAACTTGAGTAATGATTTCTGGTATGTTAGAAAGCGTATCATAATCAATGCATTGCATGATTTAACTAACTTGCTGCTGCTCGCACGTCAGGTACTGTTCTGTCATTAATGCTAATTTACATATGTCATTGCTGCCCACGCTGATAACCGATCTCCAGTAGTCGCCAAATTTGCTTATCCCCATGTTTTGCTTTCAAAACCGAAATATCCCAAACCTTTTTATTACCAGTTTATAACGTAAAGAAAAATACAAAGAAATAGTAAGATGCGTGGTAGGTGCTTTGGTAGCACCATACAGATAGCATTTGGGATCCATAAGAGGATCTGTGCGAAATATGTATTCGCGAACTAAAAAAAGTATCAAAACTGCTTTTATGACAGGAATAAGTCTGAGTAGTTGGCAATTTTTGCAATCTGCATCATAAAGCGATTTTTGTGATATGTTTGAAAACAAATATATGCCATGTATTCCTAGTTGTATGACATAGATGCTTCGCTTAATCTTTTTTTCTGAGTTTCTGTGCTCTTGTGTAAATTTGGTTATTCAAAGATTCCTGAGTTAACGACACATTGATTTCCCCAACGAGTTTTCTAAGTTTGGTATCACTGACAGTGAGTCATAGGTCAATATAACGAAATTATTGAATGTGGTAAGTGTCACAGCTTTAAAAATTTCTTGCTGACGCTAAGTGCGTGCAAAGTAGGAGAATCTTTAGAGCTAAAGTCCTGTAAAGGGTGTTGTTTGTGATAACGATTTGTTGAACAAAGAGTGAAATTGAGATAACGTTCTGATGTTCTTTATTTTTGCGCCAACGACCTAGTAGATGGAAGTGAATGTTGATAGTGGCTTTTGATGTTGTGATTCAAAGTCAGCGTTGTTGTTTGAGATTTTAACGACCACCGTGAGCACCTCGATGCGCTATAAGCAGTAGCTCGTCCCTAATTTAGGACCACTGGTTTCAGAGAAGTGAGGGTTAGAGTTGCAAGACAGCACAACATCCATGCCTCACCGGGATTCGAAACCTGGCCCTTATGGGACGAATGATCAGAATCCATCTCGTGCCCTATATCTTAGTCATAATTTCAGGCAAGTTCGGAAAATGCTGGCCCAGAAACTGATTCGTGTGTTTTCTGTTAAACCAGGGCAACGGCGGGTCCTCTTCTAGTCGTATATAATTTTCTCGACAGCTCCACATCAATTATACAGCATTTACTATATCTCTATGTTCAAATTTGAACATCCAATGTTGACATTATATACTGCACTGACTCACTGTCAATGTTACGAAATTGTAAAAGCTCTTCGGGGAAGTACATGTATGTATCGTTCAGTGAGAAAATGTTAAAGAGAGGTAACTAATTTCAAAGAAAGACAAGAAAGAGAAATCAAAAGAAGAATTATCCAGGGTAATATAACCTTTTGGAGACTTAAAGGCTATTTAATTGGTGAACTTCCAGTGTGTTTAAAAAGAAAAATCTTCAGTGCTTGTATTTACCCCGTATTTACTTATGGAAGTGAAACGTATTTACTTATGGATCACAGAACGATAATGTGAAAATATAAGAGTACCGGTAAGAAACTTAGAGAGAGGAATGTTGGGGTTAACAAGAAGAGACAGGGTTAGAAATGAACTTATAAGAGAGAGAACAAGAATAATAGATGTTATAAAAAAAATTAAAGGACGAAAGTGGAAATGGGCTTGACGTGTTGGGAGACTGAAAGATGAAAGATGAACACGATTAATAACAGAATGGCAACCAAGAGATGGAAAGCGACGAACAGGGCGCCAGAGAACAAGATGGAGAGATGACCTTCAGAAATTTAGATGTGTTAAATGTTGGACTGAGCCTAAGGATCGAGGAAGTGGTAAAAGACTGGGGGAGGCCTGTACCCTGCAGAGTGTGCCAACATGCTAAGAAGAAAAAGAAGAACTAATTTCACATAAGAAAACAGAATCTGGAAAGGACGATTTAGAGTTTTGGAAGAGACTGTCAAACAGCTAGCTATATTTCACACACTTTCTAGGAGTACCTTTCTAGAAAGGCAGAATTTATCTTCAATGTTTTTTCTAGGTTACTGCTTTAGAGTAGTAACACAACTGTGATATGTCATTCTCTGCTTGATCTTCAGAATGAATGCTGACTTCGTTCTAAAAGTGGAATGGTATATTAATCATTATTTGTTGCAAAGGATTGTTTTAATCGCTTGAATGGGTAAAAAGAATATTCACCTTCAGCTGCACCATTGTTAGTCTGCATCGGATATTAACATCAGTATTCATTTCGTTGTTTTTAATTATTCTTGTTTTCTTCCTTTCCGAAGGATTTGGTCTGTGAAACTATCGAGCGTAGGAGCTTATCAACTGCTGGAAATCAGCTTTAAGAACTAAAACGACATAATTTTAACGGAAACCTGAGCTGATGACTACATCTCTTATGGCTTGGAAAGAAAACGTCCGGCTCATCCATAATTAGCATATTTTTTCGTCAATATCATTAGTTGAATAATTTAGCGTCTCATCGACCGTAATAAGCAAACAAAAAGGAAAAATCTAATTAATAGACAACAACAAAAAATGCGGAACGCTTCTTAAGAGTTTCTAAATTTCTCTGATTCACTTAGTATTGGAGCTAATTCTTATAAATATTTCCGATAATCTTATTGGCACGAGGAATTATTATAAATCGCATAAAAACCTGAATGACTCTGTCAGTGTTTTGGTATTACCAACAGAGTTGGAAACGAGGGAAAAATATCTAACTCAGACGTCCTAAAACTGGACCCGACCCGGACAAATTTGCTTTGAACTCTAAATTCAAAACTCAGTTTATATATATACATATAAACGCAATACATATATATTCATCCCAATAATTGCTTGATATTTAATAACTGAAATCCTTTTCTAATTTGGTTACTTGCTAAATTTTAGTGCCATTTTTAGTGCCACAATTTTGCGGAATCCAGAAGTAATGGTTGACTATGACCGAGACCGTGAGTATATTACAAATGAGAATCATTATTTACGATTACACAAACGTATTATTTTAATGTATTTAGATTGTTCACTTTTTCCACGCTTTGATGGAGGTGCGCATACTTTCATATGGTTCTTTAGATTTTTGATTCCATAATCTTTTATTACACCGTCGACAACTTTCTTTGTAACTATGTACTTTCCACATTTTGAACAACAAGCAAGAGCAAACAACACAGAATTATTCACCGATTCCTTAATGGGACGAAAGAACTTCAAGCATTCACTCTTCCCCTTGTGGGTTTCAACAAGCACGTATTTGTTGGCCTCGATGCCTTTCTTAACCTCCTTAAAACTAAATCCATCCGTATTAATAAATAAAGAGTTAATTTTGACATGACATGTCATGGGAACTGGATGTTAGCACATCAGTCGAAAACCTCTGAATGCTCAATGTAAAAGATGCGATGTGAAAAGTAACTCTTACTCGTATAGTGAACTTCGTACGGAGAGAGTGAATCAGCTGAGAAGCAGGCGAATGGCGTTTGCCTGTACCTTGCACTGGACAATCGCACTAGAAAAGAACGCAAAGGAAGTATCTTTTTACGATAGAGTGTGTCTGACGTCGGTCGGTGGAAATCTTTGTTGCTTTAAAAAGGAGACTACAATATTTTTATATGGCAAATCATTATTCACTCCGTGGGCACCAGTATCGAGAACGGAATTCCACAACGTGCATTTTTCTTAGGAAAGTATTTTTCTCTTTTCAAAAATAAAACGGAATTAAACCGGGTCCAAATCGGGTCAGGAACACCTTGACCCGACTCGTTGGACCCGCAAGAAATTGTTGACCCGACTCGTTGGACCCGCAAGAAATTGTTGACCCGTTGACCCGTGACAAAAGAGTTTGAAGTAGATGACTTTTTTTGTTTTACAAATAGAGTGTTTACTTAAAGAAGGAGACTTACCATGTCTTTCTCAGACCACACATTTTCCCTGTAGACCATCCAGTTTAACACGAACCATTTCTTTTGCTAACCTGTGCTCTTCTTTCTTTTCAACAGCTTCTTGATTTGAGTGCTTTCCTTGCGAAATGCATCCTTACATTGGTTCGTAGAATAAAGGCGAATTTATTATAGTCTCAAATTTAGATTCGGTTCATTTGATAGCTGAGGTTAAACCTCGTCACGTAGCATATTATCAGGTCGTTCGGAAGTTAATGTCCAATTTTCTGAGACGCCACATTTTACTCGCCCACAATGCTTACAGACCAACTCGCTCGCCGCCATCCGTACGAGCTGAAGGGTGATTCAGACGCCACGTACGCGCCATAATCGGTTGAGCTGCATTCGTTGCTACTCGCGTGAGAGTGGTCTGTATAACATGTTAGAGAGTTGCTGGTGTTTCTACTTCATGAGTTCAAATTAGGTCGTATAGTGCGGCACAAACTTACCGCAATGTGGTCGAGGCATGGAGCGAGGAGGTAACATCTGTACATACTGTTCGTAGATGGTTTGAAAAGTTTCCGGTGACACGAGCCTTCAAGATGAGGAGAGCCCAGGACGAAATCTGGTCATTGATAACGACGTTCTGAAGGCGTCACCGTCAAAAAACTCGCCTTGCATCACAGTAAAAAAACTCGCCTTGCGTTGTTGCTAACTCGCCTTGCGTCACAGTAAAAAACTCGCCTTGAGTTGTTGTTAACTCGCCTTGCCTCACAGTCAAACAACTCGCCTTGCGTTGTTGTTAACTCGCCTTGCATCACAGTAAAAAAACTCGCCTTGCGTTGTTGTTAAGTCGCCTTGCGTCACAGTAAAAAAACTCGCCAAACAATACAATATGTCGGTGTCAACCATTTCCGAACATCTCCACCAAATTGGTAAGGTCAAGAAGCTTGATAGCGAGTCGCATACGAACTGACGGAGCATCAGAAACAACAACGGTTTGAGATGTGCAGTAACCTTCTGCTTCGCAACGAAAAAAAAAGCTCCTACTCGATCGCATTGTAACCTATGATGAAAAGTGGGTTCTATACGACAACCGAAAGCGATATGAATGGTAGTGATCAATGGTGAACCACCGAAAGAACATCTTAAAGCAAGACTGACGCCAAAAATGGTTTTGTTGATAGTGTGTTGGACTGTCCACAGTGTCATACTCTACAGGTTCTTGAATGCTGGTGAAATCATTACCTCAGTCATCTACTGTGAAGACATTGACCGAATGCACCAGAAGTTGTGTTCCAAACATCCATTTTTGGTGAACAGGAAGAATCCTATCCTGCTCCATAATCACCACACGTGTCACAAATGATGAAACAGAAACTACACGAACTGAGGTTCGAAACCCTCCCACTTCCAGCCTACTCACCTAACTCGCACTTACCAGTTTCCACCTGTTCATTCATTTTAGCAATTTCCTCAAGAACAGAACTTTCAGAAACCGAGAGGAGGCCGAAATTTCATTCCGGGACTTTCTTGCATCCAGGGAGCCAGACTTTTTCCGGACTGGCATTATTGAAGCACTTGCCACTCGCTGGCAGAGGTTTGTAGCTGCTGAAGACACCCATTTTGAATAAAACAAGGTTGTGTGCTATGGTGTATGTTTTATTAGGTTTGTCCTATGGCCATTATTTCCCGAATGACCTGGTATAAAAGAAGATTGGCCTACCGAATCCAAATATAATAAATGTCTTTGTTTTTCTTGGTATAATATGGTTTATCTATTTCTTGCTATCCGCTTGTTTTAAAGAGAAGCACGTGTGTTTGGTCTTTCAAGTTCTAAAACACCTTTCGTTAAGATTTTGGCGAAATCTTCCTGATTCAAGTGGAGTAAATTTGTGAAAATGTTGCAAAAAGAGAGCAGAGGTAATAGCATTTTATGAGCTTCAGATTCTCTTGTTTCTGACATCTAACTTCTAGAATACTCTCCTGCTGTTCGAACTTTGATTGGACTGCTTTAACCCTTTAAGCGACCTATGAAGCGGAACCGAATAGTGACCTATTCGCTCCTCAATCGAAGACGTTCACATAGCTGCCGGGTTTCACGAAAGCTACGGCAAAACAATACCTTTCTCCCTCTCATCTCAGATGTACTGTCGATAAACCTGTCAGAGGTGATAAACGCTCCCTCGATGTCCATTATTCCGTACTCCATGAGACAAAGCATGATGTGGAATATGATAATCTCGCTGACAGGGACAGCGTGCGATTAAATGAAAACAGGTAACTCAAGCATCTTCTCTCTCTTTGCAGAACTCTCTTGTGGGGAATTTCATGTACGGTATTTCCGGGCGTCAAAGACGCAACCATACTTAAAATGCAAAATTTTGAGAAAAAAGAATGAACATAAAAATAAGGTCTCAACATTTTTATAAAGATTAAAAGCAATACAAATTTTACCTCTGCATATAAGAAAAATATTATAGTCATCCATATCCTCAAATCCAGAAAATTCATTAGGTTTATCCATATCACTGGTATTATTGAGCGGAGCTCTCTTTACGAGACTCGAGACAATTAGTTGTTCGGGCATAGGTACGAGCTGACACATTCAATCACCGTGATTTTTCGCATGCGATCGGGCATCGTATATGGTCAGGTTTTGACGCCTTCCGATTCCCGAAATTTCGTGTCATTGAGAAATTTCAATTAAAACTAAATGGCCTTTTACTTGAACCGTTTCACGAAAGTCTGTTCACTAAGATTAATTAAAAAAATCGTTTGAATTGAAAAATGAAGAAATGGAAAGACTCCGTCTGTTTTCTCAACACTTGCTTAATCTATAATTATAAACGGAAGTTTGTGTATGTGTGTATGTGTGTCTGTCTTTCGCGATACCAAAATCGTAGCTCCCGATCTCAGCGTGTCTTTCTGCTTTGTTTACATGCAACCTGATCACAATCAGCGTGAAGGCGTGAATTAAAGTAGCTCATGCTACATTTTAGGCATCTCGTTTTTAGAATGTTTCGTACTTTTGTTCTGGAAGTCATAAATTTTACGCGTTCGTTTTTTAGAATTTGTTATAATAGGCGCCTTAATGATCTTAGATTTTGCAATAGCTTCACTCAAAATTTGCCAACTGTACCCGAGTAATCGGTTACCGTGTAGGCTTGTCCTAGTTGTCAAAATCATAGTTGTCAAATTGTCCGAAGTGTTACTATCTTCAAACAGAATGTAGTCTTCTGTGCCATCTAACGCATTACTGATGCCACGTTTTTTAAAAAGATTTTACTATTTCAGTCTTCACAGCATTCCATGATTTTAGGACCCATTCACACACCTGAGCAATTGTTGGCCTGTTAGGGTTAGGTTGTGGTCTGTGGCCCCGCAAAGAAAGATTCCACTCTTCTTTTATAAATACCTTAAAAAGCTTGTTGATAGATATGTCCATTGTTTGTTACTGGCTTGTTAAATCGCCAGGGATCACTGCCATTTTCGTCTTCACTCTCTGCACCCTTTCTTTAGTAGTGGGTTTTTTTTCTGTAGGCACAAAACTGGACCCACACGAACAGGGATGGTTTTTTCAAGGATGCCATCGAGACGCCTTGACCAGACTTCATCCAACAGTAACTTCACTCCTTCGTCATCCATCCACCTCTTTGGGTGGACGTGAACAAAAAGTCCACGTGGAATTTTGTCTTTTGGTAGAGTTTACCTCTTGAAAATCAGTAGTGGTGGCAGTTTTGTTCCATCAGCACGACACGATAGCACCGCAGTGCAATGCCGTGGCATACCGGAAAAACTAGAGGTCCCCCAAGCAAAAAATAATTTCGAGGCTCTTTTCCGAAAATCTACTAGCTTTCAATTACTTAAAAATTTTATTTCCATATTATTAACTAGGCTTTATGGGTGTTTTAATAAATCATACTCTATGGAATCTACGAGTATATTTCGTAAAATCAAAATTATCCCACTTCATTGCGTGAAACACAAATGTGTACGTTTTAGTTATAATGATTGCCCTGGTTTTATACCGGTACAAAGTACTACAAATACTTATGTACAAGTTAATTATATTATGCAAAGTTTATGATTTTAAAGAACTAAGGGCTTTTTGAAATGCCTCACAAGTGCCTACGCAAAACATGCAGCTGCCGTCTGACAGTGTCTAATGACTTTAGCGATTTATACGAAATGTCACAACGTAAGTAAGAAAATAACTAAGTAATGAATAAGAACTGATTCGACAGACCAGGCCACTTTTTTCTGATCATCCACGGTTCAATCTCGATTACATTTCGCCCATTTCATGCGTCGTTAGCGATGACTTAAAGTGAGCTTCGGAACCCTGCTGGGTCTTCGGCTACGCAGGCCCATGCACAGAAGGCTGCGATGAACTGTGTGCTGTGACATATTCGCCTGATCATCACTGTTGTAACTGCCTGGCCATCTGTGCCCCAGTAGTGATACGTACTCACTACAGCCGAACGTGAACAACCCACAAGCCGCGACGTTTCCGAGATCTTAGTTCCAAGGTGCCGTGCGATGACAATTTGTCCTTTATCAAACTCCGTTAAATCGGCAGCTTTTCTCATTCTGACTCCGAACACTCTACTAACCGAAAGCCGGTCTTCGTGTTGTATATATACTGCTCTGCGAACTTCACCTGCGCCACCATTCAGTCTCCAGGAGCCCTCATTTCTCTAAGCTGAGAAATGTAATGGCTCAATAAGTCTTGTGTTTTATTTAATATAGCCTTATGCATTTTCCTCTGGGATGCGGTGTTTACGTCTCAAAATAAGGTTATCAAAATAGCATCGGTAGGGCCATAAATCCACACTACCAATTCCTTAGTTTAAGCCTCTTTTTTACTCTTTCCAACCGTAGGTTGAAGAAGCGTATATGCTCCGGCTTTGTCCGTCCGTCCGCCTGTCCGCACGATAACCGGCGTAAAAATGGTTCGATTTTCATGAAATTTTAGTATGTGGTAGGGGACCACCGGGGGACGAACCCTATTTAAAATGGGACAAATGGGGTCAAAGGTCACGACGTAGGAGAGGGATCATTCCATTGCCCTTATGCGACATAACTTGCGTAAATATGGTTCGATTTCAATGAAAGTTTACTATGTGGTAGGTGAGCGCCTGGGGACGAACCCTACTCAAAACGGGTGAAGTGGTGTCAAAAGTCAGGACATAAGATCGGGATGCATTCCATTGCCCTTATGCGTCATGACGTGCGTAAAAATAGTTCGATTTCAATGAAATTTCAGTATGTAGTAGGGGACCACCTGGGGACGAACCCTATTGAAAATAGACGAAATGTGGTCAAAGGTCAGGACATAGGATTGCGATCCATTCCAGTGCCCTTATCCCATATTATTAAGGTGGACGTCAAGTATTTTTGCTTCCTATACTTCCAATGGAAAAACTTTTGTAAACATTTCCTTCACAATTAATGTGTTCCCAAGGATGCAAATTTGAACATCGATTAAAATAACCTTTTTTTTTTTTTTTTTGGTTGGAGGTTTAACAACCACCGTGAGCAACTCAAATGGACTATAAGCAGTCGCCCGTCCCTAATTTAGGGTCACTGGTTCCTGGGAAGGGAGAGAGCCAGTGCCGTAAGATAAACACAACATCCATGCCTGACCGGGATTCGAACCCGGACCCCGTACGGACGAATGATCAGAGGCCAACGCCTTAGACCACTGCGCCACCGGGGCAGCAAAATAACTTCATATTATAACTTGGAAAACTTAATATTTTCTAAAACATAACCATAATTATATTAAAAATCAATCACTTTTCCTTTGGTGATGTTGAAACCAGAGAAAAGATGGCGCGACCTGTACTTTGATGACGTCAGTGGACAAAAAAATGTGTGATTGCATAATTACAGTTATGTTTTAGAAAATATTAAGTATTCCAAGTTATGAAATGAAGCTATTTTAATCGATGTTCAAATTTTCATCCTTGTGAATGCATCAATTGTCCAGAAAAAAGATGGCGCTACCTGTATTTTCATGACGTCAGTAGACAAACAAATGTTGAATTGCATAATTATGGTTATGTTTTAGAAAATATTAAGTATTGCAAGTTATAAAATAAAGATATTTTAATTGATGTCCAAATTTTCATCCCTGTGAACGCATTAATTGTTCAGAAAAAAGATGGCGCGACCTGTATTTTCATGACGTCAGTAGACAAACAAATGTTGAATTGCATAATTATGGTTATGTTTTAGAAAATATTAAGTATTGCAAGTTATAAAATGAAGATATTTTAATCGATGTTCAAATTTTCATCCTTCGGAACGCATTAATTGTGAAGAAAATGTGTACAGAAGTTTTTCCATTGGAAGTATAGGAAGCAAAATTACTTGACGTCCACCTTAAAGTAGCAATTCTTGTATGTATGTATGTACAATTTATTTTGAAAACGGCTCTAAGGATTCTGATGAAAGTCGTTAACCTACCGTTTTCTGGTACTCGAAATCGATTTAGCTTGATCTCGACTTTAGGAGAATTCGTTTAGTGGGTTAAATAACCACCCCGAATTATAACGTTTTTAGTGATGGCGTTGTTCCATTAATGTTACCAATGCTTAGAAATCTTATGACGTCATAATCTCGCCTTTGAGAATGTTGGCGCGCGGTCACGCCATCTGTCGCATTACGTCACGCGTTGTGTGTGGATCCTATTAAAGTTTTATGACGTCACACTTGTGGCAAGCAGATGGTCGCGATTCCCATCTGCCTCATTACGTCACGCGTTGTGTGCGTATGTCGGTCCGCAAGATAACTCGCGTAACAATCGTTCGATTTCGATGAAATTTTAGTATCTGGTAGGAGATCACCTGGGAAGGAACCCTATTTAAAGTGAACGAAATGGGGTAAAAGGTCAGTGCATAGGAGCGGGATCCATTCCACTGCTATTATGCGTCATACCTAACGTAAAAAGGTTCGATTTCGATGAAATTTTAGTATGTGGTACGGGTCCACCTGGCGACAAACCCTATTGAAAATGGGCGAAATGGATCAAAGGTCAGGACATAGGAGCGGAATCACTTCCATCGTCATTATGCGTCATAACTTACGTAAAAATGCTTCGATTTGGTTGAAATGTTAGTATGTTGTAGGGTCTTGCCTGGGGACGAATTCTATTGAAAATGGGCGAAATGGGGTGAAAGGTTAGGACACAGGCGCGGGATCTATTCCATAGCCCTTATGCATCATAACTTATGTAAAAATGCTTTGATTGCGACAAAATTTTGTCATGTTATTTCGGAGGTATACCAAACCGGTTTTGTTGAATATCATCGAAATGGGATCAAAGGTCAGGGCACAGGACCGAGATTTATTCCACAGCCATTATCCTCATAACTTGAGTAATAACTTGAGTAATGATTTCTGTAATGTTGGAAAGCGTATTTTAATCAATGCATTGCATGATTTTACTAACTTGTTCATATTTGTTCGGTCAAGAGGGGCTAATGAGGAGAGTGAGTAAAAATTAACACAGTTGGTCACTACTAACTGCTCTGGTGTTTGGTGTTTGTTTTCTTCACAAAATACGAGATTTCAACACGGAAAGTTGAGTCTAAAGCTGCACCACGATTCTTAGGCCTCTCCGGCACAGTGAAAATGCAGGAAGTGGCTGAAAACTACTTTGTAGGAGAGCAGTGTAAGGCAAAGTCGCTGGCTTGAATGATGGGAGTTAAAGAGGGGGAGGTATTGTGTTTGCGTGGCACGACGTGAAAATTTGATTTAGATAAACATAAATGACATTTTTCTTTAAATTGTTCAAGTGCAGTACTATTTTCGCAAGCAAAAAGGCAAAATTTTGAAAAGCAATTTTAGACAATGCGTTCAGATCAAGCACAAAGTTGAAAGCGAAATTCCAGTAACATTTGTATCTTACACCAGTGACGCAAGTAATCAGATTCGTGCATATACACTATATTGACAAAAGTCACCTGACACCCCTTCAAAAGCAAATTAACGGAAAAGCGAGTTACGGCTGCACACTGTATTAAAAAGAAACATGCAGCCGACCGTGATCATATCACACTGTGAGATTGAGTGAAAATGTCGCGGCGGGAGAGAACTGACTTTGAGAAAGGAAAGATTGTGGGTTGTTATACACTGGTGTGCAAAAATTAAGGACGAAGAGGAGAAATTAGCGTAACAACGGAACGAGCAAGCAGAACGGACCGAAAGACCACACAGGAGATAGACTAGGGTCCAGTACGGTAGGGCATGCGCATATATCCAGCATGAAGTAGGTAGGAGAGCGTCGGAAGGGTATAAAGCACACGGGAGGTGAACGCTCAGCAATTCGGTGAAAGGTATTGCACGGTGTACATCGGTTTGAACGACGTCGAGTTGCTGCAACTGTGTGATATGGCCAACAGGCAATCCAGTAGCCGACATCTGGACCACTTTACCCTAGGTCGCGTCATTGGAAAGTTGGAAGAAGGTCGAAGTGTGACTAGTGTGGCCGAGGAATTCGGGAGTTTCACGAACTCCTCGGCCACACTCACAGCATCGTTTCACGAGCTTGGAGAGCATTTCAAATGACAGGTAGAGCTGTCCGAAAGTTTAGCAGTGGTCGTCCACGAGCAACCACGGCGGCGGACCACCGGTATATTGCCCTACAGGCGAAAAAAGATAGACGGCAGACAGCGGGAGAAATCGCAAGGCACATGCAACAGACAACGGGACGTCCGTTATCGCGTTTTACCGTGGCCAGGAGGCTGCACAAAGGTGGTCTATTTGCACGACGACCATCACGGTGTGTGCCATTAACGCCTGCTCATCGGAAACTGTGGCTTCTGCGGTGCCAGGAACACAAGAACTGGACACATCAGCAATGGGGTCGAGTTCTCTTTACGGATGAGAGCCGATTTAGTCTGACGAGCGATTCTGGACGTATACACATCTGGAGAGAGCAGGGAACACGCAATCACACCTCCAATGTCATCAAAAGAGACCGGTTTGGAGGTGGCGGAGTTATCGTTTGTGGCGGTATCATGCTTGGTAGCCGTACTGACCTCCACATCTTCCAAGGAGGTTCAGTCACTGGTGTCCGCTATTGTACCGAGGTTCTCCTGCCTCACGAGCGTCTGTTTAGAGGTGCTGTGGGTCCTGAGTTCCTCTTCCTGGACGACAAAGCTACACCTCGTCGTACAGTGGCTGTCGCAGAGCTGTTGGAGAGTGAAGATATTCAACGCATGCATTGGCCCGCAAGGTCCCCGGACCTAAATCCAATGGAACATGTGTGGCACCTTCTCGGGAGACGCTTGGCAGCACGTCACCAGCCGCCAGCAACGATTCCGCAGCTGCGATTGGCGCTACAAGAGGAATGGGCCCCGATGCCTCAACAGCTACTTGACAACCTCGTCCTCAGCATGGACAGACGTTGTAAATCCTGCAACGCAGTCAGGGGTGATCATATCACCTACTAAAGACTGGATTTTTCTTGGCAGCCGCCTGTCACATGGGCGTCTCTGTCTTCTGACCAGTTGTGCTCGAAGCTGCCTTTTCAATAAAGTGCCTTTGTATCCTTTGGATTCCTTGTTTGGACGGTTTTTCGCACTTGTCCCATATTCTTACATCTTGGGGATCTTATGGTATGATTTGAGTCGATGTGGAGCACTTCTGCACGACTTTACATTCGAGAAACCGTCACTTCCTTAATTTTTGCACGCCAGTGTATTAGTGGGTTGTCCATAAAATGGAACGAGAGGCTTTTAAACATACCCAAGTCTACTGTTTTGGATGTACGGAATAAGTGGAAGACACATGGCGTGCCTGAAGCAGAGAAACGTACCGACAGATCAAAGAAAATCAGTGATAGAGGGCGTCGGAACCTCAGGAGAATCGTTACAGCTAATCTACGGAGTACAGCACAAGACCTCTTTGTACAAGGGTGTAAAAATGCTGAAACCTCGGTATGTACACGAACTATTCGCAGAGAACTTCATTCCATTGATTACCGTGGCCTTGCGGCTGCTGAGAAGCCTTTCATCCCCACTCGGAATACTACTCGTCGTTTAGCACGGTAGAAAAAAATCTATCGTGGACTGCAGATCAACAGAAACGGGTCGTATTAACTGATGAATCCAGATTCACGATCCATCAGTCTGATGGGCGTCTGTGGGTATGGCGACAGCCGAGCGAACGCTATTTACCACAGTGTACTGTTCTTACGGTCAAGTTTGGAGCTGGCAGTGTACTTGTGTGGGGGTAATTTTCGTGATATGGTCCCGACCCATTGGTTGTCGCGGAGAAACCTGTTCACCAGCTCGTCTACCTCGATATTCTGGATAATTATGCCCCACCAACTCCCTTGCAATACTATGAAACTGAGCCTTGTTGGTACCAGCAGGATAATGCACCAAGCCATAAAGCAAGGACTGTTACGGCGTGAGTGGACGATAATTCCATATCGCGTGTGGACTGGACAGCACAGAGCCCTGATCTTAATCCCATAGAGCACCTATGGGATGAATTAGAGCTCCGCATAAGAAGTTTGAATCAAAGTCTACTACTAAGCAATAGTTAGTGGCCGCATTATGTACTGAATGGAAGCGCATACCTATCGCTGTGTTTTAAAACTTTATCGAAAGCATGTCTCGAAGGGTCAGTGTATGCATTAAATTCAAAGGTTGACTTACATCATGCTAATAATGGGTGTCAATAATGTTGTGTTTCTCTTCTAGGTGTCCTGTGACTTTTATCAATATAGTGCATGTGTGTATTAGTGGAGCAGGGAGGGTGGTGATAATTGCAGGACTTCCTTTGCAGCGTTTAGTGAAAAGCATTACAAATTAGTTCTTTCAGTGGTTCTCAAAAAGGCAATTGTTTGCTATCAAGCTTGCCTCACCAAAGATAATGCTCGCCCACTCATCGCCCATTCAGATTTCGAAGTCTAGTGGTGTCCTTGCTTTGCGATTAACAAGCACTTCAATTTTTCTTCCAGCCTTTCCAACTGTGAGCAGTACAGGTGAGCCTTTATCGTTCGGTTAAGTGCACTCCCAGTGGATTAACCCCCACATCCTACCATACACTTAACAAGAACTTTCTCGGTTGCAGTCTTCCTCTTTAAGTCGATGGGCCAGGCTGTCCAACTCAACGTGCAGTCCTTTGACGCTTTACATTTCTGTACAGGACACAATTTTTATCACCTATAATTAATCGTTCCAAGATAGGTTCATCTGTTGACGCGCAAGCAAAGAAAGTCTATAAATTAATAATTCTGTCCGATCGATTTCTTGCGGATAGGTCACTGGTCGAACTTTGCGACAAACCCAAGAGCATGCATATATCTTTATACTGTCGTTCTGTGTGCACAAAACCTTTCTGATAATTCTTCAACAGTTAGATGTTGGTCATTTGATATGGCTTATTTGAGAACCTCTTTAGAAAGCTCTGATGGACTCCCAGAACGTGGTTGACCTCTGAAGCTTTTGTCTACTGCAAGGAATTTCTGGAACCAACGGCGGCATGTGATTCGTCTACAGCATCGTCGCCATACATCTCACAAATATTGCTGCAGGCTTCAACTACATCGTTGCCCTTGTCGAACTCATAAAGCAAACAATGCCTATAGTGATCATTGTTGCTTATCACGAGAGTGAATCGAAAAGTAAAGCACACTTTTTTTTTTGGCAAAGTTTAATAGATAGGCATAACAAAACATATACACATTTAAACTATTATACATTTCTTAGCTATTTTTCAACATAAGAACCGAGACTCTCTAGACATTTATCCTGGCGTGATACCAGTTTTAGTATACTTTGCTCATAAAAGTCCGTTTTCTGGGCGTATAGTCCCCTACGGGCAGCCGATTCTTGTTGGCCACCCAGGAATCTTTTCAAGGGACCAAACAGATGAAAGTCCGAAGGAGCCAGACCTGGACAGTACGGTGGATGCTAGAGCACCTCCCAGATAGATTACGCTATTTTTTCACGAACGTGTTGTGCAACATGTGGTCGAGCGTTGTCATGAAGCATTCTGCCATTTGCAGCGTCTCTGTTGGGTCTTTTGTCACAAAGGGCACGACGCAACTTTGTCAATGTGTTAGTGTATGTTTTGGCATTCACAGTGGTACCCGTTGGATGAAACTCCACCAGGAGAACGCCATGCATGTCCCAAAACATCGTTATCAGGATTGTTTGTGTAGACTGGGCTACCCTGAATTGTCTTTGGCGGAGGAGAGCCGGAATGTTTCCACACCATACTGGCTTACTTTGTTTCGGGAGTGTAGTGGTACGCCCAGGACTCATCGCCCGTCACTACATCTACCTGAAATTCATGTCCTTCTTCTGCGTAACGCATCAAGTGGTCCAAGGATGATATCATTCTCTGTCCCTTCTGGTCGTCTGTCAAGTTCTTTGGCATCCATCGCTCACTGACTGCGAAATTGTAATTTTCCATGCACAATATTGTACCTTATACCGTACGAAATGTTGAACTTCTGTGCAATGTGTGCAGATAGGGTTACAGGTCGACCGGAACGTGGCGATCGGTGAAGTTACCACGGCCCTCTGCCAAGAAACTGCACCATCTGGAGATGTTGCTGAAGTCAAGGCAATCACCACCATCCACTTCGACCTTTCTTTGCGAATTTCTGTGGGAGTTTTGCATTTATTCCACCAAAATAGGACTATACTATGTTGCTGTTCATTCGTAGACGACGCTAACAAACGTGACATCTTTGTGTCGTCGTTCGCACAGTCTTCGAGCACGGCGGCACCTGATGCAACCAAACCGGTCTGTGTCGTGATATTCAAACTCGTTGTCTGCCAAACTGCGACCTGCAAAGAGAAACAAATTGCTCTTCTTTACTTATCGATCCTCTCTCGTATGCTAAACCTTGTGTGACTTTTTTACGAATGAAATGCGCCTTCATACTTGGTGCCATTTTATGGCGGACTCCTCGAAGCATTTCAGCCATCACTTGCGCCATCTGTTACCGCACTTTTAACTTAAATTTCTTATCTTGAATTCTTATCTCCAAAAACTCCTCGAAGCATTTCAACCATCACTTGCGCCGTCTGTTATTGCACTTTTAACTTAAATTTCTTATCTTGAATTCTTATCTCCAAAAACTCCTCGAAGCATTTCAGCCATCACTTGCGCCGTCTGTTATCGCACTTTTAACGTTAATTTCTTATCTTGAATTCTTATCTCCAAAAACTCCTCGAAGCACTTCAGCCATCGCTTGCGCCATCTGTTATTGCACTTCTAACTTAAACTTTTTATCTTGAATTCTTATATCCAAAAAAGGGTAGAACTTTTGCTCACACCTAATAAATAAAAGTTGAAATTTTTCTCACTCAATTCGAGATCTTGCTAAATATGTGCTCGTTATATACGGTCGAGTCACATTATTGTGACCACCAGCTAATATCCGCCGTGTGCAGTGCGGTCAGCAGCTAGACGGGCTGGGAGTGACTCAATAAGGGGCTGGAAGGTGTTCACAGTCATGTGCAACCATGCTGACTACAATGCATCCGACAGCTGCTGGAGGGTGCGTGGAGGAGGATCCATAGAGCGAACAACACGCTGGTAGTGACTCAATAAGGTGCTGAAAGAATCTTACAGGCCTGTGGAGTCATTCTGACTTCAGTGCATCTGACAGTTACTGGAGGCTACGTGGTAGAGGATCTATAAAGAAAATAACACGACTGAGGTGGTCCCACAGATGCTCAATTAGGTATAAGTCCGGGGAATTAGGGGACCAGGGGAATACTTCGAAGTCTTCGCGGTGCTCTTTGCACCACTCAGTGACATTTCTAGCTGTTTGACTCGTCGCATTGTCGTTCTGGAAGATCCCATTCGCCCCAGGGATGACAATCAGCATGTATGGGCGTACGTGGTCTGCAAGGATAGATTCATAACGAATGAAGTCAATAATACCTTCCACAGGTATGTGTGAACCCAAAGAATGCCACAAAAACACTCCCCAGACCATAACGCTGCCCTAACCACCTCGTGTTTTTCCAGGAATGGTTGAAGAGTGTTTGTTCTCCGATGTTTCTCGCCTTATACGCCAACGTACATCCGCATCCGTTCGATGAAGCAGAAAACGTGACTCATCGGAGAAGTCAATCCTCTGCAGATCAGCAGAGGTCCAATTCCGATACTGCCGTGCAAATGTAAGCCTTTTCTGCCGATGCACCTTCGTTAGTTTAGGTGCAGTGAACATCCGTCTGCATCGGAGCCCCACACGTAGCAGGGTTCGCTGAACTGTCGTTTTAGGCACACTTCCGGTAGTTCCCTGGATCGTTTGGCCAGTGAGTTTCTCCACTCTAGCGTGTCCATCGGGCCCTGACACACTTTCTCAGGCGACGTTCACCTCTCACATCAATGGCATTTGGTGCTCCAAAGTTTCTACGTCGCTAATTCGTAAATGGAGCGATTTCTCCAATTACGATGCATTTTTACCACGGCTGTACGCGAATAGTTCACAAACTGCGCTGTTTCAGAAATACTGGTTTATAAAGGTACATATAAATGAAATATAAATTCAGGAGATGGCGCAGTTGCAGTTGACATTCCTTCACCACTGTGCACAGACAGGTAAGAGCAATGCGCCACGACCACCCTTGTCCCGAAAGCCGATAATTATCCCTTGTTGCAAATCTGATAAATCGCTCCTTTTATCTATGATAGCAACGAGTGATATGCTTTTACACTGCCTACAACACACCTTACATACCCTCCAAGCCAGCTCACGACACCTGCCGTCTTTCATTGATGTCAAAAGTAGGAAGTGGTCACAATGATGTGACTCGACGGTGTATATGCGAATTCTACTACACTGTCTTTAATTCTTCCAAGAGACTTCTTGTACAGAGCAACCTTAGATTTTCAATTCTAATTTTCGCCTGTGATCTCAAAACTCATTTGCACTTCTGTCTCAGTTTAATACTTCGTCTCAGGGTTTCATCAAAAATCCTTAAGGCAATGTTGCAGTTTCTATAATTGCAAAGCTTTCTGCCATATCTATTGCTTTTGAAAAAGCAATGCAGATCATCCATTACATTTACGAAGTTTTGGATTCATTGAAGAGACAGTTAGCACAGACCTTTTTGCAAGACATTATCCAGTATCATCTTCAAAAAATCGGTCCAAAAAGCTTTCAAACGAAGCCATTTGACCCGAAGGAAAATCTTGTCCGTTTTCTGAGTCATCAGTCGCATTTTTGTCTCCGCCTGAACGAAACAAATCTTACGTAGTACAAATCGATATAGGTTTTTTTATTTACTTTATTTATTCCATGCTTTTCTGAGAAATGGAAGTCATCTTGTAAAATATGTGATGCTGCTTTTCGTTTGTTTGTTCCTATGTAATACTGTCTGTTAAAAATGCAACACCAAGAAAGACCTGAAATATTGAAATTAAATTTGTAGGGTGCATCACTTATATGATACCAAACGGAAGTTATAAGAAGTACAGAGATGAAAGTGATTAGGTACAGACAATGTGTATCCACCACACGCAACGATAACAGCTCGTACACGGCGTGGTATCGACTGAAAGAAATCCTGGGTATCGCACTGAAGAAGGTCATTTCATGCTGTCCCATTTCGCACCCAAAGTTCAATTTGTTAAACAGGCGGTGGAACATGACGGGTCATGCGTCTAGCGGCCAAGGGCGGACAAATCAGGGGAATG
The DNA here is from genome assembly GCA_039090855.1 of Macrothele yani. NCBI lineage: Eukaryota > Metazoa > Arthropoda > Arachnida > Araneae > Macrothelidae > Macrothele > Macrothele yani. The sequence goes on from CM077030.1 coordinate 155,402,009, forward strand.
CGATGGTCAGGGCAGACGTGGCACATTGTGTGCATGACAGAACTATAAGACATTCCGCGCCATATCCCGTCGATTGCAAGACGGCACTGGAGAACATCTGGAGACATGGTCGTTCTTCAGCCTCTACAACTTCCGCGATATACTTCTGGCTGGTCATTGTTTGGACAATACGTAGAAAGCGGGAACGTGAATGGAACCCAACAGCACCCACACCGGAACGTGAATGGAACACAAAAGCACCCCGCACCAGGATGAGAATGAAACCCAACAGCATCCAACATAAGAACGGGAATGGAACCCAAAGCCATCCCACATCAGAACGGGAATGGAACCCAAAGCCATCCCACATCAGAACGGGAATGGAACCCAGCAGCACCCCACACCGAAACGTGAATGGAACCCAACAGCACCCCACACCAGAACGTGAATGGAACACAACGCACCCACACTAGAACATGAATGGAACCCAACAGCACCCCACATCAGTACGTGAATGGGATCCAACAGCATCCAACATAAGAACGGGAATGGAACCCAAAACCATCCCACATCAGAACGGGAATGGAACCCAGCAGCACCCCACACCGAACGTGAATGGAACCCAACAGCACCCCACACCAGAACATGAATGGAACACAACGCACCCACACTAGAACATGAATGGAACCCAACAGCACTCCACGTCAGAACGTGAGTAGAACACAAGAGCACCCCACATCAGTACGTGAATGGGACCCAACAGCATCCAACATAAGAACGGGAATGGAACCCAAAACCATCCCACATCAGAACGGGAATGGAACCCAGTAGCACCCCACACCGAAACGTGAATGGAACCCAACAGCATCCCACATCAGAATGTGATTGGAACCCAACAGCACCCCACACCATAGCGCCCGGTGTCGTACCGGTACGATGCTGCATTCGCACTGTGTCGCGGAATAAGGATACTCTCATCATAGGTCATTAGACTGAACCGTGACTCGTCGAAAAGCAGCATGCGCTTCCATTCATCACGCCAGTACATGCGTTCTTGGCCCTGTTGCATCCACTGACAACTGTGGATTAAGGTCAAGGAAAGTTGATTCAAGCGGCGATGCCACTCTGGGACAAACCCCTTAGAAAACGGCTTTGAACGATTTAGCTGCTTAACAGTAGTTCAAAACTGCACTGCTAAGGAGACAGTGGAAACGTGCGTGAAATTAATATTTATTGACAGCACAAAAGTTTCAGGACAAAGTCTTCTCAATATGTTGGCCATCACAAAAGACGACTTGCCGCAAACGAAAAACGACATGTGACACGGATGCTCGCAGCTTGTCGCGGTCGATGTTGGGCATTTCACGTCTTTTTCAGTGGTATGAAAAAATTAAGGATAAAGTGGAAAAAGTAAAATAACGCCCTAAATAGCAGCTTCACCGAAACGCAAATTAATTCAGGACCATATCTAGAAACAGGAGCAACAGCAAATGCGCAATAATGGAGCATGACGTGTGGTTTGCGTGATGTGATAAACGAAATGCACTCTAGCATCAGTTGAATGGAATTCACCTTAAGGTCTGAATAAGCGTTACAGCCATTTGATTGCGTTTTTTGTGTGTGTGTGTGCTAGAGATGACAAGATGGCCCGTCGAGAATTGATTATTTCACTCGTATTCTAATAATTGAATGGCTCAAGGAAGGGTGAACTCTGATTAGTGCGGCTCAAGAGTTTAGCATCGCATCGCGTACGTGATCGATATTCAGGATTACAAGTAGATCTGAGTAAATGACTGGGTCGTCCACCAAAAACCACCCCCATGGAGAACTGTTACCTTCTCCTGCAGGCCAAGAAACGTTAGACAATAAGTAATCTTGAAAAACAACTGAACATGTGTACAGGACGAGCAATATCGCCGTTTACCGTGTCCAGGCAACGACATAAATGTGGACTGTTTGCTCCAAGATATTCTTCATATGTGGAGAATTTTAGGAAGGAGTGTCTGACCCCAGGTCTTAAACAACCCTTAGAAATAGGAAGCTAGGAGATTTGGGTTAGAATGCCCGATAAGAAAGTGACACGGAAGCGAGGTAGAAAAGGGGAGAAAGACGCCCTTATTTATTCCGGGGGGCAGTACCCAGGGTCCGACGGCTTAACGTGCCCATCCGCCGACGCACAGCGGGTATTTAGTGGTTCGAACGTTCGTACCAACCCAGGATCAAACCTGAAGTTATCTCCATGGCAGTCACGAAAGCTGACCACTAGGCCACCATGTTCCATTAAATACTGTTCACAAGAGACACCATTTGCAGAGGTCTAGAGAAACATAAGGACTAGAAAGCAGAACACTGGGGTACGGTACTTTTTTACAGATTAGATTAGATTTGGTTACTGTGCCGATTCCGGACGTCTACTAATCTAACGTGAGGTAAGCACTCAGTATAGCCCTAAAACATCAATGAAATGGATAGATATGGCGGCCACAATGTTCTCGTATGGGGAAGCATTCTTATCAATAGACGTACTTAGCTCCAGGTCCTGGAAGCAGATAGTGGAACCGATGCGCGCAACTATAATGAGATAATCCTTCCACATGTTTGTCTGTTTTGAGGTAATACTGTCCCACAGTTGGAGTTAATGGACGATAATGCCACATCCCATCGTATTGAGCTATTGATGAGCTGTTATAAAGTGAAGACATTCAGCAAATGTATTGGCCAGTATGTTCCTCCGGCTTTTATCCCATAGTACACGTGTGGGACGCTCTGAGAAGACGAATTGCCACACGTCAACACACACCGGAAAATGTCCGTCAGCTGAAGACAGCGCTAACGGAACGATGAGCGATGTTATGAAAAGAACTCATCAGCAATCTAGTGCAAAGTGTGGAAAGACGATGCAAGTCTTGTATCGATGTTAGGGGCTATCATATCCCCTACTGAGGGACTCCTCTACTCTTCGTACCGTCTTTGGCAGTGATTCATCTCTATCATGGCACCCAGTGCTATCTAGCCAACTCTGAATAAAATTCCATCATATCCTTTAGTACACCCTGATTCATAAAGAAGTATACAGTTTCCAGATGGTGTAAAACAGTAACAGTTGACGACACGGACCACAACTGCAAACCGTTAGGTAGATGTACTCATTAGGTTTGTGTCCCGCTACTGAGGGAAGGGACGTAGGCGATAGCGCGCGTGTCACGCGACTAGTCAGTCAAAATGGCAGCGTCTGCAGTGGAGAAGGTGTCTTGTGTTCTTGAATTGAGTAAAAAGGGAATCTGCAACTCTTGTGCAATGGCATTTTCGATCACGATTCGGAAAAGAACCTCCAACCAGAAAAGCTATCTACGATTGGCATCAAAACAATTTGAAACTACGGGCTGTTGGTGCAAACTTAAAAGTCCTGGACGACCGCGTGTATCGGAAGAAGTCGTCGATAGTTTTTGCACCGCCATTCAGCGAAGCCCGGGAAAATCAACGCGTAGGGTGAGTCGTGAAGTGCAGATTTTGCAGCCCATTGTGTGGAGAATTTTGAGAAAGAAGCTGAAAATGGTTCCATACAAAGTGCAGATGTTGCAGAATTCCAGTATAATTGCACTTGATTCAGATATCTTACCTCGCGTTTGGGCGGAAATGGATTACTGGTTAGATGTGTGCAGTGGTCGGACGTAGTGCGCTACAAGTAGCGAAACTACTGTAGTCGCTACTTTTCTGCGTAGTTTGTAGTGTAACGCCCTACTTTAACAAAAAGTAGTGTAGCGAGTAGCGCGATGCAAACCTCTATAGTTTGTAGCGAGTTTCGACACTACTTTTAACGTTACTTCAGTAAACAAACAAGGTGCCCTTCTACATATCACGTGATAGCCACGTATGTTTGCGACACAACGCTAATACTCCTCGTTTGAGCTGCACAGCAGCAGCGCTAAGGATCGCCATCTAGCGAGCATTTCGTTCATGATATCGGCTATGGAGCGGATTAAAATGGACAGGTTATGCCGAGCGAGGGTCTCGGAATAAGAACGTTTGGTGTTTAAAAGCACAGAGTTTTCTAGCATAAGTTGGCAACACCAACACATGTCTCGTTGTCGTTTTCGTCTCGTGTCAATACGAACGTGTTTGCTTTCCTTGCTTCGAAGACTTATTTAACTTACGTTTCCAGGTGATTATAATTTTTTTCTGTTTTCCTGAAATATGGCAGCTACTGTACAGCTTGATGAAGAAAGAATTGAACTGTCTTGGTCGGCGTATAATAATTATTACACAGTGCTCGAGAAGCAAATAAACGGGAATTTTACAGTCACGTGCAAACTTTTCCCGTTAAATAAGCTGTCGGTTTCAAAGTCATCCGCCTCTAATTTGAAATTGCACACACAGAGGAAAGTCAAAATTTGCAGTACTAATAGTAATGAAATAAATAAGTAGTTATGTGTATTTTTCGCTTTCTTTATAACCACTCATTTAAAAATCCCGGACGTTATTACAAATCCAGGACTGTCCGGGCTAATCCCGGACGACTGGAAACCCTAATTGTATGTCATAACCAAGTTTTTATACTTTAAAAACGGAAAAGTAGAAAAACTTTGGTTTTCTACTTTCTTCCTTATATTTGAAAATTTTCTGTTTTAAAATATCAGGTACAATGCCATATTTACAGATATTAATATGTTAACTGAAACTGCAATATACTAAGTACTACTAAAAATGTTCATAATAAAAAAAGCAGTGAAGTAGTGAAATAGTGACCACATTTTCAAAGTAGTTTGTAGTCACTACTTTGTTAAAAATGTAGTTGTAGTTGTAGTTAACTGCATTTATCATAAAGTAGTTGTAGTTGTAGTTCGCTACAAATAAAAAGTAGTTTTCGCAACCACTGGATGTGTGTCGTGTGACTAAGGGTGCACACATAGAACATCTGTGACTGTCTCTAAAAAAAACTTGAAACAGTCCCCTACAATTCTGTTACAGGTAACATAAAATATCTTACATTGTTCTTGTTTTATGGTGCGTTGAAACTGTGTAATTCTTTATGAATCACCCTGTATTTTCAGTTGTGTCAATGTTGTTTCCGTCACCATACTGGTAAGTAATGAAGTTCCTATGGTTTCAATTTCACATATCCAGGTTGCCCCTGTGCGGCGCCACAGGTCAAAATCTGGCTCGTCCTTAAGTTTTGGGCACCTGTGTATCTCAATGAGTAAGGCACCATGAGCTGGCTGAGTAGGACTGCGGAAATCCTCAGGAAGTTATGACTTCCTTTTTGTTTTGATTTTTTGGTTGGAGGTTTAACGACCACCATGAGTAACTCAGGGGGCTATAAGCAGTCGCCCATCCCTAATTTAGGGCCACTAGTTCCAAGAAAGGGAGAGAGCCAGCGCCGCAAGACAAACACGACATCTATGCCTCACCGGGATTCGAACCAGGACCTATCTCTTACGAATGATCAGAAGCCATCGCCTAGACCACTCCGCCACGGAGCAGCGAGTTATGACTTCATTGTCGAACGTTCGACTGAAAATTTGCATGCGAAACTTTCCATGTGAACGTTTTGCAATTTCTTGGATTTTAGCCGTCATGCTGTTAGTAGTGTATATCACATTGAATCTCAAGCATATTGAGCAGATTTTATCCCGAAACGTTTGTGCTGTAAATTCGGAAAATTAACGCACGTGTCTGCTCTTGTGTTGAGTCTGCAGCAGGAGTTTCCCTAGCGGCGCAATTTCGAACTATTCAATATTTTTTTCCCCGCTAAATCGTTTTCTCATATGCTCAGTAAACTACCAACCAACATTCGTCACGATATCTTCATTTCTCGCCAATCTAGAGACCAGGGAATAGAGATACTCATTTTATAATCAAAAGGTATGTTACAAAAGCTAAGAAACAAGAACAATGACACCGAATTTTCGGCTGATTCCTTTCCGACACGAACAAAATATTTCAAAGTTATTCTTAGTCAATAGAACCAGTTAAAAATATCAAACGGATTGCTACAATCGATAAATCATCCAGAAATAGAAATAGCTACTTTCTCCCACTAGCAGCTGAAAAATATGTTACCGAAAATTACCAAATTATGCGCAAAAAGTTTCTCCTAAACGAAGGAAGATGTCAGAGACAAATGGATTTTCAAATCGAGCAGTTAGACGAGATATAGGCGAAAATAAGATGTAAATGTGCGCTACTTTGAATAATTGAAAGGTAGAAAATTTGCGAAAAGTGTTCTTCATAGCAGAAGCTATGATAAGGCAAAATAAATTTTTAAATACGTCTTCTGGGATCAGAGACAGCGAGAAAAAGTATTCGGTATTTACAACCCCAAGAGGGGAAATTGTGCGTTATTTAAAAGGATGGTATTCGCCATCTTGAAGGTAGCGAATGGCATATACTTAAAAAGCAAATGTTTCAATACGATTTTTAGAAGCGGAGATACAGCTGCAAGAGAAATGCACACTAACACCACCTAGTGTCAGAACTCTGACCTACGAGTACAAACTAGTGGTATTCCACAAGGTTAATGGTATTCGGTGTTACAATTTGTTTTATGTTGGATTTTTAGAAGCAGTAATATCGAGGAAAACATATTAAATATTTGTTCCCCTTGCTGGAAAATTTTGAATTATTTCGGAAAGTAAATGTCCACAAATATTTTCGTATTTAACCAAAGAAGGAGTTTTTCAATCAGGTTTTTTGGAGCGCAGATATTGCTGTAAATATGCTGTAAACACAAATCGGATGCCCTCTGGTGGAAAACGTGTACATTCAGAAAATTTTGAAATTATGTGCAAAATATTTCCCACTTGAAACAGACTCGGACTATGAAAGAATTTTTCAAATAGGACTTTTAGAAGAAGAGATATCGTGAAAACATGATATACGTGTACGTCCCCTGGCGGGAAAACTATGCACCATTTTAAGCACGAATGTTTTGGAAAGGTTTTACGTAGTGAGAGGGTATCAGACCCTTTAAGAATTTTTTCAGTCGATATTTCATTAGCGCATATATTGCTGCAATACGTCAGAAACATGAATATGAACTTACGCCCCCTAGTGGCAACACGGTACTTTAATAAAGATTAAGAATTGTATGCAGAACATTTCCGATCTGGAACTGTATACGATGCAATAAGATTTTTACAAATCCATAATTTAGAAACAGATATATGGGGGAAATTGTCATTAAGCTTTACACCCTTATCGGAAAAATTACACGCCGCCCCGGTGGCGCAGTGGTCTAAAGCGCTGGTTTCTGATCATTCGTCCGAACGGGGTCCGGGTTCGAATCCCGTTGAGGCATGGATGTTGTGTTTGTCTTACGGCACTGGTTCTCTCCCTTCCCTGGAACCAGTGACCCTAAATTATAGACGGGCGACTGCTTATAGCCCATTGAGTTGCTCACGGTGGTCGTTAAATCTCCACTCAAAAAAAAAAAAAAAATTACTCTTGACAAAAAAAAAAAAAAGAGTACTCGAAATAGTCTTCGTTAAAAATAGTGTTGAAAGGAAGGAAGAATTTTTGCAGTCCGATATCTAGAAGCAATGATATGTGATAAAATCTACACCGAAGAGCAATTTAATTAAAGATACCTGTCTAGTAACGTAACGTGTAGCGTCACCTTTCGCCTTGATGACGACGGCGATTCGTCTCGACATGGACTCGACAAGACACCAGAAGCGCTGGGAAGCCATACGTATCCACGACCCCTGAACAAGCTCCCACAGCTCACGAAGATTTGCTGGAGGGGGATCGGAGCCTCGAACATCTCTCTCGATGGCATCCCAGATGTGCTCGATGGGATTGAGGTCAGGTGACCTAGCTGGCCAAGGAAGCGAGGTCACGTCGGTGGAGTGTTCAACCAACCATTCGGATACAATTCGGGAGCGATGCCGCGGTGCATTGTCTTGTTGCAGGATGAAGTACCCAGTGGGACGTTGAAGACGCACAAACGGGAGAAAATGGTCGTCCAGGATATCCCGGTAACGTTGCCCTGTGAGGGACGATGTCACACGTACCAGGGGTCCCATTTCAGTCCACGTAAATAGTACCCAGATGGGAATGCCACACCCACCAGCTTGAAGAGTACCCTGCTGGCAAGAAGGATCCATCGCTTCATGTGGTTTGCGTCGTACTCGTGTCCTGCCATCCGCATGTACCAACGTGAATCTCGACTCATCAGTCCAGGCAACATTTTCCCACCTGTCTAAGGTCCAGTGGCGATTATCCAGCGCCCATGCTAATATTTGCACCCTGTGATGTGCGGTCAGCAGCGGTACCTTAGTGTGACGATGGCTTCTGTATGTACCCCATAGCGATAATATGGTTCTGGATGGTGTGGCTGCTTACACGTTTTTGTGCGCCAGTGTTAAATTGCCGAGGGATCTCTTGCACTGTGGCACGTCTTTCCGCTGGTACAATGCGAGCTAGCCGACGATGACCACGCTCATCCACACGCTGTTGTCCACGGCAGTTGGCCCTTGCAGGGATGGTTTTACCGGATTCGATGTACTCACGGTTCACCCGTGACACAATGGCTCGTGAAAATCCCATTACCTGCACGACTTCCGAGATGGAGTGACCCATTCGTCGGGCCCTGACAATTTGCCCACGATCAAATGCGCTTAGATCCTTCGTCTTACCCATACTGCGTCCGACTCTTACTGATTCCCGTCGGATCGCTCATTCTATTGTCGGATCGCTGCATACGTCATGTCGCTTCCGTTTACAGGGCAGCCCACAGCGCGGTATTTGCATAACGCCAGCTGTCTCTAATTCAATTGCTCTTCAGTGTATAAAAAATAATTCCATAAGGATTTTTACTGTGAGTCCTATTTTGAGAGAACGGCTGAACGTAATGTTGAGGTATCAAAATAAAGGTCTTACCATGTAGATGTGCGAGTCGAAGAGAAAAATGAGATTGGGGCAACGGTTCGGGCGTGGCGGGGTGGCAATGTACCCATGTAAAATCTATGGGAGAAGCGTGCGTCCCTTATCTACATTAGGCGCTCAGTTCAGTGTCAGACTTGGTGTGTGCATGGTGTTCTATGATCAGTCCTAAAGTAAGTAAATACTTTATTGCATACTTACCCTTAACAGAATGTCTCTCCCGCAGAAAAAAAAAAGAAAAGAAAATGTTAGAGCCTTACTCGAAGGCGTGAGCGATCCATGGGTCGCAACTATATGTCTCAAACAAGAGAGAAGGAAGAGTATTCGCAACGCGAATCTCAGTCCAACAACATTTACAAACACAGTTGTGTCTGAAGGTGAGAGTGAAAGAGTGCGCTATCCAGTTGGATTTTTGCACACGATCGAGATGAGTGGACTTCCGCCTCACATCGCCACTGGACCTTATCTGATGTTACGCTCCTTGACATCCCAGAGAGATTCCATCGGGCCTAACTTCCGGCGACTGAATGGTTCCAGACTCAGATGACTGTTCCACGAGCCATCATGCCTGGGCGGCTGCGGCCTCCTACGGCGGAGCACTGTCCTACTGGAACAGACCACGGCCGCAGGATGCGCGAATGCCTTGAAAGTGGGTAGGAGATCAGCTAGCGCATGCTGGTAACGCCCAGTGGATAAGAACCACATCAGACACATTAAAGACCTAATGTACCCCACGAAAAGGCTCCCGAAACCATCATAGAGCCACCACCGCCTTGAACAGAGCCCGCCTGGCATGACGGGGTCATGGCCTCAGGCAGTCGACGCCACACCCTCACCCTCCCGTCAGCCCTGTACAGCTAAAAATGGGGTTCATTTGACCACACGAAGCGGCGCTACTCTGCATAGGTCCAGTTTTGATGTTCCCGTCACCGGGCAAGACGTTATGTCAGATGATGACCGGTCATCAGTGGCACACGGGTAGGGCGTCGGCTCTCGTAGTCCATGGTACGCATAGTTCGCAATACCATTCGATAACTGATACCGGATGGGCTTCCGAACGGGAATGGAACCCGGAAAGTAAATGTCCACAAATATTTTCGTATTTAACCAAAGAAGGAGTTTTTCAATCAGGTTTTTTGGAGCGCAGATATTGCTGTAAATATGCTGTAAACACAAATCGGATGCCCTCTGGTGGAAAACGTGTACATTCAGAAAATTTTGAAATTATGTGCAAAATATTTCCCACTTGAAACAGACTCGGACTATGAAAGAATTTTTCAAATAGGACTTTTAGAAGAAGAGATATCGTGAAAACATGATATACGTGTACGTCCCCTGGCGGGAAAACTATGCACCATTTTAAGCACGAATGTTTTGGAAAGGTTTTACGTAGTGAGAGGGTATCAGACCCTTTAAGAATTTTTTCAGTCGATATTTCATTAGCGCATATATTGCTGCAATACGTCAGAAACATGAATATGAACTTACGCCCCCTAGTGGCAACACGGTACTTTAATAAAGATTAAGAATTGTATGCAGAACATTTCCGATCTGGAACTGTATACGATGCAATAAGATTTTTACAAATCCATAATTTAGAAACAGATATATGGGGGAAATTGTCATTAAGCTTTACACCCTTATCGGAAAAATTACACGCCGCCCCGGTGGCGCAGTGGTCTAAAGCGCTGGTTTCTGATCATTCGTCCGAACGGGGTCCGGGTTCGAATCCCGTTGAGGCATGGATGTTGTGTTTGTCTTACGGCACTGGTTCTCTCCCTTCCTGGAACCAGTGACCCTAAATTAGGGACGGGCGACTTCTTATAGCCCATTGAGTTGCTCACGGTGGTCGTTAAATCTCCACTCAAAAAAAAAAAAAAAATTACTCTTGACAAAAAAAAAAAAAAGAGTACTCGAAATAGTCTTCGTTAAAAATAGTGTTGAAAGGAAGGAAGAATTTTTGCAGTCCGATATCTAGAAGCAATGATATGTGATAAAATCTACACCGAAGAGCAATTTAATTAAAGATACCTGTCTAGTAACGTAACGTGTAGCGTCACCTTTCGCCTTGATGACGACGGCGATTCGTCTCGACATGGACTCGACAAGACACCAGAAGCGCTGGGAAGCCATACGTATCCACGACCCCTGAACAAGCTCCCACAGCTCACGAAGATTTGCTGGAGGGGGATCGGAGCCTCGAACATCTCTCTCGATGGCATCCCAGATGTGCTCGATGGGATTGAGGTCAGGTGACCTAGCTGGCCAAGGAAGCGAGGTCACGTCGGTGGAGTGTTCAACCAACCATTCGGATACAATTCGGGAGCGATGCCGCGGTGCATTGTCTTGTTGCAGGATGAAGTACCCAGTGGGACGTTGAAGACGCACAAACGGGAGAAAATGGTCGTCCAGGATATCCCGGTAACGTTGCCCTGTGAGGGACGATGTCACACGTACCAGGGGTCCCATTTCAGTCCACGTAAATAGTACCCAGATGGGAATGCCACACCCACCAGCTTGAAGAGTACCCTGCTGGCAAGAAGGATCCATCGCTTCATGTGGTTTGCGTCGTACTCGTGTCCTGCCATCCGCATGTACCAACGTGAATCTCGACTCATCAGTCCAGGCAACATTTTCCCACCTGTCTAAGGTCCAGTGGCGATTATCCAGCGCCCATGCTAATATTTGCACCCTGTGATGTGCGGTCAGCAGCGGTACCTTAGTGTGACGATGGCTTCTGTATGTACCCCATAGCGATAATATGGTTCTGGATGGTGTGGCTGCTTACACGTTTTTGTGCGCCAGTGTTAAATTGCCGAGGGATCTCTTGCACTGTGGCACGTCTTTCCGCTGGTACAATGCGAGCTAGCCGACGATGACCACGCTCATCCACACGCTGTTGTCCACGGCAGTTGGCCCTTGCAGGGATGGTTTTACCGGATTCGATGTACTCACGGTTCACCCGTGACACAATGGCTCGTGAAAATCCCATTACCTGCACGACTTCCGAGATGGAGTGACCCATTCGTCGGGCCCTGACAATTTTCCCACGATCAAATGCGCTTAGATCCTTCGTCTTACCCATACTGCGTCCGACTCTTACTGATTCCCGTCGGATCGCTCATTCTATTGTCGGATCGCTGCATACGTCATGTCGCTTCCGTTTACAGGGCAGCCCACAGCGCGGTATTTGCATAACGCCAGCTGTCTCTAATTCAATTGCTCTTCAGTGTATAAAAAATAATTCCATAAGGATTTTTACTGTGAGTCCTATTTTGAGAGAACGGCTGAACGTAATGTTGAGGTATCAAAATAAAGGTCTTACCATGTAGATGTGCGAGTCGAAGAGAAAAATGAGATTGGGGCAACGGTTCGGGCGTGGCGGGGTGGCAATGTACCCATGTAAAATCTATGGGAGAAGCGTGCGTCCCTTATCTACATTAGGCGCTCAGTTCAGTGTCAGACTTGGTGTGTGCATGGTGTTCTATGATCAGTCCTAAAGTAAGTAAATACTTTATTGCATACTTACCCTTAACAGAATGTCTCTCCCGCAGAAAAAAAAAAAGAAAAGAAAATGTTAGAGCCTTACTCGAAGGCGTGAGCGATCCATGGGTCGCAACTATATGTCTCAAACAAGAGAGAAGGAAGAGTATTCGCAACGCGAATCTCAGTCCAACAACATTTACAAACACAGTTGTGTCTGAAGGTGAGAGTGAAAGAGTGCGCTATCCAGTTGGATTTTTGCACACGATCGAGATGAGTGGACTTCCGCCTCACATCGCCACTGGACCTTATCTGATGTTACGCTCCTTGACATCCCAGAGAGATTCCATCGGGCCTAACTTCCGGCGACTGAATGGTTCCAGACTCAGATGACTGTTCCACGAGCCATCATGCCTGGGCGGCTGCGGCCTCCTACGGCGGAGCACTGTCCTACTGGAACAGACCACGGCCGCAGGATGCGCGAATGCCTTGAAAGTGGGTAGGAGATCAGCTAGCGCATGCTGGTAACGCCCAGTGGATAAGAACCACATCAGACACATTAAAGACCTAATGTACCCCACGAAAAGGCTCCCGAAACCATCATAGAGCCACCACCGCCTTGAACAGAGCCCGCCTGGCATGACGGGGTCATGGCCTCAGGCAGTCGACGCCACACCCTCACCCTCCCGTCAGCCCTGTACAGCTAAAAATGGGGTTCATTTGACCACACGAAGCGGCGCTACTCTGCATAGGTCCAGTTTTGATGTTCCCGTCACCGGGCAAGACGTTATGTCAGATGATGACCGGTCATCAGTGGCACACGGGTAGGGCGTCGGCTCTCGTAGTCCATGGTACGCATAGTTCGCAATACCATTCGATAACTGATACCGGATGGGCTTCCGAACGGGAATGGAACCCGGAAAGTAAATGTCCACAAATATTTTCGTATTTAACCAAAGAAGGAGTTTTTCAATCAGGTTTTTTGGAGCGCAGATATTGCTGTAAATATGCTGTAAACACAAATCGGATGCCCTCTGGTGGAAAACGTGTACATTCAGAAAATTTTGAAATTATGTGCAAAATATTTCCCACTTGAAACAGACTCGGACTATGAAAGAATTTTTCAAATAGGACTTTTAGAAGAAGAGATATCGTGAAAACATGATATACGTGTACGTCCCCTGGCGGGAAAACTATGCACCATTTTAAGCACGAATGTTTTGGAAAGGTTTTACGTAGTGAGAGGGTATCAGACCCTTTAAGAATTTTTTCAGTCGATATTTCATTAGCGCATATATTGCTGCAATACGTCAGAAACATGAATATGAACTTACGCCCCCTAGTGGCAACACGGTACTTTAATAAAGATTAAGAATTGTATGCAGAACATTTCCGATCTGGAACTGTATACGATGCAATAAGATTTTTACAAATCCATAATTTAGAAACAGATATATGGGGGAAATTGTCATTAAGCTTTACACCCTTATCGGGAAAATTACACGCCGCCCCGGTGGCGCAGTGGTCTAAAGCGCTGGTTTCTGATCATTCGTCCGAACGGGGTCCGGGTTCGAATCCCGTTGAGGCATGGATGTTGTGTTTGTCTTACGGCACTGGTTCTCTCCCTTCCCTGGAACCAGTGACCCTAAATTAGGGACGGGCGACTTCTTATAGCCCATTGAGTTGCTCACGGTGGTCGTTAAATCTCCACTCAAAAAAAAAATTACTCTTGACAAAAAAAAAAAAAAGAGTACTCGAAATAGTCTTCGTTAAAAATAGTGTTGAAAGGAAGGAAGAATTTTTGCAGTCCGATATCTAGAAGCAATGATATGTGATAAAATCTACACCGAAGAGCAATTTAATTAAAGATACCTGTCTAGTAACGTAACGTGTAGCGTCACCTTTCGCCTTGATGACGACGGCGATTCGTCTCGACATGGACTCGACAAGACACCAGAAGCGCTGGGAAGCCATACGTATCCACGACCCCTGAACAAGCTCCCACAGCTCACGAAGATTTGCTGGAGGGGGATCGGAGCCTCGAACATCTCTCTCGATGGCATCCCAGATGTGCTCGATGGGATTGAGGTCAGGTGACCTAGCTGGCCAAGGAAGCGAGGTCACGTCGGTGGAGTGTTCAACCAACCATTCGGATACAATTCGGGAGCGATGCCGCGGTGCATTGTCTTGTTGCAGGATGAAGTACCCAGTGGGACGTTGAAGACGCACAAACGGGAGAAAATGGTCGTCCAGGATATCCCGGTAACGTTGCCCTGTGAGGGACGATGTCACACGTACCAGGGGTCCCATTTCAGTCCACGTAAATAGTACCCAGATGGGAATGCCACACCCACCAGCTTGAAGAGTACCCTGCTGGCAAGAAGGATCCATCGCTTCATGTGGTTTGCGTCGTACTCGTGTCCTGCCATCCGCATGTACCAACGTGAATCTCGACTCATCAGTCCAGGCAACATTTTCCCACCTGTCTAAGGTCCAGTGGCGATTATCCAGCGCCCATGCTAATATTTGCACCCTGTGATGTGCGGTCAGCAGCGGTACCTTAGTGTGACGATGGCTTCTGTATGTACCCCATAGCGATAATATGGTTCTGGATGGTGTGGCTGCTTACACGTTTTTGTGCGCCAGTGTTAAATTGCCGAGGGATCTCTTGCACTGTGGCACGTCTTTCCGCTGGTACAATGCGAGCTAGCCGACGATGACCACGCTCATCCACACGCTGTTGTCCACGGCAGTTGGCCCTTGCAGGGATGGTTTTACCGGATTCGATGTACTCACGGTTCACCCGTGACACAATGGCTCGTGAAAATCCCATTACCTGCACGACTTCCGAGATGGAGTGACCCATTCGTCGGGCCCTGACAATTTGCCCACGATCAAATGCGCTTAGATCCTTCGTCTTACCCATACTGCGTCCGACTCTTACTGATTCCCGTCGGATCGCTCATTCTATTGTCGGATCGCTGCATACGTCATGTCGCTTCCGTTTACAGGGCAGCCCACAGCGCGGTATTTGCATAACGCCAGCTGTCTCTAATTCAATTGCTCTTCAGTGTATAAAAAATAATTCCATAAGGATTTTTACTGTGAGTCCTATTTTGAGAGAACGGCTGAACGTAATGTTGAGGTATCAAAATAAAGGTCTTACCATGTAGATGTGCGAGTCGAAGAGAAAAATGAGATTGGGGCAACGGTTCGGGCGTGGCGGGGTGGCAATGTACCCATGTAAAATCTATGGGAGAAGCGTGCGTCCCTTATCTACATTAGGCGCTCAGTTCAGTGTCAGACTTGGTGTGTGCATGGTGTTCTATGATCAGTCCTAAAGTAAGTAAATACTTTATTGCATACTTACCCTTAACAGAATGTCTCTCCCGCAGAAAAAAAAAAAAGAAAAGAAAATGTTAGAGCCTTACTCGAAGGCGTGAGCGATCCATGGGTCGCAACTATATGTCTCAAACAAGAGAGAAGGAAGAGTATTCGCAACGCGAATCTCAGTCCAACAACATTTACAAACACAGTTGTGTCTGAAGGTGAGAGTGAAAGAGTGCGCTATCCAGTTGGATTTTTGCACACGATCGAGATGAGTGGACTTCCGCCTCACATCGCCACTGGACCTTATCTGATATTACGCTCCTTGACATCCCAGAGAGATTCCATCGGGCCTAACTTCCGGCGACTGAATGGTTCCAGACTCAGATGACTGTTCCACGAGCCATCATGCCTGGGCGGCTGCGGCCTCCTACGGCGGAGCACTGTCCTACTGGAACAGACCACGGCCGCAGGATGCGCGAATGCCTTGAAAGTGGGTAGGAGATCAGCTAGCGCATGCTGGTAACGCCCAGTGGATAAGAACCACATCAGACACATTAAAGACCTAATGTACCCCACGAAAAGGCTCCCGAAACCATCATAGAGCCACCACCGCCTTGAACAGAGCCCGCCTGGCATGACGGGGTCATGGCCTCAGGCAGTCGACGCCACACCCTCACCCTCCCGTCAGCCCTGTACAGCTAAAAATGGGGTTCATTTGACCACACGAAGCGGCGCTACTCTGCATAGGTCCAGTTTTGATGTTCCCGTCACCGGGCAAGACGTTATGTCAGATGATGACCGGTCATCAGTGGCACACGGGTAGGGCGTCGGCTCTCGTAGTCCATGGTACGCATAGTTCGCAATACCATTCGATAACTGATACCGGATGGGCTTCCGAACGGGAATGGAACCCGGAAAGTAAATGTCCACAAATATTTTCGTATTTAACCAAAGAAGGAGTTTTTCAATCAGGTTTTTTGGAGCGCAGATATTGCTGTAAATATGCTGTAAACACAAATCGGATGCCCTCTGGTGGAAAACGTGTACATTCAGAAAATTTTGAAATTATGTGCAAAATATTTCCCACTTGAAACAGACTCGGACTATGAAAGAATTTTTCAAATAGGACTTTTAGAAGAAGAGATATCGTGAAAACATGATATACGTGTACGTCCCCTGGCGGGAAAACTATGCACCATTTTAAGCACGAATGTTTTGGAAAGGTTTTACGTAGTGAGAGGGTATCAGACCCTTTAAGAATTTTTTCAGTCGATATTTCATTAGCGCATATATTGCTGCAATACGTCAGAAACATGAATATGAACTTACGCCCCCTAGTGGCAACACGGTACTTTAATAAAGATTAAGAATTGTATGCAGAACATTTCCGATCTGGAACTGTATACGATGCAATAAGATTTTTACAAATCCATAATTTAGAAACAGATATATGGGGGAAATTGTCATTAAGCTTTACACCCTTATCGGAAAAATTACACGCCGCCCCGGTGGCGCAGTGGTCTAAAGCGCTGGTTTCTGATCATTCGTCCGAACGGGGTCCGGGTTCGAATCCCGTTGAGGCATGGATGTTGTGTTTGTCTTACGGCACTGGTTCTCTCCCTTCCCTGGAACCAGTGACCCTAAATTAGGGACGGGCGACTTCTTATAGCCCATTGAGTTGCTCACGGTGGTCGTTAAATCTCCACTCAAAAAAAAAAAAAAATTACTCTTGACAAAAAAAAAAAAAAAGAGTACTCGAAATAGTCTTCGTTAAAAATAGTGTTGAAAGGAAGGAAGAATTTTTGCAGTCCGATATCTAGAAGCAATGATATGTGATAAAATCTACACCGAAGAGCAATTTAATTAAAGATACCTGTCTAGTAACGTAACGTGTAGCGTCACCTTTCGCCTTGATGACGACGGCGATTCGTCTCGACATGGACTCGACAAGACACCAGAAGCGCTGGGAAGCCATACGTATCCACGACCCCTGAACAAGCTCCCACAGCTCACGAAGATTTGCTGGAGGGGGATCGGAGCCTCGAACATCTCTCTCGATGGCATCCCAGATGTGCTCGATGGGATTGAGGTCAGGTGACCTAGCTGGCCAAGGAAGCGAGGTCACGTCGGTGGAGTGTTCAACCAACCATTCGGATACAATTCGGGAGCGATGCCGCGGTGCATTGTCTTGTTGCAGGATGAAGTACCCAGTGGGACGTTGAAGACGCACAAACGGGAGAAAATGGTCGTCCAGGATATCCCGGTAACGTTGCCCTGTGAGGGACGATGTCACACGTACCAGGGGTCCCATTTCAGTCCACGTAAATAGTACCCAGATGGGAATGCCACACCCACCAGCTTGAAGAGTACCCTGCTGGCAAGAAGGATCCATCGCTTCATGTGGTTTGCGTCGTACTCGTGTCCTGCCATCCGCATGTACCAACGTGAATCTCGACTCATCAGTCCAGGCAACATTTTCCCACCTGTCTAAGGTCCAGTGGCGATTATCCAGCGCCCATGCTAATATTTGCACCCTGTGATGTGCGGTCAGCAGCGGTACCTTAGTGTGACGATGGCTTCTGTATGTACCCCATAGCGATAATATGGTTCTGGATGGTGTGGCTGCTTACACGTTTTTGTGCGCCAGTGTTAAATTGCCGAGGGATCTCTTGCACTGTGGCACGTCTTTCCGCTGGTACAATGCGAGCTAGCCGACGATGACCACGCTCATCCACACGCTGTTGTCCACGGCAGTTGGCCCTTGCAGGGATGGTTTTACCGGATTCGATGTACTCACGGTTCACCCGTGACACAATGGCTCGTGAAAATCCCATTACCTGCACGACTTCCGAGATGGAGTGACCCATTCGTCGGGCCCTGACAATTTGCCCACGATCAAATGCGCTTAGATCCTTCGTCTTACCCATACTGCGTCCGACTCTTACTGATTCCCGTCGGATCGCTCATTCTATTGTCGGATCGCTGCATACGTCATGTCGCTTCCGTTTACAGGGCAGCCCACAGCGCGGTATTTGCATAACGCCAGCTGTCTCTAATTCAATTGCTCTTCAGTGTATAAAAAATAATTCCATAAGGATTTTTACTGTGAGTCCTATTTTGAGAGAACGGCTGAACGTAATGTTGAGGTATCAAAATAAAGGTCTTACCATGTAGATGTGCGAGTCGAAGAGAAAAATGAGATTGGGGCAACGGTTCGGGCGTGGCGGGGTGGCAATGTACCCATGTAAAATCTATGGGAGAAGCGTGCGTCCCTTATCTACATTAGGCGCTCAGTTCAGTGTCAGACTTGGTGTGTGCATGGTGTTCTATGATCAGTCCTAAAGTAAGTAAATACTTTATTGCATACTTACCCTTAACAGAATGTCTCTCCCGCAGAAAAAAAAGAAAAGAAAATGTTAGAGCCTTACTCGAAGGCGTGAGCGATCCATGGGTCGCAACTATATGTCTCAAACAAGAGAGAAGGAAGAGTATTCGCAACGCGAATCTCAGTCCAACAACATTTACAAACACAGTTGTGTCTGAAGGTGAGAGTGAAAGAGTGCGCTATCCAGTTGGATTTTTGCACACGATCGAGATGAGTGGACTTCCGCCTCACATCGCCACTGGACCTTATCTGATGTTACGCTCCTTGACATCCCAGAGAGATTCCATCGGGCCTAACTTCCGGCGACTGAATGGTTCCAGACTCAGATGACTGTTCCACGAGCCATCATGCCTGGGCGGCTGCGGCCTCCTACGGCGGAGCACTGTCCTACTGGAACAGACCACGGCCGCAGGATGCGCGAATGCCTTGAAAGTGGGTAGGAGATCAGCTAGCGCATGCTGGTAACGCCCAGTGGATAAGAACCACATCAGACACATTAAAGACCTAATGTACCCCACGAAAAGGCTCCCGAAACCATCATAGAGCCACCACCGCCTTGAACAGAGCCCGCCTGGCATGACGGGGTCATGGCCTCAGGCAGTCGACGCCACACCCTCACCCTCCCGTCAGCCCTGTACAGCTAAAAATGGGGTTCATTTGACCACACGAAGCGGCGCTACTCTGCATAGGTCCAGTTTTGATGTTCCCGTCACCGGGCAAGACGTTATGTCAGATGATGACCGGTCATCAGTGGCACACGGGTAGGGCGTCGGCTCTCGTAGTCCATGGTACGCATAGTTCGCAATACCATTCGATAACTGATACCGGATGGGCTTCTGACATTTGATGTCGATGTGATTTACGCCGCCGTTGACAAACGGTAGGTCTGTACGAGCCTGTATAACCTACGTGGAGTCAGTCATCAATGGCGTGTGGTTGACCACCCCTTGCTCTCTGGATGCTGTGTCGACGGTATACTCGCGGCACACCCTTGATATGGCTCCCCTCGAGAGTCCTAGGGTGTTTCATTAACCTGGATAAAATATAAATTGAGTAAATATAACCTACTGACTCACAAACCTGACTCACATAACATATAAACCTTCAGTTTCGTCGAAGCTTGGAGTTTGCTTCTAGAAGGTTTATAAGTATTCAGACTCATATAAACAATATGAGTCATAATTAGACATTCATGACTAATAAGTCACAATTAGATAAATATGTTTGAATACTTATATGTCTGTATAATAGTTATAGACTTATATGATATAACTCTATAAGACAGACATATAAATACTTATAATGTCTTATGTATTGGCAATAATCTCAATAATATCTTATAATATATTATATATAATCTTATAAAATATAAGATATTATAATATGTAATATCCTATAATATACATAATCTTATATATTATAAGATATAATATATAATATCTTATGTATTGGCTTATAATCTCTTATGTGTTCAGACATACACTGACAGAAAACAAAATCCCAACACCACGAAAAAATAGTTGTAGAGGAATGAAATGGCGGTAATACATTTGTATAGGTAACATATTTAATCGATTAAGGTTTCAAGATCACAGCGTATTGTAAGCGCGAGAAGACCCATTTTAAATGTGAAATGCAGGTACATAATAACCGGTGTAACCGCCAGAATGTTGAATGCAAGCACGCAAACGTTCATGCATTGTGTCGTACAGGTGCTGGATGTCAGTTTGTGGGATGGAGTTCCATGCCTGTTGCACTTGGTCGGTCAATACAGGGACGGTTAATGCTGGTATGGGGTGACGCTGGAGTTGTCGTCCAATGATGTCCCATACGTGCTCGATTGGTGAAAGATCTGGTGATCTAGCAGGCCACGGCAACATGTCGACACTCTGTAGAGCATGTTGGGTTACAACAGCGGTAAGCGGGCGAGCGTTATCCTGTTGGAAAACACCCCCTGGAATGCTGTTCATGAATGGCAGCACAGCAGGATTAATCACCAGACCGACGTACAACTGTGCCGTCAGGGTGCGTGGGATAACCACGAGAGTGCTCCTGCTGGCATAGGAAATTGCTCTCCAGACTATAACTCCAGGTGTAGGTCCAGTGTGTCTCGGCCGCAGACAGGTTGGTTGCAGGCGCTCACCTGGCCTCCTTCTAACCAACACACGGCCATCACTGGCACCCAGGCAGAACCGGCTTTCATCAGAAAACACAACAGATCTCCACTCCGTCCTCCAATGAGCTCTAGCTTGACACCACTGACGTCGCAAACGGCAGTGGTTTGGAGTAAGTGGAATGCACGCTACAGGGCGTCTGGCTCGGAGCTGTCCTTCAAGTAACCGATTTGTAACAGTTCGTTGTGTCATTGTGGTGGCAACTGCAGCTCGAATGGCTGGCGCAGACGCGGTACGATGCGCCACGGCCATACTACGTACACGGCGGTCTTCCCTCTCAGTAGTGCCACGTGGCCGGCCGGAACCCGGTCTTCTTGAGGCAGTATCTTTCCTTGACCAGCGCTGCCAACAATCATGCACAGTGGCTACATTCCTGCCAAGTCGTTCGGCAATATTTCGGAAAGTTTTCCACCTTCTCGTAGCCCTATAACACGACCTCGTTCAAACTCCGTGAGCTGTTGATAATGGCTTCTTCGTCTTCTTAAAGGCATTCTTGACTAACATCAACACCCTACGTCGAATCTCAACGATAACTAACCCTCACGAACGTTACAGCGCGTATTTACAGCAAACCTGCTTTGTATGTTCCGAGGGGCGCTACTAGCGCAACACGTATGCGCTGAGCGCGAAATTTGCATAGACGTCATCTTACAGATGTACTCTCACCGCCTACCAACTGTCGTTTATATAACACAAACCCTTTTTGGTGTTGGGATTTCTTTTTCCGTCAGTGTATTATACTTATATGTCTGTCTTATAGACATATGCTATAAATTTATAAGACAGACATATAATACTTATGTGTCTGTCTACTACTTATTAGACATATATGTTTGAATATTTAAATATCTGTCTGATACTTATAGTCATAATTAGACGAATCTGACTAATAAGTCACAATTTAGACATATATGTCTGATTACTTATATAGTTGATAAGTATTCAGACTCACGTACTGAGTTTGCCGCTAAGAGATTTATAAGTTTACAATACTTGTATAAGTATTCTGACTCATATAACCTGGATAAATATAACCAGATATAATATAATCTATTTACATTTAACCTGGATGTGAATTGCACAGCCGTTGACAAGCGGTCGTTCTGTACGAGCCTGGATAATCTACATCGAGTCAGTCATCAATGGGTTGTGGTCGGGCACAACTTGTACTCTGGGTGCTCGTACGCTCACGGTACACACTTGATACGACTGCCCCCGGGAATCCTAGAGTTCTTCCCTCTTGGACGATAGAATGACCCATCTGTCTTTCGCCGACGATGCTTCCACGACCAAAGTCGCTCAGATCACCACGTGTGCACATGTTCGTCAATTGCGATACAATGTAGGAAAGCCCTGCTGTCTGCCTATTTATCGCGTACTTTCGGTATCCGTCTGTTGTCCATAACAACTTCCCCCATCTCTACAATTTCAAATGTTTTGCCTACTGAGTGCATTATATGGAATGCGTAGTTCATATTTAAATTTAAAATACTTATTCTATGTATCCTGTCCTTTTCCCTTCATTTGAATTTTAAAAAAGCGAAACAGTATGACGGTCGGAAGATTTTTTTCCCTCTTTAAAGATAAAAAATATATAAAAGATAAACATTGCAAGATTTGAAAAGTTCCATGACGAAAAACAAAAGCACTTCCACAATGTTGAAAGCAGAAAAAGTGGCATAGAGAAAAGAAAATATTTGCAGCCACTTTATGTTGAGATAAAAAAAAATATGTCTAGCGCAAAAATATTTTCTCAGAGCAGCAAGAACAAATAATGACAGAAGGAAAAACAAAACAGAAAAAAAAATGCAAGATTACAGGCGACGCCTCTGTGAAATAAATGACGCTGAATATCTTATACTTTCGTTGGAAAGCAAATGCGTGCTAGTTAAAGAAAAAATACATGCACGCATAAGGACTCTTATCAAAAAGCAAGCTATCATAGTTACGTTTCATGATTTTAGCGGGGTAAAGATTTTTTTCTGTGGCAACACTGGTGTCCGAAAGCGCTTGTGTCATATTTCAGTTGTCAGTTGTTGACAACAACAATTGTAAGTACGTCTTTTGGAAAAAGTATGTAATTATAGCCCCATTTTTTCCGTTCGCCTTTGGGTACCGTAACTCTGCACCTGTTTTTCCGATTTGGAAAATTAATTTGGTTTTGCAAAGCTTGTACTGTGAAGACGAATATGCATGACTTTTTAACTTCTCCGGTGCACAATCCAGGAGGCCAAAGTTAACATGTTATTGAATATGATAGGCGTTTTGATCGAGAGCATTGCTTCCAAAAGTCAGATTAATATTTCAGTAATAAAGAGTAACATTGATATTCCTAGATGTCACCTCTCTCTCGTCCGCCCATGACGAGTTGAGTTCCGCAAAGACGACAATGCGACTTTGAGGATTGCAGACACATGAATGAAGCCGGATTGCCATTCCTGTGCTGTATAAGGGTATGGGACAAAAGTGCATCCGGGGCAGACTTCACGGGGAACAATATATCCATTCGCGTCCCTAAACACGGGGAGTCTACCGAAAACCGCGGAAAACCCGCAGACTAGCTGGTCGACAGGACCGGGATTCGAACATCCGTCAGAGACGTCAGCGTGCGACACGGCTGCCAGCGACTTAACTATACTTGGGGCAAGATAACCTGACTATGGAATTAAAGTTACGGATTGTGTACTTCCACTGCATAATATAGTTCCATTTGAAAAGCCCGTGTTCGAGTTTGAACTGAGGCCTAAAAAGGACATGGATATATAGAGTAGATGTTCTAAATGTTATACGTACGTACATTATAAAAATATAGATCCCAGTTTCGATCGCGTTTCTAAAAAAATACAAATATTGACATTTTTGTGACGTCATTGTCCTATTTCGCTTCAGAGGGGTACAGTATACACAGAGGATGTTTTCTGCGAGCGAGAGGAGAGAATTTTGTTAGCCTGCTTAGGGTAAGTAAGAAGAAAATGGTTTGGAGATTAAGCTTGCTCCTTTCTTCGTGATTACTGTTTTAAAATATGAATTCAGAAATCGTTTGTCTGGTGGTTAGCAAGTTTGAGAAGAGGTAGGAGTTGAGGGGTGACAATGTGATAGAACACGGGAAGTTTCTTTTTATATTTCCTTAAGTCACTCTTAGGGAGAAGGGTCCGCTCACATGGCATCCCATTAGTGCCATGTGGTGCGGACCCTTCTCACAAGCAATATCTTGTCGGTGAACGGTTTCACAGTACTAACAGTATAATCAGATTAGCTTTGCCACGAATATACACTGAAGAACAATTGGATTAGAGATACCTGTCTAGTAACATGTAGCACCACCTTTCGCCCTGATGACGGCGGTGATTCTTCTCGGCATGGACTCAACAGGACACCAGTAGCGTTGGGAAGCCATACGGATCCACGACCCCTGAAAGGGCTCCTACATTTTACGAAGATTTGATGGAGGGAAGTAACAGCCTCGAACATCTCTCTCGATGGCAACCCAGATGTACTCGATGGGATTGAGGTCAGGTGACCTAGCTGGCCAAGGAAGCAAGGTCACGTCGGTGGAGTGTTCATCAAACCATTCGGATACAATGGGGGAGCTGCATTGTCTTGTTGCAGGATGAGGTCCCCAGTGGGTTCTTGAAGACGCACAAACGGGAGCAAATTGTCATCCAGGATATCCCGGTAACGTTGACCTGTGAGGGATGATGTCACACGTACCAGGGGTCCCATTTCAGTCCACGTAAACAGTCCCCAAACGATAATGCCACCCCCATCAGCTTGAAGAGTACCGTGCTGGCAAGAAGGATTCATCGCTCCATATGGTTTGCGCCGTACTCGCATCCTGCCATCCTCATGTACCAACGTGAATCTCGACTAATCAGTCAGGGCAACATTTTCCCACATGTTTAGGGCCCAGTGGCGATGTTCCAGCGCCCATGCTAATCTTTGTACCCTGTGATGTACCGTCAGCAGCTGTACATTCGTGGGACGATGGCTCCTGCACCCCATAGCGAGGAGATGGTTCTGGATGGTGAGGCTGATTACACGTTTTTGTGCACCAGCGGTAAATTACCGAGTGATTTCTTGCACTGTGGCCCGTCTATTCGGTGTTACAATACGAGCTAGCGGACGGTGACCCCGCTCATCCACACGCTGTTGTCCATGGCAGTTGGCCCTTGCAAGGATGGTTTTACCGGATTCGATGTACTCACGGTGCACCCGTGACACAGTGGCTCGTAAAAATCCTAGTGCCTGCACGACTTCCGAAATGGAGTGACCCATTCGTCGGGCCCTGACAATTTTCCCACGATCAAATACGCTTAGATCCTTCATCTTACCCATACTGCGTCCGACTCTTACTGATTCCCGTCGCATCACTCTTTATATTGTCGGATCACTGCATACGTCATGTCGTTTTTGTTTACAGGTCCGCCCACAGCACCACATTTGCATAACGCCAACTCTCTCTAATTCAATGGCTCTTCAGTGTATATGTTATTACCATACAAATTTTAAGTATATTATGGGTTTTACAGGAATATGCTGTTACACTCTCCTAAGTTTTCAGAACAGTGTACTATAATGATCCTGATTCAGTAGGCGTTGCCATTCTTGTGATGTAATCCAACCCCTTTGGTCATTAAAGGTACTTCCTCTTCTTTTCATTTCTAAACCTTTGCTTTTCGTTTAATGCTTTAAACGCCATCATGAGAAGCTCCATGGACTACAAGCTGTCATCCGTCTCTAATTTAGAGCCACTGGTTTCGAAGAAGGCGCACAATGAGAAGGGCGTACCACTCTTACCGGACACGGATCCATCTCGGACGATTAGTCAGAAACTTGCGCGTCTGACCGCTCTGGAACCGGTCAGACGCGCAAGTTGTAAAAGGCATTCCGCAAATTTTAAAAAGTGCTGTTGGTTTGCTAGTACATCCACAGTGGCACTAAATTAGAGACGGCGACTGACTACTTACTGCTTTTAGAGTTGCTCATGGTGGTCAGATAAACAAAAAATATTGGGGTTCAAAAGCTTACAGCCAACATTCAGTGGTGAATGTTCAATCGCAATCGAACCGCACAGCATTAAACAAATGAAGTGACGTCATACTTTGGATTAAGAGAAGCAACCGGACCAGCACACAGGTAGATCAACAATGTGACTTACGCTGAAATAACATCGAAAACTTGTGATGTTTTGTTACATTAATGGTTGCCATGGTACGGAAGCCTTACGCCACTTTCGTCGAAATCATTACTTGCACACTGGTCCAAGTTCTAGACAAACTGTACACGGCATAGCAGGACAGTGTGAAGAAACTTACCGCACGTTCAATGGCTCCCGGAGTGACCGACCGGCATCGTCATGGAGGTCTCTCATGCCATCATGGATGAAACTGGGCAGCCCCGGTAGCGCAGTGGTCTGAACGCTGGCTTATGATCATTCGTCCAAGAAAGGGTCGGGTTTGAATCCCGGTGAGGCATGGATGGTGTATTTGTCTTATTGTTGGTGTTGTATTTGCACTGCCTCTGTCCCTTCCCCGGCCCTAAATTAGGAACTTAGGGGCGGGCGACTGCTTATAGCCCATCGAGTTGCTCCTGATCGTCGTTAAACCTTCAATAAAAAAAATGAAGAACCTGGTACAAGTGTGCGCAGTGCTTCTCGCAAACTCGAGGTACCCAAAAATGGCGTGTGGAAGATTTTACCATCAACACTGCATGTGTTTTCCGTACGGGTGCAAACACTACAGGAGGGAAACGCCGGACAGTGGAACTACTTCGAAGAGAAATTTTGGCGTGTTTCGATGCCGCTGAACAACGGACAGATGAGGTACACTTCACCTTGGCTCGGCAAGTCAATGCTTCTGCAATTGGTTGGAGACTACCCACCCTTTGATTTGACACGAAGCTGAATGTATGTTGTTGGGTCATTAGTACCTTCTTACTAGGATCATTCTTTTTTTGAAGAAAGTACACCAATGGCCTTGAGATATGTCAGAAGGCTGATATGACACGTGACCCCACAGTTAAAGAGCACAACCCATTGCACGTTACCACCTGGAAGCATGTGGTATTTTAGCACAAGTTGCCTGTAGTGTAAGAGGCGTGCCGCAGTTTTACCTCGGTAATGGCATTATCCCCCACCGCTTTCTATTCTGATAGCCAAGGGTTCTGCTAATTGGACCTTCCTCAACGTCTGGCTATGGAGATATCTGAAGGGCAGAGTGCACCAAAATCATTTCAGTACTCTACCTCAACTGAAAGAAATCGTGGTATGCGGAAAAGCGAGTATTCCGGCTGAAATACGTCGTGGCGATGGGATGTCCGTTATATGCCGTCGCAGTATATCTTAATTAATGACGACGGACATATTGCAAAATTGTAAGGTCCTTCAGTTGCGCTCTCATCAGCTTCCTGTCTTCTTTTTAAGTTGTACAGTTAGTTCTTACCTCTCGCCTATCGTTTTTTACGCTTTCCAACCGTAGGTTGAAGAAGCGAATATGCTCCGGCTTTTTCCGTCCGACTGTCCGTCCGTCCGTCCGTCCGTCCGTCCGTCCGACTGTCTGTCGGCACGATAACTCACGTAAAAATGGTTCGATTTCGATGAAATTTTAGTATGTGGCAGGGGAGCACCAAGGGACGAACCCTATTGAAAATGGGTGAAGTGGGGTCAAAGGTCACGCCATAAGAGCGGGGTCCATTTCATTGCCTTTATGCGTCATAACATGCGTAAATATAGTTCGATTTCGATGAAAGTTTAGTATGTGGTAGGAAACTACCTGGGCACGAACCCTATTGAAAGTTGGCAAATTGGGGTCAAAGGTCAGGCAGGACATAAGAGCGGAATTTATTCCATTGCCCTTATGCGTCATAACTTGCGTAAAAATGGTTCGATTTCGATGAAATTTTGGTATGTGGTAAAAAACCACCTGGGAACGAAACCTTTTGAAAATGGGTGGAATGAGGTCAAAGGTCAGGACATAAATGCGGAATCCATTTCATTGCCTTTATGCGTCATAACATGCGTAAACATGGATCGATTTCGATGAAATTTTAGTATTTGGTAAGGAACCACCTGGGGACGAACCCTATTGAAAATGGGCGAAATGGGGTCAAAGGTCAGGGCATAAAGGTGGAATCCATTCCATTGCCTTTATGCGTCATAACATGCGTAAATATGGTTCGATTTCGATGAAATTTTAGTATGTGGTAGGGAACCACCTGGGCACGAACCCTATTGAAAATTGGGGAAATGGGGTCAAAGGTCAGGCATGACATAAGAGCGGGTTTTGTTCCATTGCCCTTATGTGTCATAACTTGCGTAAAAATGGTTCGATTTCGATGAAATTTTAGTATGTGGCAGGGAGCCACTGGGGACGAACCCTATTGAAAATGAGCGAAATGAGGTCAAAGGTCAGGACACTGGAGCGGGATCCATTCCATTGCCCTTGTGCATCATAACTTACCAAAAAATGTTTCGATTGCGACAAAACGTTATCATGTTGTTCCGGAGGTATAGTGAACCGGTTCTGTTGAATATCAACGAAATGGGGTCAAAGGTCATTGCACAAAAGCAAGATTTATTCCACAGCCATTATTCTCATAACTTGCGTAAAACTGTTTCTATTGCGACAAAACTTTAGTATGTTATTCTTGAGGTGTACTGAACCGGTTCTGTTGAATATCATCGAAATGAGGTCAAAGGTCAGGACACAGGAGCGAGATTTATTCCGCAGCCATTATCCTCATAACTTGAGTAATAATTTCTGGTATGTTGGAAAGCGTATCATAATCAATGCATTGCATGATTTTACTAACTTGTTGTAAATTCATTGAGTTGTGCTCTTACCACCAGCCTGTTTTTGTTTTGTAAAGTCACTCGGTTGTGCTCTCTTCAACCAGCTTTCTTTTTTGCAAAATCGTTCAGTTGTGCTCTCATCATCAACCGCCAGTCACTTTTTTACAGCCATAATGGACGAGTTCGCTTTTGTTATGTCTTCCACTATATCTCCATATTTTTTTTAGGTTTAGGGACTTCGCTTCAAAGATATGATATTTTTCGCATGTATTGCCATCTTGACATAACTAGCTTTGAGTGCTTCCCTTCGAAAAATCCTAGATATGGTAC
The DNA here is from genome assembly GCA_039090855.1 of Macrothele yani. NCBI lineage: Eukaryota > Metazoa > Arthropoda > Arachnida > Araneae > Macrothelidae > Macrothele > Macrothele yani. Next base: position 155,431,362 of record CM077030.1, read on the forward strand.
TGCTAACCGCAACCGTGCGATATATCATACTCTGCATTTCTCACATATCGTTCCATTGGAGAGCAGTATCTGCGTAACAAATTTGAATCCCATGCTCTCATTTTAGCGATCCCAGGAGTGCTTTGAATTGCCCAGTTTGTTGTAAGCATCGTGTACTTAAAAGCATTTGACGGAAATTGGAGGCTAAGTTTCTCTGTTCGCGGTTGTAATAAACTTTTATCGGTTCTTAAAACATCACCACAGATATATCTCGCTGCTGAGAGATGTAACACTGTTTATTTATTAATTTGGTTGGGGGTTTAACGACCACCGTGAGCAACTCAACGGGCTATATATAAGCAGTCGCCAATACTTATTTTACGGCAACTGGCTCTAATTTAGGGCGAGAGGCACTGCCGTAAGATAAACACAACATTTACTTAGGGCCAGAGCCAGTGCCGTGAGATAAACACAACATCCATGCCTCACCGGGATTCGAACCCGAACCCATCTCGGACTAATGATCAGAAGCCATCGCTAAGACCACTGTGTCACCGGGACTGCGAATAATTTGGCTATCGTATCGATGAACACACACACACTGCCGTCTTATACACGATTTAAAATATGATTACTACTGTATATACAACTTAAACACAATGATGTTAAAACCATGAGGACTTTCAAGTTCACACTTAACTCGTCTTCAGATGTATTGATTACTGAGCTTAGCTGTTCAAGTGACAGTATACACTGAAGAGCAATTAATTAGAGACAGCTGGCGTTATGCAAATGTCACGCTGTGGGCGGCCCTGTAAACGGAAAAGACATGACGTATGCAGCGATCCGACAATATAAGGAGTGATGCGACGGGAATCAGTAAGAGTCGTACCCAGTATGGGTAAGACGAAGGATCTAAGCGCATTTGATCGAGGGCAAATTGTCGACAAATGGGTCACACCATCGCGGAAGTCGTGCAGGCACTGGGATTTTCACGAGCCACTGTGTCACGGGTGCACCGTGAGTACATCGAATCCGGTAAAACCATCCCTGCAAGCGCCAACTGCCGTATACAACAGCGTGTGGATGAGCGGGGTCATCGTCGGCTAGCTCGCATTGTAACAGCGGATAGACGGGCCACAGTGCAAGAAATCACTCGGCAATTTAACGCTGGTGCACAAAAACGTGTAAGCAGCCACACCATCCAGAACCATCTCCTCGCTATGGAGTACAGAAGCTATCGTCCCACGAGGGTACCGCTGCTGACCGCACATCACAGGGTGCAAAGATTAGCATGGGCGCGCGAACATCGCCGCCACTGGACCCTAGGCATGTGGGAAAATGTTGCCTGGACTGATGGTTCGAGATTCACGTTGGTACATGCGGATGGCAGGATGCGAGTACAGTGCAAAACACATGAAGCGATGGATCCTTCTTGCCAGCAGGGCACTCTTCAGGCTGGTGGGGGTGCCGTTCTCGTCTGGGGACTATTTACGAGGACTGAAATGGGACCACTGGAACGTGTGACATCGTCCCTCAGAGGTCAGTCAACGTTACTGGGATATCCTGCACGACCATTTGCTCTCGTTTGTGCGTCTTCAACATCCCACTGGGGACCTCATCCTGCAACAAGACAATGCACCGTGTCATCGCTCCCGAATTGTATCCGAATGGTTGGATGAACACTCCACCAACGTGAACTCTCTTCCTTTGTCCCATCGAGAGAGATGTTCGAGGCTCTGACCCCTCCCCCCCCACTCCATCAAATCTTCGTGAACTGTGGGAGCTTGTTCAGGGGTGGTGGATCCATATGGCTTCTGAACACTTCCGGTGTCTTGTCGAGTCCATGCCGAGACGAATTGCCGCCGTCATCAGGGCGAAAGGTATTGCTACACGTTACTAGACAGGTATCTCTAATTCAATTGCCCTTCAGTGTATGTAAGGGAGCACTATTTGTTTGCGCATGTGCGTAAACTCTATTCGTGTTGATAGTCAGAGGGTGCTGATTGTCGAACAATAATCTCCAAGGCAACGGAATTGTAATTGTTGAATCGTCGTTACAACAGTTTGAACTGTGTCTATGTATCATTTAATTTTCAGTCATTAGCAAGGAACAAACATTCGGAGTGTTGAGGATTGTTGCGTTCTGCGATATGGGTAAATTTTTACAGTGTAGGCACAATCTTGCTAAAGCAGTTGTAAACGGTCGTGTCTTTAAATTATATTTGTGCTCATTAACTCGCAATTTAAGATTTCGGCGTGTAGATCCGGTATATTTTTGGTTATCAGCATCAGTGGTTTAAAGTTTATATACAACGGTTATAACTTTGGTAATCATACTAAGTTGGTTAAAAGTTTATGCTCTATGATGGAATGAAGGAGAAGTGAGGTGTGTCGTGGACTCTAATAAAGTTTTATCGGTTCTGAGAACGTCGACCACTGAGACATCTCCCTGCTGAGAGACGTAATATTGTTTAGGTTGGTCTAAAGTGCATGCTTTGTGAAATGAAGGATACGTGAGATGCGTCGTGGGCGGATATAAACTCTTGTCGGTTAACAGAACGTCAGCCACTGAGACATCTCGCCTTTGAGAGAGATAATATTTTTTACGTGGATCTGAAGTTTATGCTCTATGGAATGAAGGATAAGTGAGGTGTGTAGCTGTAAAGACAAAAATACCATGAACACTAACCTAAGATATCACGAAAAGATCTTCATCAACGATATGGAAGCAAATAACTTAAAGAAGTAGTAGCTTGTTGTAGATGAAATATCCGCATATAGACGGAAATTTTAAAGGCCAAAAATCCTGTTCCAAACATAAATTAGCAATTAATCGAAATGAACACCAAGACACCAGGTGCTCTTGCGGAATGAATCATTAATAAATTTTTAAGGCAGCAGTCTTAGAAGCACGATAATTAAAACAGTACGCAAGCTTCCGATGAAATGAAGAACTTATTTAATGTATAAACTAAAAGATTAAAAATAGAGCTGCTACCTTAAACTTTTGTGATTGAAATAAACACCGCTAGCAGAAACAGACTTTGGCCAACGATATACTCCGAGGAGCCATTACATTATGACGACCTACCTAATAAGCTGTAGGAGCCTCTTTAGCCCGCAAAACAGCAGCCACTCGGCGAAGCATCTATTCGATGAGGGGGCGATAGGTATTCTGGGGTGTCTGCTACCATAATGTCAACAGTAGGTCCTCCAGTTCTCGTACATTTGGGGAGGGGGATTTAGGGTGAGCACGTTTTTCCAAGTCGAACCACAAATTTTCGATTGGGATCAGGCCATGGCATTTACCAAAAGTCACCGGCATGTTCCTCGAATCAATCCTTGACGATTCTTGTAGTGTGGCATGGCGCATTATTCATTATCTGAGAACTAACTGTTTCCTGCTGGTGAGGTGCATTTTAGGAATGGCCACCACCAGCAAGAAACGCAATTCCCATGAATGGGTGAATTTAGTCCGCAACGATGCTCAGATGCCTAACAGTTGTCATGGATTGTGCTATTAGGATAATGGGGCCTAAGGTGTCCAAAGAAACGATGCTCAGATGCCTAACAGTTGTCATGGATTGTGCTATTAGGATAATGGGGCCTAAGGTGTCCAAAGAAGCGATGCTCAGATGCCTAACAGTTGTCATGGATTGTGCTATTAGGATAATGGGGCCTAAGGTGTCCAAAGAAACGATGGTCAGATGCCTAACAGTTGTCATGGATTGTGCTATTAGGATAATGGGGCCTAAGGTGTCCAAAGAAACGATGGTCAGATGCCTAACAGTTGTCATGGATTGTGCTATTAGGGTAATGGGGCCTAAGGTGTCCAAAGAAACGATGCTCAGATGCCTAACAGTTGTCATGCATTGTGCTATTAGTATAATATGGCCTAAAATGTCCAAAGAAAACATCGGCAACAGCATAATACAGCCGCCGCCAGCCTGTTTCCACCCAACAGTGCATCCAGGTGCCATAGCCTCCGTTGGTATTCGGAGTATCCGCGCTCGGCAGTCTGCGTTATGAACCAAGAATCTTGATTCGCCAGATCGAGCCACTTTTTTTCCAATTATCTAGGGTCCAATCTGGATAATCTTGGGCTCATTTCATGCATTGTTGGCGATGATGTGCAGTGAGAATGGGGTTCCTGCTGGGTCTTCGGCTACGCAGGCCCATGCGCAGAAGGCTGCGCTGAACTGCGTGCTGGGACACATTGTTGCCCTGATCACCGCTGTTGTAGCTGCGGGTGATTTATCCCACTGTGGCCCTTATGTCGGTGTGAAAAGTGCGCGACAGTCTCCGCTTCTCTCTGGCATCAATGAGCTGCAGAAGACACATAACTGGACGACGGTTTGCCGTTTGGCCATTTCTGCACCACGTTTCATACGTACTCACTACAGCGACGACACGTGAACAACCCATAATCCGCGCGGAGTTTCCTAGATCGTAGTTCCGAGGCTCCGTGCCATCAAAATTTGTCCTTTAACAAACTCCGATAAATCGGCAGCTTTTTCCATTCCGACTCCGAACACTCTACTAACCGAAAGACGGTCTTCGTGTTGTATATATACTGTTCTGTGAACTTCACCTTTGCCACCGTTCGGTCTCCAAGCTGCGGGGGGGGGTCATAATGTAATGGCTCATCGGTGTACAAGCTTCTGTATGCCGTCGTGGAGAAATTGGTGTATTAAGTAGTGATCGTCCGTAGGGGACAGATCAGGTGAATACGGTGGGTGAGTTAAGGCTTCCTATCTCAAAGGGTGCAACTCCTGGATCGTATGGTGTGCAAAGTGATGTCTCACGTTATCACGGAGATATATGGGCCATGAAGAATGAATAATTCCGGCTATTCATTGGGTATTGTTTTCGAAGTAAAATACCAAGTTTTTAACAAATACCTGCCCTCTCTGAGGGTTTAATCCGGTTTTTTTTATTTTTTTTATTGGAGGTTTAGCGACTACCGTGAGCAACTCAACGGGCTATAAGCAGTCACCGGTCCCTAATTTAGGGTCATTGGTTCCAGGAAAGGGAGAGAACCAGTGCCATAAGACAAACACAACATCCATGCCTCACCAGGATTCGAACCCGGACCGAGTGATCAGATGCCATCGCTTAGACCACTGCGCTACCGGGGTGGCTAATCCGGGTTTAAAAAAGAGGAATGAATTACACCAGCTGCGATAACTATCGTCTTCCTCTGGTAGAGTACAGGCTTTTTGTTTTGTTTTTTATTGGAGGTTTAACGACCGCCGTGAGCATCTCCTTGCTCTATAAGCAGTCGCCCGCCCCTAATTTAGGACCACTGGTTCCAGGGTAGGGAGTGATCCAGTGCCGTGAGACAAACACAACATTCATGCCTCACCGGGATTCGAACTCGGACCCTTTTCGGACGAATGATCAGGTGTCATCGCTTAAGTAAGGGCTTAGGAATCTGTATCGAAACTTCATTGCGTTCAATCCACTTCATGCAGCATCTATTTCCCATGATATGTGAAGAGGCTCCTCTAAACGGCGAATAAAGACATCGCCCTTTCCACGTTTTAGCAACACATAGCAACCGAAAAAGTGTTATTCGGTCACCGCTGGGGATCCGAATCGCAGATCTATGTGTTGCTAAAGCGTGGAAAGAGCGATGCTATTGTTTATTCACTGGCCGTTTTTGGAGGATTTTCATCATTCTTAGTTCATTCTGGTCTACCGCGTGGATCATTTTCGAGGCTCCTATCGCCGGACCGGAATTTCGCAAACCGACGTTTTGTCTTACGTTCACTAATGGTGCCTTCTCCAAACGTTGTATGAATGTGGCTAGCTGCCCTCTAATGCACGGTGTCCAAGTTTAAGCTCATGTAAGGAAATGATGCGAATTTAGCTCTAATCCATCGTTCTGTAGCGCAACACCCTTTGAACTGATACCACTGAAAAAATACGAAATAGGCAGCAACCTTGTTGCTTATAATTTACTTATTAGAAGTCACATCGCGCGATGTATGCTAATTTCCAAATTGCCTATCAACTGCACGAGTGTATAAAATCCGACATATCATGTGCAACAACCTAACAATACGAAACCATATATACTTTTTCTTTTATTGAAAGCTTAACGCCGCCCCGGTGGCGCAGTGGTCTAAGGCGTTGGCCTCTGATCATTCGTCCGTAAGGGGTCCGGATTCGAATCCCGGTCAGGCATGGATGTTGTGTTTGTCTTACGGCACTGGCTCTCTCCCTTCCCTGGAACCAGTGACCCTAAATTAGGGACGGGCGACTGCTTATAGCCCATTGAGTTGCTCACGGTGGTCGTTAAACCTACAATAAAAAAAAAAAAAAAAAAAAAGAAAACTTAACGACTGCCATGAGCAACTCGATGGGATAGTCTCCCGTTTACGGCCACTGGCTCCAGGAAAGGGACCAAACCTGGATACTGAGTGAAGGGATATTCGCATTGATAACCGCAACTGCGATTATATATTTCGAAACAGCAGGAAATTCGACGGATAAGTTAAATTCATGCATTAAACTCTGGTATGTTTCTTGTAATTATTTTCATGATTATCCTTCCGTTTAATCGGCCTTTGTAAGTGCATGTTGCTACATCAAATTTATTTATAAATCACAGAAACAATTTGAATTCATATTAGATGCATTGCTTCAAAGCTAATGTATGACAGTCCATGTTATTCCTTCTCAGAAAATAAGAAATATATTCATTTGCGCGGCAAAATAATGGATGGGTTGACAGTATAAACCGTCATGCGATTTCTACTTTGCATAATACGTTGGTTTTTCCTTCTGCGATCGAAGAAGATAACTCTCTTTCCGGAAGTTCGAAATGTTGATGACACGGTTTGCAGTGATAGGATTGAAGCTTCATAAATTTCCTTTTTCTGACTGGAAGCATTTATCTTCTCAAGGAAGTCATCTCGGTGGAGTCCGCATTCACATTCGGTGAAGCAAATGCATTTGCAATGTTGATGGAAAATCTGACTTTATGTCGCAGCAAGGATAATAGTGAAATAATGTGAAATTATATTTTTAAATGAGAACACGCAATGAATCTTCCTCAAGGCAATCTCCCGGCAGTTTAAAATTGGAACGGCTTGTGGGATTACAATCTTTCAGCGGCAGACTATGAATACGGAAAAAAATTGGTTTTACACGCATAACTCCGTCAAACCTATAAAATCGAAAAGAATTTGAATATACAGAGGAACTTCGGTTATATATTTTTCTAGAAGATGGCCCTAAAAACGCGTAAATGTAAAACACGTATAAAAGAAATTACAAAATGTTAAATACTATTGTAATTTTTATGCTTTGAAGGAGTACAAGAATAAAATACTGTGGATACACCAGAGTTAATTAGAAAGTGCCAGACTTCTAAAGATAATCCGATTTTTATAAGTGTAAAATGATCATACAATATCTGCCAAGCTTTCTCTCGCCAACGGATGGTTTTTTCCATGCACTAGAACAACATACACTAAAAAAACCCAAGAGAGTACTCTAGTGCTCTTCGTAGATATTTTAGTCATTTGCAAAAATTTAAGACCACCTGTGAATTTATTAAAAATTAAGATTTTCAAAGAAACAACTAACTAGTATTCAGAGATATTTGAAAACATTACACCACAGATGGATATTTACATTCTTTAGAACACAAAGAGACCAAAATCAGTACTTTGTGTGGCCACCTTTTGTTTCTTATAACAGACAGAATACGATGTGGCATACTCTCAATGAGGTATTTGCAGTAGTCACTTGAAATGTCTTTGCACCACACGCACTTTATCGCGTCAGTCAAAGCTTGGGAATTTGATGGATGTTTTTCTGATACCTCGTCTTTTAAAATGGTTCATAAAATTTTCGGTGGGGTTAAGGTCGGGACTATTACCGGGTCAGTCAAGCACAGTTATGCTTTTTCTCTGCAAGAAGTCCTTTACTGTCCTTTGATCTGTGTCATGGAGCACCATCTTGCATACGGATTGTGCATCCGTGTACTTGCATATGAGTTAACAGTTTCTCACGTAACTTTTAAACATAAAAAGGACCAGTCATGGTAATGCCTGTCGGCAAAAAGGATAATGAAGCAGTACCGGATGCTGACATAACATCCCATATAATCTGACCAGGAGGATGTCTCACGATGCAAACTGTGTATGTTTCATCCAACCTTTTACCTTTTGATCGTCGAACATGTGCTTTGCGTGACTCAAATTGACGCACAGTTAATTCATCGGAAAAAATAACTTGACTCCAATTATCAGTAGTCCACGATTAATGACGTTTCGCAAACTGGAGTATCTTCTTTTTCATGACAGAGGTTAGTCTAGGTTTATGTTCGAGTTTATAAAACTTTAATCCAAATTCTTTGCTAAGACGTCGGGAAACAGTGCTGATACTAAAATCAGACAAAGGCCTTGATATTCTTACACGAACTTTTCGGAGAACGCATAACCATTCGCCTTATAGTATTGTCATAACGTGGGGTTCCTTTCCTTGGAAGTCTATTTCTCTTTCTGTCGCTAAATTCGCCTGTATCTCGATATCCGTGATCGTATTATGAATGGCTACAAGGTCTTGCTCACATTCACCTTTCTGCTTATGTCACTTTCGGAGTATCCTTCATGATATAAATTCACTATTTGTGCCCTCTGAGTAACACTTAATGATGCATTTTTGCTATATAGAAAATACGTACGAAACCTCTCAGCATAAAAAACAACTGACGCTCGCACACTTCCCCCAACTCTACCTACAGCTGTGACTGTAAGATGATGCAACACCGACAAGATGTTGAGTAATACAGACAGTAACTGACGCAATCGGCAGAAATCTCCTAATACCAACAGGTGACCTTAAACTTTTGCAGATAACTGTAGGTTTTGCATCTTTTGCATAACAAGAAGTATACATTTATTTACGTACAACATCTTGGTTTTATTTGCGCCACTCACGACTTCACTGAGCCACAGTCTGATACATACCAAGTGGAATTAAGTCATAACAGCAAACAATAATGTTTACTAATTACTGTCACTGAGCAATACTTAGGAAGGTAGATTAATGAATGTTATTGTCGTAAAACCAATGGAAGACGGTATGTAAGTCATAAAAATAAATATTTACTAAACTATGGCGGCGGTAGTAGCAAGTGTTTTGACTGTATGGTTCCCCCAAACCATATTCATTTGTATTATTATACTGGGTGTCCGAGAATTATCGGACGCATTACAAAATTATGTACAAAAAATAAACTATGAGCATTATCTGTTTTTCTATGTCACGTATTACTAACACGGTTTCGATATTTTTGTTTTGCAGAATTGTTATTCCAAGAATCCGAGAGATGGCGCTAGGTGTGGCGTGATGAGGAATGTATCCGAAATGCGCAATCATGTCATCCGTACAGCAGAAGGCGATGTGTGTGCTATGGCTTACGAAATTAAAGTCTGTCATTAAAGTTAAAAGACGGTACCGTTTAGAGTATGGTTGTAATCCTCCGTCAACGAATTCAATTAAGCGGTTGATGAAACAGTTTAAAGAAACTGTCAATGTGGAACATCGTGGAGGAGCCGTTAGGCCTAGCGTCAGCGGTGAGACGGTTGACCAAGTTAATGAAAGTTTCCGACGAAGCCCCAGTAAATCCGTTCGTAAAGCAAGCAGAGAGCTGTGCATTCCGAAGTCGACAGTTCATGATATCTTGCACAGGAAATTAAAGTTTCATGCTTATAAAATTCAAATAGTGCAAAAGATGCATGTGAATGATCTCACCTGCGATACGATTTCGCTGTGGATATGCTGAATCGAGTGGAAAACGACGAAAACTTTCTCAGTACTGTAATTTTTAGTGATGAATCCACATTTCATGTATCAGGTATTGTGAATCGTCACAACTGTAGGATATGGGGCAATGAACTGCCTCATGCTGCTATGCAACTGGAACGTGATTCTCCAAAATTTAATGTGTGGTGCGCCCTATCAAAAAGAGAAGTGATTGGCCCTTTCTTCTTCTGCGAAAAAAACATAAATGGTGACATTTAATTGGATATGCTAAAAAAATTTCGCTATACCCCAGATCAAAAGATATGACATCGTCGTTTTCCAACAAGACGCGCCTCCGCATTGGTCAACGTGCGTACGTAAGCGCCTAAATGAGCATTTCCCCAACAGATGGATTGGGCGTGGTGGTCCCATTCCGTGGCCTCCTCGCTCTCCAGATCTAACTCCATTAGATTATTTCATGTAGGGTTATGTGATAGATCGTGTCTATCAGACGCCTTGTACTGATTTGTAGAAACTGAAGCAGCGTATCACAGCTGCTATGAATTCCATAACTCCTCAGATGCTTGCCAGTACATGGCATGAAATCGAGTATCGCTTGGGCGTACTTCGAGCAACCAAGGGATCTCACATCGAAATTTATTAACTTGTGTAGTTACATTGTAAGTTAGTACAGTAAGTTTCTTTCTATCTGTTTAATGTTTTGGTTTATATAATTGTGCAATGTGTCCAATAATTCTAGGACACCCTGTATGTTATTCAGATTTAGACGGACGTAAGAACGACCCTGACACCACTAAAATGTGTAGCTCCAAAAATATATCTGCGCATGCGCAAGCTAAAATATGACCTCAAGATAGAAACGAAAGCTGAATCGTAAGTGTGTTAGTTAGGGGGGATTGGTAACTTTGGGTCTAGGATATGAGAACGTGCCAAAAAATACAATAAAAAAGAAGACATAATATATTACGCAAGTTCTATTGGAGTAAGATCCGGAGAACATGAGATAAATATTCCCCTGATAACACAAACGGGTCCACGCCGCCCAGGTGGAGCAGCAATAAGCGATGGCTCCTGACCATTCGTACGAGATGGGTCTGAGTTCGAATCTCGGTGAGACATGGATGTTGTATGTGTTACGGAACTGGCTCTTTCCCTTCCCTGGAGTCAGTGGCCCTAAATTAGGGACAGGCTACTGCTTATAGCCCATTGAGTTGCTCACGGTGGTCGTTAAATCTCCAATAAAAAAAACTGGCCCACTGAGGGATTTAAGAGGAAAGACATGAAGAAAAGAGACAATGAGTGGATACCCACTCCGCGTATATTGCTACTTAACTTCAGTGATCAGACGAATAGTAGAGGTCTGAGCTAGCAGGGTCCGCACTGAAAGGGTTTAGCGTTTTGCTCCTGCATTAAAAAAGTTTTTTCCGTCTCACAATAAGAAGACTGTTTTGTTACATAATCATATGACGCGAAGTTTACTGAGTAAAACGAAAGATTCCATACACCATCGGATGCATTGATTAATTATATCTAAAACCGACAAGCTGGGTTGTGAGATAAGAGCCTGAAATGAGGCGGTATATTTTTTTACAGGGTAAAATCAAATTCCGTTTTCACTTTCCTGGCTACTCAAATACATGGCTATCTTTCTTCTCAGAGAAACGTTTACACGAATATTTTTCAGCTTCACGAAACCAAAATCAAAACCAGCATCTGGCACCATTCGTTGCTACAGGAGAGACAAAAAAGTTCGAAGTATTTTTTAACATATTTGTGGATCGATGGCTACCTTGCTTTTAATGAAGTGTAGAAGTGTTAGAGTTATTATATTTGTAACAGACGTATGAAGTCAGGTATAAAGGGCACGTGTGGGAGGAATTTCTGCAAGAAATGGAACATCTCTCAGCGTTACACTTCTTTTACTACTTAGGTGGTACTTTACTACTTATGACCATGCCTCCGAAATCTTGAATAATGGATTTGTAACGATTTTCATCATGAGATTTAGTCAGCAAGTGTTTGTGATGCAGACACGAATGAAAATGATATGGGACGGCTAAATAAAAAGAGCAACAAACCTGGGAATAAATAGCAAGAATTAATCAGAGCTTGAGAAATGTATTAGTAAAAATGCAAATTTATCTTTAGGAGATTATTTTATTAATACCGTTGGCTTAAAATTTTATGTTTCTTATTTTTTCTGCGTGAATTTTATTTTTAAATATAGAGATCATTTTTTTGACAGCAGCATTACCATTAGATAAAAGGAAGAGAAGAAAAATAAGGGAAGTTCTTTAAGAAGGCAGGTTTCTTTTCACCTTTTTGTTCTCATATCTCTAAAGAATTCCGGCGTTCATTTTGCCCCATAGGTTTGTAAGTGTCAAAAGCAATTCTTTCCTTAAGTGAAAAAAATATCCAGAAAAACGTGCTATCGCAGTCAGTAAAAATTTAGCGAGGAAGCCACGTTCCATTTTGTTTCGTTCTCTCTACGCACAAGTAACAGATGGCTATCATGAAAGAAACAATCACTGAGTGCTTTTTCTACCAAAGACTCACTCAAAGTATCTAGTGGCAGAATAACCTTTTTTTTTTTGTGTGTGAGGCAGTGATGCTTACCACCGGCTTGTTAAGGTTCATATAAATAGAGAAACACAAATGTGAGTTATTTTTGTTCATGACTTTGGCCCCTCGTAGTAGACGACGGAACAATAGAGGAGAGAATTATCATGTAACAGGTTTCCTTCCACATTATCTCTCTTTTTTCTGTAATTCCGGCTGCACTAGGAAATAATCTCAGTTGAATGTTGGGAACAAAAGACTAGACATGATATTTTTCACGTGAAATAAAATGATTCGTTTGATTATAGTGCAATATTTCTTACACGAGAGGCTTATTAGACAGTAGAATTTCAAGAACACATGATTAACAAGCAAACATGGCGTCTTTTTTTGGTGACTCAGTACAAGCAGCTGTAGATTATGAGAAAAAAAAACATTTTCTCTATTCAACATAAGCATGTACAATACGGAAGCCACCATAAATAGACGAAAATCTCCGAAAGCACTTATTTCTGTTGAAATGTCTGATACTGAAACATATTACTTTAACGACCAGACCTTCAAATATTGTGTCGCACAGAATACCATAACGCCCGAAACTGTCTGTTTTCCTTTCAGAATTTCTCCCCACCCATTTACAAGTTAACAAAAGAAGGATTAGTACTCGATCACCAAACAAAACCTCCGTCTTGATATGCATTGATTGATCTTCAGGCGTTTCCTAGCGACCACATCACGGCATTCCTCCACCCGGAAGTCATGCGATGTCATGAGAATGTTTTACCGAAAGTAATGTAAAAGTGGGCATAATTTATTTTTTTTGCTAACAGACAGAGGTCGTTCAAATTACACATGTTGGTAGAGTAAATCTTCCTGTATAGTAACCCTTCTTCTTCATTGCAGGTAAATAATGCATTCAAATCAGAAACAACGTTCCGTCATTCAGTTCATTTCATTTATTTTGTTCTGGGGTTACATTTGACTATATTACATTTCGAAATTAATTTTATAACATATAGTATTAAAAAAGAAACCCGTATATAATGTGAATACTTATGTACAAAGTAACCACAGAACAGGAAATTGAGTAAAAGGCTATATATATGTATAGCTTGAGTAAATCCCAATTCCCCTAAACTATATAGTCAAGTCAAACGTCCTGCACATATAAAATTTTCTCATATGTAGTCTGATTAATGAAATTTACCATAGAATTTTGTATTTTAATTTGTTAGCAAATATTTATTCAGTTGCTTTCAGAAAATAATTATAATTATTGATATGTGTTAATTGACAAGGTAGGTTATTCCACAACATCAATCCCTGGTAATTAATAAATCTTTTTTGGGTTAAAGTGTTTGGCATTGGAAATAAAAATGAATTGCTATCTCTTGTTTGATAGTCGTGACCAGCAGGGTTCAGCTGAATTAAATGTTGATACCTATTCTTTTTTATCCTTTTATACATAAATCCTAATAATCTAAATTGCCATAAATTCTCAATATCTAAAAATCCATATGGATTTATACATACCTCCATATTCAAATTAATTCCCCTGAAGTTATTTAAAATTCTGACCATCCTATTTTGTAATGATTTTAATCTATATAAATTAGTCTTAGTAGTTTGCCCCCATACTAATAAACAATAAGTCAAACATGGATGAATCAGACTGTAGTACAACATTTTTAATGTTTTGATTGTTGACTAAGGAAGAGTGCAGGCTGTCCGACATCCACAGAAGGCTACAGAATGTTTACGGAGATGACGCCATTGACAAAAGCAATGGTCACAGATGGATGAAGAAGTTTGAAGAAGGGGAAACAAGCATTGAAGACAAACCACGCAGTGGGAGACCATCATCTGCGACGACTGACACGAATCTTCAGCGAATTGATGAACTGATTCGCGCGGAGAGATAGTCACGTTCTGTGAGCTTGTTGCACAACTGGACTGTGGTCACAATGCCATACAGAAGATTAGGGTATCTGAAAGTGTGCGCAAAGTGTGTACCTCGGCGGTTGACACCCGATTTGAAGGAGAGAAGGGTGGAAGTCTGCTAGGAGCGTTTGAAGCTAATGAAGACACTTTTTTTTATCGATCTGGTTACAGGAGATGAAACGTGGGCTTATCTTTACGATCCGGAAACAAGGAATAAATCCACGGAATGGCGTCACACATCTTCACTAAGGCCTAAGAAGTACAAGAGCTAGCGATCAGTACAGAAAGCCATGGTGACTGTTTTTCGGGATGACAGATGTGTCATTCTCCTAGATTTTCTGGAACGTGACCGTGCCGTGATCAGCGAGCGATACATTGAGACACTTACAAAGCTTAGAGAAGCCATAAGGAGGAAGAGGCAGAACAGGAATTTAAAAAGGATCCACATTCACCATGACAATGCGAGACCACACACCCCTTTTTCAACAAATCAGCAGGCGATCAGCAAATCAGGCTGGTCGGTGGTCCCCCGTCCATCGTACAACCCAGATCTGGTGCCCTCCGACTTCCACCTGTTCGTTACAATGAAGGACAATCTCCGGGGACGACGATTTGACGACACAGATGAGGTGAACGTGGCTGTAAAGAAGTGGGTACAACAGTCCACACCTGAAGTTTTTCACAGAGGATCGGGGTTCAACGATGGCGCAAATGCATCGCTTGTGATGGAGACTATGTTGATTAGTACCTTTGTATAGCGAAATAGTTACTCTACCAACTGTAGTAGGTTGATTGATTGACGGCTTTCGGGTGATTAAATTATATTTATTCTTGAATCCTGTTTCATCTCGAACACTACGATATACCCAAAGCACTACTCCTCTTTAAATCACTTACCACAATAACATTTTTCAAACACAACACTTTATTAATACAGAAAAATGGCATGTAGAGACACACGAGCTGTTCGCTACACAATTCCGACAACCTCTCTCTACGGAGGAGAAAATCGAAGTAACGCTCTGACGTCACACACAGCCTTTGCAATGCGATGTGCATCTGGTGCCATCTATTAAGCCAAATAGTAAGTAAAAGATTGGGAAGTACAAATTTAACAACACGAACATGTGAGATTTGAGCGATCTCTGTCAGTTAATAAAAAAGTTATGCCCACTTTACCATTACTTTCGGTACAACCATCGTTTCTCCCCGAAAGATACCAACGCCTTCTTTATTTATTTGTTTAGCAACAATAATGGTGACTGAGCGTGGCTTTTGCTAATGCCGTAAAGGCCGTGTGAATTCAAAGAACAGAGGGAGGGTAGGCAATCCTTTTCACTATAGACAAGCGTTTTTGGGATGTCCTGGTAACTTGGATGCAAGGGGCACTTGGGTGTTACGGTCGTTAAAGGGTTAAGTCTACAGCTATTGACGTCAGTCGTTTCCCGATGAAGCCACTTATAACCTTTCTTTTTAGTTCCTGTATTCTTGTGTACATTTTTGTTTATTCTCGTTAAACGACGCTACATTTTCCCTCTTGCTGAATTTGTGTTTTGACCACGATGTCTGCAGCTCAAAGTGCAATTACGAAGTCGAAAGCAAAAGGTCAGAACGAATTTGATATGATTATCCGTCAATGTGATTACCAGTCTTCGAGACAATTCGTTCTCTGTGATCTAAAAGCTTCATTAGATAGTTTATCATCAACAAATATATTAGGCTGTGTCGCATTAAATATATTGTATGTTACTGAATTCATTTTGATGTTGAGAAAGGCTTCCGTGCGTAACCTGCAATAGTTAACCTTTGATGCTGTGGCAGTGTAGATATACACACTTAAGATCAATTGAATTAGAGACAGCTGGCGTTATGCAAATGTAGCGCTGTCGGCGGCCCTGTAAACGGAAACGACATAACGTATGCAGCGATCCGACAATATAAGGAGTGATGCGACGGGAATCAGCAAGAGTCGAACGCAGTACAGGTAAGACGAAAGATCTAAGCGCATTTCATCGTGGGCAAATTGTCGGGGCCCGACAAATGGGTCACTTCATCTCTGAAGTCGTGAAGGCACTATGATTTTCACGAACCACTGTGTCACGGGTGCACCGTGAGTACATCGAATCCGGTAAAAAACATCCCTGCAAGGGCCAACTGCCATGGAAAACAGCGTGTGGATGAGCGGGGATATCATCGGCTAGCTCGCATTGTAACAGCGGATAGACGGACCACAATGCAAGAAGTCACCCGGCAATTTAATGCTGGTTCACAAAAACGTGAAAGCAGCCACACCACCCAGAACCATCTCCTCGCAATGGGGTACAGAAGCCGCCGTCCCAGGAGGGTACCGTTGCTGACCGCACATCACAGGGTGCAAAGATTTGCATGGGGGTGGCAACATCGCCACTGGACCCTAGACATGTGGAAAAATGTTGCCTGGACTGATGAGTCGAGATTCACGTTGGTACATGCGGATGGCAGGATAGGAGTTTGGCACAAACCACATAAAGCGATGAATCCTTCTTGCCAGCAGGGTACTCTTCAAGCTGGTGGGGGTGGCATTCTCATCTGGGGACTGCTTACATGGATTGAAATGGGACCCCTAGTACGTGTGACATCGTCCCTCACAGGTCAACGTTACCGGGATATCCTGGACGACCATTTGCTCCCGTTTGTGCGTCTTCAACATCCCACTGGAGACCTCATCCTGCAACAAGACAATGCAGCTCCCGAATTGTATCCGTATGGTTGGATGAACACTCCACCGACGTGACCTCGTTTCCTTGACCAGCTAGGTCACCTGACCTCAATCCCATAGAGCACATCTCGGATGCCATCGAGAGAGATGTTCGAGGCTTTGACCCCCTCCATCAAATCTTCGTGAACTGTGGGAGCTTGTTCAGGGGTCGTGGATCCGTATGGCTTGCCAACGCTTTCGGTGTCTTGTCGAGTCCATGCCGAGACGAATCGCCTCTGTCATCAGGGCGAAAGATGGGGCTACACGTTACTAGACAGGTATCTCTAATTCAATTGTTCTTCAGTGTATTATTGATCGACAAGCAACCTACCTGTGTTAGATTGTTTAGAGGATTAAGTTTAAGTTGCTATATTCCATTCATCCACCTATCTCCCTGCCCACAGCGGGTTAAGTCCTGCAAAGATGACTGTGCGTCCTTGACGGTTACTGACAAATGAATGCAGCCTGCCGTTCATTCCTCTGTTGCATACGAGTAAGGGACAAATTGCGTCCGGGGCCGACTTCACATGGAACCGTCTACGCATTCGCGTCACCAACTACAGCAAACCTTCGGAAAACCTTGGAAAAGCCGCAGACTAGATGGCCGACAGGACCGAGATTTGAACACACGTCAGAAATGCCCGCTTCCCACACAGTGCGTAGCGGATTAACCAACTGCGCTATGATGGGGGTAAATTGCTATATTATTACGAAAATATTTGATTGAAAAGTGAGTGTGCCGATATACTTCTTCTGGACGACCATGAAGTTAAAAGACTAATACTTGCAAGTACGATTTCTCTGACATTCTTCTGGCAGCTATGGTTTGTAGTGTTTAATTAGTTGATTCTTATTAGTTATGTATACCAGCTGTGACAAAGTGAAGCTCTTTGGGATTCAACTAAAACAATTCAGCTAAGATAATCCAGTAAGCTGTACACTGAAGCAATTTACTGCAGCAGATTCAAGCTATAGCATGTAATACGATTACTGCTTTATAATGAAGTTGATGTTTGGGTATTAGTTTGAAGCATAAATAATTGACAAGGAAAAACAATTACAACTCCGAAAACAGTTCTCATCCCACAAGATGATATTGACGAAAATATGATCAAATCAGACATTTGTCCCTGATGGTATTTTGAAACCGACGTTTTGAAAATTTCCTATTGAACAACCACTTAACTCTAACAAAACAAAGAACGGCAAGGATTGATATGAATGAGAACAACTTATGTTAAATTCCAAGTGCTTTAATCCTAACAAATGTCACACGATTGTAGTAACTTCGTTATAATATCAATAATGTGCAACAATAACCAGACATAAATACACTGCCGGACAATTGCTAAGGACGGACGGATGACAATAGCAACCATAAAATGGAAGGCAGGAAAATGTGGAAATTAGCATAAGTGCGGGATACAGTAAGACGTGATGTGCGTATGCAAATTTTGGATTGCTGAACTTGTTCGTGACGTCATACCACTGATAAGAGATATAACGGATTTGACGCGTATTGACCGTTCTTGTTCAAACGCAAAGTTGAAAGGGAAAGAATCAATTGACGAACTTGCAATTTTCAGTATGTCTTCCGGACATCACCTAGATGTTATTACGCGTTGCCGTATTATTGGCAAGATTGAAGAAGGGCGAAAAATAACAGATGTTTCATGGGAGTTGGACGTCAGCCACAGTGTTGTTTCAAGACTTTGGAAATCATTTCAAACAAATGGAGAGTGTAGCAAACGTCACGGGAGGTCGTGTTCGCAGTACAAAACCTGCAGAAGATCGGTACATAGTGCTATCAACAAAAAGACACCGGCGCAGCACAGCTAGTGAGGTAGCAAACCAGTTTATGGCTGCTACTGGCAAGCTGATCTCCCAAAAACTGTCGCCAGACGTTTGCATGAAGGAGGACTATACGCCCGCCGTCCTGTTGTGTGCATCCCATTGTCCAGACGTCACCGTACCGCCCGTTTGCAATGGTGCCATCAACATCGCAATTGGACTGATAACGACAGGTCTGCTGTCCTCTTCTCAGATGAGAGTAGATACAGTCTATCGTCTGATTGTCGACGGCAACTGATCTGGCGTGATAGTGGTACTGCATATTGTCCAGCAAACATACAGGAAAGGGACCGATATCCGACATGTAGTGTCATGGTATGGGCTGGCATCATGATCAATGGCCGTACGTTCCTCTATGTGCTTCCAACTGGGACTATGACTGGCCAACGATACATTAATGATGTTCTGCTACCTCATGTTCGCATGTTCCGTGGTGCTGTCGGTGATAGATTCATTTTCATGGACGACAACGCAACATGTCATCGAACAGTCGCTGTCCAGGAGTGTCTTGAGAGCGAGGATATTCAACGCCTCCTATGACCAGCACGTTCTCCAGATCTGAATCTCATTGAAAATGTGTGGGATGCTTTGTGGAGGAGTCTTGCTGGTCGCCAATGCCCTCCAATAAACAAGGACACCCTCATCCGTGCACTGACAGAGGAATGGGATAAATTACCCCAACAGCTGCTTGATAATGTTGTGCAAAGCATGACACGACGTGTGGAATCTGGCATCGCCCTCCATGGTGGCCATATCCCGTATTGACATCTTACGCCGGAACGCCTGCGGACGGTAATTGCATTTTTTTCACGTTTACGTATTCTGCACAAAATGGCCTGTTTGTTCCTTGAACACGTTCCAAAGCCTTCTGGATTTCAGAGCACAATAAATTGTCTTTCTTGTAATGTCGTGGCATTCTGACATTATTTTATTTCACTTGGCATCCAACCACACTTACTATTTCATGCGCTATATAGCCGTTTATGATCCGTCTTTAGCAATTGTCCAGCAGTGTAATTACACTTTCGTAGTATCAAATTAACATCCCCTTTTAAATCAATTAGTAACGATCATATGATCTCGATCGCAACGATCACAGCACTCCTTTTGTTTCCGACGTAGTTTATATTGATTCATTGACCCACTGCCAGTGTTACCAAAACGTGTAAAATAATTCGGGGAAGTGATGAGGCGTTCAAAAGATAAAATCTGAGAAGTAGAAAATTTTAAATAAAAATAGAAACTCAAAAGGAAATTAAAATTAGAAACATACCGATTAGCCATAACATTATGACCACCTATCTAAATCTGTACGACCCCCTTCAGCCCGTAAAACAGCGACCACTCTTTGAGGCATCGATTCGATGAGGTGGCGATCATAGGCGCCGACTTCTGAAAATTTCGAGGGTTGCTAAAATTCAAAAGCCAGGTACCGTTTCCAGTGTTGACGTTTTAGATGTTTAAATGGACATTGTCTTCAGCGTAAACGCAAACAAACCGATACATGATTTCATGATAAAGATATTACACATTTTGTTCATAGCAACCAAATTCTTAAACCCCCTTTTAATTCTTCCTATTTAATTTTCTGTAATGTGCGAAAAAGAGCTCCTATATATTTTTTTTTCTTTTGGACAACATTTGAATCTTTTGTTGGGGACTACTACCAGAAACCCAAACCTGTTGAAAAAGGCTCAGATTGGCAGTATACAGGGTGCATAGGAAAGTCCCTTTAGCCTAAAATAACTTCCGAACGGAGAGAGGTACAGTTATGCAAGTGAGATAACGATATAGTAAACGGACTGCGCCCGATAGAATGCAACCAATAGCAGCGCCCCTAGTGGCGAAATGCGGAAGTTCGTCATTACAAATCGAAAACGAAAACAGATAAAGCAAAATTTCCAATTACAAAGCTGTAGAGCATCAATTAATTAGTACAAAACGACATTTGTTTTACACTGATAAGATAAATTGTCGCCTGAATACCCTAACATGTCCGAAATCGATGCGCGACTTTTTGTGTGAACATTTGAAGGAAACAGGCATGAGCAAATACACACAATTTATTACATAAATGCGTACTTATGTTAATTTAGTTTGATGACGTAAGACAAAACAAAAACAAAAAAGACAAACTGGCGCGCAGTGATAAAAAATTAATGTCGAGTATGTTCAAAGATTTCGCCATTGCCCACGATACACATTTGTATTCGTGAAAGTAACTCTGCATGCACATTCCTCAGAATGGAAGGTGTCACACTATTGCAAGCATCTGTAACACGACGACGTAAATTCAGCAGACTTGTAGGCACTGTTGCATACACCTTATTTTTTACGTAACTCCAGAGGAAGAAATCCAACAGAGTGAGGTCCGGCGATCGTGGAAGCCATTCAACAGCACCACCATACCCGATAATTCGTTGCCCAAAACAATCTGTGAGAAAGCGTCGCACTGCTGCTGGCTGGTGTGCAGGGGCACCGTCATGTTGGAACCACAAGGAACGTAATGCGGACAAGGGAATGTCATCTAAAAAGTCAGGTATGATATACTGTAATAGTTGGCGGGATCTGTTTCCGTTGGCATTCGCCGTAAACAAGCGCCATCTCGCAATATTGGGAGTGAGTGAAGCTCGCCATTCTTACACAGCATACGTAGACCTAAACTTCTGATCAGGGTACATCCTGCTACTGGTTTTTATATCGTAGTTACGATACAACGTCACAATCAGCATTTACATACGGCTACATTTGCGAAATGTGTATATGCAGATTTGAATCGTCTCGCATCGATTTCGGACTTTTTAGGGTATTCAGGCGACAATTTATCTTATCCGTGTGAAACAAATGTCGTTTTGTACTAATTAATTGATGCTCTACAACTTTGTAATTGGAAATTTTGCTCTATCTGTTTTCGTTTTCGATTTGCAACAGCTAACTTTCGCATTTCACCACTAGGAGCTCTGCTATGGGTTGCATTCTATCAGACGTAGTCGCTTTACTCTACCGTTATCTCACTTGCATAACTGTACCTCTCTCCGTTCGCAAGTTATTTCAAGCTAAAGGACTTTCCTATGCACCCTGTACATATATCATTAGTCAAAACAGAGAGTATGCTAATAGCGATGCCTTTGAGGAGCTCGCTCTAGCAATAGCAAACAAACTCACGTGTTCAGTGTTGGAATGGAACTTGATTCATAATCATTGCACTGTATTATTTTTCTTACTTGTTATTGCTAGCATTTAGCATACAACGCAGTATATATCACAGTGAAATTTTTGCTTTGATCAACAAGTGCAACTTGGGAATCTCAACCCCCGCCATGCCATCATTCATCTTGCAGTCCATATAAACCAGTTGTTATTGATTTGGCATATCACCCCAGCGTGGATTGATTGGTGTTACTATTTGTGACTGCTTATATGTTTTATAAAGCTAGGGAGAAGAAAATGCCTCAACAGAAGTATGTCAAACAAAGAAAGGAACAATAACTGCAATAACAACAGCAAAAAAAAAAAAAAAGACCTTCAAAATTATCCTTTGAGCGAGAAAATATCATTCGCAGTCTCGCTGTGTGTCTTCTGCTCTCGGACTGTCATTCATTACTCCCGCTCTGACATTTATGGCTTTATGACCATAACGAAGCTCATTGCGTGCATGGTGAGCTGCTGATAACTTACTGATGTGCAAGGAACGCGATTGCGAAAAAAAATCGGTAGCTTTAAACAATCAAGAAGGTAGGGTACAAACTACATCCCACACCCCCAATTTCTCGCTTGCTTGGCTGTCTTGTTTCTTAAGTGTTTAGTCCGCATCGGTGGTTAAAACACGATTTTTTTTAAGATATTTTTTTTATAGAAACCAAATATTTGCGCTATATTCCGATTTTCTTATTTAATTTTATGTAAAGTGGAACTAAATATTTAAGTGTGAATCCAGTACATATTACAAAAATTTGGAGGATTGCGGAGCACCCCCAAATGATTTCAAGGGATGCTGAAGCCCCTGAGCACCCTCGTAGTTCGCGCCAGTGGTGGCGATAGGTATCCTGAGGTATCTGGTACCATTACGTTAACAACAGATCCTCCAGTTCCCGTACATTTCGGGGTTGTGGTGATTTAGCTCGAACCCGCTTTTCCAAGTCGAAACAGAAATGCTTGATTCGGTAAATGTCAGGTGAATTTGCAGACGGACCGTTAACAGAAAGTCAACAGCATGTTCTTCGAACCAATCCTTGACCATTCTGGCAGTGTGGCATAACGCATTATCCCGTTGGTAATGGTCATTACCAGAGGGAACACAGTTGCTGTGAATGGGTGAACTTGGTCCGCAAAGATGTGCAGATACCTGACAGCT
Organism: Macrothele yani; assembly: GCA_039090855.1. NCBI lineage: Eukaryota > Metazoa > Arthropoda > Arachnida > Araneae > Macrothelidae > Macrothele > Macrothele yani. Next base: position 155,454,569 of record CM077030.1, read on the forward strand.
GTCAGGGATTACGCTATTGGGATAATGGGGCCAAAGTGTCCCAAGAAAATATCGCCCACAGATTAACACCGCCGTTTCCTGCCGATTTGCTCCCAACAGTGCATCCAGGTGCGATAGCCGAATTTGGTAATCGACGTATCCTCGCTCGGCCGTCTACGTGGTGCGCCAGAAATCTTAATTCTTCAGACCAGACCACTATCTTCCAATCATCCACGGTCCAATATCGATGACCTTGGGCCCATTTCATGCGTTTTTGGCGATGACGTGCAGTGAGCATGAGGACCCAGCTGGGTGACACATTGCCGTGATCACCACTATTGCAGCAGCGGGGGATTTGTCGCAATGTGGCCCTGCGGTCTCTGTCAACAATGCGCGACAGTCTCCGCTCCCCTCTGACATCAATGAGTTCTGAACGGCACATGGCTGCACGAAGGTTCGTCGTTTGGCCATCTGTTCAGCGCTTTTGAAACGTACTCACTAGAGTGACACGTGAACAACCCACAATCCTCGCCGTTTCCAAAATCTTAGTTCCCAGGCGCCGCGCCATCACAATTTGTCCTTTATCATACTCCGATAAATCTGCACAGATTTTCCCATTCTGACTCCGAACGCTTTACTAACCGAAAGACGGTCCTCGGGTTGTATATATACTGCTCTGGGAACTTCACCTGGGCCACCGTTCGGTATCTAGGCTGTGGATGGTCATAATGCAATAGCTCATCGGGGTTCTACGTCAATCCGTCGCGTGCGACAATTCGTCGCGCGTCAATTCGTCGCCTACGTCAATTCGTCGACTGCGTCAATTCGTCGACTGCGACGATTCGTCGCGCGTCAATTCGTCGCGCGTCAATTCGTCGCCTACGTCAATTCGTCGCGCGTCAATTCGTCGCGCGTTAATTCGTCGCGCGTCAATTCGTCGACTGCGTCAATTCGTCGCGGACAAATTCGTCGACTACGTCAATTCGTCGCGTTTACAGATTTTGGTTACATACAAAACGAATGCAGGAAAACGTACGATTTCGAACGTCTTGCTCCCTGATCAAATTTATAAAGTTTGGCCACGCAGACAGGATAGGAATATTACGTTTTTCTTTGGCACTAAAAATATTAGACGGTAAACGGTTTTTGGAAAGGGGCAGGGCCCGGTTGGTCAGAGCCCCCATATACAAAATTTTCGTAAAATCTACAGTTTTCAATTCAGAACCACCAAATCTGGTATACTATCTCGTGGTATTCTAACTTAGACTGTAGACGGTTTTGGGAAGCGGTTGCAGAGGGGGGAGGGTAGAGCCCCCCCTCCCTACAGAATTGCCCTAAGATATAGTTTTCAATTTAGAACTACCAAATTTGGTATATTATCTCATGGTACCCTAACTTAGACGGTTTTTGGAACGGGTCAGGGGCCCGGTTGGTCAGAGCCCCCCAAACACAAAATATTCGTAAGATCTACAGTTTTCAATTCAGAACCACCAAATCAGGTATCCTATCTCATAGTACTCTAACTTAGACGGTTGTCAGTTTTTGGAACGGGTCAAGGTCCGGGGAGTCAAAACTTCCCCCCGTCCCCGTACATACAAAATTTTCATAAAATCTAGTTTTCATTTCAGAACCATCAAATTTGGTATCATGAAACTCTAACTTAGACGCTAGACGGTTTTTGTACGGGGTTGGAGTCCCCCCCCCCCCTCATAAAAAATTTCGTAAAATCTACAGTTTTCATCTTAGAACCACCAAATTTGGTATACTATCTTATGGTGTTCACAAAGTATTTATTCAAGGAATGTACATGAGACGAGCAAGAGAAAAACGTCTAAAAAAACAGTGACACATGAATGCACTATTTACAGATGACAGTAGATACCTATTTACAATATATACATGACATTTAGATGTAAACAAATCTTGAGGAGATCGTACACACTAGGTTGAGCAGATATGGCAAGAGTTCAGGTAGAGCAGCACAGAGTAAAATGTTAGAATATAGTCTTATGAGCACTAACTGTACTGTGCAGCGAAGGTGGAGTCCCAACAACCCGAAGGCCTCTGGGGACCATGGAGAGAAGAAGCTGGGTTCACTTGAAGACGCAACGGCACCGTTATGAGAACAAGATAAGTACACGTACATGAGACGAGCAAAAGTAGAATGACCGATAATTGTGACATAGAAATGGGATATGTACAGATTACTGTAGAAACAAAGAGTCATTATAGTTGCATGACATTCAGATGGAAATAGATGTTCAGGAATCTCGTGGAGATAAGACATACCTTGATGAGCAGGTGTGACGAAGGTTCGGATAAAGAGTCACTGAGTTAAGTGTTAAATAGTCATACAAGCACCAACTGTAAGATGCAATGAAGTCGGTGTCCCAGCGAACCATGGGGCGGCTGGGGACCATGTAGAGAAGAAGCTGGGTTCACTTTGTCGAGCAACGGCGGTGTGGTACTCAAGGCGTAATCGAGAAAGGAGACATTCCCGAAAAAAACTGAGCAACGCGGCACTTGCGTGAGGTACCGTAGGAGGCACCTCCCGAGCACGACACTGTTGATGATAGACGTATATAACGTGCTTCACTAGCACAAAAATGTAGGTGCAGACTACAGGGAGTCTGATTGGAGGCACAAGGTTGAGTAACAGCGTTCGGTAAGCACTGAAGGAAAGATCAGTTGTACAGGATCTTTGCGCAATCGAAAAGGCAAGATTCAGCATTGGTAGCAGTATAGTGCAATATTGATAGACATGACTCACATCTGCCTCCCCGGCGCAGAAAGGGCAGAGTGGGGAGGAAAGAAGGGTCATCCGGTGCAAGATTGAGAGTACGGGAAGACGGTTATGTAAGAAGAACCAGTGGGTGTTGATCTCTGGGGGTGTAGATAGAGGAGAGAGGGTGGCAGACCACACAGCAGAGAGAGCGGAAGACGGGATATCAGGGATAGGTGTAGGCGTAGAAGAGCGGGAGAGAGAGAGAAATCTGTAAAGAGCGGATGTGGAGAAGGAGAAAATCGGAAGATCTATGCCGTGAGCCGACAAGAAAAAGGGGGAGGGGGAGAGACGCGGATAGAACGGGAACGAGACCGGCGGGGGAAGCAAGATCGGGAAAGAGAGAAATAAGGGATGAGAGTAAGGAGGTGTGAACCTGAAGAGCATGCGGTAGAGCACGAATAGCAGGAGGAAAGTCGGAGAAGGAGCGCCAAAGAAAATCAGGGGTGACAAGGTCTCGGACTGTGACTACTCCGGCGCGGAGCCAGGTGGGGAAAGCAAAACAGGGGAGGTGCGGAGGATGAATGACGGAGGAGAAAAATAGAGGTTCTGAGAGTAGTTCGGAGGTTGTAGCTGGTGGAGAGCGAGACAGAGGGAAAGAGCGAAGCAAGGTGATAGCCTCCCGATAGACAGGAGGTAAGTTGGAAAGGAGGGGGCAGTGATCCATTAATAGATAGGAAAGAAAAGTAAGGTGGGGATTACGCGGGGAGACAGTGACGTCCCGGGTTGTCTCCGCAGGCAGAACAGGTGAAGCAAGAAGGCGAAGAAATGCAGACACTCGGAATGCCTGATAGTATAACCGCACGTCAAGCAGTCCAATACCGCCATTCTGAGGAGACAAGCTGAGAAGTGAAGCTTTAACCCAATGATGACCAGCCCACACGATATTGGTTTGGCACTGGGTGATTGCAAGAAGACGATAGACAGGTTGTTTGGACGCAAGCCAAGAGAACGTGCACATGGATAACAAATATGTTCGAGTGATCTGGGCACGCTGGTACAGAGAAGTGCAGAACTGTGCTTGTCTCCAGTTGGCAGCCGTACGCAGCAGGCGGGGGTGCAGTGCATTCCACGTTATCGTCGAGGCTGTAGGAGGTTTGCCCAGGTGCACTCCTAGAAAACGCTGTGAGGATGTGGACCATTCGGCTCCCCATGGAGAGTCGGTTCGACTAGCCCACGACCCACACCACAAGCCAGTGCTTTTTGACTCGTTTAGCGTGGCACTAGAACAAGAGGCATACCGAGCGTAGAGGTGGCGAAGTTTGCAGAATTGTGCATCTTGTCGAACACAAAAAGTCACGTCATCAGCATAGGCAACATAGGTGACAATATGATGGCGAGTGCTGGCGACCACTGGAGGCAGAGAAGCATAGAAGGATCTATGAACGGAGCGGAGAAAAGGTTCGATCGCAAGACCAAAGAGCTGTCCAGACAAGGGGCAGCCTTGCCGGACGCCGCGACGGAAAGGAATTGGCGCTGTGAGAAGGGTGGGCAACCTGACGTGGAAAGTGGCGTCCTGATAGAGGGAGAGGAGAACAGAAACAAAAGGAGGTGGAAACCCGAAACTATGAAGTGTAAACGAGAGGTAAGCGTGAGAAATATTATCAAAGGCGGATTGTTGATCGAGAGACAGCAGAGCAAGAGGTTCAGAGCGAGATCGAGCGAGATGGATTAGGTCACTGAGAAGTTGAATGTTATGCGAGATGGAGCGCCCTGGGACAGTATAGGTCTGGTTAGAGGACAGGATGTGTGGGAGGATTGGATTAATACGACGCGAGAGTAGTTTAGAATAAAGCTTGTAATCAAGATTCAGAAGTGAGATGGGACGCCAGTTCCCCAAGTCTAGGAGATCACCCTTCTTTGGGAAGAGGACTATATGGGCAATTGTGAAACTCCTCGGAAGGGTGGATAGGTGGAAAGCAGCGGAGAAAGCACTAAGCAGAAAAGGAAGGAGGGCTGGGAGGAAAGCTTTGTAGAAACAGAAAGGAAGTCCATCTGGGCCAGGTGCGGCCTTGGAGTTTAGAGAAGAAAACGTCTCGGAAATCTCTGTTAGCGTGGGAGGCCGGAGGAGAGAATCAGAAAAATAAGAGGGGACTTGAGGTAAAGCAGAATGTAGACCAGATAAGGCAGTGCTGGAAGGAGGAGGAGTTTCACAAAACTTCGTTGTAAAATAGCTGCGGGCAACAGAGCAAAGAGTAACTGGGTCAGAGGATACCTCGCCAGTAGAGAGGCGGAGATGGCGAATTGAAGCAGAGGCATGACGCTTAGATTCAAGATTGGAAAGAAACTCATAAGTGCAGGCATCGGGCGCGAGATGCTGTAATCTCAGCCGCCGAATGACCTGTTGCGCGAGTGGGACTAGGAGAGAATTCAGTTCAGCCTTATACACAGCAAAAAGAGGGTCAGCCATATTTATAAGGGAAAGCATCGTACGGATGTGATCCAAACGCATCCTCTGTAGCGTCGTGATCGTAAAAGCCTGATTTCGCACATGAAGCAAGAGGCGATGTTTTACCTCCAGCCAGAAAGTCAGGGCACACGGCGCAGACTGCAGTTGCGTGCGCCATTCGGAGAGGAAATGGCGGACTGAAGAGCAAAAACCGGCGTCATCCAAAAGAGCGGCATCAAATGTCCACGGCCGGGTTGTCCTGTGCTGTGCATGAGTGTGGAACACTGTGAGAGTGATGGCGCAATGGTCGGACGACGCAGTGGGCTGGCAACAGGATGCAGAGATCGCTGGAAGAAGTATGGGCGTGGTATAAAATCTGTCAAGTCTGGCCGTGGCCGGGTTTATTGCACCAGATGCACGCCAGGTATGGGAGGGTGTAGTCGGATATAAGTGTCGATGGACATCTATCAGTGAGAAATCAAAAACGAGGGACTGTAGCTGCTGTACAAGGTCTGCACGATATTCGCGTGAAGGCGGGGAACGATCAAGTTGAGGGTGTAGAGTACAATTAAAGTCGCCACCAACGAGAACTCGGTCGGTGGCAGGTATACCAGAGAGAGCACCGCGAAAGCACAGAAAAAGCGCCGACACATAAGTGGAGGTGTTTGGCACGTAGATGTTAAAGATATGAAACCTCTCCGTTTGAATAGTGAACGTGACTTGTTGTAAGAGATCACGACAGAGATTTTTTACAGAGAAGAGAGTCATCGTAGAGCGAAAAGTCGAGCGTACCCCGACGGCAATACCACCATATGATGAACAGCTGAATGCGTGGTGGAAAGCAAAATTCCATGATCGCCAGCGGGTAAACAAAGTGGTAGGATGACAGTTCGTCTCCTGTAAAAGTAGCACGTCCGCACCCAGTGGAGAAAGGTCCTCATAGGCTAAGGCGTTCGCAAGTGGTGTCGCAAAACCGCGACAATTAAGTGACGTGACCTTGAACTTTTAGGTCCGTCGGCGGATGTAAGATGTGTTGACTTGCAGTAGCGAGAACATGTAGGCGCTGGATAAAACCCAGACCCCACGGAATGTCATCGACGTTCCGCCGAAGAGTGTGCAAAAGAGAATCAAGTTGACTGAGAACCCGAGGTAGGGCAGCTTCATACTTTAGTAAAAAGCACGGGCAGTGGCCGTGCTGGTGGGACTCACTAAGTATTCAAGAAGATCTACGTAAGGCAGCGGCTCAGCGGGGAAAGCATTCTCTTGAAGGAGATTAGTGAAGTCCTCTAACGAGGGAGAAACATCCTCCGTCTCTGGTTCAGTCCAGGCTTGTACTTGAGAAGACGAAATGCCACGTCGAGAGAAGATTGCGCGAGTAACCGGGCGATTAGACCGCCTAGTGAACAAGTGCTGGGATGAGGACGTTTTAGACTTCTTCAACTTCTTCCGTGAGGAGACACTGCGTTTGCCAAAAATCGTGGAGGAACCAGCTGGTATAGAAGTTTCTGTGCTGGAAAGGGTTTCGGCTGCTGGATCTGCAGCGCCAACGGTAAACACCGACGACATATCAGCAGGTAAATCTGTAGGAGCAGAAAGTATACGCTGCGGGGGTGCCGTAGGAAGCGTGGGAAAATTCCGATCTGTAACTGAAAGTGAGTCTGCCAAAGACGTTTGTCGACCAACGTCTGCAGGCCGACGTCGGGAAGATTTGGGTCCTGCAACCTTCCACTCGTGTGGAGACGTTGACACAGCAGTAACAGGAGGGACAGAAGGTGCCACAGCACTTGGCACGGGTATGGAAACAGCACGAGTGCAATTGGCTCGCACATGACTCTCACTTTGACAAAGCGTGCAATGCTGAGAAGTGATGATCTCGATACGACGTCGCTGTTGCCCACAGCGCACGTGAAGGACAGTTGGACAGGCCTGAAGATGAGTATCAGACGGAAAGAGCACACGAGCGGTGCGACGGAAGCCACGAATGGCTTTGTCTTCTGGGTCTCTGGGTGCCGCCGAGAGGGTTGTTATGGGACCGACTACTCGGCCGAACTTACTGAGTAACGTGCAAAGAATTGTATCAGATACCTCTGGCGGGACAGGGTAGAAAGTCACCTGAACGGGGCGGTGCGCGACTGGTTGTGGTAGTAGATGTACATCATTAATGGTCAGTCCTACTGCCAAGACAAGGTCAGCATGTTCCTTTTTCTTGAAGTAAACCAGCACTGATCGTGGTTTTCGGGCAACATAATCTATTGCATCCGCCGGTAAAATGGATTTAAGAGCTCGGCTATAGAGCTGAAGCTTTGTATCCGGCAGCGCATCAAAACATACGCCGAGGTCCATCGTTGATTGCAGTTGACGGCCGGCTGGCGAGTCTTCGGGAATATCTATCGTTGCTGTGGATCCCACGACATGAAGATACGAATCGGGAAGGAGAGTATCAGACGATAGGAGTGACGTAGAGCCACTAGACATGGCAGTCGCATATGATGGAGGAACAGTACTTTTACTAGATGTAGAGGGCGAAACTCCAGCTGTTATAGGGGAATCTGGCAGTTGAGATGAAGTGGTGGCGGTAGAAGCGACGTCACCCGACACCTCCATAGCATCCGCGACAGGGACAGAGAGTAGACCTGTAACGGCAGTACCCTCAGTATGAAGGCAGGCCGTAGGCGCAGGCAAGGCAGAGGAACTCATGACGTCAGTAAGGCAGTTAGAGATCTCTGCGACCAACGAAGCTGTGTCAGCAGCTGGGTTGGAAGAAGAGGAGGAAGATGGCTTCTCTTCCAAGATAAGGGCGTGAGCTTCACCCTTATCTAATGCCGCCATGTCAACGGCGAGGCTTACCGAAGAACAAGACCAACTCGTTCGAAAAATATAACTACCGATAAAGAATAAAGTAATTCACTCACCACCTCGTGAGACAAACGAAACGAAAGCACTTATCTTCAACTTGAAGATGCACTCGAAAAGAAAAAGTACACCACTCGATTACCTACTCGAAAGCACGTAAAAGACAGAGCTCAAAAAACACACATCACATCACTATCTTATGGTACTCTAACTTAGACGGCAGACCGTTTTTGGAACGGGTCAAGGCCCGGGGGTCAGAGCCCCCCCCACCACCACCACATACAAAATTTTCTTAAAAACTACAGTTTTCAATTCAGAACCACCTAATCTGGTATACTATCTCATGGTACTCTAACTTAGACGCTAGACGGTTTTTGGAAGGGGTTGGAGCCCGGGGGATCAGACCCCTCCCCGAATAAACACTTTTTCGTAAAATCTACAGTTTTCAATTTAGAACCACCAAATTTGGTATACTATCTCATGGTGTTCACAAAGTATTTATTCAAGGAATGTACATGAGACGAGCAAGAGAGAAAAACGTCTCAAAAAGAACAGTGACACATGAATGCACTATTTACAGATGACAGTAGATACCTATTTACAATATATACATGACATTTAGATGTAAACAAATCTTGAGGAGATCGTACACACTAGGTTGAGCAGCTATGGCAAGAGTTCAGGTAGAGCAGCACAGAGTAAAAAGTTATAATATAGTCTTATGAGCACTAACTGTACTGTGCAGCGAAGGTGGAGTCCCAACAACCCCAAGGCCTCTGGGGACCATGGAGAGAGGAAGCTGGGTTCACTTGAAGACGCAACGGCACCGTTATGAAAACAAGATAAGTACATGTACATGAGACGAGCAAAAGTAGAATGACCGATAATTGTGACATAGAAATGGGATATGTACAGATTACTGTAGAAACAAAGAGACATTATAGTTGCATGACATTCAGATGGAAATAGATGTTCAGGAATCTCGTGGAGATAAGACATACCTTGATGAGCAGGTGTGACGAAGGTTCGGATATAAAGAGTCACTGAGTTAAGTGTTAAATAGTCATACAAGCACCAACTGTAAGATGCAATGAAGTCGGTGTCCCAGCGAACCATGGGGCCGCTGGGGACCATGTAGAGAAGAAGCTGGGTTCACTTTGTCGAGAAACGGCGGTGTGGTACTCAAGGCGTAATCGAGAAAGGAGACATTCCCGAAAAAACTGAGCAACGCGGCACTTGCGTGAGGTACCGTAGGAGGCACCTCCCGAGCACGACACTGTTGATGATAGACGTATATAACGTGCTTCACTAGCACAAAAATGTAGGTGCAGACTACAGGGAGTCTGATTGGAGGCACAAGGTTGAGCAACAGCGTTCGGTAAGCACTGAAGGAAAGATCAGTTATACAGGATCTTTGCGCAATTGAAAAGGCAAGATTCAGCATTGGTAGCAGTATAGTGCAATATTGATAGACATGACTCACATCTGCCTCCCCGGCGCAGAAAGGGCAGAGTGGGGAGGAAAGAAGGGTCATCCGGTGCAAGATTGAGAGTACGGGAAGACGGTTATGTAAGAAGAACCAGTGGGTGTTGATCTCTGGGGGTGTAGATAGAGGAGAGAGGGTGGCAGACCACACAGCAGAGAGAGAGGAAGACGGGATATCAGGGATAGGTGTAGGCGTAGAAGAGCGGGAGAGAGAGAGAAATCTGTAAAGAGCGGATGCGGAGAAGGAGAAAATCGGAAGATCTATGCCGTGAGCGGACAAGAAAAAGGGGAGGGGGAGAGACGCGGATAGAACGGGAACGAGACCGGCGGGGGAAGCAAGATCGGGAAAGAGAGAAATAAGGGATGAGAGTAAGGAGGTGTGAACCTGAAGAGCATGGGGTAGAGCAGGAATAGCAGGAGGAAAGTCGGAGAAGGAGCGCCAGAGAAAATCAGGGGTGACAAGGTCTCGGACTGTGACTACTCCGGCGCGGAGCCAGGTGGGGAAAGCAAAACAGGGGAGGTGCGGAGGATGAATGACGGAGGAGAAAAATAGAGGTTCTGAGAGTAGTTCGGAGGTTGTAGCTGGTGGAGAGCGGGACAGAGGGAAAGAGCGAAGCAAGGTGATAGCCTCCCGATAGACAGGAGGTAAGTTGGAAAGGAGGGGGCAGTGATCCATTAATAGATAGGAAAGAAAAGTAAGGTGGGGATTACGCGGGGAGACAGTGACGTCCCGGGTTGTCTCCGCAGGCAGAACCGGTGAAGCAAGAAGGCGAAGAAATGCAGACACTCGGAATGCCTGATAGTATAACAGCACGTCAAGCAGTCCAATACCGCCATTCTGAGGAGACAAGCTGAGAAGTGAAGCGTTAACCCAATGATGACCAGCCCACACGATATTGGTTTGGCACTGAGTGATTGCAAGAAGACGATGAACAGGTTGTTTGGACGCAAGCCAAGAGAACGTGCACATGGATAACAAATATGTTCGAGTGATCTGGGCACGCTGGTACAGAGAAGTGCAGAACTGTGCTTGTCTCCAGTTGGCAGCCGTACGCAGCAGGCGGGGGTGCAGTGCATTCCACGTTATCGTCGAGGCTGTAGGAGGTTTGCCCAGGTGCACTCCTAGAAAACGCTGTGAGGATGTGGACCATTCGGCTCCCCATGGAGAGTCGGTTCGACTAGCCCACGACCCACACCACAAGCCAGTGCTTTTTGACTCGTTTAGCGTGGCACTAGAACAAGAGGCATACCGAGCGTAGAGGTGGCGAAGTTTGCAGAATTGTGCATCTTGTCGAACACAAAAAGTCACGTCATCAGCATAGGCAACATAGGTGACAATATGATGGCGAGTGCTGGCGACCACTGGAGGCAGAGAAGCATAGAAGGATCTGTGAACGGAGCGGAGAAAAGGTTCGATCGCAAGAGCAAAGAGCTGTCCGGACAAGGGGCAGCCTTGCCGGACGCCGGGACGGAAAGGAATTGGCGCTGTGAGAAGGGTGGGCAACCTGACGTGGAAAGTGGCGTCCTGATAGAGGGAGAGGAGAACAGAAACAAAAGAAGGTGGAAACCCGAAACTATAAAGTGTAGACGAGAGGTAAGCGTGAGAAATATTATCAAAGGCGGATTGTTGATCGAGAGACAGCAGAGCAAGAGGTTCAGAGCGAGATCGAGCGAGATTTATTAGGTCACTGAGAAGTTGAATGTTATGCGAGATGGAGCGCCCTGGGACAGTGTAGGTCTGGTTAGAGGACAGGATGTGGGGGAGGATTGGATTAATACGGCGCGAGAGTAGTTTAGAATAAAGCTTGTAATCAAGATTCAGAAGTGAGATGGGACGCCAGTTCCCCAAGTCTAGGAGATCACCCTTCTTTGGGAAGAGGACTATATGGGCAATTGTGAAACTCCTCGGAAGGGTGGATAGGTGGAAAGCAGCGGAGAAAGCACTAAGCAGAAAAGGAAGGAGGGCTGGGAGGAAAGCTTTGTAGAAACAGAAAGGAAGTCCATCTGGGCCAGGTGCAGCCTTGGAGTTTAGAGAAGAAAACGTCTCGGAAATCTCTGTTAGCGTGGGAGGCCGGAGGAGAGAATCAGAAAAATAAGAGGGGACTTGAGGTAAAGCAGAGTGTAGACCAGATAAGGCAGTGCTGGAAGGAGGAGGAGTTTCACAAAACTTTGTTGTAAAATAGCTGCGGGCAACAGAGCAAAGAGTAACTGGGTCAGAGGATACCTCGCCAGTAGAGAGGCGGAGATGGCGAATTGAAGCAGAGGCATGACGCTTAGCTTCAAGATTGGAAAGAAACTCATAAGTGCAGGCATCGGGCGCGAGATGCTGTAATCTCAGCCGCCGAATGACCTGTTGCGCGAGTGGGACTAGGAGAGAATTCAGTTCAGCCTTATACACAGCAAAAAGAGGGTCAGCCATATTTATAAGGGAAAGCATCGTACGGATGTGATCCAAACGCATCCTCTGTAGCGTCGTGATCGTAAAAGCCTGATTTCGCACATGAAGCAAGAGGCGATGTTTTACCTCCAGCCAGAAAGTCAGGGCACACGGCGCAGACTGCAGTTGCGTGCGCCATTCGGAGAGGAAATGGCGGACTGAAGAGCAAAAACCGGCGTCATCCAAAAGAGCGGCATCAAATGTCCACGGCCGGGTTGTCCTGTGCTGTGCATGAGTGTGGAACACTGTGAGAGTGATGGCGCAATGGTCGGACGACGCAGTGGGCTGGCAACAGGATGCAGAGATCGCTGGAAGAAGTATGGGCGTGGTATAAAATCTGTCAAGTCTGGCCGTGGCTGGGTTTATTGCACCAGATGCACGCCAGGTATGGGAGGGTGTAGTTGGATATAAGTGTCGATGGACATCTATCAGTGAGAAATCAAAAACGAGGGACTGTAGCTGCTGTACAAGGTCTGCACGATGTTCGCGTGAAGGCGGGGAACGATCAAGTTGAGGGTGTAGAGTACAATTAAAGTCGCCACCAACGAGAACTCGGTCGGTGGCAGGTATACCAGAGAGAGCACCGCGAAAGCACAGAAAAAGCTCCGACACATAAGTGGAGGTGTTTGGCACGTAGATGTTAAAGATATGAAACCTCTCCGTTTGAATAGTGAACGTGACTTGTTGTAAGAGGTCACGACAGAGATTTTTTACAGAGAAGAGAGTCATCGTAGAGCGAAAAGTCGAGCGTACCCCGACGGCAATACCACCATATGATGAACAGCTGAATGCGTGGTGGAAAGCAAAATTCCATGATCTCCAGCGGGTAAACAAAGTGGTAGGATGACAGTTCGTCTCTTGTAAAAGTAGCACGTCCGCACTCAGTGGGGAAAGGTCCTCATAGGCTAAGGCGTTCGCAAGTGGTGTCGCAAAACCGCGACAATTAAGTGACGTGACCTTGAACTTTTAGGTCCGTCGGCGGATGTAAGATGTGTTGACTTGCAGTAGCGAGAACATGTAGGCGCTGGATAAAACCCAGACCCCACGGAATGTCATCGACGTTCCGCCGAAGAGTGTGCAAAAGAGAATCAAGTTGACTGAGAACCCGAGGTAGGGCAGCTTCATACTTTAGTAAAAAAGCACGGGCAGTGGCCGTGCTGGTGGGACTCACTAAATATTCAAGAAGATCTACGTAAGGCAGCGGCTCAGCGGGGAAAGCATTCTCTTGAAGGAGATTAGTGAAGTCCTCTAACGAGGGAGAAACATCCTCCGTCTCTGGTTCGTCCAGGCTTGTACTTGAGAAGACGAAATGCCACGTCGAGAGAAGATTGCGCGAGTAACCGGGCGATTAGACCGCCTAGTGAACAAGTGCTGGGATGAGGACGTTTTAGACTTCTTCAACTTCTTCCGTGAGGAGACACTGCGTTTGCCAAAAATCGTGGAGGAACCAGCTGGTATAGAAATTTCTGTGCTGGAAAGGGTTTCGGCTGCTGGATCTGCAGCGCCAACGGTAAACACCGACGACATATCAGCAGGTAAATCTGTAGGAGCAGAAAGTATACGCTGCGGGGGTGCCGTAGGAAGCGTGGGAAAATTCCGATCTGTAACTGAAAGTGAGTCTGCCAAAGACGTTTGTCGACCAACGTCTGCAGGCCGACGTCGGGAAGATTTGGGTCCTGCAACCTTCCACTCGTGTGGAGACGTTGACACAGCAGTAACAGGAGGGACAGAAGGTGCCACAGCACTTGGCACGGGTATGGAAACAGCACGAGTGCAATTGGCTCGCACATGACTCTCACTTTGACAAAGGGTGCAATGCTGAGAAGTGATGATCTCGATACGACGTCGCTGTTGCCCACAGCGCACGTGAAGGACAGTTGGACAGGCCTGAAGATGAGTATCAGACGGAAAGAGCACACGAGCGGTGCGACGGAAGCCACGAATGGCTTTGTCTTCTGGGTCTCTGGGTGCCGCCGAGAGGGTTGTTATGGGACCGACTACTCGGCCGAACTTACTGAGTAACGTGCAAAGAATTGTATCAGATACCTCTGGCGGGACAGGGTAGAAAGTCACCTGAACGGGGCGGTGCGCGACTGGTTGTGGTAGTAGATGTACATCATTAATGGTCAGTCCTGCTGTCAAGACAAGGTCAGCATGTTCCTTTTTCTTGAAGTAAACCAGCACTGATCGTGGTTTTCGGGCAACATAATCTATTGCATCCGCCGGTAAAATGGATTTAAGAGCTCGGCTATAGAGCTGAAGCTTTGTATCCGGCAGCGCATCAAAACATACGGCGAGGTCCATCGTTGATTGCAGTTGACGGCCGGCTGGTGAGTCTTCGGGAATATCTATCGTTGCTGTGGATCCCACGACATGAAGATACGAATCGGGAAGGAGAGTATCAGACGATAGGAGTGACGTAGAGCCACTAGACATGGCAGTCGCATATGATGGAGGAACAGTACTTCTACTAGATGTAGAGGGCGAAACTCCAGCTGTTATAGGGGAATCTGGCAGTTGAGATGAAGTGGTGGCCGTAGAAGCGACGTCACCCGACACCTCCATAGCATCCGCGACAGGGACAGAGAGTAGACCTGTAACGGCAGTACCCTCAGTGGGAAGGCAGGCCGTAGGCGCAGGCAAGACAGAGGAACTCATGACGTCAGTAAGGCAGTTAGAGATCTCTGCGACCAACGAAGCTGTGTCAGCAGCTGGGTTGGAAGAAGAGGAGGAAGATGGCTTCTCTTCCAAGATAAGGGCGTGAGCTTCACCCTTATCTAATGCCGCCATGTCAACGGCGAGGCTTACCGAAGAACAAGACCAACTCGTTCGAAAAATATAACTACCGATAAAGAATAAAGTAATTCACTCACCACCTCGTGAGACAAACGAAACGAAAGCACTTATCTTCAACTTGAAGATGCACTCGAAAAGAAAAAGTACACCACTCGATTACCTACTCGAAAGCACGTAAAAGACAGAGCTCAAAAAACACACATCACATCACTATCTTATGGTACTCTAACTTAGACGGCAGACCGTTTTTGGAACGGGTCAAGGCCCGGGGTCAGAGCCCCCCCCCCACCACCACCACCACCACCACATACAAAATTTTCTTAAAAACTACAGTTTTCAATTCAGAACCACCTAATCTGGTATACTATCTCATGGTACTCTAACTTAGACGCTAGACGGTTTTTGGAAGGGGTTGGAGCCCGGGGGATCAGACCCCTCCCCGAATAAACACTTTTTCGTAAAATCTACAGTTTTCAATTTAGAACCACCAAATTTGGTATACTATCTCATGGTACTCTAACTCAGACGCTAGACGGTTTTGGGAAGGGGTTGGAGCCCGCGGGGTCGGAGCTCCCCCTCATAAAAAATTTCGTAAAATCTACAGTTTTCATCTTAGATCCACCAAATTTGGTATACTATCTTATGGTACTCTAACTTAGACGGTAGACCGTTTTTGGAACGGGTCAAGGCCCGAGGGGTCAGAGCCCCCACATACAAAATTTTCTTAAAAACTACAGTTTTCAATTCAGAACCACCAAATCTGGTATACTATCGCATGGTACTCTAACTTAGACGCTCGATGATTTTTTGAAGGGGTTGTAGCCCGGGGGTAAAGGCCCCCTTCATATAAAAATTCGCAAAATCTACAGTTTTCAATTTAGAACCACCAAATTTGGTATACTATCTCATGGTACTCTAACTCAGACGGTAGACGGTTTTTGGAAGGGGTTGGAGCCCGGGGGTAAGAGCCCCCTTAAAAATGCCGCGTAAAATCTACAGTTTTCGATTTAGAACCACCAAATTTGGTATACTATCTCATGGTACTTTAACTTAGACGGTCAACGGTTTTTGGGACGGGTCAAGGCCCTGGGGGTCGGAGCCCCCCCCGCAAACACACAGACATACAACATTTTCTTAAAAACTACAGTTTTCAATTCAGAACCACCAAATTTGGTATCATGAAACTCTAACTTAGACGCTAGACGGTTTTGGAAGGGGCTGGAACCCCGGGGTGAGAGCCCCTCCTCCTCCTCATAAAAATTTCGTAAAATCTACAGTTTTCAATTTAGGACAACCAGATTTGGTATACTACTTATGGTTATCTAACTTAGACGGTAGACGGCTTTTGGAAGGGGTTGGGGCCCGGGTCAAGGTAGCTCCATGCAAAATTTTCGTAAAAAGTTCCGTTTTTTACTCTTAAGAATACCCTATTTACGTTCTAAGGCGCTCTTTGGCCCTTTGAGGGCCTTGCACCATAAACCATCAATTAACCAACCAACTAACCAACCTACGGTCTAAGTTAGGGACTGTAGATAACAATAAAGTGCAAAAATATGCGTTTAATGGTGTATTAAAAACACAAATCTATATAGTTTAGCTTTCACTACCAACGAACGGCTTATCAGAAAGAAATATAATGTAATGTAAACAGAGAGTTCCAGATATTCAAAAATCAAAACGGTAAGAAAAAGATTATCAATGCCAATGTGAAGTCGTATGCATGCGACATCACATAGGTACATTGCATTTTTGTGTCGCTGGATTCACAGAAGCACAAGCCAGATGTACGGCAGTTCTATAGATGTCTCCTAGAAGGTAAGTATTCCCATTCCTTTTTCTTTCGTTTTTGTTTCCCAAAGTTAAATTAACTAAATCAAAAAATTTAAAATAAGTTTACTGGAAAATTGCAGAAATATCTTTTTCATTCATTAACTTTCACCCGCTGAACTTGGTGATTCCACAAATAGTAATATGTACCTGGCAAATAACTGGTATCCCTGCTAGTACAAATTATATTAATGATTTATTTGCGTCCAGTTCAATCTAGTATGTCCATAAGAGCGTTTGGAGCCGTATGAAAAATACATTTCAACGTGTGCCGCTGCGGCGGCGGAGTGATCTAGGCGCTGGCTTCTGACCACTTGTCGAGAAGGATCCTGGTTCAAATCCCGGTGAATCATGGACGTTGTGCTTGACTTCTGGCATTGGCTGTCCCCTCCCCAGGAACCAGTGGCCCAAAATTGGGAATGTCCGACTGCTTATAGCCCACTGAATTGATCACGGTGGTGGTCGTTAACCCCCCCCCAAAGATTGCGACGTGTCCATTGCTATTTGTTGTAGACCGTACAAAAAGTATGTTTTTGAAATCAAGGTGTCCACTTCCATGTAGGCTGGCCATAAAATGTTAGGGGACCGTACAAATTTGCACTTTTGCTTTCACCTTGTCAGCGCTTCGGTATATGGTTGAAGTATACGTATATATAGTTGGGCCATTTCAGCACGTAGTTTGGTTTATATAGAAAATCAAGATAATGTTACATTTTTACTCAGCTACAACACATTAATCCCAAAGGCTATTTGTTGAAATCTTTAATCCGCCGTGCTCATATTCACAACGTTAACATAACATGTCAAGTTATTAATGTTGCAGTTTTACCCTGTCACAAAACTTTAGTTACAAGACCTTAGGCGTAAACTTTTTTAGGAATTTTTAGTCCGACGTATTCATAAGGTTTCGATAACATGCCAAGGTTATGGTACTGCTTTTTGACTGAGGCACAAAAATTAATAAACAGGCCTTAAGCCTTTTTATCAGTTTTCAATCAACCGTGCTCATATACATAAAATTTTCAGAGAAAGTCAAGTTTACTGTGTTGCGCATTTACTCGAGTACAAAACTATAAACAGCCATTAACTTTCATCCGCTGAACTTGGTGATCTCAATTCATCCATTAACAAGTCTTTTAAGTGATTGTATGCTATGGTCATATTGATAATGTTTGATGACAAGTCAGGTTAATGATGTTGCACTTATTAAAGACTTAAAAAGGTGTAGAGGCTAGTAATTATTATTTGAAGTCTAAGTAAAAGCTCATTTTTAACTTGACTCGTCATGAAATCCTTGTGAATATGGCATTTATTTTATTTTGTACATTTTACAAAGCGTATGCATTTTTTTTGGCATTTGTTTTATTTTGTGTTGTACTTGTAACATAGCGTTTCGCATTTTTGTAATGCTTGTGACTTGTGATTGCATTTTGAATTTTTATTTGTTTCACATTTTGAATTGCATTTTGAATTTTTATATGTTTCACATTTTGGATTACTTTTTGACATTTTATGTTTTTGACATGCTATTTTGAAAATTTTGACTTTTTTAATTTTGCGTTGTGTTTTACATTCTTGCATCTTCTGCGGAATTACATTCTTGAAAAATTCAAATACAAGTTAGTAAAAGGTATAAATCAATTAGTGAGAAATACCAGCACATTTTAGTAAAGGGTAGAATTATATGAAATTCCTCTTAAAATGTCCAGCATGTTAACGTTGTCTCTGTGCACCAAAGAAGTTCGAATTCCTTTTTATCTTGCCAGCGTTTCTCTTCTGGGTGGATTTGTTGGAATCTGTGCTATCACTCTTTCGATTTTAGCCATAGTTGTTCTCTGCTCTTTCGCAATTTTACTGATTATTTCGTACAGTCACAGTTTTTTCTCTCCCAGAATTGTATTCCAGCGTCTGTCTAATCTTTTCAAGTTCGTTTTGTGTTCTGGGAAAGCCAAATAAATTGTTTTCACTAACTGACCAAATTGTTGGCGGGAACAGCGGAGGGCTTCTGCTTGGATTGTTTCTTCTGTTTCCACGAAATTTTCCAAGAACATAATTTTCCTCAAACCACTGAACTACAGAATCTGCATATTCTAGTAAAATTGATTTCACTTCTTCAAAAGCAGCTGGAATTTCATCAGATGAAAAAAATGCGAGTGCTTGCAAATGTCTGACTTTGAGAGCAAACTCACTGTTTTCCTTATATTCCAAGGCTATGCCAGAGGATGGATATTCCTCAGCACATTTTTTTCCGAGATGAAACCAACAACATTTGTGTGTGCTGCTTCCAAATTCCTTTTTAGCAGCATTATAACGGTAGCTATTTCAAAATCTATTATTATGCGTATATTGTGGTGCAAGTTGAATATCATAGTCTGATGCATAGTCTTGTAAATCCTACAAAAATACTTTATAATAGTATTATATTATTTATACTTGCTGGAAAGTAACCCATAAACTAGTGGGACAAGTCTGTGCATCTCTGGATTCGTTTCAACCATAGCATGAATGGAACATAATTGCCTAAAAAGGGTTGGACAAGTTTCAAATGTCCCATCCATAATCCAGAGGGGTGATTCTTTAAGCTTTCGTAAATTATTATCTGTTAAAAATAAAATAATTCTTTGATGTCCAAATGCGCTATCTCTGCCAAGAAATTTTGCACCATCTTCTCCTGTAAATTTATTGGGGCATCGATCCGTTCTGAAGTCGTAGGCTCCGCAGGCATGTCTTGGCATGTCTTCTCTTTTTCACAACTTGCCTTAGTGCATCCATATTAGGCATGTAAGCTGCATTTACTGTAGCCATTGACGTTGTCACGGTTTGAATAATTTGTGCAGGGGCTTCGTCCGTATTTCTCGCTCGTTCTTTTATTTGCGCTCTTGCAACAGCAACATCACTTTTCTCCGGTCTTGGAGCATGAATATGTGGTTTCTCATTGCGCATCCTGTGTTCATCTCCAATAAGAATAGTACTAGCAAAGCCAGTACAATTTCCATAATTTCTTTCAATACAGTGACAATACCGTAAATCACCTCACACTCTGTTATGGCAAAATAAATACCCTTTCCATTTCAGCAAATCATTTTCTTTTTGTGAGTTAACTATTAATGTTGCATTCTTCATCTGCATAGTGCCTTCGGAAAACAATGCACTTTCTCTTTCCAAAATATTTAGAATGATATATTTCCACTATTATCACTTGACAACGCACAACAAAGGTTTCAACAAGCACGTTCTCTGTTCTCCAGTCAACTACGAACTAATGAGCAACCATTCAATAAAACACTCAGAATACAGACAATCACGTGAGGCTTGTTCCTCCAGTTAGGGTTTAAGCGAAGTTCAAGATTTTCGTACCTGCGGTCACAAGAAGTGGTTAATTTTAAGAATCGGCATCTTATCTTTTGTTTTTCCAAAACGCAGAGGTACATGTATTTCACAGCTGGGATGCTCCAGGCGGGGGATCAACAGATGCGAAGAACCCGGGAGCCAGGTTCCGGAGGCCGCAGCAGGCGCGGACTGGGCAGCTGTACTCTGGGCCCGTAGGCATCATGCTAATTCTCAAAAATAAATTCAAATTTTTTGTGTTGCACCATGCGTATGAAAGAAAATTGTTATACTGAAAAGACAATTTGTTTACCCCGTAACATATTAAACGAAACCTACGTCCCTACGTGCCAAATGATCTGTAAGCCAAACACAGTTTTTCATGCAACACCTTCCCCCGACTTTCTAAGTTCAGATCTGTCTCGTTCGACTTATTTCCTGTACCGCCCCTCTCTTTCGCTAATTGCAGTTAATTACCGTGAAATTGGTGTTTTACGTTGGGGTGTATTGCCGCCTGTCCTGAAGACTATAGTGAAAGCGGTGAACTCCAGGGGAAAAGTATTCCATCAAAAGCAACAGAAATCCAATGCGAGAGCAAAACTTTGTTCGTTGGCATTACATCCAAGCAATTTAGGTGAAGTAGGAAGTGTGTTTTTCTACTACGACACCAGAAGATTGTCGCGAATGCTCAGGCAATTACGATACAGATGTGTCATTAAGACTTCTCTTTCAAGACGTCCAAAGGCCGGCACTAGGGGATGGGGAGGGATACAGTGCGGATGCTCTTTTCTGTTGCAGTTAGAAATTATTAAGCTCATTCTTCCTTAAAACTTTGCCTGGTTACCAGTAAGTACTGTCTCATGCCTCAACCCTTGCACAGATTTGTTGTTTTTGTTTTCATTCTTTGAGTTAACAGCGGGAAAATATCTGAACTGCGTTGTTTCAGTTGGAAATATTTTTTTACTTCAGCAACAGGGCTTTACGTATAATTGCAAAATACTTCGATAGAATAAACATACCTTACATAAAGAGTTTGCATGAGAAAATATATTAATAATAAGGAAAATATTCTAAAACCAAAAAAAGAAATTGCGGAACCGAAAAAGCTAGGTAGAGGAAACAAAAGGCTCTAAGAAAACGTTCATATTTAAAGAAACCTGTAGTCGCTTAATGAGTAAGTGGTATAACTCAATACAAAATCATGTGCTGTATTTGAAAAAAAAATTAGAAGCAAGTAGGCATCGGGACTGTTCACAGTTTCCCCTTTTCATCCTGTCGACATTACAACCACCACAGAAAAGAAAAGAACAAAAACATAACAAAAACACCCGTACAAAGTAAAATGCCCAAAACATAAAAAGAAGTAACCACACAAAATGAAATGCCCAAAACATTAAAAAAACTGCAACCACACGAAACAAAATACCCAAAACATGGTAAGAAATTCTGTTTAAAGCACAATGAAGGTATACGATAGGAGAAATATATGTTTTTAAAACTTAATACAAGTGTCAAAACTGAAATAAAAAGAAAGAAAAAAGAAATATTCCAAATTTCATTGTTACTTTAGATATTTTGACCTGTTGACATTTCGTAAATTGTACTTGCACTCGGTCAAAAAATATTACTTACAAGGACTCTTTAGTAACTTTTAATCGCTGTGGTCGTATTTATAAGGTTTGCATAACAAATGAAGTTAATAATGTTGCGCTTTCACTTACCGTCTCCCGCTAAGTTAGAGTTTCATGACACAAAATTTGGTGGTTCTGAATTGAAAAATAAAGCTTTTAAGAAAATTTTGTATGTGGGGGGGTCTTACCCCGGGCCTTGATCCGTTCCAAAAACCTTCTACCGTCTAAGTTAGAGTACCATGAGATAATATACAAAATTTGGTGGTTCTAAATTGAAAACTATAGATTTTACGAAAGTTTGTGTGTAGGGGGGGGTAACCACCCTTGCCCCGACCCGTTCTGAAAACCGTCTACCGTTTAATTTAGAGCACCATTATATAGTATACCAAATTTGGTAGCTCTAAATTGAAAACTTTAGTTTTTACGAAAAATATTTATGGGCGGAGGGACTCTGACCCCGTGCCCGACCCGTTCCAAAAACCGTCTACCGTCTAAGTTAGAGTACCATGAGAGAGTATGCCAAATTTGGTGGTTCTAAATTGAAAACTGTAGATTTTACACGGCATTTTTATGGGGGGCTTTAACCCCGGGCTCCAACTCCTTCCAAAAACGGTCTACTGTCTAAGTTAGAGTACCATAGATAGTATACCAAATTTGGTGGTTCTAAATTGAAAACTGTAGATTTCACGAAAAAGTTTTTATTTGGGGGTCTGACCCCCGGGCTCCAACCCATTCCAAAACCCGTCTGGCGTCTAAGTTAGAGTACCATGAGATAGTATACCAGATTTGGTGGTTCTGAATTGAAAACTGTAGTTTTTAAGAAAATTTTGAATGTGGGGGCTCTGACCCCCCGGGCCTTGATCCGTTCCAAAAACGGTCTACTGTCTAAGTTAGAGTACCATGAGATAGTATACCAAATTTGGTGGTTCTAAATTGAAAACTGTAGATTTTCCAAAAAAAAAAAAGAAATTATTCGGAGGAAGGTCTGACCTCCCGGGCTCCAACCCCTTCCAAAAACCGTCTAGCGTCTAAGTTAGAGTACCATGAGATAGTATACCAGATTAGGTGGTTCTGAATTGAAAACTGTAGTTTTTAAGAAAATTTTGTATGTGGGGGGCTCTGACCCCCGGGCCTTGACCCGTTCCAAAAACGGTCTGCCGACTAAGTTAGAGTACCATTAGATAGTATACCAAATTTGGTGGTTCTTAGATGAAAACTGTAGATTTTACGAAATTTTTTACGAGGGGGGCTCCGAAACCGCGGGCACCAACCCCTACCAAAAACCGTCTAGCGTCTAAGTTAGAGTTTCATGATACCAAATTTGATGGTTCTGAAATGAAAACTAGATTTTACGAAAATTTTGTATGTACGGGGGAAGGGGGGCTCTGACTCCCCGGGCCTTGACCCGTTCCAAAAACTGACAACCGTCTAAGTTAGAGTACCATGAGATAGGATACCTGATTTGGTGGTTCTGAATTGAAAACTGTAGATTTTACGATATTTTATATATGGGGGCTCTGAGCAACCGGGCCCTGCCCCGTTCCAAAAACCGTTTACCGTCTAATATTTTTAGTGCCAAAGAAAAACGTAATATTCCTATCCTGTCTGCGTGGCCAAACTTTATAAATTTGATCAGGGAGCAAGACGTTCGAAATCGTACGTTTTCCTGCATTCGTTTTGTATGTAACCAAAATCTGTAAACGCGACGAATTGACGTAGTCGACGAATTTGTCCGCGACGAATTGACGTAGTCGACGAATTGACGTAGGCGACGAATTGACGCAGGCGACGAATTGACGTAGTCGACGAATTGACGCACGCGACGAATTGACGTGACACCGCTCATCGGTGTATATGATATTGTTGTATAAGAGATACCTAGTACTCTTTGCTCATGTACTGAATCGTATATGAGCACCGTCGCCAAAACTATGTTTCGTTGCTCCAGTTTCCCAGTAATTCATGAAATAGTGATACAAACATCTTCGTTTTCTATTCCATCTGGATACTTATTTTCTTTTCTGTACGAATATTCGTGCACACCATAACGCCGCCCAAGTCGCGCAGTGGTCTAAGCACTGGGATATGACCATTTGTCCAAGTGGGTCTCGGTTCGAATCCTAGCAAGGCATGGATGCTGTGTTTGTGTTACGGCACTGGCTGTCTCCTTTCCCTGAAGACAGTGGCTCTAATTTAGGACGAGCTACTGATTATAGTCCACTGAGTTGCTCATGATGGTAGTTAAACCTTTAACCAAAATAAAAACAACAACCCCACAACAGAATTTTGTAAATTTGCATACAGTCTGTGACGTACTACAGAGGTGGAAACATGTGTCAAGGGGACAAATCTGCAGCGAGACTTTCTGCCCGCTTAGCTCAGTTGGGAGAGCGTATTACCCCGAAGTGTGGGAACACGGATTCGATGCCCGTCGCTGACAAACTTGTGTTTTCACAAGTCTCTTGTCCAGACTCCCCTTTCTGTTTGGCATCGCAGTCAGCTGCGTACGTAGTCCACACGGTGTGCTAAATCGGTATCCATAAAAAACGCAGACGTTACACATATGTTACCGGTGGGCACCGCACAGATGGAGGAATTTGCCGAATGGGCTGCTGCGTAGATAACTGAGGATCCCTAGTGGTTGCTAAATGCGTTGTGGACAGACGAAGTTCATTTTTCGTTATATGGGTCTGTCAGCACACATAATTGCAGAATTAAAGGATAGGATAATTCACATGTGTATACAGATGAGCTGATGCGCTCACCACGAGTTACTGTGTGATGTGGATTCACTGCATCCTTCATTGTTGGGCCTTTTTTCCTTTGAGGAACTGTGCGCCAGAAGGATCTGGAAGACTTGCTCAGTAAATAACGAACGCTACTTGAAACTGTTGTTTGGAAACGCGATGCAATGTTTTCAAGCATAAAATCTACTGCACAATGTCACGTCTATGCAGGATGGTGCACCAGCTCAAGTCGCTTCTCCAGTAATAAACTTTCTCGTCACTATATTTGGTGGAGAAACACTAATCATCAGGCACTGCAGTGTCCCGTCGCCACATTGGTCTCCAGATCCAACAATCCTGGATTTCTGCATGATAGTTTATTTGTAGTCTAGAGTATACTAGCCAAGACCTTCTATACTGCTGAAGAAAGTAATTCACTGCGAAATCTGTTGTATTCACCTGTACATGCTACATTCAATGGTCACTAGTGTTTTCACACACTTGAATGACGTAATTACCTATGGTGGAGGACATGTTAAACTATTGCTGTTGTGATAGTGTTTTCAATTTAATGCAGCGCCTGAATTTTTAAAGATTTTTGCTGTATTTAGCAAATTTTTAGGTGTTATCGTCCTCCTGCGGTGACTATTTGAACTAATAGTTTTTCAGTTGCCAAACAAAATCCACATACTAGCTGATGCTTTTCGTGCAAACTGTGGTGCCATATTCGTGCAAACTGTGGTGCCATATTCGTGCAAACTGTGGTGCCATATGTAATTTGTGTGCAACCAACAGTGGTGCCATATTGGCTTTTTAGATGCGAAATTCCTGAAAATTTCAGTTTAGTTGGCGTCAGACAATTCATTTGGCTTGTTTGACTTTTCCCTGGATTTTTATGTTGGTTGCACACAAATTACATAACATGTTCCTTTACCGAGAGCGAGTCGAAAGTTTTGCAACATTTGCATAACCGCATGTGCTGCGGCGAGTATGTCACGTGTTTAAACTAGTACAAGTCGCCCACTGCAGTCAGTCGAAAGATACATAAAGTGGTAGTCGTTGCTGTGAACAACATTGCATGTCGTCGTTCTACCTGTGGTTGGGACGCCTAAAAGTTGAACAGTCAGAACCGGCTAATTAGGGAACTTTTGCTTTACGAGTTTGAACTCAGCCGTAACAATCCTCAAGCAACATGAAACATTTCTCGTGCGAAAGGGTAAGGTTTTGTGGACCACATCACTGCAACCAGATGGTTCAAGAAATTTCGCTGAGGTGAGAGAAACCTCTACGATCGGCCAAGGTTAAGTGGGCCAAGAACCGTGGATTTTGAAGACCCTGCGCCAGGCCGTAGAGGCAAATCCGACAACCAGCAATCGGAGATTATTAGGCGAGCAGCTACAAATAACACAGACAACCGTAGTTCGTAAACTTCAGGACCTCGGCAAGGTCTACAGGAGCTGCCGCATTGTCCCTCACGAACCGACGCCAGCTGAAGCAAAACGCCAAGTGGAAGTGTGCACGAAAGTCCTAGAAAGCCCGCGTGATATACTCTTCATCAAGAAAATTGTTATGTGCTATGAAAAGTGAGTCTATTTTTGTAATCTTTACACAAAACGTCAATGGTTGAGCCCTTTTGCCAAACTTTAGCGCTTCGGACACAGGGTGATGCTCTGCGTCTGGTGGAATTTCGAGGGGATAATCCATTACGAATTTGTTCCAGACGATCGGACCATCAACGACGAGAAGTACACGGTAATGTTGAACAGAAAACACCCTCTCCTACAGCAAGACAATGCTCGGCCTCATACCGCGCGAACGACCCGGGAAAAACTCCAGGAACTTGAGGGTATCGAACTGATGCCATACCCAGCATATAGTCCGGACCTTGCCCCGCCATATTATTTCTTGTTCCGGTCCATGGCTTACTTCGTTCGCGGGCGGCACTTCAACAACCAGGAGGAGGCGAGAGCTGTAGTAAAGGAGTTTCTTCTTCTAGAAGGAAAAGAACTGGTACTGCAGTGGAATCGAAGAACTGGCAGACAGATACCTAAGGACGGTGCAACACGATGGCCTTTGCACTGAAGTGCCAGAAAAACTGGTACAGACGAGCTTATGCAAAACACACAGCAACGTCACCTATGCGCGTACTCGGTTGCGTCCGCCAGTGCGTATATAAAGTGATAAACATCCTTGCCAGCTGTCAGAGCTGTTTTCGGCATGAGAATGACAAGTAATAACGATTTAAGCAAATTTTCAACATTGTGTCATAGTTGGCGCACGTGAAATGGGCCATAGTGTTTCGGAGGCAGAAACGAAGTTCGGATTTTCACGGACGACCATTACAATTGTGTACCGAGACTGTAAGAATTCCGGCAAAACCTCCAACCTACGATACCAATGTGCCCGTAAAAAGACATTGAGTGAACGCGACCATCGTCGGCTGTCAAGAATCGTTTCACGCGATAGGCGTGCATCACTCTCGCAGGTATAATCGGAATTCAATGCTGGTGCCTCAACAAGCATCATCGTCCGGACTGTGCAACGTACCCTGCACGATATGGGCTTTGGGAGCCTACGCCCAACTCGAGTCCCCTTGATGCGTGCACGACACAGAGCTATGCGCCTCGCTTTGGCACGGCAACACTGCCACTGGACACTTGATGACTGGAAACAAGTAGCCTGGTCTGACGAGCCGCGTTTCCAACTGTATCGCGCAGATGGAAGGATTCGTGTGTGGCGCAAACCTCATGAAGCCATGGATCCCGCCTGTCAACAGGGAACTGTATCGACTGGTGGGGGGTCCGTAATGGTATGGGGTGTGTTTAGCTGGACTTCACTGGGATCCGTGGTACGTCTACAAACGTCTGTGACCGGCCAATGCTATGTGCGCATCTTTTCTGACGAAGTACACCCGTTCATGACCTGCTTTCATGCTAATGGGTTTGGCCTGTTCCAACAGGACAACGCAGCTCCACACAAGTGTCGGGACACCACATTATGGTTAGAGGAGCATTAATCTGAGCTTGGGGTGTTGCCATTTCCACCCAATCCCCAGAACTGAACGTGATAGAACATATTTGGAATGCCATGTAACGCGCTATCGAACACAGGAATCCGAGACCGCGGAATACACCCGAATTGTGGAACGCTCTGCAGGAAGTATGGTGCGCATTGCCTACAGCATATTTCCAGAAGCTAGTGGAGTCCATGCCCCGTCGTATTTCTGCAGTCCTGCGCTCCCGTGGTGGACCTACCAAGTATTAGACTGGTGTACCAGTTTTTCTGGCAGTTCAGTGTACTTTGAATGCCAGTCAGCTTTCGTCTTAAAGGTACGTATGATGACAAAAAGTGATTCAAATGCGCTAACGGACAAAGAAATTTGAGCACCTAGAAGAAAACATGTTACAATCGGGAAACTTTTCAAATAGATAGGTCTGATCTAAGTTTAGTGCAATTGCGCCTGAACGCACACCCTGTGGTGGCGCTGCAAGCACGAACCGGCAGCCTTGTAAACTGGTGTGTAGGTGATGCTCCATGAAAGAGTACAGAGTGACAAGAATGCCAGGTAGTTGCCAGAGACTTCGATTTGCGCAACTTACGGACTTTGAAAGAGGCCTGATCATCGGGCTGAAAACTGCTTGCTGGTCGGCACGCCGTATAGCCCGCAACGTGAATCGTTATGATCATACCGTCCGACTGTGTTGGGAGCAGTGGACACGTGACGGTACTGCCATTCTGCGGAGCGGCTCCGGATGGACCAGTAAGACCGCCGGTAGAGTGGATCGCTGGATCGTGTGCCAAGCACGAACGGATCCCACGGGAACCCGGTCCACTGTACAGGCAGATGTAGCGGCTCCTGTGTGCCTACGAACCAATTCCCGACGCCTCGTGGAAGCGAATCTGCGATCCCAGCGCCCCTTACATGTGCTGCTATTAACACCGGAACATAGCCGGCTCCGTGTGCAGTGGTGCCAGACCAGAGCGACGTGCATCACCACAGACTGGCGACGTGTGGTGTTGAGCGATGAGTGCCGCTTCGTTTTTGGGGACAGATGATCATCGTGTCTGGGTGTTCGGGTACCCGTATCGACGGCACAATACCAACCTCGCTATCGAGCGCCAGACCAACCCCACTGCAGGCATTATGGACTTTTGAGCAATTACCTACGATGGCCGATTAGCTCTAGTGGTGGTACGTGAATCATTAACGGTCCAAAGGTATGTGGATGAGAACCTACGGCCCCATGTGCTCCCATTCCTGGCCGGGATTCCAGGCGCGCAATATCAGCACGATAATGCCCACCCGCACACGGCTCGGGTTGCCCAGGACTGCCTATGTCATGTTCAGACACTTCTGTGATCTTCTCGCTTCCCCTATGTGTCCCCTATCGAGCATGTGTGGGACCAGTTGAAACGCTAGCTGCCATTGTGCCGCACTATCCGGGATTTGGATCACACCGTCCAACACGTTTTGGCCAGTCTGCCGCAGGGCAACATCAGGCGTCTGTGTTCTTCTCCATGCCGGACGGTATTGCAGCATGTATTGCGGCACGAGGCGGTGCGACGCGCTGTCGAAGATGACCGGACTACGTGCCACAGATCCCTCTGTAATTGTCCTGCAGCTCTGTTTTTGCCATCATATGTATCACTCATCTGTATCATTACGTCCATAAATTTTGAGTTCAAGCCGATACTTCCTTATTAATGCGCAAATTTCATTGTACGTGAGTGTAGTGCCAAACTTTCGGCTCACCCTCTGTAAAGTAATTTTCCTTTAAAAAAAGTAATTTTGCTCCAAAATGGCCACACCTTAACGACGAAGTGACAAGAAGTCGGAATCTACGCAGTTTAAACTTTGACAATTGACTCGAAATTCCGGGTTATGTTTATTATTTTGATGCATTGGGAAGAGATAAAGGCTTATTTCAGTAGTGCTGAATCATCCCAATCAAAGTTTGACACAAAATTTAAAGCACGAGCGTAAAAAGGAAGTAATGCTAGACTACAAAAATTACATGTTCTTTGTGTTTGTGACATCTGTTTTACATGAATTTGCAATTCTGAACAGCCGTTTCCAGCAAACCAAAACTGATTCTGATGAATTGTAACAAGAATTATTCTTCCAGCAGAAAAGTCTTCAGAGCGGAGTGTGATGGTAGAAAAAAATATTCATCAAGTTGATTTTTATCAAATTTTTAACAGAATGTAGTATTGTCCTTCAGAAGAACAACAGTGCTGAGGCTGTTCCAGAAATAAAAAATGTCAAAGAATTATGTATGCTAGAAGAAGCTCGTCAAATTATAGGCAGACTTCCCTCGGAGCGAAAGATATTTCAAAATCAAGCTCTGAGGTCATTTTAAATCAAGGTTCAAGGGCCCTGTTTTCAGAGTTACTATTTGTACACAGCAGAAAGCAATACCAGCACTACTGAAGAACAACACAGAAAAACATCAAACAGAAGTCATCGCTCTTTCCACATTTATAAGTGAGTCACGGAAAATTTTTCATCGGCCGCCAACGGGAATCGATCCCATGGTCTTCCAGTTACGCGCCGGATATGCTTCCACTGCACCACAACGGCTTCGAAGTTCTCCAGACTCACAAGCGACAAACTGGCAAGCCACATGGCAGGGTTGCTTCTTTGGAACCCCGCAAAATGCTGGGGATTTACCGAAGATGAACAGCAGCAATTGAACAAAGAATTTCGATGCCGCTATGGTGCAGTGGAAGCATACCCGGCGCGTGACTGCTTCCAGTTAGGGTTCGACTCCCGGTGGCTGCCGATGATAATTTTTCCGTGACTCACTTATAAATGTGGAAAGAGCGATGTCTTCTATTTGATGTTCCTGGTCCACGTCAACTGTGTATTTAACACAGAAAAAGCTTTTGTCAATTGGAAAGGAGGAGCTCCATTAAGAAAGAAGGATTCCTAACAGCCAGTGAACAGTTTTGAATTGGCGTGCTTCAAAATCAGACATTTAAAGAGCTCGACACTTTTGCCCTTAAACCCAAATTAGTAATGCAGCAGTTGAGACGATATTTTCTCTTGCAACCCTAGTATAAACAAAAGCAAGAAACGAAATACAACTGAATTTTCCTTGATTCTATTGTGAGA
Source organism: Macrothele yani (assembly GCA_039090855.1). Lineage (NCBI taxonomy): Eukaryota > Metazoa > Arthropoda > Arachnida > Araneae > Macrothelidae > Macrothele > Macrothele yani. Next base: position 155,484,916 of record CM077030.1, read on the forward strand.
ATCAGATCAGAATTATTGTTTTTAAGCAAATATTGTAAAGACTTCACTTCACTTGCAAAAATGCTAAGACTTTACATATAGCCAAGTTCACGCTGTAGGTTCCATTTGTTTCAGTGATGATGACAGTAATAAAAAGGATCTAGAACTTTTTATGTAATGTGAGTATAACAAATATGTTTTAATAATGCTTGGCTTTTTTTTTCCATTTTTTAGCTTTAAATAAAAAAAAACATTATTTGGGAACCCTGTGTAATAAATGCATTTGTTCTTTTGTTGTTCTGAGTTCACCCGATTTGATAAATTAATAAAGGAAAAATATAAATGGTCTTCCAACTAACGTAATTAAAAATGTTTTAAAATGGAAATATACATACCTTCTTTTGTTCCGCAATTGGGATTGCAAATCTTAACTCTATTCCTGTCTCCTAAAGTTGGTGCTATTTGCCTTTGTTTGATGACCTCTCAATTTTAATCAGCTTCGTGCATGCTTTTTAATATTCATGTGATGAAATCATTTATTTATGTTAATGCTGCTCAATATTCATGTGTAGTCCACGCCATACGTCATGGTCAAAGCTGACCGGAACTTAACTGGAAATGATCGCTTCGAAGGATTCTGCATCGATCTGTTGAAGACCATCGCCGACTTGATTGGCTTCAGCTACGAACTCTATCTTGTTCCTGACAAGAAATTTGGGGCTGAGAACACCACAACTGGTGAATGGAACGGCCTCGTCCGAGAAATTATCGACAAAGTAAGTAATCTTGCCCATTTTTTATGTGTTCGTTTCTGCCGCCCCTTTTTCTTCCTCTTATTCCCCCTCTTCCTCAAGCTCTTAATCTTCAATTATTGTTGCTCATAAATGGAGTTGAAGGAGCCTGTTCCCGAGCACAAGAACAAACTATGTGGAGAATCTATTTTCATCCTTTTCTTATTGGAATTTATTCTCAGAATATTTTTCTCTCGTTGAAGATTTTGAAGCATGTTATGTTGCAGTGCCATCAAAAACAAGTCGTGATAAAATTTGATTAAAATATTTTCGCGCCTGTAGTTTGTTCTAAAAGAATTATGTAATGCAGCAAATTCCGAAATATTGCGACTCTCGTAAGTTTTTTTAGAGAAGTAATCAAATTAATTAATTAAGCACAAAACATTTGCCAGAATAAGAAACGTTAAGAAAGAGCGTTAGTTATCAAATGCGTGATAATAGGATAATAAATGCTTTTCCCGTACCTTTTAAACGCAACACAGAATATCAGTAATACATTTTCTAAAATTTGGTGGCTTTGGATAAGACCCACACCTAAACTTTCCTTATTTTCAGGATTCTTTTAACGCATTCGCGAATTTTTAAAAACATGTTTAAAGAGAGATGTTATTTTTTTAACCAATTCATAGAATTGATGGCATAGCAAACAAGAAAGATGACACCGAATTTTCGGGTGTGATGAGTACAGCTTTTGAATCCGTTCTGACGCGAATTACATTTATCAAAGCTATTCAAAGTCAATGGAACCGGTACGGGAAACAGTAGCATCTAATCAAAGAAAAAAGTTTTTCAATCTGGTTTTTGATCCCTCAGGTATTGCTGTGAACGGAATTGTTAACTTACGTCCTCTGGTTGCAGACTTGTACGTTAAGAAACATTTGATACTATATGAAAAACGTTTCGCAGCGGAAACGCTCTCCAACAAAGAAATAATTTTTCAACTCGGACTATTAGAAGCAAAGATATCGACAAACATAAGATATGCATCTAATCCCCTGGCGGGGGAAACATGCATTATTTTAAGAAGAAAGTATTCTGAAATTTTTTTCGATGTGAGCGGTATCGGCCCTAGAAAGAAATTTTTCAGTCGAGATTTTAGGAGCTCGGATTTTGCTGCAAATACACTGCTGGCCACCCAAAATGCAACACCAAGAAGGACACCAGATAGCAAAGATAGACTTACTGGACACATAACGACAGATACAAAGATGAAACAATTGAGCTTACTGGCCCATGCGACTTGCGGAACACGCAGACATCAATAGTTCGTGTGGCCCTCATGGTTGGCAATAACGGCCGCTACACGCCATGGCATCGAACGAAAGTGGCTTTGGATGTGGCCTTGGGGTATGTTGGTGCAGGCTGCTTCCACACGTTGCCACAGTTCAACAGGCATGGCCGCGGGTGGTGCTTGCCGGGCCACTCGGTTGCCGATCAGCGACCAGTCGTGTTCGATGGGCGACATATCGAGAGAACAGGCGGGCCACGGCAGCAGTGACACGTGGTGGGCCGTGAAGAATTATTGCTCGATGCCTGCCACGTGCGGGCGCTCATTGTCCTGTGGAAACATGGCCGCTGGCAGGTCCTGTAGGTAAGGGAGGACTACAGGCTCCAAAACGTCGAAGATGTAGCGGTGGCTGTTGAGTGTACCGCCGATGCGTACCAGAGGGTTGCTTGTGTCATTTCCAATTGCGCTCCAAAATATATCGCCAGGTGACGAACCGGTATGGCGATGCATAATGCAGGCGTCATACAGTTTCTCGCCGCTGTGCCGCCACACGCGGATCCGACCTTCGTGGTGTTGTAGGCAGATGCGGGATTCGTCGGAGAAGACAATGTCGTGCCATTCCGTAGTCTAGGTCTGGCATTCAACCGCCCCACTCGCCGTTGGTGAAACGTTAATGGTAATCGGAGCAACGGACGCCGTGCAACAAGGCTCCGCTCCTGCAGACGACGTTGAACAGTACGTGCTGACACAGGTTGTTGCGCAACACACCCTAATTCCTGCGCTAACGTTCGTGATGTAGTGGTGCGAGCCGTCAATGCCAGTCGCATAATATGCCGGTCCTCTCGTTCGGTGACACGCCGCGTTTGCCGCAATCGCTCACGTCGGTCCGTCTGTCCCTCCTGCTCCCACCGAATTTATACTCGCCTCACTGTGGCTGCATGTCGTCCCACACGGGTGCCGATGTCTCGGTACGATAAACCGCTGTCGCGATAAGCCACTATTCGTCCTCTGTCGAACTACGAAAGGTGCTGGAATGACTGCCGTATTCTGCGACGAGGCATCAGAAAGCTTCCCACGCACATGTCCGGCAGCACAACACACTTCTTCCCCGCCTTCTGTGCACCCTTTTTAAAGTGCTTCTCGGTGGCGAGCCGGGCGCACATGATTTGCATATGCCCTGCAATGCTAATCGTTTGCATGTCCTATCGCGGGCGACGCATGCTGCGAATTTCAGGCCAATCGGATGCTTCCTTCTTGGTGTTGCATTTTGGGTGGCCAGCAGTGTGCATCAGAAGGTGAAATTATGGCTTACGCTCCCTGGTTTCCAAACCATTTTTTCCAAAAAATTAAAATTATGTACAAAAGATTTGCCATCGGGAGCTGTGTCCGGCGCAGAAGTAATTTTTCAAGTCGTAGTTTCAGAAGCCGAGATATCGGGGGGAAACGCAATTTACCTTTACGCCCCCTAGCGAAAAATTTGTGAATTACTTGAAAATTTTGAAATTATATGAAGAACATGTCGCGCTGGAAACTCTATCCAATAAAGAGAGAGTTTTTTTTTTTTTTAAATCGGACCGTTAGAAGCAGAGATACGGACAAACATAAGATATACATCTACGTCCCTGGTGAGGAAACCATGCAATATTTAAAGATGGAAATATTCCGAAAACATTTATCGACGTAAGTGCCATCGGTGCACGAAGAATTTCTTCAATCAGGATTTTAGAAGCTCAGATTTTGTAGCAAATACATCAGAAGCAGAAATTAAGATTTACGGCCCCTGGTGACCAAATTATTCTTTACCAAAAATTAGAAATATATGCAAAAGATTTCCCATCAGGAGTTGTATCCGCTGTAGAAAATGTTTTTCAAATCGGAGTTATAGAAGTAGAGATATCCTGGAAAGCGCAATTCACTTTTACACCCCATAGCGGAAAATCTATGCGTAACTTGAAAAAGTGGCTATACCTGAAATACTCTTCGACATAAATGGAATCGCGAGGTAAAATAATTTTTTCAACCCGATGTTTAGAAGCAAATATATGGAATGGAATGTATTTTGAATTCCACATCATCTGCCCTTACGCCCTCTAGCTGCAAAATTTTACATCGTAAAGAAAACGAAATGGAGGATCATCATTTGCATATTTCAAGGTTGGAAATGCAAAAAAGAATTTTCCAAATCGGACTGATAGTTGCAAAGATATGGTGTCCACAGGTATACGGTCGGACGGACGTACAGACGAACGGTAGGACGGATAAACCGATAACATAAGCGCGATCTTTTTTACAAAGGACGTGCTAAAAATTACGCTTAACTCTTTTTATTTCGTCTTTATGTTTAAGATGTATAACGAAGTAAATTTCTCCGTCATTTTTGGTCTACGCCGGGAATCGAACCCGAGTCCGCTTATTCCGGAATAAGTCACTCTACCAATTGAGCTACGCGACCGTTCATTCTGATTGCTATCTGCCTTTATGTCGTGTGCGTCCTGCTGGCAGGTACGTCACATCTCCCTCCCCGAAAGAGGGCCGGGGGCATGGCCCACGGGTAGGCCGTGACCATGAATCGTTGCAGGCAGCCATCAGCTGTAGAACGTGCACTTGAGAACTCTCAGTCAATCTGGTGTGTGGAATGCAAAGTCACACACATCAACTTTTCGAAGCGCTGGAGAAGGGATTCTCTTATTTTCCTTTCTCGCGGTGTGGAAAGAACATCACACCAATGCGAGGTTTTGAACTGTCGGGTCATCCGGAAAGTTCGGGTGCCATTATAACGAAGTAAATTTCTCCGTCATTTTTGGTCTACGCCGGGAATCGAACCCGAGTCCGCTTATTCCGGAATAAGTTACTCTACCAATTGAGCTACGCGGACGTTCATTCTGATTGCTATCTGCCTTTATGTCGTGTGCGTATTGCTGGCAGGTACGTCACAGATGGTATGGAGAATTTTCCAGTATTTATTTATCTCTGAGCAGTGGTTGAAAATGACTGCACTGTTAATCCTTCAAAGACCATGGCTCTGAAATCTTGTGTAGCTAAGAATCCCATAACGCCCAAAACGGTTTGTTACTCGTTTCAGAATTTCTCCCCTTCCCTTTACAATTTTACAAAGAAAGGATTAGTATTCATATGGAAGCAGACATTCGTCATACATAACACGATATGCAACTTGCTCTTAACCACCTTTGACGAAATGATGAAGATCACTTCTACATTTAATCAAATTAAAAAACGGTATTTACAAGTTAAAACATATGATAGATTAAAACACTAGATCTTTCGATCACACTAGTGATCTTCATCAGGTCACACACCTAATGAAAGCAAGGTACGTCGACACGCAATATATAGGGATTTTTGATGACCCAAACAATGGGTAAAGCGCATGCTCACGAAAGTTATTGTGAACACACAGAGAGAGAGACATAGAGAGAGACAGGTAACAGTACTGCAAACGAAGAAAGTAAAAATGATGCTACACAAGTATTAATAATTCAGCTGTAATGATTATTTCCGCAATATTCAAGTAGAGCAGTCCATGTTCGTGGGAGGAAAGAAGGTACGTCGTCATTACAGCAAATACCTCTATAATGCAAAGAGGGTCATGCTTTTGGTGCTGTGTGCAATGAGGATTTTGCATTCATCCCATAATGGTATATGTGTGCTACTAGCTACCAATCGGGCTAGGGCTGTCGAATGCGAGCCTGTTCTGACATCGCGTGAGTGTTCAAGCAAACGGGTTTTTAAATTACGTAGGGTGGAGCCTATGTACACTTGATCTACTTCATTGGGGTTTAAAGCTCTCGGGGGAATAAGGTAGACGCCGTACCTGTGTTTGGTTTCAACGGGATCCCTGTCCCGTTTAATTAGAGTGTACAAACTGCGTGTTTGTAAACCAAAGTTTATATTAAACTTGGCACAGGCATGTTTTAGAACGCTGGTGCAGCCGGGAAAATAGCTCATGGATCCGACGTACCTGTCAAGGGTGCGGGTTTTTTCTAATGCGGTAAACGCAAGTCGTCGATGCCTGCGGAGAATGGTGTGTACCAGGTCTTTCGGGTACCCGAACTCGCTAGCAATGACAAAAATTCGTTGAAGTTCAATGCGCCGAAGGCGTACAGATGACGAATGCGTAAATGCCCGTCGTACCAGGTAGCGCAGGGAAGCCAGCTTAACAGATAAAGGCTGCGCTGAGTTGTATGTGGCTATAATAGGGTGGGATGTGGGTTTATGGTACACTGAGTATTTTAAAGTGAAATTGTGGGGGTCCCGTTCTATGAGCAAGTCTAAGAACGGGAGTTTTAAGTTATTTTCCAATTCCAAAGTAAAGTTTATGGAGCGATATTTGGAGTTTAACAAACTGAGAAAATGCAGCAGGTTGGAATGCGGATGTGGCCAAAAGACAAGAACGTCATCCACATAGCGGGTGTAGAGGAGGGGTTTGAGCGTACATACGCCAAGTACCTCATTCTCCAGGGTTTGCATGACAACCTCGGCGAGAATCGCTGAGAGGGGTGAGCCCATAGCCGCGCCTTCTTTCTGCTGGAAAATAACATCGTTGAATTTAAAATAAGACCTGGATGCAACGAGCTTTAAAGCTGAAAGTACAGCCTCTATTTCCAAAGGTGGGAGAGGTGGATTATGAGTATATAATTTTTGACAAATGATGTTGTGTGCCTCTTGAAGGGGGATACTGGGGTATAGCGCCACAACATCCAAGGATGCCATTATAAACGGCTTGCCTTGCGAACTGAAGGATTTTATGAGATTAATAGCTTGTAGGGGACTGTTAATTGAAAACTTAGAATGATTTAGGATGGGGGAGAGAAATTTTGCAAGGACTTTTTTCAAGTGGGCGGATAGGAGACGCATACGAAGAAACTAAGGGGCGGAGGGGGTGCTTTTTTTGTTTATGGAGCTTGATCTTCCTAAGATTTCGGGTACTCTGGGTCCCTTAGGATTGTTCATATTATCGGAAATTTCTTTAGGTAAGAAATTTCCGATAATATGATTAGTGATCGATCATCGCAAGAAACTTCCGATCTGTAGTCTTAATATGCATTGACCTTGAGATGTTTTACGAGAAGATCACTGGATTCTTCCGCGGAGAAGATGCAATGTGATGAGAATAAATGACATCGGCCATGGAGATATTAACGCCTTCACTTATTTGTTAAGCCACAATAATGGTGACTGAGGGCGACTTCTGCTAATCCCTGTACAGGCCGTGTATATTCAAAAAACAGGTATGGGTAGGAAATCTTACTGTCTCTTGACTGGAGATTTCGAGCGGTTGTGGTAGTCCGGATGCAAGCGCGTTTGGGGCGTTATGGTCGATAAAGGAATCAGAAAGACAAAAATACAGTAGGAGAATAAGATTAGGTGCACAATTCTTTGGGAAACATATTTGGAAAGTTCTTTAACAGCCCAGTGCTGAGCGGTGTGAACTGCTGATTTCTGGACATTCGTTGGACTACTGTTGCACAATAATCGCTGCCGCAGACCGCAAAAACCATGGTGGATCTCTTGAAGGTTTGGCACTATGAAATTCTTCCCAATCTCCCTTTGTTTTCCCCATTTGGCACCAGCGGACCCTAAATTGAAGAGGTTATACGTCAATTCGTCGCGTGCGTCAATTCGTCGACCGCGTCAATTCGTCGCGCGTCAATTCATCGACCACGACGATTCGTCGAGCGTCAATTCGTCGCGGACAAATTCGTCGACTACCTCAATTCGTCGACTGCGTCAATTCGTCGCGTTTACAGATTTTGGTTACATACAAAACGAATGCAGGAAAACGTACGATTTCGAACGTCTTGCTCCCTGATCAAATTTATAAAGTTTGGACACGCAGACAAGATAGGAATATTACGCTTTTTCTTTGGCACTAAAAATATTAGACGGTAGATGGTTTTTGGAACGGGGCAGGGCCCGGTTGGTCAGAGCCCTCCATATACAGAATTTTCGTAAAATCTACAGTTTTCAATTCAGAACCACCAAATCAGGTATCCTATCTCATGGTACCCTAACTTAGACGGTTGTCGGTTTTTGGAACGGGTCAAGGCCCAGGGAGTCGGAGCCCCCCCCTATCCCCACCCCCACACACATACAAAATGTTCGTGAAATCTAGTTTTCATTTCAGAACCATCAAATTTGGTATCATGAAACTCAAACTTTGACGCCAGACGGTTTCTGGAAGGGGTTGGAGCCCGGGGGTCGGAGCCCCCACTCAAAAAAAAATTTCGTGAAATCTACAGTTCTCATTTTAGAACCACCAAATTTGGTATACTATCTCATGGTACTCTAACTTAGACAGTAGACCCCTTTTGGCCCGGTGTGTCAGAGCCCCCCACATACAAAATTTTCTTAAAAACTACAGTTTTCAATTCAGAACCACCTAATCTGGTATACTATCTCATGGTACTCTAACTTAGAAGCTAGACGGTTTTTGAAAGCGGTTGGAGCCCGCGGGTAAGAGACCCCTCCCCTCATAGAAAATGCCGTACAATCTACAGTAATAAATTTAGAACCACCAAATCTGGTATACTATCTCATGGTACTCTAACTTAGACGCTAAACGGCTTTTGAAAGAAGTTGGAGCCCGGAGGTCAGAGCCCCCCCCCCTAATAAAAAATCGTAAAATTTACAGTTTTCTATTTAGAACCACCAAATTTTGTATACTATCTCATGGTACTCTAACTTAGACGGTCGACGGTCTTCAGTTTTCAATTTAGGACCACCAAATTTGGTATACTATCTCATGGTACTCTAACTTAGACGGTAGACGGTTTCTGGAACGGGTCAAGGCCCGGGAGTAAAATCCCCCCCCCCCTCATACAAAATTTTCTTAAAATCTGTATTTTTCAATTCAGAACCACCAAATTTGGTGTCATGAAATTCTAACTTAGCGGGAGACGGTTTTTGGAACGGGTCGGGGCCCGGGGGTCAGAGCTCTCCTCCCCCCGTACAAAATTTTCGTAAAATCTCCAGTTTTCAATTTAGAACCACCAAATTTGGTATACTATCTCATGGTACTCTGACTTAGACGGTAGACGGTTTTTGGAACGGGTCGAGGACCGGGGGTGTATAGCCTCTCCCCCCTACAAAATTTTCGTAAAATCTACATTTCAAAATTGCCTTTATTCTTCAGTAAAATAACATTTCTATGTACATGACAATGGAATTCTGCCAATAAATACAGCGGTATATACATCAGCTGGAAAGTTCCAGTGAAACGTAAAACAAAATATTGTTAAAATCATAAAAAAAAAAAAAAAAAAAAAAAAAAAATTATTTCGTCACGTAGGGCGAAGGAGAGGCAGACAATAAAGCACGAGCGATACAAACGAAAATGTTTACCTACAGTATTGTAGACAGGGCAAGACATGATTCTATACTATGCACAAATTCCAATTAAGCATTACTACCATACTAAAGATTAAACATTAGGTACTAATTCACAGAAATGCAACAGTGATGCTACATTCAAAATTTACAACATATGTACAGAAGTATTCAGTGACAAGGGGAAATAACGCTAAATGTACTCAGAAGGGCATCTTGTTACATTATATTATACACACAGTGACTAATATTTCAAAAAATATTCAACATAATGAAGGGGACATTGCGTGGGCAGTAAACTGTGCAGAAGGAAGAATTATATACAACAACATAAAACCCAACATTATCGAAGAGAACATGGGAAACATGGTGAGCTATCTTCAATGGCACATTAAAACAGAAAAATCACAAATAGCGAAGCACCAAAATTAATACGTAAAAACATGATTTGTTACAGTGAACGTGGGCGACAACAAAAATCCCACTTATAGGTTGAGATGTAACTGCAAATTGTGGATATGGAACCACCCAGCCGATTGGGCCCAAGTGGATTGAAAAACGCTATCGGTGTTTGTTGAGGCAGCACGAGAGTGCTCCATTTGGAGGCGAGTGGTTAACCGTGCTAGGAAGCGTCTCCGAATGATAGCACTTGCCTCCTGAGGAGGTGGAATAAGAGCGGGGAAGCGTTGTTGAAGATGGAAAGCATAGACAGTGAACTTCACAAGAAGAAAAATATAACGGCACACAGGAGGCAAGTGAGTAGGTGGATGCTTTGTTTGGAGTAGCCAAGCATATGCAAGAAATGGTAACGATCGAGCACAAATTCGATCAGCAAGACGAAATGCTGTGTTTAGGACTGGCAGGAGAACGGGGCAGAATAGGTATTGATGTTGGACGTCGCTGACTTCAGGGCAAAAGGAGCACTGCGGAGAGGTGAGAAGGGTCATGCGAAACAGTACTGATGGGGCGGGGAGACGAAGGTGAAGAAATTGCCAATGGACATTGAGTTCAAGAGGGGAGGAAAGGGGGAGGTAGATGCTGTCCAGATGGCGGGGAGAAGAGAAGGAGGAGCAGAATGAACAGAAAGTGGAAGTGCGGGAGGGGAAAGAAGAAGCCAATAAATCGAAGAGGAGGAGAGAGAAGTAACTAGAACCGGGGAGCTACGAATGATGAGAAAGAACGGTAGGGAAAGAGGAGCAGAGGGGACCGAGAAGAGACCATCAGGTGAAGCGAGGAGTGGAAAGAGGCTCCAAAGCGCTGTGCGAAGAAGAAGATATTCGTTAGCAACAGTAATGGTTGGAGATAGAAACAGGGAAGAAAGAGGTCTCCAGGTTAGATCAGAAGTTACGAGAGAACGGACAGTTATCACACCAGAGCGGATCCAATGAGGAAAGTAAAAGTAAGAGAGGTTAGGAGGGTGAATAAGAGAAGAGAAGAAGAGAGGTTCATCTAGGAGATCAAGAGTTGAAGAAGGAAATGAACGGAGAAGAGGAAGCGAACGAAAGAGAGAAAGGCCCTCTCGCAGGACAGGAGGGAGGTGGGACGGGAGAAGAGAGTATGCATCCATCTTCAGAAACAGTAGGAAGGTGAAAGATGGGTCACGGAAAGAAGCTAGAACATTCAAGGTAGTGGTAAGGGACGGAACAGTTGAAGTGGCAAGGCGAATGAAATGAATAATGCGATGTGTTTTATAAAGGAAAGCTGGATCAGGAAGCTGGATGCCACCCAAAGAGGCTGGCAGATGAAGCGTGGCAGGTTTAACCCAGTGATGTGAAGACCAGATGACGGAAGTTGAGAGGCGAGTGATGGTCATCATTTGTGACACGGGCACAACCGTCGACATCCAAGAGTATTCGCATAGAGAGATAAGTTGTCGACGAACAACGGCTGCTCGTTGACGGAACGACGTGAAAGGGCGGGCCTTACTCCAGTAGGCAGCAGTCCGTTGTATCCGGGGAAGAAGAGCAGTCCAGGTGGCAGATGCAGAAGCCAAGGGCAATCCGACATACGCACCGAGGATCTTCTGTGTAGTGGCTGTCCACTGCGCACCCCAAGGAGCATCAGTGCGGGCAGCCCATGCCCCGCACCATAAGCCAGTACTTTTAGTGGCATTCAGCGCTGCTCCAGATAATGCAACATACTGTTGATATACAGAATACAGGCGATCAAATTGAGATTCATCCCGGACGCAAAAGGTCACATAATCAGCATAGGCGGTGAAAATTATTCGATGATGACGAGTACTAGCCACTGTCGGCGGTAGGACATCCAGGAGTGATCTTCGGGCTGCTAACAGGAAAGGCTCAAAAGCGAGAGCGAATAGCTGGCCGGAGAGCGGACATCCTTGCCGGATGCCTCGCTTAAACGGAATTGGAGCGGTTAGAAATGTGGCCGCTCGAACATGGAAACTGGCGCCCTGATAAAGGGCCAAGACTGCGGAAGAAAAGGTAGGAGGAAAGCCAAATTGTGAAAGGACAGCAGAGAGATAAAAATGAGAAACGTTATCAAAAGCGGACTTTTGATCCAGATTGAGGAAGGCAAGAGGTTCACAAAAAGAGCGAGCGAGGAAGTGAAGATGAAGGAGAAGAGAAACGTTAGTGGAAATAGTCCGACCAGGCACAGTGTATGTCTGGTCAGGAGAAATAACGAAAGAGAGAACAGAATTAAGGCGACGGGATAAGAGTTTTGTATAGAACTTATAGTCAGTGTTTAGGATGGAGATAGGGCGCCAGTTTCCAAGATCCAAGAGGTCACCCTTCTTAGGAAGGAGGATGGTGTGTGCCAAAGTAAAGTCGGGCGGTAACGCAGGAGAGGAAAAAGCAGACGAGAAACACGCAGACAGAAAAGGCAGAAGGCACGGTAGAAAAGCACGATAAAAGGACAGAGGAAGGCCGTCAGGTCCAGGAGCGGCATGAGGATTGAGAGTAGCGAACGCCTCGCGGAGTTCGCGAAGAGAGAAAGGAGAGAGTAAAGAAGTAGATAAAGTAGAGGGGACCTGAGGAAGAGAGGAGAGAAGAGGAGAAGCTAATGAGGATGAAGACTGCGTTACCGCACTGTACTTGGCGATGAAATACTGTCTGGTGAAAGTGCATAGCTTCGATGGGTTCGAAGTGATGGAACCATCCTGGAGGCGAAGATGACGCAAAGATGTAGCAGAACGATGTTGAGATTCCAAGGCGGTTAAGCAATCGTGAGAATAAGCTGTAGGGGAGAGATGCAAGAAATGCATCCTGCAGGCTGCATCGGATGCGCGAGGAAGAAGCAAAGCGTGGAGATCTGCCAGATAGCCGGGGTATTGCGGATCATCAAGAGAGAGCATCGACAATAGAGAACGTAGATTCGCAATTTTCATATCGCTCTCATTCCGAGAGGCATGGGAGTAGCGCCGTACAAAAAGGACCAAGTCATGTTTGACACTGAGCCACAGTTGCATCGCGTCGGACGTAGTATCAAGAAGGGGCTGACGACTTCGGAGGAACTCACGCACAGCAACACAAAATTGTTGATCATCCAGGAGCGAGTCCGGAAAAGTCCATACTCGTTGAGTCCTTGAAGGTGAAGGCGAAACACACACCGACAGACTGACAATACTGTGGTCTGAAGCGGCGGAAGGATGATGGGCAGCAGCTGCGATCGACGGGAGAAGAGCAGTCGAAACATAAAATTTATCCAACCGTGCTGCCGTAGTGCTGCCATGGATGGAAGAGCGCCAGGTAAAAGAGATTTCCGACGGGTGTAGATGCCGGAACGCATCAACCAATTGAAAATCATCAACTAGCTGGGAAATCTGTAATACACGTTGTCTGCGGTATTCTCCAACGGTTGAATTGCGGTCAAGGGCCGGCAACAACGTACAATTGAAATCTCCGCCGATGAGAATGTATTCAGACGGTGGGATGCATGACAGCTCTGTACGGAGTGTGGAGAGAAGATCAGGTAACAGACGTTCATCACAGGGGACATATATGTTAAAAACATGATAGGTCACGTTTTCAATGCAAAAGACAGCGACCTGGAGGTTGTCCACATGTAAGGCACGAATCACTGGCGTCGAAATCAGAGGGAGTAGGCGGTGATGGATCCCAAGTGCAAGGCCACCATTCCGTCCAACTCGATAAGCATGGTGAAAATCGTAGGGCCAAGCCCGCCAACGAGAGAACAAAGTGGTAGCAGAGCAATTGGTCTCTTGGAGCAAGAGAAGATCTGCGTGTAGAGGCGCCAAGTCCTCATACACTAGAGCATTTCTAGGAGAAGCAGAGAACCCTCTGCAGTTAAGTGTACAGTTTTCAATATAGAACCACCAAATTTGGTATACTATCTCATGGTACTCTAACTTAGACGGCAGACGGTTTTTGAAACTGGTGGGGCACGGAGTCAGAGCCCCCCACCTGTCCTTCATAAAATTTGTTCGTAAAAACTACAGTTTTCAATTTAGAACCACCAAATTTGGTATACTATATCATGGTAATATAACTTAGACGGTTTGGGGAACGGGTCAGGGCAATAGGGGTTACAGCCCCCCCCCACACACACACAAAATTTTCGTGAAATCTACATTTCAAAATTGTCTTTATTCTTCAAATAAAAATAGCATTTATATGTACATGACAGTAGAATTCTGCCAATAAATACAGTGGTATATACAACAACTGGAAAGTTCCAGTGAAACGTAAAACAAAATATTGTTAAAATCATAAAATTATTTCGCCCCGAAGGGCGATGGAGAGGCAGACAATAAAGCACGAGCGATGCAAATGAAAATGTATACTACAGTATTGTAGACAAGAAAAGACATGATGCTATACTATTCACAAATTCCAATTAAGTATTACTACCATACTCAAGATTAAATATGCACAAGGTACTAATTCACATAAAAGACCATGGGTGAGAGGGAACTAACAGGTGCAACAGTATTTAAAAATATGTCAGAAATGGTAGAAACAATTAAGCACAAATACTTATTATATGCACAGAATTATGCAGTGACAAGAGAGAAATACGCTAAACGGACCCAGGAGGGCAACTTTACAAAAAAAAACAGAAATCGAACAGTAATGCAATTCATAAGTGTCATATCATATGTACAGAACAATACAGTGACAAAAAAGAAAGCCGCTAAGCATACCCAGAAGGGCAGCTTCTCATAAAACAGAAATGTAACAGTGGTGCTACACTCAAAATTTGCATCATATGTACAGAAGTATTCAGTGACAAGGGGGAGAATCGCTAAAAGTACTCAGAAGAGCATCTTCTTACATTAAATTATATACACAGGGACAATAAAATTTCAAAAAATATTCAACATAATGTAGGGGACATTGTGTGTGCAGTAAACTGTGCAGAAGAAAGAATTATATACAACATAAAACACAACAAAATCTAAGAGAACATGGGAAACATGGTGAGCTATCTCCAATAGCACATAAAACAGAATAATCACAAATAGCGAATCATGTGGGTGAAAAAGGAGACTCCACCTAGGAGCCTCATACCACCAAAATTAATACGTAAAATCATGAGTTGTGACAGTGAATGTGGGCGACAACAAAAATCCCACCTACAAGTTGAGACGTAGCTGCAAATTGTGGATATGGAACCACCCAGCCGATTGGGCCCAGGTGGATTGAAAAACGTTATCGGTGTTTGTTGAGGCAGCACGAGAGTGCTCCATTCGGAGACGAGTGGTTAACCGTGCTAGGAAGCGTCTCCGAATGATAGCACTTGCCTCCTGAGGAGGTGGAGTAAGAGCAGGGAGGCGTTGTTCAAGATGGAAAGCATATACAGTGAACTTCACAAGAAGAAAAATGTAACGGCACACAGGAGGCAAGTGAGTAGGTGGATGCTTAGTTTGGAGTAGCCAAGCATATGCAAGAAATGGTAACGATCGAGCACAAATTCGATCAGCAAGACGAAATGCTGTGTTTAGGACTACAGTTTTCAATTTAGAACCACCAAATTTGGTATACTATCTCATGGTAGTTTAACTTAGACGACAGACGGTTTTGGAACGGGACGGGCACGGGGTCAGAGCCCACCTCATAAAACATTTCGTAAAATCTACAGTTTTCGATTTAGAACCACCAAATTTGGTATACTATCTCATGGTACTCTAACTTAAACGGTAGATGGTTTTTTTGAACGGGTCAAAGCCCGGGGGATTAGTGCCCCCCACATACAAAATTCTTCTTGACAAGTGGTCAGAAGCCAGTCCCTAGATCACTCCACCGCCGTAGCGGCACACGTTGAAATGTATTTTTCATACGGCCCCAAACGCTCTTATGGACATACTAGATTAAACTGGACGCAAATAATCATTAATATAATTTGTACTAGCAGGGATACCAGTTATTTGCCAGGTACATATTACTATTTGTGGAATCACCAAGTTCAGCGGGTGAAAGTTAATGAATGAAAAAGATATTTCTGCAATTTTCCAGTAAACTTATTTTAAATTTTTTGATTTAGTTAATTTAACTTTGCGAAACAAAAAAGAAAGAAAAAGGAATGGGAATACTTACCTTCTAGGAGACATCTATAGAACTGCCGTACATCTGGCGTGTGCTTCAGTGAATCCCGCAACACAGAAATGCAATATACCTATGTGATGTCGATTGCGTACGACTTCACATTGGCATTGATCATCTTTTTCGTACCGTTTTGAATTTTGAATATCTGGAACTCTCTGTTTACATTACATTATATTTCTTCCTGATAAGCCGTTCGTTGGTAGTGAAAGCTAAACTATATTGATTTGTGTTTTTAATACACCATTAAACGCATATTTTTGTACTTTATTGTTATCTACAGTCTCTAACTTAGACCGTAGGTTGGTTAGTTAGTTAGTTGATGGTTTAGGGTGCAAGGCCCTCAAAGGGCCAAAGAGCGCCTTAGAACGTAGATAGGGTATTCTTAAGAGTAAAAAACGGAACTTTTTACGGAAATTTTGTATGGGGCTCCCTTGACCCGGGCCCCGACACCTTCCAAAAACCGTCTACCGTCTAAGTTAGATAACCATGAGATAGTATACCAAATTTGGTTATTCTAAATTGAAAATTGTAGATTTTACGAAATTTTTATTAGGAGGGACGGCTCTCAACTCCCGGGTTCCAACCTCTTCCAAAAACCGTCTTCGTCTAAGTTAGAGTTTCATGATACCAGATTTGGTGGTTCTGAATTGAAAACTGTGTTTTTTAAGAAAATGTTGTATGTGTGCGTGTGGGGGGAGGGGGTGCTTTTACCCCCGGGCATTGATTCGTTCCAAAAACCGTCTACCGTCTAAGTTAGAGTACCATGAGATAGTATACCAAATTTGGTGGTTCTAAATTGAAAACTGTAGATTTTACGAACATTTTGTGGGGGGTCTAACCCCCGTGCCCCGACCCGTTCTGAAAGCCGTATACCGTCTGAGTTAGAGTACCATGATATAGTATACCAAATTTGGTGGTTCTAAATTAAAAACTGTAGATTTTACGAAAATTTTGTATGGGTAGGGTGGTGGCTCTGACCCCCCTGGCTCCAATCGCTTGCAAAAACCGTCTACAGTCTAAGTTAGAGTTCCGTGAGATAGTATACGAAATTTGGTGGTTCTAAATTGAAAACTAGATTTTACGAAATTATGTGGGGGGGGGCTCTTACCCTCCGGGCTCTGAACCCGGGCTCCGACCCCTTTCCTAAAGCCGTCTACAGTCTAAGTTAAAATACCATGAGATAGTTTGCCAAATTTGGTGGTTCTAAATTGAAAACTCCATTGGCAATTTCTTTACCTTCGTCTCCCCACCCCATCAGTACTATTTCGCATGACCCTTCTCACCTCTCCACATTGTTCCTTTTGCCCTGAAGTCAGCGACGTCCAACATCAATACCTCTTCTGCCCCGTACTCCTGCCAGTCCTAAACACAGCATTTCGTCTTGCTGATCGAATTTGTGCTCGATCGTTACCATTTCTTGCATATGCTTGGCTACTCCAAAATAAGCATCCACCTACTCACTTGCCTCCTGTGTGCCGTTACATTTTTCTTCTTGTGAAGTTCACTGTATATGCTTTCCATCTTGAACAACGCCTCCCTGCTCTTACTCCACCTCCTCAGGAGGCAAGTGCTATCATTCGGAGACGCTTCCTAGCACGGTTAACCACTCGTCTCCGAATGGAGCACTCTCGTGCTGCCTCAACAAACACCGATAACGTTTTTCAATCCACCTGGGCCCAATCGGCTGGGTGGTTCCATATCCACAATTTGCAGCTACATCTCAACTTGTAGGTGGGATTTTTGTTGTCGCCCACATTCACTGTCACAACTCATGATTTTACGTATTAATTTTGGTGGTATGAGGCTCCTAGGTGGAGTCTCCTTTTTCACCCACATGATTCGCTATTTGTGATTATTCTGTTTTATGTGCTATTGGAGATAGCTCACCATGTTTCCCATGTTCTCTTCGATTTTGTTGTATTTTATGTTGTATATAATTCTTTCTTCTGCACAGTTTACTGCACACACAATGTCCCCTACATTATGTTGAATATATTTTGAAATTTTATTGTCCCTGTGTATATAATTTAATGTAAGAAGATGCTCTTCTGAGTACTTTTAGCGATTCTCCCCCTTGTCATTGTATACTTCTGTACATATGATGCAAATTTTGAGTGTAGCACCACTGTTACATTTCTGTTTTATGAGAAGCTGCCCTTCTGGGTATGCTTAGCGGCTTTCTTTTTGTCACTGTATTGTTCTGTACATATGATATGACACTTATGAATTGCATTATTGTTCGATTTCTGTTTTTTTTTTGTAAAGTTGCCCTCCTGGGTCCGTTTAGCGTATTTCTCTCTTGTCACTGCATAATTCTGTGCATATAATAAGTATTTGTGCTTAATTGTTTCTACCATTTCTGTCATATTTCTAAATACTGTTGCACCTGTTAGTTCTCTCTCACCCATGGTCTTTTATGTGAATTAGTACCTTGTGCATATTTAATCTTGAGTATGGTAGTAATACTTAATTGGAATTTGTGAATAGTATAGCATCATGTCTTTTCTTGTCTACAATACTGTAGTATACATTTTCATTTGCATCGCTCGTGCTTTATTGTCTGCCTCTCCATCGCCCTTCGGGGCGATATAATTTTATGATTTTAACAATATTTTGTTTTACGTTTCACTGGAACTTTCCAGTTGTTGTATATACCACTGTATTTATTGGCAGAATTCTACTGTCATGTACATATAAATGCTATTTTTTATTTGAAGAATAAAGACAATTTTGAAATGTAGATTTTATGATAATTTTGTACGGGGGGGGGGAGTTCTGACCTCCCGGGCCCCGATCCGTTCCAAAAACGGTCTTCCGCTAAGTTAGAGTTTCATGACACCAAATTTGGTGGTTCTAAATTGAAAACTAGATTTCACGGCAGTTTTGTAGGTGGAGGAGGGCTCTGACCCCCGGGCTCCAACCGCTTCCAAAAGCCGTCTACAGTCTAAGTTAGAATACCACGAGATATTATACCAGATTTGGTGGTTCTGAATTGAAACCTGTAGATTTTACGAAAATTTTGTATGTATGTGGGGCGTGGGGGTGGGGGGGGCTCTGACCCCCGGGCCTTAACCCGTTCCAAAAACCGACAACCGTCTAAGTTAGGGTACCATGAGATAGGATACCTAATTTGGTTGTTCTGAATTGAAAACTAGATTTTACGAAAATTTTGCATATGGGGGGCTCTGACCAACCGGCCCCTGCCCCGTTCCAAAAACCGTCTACCGTCTAATATGTTTAGTGCCAAAGAAAAAGCGTAATATTCCTATCCTGTCTGAGTGTCCAAACTTTATAAATTTGATCGGGGAGGAAGACGTTCGAAATCGTACGTTTTCCTGCATTCGTTTTGTATGTAACCAAAATCTGTAAACGCGACGAATTGACGTAGTCGACGAATTGAGGTAGTCGATGAATTTGTCCACGACGAATTGACGCGCGATGAATTGACGCAGGCGACGAATTGACGCAGGTGACGAATTGACGTAGTCGATGAATTGACGCACGCGACGAATTGACGTGGCACCCTGCTCTGCCTCAATCTGTGCATTTGAAATGGAAGGTTGTGACTCAAGAGTCGAACTCGGGTGAAATGCATCCTGGCGCACGAACTTTTGACGCTCCCTACATTCTCGTGACTTTTCGGTTGATGTCTTAGCGGGCTTTTCGGATTTCTCTAGTTCTCTTCTAGCTGTTTCTTCGTCGGTTCTTATGGTAATAATTCCTGGATTTTCGAGGCATTTCTAAATTTTCGTTAGCAATTGTTTTTCGTCTAAATATTAAAAAAATCCACTTTATTTCGATTTATAACATATTGACAAAGTCACCGGACACCTAGAAGAGAAACACAACATAACATTTATTGAGATACATTAATATGGTGTCGGTCCACCTTTGGCCTTAATGCATGCACTGACCCTTCGAGACATGCTTTCGATAAGGTTTTGGAACACAGTGATAGGTATGCGCTTCCATTCAGTAGATAATACTGCCGCTAACTGATCCTTAGTAGTAGGCCTTGGTTCCAAACTTCTTATGCAGCGCTCTAATTCCTAACATAGGTGCTCTATGGGATTACGATCAGGGCTGTGTGCTGGCCAGTCCACACACGATACGGAATTATCGTTAAACGACGCCTTAACAGTCCATGCTTTATTGTTCGGTGCATTATACTGCTGGTA
Organism: Macrothele yani; assembly: GCA_039090855.1. NCBI lineage: Eukaryota > Metazoa > Arthropoda > Arachnida > Araneae > Macrothelidae > Macrothele > Macrothele yani. The sequence goes on from CM077030.1 coordinate 155,504,969, forward strand.
CCAACAAAGTTCCATAGTATTACTACAGAGTTGGTATTGTCCAGAATATCGAGGTAGACGTGCTGGTTAACAGGTTTGTCCACGATAACCAGTGGGACCAGACCACAACACGAAAAACACTCCCAAACGAGTACACTACCAACTTCAAATTTGACCGTAGGAACAGTACACTGTGGTAAATAGCGTTCCCCCGGCTTCCGCCATACCCACACACGGCCACCTGACTGATGGATCGTGTATCTGAATTCATCAGTCCATAGGACCCTTTTCCATTACTTTACGGTCCACGATAAATGTTTTTTACCCCATGCTAAACTACGAGTAGCATTCCGAGTGGAGATAAAACGCTTATGAGCAGCCGCGCGACCACGGTAACCCAGGGAATGAAGTTCCCTGCGAATGGTACGTGTACATACCGAGGTTTCAGCATTTTACTCACCTGTACACTGAGGTCTTGTGCAGTACTCTTTCGATTAGCTGTAACGACTCTCCTGAGGCTTCGACGTCCTTTATCACTGATTTTCTTTAATCTGCTGCTACGTTTTGCTGCTTCAGCCACGACATGTGTCTTCCACTTATTCAGTACATCCAAAACAGTTGACTTGGATATGTTTAAACGCCTCTCGATTTCGCTTATGGACAACCTACGAATATAACACCCAACAATCTTTCTTTTCTCAAAGTCCGTTCTCTTCCTCCGCGACATTTTTACTCAACTTCACAGTGCGATATGATCGCGGTCAGCTGCAGGCTTGCTTTTATGCCGTTTGCAGCTGTACCGCGCATCTTAACAACACAGCAGATCTGTTCATTTGCTTTTGAAGGGATGTCCGGTGACTTTTGTCAATATAGTGGACGTCCGTTAGCTGTGATCGTCACCTACAAAATGCTGGGCTTAGGTCATCGCTATCGTTATCTGTTTACTAGTTATCAACCTTAAAACGGCGTACAGCTAAACAAAATCACGCGAAATTGAGCTTAACTTTCTAACGCTACTGTAACGAAGGGCACGATTGAAACATATTTGGGGTGGACGATTGAAACATGTCTGTTGTTATGAATATGACTATATAAACTATTTAATGATGTATTATTTATTACTCTACGGTTTTTAGTTTCGAAGACACAAGCGTTCAAATTGTGGCATGTTTTTGTTGCATCAGTGTCACCGATGTTACCCCTACCCAACGCGGAGAAAGACGTAGTTCTACCTCAAAATTCGAAACATTTTAAATTATTGCACGTAACTATTCCAGCGAAACAATGAGAAATAACACAAATTTTGAAGATGACAATCCGATTTTTGGCGTAAATGTGACAAGGATGGTAAGTCAGATAATATCTGAAAACTTGAACATTTTCATCGTCCTGGAGCGGGACTGGAACCCGCGTCTCCCAGAAAACGCCTAGTTATGCTAACCACTACACCACCCAGAACGACCAAGTTTCAAGTTTCCGATCAATTTGAATTTAACCATCACATGATTCGCTAGTCGAAGCAACCGGCATTCATGTTTAGCGAATCTGGAGGTTAATAATCCTATCCCGTGATTGCCCGGAGAAGCAGATAAATCATGAAAGAAATACGGGATTACGCCATATAATACAAATTTTGAAGATGACAATCCGATTTTTGGCGTAAATATGACAAGGATGGTAAGTCAGATAATAGCTGAAAACTTGAAAATTTTCATCGTCCTGGAGCGGGACTCGAACCCGCGTCTCCCAGAAAACGCCTAGTTATGCTAACCACTACACCACCCAGAAAGACCAAGTTTCAAGTTTCCGATCAATTTGAATTTAACCATCACATGATTCGCTAGTCGAAGCAACCGGCATTCTGATTACTTTGGATTATTGAGAAATAATCCAAAGTAATCAGAAACGTTTGATGCGCCAGTGTGATTTTCAAAATGATATCGTGGAAGTTAAAGATATGTAAAACCACTGAAGAATCCTTTCGTTATTAACGTAAATATATGTAGAAAGAGGTTGATTGTGATTAATTACATATTCTATGTACACGAACTTTTCTGTAAAGTAAAAGTTGTATTTTTGAATGTCTTTTATACCAAAAAGAAGGCACGTTTTGTATTAGGAGAAACACCTTCCTTAAGACTGAAATATATGTACATATTTATTTATTTTTCCCCTAGAAATGGTGTATATTTATATCAGACGCATCAAATTGCTTTTCGTTCCGTGCAGTTTAATATTTGCGTGAGATAATTTAAGTTGATATCAATCTTCTTTTTTTCTTTCTCCGTCTCCTTTCTTGGCTGAATGCTAGTATTGTATCAAATTCCATGTAAATCTGTTTGTTTAGATGCAAGTAATGAAGAACTCTACACACAAAGGCAGGCATTCGGAAGTCAAATAAATTCCGATTTCAGACATAACATTTCTTCGGGAGAAATGAACCGCTCTTTGTTACTCCATGCATCTGCTTCTTTCAATTCTTTTCCTTCTTTTCAGCATCCACCTCCAAAAAGCCAAGTCGTGCATAGAAAGAGCCGCCAGAGTATCTTGAAACGAGATATCGATCTCTTCTTTTGACAAGGCGACTTGCTTTTAATATTTGCTGCACTGGATTGCGCTGTCGCTGTTTGTGTGTGCAGCGACACGAAAACAACCTTTCTTTGTGCTTTTAAATAGATGCAAATCATGTCTCTATTTTACCTGAAGAATTTTTTACATTGCAATTTTTTTTTTCAAATCATTATACGGTGAAACACATATGAAATTGGAGAAATAAAGCGATCTTGAGATATGTTACTTTGTTTTATTATTTTCCACGCTGAATGAGAAGAGATTGTTTTTCTGAATTGTTTTCAAATTTTTTTTAGTTCTTTAATTCCCAGTGATTCGGTCCAAACAATGTTGGCAAAATTTTGCGGCTATAAAACCATGAATGTGATATCAATTTTTTCTGAATTGGTGATTTGCGCACGAATTTTAAAACAAATGCTGAATACTTTGCTTTATGACTCTTATTTATTTGCACACATTTGAACTCTGAGAAAATTAGTTAAAAAAATGGACATATCTGCAGTCAACGGAAATTTGTTCATCAAGGTTACAAGTATCTTGAAATAATGTATCATATACGATGAATGTTCAGTAAGTAATGCCTCCTCGCAAGTGTCTCCCGCACGACTTGTTGCCTAGCAACCAAATATGTAGAGGATTTTAGGAAGGATGTGTCTGACCCCAGGTCTTCAACAACTCTTAGAAATAGGAAACTAGTAGATTTGGGCTAGAGCGCCCTGTAGGAAAGTGACACGGAAGCGAAGTAGAAAGGGTGAGGAAGACGCCCTTATTTATTACCGGGGAGCCAGTACCCGGGGTCCGACGGCTTAACATGCCCATCCGACGCACGGCGGATATTAAGTGGATCGAGCGTTCGTACCTTCCTGGGATCGAACCTGAGGCCCTTTCCGTGGCAGTCACGATCGTTGCTCACTAGGCCACCCGCGGCCCTGCCTAGCAACCAGTCAGACGGCAAACAATTTTTTGTGCCATTAGCTTCATTTTACCGGGAAACGGAACTCCGCACCTATATTTGTTTGTATTTAATTATGCTTAAAATAGATGATTCCTTTTTAGCTGTCTCGACGACTGTCAAACAACTATCAGTTATAGTGATTATAACTCATGAAAACGCACCTTCGAAAGAAATCTACGCTAGATTAGTGGCAGTTTACGGTTCTGGAACTTCGCACATAAACACTATTCGCACTTTTAAAAAAATCTGCTTAAAAATAAGAACCTGAACCTACTCGGGTTTTATTTTAAGTACAATCGTATCTTAAACGAGTACATGACATGCTCAAATACACTGGCGGAAAGTGAAAAAGAACACCAAGAAGTAATTGGCGGTCGATCATTACGTAGGTGTGATGTTAATTTCGGGACCAACCGGTGAGCGCTTACGCCACAGCAAGGCATAATATGCAAATTATCGTCGGTGGTATTTAAGGCGTACGGCAAAGTGAATGTAATCAGTCGTCGGCGTACGGACACATGCGAAGACCCTGAAGAAGCTGCAATGCCTGGACATGGAAGACTTGTACGATTACTTATCGGACTTTGAGCGAGGTCGTCTAGTCGGACTCCGACTAGCAGTTACCGGACTTTGAGCGAGGTCGTCTAGTCGGACTCCGCGAGACCGGGTGGTCGTATCGTCGTATTGCGGAGCGAATTGGACGGGAAGTATCGGTGGTGGTACGATGGTGACGTAGATGGTCCGAGGAACATTCCCACACAAGAAGACGTGGATCCGGGGGTCACGGACGGACTGATGAGCGGACCGATCGACGCATAAGAAGAGCAGCGTTGTCAAGCAGAACATCCACTGCGACGCAAATCCGAGCTGCCGTTGCACCTGAGATGACTGTGCGAACAATCCGCAACTGTCTACTGGATGCAGGACTACGTGCACGGGTGCCTCTGTCATGTGTACCTCTGACTCCAGCCCACCGTCAGGAACGGCTGCAGTGGTGTCGCCAACGTCTGCACTGGAGAACACAATGGCGATCTGTCGTGTTCAGCGATGAAAGCAGATTCTGCTTGAGAGCCTCCGATGGCCGTATGCGTGTTCGCAGACGCACAGGGGAGCGTCTCCACCCTTCTTGCATCCGCCAGCAACACACAGGACACAAGGGAGCGTCTCCACCTGGTGTCCTGGTGTGGTGAGTGATCAGCTATCACTCCCGTACACAACTAGTGTTTGTACCGGGTACGTTAAACAGCACCTCCTACATCAACAACATCATTCAGCCCGTTTTTGTAAGGTCTGTCCATCGTGGTGTTTTCTAGCAAGATAACGCACGCCCACACACGGCACCTGCAACGCAACATGCACTTCAGGGTGTGAAATAACTTCCATGGCCTGCACGTTCACCGGATTTGTACCCCATTCAGCACGTGTGGGATTTTATGGGACAACGACTTATCCGGTCTCTACGGCCAGCCACGACCATCCCCGATTTACGCGTCCAGGTTGAGGATGCTGGGAACTCAATACCCCATACTTACATCCAACATCTGTACGACAGACTCCATGCCAGAATTGCACAGTGTGACGCGGTTCATGGCGGTTCAACCTCGTACTAACCATGTTACATGGAAATGTTATTTTTCAGTTTACCAGCAAATACAGCTGTATTTTTGCCATAATGTTTTGATTACGTTATCCTCTGTATTTCGTTATTATGCTGTATAAATTTCGTTGGTATCAGACGTCTCCTTCTTGGTGTTCTTTTTTCACTTTCCGCCAGTGTATATGTAACCATACGTACTTACAAATAACGGCGTTAATAAATATAAATATAATCTCGTATTACTTCATTTTATATATTATAGATTTCAAGAGAAATTGTTTAATAAATGTGTAAAGTGACACACATAAATAATTAGTACAACAAAGTCACTGATCACAAGTAATTTAATTATGCGTAAAGTTTCTTTGTGTGCGTTTTTACATTAACTATATTTATGTCAATATCATAAATAATATATTGTCGCTTCATCACTATATTTGTCATAAAATTGTGCGGTCCACTTGCCCAGCATGTGACAACGAGTATATCTCTTATCCCAGATGTGTCATCGAATTAAATACTTCCAGTTGATTCTATGAATTAATGAGTATATATGGAGTACACGTATTCCAAATTTGAAGTCGGGCCGCTTGTGGCCTAGTGGGCAACATTCGTTACTGCCACGGAAAGGACCTCAGGTTGGATCCCAGGCAGGAACGAACGTTCGATTCACTAAATATTCGCCGTGCTTCGGATGGGCACGTTAACTCGTTGAACTCAGGGTGCTGGCCCCTCTGTAATAAATAAGGGCGTGTTCCTCCCCCTTTCTACTTCGCTTCCGTGTCACTTTCCTAACGGGCACCCTAGCCCAAATCTCCTAGCTTCCTATTTCTAAGGGTTGTTTAAGACCTGGGGTCAGAAACTCCCTTCCTTAAATCTGCTACATATGATCTGATCTGAAATTTGAAGTCGAGTCACGGATGGCTTAATGGTTAGTGATTCAGACTGCTGATGGAGGGACCTCAGATTCAAACCTAGCCTGGTAGTGTGAATTTCTAACAATCGCTGAATATCCGCCAGGCATCGGACGAGCACTAGTGACGACCCCCGGGTTGTGATCCCCCGGGAAAAGTTCCTAAGCGCCCCCTCTTAATTCCTCTCTGTCTTGTATGTGCAAAATCTTACGCTTGTCCGTTGGCGCCATCTAGTGTACTCTCTCTCACTTACAAACTATCCTGTCATAATCGCTACATTCGGTTTAACTTCCTTCAGTTTTTGTGCCCTGCCCGGAAGGGAACTGAATGAAGTTAGAGCACATATATGGGGATTTTTTGAGTACATATATTTTAAACTAGAAATACCAGATATACTCACAATTGATTCTCTGTACGTACTCAAAAATAAGTACGTGTATTTTTCCAATATGAGACAAAAGTACTCGGAGCTATTATAAGCCCAGAATGTATTCAAAAAGGAGTATATTTTGCTAATGTCTAAGTACCAATTTTTAACAGTGCGTCATTGGGTAATAAAATCAAACGACAGTGGATTGAATATTGGCAGTAAAAGATCTACCGCCGGGTGGGAGGCCCGTAATCACAACTTGCGATTTCAACGATCAACAAAAAAGATGTCACCGAATTTTCGGGTGTAATAAGCACGTCTTTTGAATCCGTTCTGACGCAAATTAAATTTATCAAAGCTATTCAAAGTCAATGAAACCGGTATGCAAAACAATAGATCTGACGAAAGAAAGAAGGTTTTGAATCGGGTTTTTAATCCCTCAGATATTGCTGTAAACGTAATCGTGAGCTTACGAACTCTTAGAAACAGAGATATCGACAAAAATAAGATGTTACTTTACGTTCCCTGGTGGGAAAACCATGCATTATTTTAGGAAGAAAGTATTCTCAAAAGGTTTATCCATATAAACGGTATCGGTCGAAGAAAAAAAAATTAGTCGACCTTTCAGGAGCACAGATTTTGCAACAAATACTTCAGAAGCAGAAATTAACACTTATGACCCCTGGTGGATAAACCGTTCTTTACCAAACATTAGAAATTATGTGAAAAATATCTTCCATCAGGTCTTGTATGCGATACAGGAAGAATTTTTCAAATCAGAGCTTCAGAAGAAGAAATAACGCAGGAAATGCAATTTATCTTTGTGCCCCCTAGCGGAAAGTCTATGATTTACTTGAAAATTTTGAATTTATAGGAAAAGTATTTCACATCGTAAACACTATCCAACAAAGAAGGAATTTTTCAAATCGTACACTTAGAAGTAGATATATTGACAAAAAAGATATATATCTACGCCCCCTGGCGTAGAAACCTTGCATTTTTTCAAGAAGAAAATTTTCCTAAAAGGTTTGTCGACATGAGTAGTATCGGTCAACAAAAGACTTTTTTTTCAATCGATATTTTAGAAGCTCACATTTTGCTGCAAATACATCAGAAGCGGAAATTAAGACTTAGGCCACCTGGTGGCCAAACAATTTCTTACAAAAATTACAAATATGTGCAAAGGATTTCCCATCAAGAGCTGTATGCGGTGCAGAAAGAATTTTTCAAATCGGAGATTTAGAAGCAGAGATATAAGAGGAAACGCAATTTACATTTACACCCCCTAGCGGAAAGTCTATGAATTACTTGAAAATTTTGAAATTATATAAACCATCTGTCACACTAGAAACACTATCGAACAAAGAAGGAATTTTTCAAATCGGACTCCTAGAAGTAGATATATTGACAAAAATAAGATATACATCTACGCCACCTGGCGCAGAAACCATGCACTATTTTAAGCAGACAATGTTTCTAAAAGGTTTGTCGGCATGACAGTATCGGTCAACAAACAACGTTTTTTTCAATCAAGAATTTAGAAGCTCATATTTTGCTGCAAATACAATACAAGCGGAAATTAAGATTTACACCCCTGGTGGCCAAACTATTTTTTTACAAAAATTAGAAATTCTGTGCAAACGATTTTCCATCAGGAGCTGTATCCATTGCAGAACGAATATTTCAAATCGGAGATTAAGAAGCAGAGATATAGGGGGAAACGCAATTTAGCGCTACGCCCTTTAGCGGAAAGTCTATAAATTAATTGAAAATTTTGAAATTTTATGAAAAACATGTCACACGGAAAACACTATCCAACAAAGAAGGAATTTTTCAAATCGGACTCCTAGAAGTAGAGATATTGACTATAATAAGATGTACATCTACGCCCCTGGCGGAGAAACTGTGCAATATTTTAAGAAGAAAGTATTCCGAAAAGGTTTATAGATGTGAGTGGCATCAGTCCACGAAAGAATTTTTTCAATCGATATTTTAGAAGCTTCGATTTTATGGCAAATACATCAGAAGCAAAAATTAACACTTAAGCCCCCTGGTAGCGAAAGTATTCTTTACCAAAAATTTGAAATTTTATGCAAAACATTTTCCATCAGGAGATGTATCCGCTGAAGAAATTTTTTTTCAAATCGGAGTTTTAGAAGAAGAGTTATTTGGGGAAAATGTAATTTACTTTTGCGCCCCCAAGCGGAAAATCTCTGCGTAATTTGAAAAATAACTATATCTAAAATACTCTTCGACATAAATGGAATCGAAAGATAAAAGAACTTTTCAATCGGATGTTTAGAAGGAAATATGTGGAATAAAACGTACTTTTGAATTCGACATCATATGCATTTACGCCCTCTACCAGCGAAATTGCACATCGTAAAAAAAAACGAAATAAAGGATCATCATTTGCATATTTCAAGCTTCCGAATGCAAAAAGGATTTTTAAAATCGGACTAATAGTTGCAGAAATATCGTGGGCACAGACGGACGGACAAACCGATAACAGAAGCACGATCTTTTTTTACAAAAGACGTGATAAAAAGACCATAAAGTGATCAGATAAAATCGACGAATAACTCAGAGAACCATAGCAGCAAAGCTGATCAATAATCTAGGTGGTGGTATGTAAATTGCGAACTAAATTCAGACCGCCATTAAAACTCTATATGTAAATTGCGAACCAAGGCCGATGACCGCTATATGTAAATTCCGAACCGACCTTTCTGAACATCTGCTGGAATTACCTAAACTAGCTCGTCTGTTTTGATTGTTTTGCTTTAGATATATCTTCTGTTGTTCGACAAGTTTTACGATGGAAGTGACGCGCTCGATCTCTGAAAAAGGAAAATATTTATCAATCGTACTGCAAAATAAAGATTTTCGTGAATACAATGAATTAAGTACAAATGTACATATACTAAATATGGAACATCACAGAAAAAAATTAACATGGTCCTTGGGCAAGGATGACAAACTAGTTTTGTTGTTTTCGTGAATACAATGAATTAAGTACAAATGAACACGTACTAAATATGGAACATCACAGAGAAAATTAACATGGCCCCTGAGCAAGGATGACAAACTAGTTTTGTTGCTTTCGTGAATACAATGAATTAAGTACAAATGCACATGTACTAAATATGGAACATCACACAGAAAATTAACATGGCCCCGGCGCAAGGATGACAAACTAGTTTTGTTGTTTTTGTTAATACAATGAATTAAGTACAAATGTACATATACTAAATATGGAACATCACAAAAAAATATTAACATGGCCCCTGCGCAAGGATGACAAATTAGTTTTGTTGTTTTTGTGAATACAATGAATTAAGTAGAAATGTACGCATACTAAATACGGAACATCGCAGAAAAAAATTTAACATGGCCCCTGCGCAAGGATGACAAGCTAGTTTTGTTGTTTTCGTGAACACATTGCTTTAAATTGTTTTATATTGTTTTAATCATTATTTTTTCATATTGGTTTATTAGCACGTCTTTTGTAAAAAAAGATCGTTCTTATGTTATCGGTTTGTCCGTCAGTCCGTCTATACCCACGATATCTCTGCAACTATTAGTCGGATTTGAAAAATTTCTTTTGAATTGGGAAGCTTGAATAATGAGAATGATGATCCTTTATTTCGTTTTTTTTTTTTACGGTGTACAATTTCGCCGCTAGAGGGCATAAACGCAGATGATGTCGAATTCAAAAATAAGTTTTATTCCACATATTTGCTTCTAAACATCCGATTGAAAAAATCCTTTCAACTTTCGATTCCATTTATGTCGAAGAGTATTTTAGATATAGTTACTTTTTCAAATTACACATAGATTTTCCGCTAAGGGGCGTAAAAGTAAATTACATTTTTTCCGATAACTCTTCTTCTAAAACTCCGATTTGAAAATGTTTTTCTTTAGCGGATACAGCTCCTGATGGAAAATCTTTTGCATATAATTTCGAATTTTCGGTAACGAATACTTTGGCCACCAGGGGCGTAAGTGGCAATTTTCGCTTCTGATGTATTTGCCATCAAATCTGATCTTCTAAAATATCGATTGAAGAAATACTTTCGTGGACTGATGCCACTCACATCGATAAACCTTTTCTGAATATTTTCTTCCTAAAATATTCCACAGTTTTTTCGTCAGGGGGCGTACATGTATATCTTATTTTTGTCAATATCTCTACTTCTAGGAGTACGATTTGAAAAATTCCTTCTTTGTTGGATAGTGTTTCCAGTGTGACATGTGTTTCATATAATTTCAAAATTTTCAAGTAGTTTATAGACTTTCTGCTAGGGGGCGTAGCGGTAAATTGCGTCTCCCCCTATATATCTGCTTCTAAAACTACGATTTGAAAAAAAATTTCTGCACCAGATACATCTCCTGATAAGAAATCGTTTGCACTTAATTTGTAGATTTTTGTAAAAAAATGTTTGGCCACCACGGGGCGTAAATCTTAATTTCCGCTTCTGGTGTATTTGCAGTAAAATATGAGCTTCTGAATTCTCGATTGAAAAAAACGTCGTTTGTAGACCGATACTACTCATGTCGACAAACCTTTTAGACACCTTTTCGTCTTAAAATAGTGCAATGCATTACAAGGTAATTCGTCTTAAAATAGTGCAATGCATTACAAGGTAATGCAGTAACAGGTAATGCATTACAAGGTAATCCCAAGTATGGTTAGCACAAGGTAATGGAATTAATCTGTAATGTTTACAGGAATATCTGAGGGATTAAAAACCCGATTGAAAAACTTCTTTCTTCCGTTTGATACAATTGTTTTGCAATTCGGTTCCATTGACTTTGAATAGCTTTGATAAATTTAATTTGCGTCAGAACGGATTCAAAAGCCGTTCTTATTACACCCGAAAATTCGGTGCCATCTTTCTTGTTTTTTGATATCATCAGAATGGGCGCAGAAAAGTAGGTTCGCAATTTACACATCGGGTCTAGAAAAATTGATTCGCAATTTACGTTACTCCGAATTTAGGTAGTTTCAATGGCATTGCCGACGCTTTAGGATACAACAAAGTGTGTGCTCGTTTGGTGCCGCGTCACTTAACAACTGAAATGAAAAAAAACAAGACTTGAAACATGCCAAAAATTACTTGCTCGCTATGAAAAATATGGGAGTGATTTTCTGCAAAGCATTGTGACTGGTGATGAGAGTTGGGTTCACCATTAGGACTCAGAAATGAAAAATCAATCGCTGCAATGCCGAGGCCGACACCTATCTTCTCGAGCGAAGAATTCAAAACACAGATTTCACAAGTGCATGCTTACGGTGTTCTAAGCAGAGTTGGGCAGGAATGCATTACAAAGTAATGAAAGTACAGATTACAATTAACGTGCAATGCATTACAAAGTAATGCATTACAAGGTAATCCCAAGTATGGTTAGCACAAGGTAATGGAATTAATCTGTAATATATTACAATGAAGGGGATGTAATTCAATTATTTAATAATGCCATTCAAACGCAATGGAATTATTTGGTAATGAAATTACACAATTTGCAAGTAATAATTACATGCTAATAGTTTATAGAAATGTACGTATGCCAATAACTATGTCTAGAAAAGCCGGCCATGTAACATAGAAGACAGAGACCGAAGTGTCGTGTAGAATGTTCTAGAAGCGGCAAGTATGAGTTGGACGTTTGTAGAATGTTTCAGAATGATTGCGTAGTAGGAAGTTGGAGAGCTGTATGTAAATCAAGAATATTCCAGAAGGTTCAGGTCCTGTCTATGTAAAGGAGTCAGTCGCTCGCTAGTTTAGCGTTCGTATCGGACAAGCAATGAACAACAACACTTGAGAAGTACGGCAAAAATGTCAAGAGTTCGCAAATTTCTGCAATATTTGGCAGTGCACCCTGAGTTGTTGAACTGTGAGTGTAGTGCAGTGCTAGTATGTGCTTGTGGCTATAGTGGGGTAATTATTTGGACAGTAAAACGTATGTAATTTACTAGAATACTGTACTGGAGATGGACGAAATAAGTACCTCTAACCGAAATAAACATCCCATTCGTACTTACTTCATAAGTATTATTTCGTTCAAATCCCTTTACTTGCGGCGAAGACGGGGCAACTACTCATATCATACTCGTACAATCTCCAATACCAACATACACGCCTTTGAAGTCCGAGGGGTGGAACAATTGTCAATACACAACGTGTTAGGGTGTACTGGTCACTGGTTTATTTACGTTGTATTGTTACCCATGAGTTATTGGTAAATTACCAATATATAGTTAACCATTAACCATTACGATTATAATGGGTAACTGCTACATGTCATGTAATTCTAATGACCAGTTCCCCATTACCATATAATGGTAACGCTAAGTTCTTGTTCCCATTACCATTACGCTGTAATGCATCACCGATTAATTCAATTACGATTTTGTCCACTTCTGGTTCTGGGACCACGGAGGCACTATTCATCGGGAGTACAAGGTCAAAGGTGCGACTATCAACTCTAAGAGCTACGTGCATACCTTAAAAAAGTTAAAGCAATGAATAAACAGACTGCGTCGTGAATATCGCAAATGATTCTGCAACACGACAACGTCAAACTCCACTTCGATGCTTTCACTTCAGATTCCATATAAAAAATCGGGTTTGAAGTTCTTGAACACCCTACCTACAACCCAGATATATGGCGTCGTCTGACTTCTGGATGTTTTCTGCTCTCAAGAGACATCTGAAAGGAATTCAGTTCACCAATGATGAAGATGTTCAATCCATCCGACTTCTGCTTGTTTTCTGCTCTCAAGAGACATCTGAAAGGAATTCAGTTCACCTGTGATGAAGATGTTCAATCCGCCCGACTTCTTGTTGTTTTCTGCTCTCAAGAGACATCTGAAAGGAATTCAGTTCACCTGTGACGAAGATGTTCCATCCGTCCGACTTCTGGTAGTTTTCTGCTCTCAAGAGACATCTGAAAGGAATTCATTTCACCTGTGATGAAGATGTTTATGCCGCTACGAGGAAATGATTCCGAGAACAACCTGAATATTTTTAGAGGCCAGTTTAAAAAACTTATTAAACCTTGGCGCATCGGCATCGAGGGTGAGGAGGACTAAGTGCAAAATTAAAATACCGTATTTACTCGAATCTAACGGGCACCTTACTTCTCAGAAAATGCGTATTTTTTCTTAGTACTCGTATACTAAGACGCAAGAAAACGTGAAAGAAATACGAACTAATGAAACTTACGAAACATGGCAATTCTTGATTTTATTTAAATTCCACATTATTCCATATTATGCATTGCTCACAGACATCTCTCCATGATATTTCACTGCACGAATCTTCATTGCTGCTGTCGGCTGTGGTTCCACTTCTGGATTGTTCGAAAATAGCGTCGTCTTCAGTGCTATCGATAGCATTAGAAATGCCGCACTTCAGAAAAGATCGCTTAACTAGGTCACAACTAGATCAGTTCTGTTTTAAACAATCCTGGTTTTCACTGAGTTGGTTACATGTCCCTTGAATGAATCCAATACAAGCATGGACCGCAGTCGCCCCGCACCTGGTCGTCGAAACCACATTTTTTTGAAGCCAGTCGTTTACCAGTTCAGTTCTTCAGTCATCCAACCATTTTCCTGAATCCTGACATGAATTTTCTGAGGAAAAGTCTCTTTATTCGGAAATGTTTTTCTCTTGAAAATAACATACGGTGATAGCTTGTTCTCATTGGCGGTTATGGAAAGCATGACCGTCATTCGGAGCTTCTCGGTTTCTGTTTTTAGCACTTTAACGCGCTTTGTACCAATACTTTCTACAGTGTAATTTGATGACATATCAAAATACAATGATGTTTGGTCATCATTCCCAATCTGGCTTAAAACATGGTGCCCTTGCTTTCTTACTGATATGACGTACTTGAGAAAACTGTGTAGCTTTTCTTCAAAGTCAGATGGCATTCCCTGACATATTGAAGTACACCGCCTTAAAAAAATCCTTTTCTTTTTATGAAACGGCAAATACATCGTCTTGAAGCACTGAACCTTACACTGGATCAGAGGAAATTCCATCCCCTGTCGCACTGCAACGACGACATCCTAGACAGTCAGACATTTACGAAACTCCCAATGTAGGTATTTGTCACCGATTTTAACGCGGACCCGGATAAACAGGTTCGATTTTGGAGGAAAACAAGTGCGCGTTCGATTCGAGTAAATACGGTATGTGAATTAAAGTAGAAATTCTGAGGTTTGCCCTTGTTTTGTTTCAATTGATACCTTACCACTGGGCTTGTATATAAATATGAAGGCATTACTTTCTCAACATACTTTAAAAATGTAAGATTAAAAGATCTGGATAGATGATCTCGAGTATCTTTTAAAAATAATAAAACAATTTAGAAAAATAAAAAAACTACAATCTCTCGAAAAACTGCTTTAAGAATGGATAGAAAAATTCATTAAAAAGAAACTCCTTCTTTGCATTAAAGCTTAAGGCAATCGCCTGAAAAAGTACTTCAAGTGAGAATTGTCGTTCGGAAAAATTTCTAAAGAAAGAACTGTAGTCTTAGAAAAATGCTCTGTTGAAAAACGCGAGCGTTTAAAACTGCTATGAGACAAAAATGCACTTTTAGTTTAAAATAGAGATTGAAGCTTCCGAAAGCATGCTTTAAGAAATAAATGATGCTGCCGCCCCGGTGGCGCAGTGGTCTAAGGCGCTGCCCTCTGATCATTCGTCCGTAAGGGGTCCGGGTTCGAATCCCGGTCAGGCATGGATGTTGTGTTTGTCTTACGGCACTGGCTCTCTCCCTTCCCTGGAACCAGTGACCCTAAATTAGGGACGGGCGACTGCTTATAGCCCATTGAGTTGCTCACGGTGGTCGTTAAACCTCCAATAAAAAAAAAAAAATGAAAGTTCCCAAAAGCTTCAATTAGGAAAACATTTAAACTTACAAAAAATGTGCTTTGTAAGATAAACACAAAATTTATGGAAAACGTTGGAATTGAGAAGTGGAATTTACTCGTCGGAGCCACTAACGAAAAAATAACTCCTGAAAAAAGCGCAGGTTTAAGAAGAAAATGCGATGTTCCCGATGATGATCAAAGAGAACTTGGTTATCTCGATTTCCCAAAATTTCCGAATGTAAATTGCTGAACTTAAAGAAAAAAAGTTAATTTTTAAATCCAAATTTAAGCCCGTCATGCAGTATACTCATGTTTTCGGATACTTACTGCAGTCGATCATCTCTAAAACTTTTTCTGAAGGTTGTGATTATGCGCTGCTTAAATTACTTTTACATCGCCATTTTTTGACAAGAGATATTCACTTCTTTAATCTCCATAAGAGTACGGTGATTTGCAATGAAGAACAATTGAATTAGAGACAGCTGGCGTTATGCAAATGTGGCGCTGTGGGCGACCCTGTAAAAGGAAGAAACATGTCGTATGCAGCGATCCGACAGTAAAAGGAGTGATCCGACGGGAATCAGTAACAGTCGGACGCAGTATGGATAAGACGAAGGATCTAAGCGCATTTGATCGTGGACAAATTGTCGTGGCCCGACGAATGAGTCAATCCTTCTCGGAAGTCGTGCAGGCACTGGGATTTTCACGAGCCACTGTGTCACGATCGAAGTACATCGAATCCGGTAAAACCATCCCTGCAATGGCCAATTGCCGTGAACAACAGCGAGTGGATGAGTGGGGTCATCGTCGACTAGCTCGCATTGTAACAGTGGATAGACGGGCCACAGTGCAAGAAATCACTCGACAATTTAACGCTGGTGCACAAAAACGTGTAAGCAACCACACCATCCAGAACCATCTCCTCACTATGGGATACAGAAGCCATCGTCCCAGGAGGGTACCGCTGCTGACCGCACATCACATGGTGCAACGATTAGCATGAGCGCCGAAACATCGCCACTGGAGCCTAGACATGTGGGAAAATGTTGCCTGGACTGATGAGTCGAGATTCACGTTGGTACATGCGGATGGCAGGATACGAGTACGGCGCAAACCACATGAAGCGGTTATAACGAAGTAAATTTCTCCGTCATTTTTGGTCTACGCCGGGATTCGAACCCGGGTCCCCTCATTCCGGAATAAGTTGATCTACCAATTGAGCTACGCGGACGTTTGTTCTGACTACTATCTGCCTTTATGTCATCTGCGTCCTGCTGGCAGATACGTCACATCTCCTGGTACGTTACATCATCTCCTCCTTATTTTTTTTTATTTGTTTTTTTTTCGAAGTGCTGGAGAAGGGATTCTCTGATTTTTCCTATCTCGCGGTGTGGAAAGAACATCACACCATTGCGACATTTTGAACGGTCGAGTCATCCGGATAGTTCGGGCGCCATTATAACGAAGTAAATTTCTCCGTCATTTTTATCCGCGCCAGGATTCGAACCCGGGTCCCCTCATTCCGGAATAAGTTGCTCTACCAATTGAGCTACGCGGACGTTTATTCTGACTACTATCTGCCTTTATGTCATCTGCGTCCTGCTTGCAGGTACGTCACATCTCCTGGTACGTTACACGGTGGATTCTTCTTGCCAGCAGAGTACTCTTCAAGCTGGTGGGGATGGCATTCTCGTCTGTTGACTGTTTACGTGGACTAAAATGGGACCCCTGGTGCGTGTGACATAGTCCTTCACAGGTCAACGTTACCGGGATAACCTGGACGACCATTTGCTCCCGTTTGTGCGTCTTCAACATCCCACAGGGGACCTCATCCTGCAACAAGAAATGCCATCGCTTCCGAATTGTATCCGAATGGTTGGATGAACTCTTCACTGACGTGACCTCGCTTCTTTGGCCAGCTAGGTCACCTGACCTCGATCCCATCGAGCACATCTCGAATGCCATCGAGAGAGATGTTCGAGGCTCTGACACCCCTCCATCAAATCTTCGTGAACTGTGGGAGCTTGTTCAAGGGTCGTGGTTCCGTATGGCTTCCCAACGCTTCCGGTGTCTTGTCGAGTCCATGCCGAGACGAATCGCCGCCGTCATCAGGGCGAAAGGTGGTGCTACACGTTACTAGACAGGTATCTCTAATTCAATTGCTCTTCAGTGTATTTGAAGTTACAAACGACTTGGTTCAGAAGCTGTATAACACCATTCGGTAATCTAAAATTCATACATGTTGTTTTTTCACACTTTACGTGCTATGCACTAGTACTTATTATAGTACATAACACGTAAATTGTATTTTTTAATTGTGATGATACGTATGGTACATACGATTGGACCTTTAGAAGCAGAGATGTCTAGGAAAAGATATAAAATGTTTACTCCCCTAGGGAGAAAACTGTGCATTATTTGGGAAAAGAAACACGCGCGAAATGTTTTAGTAGGTAGTAGTATCTTACCAGAAAAGGACTTTTCAGTGGAGCTTTGAGACATGCAGACATTTTTGCAAGTATTCCACAGATGAAAACGTGATCTTATTCCCTCTAGTGGAACATTTGTTCTTTAAAAAATATATGAAATTTTATGAAAGGGATTTCGTAACAGGAGTACTCTCTGCCAAAAGAAGAATGTTTTTTTTTTTTTTCTGAAATCGGGCAGAGATAGCGAGAAAAATAAGATATACGTCTACGTCCCTGACAAAAAGACTGTCACCGGTATTCTCAAAATGCAGAAGGTATTCTCAAAATGTTTTTCGTGGTGCACGGCGTCTGACCGCGAAATAATTTTTTAAAACGAATTTCCAGAAGCTGAGATATTTCAGCAAATACGTCTGAAACAGAAATATACACTTAGGCCTCTAGTGGCTAAAACATTCTTTACGAAAAATTAGAAATTATATGCAGAACATTTAGCACCAAAAGTTCTATTCGATTCAAAAGAATACTTCAAATCAGACTTTTAGAAGCAGGGATATAGGATAAATTTTATTTTACACCCTCAGTGGAAAGACTACGCATTACTTGAAGAAGAAGCTGTACCTAAAATAGTCTTCGTTATCAGTGGTATTATAACGAAGTAAATTTCTCCGTCATTTTTGTCCATGCCAGGATTCGAACCCGGATCCCCTCATTCCGGAATAAGTCACTCTACCAATTGAGCTACGCGGACGTTTTATTCTGATTCCTATCTGCCCCCACGTCGTGTGCGTCCTGCTGGCAGGCACGTCACATCTCCTAGTACGTTACATAATCTCCGCCTTATTTTTTTTTTTTTTTTTTTTTTTTTTTTTGAAGTGCTGTACAAGGGATTCTCTTATTTTTCCTCTCTCGTGGTGTGGAAAGAACATCACACCAATGCGAGATTTTGAACGGTCGGGTCATCCGGATAGTTCGGGCGCCATTATAACGAAGTGAATTTTTCCGTCATTTTTATCCACGCCAGGATTCGAACCCGGGTCCCCTCATTCCGGAATAAGTTGCTCTACCAATTGAGCTACGCGGATGTTTGTTCTGACTACTATCTGCCTTTATGTCATGTGCGTCCTGCTGGCAGGTACGTCACATCTCCTGGTACGTTACATCATCTCCCCCTTATTTATTTTTTTTTATTTTTTTTTTTTTTTCGAAATGCTGGAGAAGGGATTCTCTGATTTTTCCTATCTCGCGGTGTGCAAATAACATCACACCAATGCGAGATTTTGAACGGTCGGGTCATCCGGATAGTTCGGGCGCCATTATTACGAATAAATTTCTCCGTCATCTTTATCCGCGCCAGGATTCTAACCCGGGTTCCCTCATTCCGGAATAAGTTGCTCTACCAATTGAGCTACGCGGACGTTTGTTCTGACTACTATCTGCCTTTATGTCATGTGCGTCCTGCTGGTAGGTACGTCATATCTCCTGGTACGTTACAGTATGGAATGCAAGAAATAGTTTTTTCAGTCCGATATTTAAGAGCAATTCCTCAGCATTGTCAACCATTATCAATCCACTACTGGATAAAGTAGTAGTATAGGAGATCCACAACGGTCTGTCGTTATATCAGATCATATTTAGAGAATATTAGGAAGGGAGTGTCTGATTCCAGGTCTTAAACAACCCTTAGAAATAGAAAGCTAGGAGATTTGGGCTAGAGTGCCCGATAGGAAAGTAACATGGAAGCCAGGTAGAAAGGGGTAAAGAAGACGCCCTTATTTATTACCGGGGGGACGCAGTACCCGGGCCCGACGGCTTAACATGCCCATCCGATACACGGGAGTGGTTCACTTCGTCGACAACTCATTTCGTCGACAGGTACATTTCGTCGACACTCACTTCGTCAACACTATACAGTATATGCTTTCGTAAAATCTACAATTTTCAATTTAGAACCACCAAATTTGGTATAGTATCTCATTGTACTCTTACACCAAATTAGACCACAGTCGGAAGAGGTCGGGGACATGGGTCAACGGGGCCCGGCACCATACAACATTTTCGTAAAATCTACAGTTTTCAATTTAGAACCACCAAATTTGGTATACTATCTCATTGTACTCTTACACCAACTTAGACCACAGACGGAAGAAGTCGGGGCCCGGGGTGAAGGGGTTCCATATAACATTTTCGTAAAACCTACAGTTTTCAATTTAGAACCACCAAATTTGGTATACTATCTCATTGTACTCTTACACCAACTTGGACAACAGAAGGAAGCACTCGGGACCCGGGGTGAAGGGGGTCCCATACAACATTTTCGTAAAATCTACAGTTTTCAATTTAGAACCACCAAATTTGGTATACTATCTCAAGGTACTCTAACTTAGCTCGCAGATAGGGTATTGGAGTGCAGAATTGTGTTGCAGTTCTTAAGTAAAAAATGAAATTTTTGAGAAAATGTTGTATGAGGCTCCCTTTACCCCGGGCCCCGATCCCTTCCAAAAACCGTGTACTGTCTAAATACAATGACATAGTATACCAAATTTGGTGGTTCTAAATTGAAAACTATAGATTTTACGAAACTGTTGTATGTAGCCCCCTTGACCCCGGGCCCCGACCTCTTTCGTCTATGGACTAAGTTGGTGTAAGAATACAATGAGTTAGTATACTAAATTTGGTGGTTCTAAATTGAAAACTGTAGATTTTACAAAAATGTTGTATGGGGCTCCCTTCACCCCGGGCCCCGACCCTTTCCGTCTGTGGTCTAAGTTGGTGTAAGAGTACATGAGATAGTCTACCAAATTTGGTGGTTCTAAATGAAAACTGTAGATTTTACGAAAATGTTGTACGAGGCCCCCTTGACCCCGGGCCTCGACCTCTTCCGTCTGTGGTCTAAGTTGGTGTACGAGTACAATGAGATAGTATACCAAATTTGGTAGTTCTAAATTGAAAACTGTAGATTTTACGAAAATGTTGTATAGGGCCCCCTTGACCCCGGGCCTCGAGTCCTTCCGTCTGTGGTCTAAGTTGGTGTAAGAGTACAATGAGATAGTATACCAAATTTGGTGGTTCTAAATTGAAAACTGTAGATTTTACGAAAG
The DNA here is from genome assembly GCA_039090855.1 of Macrothele yani. Taxonomy (NCBI): domain Eukaryota; kingdom Metazoa; phylum Arthropoda; class Arachnida; order Araneae; family Macrothelidae; genus Macrothele; species Macrothele yani. The sequence continues at coordinate 155,525,766 of CM077030.1, forward strand.
CATGTACTGTATAGTGTCGACGAAATGAGTTGTCGACGAAGTGAACCAGACCGCGATGCACGGCTTATATTTAGTGGTTCTAGCGTTCGTACCTGCCTGGGATCGAACCCGAGGTCTTCTCCATGGCAGTCACGAACGTTGACCACTGGGCAGCCCGCGGCTCTCAACGGTCTGTCTTGAGCGAGTCTCCTCCATATCACTTTCGCATGCTTTTGAATTTCATCCATCTCCCATGTGGTCTTTTTATGGGTCTTTTCCTGTTTCTTGGAACCTAGTCTAAAATTTCGGTTGTCCATCGAGGTCCATCCTTCGGGCAATATGTCCAGCGCATTGCCATTTCAGCTACTTTCCTCTGATTATGATGTCTTCCACGCTAGTCCTTTTCTTTATCCACGAGTTCCTCTTCTTATCTTTCCTGATTACACCAAGCATGCATCTCCATGCTTCAGAAACATGTGTATGGGATTAAATATATTTTGAATTTTATACCACCTGCATGTACAGTATAACGCCCTCTAGCTGCAAAGTTTTGCATCTTTGAAAAAACTGAAGTCAAGGATCATCGTTCTCACATTTTAAGCTTCCTAATGCAAAAATAATTTTTCAAATAGGACTAATAGCTGCAGAGATATGATATCTGCAAGGGAGTGGACGAACAGATGGACGCATAAAGCGATACCATAAGCACGTATTTATTATTTTTTACAAAAGATATGCTAGAAAGTCATCAAGCATATTCCTCTTCATTCCTAGAGTACCCACCTCATGTTCGCTGAAAACATCTGATGTTCGTTGCACTTGACAGTTTATCATAATTACTATTCATTACATTAAACAGTGATTACATTTAATGCTCTCTTTTCTTTTCATACAATACAGTACACTCTCATTGTGAGAAACTCGGATATAAGATATTTATGGTTATAAGAAAGAAATTTATAACTTTGGTTGGCCAGTGTTAAACGATAGGAACGTTTCATGTTTATAAGAAAGCAAAAAAAGTCAAATTTCGGTTATAAGAAAGTTCCAAAAAATATATTTCCAAAATAATTTTTTTTTTACCTGTATTGCAATGTTTCTTCTCTTTATCTCCCATGGAATTTCAAGGCCATTTTCGAAACAACTTCCACCAGATAATGCATGTCGTTATTTTGCCCTTTGCCCTCCCCACAATGTATGATAAACGTTTTCTTGGAAGGGGTAAATCCCCTTCTGATTTACCCTTTCCAAGAATTCTTAGTCATCACCTGCGCGTTCGTAGATGAAGATCGCTACATTGCTACATACAATACGCATGTATTCTCTGTTCCCATCTTTTCATTTCGCACTGTTTTTGAGTTCTGTTTCTTCCTGTTTGCATTAGCAAGCGAACGTAACTATCTGACTGTTTCATATGAAAAGACGCTCCTAAAATTGCCCTCCAAAGATTGGAACGACGGAAAATTGATGTGAAAATTGCCAATGATTTTGGACACGAAGCTTGGACTTCAATGGACTGTACAGTAATTAAGAACTGCTTTCGGAAAACTGGATTTTATAATGAAGAAAATTCTGAACTGGAACAAGACTTTGAGCATGAAGGTCCTCTTGATGAGCGAGTTCAATTGGATGTGGAAGGTGTTTATTTTGAAGATTTTTTTCACCGCAGATAACGGTGTGCAAGCATCGCCTGAGCTGACAAATGGCGAAATTTCGGCCCAAGTGAATCCTGTTGAAGAAACTGGAAGAGGATGACATTTTTTCTGAGCCGCAGCTGCCAACGCGGGCGGAAGTCATGTATATGTTTCAGAAGGTGAAGGACTATGTGAGCAGGATTCCAAGTGCTCAAGAAGCACAGAGAAGAGCAATGTTTGATTGGACTCCAAAAACGTGAGACGATTGCAAATGCAAAAAAGCAGACTTCTATAACATTTTTTTTTAAATAAATGCTATGCATTGATGTACACTTGTTTATTCATAGCATACAAGTACTGTACGTTATGTATCTGCTTTACTTTCGGAGTTTTAACCATTTTAGTCTACATTTGGTTGTAAGAAATTTCTGTTATAAGAAACTGATTTTCAATTCCCTTGAACTTTCTTATAACGAGGGTTGACTGTATATAAAACTGGCTAAGAACTACTAGACACATATCTCTTAATTAAAATACAGCATCGTAGTTGGAGAGTGGGGAATTGTAATGATGAGTAAAAGTAAGACACAAAAATACGTACAGATCATACGCTTATATGGAGATCATACCTACAGGTACGTATGAATCTCATTGCTTGACATGTGTCTCAACAGACAAGGTGACTACGTTGAGTAGTGTACTGATCGCCATATCTCAGAGATGTACATACTTTTTTTAATATTAACAAATACAAAATATATGATCTACGAAAAGTTACATTCTGACTTTCCCTCGTATTTCTGATCATGGATGCTTAACTTGCACCAACGCCAAGCAGTTCAGATGACGAACTTTCAACGTGTATCGGTCTCAAGTATTTCAATTAGCAGATGCACAACTGTATCGGCCCAAACATTTAAGGCTGTCTTTTATTGAGTGTTAGGGTTCATCTTCTGTGATAAATGGCGCAACAAATCGCTGTTACGTCTTGAGTGACTGTCCCAGAAATCGGCGTCATCGAATCACTGGAGACCTCGCCATTTTCAGAATGGCAGTGGTCTCTTGTTGGCTCCACAATGAAAAGACAAAATACGCCCTGTTATGTTTTAACCAATGACGTTATTTGGGGCGGAGCTCAGTAAGCATGTGGTGCTTAGTAAGTAGGCGGAGTTTCTATAGTTCAAATTCAGGGGTTCCCTGATAATGCGCACATTTTATTTTCTAAAACAGAACGTACAGTAGGTTTAAGATGATCCATAGAAAACAAGATTCCAATCTCACTTTTGCCCCTGTTAATTAATAAGAGATTTCGTTGCTTCCAGAGAGAAGCACTGCTATGCTAACTGATCCCGCCATCTAGCGCCGAATTATAATGCTCTCGAGTCAGACAAGGATCAGATCATATGTAGAAGATTTTAGGAAGCGAGTGTCTGACCCCAGGTCTTAAACAGTCCTTAGAAATAGGAAGCTAGGAGATTTGAGCTAGAGTGCCCGATAGGAAAGTCACACGGAAGCGAGGTAGAAAGGGGGAAGAAGACGCCACTATTTATTAACGGGAAGCCATTGTTGAGAAAGGAAGGAGGGGTACCAGGGGCCCGATAGCTTAACGTGCTATGACTTAGAAGTCTTTACGTACTTCTACGTCATTTTAAAAACATAACCATAAGATGAAACGGATCCTAAATTAAACCTTAACGGCCAGACGAAACATGTAAACAACAGAAGTCAAACTTACAGAAAAGATGCTTTATTTAGGATTTAGCACTTCCATAACAAAACGGTATCAACATTAAACACATCACACACAAACAACGCTACGTTCCACACAGCTCTATGACGTAGAACTATTTTCGTACTTCTACGTTATTTTAAAAACATAACCATAAGATGAAATAGTTCCTAAATTAAACCTTAACGGCGAGACGAAACATGTAAACAACAGAAGTCAAACTTACGGAAAAGATGCTTTATTCAGGAGGTAGCCAACACATCGTAACATAGCATAGATATTGCATTAAACTCTCCACACACCACACAGCTATTAACACAACGCTCAACTTGCAACACTTCTCCAAGCAACGCTCGCTTTACAACGCTCGCCAAGCAACAGTTTTGTCGTCGTTTTCATCTCTCGTTCTTATCTTATCTCAGGCATACGTCACGTTCATTCAACCTCAATTATGTTGCCAACAGTGTTCTTTTGAGAGAAAAGATATTACGTTAAGAGAGTGAAGTATAACTGAGAATAAACTCAAGATTTACATAGGGAAAGAAGCTAAAAAGGAAAGTTAATTTAGAATATACGTCTACCCATCCGACGCACGGCGGATATTTAATGGTTCGAGCGTTCGTTCCCGCCTGGGATCGAACCCGAAGTCTCCTCCGTGACAGTCACGAACCGAGTCAGATAAATTGAATTTTAAAAAACATTGTAATAAATTTTTCGGAATAATAACTGTGGCATATATTAGCTATGGGTGCTCAAAATTTCGAACACTACACGGCAATAGTCTTGGAGAAAATATGTTTAAAAGAGTGTACATTGCAGATATAGGGAGAAGATGAACCCTAACATCATTCAAAGACAGCCTTAAAATAAAGAGCGCTCAGCTGAGCTGAGATGAATTGCACAGCTATTGCAGGGTTAGTGAATAACTACAACAAGTGTAATTGCTAAATTATCCTAACGAAATTTTTTAAAGGACTATGAAATACAACCGAGAGAAATATTTTCAAATTGTAAAAGACATGCTTTCTATTTAAAGTTTCTTTCGAAACGTTTTTAAAGGAAAGCTTTCAACATAAATGCGTCACAAAGGAAACAGAGCTTCGTTTCCTCACATGAGTTAAGCGAAACTTTCAGCAGAGTCTGCTCGTTGAAGCGTAAAAGCAAATAAAATTGTCGTAATCAATATTTAAGGTATGAAAACAATAGAAGCAGCTCAACGATATCTAACCTTTCTATCTCTCCATCTCACACACACACGTACACAAAACATATTTCTTGGGGCAGTTGTTTTTCATCCATGGTTTTTACGCTTTTGCGCTTTTCCAATTGGATCTCGAAAAAAGTACATTAACCAAGAGGAAAAGAAAATAAGCACTTTGCGCGTATTATACGGTTTATAACTTTGTTGAAATCCCGACAGATGTGTTTTCATAAAACGCACAAGGTAAGACATATCGGTTTGCTGATTTTCTTAAAGCATCAAAGCGAGAGGCTTATTTAAGGCGTTCCTAGGAAAATAAAAATTCGGAATGACCTCTGGGAATTTTTTTAGATTTTACGACAATGATACCGGTTTATGCTAACAAGATATCATACATTCTGAAAAACTGAAGAAAACGTACTCATTGATTACAAAAACAGATATACACCAGATTTCACAAAGAGGGTCCAATTCTCTGGTTCGACTGCGCGACAAGGTCATAGACGTACACGAAAGAAGTTTCTGTACGTCCGTTATATTCTATTTCGATTTTGCACATAATTTATTAAGATATTACAGTACTCGGTGAAAGCTCCTCAATAATGACGGGGAAAAATAAGATATGTACAATAATTTTTTGATAACCAGGTATTCTCTTTGTTTGTGATGTCCAAATGTGAAAGTATGTGTTTCATCTACTTTAAATTACTGAACATTACTACAATAAAAAAAAAAGTACTCCGTCATTCAGTTGTTACGTCGCACGCTGACATAATTCTCAGTTTCCATTCACAGAACACCTGCCCGAAAACATGAAAAGCGAAGAGTGACGTCACAAATATTTCTTTTTCAGTTAGTGCTATGGTGATGACGTCACACAATTTAATCCGGAAAGCAATTTCCAGTCACGGAACTCCTGCACAAAAACACGAAAACTAAGCGTGACGTCACAAATATTTCTTTTTCGGTTGTTGCTATTGTAACGACGCTTTCCGCAGCGCCACCAAAGAGGGGCAAACGTTCAAACAAATTATATTGTTTGTGATGCTGCTAATATTGTTGAGAAATTATAGTAAATCGACGTTTTTTGTTACAGTCGTTTAAGTAGATCCACGATAGTCACAGTAAATTTATTTCTGTCTCCTGCTAAATGATTTTCCTAAAGAAGTCTACAATGTATTTTGCGCTCAACCACGTGCCTATCTAAAAGGCGGTGAACATGTTCTTCTCTTTTTTCTTCAGATTTAAAAATCTTTGTTTATTTCATTGTTTACGGATGATACAAAGATTTTTAACGACTTAACGATTGCTCTTTGTGTCACGGATTTTCTTTTAAGACCAGAGACCTTACTTTTGAAATAATCGTAAAAGTACGTACCTTTTTTTTTATTTTTTTGGATATTTGTTTGGCGTTCTTTTTCCTGTATTATTAATAATATTGATCATTTTGCATTTTAAAATGATAATTCCATGTTTTTCACAGTTTTTTTATTCACAGAATACGAATATTTCTCTTCGTAAAGTGCAAAAACATAACCTTCTATCCACTGCTTGTTTAGATATGACATTTTCTTAGCATATGATATTTAACTGCAGCAGATGTTCTTTCATATTCATGTAACACGCTGTTGGCAGGTTTCATTTTTGAATTTCTTTTATTTCTGTTATTTCTTATCAAACAACGTCCGGAAAATGTTGAACATCCTCTGTATAAATGTAAAAATAAGTGATTTAGTGTGAACAAAGAAGATTTGGAAACAAAAGAATTTGTAAACCTAAACGCGCTAATTGCTTCTGAAAAGAATCAAGCTAAACAAACAAACAAAAATTATAGATCAAGGGAAAAAATAATAAAAAATGAAAAGATTAGAGCTGAAAATCTGAGCCGAGAGAAGTCGAGAAACACGAAACGTTGAAGACATGACTGAGAGTTATAGGGAGACCTATTGTGTAGTAAAGGTAACTGAGAGTGAAAAATGGAAAAATAAACAAAACAAAAAAAGTACAATGAAAGCAGGAACAAGAGGAGCCAATGATTATGGCGTTTTCAAGGTAACGATATGCAAAAAATGCCGTGCACCTGAAAACATCAAATTGAATTACTCCTCTTTTTTCTGCTTTCCTGCCTCCGTAGTTGGTTTTTATTTATTTATTTATTTTTGCCCATAGTTTTCGTTGTGTCACAACATTAGCTCTCACTATATCCCTTAGTAATGTTTTCATACCTTTCGAATTTCTCGGCTTCCCTAGGTTCAGTTCTTCAGCTCCAACTTTATATTGTTATTATTTTTTACGTCTCTCTCTCTCTCCTTTTGTGTCTCCTGCTTTACACGAGAGTAATACAGTAATATTTTACATCATCCACCGTTAAACTGATTATTGCGTTCAAATTTATAGCAGCATCAGGCACAGCTATGAACACATATTTCAAAAGAAGTATGATAAATCACTAATTCCTTAATTAATAATAAGGAACTATATACCAACGATACTAAAAATAGTATAACTATACTTAGAATACGAATTTCTGAGCGTAGAACAGAAATCAGAGTTTTCAAGCTTTCGCACATCAACCAAATGGCTTTTCCAAGGACGGTAGACAGCTTCCTTGAAAAAGCCATCTGTCAGGCTTCCTTGTCAACCTTCCTTGAAAAAGCCATCAGTCAACCTTCCTTGAAAAAGCCATCTGTCAACCTTCCTTGAAAAAGCCATCAGTCAACCTTCCTTGAAAAAGCCGTCTGACAACCTTCCTTGAAAAAGCCATCTGTCAACCTTCCTTGAAAAAGCCATCTGTCAACCTTCCTTGAAAAAGCCGTGTGTCAACCTTCCTTTAAAAAGCCATTTATCAACCTTCCTTGAAAAAGCCATTTATCAACCTTCCTTGAAAAAGCCATCTATCAACCTTCCTTGAGAACGCCATCTGTTTACCTTCCTTGAAAAAGCCATCTGTCAACTTTCCTTGAAAAAGCCATCTGTCAGCCTTCCTTGAAAAAGCCATCTGTCAACCTTCCTTGAAAAAGCGATCTGTCAACCTTCCTTGAAAAAGCCATCTGTCAACCTTCCTTGAAAAAGCCGTCTGTCAACCTTCCTTGAAAAAGCCGTCTGTCAACCTGTAACGTACCAGGAGATGTGACGTACCTGCCAGCAGGACGCACACGACATAAAGGCAGATAGGAATCAGAATAAAAAAACGTCCGCGTAGCTCAATTGGTAGAGCAACTTATTCCGGAATGAGGGGACCCGGGTTCGAATCCTGGCGTGGACAGAAAAGACGGAGAAATTTACTTCGTTATAATGGCGCCCGAACTATCCGGATGACCCGACCGTTCAAAATCTCGCATTGGTGTGATGTTATTTCCACACCGCGAGATAGGAAAAATAAGAGAATCCCTTCTCCAGCACTTCGAAAAAAAAAATTAAAAAAAAAATAAGGGGAAGATGATGTAACGTACCAGGAGATGTGACGTACCTGCCAGCAGGACGCACACGACATAAAGGCGGATAGGAATCAGAATAAAAAAACGTCCGCGTAGCTCAATTGGTAGAGCAACTTATTCCGGAATGAGGGGACCCGGGTTCGAATCCTGGCGTGGACAGAAATGACGGAGAAATTTACTTCGTTATAAACCTTCCTTGAAAACGCCATCTGTCAACCTTCCTTGAAAAAGCCATCAGTCAACCTTCCTTGAAAAAGCCATCAGTCAACCTTCCTTGAAAAAACCGTCTGTCAACCTTCTTTGAAAACGCCATCTGTCAACCTTCCTTGAAAAAGCCATTAAGTCAGCCTTCCTTGAAAAAGCCGTCTGTCAACCTTCCTTGAAAAAGCCATCAGTCAACCTTCCTTGAAAAAGCCGTCTGTCAACCTTCCTTGAAAAAGCCATCTGTCAACCTTCCTTGAAAAAGCCGTCTGTCAACCTTCCTTGAAAAAGCCATCTGTCAACCTTCCTTGAAAAAGCCATCAGTCAACCTTCCTTGAAAAAGCCATCTGTCAACCTTCCTTGAAAAAGCCATCAGTCAACCTTCCTTGAAAAAGCCATCTGTCAACCTTCCTTGAAAAAGCCGTCTGTCAACCTTACTTGAAAAGGCCGTCTGTCAACCTTCCATGAAAAAGTCATCTATCAACCTTCCTTGAAAAAGCCATCTGGTTTATATGCAAAAGCTTGAAACTTTTATTTCTATTCTACGCCAAGAAATTCGGATTCCTACCTAGTCTTACCATAAATGCTGTTACAAAGTATTCAGTGAAATAAGAAAAGCATTTTGTATTTTAATTTACCTGTTATATGACATAAGTTGTAGACTTTTGAATACATGGCAGCATCACTTTTCAAAATGGCTTCCTATGGCTGCCACACAGTCTTTCAGACTCTGTAGCCACTCATCAATAGCATTACGCAGGGTCTCCATAGGAAAAGCCGCTACTGCCAGGCACTAAAGAGTATTTCAGACTGTCAATACTGGGGTGTCGATCTCTGCAGGCCATGTCTCCCAGCGCAGCCGAAAACTTGTATTCCGATAGGCTGAGGCTGGGGCTGCTGCAAGGCCAATCAGGTGGGGATATAAAGTCTGACGCATTCGTGTGAAGCCACTCGTGGTCTGACTTGGCCTTGTGCCAGGTGAAAAATCCTACTGGAAGCTCAATGGTAGTGTTTGAACAGGGCATCACTCACATTCTTGATCACTGGCCCCAAAACTGTGTCATGGTAAACTTTGGCAGATGTTTTCACGTCTTTCTCACAGAAATGGAGCTATGTTGTACCCTCATAGAAGACTCCCCACCAAATGATAGAAGAAGGATGATGGGCCCTCATGGTTCTTGGGGCTTTCTCCTGAGCTTCGTATGAGGTTGGCATGTGCACCATATCATTTTGGTGGTTGAAAGCTTCTTCAGGGGTGCAAATCCTCTGATTAGTGAAAATAATCTTTCTGTGGCAATGGTCTGCATAACGCGACAGTAGTTAAAAGTAATCGAGGTAGTTGCCTTAGATGCACGATCTTGATAAGAAGAATCACATCACAATACAAATTCAAATTCATGGGCTGAATTTAAAGATTTTATTGTGATTAGAACTTTCAGATTTCTCTAGAACCCATCGTCAGATACATAACCAGAAGAAGGAATACGTTTAAATAGAACGTCACGTGGCATGATATAGACTTCAGATATTAATATATGATACAATGTCACGTGGCTTCAAATTGTCTAAACGACGTGGTAAGTATCATATGAAGTAAACAAAAATGGAATGCAGGTATGCATACAATACTGAATTGTAAAAATAAATGAAAGTTAGTATGTAACTAAATTAATTGTGTTGTTCTCATCAGGAGATACAACAAGGAACATTATAGAAGTAATTGAGATAAGGGTCATGTCCTCATATCAACCTGTCGTCCGTCCCTTGTAGGAAGCATTTTGAAATTCCATTGTGTGCCGCCCCGGTGGCGCAGTGGTCTAAGGCGCTGGCCTCTGATCATTCGTCCGTTAGGGGTCCGGGTTCGAATCCCGGTGAGGTATGGATGTTGTGTTTGTCTTACGGCACTGACTCTCTCCCTTCCCTGGAACCAGTGACCCTAAATTAGGGACGGGCGACTGCTTATAGCCCATTGAGTTGCTCACGGTGGTCGTTAAACCTCCAATCAAAAAAAAAAAAAAAAAAAAAAAAAAAAAAAGAAGAAATTCCATTGTAATGAACGAACAACATAAGTCGTTACATATTAAGTTACTTCATCCTTAGTCTGTCTCTTATTCGGACAATGTAAGTAGTTTTCATATTGTCGGTATAGATACTAGAGCATTGTTATTACAGCATAAATGTCTCTGAGTAGCAATTACTAGGCTCTCGGTGAACAGCAATGAAGAGACAGCACTTGGTGTTACAATAATGGTAGCATCATTCCAGATTGGATAGTGCAGGCCATCGCTCACGAGTCGCGACAGTGCAGAATTTTTAAGTCCATTCTTTACGGCGTATTTATGTTCATTTAGTCTTGCTGCTAGTGTACGTTTTGTAGTTCCTATATATTTACTATTGGGAGTGTCAGCGTCAATACTTTTCAAGAGGATGCCGTAAACGCCAAATTCATTTAGGTTTGTTACCTGGTCTCGATCTTGTTTGATTAACTGGAAAATGTTTGTAATACGCATTCTGAATTCCAGGTGAGAGTTTCTGCAAATGGCTTTGAGAACAGGTGTTATGGTTGGATCCCACAAGTGTTCGGTTCACGATCCATCACAGATTGTTTTCTGATATGATTCCGTCAAATATGAGCTACCACTGCGTTCAACACGAGCAGTTTCCTTGGTGCGCGGCTGACCCTTTTTAGAGCAGCCGGTGACGATCCCAGCATCAAGGAACTTTCTGATGGTCCAGTGGATAAACATTTGGCTGATTTTCAGCTTCTTAAGTGTGTTGAAAATCTCAGAAGCTGATTTTCCTAATTCACTCTTACAGTCACACGATCCTCATAACCACACCGCTTCATGGCAAGAAACACGAAACATGTTACCTGCTCTGTGGCTGAACAAGCAATGACTCGGTCGCTGCTTCACACTGAATGGCTGACCGGTGATGTTGTTCACTGGTTGTGCGCCATCTGTCGATCGTTTGTGGCAGTATTTATGTTAATACTAACGTAGTATAGTTACACTATTTTCACTATTTCACGGAGTTTACTCCAAAAGTGTTTGATCAATGCATCCTTCCAGTTCTTACGTATGGTGCAGAGACGTGGACCCTAACTAAAAGAGATATACAAAGGCTGCAGACAACTCAAAGAGCATGGAGAGGTGAGTGCTTGGGGTAACCAGGAGAGATAAGAAGAGGAACTCGTGGATCCGAAAAACGACAAGAGTGGAAGACATCATGATCAGAGTTAAATCCCTGAAATGGCAATGGGCTGGACATACTGCCAGAAGGACAGACCATCAATGGACAGCCGAAATTTTAGATTGGATTCCAAGGGACAGGAAAAGACGCAGAAGACCACATGGGAGATGGGTGGATGAAATTCGAAAGTATGCGGGAATGACATGGAGGAGGCTGGCACAAGACAGACCGTTGTGGAGGAAACTTGGGGAGACCTTCGTCCAGCAGTGGATTGATAATGGTTGACAATGATGATGATGATGACTCTCACGGAGTAGATACATAAATTTGGTCGTAAAAAATATTGTAGCAGTTTGAATTTCCTTTGGTTTGATATTGAATTTTTGTATCAACTTTTGTTTAATATAATTTTTTACTATGTATGATAGATTCCAGGTACCATGTACCTTAATATTTAATGATCAATTAAATTGTTTTAACTTGTATATGTTTTCCAGAATGCAGATTTAGCGATGGCTCCAATGACAATCAACTATGCACGTGAAAGCGTAATAGACTTCACAAAACCCTTCATGAACTTAGGTATCGGTATTCTGTTCAAGCTTCCCAAGAGCATGCCCTCTAGACTGTTTTCGTTCATGAGTCCGTTGGCTGTTGATATCTGGTTATACGTTCTTGCAGCCTATGCTCTCGTCAGTTCTACAATGTTCATCGTCGCTCGTTTCAGCCCCTACGAATGGCAGAATCCTCATCCGTGTGTCAGCGACAGTGACGTAATAGAAAACCAGTTCAGTCTGGCCAACAGCTTCTGGTTTACCATAGTTACTTTGATGCATCAGGGATGTGATCTCAATCCCAGGGCTACGTCAACGAGAATTATTGGCGCCATCTGGTGGTTCTTCACGCTCATAATGATTTCATCCTATACGGCTAACCTAGCAGCATTTCTCACAGTGGAGAGAATGATTACTCCTATAGAGAGCGTAGAAGATCTAGCTGAACAAAACAAAATTGCCTATGGAACTTTAGAAGGTGGATCTACCATGACGTTTTTCAGGGTAAGTTCAATTTCCTTTTTTAAATTTCATAATTCTCCGCCTTCAAACAGAAATTCAGTGAATATGAAAACTGATCAATAAGTAACTTCCAATGCCAAGTAAAAAGATTGTATTATAACCTGTAAATTATAAGTGTTTTGATTTTGTTGAAGTCCGAAGATTTAATGTACTTGTTGAAGATCTATGGTTAAGTTTGACTTGCTTAGCTGCAATCGTAATAGCTACAATATTAGATAAGCATTTTCAAAAATTTCTAAATGTACACTTGTATGAAGAGTCAAGAGCCAATAAGAAGTACGTACTCAAAATAGTATACATGTACTAGTCATCAGAATTTTGTGTAGAATTGAAATCAAAGTATTTGAGGAAGAAAAATTCATTAACCAGATGAATGTTTCTAGGAAGGTAGACAGTAAACTACAAACTGAATAGCAGAACACTTCAACAATTTAACGATGTGACTTGACTAGAGAAAAAATGAATAGATACAAATGTAATTATTCATTCGCAGGGACGAGGTGTCATGTTGGTTGGGCAGGCGGTATCGTGGGAGAAAACGCAGCATTATTTGACTAACTTGTTCCAAACTCGTAGCAATTATGAAGAGATGCTAACATTGCAAGCCTTACTGTTTGTAATGATCTCTTAGGTTTCGCGAATGGCAGTAGATTTAGGCGTGGAGTAGGAAGCTAATATTTTTATAACATCCCACGTGGGATCATTGGACTTGCTAAATAGCGTAGCGGTTTTATGTTCGTTGAGACTAATTCTAAACGAACGCTTTGTCATTCCGACGTAATATGGCTTAGAGGCATCCGGATATTGTAGTAGGATGGCGTAAACACCCACCCCGTTGAGAAGATGAGTCTTGTTTTTCTCATAAGCATGGCATATAAAGATGCCAAAGACTTTATGCGACACTGAAGTTTATTCCCCTGAGTGTGTTCTTGACATTCGTATCTATTCATTTATTGTCTAATCATGTCACCGCGTTTAATTTGTGGAAGTGTTCTATTATTCAGTTTGCACTCTACCTTCTTTTAAAAAGCCACCTGGTTGATGTGCGAAGGCTTGAAAACTTGGATTTCTATTTTACACCAATAAATTTGACTACTATAGCAATACTATTTTGAGTATAGTTGATGTAGTTCTTAGTAATTAATTAAGAAGTTCTTAAATTGTCAATGTGGCTTTAATCTTCCTTTTCGCACATCACAACGGTAAGAAATCGATTGTAATTAACTACACAACGATAAACCTGACAGCAACATGTGCTTCAAGCTACAAACTCGTTATACGTAAGACAAACACAAAATATCAAGATATCTAAATTCCGTTTAGCATATTTTCAGTTTTAAAAATACTGCCTTATAACAAATCGCTAGCACTACACAAAAGCCCCTGAGGCGCAGTGGTCTAAGCGCTGGCTGCTGTTAATTCGTCCGTGGTGGGTCTGGGTTCAGTCTAGGGTAAGGCATGAATGTTGCGTTTGTTTACGACTCTGGCTCCCTCCCTTCCCTGGAATCACGGGCCCTAAATTAGTGACGGGAGACTGTTTGATTTGGACTATTGAGTTGCTTCCGGTTATCGTTAAACCCCCAAATACAAAAAAAGATTTGCGTAGCGATTTCCTCTTCTATCATGCTCTTAGCTCACTGAAATTGTACACAACATATTATTATCTTTGATTCACTGCCAGTGTTGCCAACTTAGAAACCTCGTCGAAAGGAATAATGTGTTTTTAAGTTATAAAATGCTTAACGTGAAGTAACCAAATTTACATAAGAAATTCAAAGGGAATGTTAAATTAGAGGTATACGTAACAAACTACATACAAATGAGTTAGCGAATAAATAATGAACACCAATCTTACTTTTCCACCTTATCAACGAAAGAGACAACACGTTTCTCAACAATACAGGGTGATTGTAAATTCCTTCAACAAAACTAGAGGGGTGATAGTACACATCAACACGAACAATATTTGCAATGGAACCTAGGGCCGCATTTCACTCCTAGCGCCAGAAAAAAGCACGTTCGAAAAACGTCGAGCAGGCACACAGAGTTCCAACTAGTGCATGAGAAGCACAAGATGCAAATCAGGTGCGCTGAACACGTGCGTAGACGATGAGGAGCAAACATTTAAAATTGCAGCCATACCCTTTCAGCGATATTACCGTGCGAACATCACGTGATCATTGATATATACGTCTGACTGGCGCAGCGTACCTTGTGTTCCTGGAGCAAATGCTTCTCGGTCTGTTGCAGGATGTTCTGCTCATTACACGGGGACACATGTGGTTTTTGCATGATGAGACCCCAGCACACTTTGCCACCGAGGTGCGATATTTCATAAATGCGACATATTACGGGCGATGGATTACACGCGGTGGACTTGGCCTTCACGCTACCCGGACCTTAATCAACTGGACGTCTTCTTCGGCATGAACTTATGCGTCAACCCAATAAAAAAGAAAAAAAACCGTCACTACTGATGGTTTTCCTTTTTTTATTGAGTACTACTGACCTGGGAAACACAGGTCAGTAGTACCAAATAAAAAAACACCGTCACTACTGAGAGTAAAACACCGTTACTACTGACCTGTGAAACACTCGTGAAATAAAACGGCATGAACTTATGCATCAACCATATAAAAAAGAAAAACCGTCACTACTGACGTGGGAAACACTCGTGAAATAAAACGGCATGAACTTATGCATCAACTCAATAAAAAGAAAAACTTCATTGCTGACCTGGTAACAATCACGAAATAAAACGGCATGAACTTATGCATCAACCAATAAAAATGAAAAACCGTCTCTACTGACCTGGGAAACACTCGTTAAATAAAACGGCATGAACTTATGCATCAACCCAATGAAAAAGAAAAACGGTTACTACTGACCTGGGAAACACTCGTGAAATAAAACGGCATGAACTTATGCATCAACCGAATAAAAAGAAAAACCGTCACTCCTGACCTGGGAAACACTCGTGAAATAAAACGGCATGAACTTATGCATCAACCCAATAAAAAAGAAAAACCGTCACTACTTACCTGGGAAACACTCGTGAAATAAAACGGCATGAACTTATTTATCAACCCAATAAAACAAAAAAGGTTACTACTGACCTGGGAAACACTCGTGAAATAAAACGACATGAAATTATGCATCAACCGAATAAAAAAGAAAAACCGTCACTACTGACCTGAGAAACACTCGTGAAATAAAAAGGCATGAACTTATGCATCAACCCAATAAAAAAGAAAAACTTCAACACTTACCTGGGAAACACTCGTGAAGTAAAACGGCATGAACTTATGCATCAACCCAATAAAAAAAACCGTCACTACTGACCTGGGAAACATTCGTGAATCAAAACGGCATGAATGTATGCATCAACCCAATAAAAAGGAAAAACTTCATTACTCACCTGGGAAACACTCGTGAAATAAAACGGCATGAACTTATGCATCAACCCAATAAAAAAGAAAACCGACACTACTGACCTGGGAAACATTGGTGAAACAAAACGGCATGAACTTATGCATCAACCTAATATAAAAGAAAAAACTTCACTACTGACCTGGGAAACATTCGTGAAATAAAACGGCATGAAATTATGCATCAACCTAATAAAAAAGAAAAACCGTCACTCCTGACCTGGGAAACACTCGTGAAAAACGGCATGAACTTATGCATCAACCCAATAAAAAAGAAAAACCGTCACTACTGACCTGAGAAACACTCGTGAAATAAAAAGGCATGAACTTATGCATCAACCCAATAAAAAAGAAAAACTTCATCACTGACCTGGGAAACACTCGTGAAATAGAACGGCATGAACTTATGCATCAACCCAATAAAAAAGAAAAACTTCAATACTGACCTGGGAAACACTCGTGAAATAAAACGGCATGAAATTATGCATCAACCGAATAAAAAAGAAAAACTTCACTTCTGACCTGGGAAACACTCGTGAAATAAAACGGCATGAACTTATGCATCAACCCAATAAAAAAGAAAAACCGTCACTACTGACCTGAGAAACACTCGTGAAATAAAAAGGCATGAACTTATGCATCAACCCAATAAAAAAGAAAAAACTTCAACACTTACCTGGGAAACA
This sequence comes from Macrothele yani, assembly GCA_039090855.1. Lineage (NCBI taxonomy): Eukaryota > Metazoa > Arthropoda > Arachnida > Araneae > Macrothelidae > Macrothele > Macrothele yani. Next base: position 155,542,329 of record CM077030.1, read on the forward strand.
CTCGTGAAATAAAACGGCATGAACTTATGCATCAACCCAATAAAAAAGAAAAACCGTCACTACTGACCTGGGAAACATTCATGAAACAAAACGGCATGAACTTATGCATCAACATAATAAAAAAGAAAAACTTCATTACTGAATTGGGAAACACTCGTCAAATAAAACGGCATGAACTTATGCATCAACCCAATAAAAAAGAAAAACCGTCACTACTGACCTGGGAAACACTCGTGAAATAAAAAGGCATGAACTTATGCATCAACCCAATAAAAAAGAAAAACTTCATCACTGACCTGGGAAACACTCGTGAAGTAAAACGGCATGAACTTATGCATCAACCTAATATAAAAGAAAAAACTTCACTACTGACCTGGGAAACACTCGTGAAATAAAACGGCATGAACTTATGCATCAACCCAATAAAAAAGAAAAGCCGTCACTCCTGACCTGGGAAACATTCGTGAAACAAAACGGCATGAACTTATGCATCAACCCAATAAAAAAGAAGAACTTCACTACTGACCTGGGAAACACTCGTGAAATAAAACGGCATGAACGTATGCATCAACTCTATAAAAAAGAAAAACGGTCACTACTGACCTGGGAAACACTCGTGAAATAAAAAGGCATGAACTTATGCATCAACCCAATAAAAAAGAAAAACCGTCACTACTGTCCTGGGAAACACTCGTGAAATAAAACGGCATGAACTTATGCATCAACCCGATAAAAAGAAAACCATCACTACTGACCTGGGAAACATTCGTGAAACAAAACAGCATGAACTTATGCATCAACCCAATAAAAAAGAAAAACCGTCACTACTGACCTGGGAAACATTCGTGAAACAAAACGGCATGAACTTATGCATCAACCCAATAAAAAAGAAAAACTTCACTACTGACCTGGGAAAGACTCGTGAAATAAAAGGGCATGAACTTATGCATCAACCCAATAAAAACGAAAAACTTCACTACTGACCTAGGAAACACTCGTAAAATAAAACGGCTTTAACTTATGCATCAACCCAATAAAAAAGAAAAACCGTCACTACTGACCTGGGAAACACTCGTGAAGTAAAAAGGCATGAACTTATGCATCAACCCAATAAAAAAGAAAAACTTCATCACTGACCTGGGAAACACTCGTGAAGTAAAACGGCATGAACTTATGCATCAACCTAATATAAAAGAAAAAACTTCACTACTGACCTGGGAAACACTCGTGAAATAAAACGGCATGAACTTATGCATCAACCCAATAATAAAGAAAAACCGTCACTCCTGACCTGGGAAACATTCGTGAAACAAAACGGCATGAACTTATGCATCAACCTAATAAAAAAGAAAAACTTCACTACTGACCTAGGAAGCACTCGTGAAATAAAACGGCATGAACTTATGCAACAACCCAATAAAAAAGAAAAACTGTCACTACTGACCTGAGAAACACTCGTGAAATAAAAAGGCATGAACTTATGCATCAACCCAATAAAAAAGAAAAACTTCATCACTGACCTGGGAAACACTCGTGAAGTAAAACGGCATGAACTTATGCATCAACCCAATAAAAAAGAAAAACCGTCACTACCGACCTGGGAAACATTCGTGAAAGAAAACGGCATGAACTAATGCATCAATCCAATAAAAAAGAAAAACTTCATTATTGACCTGGGAAACACTCGTGAAATAAAACGGCATGAACTTATGCATCAACCCAATAAAAAAGAAAAACCGTCACTACTGACCTGGGAAACATTGGTGAAACAAAACGGCATGAACTTATGCATCAACCCAATAAAAAAGAAAAACTTCACTACTGACCTGGGAAACATTTGTGAAATAAAACGGCATGAACTTATGCATCAACCCAATAAAAAAGAAAAACCGTCACTACTGACCTGGGAAACATTCGTTAAAAAAACGGCATGAACTTATGCATCAACCTAATAAAAAAGAAAAACTTCACTACTGACCTGGGAAACACTCCTGAAATAAAACGGCATGAACTTATGCATCAACCCAATAAAAAAGAAAAACCGTCACTACTGTCCTGGGAAACACTCGTAAAATAAAACGGCTTGAACTTATGCATCAACTCGATAAAAAAGAAAACCGTCACTACTGACCTGGGAAACATTCGTGAAACAAAACTGCATGAACTTATGCATCAACCCAATAAAAAGAAAAACCGTCACTACTGACCTGGGAAACATTCGTGAAACAAAACGGCATGAACTTATGCATCAACCCAATAAAAAAGAAAAACTTCACTACTGACCTGGGAAAGACTCGTGAAATAAAAGGGCATGAACTTATGCATCAACCCAATAAAAACGAAAAACTTCACTACTGACCTGGGAAACACTCGTGAAATAAAACGGCATGAACGTATGCATCAACTCTATAAAAAAAGAAAAACGGTCACTACTGACCTGCGAAACACTCGTGAAATAAAAAGGCATGAACTTATGCATCAACCCAATAAAAAAGAAAAACTTCATCACTGACCTGGTAAACACTCGTGAAGTAAAACGGCATGAACTTATGCATCAACCCAATAAAAAAGAAAAACCGTCACTCCTGACCTGGGAAACATTCGTGAAACAAAACGGCATGAACTTATGCATCAACCTAATAAAAAAAGAAAAACTTCACTACTGACCTAGGAAACACTCGTGAAATAAAACGGCATGAACTTATGCAACAACCCAATAAAAAAGAAAAACCGTCACTACTGACCTGAGAAACACTCGTGAAATAAAAAGGCATGAACTTATGCATCAACCCAATAAAAAGAAAAACTTCATCACTGACCTTGGAAACACTCGTGAAGTAAAACGGCATGAACTTATGCATCAACCCAATAAAAAAGAAAAAACGTCACTACCGACCTGGGAAACATTCGTGAAAGAAAACGGCATGAACTAATGCATCAACCCAATAAAAAAGAAAAACTTCATTACTGACCTGGGAAACACTCGTGAAATAAAACGGCATGAACTTATGCATCAACCCAATAAAAAAGAAAAACCGTCACTACTGACCTGGGAAACATTGGTGAAACAAAACGGCATGAACTTATGCATCAACCCAATAAAAAAGAAAAACTTCACTACTGACCTGGGAAACATTTGTGAAATAAAACGGCATGAACTTATTCATCAACCCAATAAAAAAGAAAAACCGTCACTACTGACCTGGGAAACATTCGTTAAAAAAAACGGCATGAACTTATGCATCAACCTAATAAAAAAGAAAAACTTCACTACTGACCTGGGAAACACTCGTGAAATAAAACGGCATGAACTTATGCATCAACCCAATAAAAAAGAAAAACCGTCACTACTGTCCTGGGAAACACTCGTGAAATAAAACGGCATGAACTTATGCATCAACTCGATAAAAAAGAAAACCGTCACTACTGACCTGGGAAACATTCGTGAAACAAAACGGCATGAACTTATGCATCAACCCAATAAAAATGAAAAACCGTCACTACTGACCTGGGAAACATTCGTGAAACAAAACGGCATGAACTTGTGCATCAACCCAATAAAAAAGAAAAACTTCACTACTGACCTGGGAAAGACTCGTGAAATAAAAGGGCATGAACTTATGCATCAACCCAATAAAAACGAAAAACTTCACTACTGACCTAGGAAACACTCGTAAAATAAAACGGCTTTAACTTATGCTACAACCCAATAAAAAAGAAAAACCGTCACTACTGACCTGGGAAACACTCGTAAAATAAAACGGCATGAACTTATGCATCAACCTAATAAAAAAGAAGAACTTCACTACTGACCTTGGAAACACTCGTGAAATAAAACGGCATGAACGTATGCATCAACTCTATAAAAAAGAAAAACGGTCACTACTGACCTGGGAAACACTCGTGAAATAAAACGGCATGAACTTATGCATTAACCCAATAAAAAAGAAAAACTTGATTACTGACCTGGGAAATACTCGTGAAATAAAACGGCATGAACTTATGCATCAACCCAATAAAAAAGAAAAACCGTCGCTACTGACCTCGGAAACACGCGTGAAATAAAACGGCATGAACGTATGCATCAACCCGATAAAAAAGAAAAACTTCACTACTGACCTGGGAAACATTTGTGAAATAAAACGACATGAACTTATGCATCAACCCAAGAAAAAGAAAAACCGTCACTACTGACGTGGGAAACACTCGTGAAATAAAAAGGCATGAATTTATGCATCAACCCAATCAGAAAGAAAAACCGTCACTACTGACCTGGAAAACACTCGTGAAATAAAACGGCATGAATTTATGTATCAACCCAATAAAAAAGAAAAACTTCACTACTGACCAGGGAAACACTCGTAAAATAAAACGGCATGAATTTATGCATCAACCCAATAAAAAAGAAAAACCGTCACTACATCCTGGGAAACACTCGTGAAATAAAACGGCATGAACTTATGCATCAACCCAATAAAAAAGAAAAACTTTACTACTGACCTGGGAAACACTCGTGAAATAAAAAGGCATGAACTTATGCATCAACCCAATAAAAAAGAAAAACCGTCACTACATCCTGGGAAACACTCGTGAAATAAAACGGCATGAACTTATGCATCAACCCAATAAAAAAGAAGAACTTTACTACTGACCTGGGAAACACTCGTGAAATAAAACGGCATGAAATTATGCCCCAACCCAATAAAAAAGAAAAACTTCACTACTGACCTGGGAAAGACTCGTGAAATAAAAGGGCATGAACTTATGCATCAACCCAATAAAAACGAAAAACTTCACTACTGACCTAGGAAACACTCGTAAAACAAAACGGCTTTAACTTATGCATCAACATAATAAAAAAGAAAAACCGTCACTACTGACCTGGGAAACACTCGTGAAATAAAACGGCATGAACTTATGCATCAACCCAATAAAAAAGAAGAACTTCACTACTGACCTGGGAAACACTCGTGAAATAAAACGGCATGAACGTATGCATCAACTCTATAAAAAAGAAAATAGGTCACTACTGACCTGGGAAACACTCGTGAAATAAAAAGGCATGAACTTATGCATCAACCCAGTAAAAAAGAATAACTTCATCACTGACCTGGGAAACACTCGTGAAGTAAAACGGCATGAACTTATGCATCAACCTAATATAAAAGAAAAAACTTCACTACTGACCTGGGAAACACTCGTGAAATAAAACGGCATGAACTTATGCATCAACCCAATAAAAAAGAAAAACCGTCACTCCTGACCTGGGAAACATTCGTGAAACAAAACGGCATGAACTTATGCATCAACCTAATAAAAAAGAAAAACTTCACTACTGACCTAGGAAACACTCGTGAAATAAAACGGCATGAACGTATGCAACAACCCAATAAAAAAGAAAAACCGTCACTACTGACCTGAGAAACACTCGTGAAATAAAAAGGCATGAACTTATGCATCAACCCAATAAAAAAGAAAAACTTCATCACTGACCTGGGAAACACTCGTGAAGTAAAACGGCATCAACTTATGCATCAACCCAATAAAAAAGAAAAAACGTCACTACCGACCTGGGAAACATTCGTGAAAGAAAACGGCATGAACTAATGCATCAACCTAATAAAAAAGAAAAACTTCATTACTGACCTGGGAAACACTCGTGAAATAAAACGGCATGAACTTATGCATCAACCCAATAAAAAAGAAAAACTTCACTACTGACCTGGGAAACATTTGTGAAATAAAACGGCATGAACATATGCATCAACCCAATAAAAAAGAAAAACCGTCACTACTGACCTGGGAAACATTCGTTAAAAAAAACGGCATGAACTTATGCATCAACCTAATAAAAAAGAAAAACTTCACTACTGACCTGGGAATCACTCGTGAAATAAAACGGCATGAACTTATGCATCAACCCAATAAAAAAGAAAAACCGTCACTACTGTCCTGGGAAACACTCGTGAAATAAAACGGCATGAACTTATGCATCAACCCGATAAAAAAGAAAACCGTCACTACTGACCTGGGAAACATTCGTGAAACAAAACGGCATGAACTTATGCATCAACCCAATAAAAAAGAAAAACCGTCACTACTGACCTGGGAAACATTCGTGAAACAAAACGGCATGAACTTATGCATCAACCCAATAAAAAAGAAAACTTCACTACTGACCTGGGAAAGACTCGTGAAATAAAAGGGCATGAACTTATGCATCAACCCAATAAAAACGAAAAACTTCACTACTGACCTAGGAAACACTCGTAAAATAAAACGGCTTTAACTTATGCATCAACCCAATAAAAAAGAAAAACCGTCACTACTGACCTGGGAAACACTCGTAAAATAAAACGGCATGAACTTATGCATCAACCCAATAAAAAAGAAGAACTTCACTACTGACCTTGGAAACACTCGTGAAATAAAACGGCATGAACGTATGCATCAACTCTATAAAAAGAAAAACGGTCACTACTGACCTGGGAAATACTCGTGAAATAAAACGGCATGAACTTATGCATCAACCCAATAAAAAAGAAAAACCGTCGCTACTGACCTCGGAAACACGCGTGAAATAAAACGGCATGAACGTATGCATCTACCCGATAAAAAAAGAAAAACTTCACTACTGACCTGGGAAACATTTGTGAAATAAAACGACATGAACTTATGCATCAACCCAAGAAAAAGAAAAACCGTCACTACTGACGTGGGGAACACTCGTGAAATAAAAAGGCATGAATTTATGCATCAACCCAATAAGAAAGAAAAACCGTCACTACTGACCTGGAAAACACTCGTGAAATAAAACGGCATGAATTTATGTATCAACCCAATAAAAAAGAAAAACTTTACTACTGACCTGGGAAACACTCGTGAAATAAAAAGGCATGAACTTATGCATCAACCCAATAAAAAAGAAAAACCGTCACTACATCCTGGGGAACACTCGTGAAATAAAACGGCATGAACTTATGCATCAACCCAATCAAAAAGAAGAACTTTACTACTGACCTGGGAAACACTCGTGAAATAAAACGGCATGAACGTATGCATCAACTCAATAAAAAAAAACGGTCGCTACTGACCTGGGAAACACTCGTGAAATAAAACGGCATGAACTTATGCATTAACCCAATAAAAAAGAAAAACTTCATTACCGACCTGGGAAACACTCGTGAAATAACACGGCATGAACTTATGCATCAACCCAATAAAAAAGAAAAACCGTCACTATTGACCTGGGAAACACTCGTGAAATACAAAGGCATGAACTTATGCATCAACCCAAGAAAAAGAAAAACTTCATTACTGACCTGAGAAACACTCGTGAAATAAAACGGCATGAACTTATGCATCAACCCAATAATAAAGAAAAACCGTCACTGCTGACCTGGGAAACACTCGTGAAATAAAACGGCATGAAATCATGCATCAACCCAATAAAAAAGAAAAACCGTCACTACTGACCTGGGAAACACTCGTGAAATAAAACGGCATGAACTAATGCATCAACCCAATAAAAACGAAAAACTTCACTACTGACCTGGGAAACATTCGTGAAATAAAGCGGCATGAACTTATGCATCAACCCAATAAAAAAGAAAAACCGTCACTACTGACCTGGGAAACACTCGTGAAATAAAACGGCATGAACTAATGCATCAACCCAATAAAAACGAAAAACTTCTCTACTGACCTGGGAAACATTCGTGAAATAAAGCGGCATGAACTTACGCATCAACCCAATAAAAACGAAAAACTTCACTACTGACCTGGGAAACATTCGTGAAATAAAACGGCATGAACTTATGCATCAACCCGATAAAAAAGAAAACCGTCACTACTGACCTGGGAAACATTCGTGAAACAAAACGGCATGAACTTATGCATCAACCCAATAAAAAAGAAAAACCGTCACTACTGACCTGGGAAACATTCGTGAAACAAAACGGCATGAACTTATGCATCAACCCAATAAAAAAGAAAACTTCACTACTGACCTGGGAAAGACTCGTGAAATAAAAGGGCATGAACTTATGCATCAACCCAATAAAAACGAAAAACTTCACTACTGACCTAGGAAACACTCGTAAAATAAAACGGCTTTAACTTATGCATCAACCCAATAAAAAAGAAAAACCGTCACTACTGACCTGGGAAACACTCGTAAAATAAAACGGCATGAACTTATGCATCAACCCAATAAAAGAAGAACTTCACTACTGACCTTGGAAACACTCGTGAAATAAAACGGCATGAACGTATGCATCAACTCTATAAAAAAGAAAAACGGTCACTACTGACCTGGGAAATACTCGTGAAATAAAACGGCATGAACTTATGCATCAACCCAATAAAAAAGAAAAACCGTCGCTACTGACCTCGGAAACACGCGTGAAATAAAACGGCATGAACGTATGCATCTACCCGATAAAAAAAGAAAAACTTCACTACTGACCTGGGAAACATTTGTGAAATAAAACGACATGAACTTATGCATCAACCCAAGAAAAATGAAAAACCGTCACTACTGACGTGGGGAACACTCGTGAAATAAAAAGGCATGAATTTATGCATCAACCCAATAAGAAAGAAAAACCGTCACTACTGACCTGGAAAACACTCGTGAAATAAAACGGCATGAATTTATGTATCAACCCAATAAAAAAGAAAAACTTTACTACTGACCTGGGAAACACTCGTGAAATAAAAAGGCATGAACTTATGCATCAACCCAATAAAAAAGAAAAACCGTCACTACATCCTGGGGAACACTCGTGAAATAAAACGGCATGAACTTATGCATCAACCCAATCAAAAAGAAGAACTTTACTACTGACCTGGGAAACACTCGTGAAATAAAACGGCATGAACGTATGCATCAACTCAATAAAAAAAACGGTCGCTACTGACCTGGGAAACACTCGTGAAATAAAACGGCATGAACTTATGCATTAACCCAATAAAAAAGAAAAACTTCATTACCGACCTGGGAAACACTCGTGAAATAACACGGCATGAACTTATGCATCAACCCAATAAAAAAGAAAAACCGTCACTATTGACCTGGGAAACACTCGTGAAATACAAAGGCATGAACTTATGCATCAACCCAAGAAAAAAGAAAAACTTCATTACTGACCTGAGAAACACTCGTGAAATAAAACGGCATGAACTTATGCATCAACCCAATAATAAAGAAAAACCGTCACTGCTGACCTGGGAAACACTCGTGAAATAAAACGGCATGAAATCATGCATCAACCCAATAAAAAAGAAAAACCGTCACTACTGACCTGGGAAACACTCGTGAAATAAAACGGCATGAACTAATGCATCAACCCAATAAAAACGAAAAACTTCACTACTGACCTGGGAAACATTCGTGAAATAAAGCGGCATGAACTTATGCATCTACCCAATAAAAAAGAAAAACCGTCACTACTGACCTGGGAAACACTCGTGAAATAAAACGGCATGAACTAATGCATCAACCCAATAAAAACGAAAAACTTCTCTACTGACCTGGGAAACATTCGTGAAATAAAGCGGCATGAACTTACGCATCAACCCAATAAAAACGAAAAACTTCACTACTGACCTGGGAAACATTCGTGAAATAAAACGGCATGAACTTATGCATCAACCCAATAAAAAAGAAAAACCGTCACTACTGAACTGGGAAACACTCGTGAAATAAAACGGCATGAACTTATGCATCAACCCAATAATAAAGAAAAACCGTCACTACTGACCTGGGAAACACTCGTGAAATAAAACGGCATGAACGTATGCATCAACTCTATAAAAGAAAAACGGTCACTACTGACCTGGGAAACACTCGTGAAATAAAACGGCATGAACTTATGCATCAACCCAATAAAAAAGAAAAACCGTCGCTACTGACCTCGGAAACACGCGTGAAATAAAACGGCATGAACTTATGCATCAACCCGATAAAAAAGAAAAACTTCACTACTGACCTGGGAAACATTTGTGAAATAAAACGACATGAACTTATGCATCAACCCAAGAAAAAAGAAAAACCGTCACTACTGACGTGGGAAACACTCGTGAAATAAAAAGGCATGAATTTATGCATCAACCCAATAAGAAAGAAAAACCGTCACTTCTGACCTGGAAAACACTCGTAAAATTAAACGGCATGAATTTATGCATCAACCCAATAAAAAGAAAAACCGTCACTACATCCTGGGAAACACTCGTGAAATAAAACGGCATGAACTTATGCATCAACCCAATAAAAAAGAAAAACTTTACTACTGACCTGGGAAATACTCGTGAAATAAAAGGGCATGAACTTATGCATCAACCCAATAAAAAAGAAAAACCGTCACTACATCCTGGGAAACACTCGTGAAATACAAAAGCATGAACTTATGCATCAACCCAATAAAAAAGAAAAACTTCATTACTGACCTGAGAAACACTCGTGAAATAAAACGGCATGAACTTATGCATCAACCCAATAATAAAGAAAAACCGTCACTACTGACCTGGAAAACACTCGTGAAATAAAACGGCATGAAATTATGCATCAACCCAATAAAAAAGAAAAACCGTCACTACTGACCTGGGAAACACTCGTGAAATAAAACGGCATGAACTAATGCATCAACCCAATAAAAACGAAAAACTTCACTACTGACCTGGGAAACACTCGTGAAATAAAACGGCATGAACGTATGCATCAACTCAATAAAAAAAAACGGTCGCTACTGACCTGGGAAACACTCGTGAAATAAAACGGCATGAACTTATGCATTAACCCAATAAAAAAGAAAAACTTCATTACTGACCTGGGAAACACTCGTGAAATAACACGGCATGAACTTATGCATCAACCCAATCAAAAAGAAAAACCGTCACTATTGACTTGGGAAACACTCGTGAAATACAAAGGCATGAACTTATGCATCAACCCAATAAAAAAGAAAAACTTCATTACTGACCTGAGAAACACTCGTGAAATAAAACGGCATGAACTTATGCATCAACCCAATAATAAAGAAAAACCGTCACTACTGACCTGGGAAACACTCGTGAAATAAAACGGCATGAAATTATGCATCAACCCAATGAAAAAGAAAAACCGTCACTACTGACCTGGGAAACACTCGTGAAATAAAACGGCATGAAATAATGCATCAACCCAATAAAAACGAAAAACTTCACTACTGACCTGGGAAACATTCGTGAAATAAAGCGGCATGAACTATGCATCAACCCAATAAAAACGAAAAACTTCACTACTGACCTGGGAAACACTCGTGAAATAAAACGGCATGAAATTATGCATTAACCCAATAAAAAAGAAGAACCGTCACTACTGACCTGGGAAACACTCGTGAAATAAAACGGCATGAACTAATGCATCAACCCAATAAAAACGAAAAACTTCACTACTGACCTGGGAAACATTCGTGAAATAAAACGGCATGAACTTATGCATCAACCCAATAAAAAAGAAAAACCGTCACTACTGAACTGGGAAACACTCGTGAAATAAAACGGCATGAACTTATGCATCAACCCAATAATAAAGAAAAACCGTCACTACTTACCACTTGTGAAATTAAACGGCATGAACTTATGCATCAACCCAATAAAAAAGAAAAACCGTCACTTCTGACCTGGGAAACACGCGTGAAATAAAATGACATGAACTTATGCATCAACCTAATAAAAAAAACATTAAAAAACATAGGCAAGTCAAAGCTTCCAGCATGATCTGTATTGTGTATGGAAATGCAAGCAAAGGAGGATTAGTAGGTTAAAATGTAATTTACCGTGAAATTACGATTTTTTCTTTTTTTATTATGGGTTACTATTCATTATGAAACTTTTTTACGCTTTCCAACCGTAGGTTAAAGAAGCATATATCCTCCAGCTTTGTTCGTCTGTCAGTCTGCCTGTCCGCTCGATAACTCACTTAAAAATAGTTCGATTTCGATGATATTTTAGTATGTGGTAGGGGACAACCTGGGAAGGAACCCTATTGAAAATGGACGGAATACAATCAAAGGTTAGGACATAGCTGGGAATCCATTCCATCGCCCTTATGCGTCATAACTTACGTAAAAATGCTTCGATTGCGACAAAACTTCATCATGTTGTTCCGGAGATGTACTGAACCCATTCTGCTTAATATCATCGAAGTGTGGTCAAAGTTCAGGGCGCAGCAGAGAGATTTATTTCACAGCCATTATCCTCATAACTTGACTAAAAATGTTTCTTTTGTGACAAAACTTTAGTATGTTATTCCGAAGATATACTGGACTAATTCTGTTTACCATCATCGAAGCCGCCCCGGTGGCGCAGTGGTCTAAGGCGCTGGCATCTGTTCATTCGTCCGTAAGGGGTCCGGGTTCGGATGTTGTGTTTGTCTTACGGCACTGGCTCTCTCCCTTCCCTGGAACCAGTGACCCTAAATTAGGGACGGGCGACTGCTTATAGCGCATTGAGTTGCTCACGGTGGTCGTTAAACCTCCAATACAAACAAACAAACAAACCATCATCGAAATAGGGTCAAAGGTCAGGGCACAGGAGCGAGATTTATCCCACAGCCATTATCCTCATAACTTGACTAAAAATGCTTCTATTGCGACAAAATTTTATTATGTTGTTCCGGATGTATACTGAACCAATTCTGTGTAATATAATCGAAATGGGATCAAAGGTCAGGGCATAGGTTATGGATCCATTCCATCGCCTTATGCGTTATAACTTATGTAAAAATGCTTCGATTGCGACGAAACTTTAGTCGCTGGTCACGCCCACATTCGGCTCCTGATATTCTGCTTCAGACTGATGGAATTGGTCACCTTTCCTCATGTGGGTGTTTTTCTCCAACTTATGAAGCTCGTGTGTTTCGTTCCTGCGACTTGTTTTGCCGAGTAAGTGCCGACATATTTCATATTCAACTTCTTTTCGTGGCTTGTGCTTAACCCTCGTCGTTTACTCCGGTAAACATCGTGACTCGCCTTGACTATCTTCAGTTTCCTTATCAGCGTTCCTACACGCTGCTTTCTGTGCTTATCTCAACACCGAGGAGGTTAGAATAATACTTCTGGAGATGCCCTGAGTCTCTTAACCGTGAAGCCGCAAAGTGTGGGATTTGGACGTTGTTTACATAATACCCAACGAGATAGAAATACGTAGAGCGCTTACGTCGGGGAACGGGTGAAGCCACCGGAAACAAGTGGCAGCCATGTTTGATGAGGTACAGAACGATTTCCGTTCCGTGTTAAGCAAGGGAGTTTTCGTAATATATGGTTTGATGTTAAATAAGGATATAACTCAGAAATGTTGTTATAAACACCTAGGGGATGAGACTAAAACTTTAACGTATCAAATAACGCTTTTCATTGTTAGTTGACGGCAATAGTGTTTTTAAAAAAATGATATTTTAATGGATGCAGCTTGCTGTCGTTGAATAAAATCTCATGCCGTAATTTTTTGACATTTAACAAATTTTTTGGAGCAAATTTTCAGAGAAATATAAGTCAGCGGTAATAGAGTAAATGAAAAAAAAAAAAAAGAAACACAAAAATAAAAAATACAGTTGCACTCAATCCGCAATTTCGGTAAAAATTTTAGATATTCGTGGGTCATCACCATGAGAATGCTGAATCATCCCACAGCTTATCACTCCAAATACATAGACGCCAAATATTTTATGAGAGTTTTAAATGAAAAAAAAAGTTCGAAGAAAAACGGAAAGCAAACAATGAGTTTACACAGCCAAGAGGTACCAATATTAAAATACTTTTACCAACTGCCCCTATCTTATATAATCAGAAGAAAACTACTACTTACCTGGTTTTTATTTAATAAAAACTAAAAGTCCTTAGCACTGGGCATGTTTCTAATCTGTTTGTTAGTCTTGACATTCAACAACACAAATCTGTAAGCCTTATTCGTGGGTACGCAAGGCAATTGTGGTAACTTGACCATAATAAAGGTATCTCCCAGCACATACACTAAATACTTAACACAATATAATTCTCACTCTCTCTCTCTCTCTCTCTCTCTCTCTCTCTCTCTCTCTATGTATATATAAGACCCAGAAGAATGCCCCATGGGAGATGAATGGATGAAATTCGAAATCATGCAGGAGTGACACGAAGGAGACAGGCTCAAGACAGACAGCTGTGGAAGAAACTTGGGGAAGCCTTCATCCAGCAGTGGGTTGATAATGGTTGATGTTATACATTTATCAGTAAAAAGAAGTAAAAAGCACACTCATGTAGTAATTAGACCACGTCAACACTGCACCTTGCTGCAGGAATCAGACGTAGTAGAAATAAACATAGAATTAACCAGAAGTAACCCACTTTCATGGTTCTAAACAAAAATGACATGGAATAAAACAACTCAGGAACCCCAAACCACTCTTCAGGGAAAGACATCTGGAGCCCCGAAGTTAAATCATCATAGCTTAGGTGTTACCGAAAAAACCCCAGAAGATCCCATGGGAGATGGGTGGATGAAATTCGAAAGCATGTCGGAGTAACATGGAGGAGATAGGCTCAAGACATACGATTGCGGAAGAAACTTGGGGAGACCTTCATCCAGTAGTGGATTGATAATGGTTGACAATGATGATAATGATATATATATTGATTATATACAGTATACATATATTGTAATGATAATAGTTGTCAATGATCATCATTGTCAACCATATATATATATCATCATCATCATCATTGTCAACCATTATCAATCCACTGCTGGACGAAGGTCTCCCCAAGTTTCCTCCACAACGGTCTGTCTTGTGCCAGTCTCCTCCATGTCGCTCCACATATTTACGAATTTCATCCACCCATCTCCCATGTGGTCTTTTCTGGGTCTTTTCCTGTCCCTTGGAATCAATCTAAAATTTCGGCTGTCCATCTATGGTCTGTCCTTCTGGCAGTATGTCCAGCCCATTGCCATTTCAGGGATTTAACCCTGATCATGATGTCTTCCACTCTCGTCATTTTTCGGATCCACGAGTTTCTCTTCTTATCTCTCCTGGTTATACCAAGCATGCACCTCTCCATGCTACTTTGAGTTGTCTGCAGCTTTGTATGTCTCTTTTAGTTAAGGTCCACGTCTCTGCACCATACGTAAGCACTGGAAGGATGCATTGATCAAACACTTTTCTTTTAAGACATAATGGCATATTGCTCTTGAAAATTATGCTGTTTCTTCCAAAAGCTCTCCAGGCAAGTTTTGTACGCCGATTAATTTCTTCATCAATGTGACCCTCACTTGATATCTGCTGTCCAAGATAAACGTACGTGTCTGTTATCTCCAGCTTTTCTCCATCAATCGATAAATCTTCATTTCTTGTAAAAGCATTGAACATCACTTTTGTCTTCTGAAAGTTCATTTTTAATCCCACTTCTTTACTCTTGTCAGCAAGTTCCTGGATCATACTCTGCAGCTCTGATGGGGTAGTTGCAAAAATGACTACGTCATCAGCAAAACGAAGGTGGGTTAGATAATCTCCATTAATCTTTATCCCTTTGTTTTCCCAGTTCAGTGATTGAAAGACATTTTCCAATGTGGCATTAAAGAGCTTCGGAGATATGGTGTCACCTTGTCTCACTCCCTTTCCAATTTTTATGTGTGTTGTATTTTCAAACAGCCGAATCTTTGCACTTGCATTTTCATAGATGTTATTAATAATATTAATGTATGCATCTTCAATACCGCAGGATTTCAGAGCCGTGGTAACTGCTGATGGTTTCACCGAATCAAAGGCTTTTTCATAATCGATAAAAGCCATGCACAATGGAAGTTCATATTCCCTCGCTCTTTCAATTAGTTCTCTCAGTACTTGGATATGATCTATTGTGCTGTAGCCACTCCTGAATCCAGCTTGTTCTCTCGGTTGAGCCATGTCCAGTGTTACCTTCAAGCGGTGTGAAAGAACTTTAGTGAAGATTTTATAAACCACTGATAGGAGGCTGATAGGTCTGTAGTTCCTGAGATCCTCAATGTCACCTTTTTTATGCAGCAGGATCATTGTAGCATTGTTCCAATCCTCAGGAATCTTCCCTTCATTAAGGCATCGAGTGAAAATTTGGGCGAGTACTGTTTCGATTTCTCCACTTGCTTCTTGTATGATGTCTATAGTAATTCCATCTTCTCCTGGAGCTTTCCCCCGCTTCATGTTCTTGATTGCATGAGCAACTTCTGCTGGGAGGACTGGAAGAACTCTGGTACCTTTCATGATGTCTGGAGTACATGTATCATCCCTTTCATATAATTTGGAGTAGAAATCTTTCACTCTTGTCAAAATTTCGCCTCTATTTCTTGTTATAGAACCATCTTCTTTTCTCAGAGCCATAATCTGTTTTCTTCCCTTACTGAGATGTCCCTTTGCTATCTTAAGGCTTTGGTTGTTTTCAATTGCTTTCCTCACTAGCTCACAGTTGAATTTCCTTACGTCTTCAGTGATACTTTTTCGTGTTGTCTTGCATAGCTCTATATATTCCACTTTGGAAGTCACATCTTCTTTAGTTGTCCTCATCTCTCTTCTTTTTTGCATCAACATTTTGGTTTTCCTGATAATTTGTTCACATGCAACTTGTTCTTAGACCCAGCTAATTTTGTTGCTGTTTCCATTAGAGCTTTGGTTACTTTTCTGTTAACTTTCGAAATATCCACTTCTTCCGATGTTAGGCCTTCTAAAGCAGAGAATCTGTTCTTCAGTTCTAACTTGAAAGTATTATGGTGTTTTTAAGGTTGGTTATGTCAATACATTTTGTTTGTCTTATGAGCTTGCCACGTTCCAGTTTAGTGTTGAGGTGCATCTTACATCTCACCAATCTATGGTCACTACCTGTGTTGAACTTGTTCAGCACACTGCAGTCTTCGATGACGAATTTTTTGTTACACATAATAAAATCAATTTCACTTGTCGTTCCAATTGGATGTCTCCATGTCCATTTCCTGTGTGGCTTTTTTCTTGAAAAAGGAGTTCAAGATGAAAAATCCTTCTGCCTCTGCAAACTCAACGAGAGTATTTCCACGCTGGTTTCTGTTGCCGTGACCGAATTTTACCTACTGAAGTTTCATTCTGTTGCCGTTGCCCTATTTTTGCATTGAAATCTCCCATAATTATCTTCAAGTGCTGCTTACCTTTATTATTTAGATGACGAATTTCCTCATAAAATTCTTCAATTTCTTCTTCAGGATGACTTGTGGTGGGTGCATAAGTTTGAATAATCTGAGCCTGGTATCTTCTCGATAGTTGGATAACGAGTCGTGCAGCTCTGTCAGAGGAACTTTCAACTTCTACCACTTTATCCTTCAGTTTCTTGTTTATTATAAATCCAACACCACTAGTTCTGCCAGTATCTGTCCCACGATAATAGAAGAGATGTCCACTTTTCAGTTCAATGAGATCTTCTCCTTTTCTAATTACCTCACTTAGCCCGACGATGTCCACTTGATCCTTTGTAGTTCCTCTTCCAATTGTAGCATAATCGTTGTCAACCATATATATATATATATGGTTGACAATGATGATATATATATAGCATTATCAATCCACTGCTGAATGAAGGTCTCCCCAAGTTTCTTCCACAATTGTCTGTCTTGAGCCTGTCTCCTCCATATTACTCCGGCATGCTTTCGAATTCCATCCACCCATCTCCCATGAGTCTTCTGTCCCTCGAAAACCAGTTCAAAATTTCAGTCGTCCATCGGTGGTCTGTTCTTCGGGCAACATGTCCAGCCCATTGCCATTTCAGTGATGTCACTCCATCTCTCTCTGTATATATATTCTTTGAGTTGTCTGCATTCTTTGCATGTCTTTTTTTGGTATCAAAAGAAAAATATTTCTATATATCCTGCTTTTCTTTTTTAGTTAAGGTCATACATACAGTATACATATATATATATATCATCATCATCATCATTGTCAACCATTATCAATCCACTGCTGGACGAAGGTCTCCCCAAGTTTCCTCCACAACGGTCTGTCTTGTGCCAGTCTCCTCCATGTCACTCCAGCATACTTTCGAATTTCATCCACCCATCTTCCATGTGGTCTTCTTCTGGGTCTTTTCCTGTCCCTTGGAATCCAATTTTTTATGAATGAAAATTTTTTTATTTATGTATCTACATTTTTGATTCGGTGAAAACATCAGCAGTTACAATGGCTCTGAAAACCTGCGGTATTGAAGATGCATACATTAATATTATTAATAACATCTATGAAAATGCAAGTGCAAAGATTAGGCTGTTTGAAAATACAACACACATAAAAATTGGAAAGGGAGTGAGACAAGGTGACACCATATCTCCGAAGCTCTTTAATGCCACATTGGAGGGTGTTTTTCAGTCACTGAGCTGGGAAAACAAAGGGATAAAGATTAATGGAGATTATCTAACCCACCTTCGGTTTGCTGATGACGTAGTCATTTTTGCAACTAGCCCATCAGAGCTGCAGAGTATGATCCAGGAACTTGCTGACAAGAGTAAAGAAGTGGGATTAAAAATGAACTTTCAGAAGACAAAAATGATGGTCAATGCTTTTACAAGAAATGAAGATTTATCGATTGATGGAGAAAAGCTGGAGATAACAGATACGTACGTTTATCTTGGACAGCAGATATCAAGTGAGGGTCACATTGATGAAGAAATTAATCGGCGTACAAAACTTGCCTGGAGAGCTTTTGGAAGAAACAGCATAATTTTCAAGAGCAATATGCCATTATGTCTTAAAAGAAAAGTGTTTGATCAATGCATCCTTCCAGTGCTTACGTATGGTGCAGAGACGTGGACCTTAGCTAAAAGAGACATACAAAGGCTGCAGACAACTCAAAGCAGCATGGAGAGGTGCATGCTTGGTGTAACCAGGAGAGATAAGAAGAGGAACTCGTGGATCCGAAAAATGACAAGAGTGGAAGACATCATGATCAGAGTTAAATCCCTGAAATGGCAATGGGCTGGACATACTGCCAGAAGGACAGATCATTGATGGACAGCCGAAATTTTAGATTGGATTCCAAGGGACAGGAAAAGACCCAGAAGAAGACCACGTGGGAGATGGGTGGATGAAATTCGAAAGTATGCAGGGGTGACATGGAGGAGACTGGCACAAGACAGACCGTTGTGGAGGAAACTTGGGGAGACCTTCATCCAGCAGTGGATTGATAATGGTTGACAATGATGATGATGATAGGTTTATTTGCTATGTTTTATTTAACTATCTTCCAAGGCTTATCCTTAAGAAAAATAATTGAAAATAATTATTCTTAAGTGCAGTTTAAATAAACTTGGTGACCTAATATATGCTGTAGTCATATGTATATATATGTATATATCACTTCTGTAACTACCCTGTGACTTAGGTATAGACAGACATTGGGGCAATATGATGCTCCAAATGGTATTTACAGTTAGCAACACCAGTACCGAGTAGCTAAAAATAGTTTTATGTACTTTTTCAACCTAAAAAGACATAATTTTTGGTATAAAAAAAAATCTTTCTACACATCCTGCTTTTAATATCTGGGTAGGTAAATTTTCTCTGGGCATGTATTATTTTAGATATTATTCAAGCTCTGGGCTGAGTGACCAAAAAATTCAGATTATGGACTTAAATTTTTTTATGGGACAAATAATTGTATTTTTTTTGTTTCAGTATTAAGTATTTAATATTTTTTATTTGCACTTTCATATTTTACTTTTTTTTTTTAAGAAGCCTAGTTTTTTGTTGTCCCAAAGCTGAAATTTTGTAGTTTTCACCTGATATTTGGACACATTTTGGCAATTGTTAAGATGTACTGCATATAGTTTTTTTTTTTTGTTTCAATTTTAAGGGCACAACCTCTTATTAATATGAAGTGAGAAATTAACAACTACTGATTTGCATTCATGATGTGCAAAAAGTTTGGCGAGCAAATGTTTATGTTTTGTGTTGTTATTTTGTGGGTTCCTTCAGCAGTCTTGCTGGAAATACAAGTGCGTCTGATTTGTATTTTAGAGAAATACAGGCACAACTTGTTCAATTCAAAGAAAGATTGATTTACGTGAGTGATATTTGTTCAATACTAACCTCTCATATATATGGTTGATGCAAAAGGAATAACTGGCAATTTATACATGGTCATACTGACTGTACATTCATCATGAATCAGAGGTCACATTCTTCAAAAAAAAAAAAAAAAAAAAAAAAAAAAAAAACATTACCTATCACGCAAAAATCAAATGCAAGTAGTTATTACAAAATGTTGCTAGTCCCTTTCTTTTGTATTATTCCATAATTTTTTTCAATTGTCATTTCATAATCGTTTGTGCCAGTTTTCATAAATATTTTATGTTGTTTGCATTTTTGAGGTACCATTGTACTCCCTGTTTCCTATTTTCAGTTTTAAATCAATATTGCCTGTATTTTTGCTACCCAAAAACCACACACATTGACTAACACATTCACAAATAAAGAGTATTCTGTCAAGAAATTTTCAAGCTCCCCACTCTCACTTTGTTGAAGTAATACTACAGATTAATCAGTAATCAGAGACAAATGCCTAGAACACAAGCTGGGTGACCCTGTGCTTTCAGATAAAATACTAGATTGTTTCCTGACAGGTGTCAGCAAGCAATAAATTTATATTACCAATCACAATTATTACTTCTGCAATTTAAGTAACCATAAATTGATTGCTTTACCAGTATTTGCTATCTAATGGGCATTAGCCATGGGTACATGATCTTTATCACATAAAAAGAAATTGCTGCTTCCTAAGATTTTGAAATATTTGTTGTCTTGTCAGACAAGTTGCATGTACACTGTACAGATTCTAGAATATATATGCAAATGCCATTTGCAAGACATCCTCAGTATATTGAAAAAAACAAAACATTTACATAGGTAGAAATTGTACCCAAAAAGCCTCAAAGTTGGTAACCCACAGTTAACCTCAGCTTCCCAGAGTAAACATCATTCAGTTTTCACATTGAGTACGACTGTTTACAAAATATAAGAAATAAAAAGTCTTAAGATAACACAGATATTGAAATGGCTTATCTGCTGGTTTAATCACCAGCTACACGGATTAGATGTTTTATTTTTTGTGTTTGATTAACTGAGCATTTACAGCTCAACCTTTTTTTAAAATGTTTACTTGTGAAATGCAGTTCCACAATCCTTGTTCCTTTTATTCTTACAATCAAAAGCTGCGCAGTACTATGGCATTTTAAATATCAACAATGTGCTGATAATTGTGATTATTCACGAAACTGTAACACTAAATTTGTAATGAAGCATAACACGATCGCCGAACAGCTGAAACAACCGAGGTGACTCCTTGACACACGCAGAATTTGTACCTCATCAAAGATGGCGGGCTCTCCCCGCGTTGGCTTCAGCTGCCTCGGCAGAGAACCAATCACAGAAGCACTCTATGTATTTCTATCTCGTTGATAATACCTATGTAATTTCAACTGTGTGTAATTTGGAATTGTGTGGTTTTAAGTTGCAGAAACCGTGTTAACAATTCTTACACGAGTGAAATTTTCAATTTCAACGTTACGTTTTGTTTGGAATTCGCACTAACGTTCGCGTACTTCAATTTAAAATAAAAATGGGAAAGAGCCTCAAAATAGTTGAGCATTTTATGATTTCAGCATTTTCTCACACATGTGTAGCAAGTTACGATGCGAAATTGGAAACATTTGCGACGAAAGAAGGCAATTCGGCCAACACAAAATGCATTGCAATAGCCTTGAAAACCATCAGCTTACCCACACTTTGACGGCCGTCACTTGCGGTTATATAGGCTTCACTGCTGCATTAACCAGGACATCTCCAGATATCTTAGCCGCCCCGGTGGCGCAGTGGTCTAAGCGATGGCCTCTGATCATTCGTCCGAACGGGGTACGGGTTCGTATCCCGGTGAGGCATGGATGTTGTGTTTGTCTTACGGCACTGGCTCTCTCCCTTCCCTGGAACCAGTGACCCTAAATTAGGGACGGCCGACTGCTTATAGCCCATTGAGTTGCTCACGGTGGTCGTTAAACATCCAATAAAAAAAAAAAAAGATATCTTATTCTAACCTCTTTGCTCAACAACTCCCGTATCTCGTCGCCTTCTGGTAGTGGTCCTCTAGTGACGTCATCTACTCTTCAGATGTACATCCCCCATCCCAGCAACTCTTCTTGTGACGTCATCGCTCAACTTTCTGCCTCCGTTCTACTGTTCATCGTGCTTTCTCCACCTTCAACGTCTACCGTCCTCGTGATTGTGCTTTTCTACTCAACTGCTAATGGCCTGTGCTATATCTACTGATTATTATCCATCACTGACGCCTCCCCCAGATGTTCTCTT
This sequence comes from Macrothele yani, assembly GCA_039090855.1. Classification (NCBI taxonomy): domain Eukaryota; kingdom Metazoa; phylum Arthropoda; class Arachnida; order Araneae; family Macrothelidae; genus Macrothele; species Macrothele yani. The sequence continues at coordinate 155,564,692 of CM077030.1, forward strand.
TCGAGATAAACTTCATATCTCTTCGCCTACCACCACTTCCAAACACTCTGCCCTTTTGCTGTCCTGCTTGGACTTCATTATTTCTCGTCATGATACAGTTCTCACCGCTCACATTCTTGAGTCTTCACCACGAGGTAAGTATTTACTTTCCTTTTTAGCCTTGGGGATTAATATATTGCTCTCCCTAATACTAAACTTCCGGAGTATACATCAGCTCTTCACGCGCTTATTCCCCCTGATGCCATTACCTATATCGCACAAAACCCCGCTCTGTGCTTGTTAATTTGTCATCTCCCGCTCAAGTTGTGCAGGTCATTTCTTCTCCCATTTCGGTAGGCGATCGAAGTCTGTTCGCCATCCCTTCAGCACAGTGTTCCATACTTGTCAGCATGTCGCCTGTTCCTCCAGAAATCTCCGATGATATCCTGTATAGTTTTCTCTCCCGCTATGGTCTTGTTATAGGAACAATTTGCACGTTACCCGCCGCGTCGGACGAGGAAGGAGTTCGTCCTTATCTCAGTTTCCGACGACAGGCCCTCGTCGTGTTTCCAGACGAAACCTTCATTACTTCCTGTCCCAATACATTACAAGTAGTCTGTGGCCGTCATATTCGCACTATTCATGTCTATACTGCTCTTCACTATTCATGTCTATACTGCTCTTCACTATTCATGTCTATACTGCTCTTCATTGTTTCATGTCTATACTGCTCTTCACTATTCCTGTCTATACTGCTGTTCACTATTCATGCCTATACTGCTCTTCATTGTTTCATGCCTATACTGCTCTTCATTGTTTTATTGATGTCTGTACTGCTCTTCATTGTTTTATTTATGTCTATACTGCTCGTCACTATTCATGTCTACACTGCTTTTCATTATTTTATTCATGTCTATACTGCTCTTCATTGTTTCATATCTATACTGCTCTTCATTGTATCATTTGCAAATCGCCCACTCATCTATGTGCTGCATGCCCAGATAAAGACATCTTTCCTGCTTAGGCTTCATCTTCTGGTACTACTCCTACTATATCATTGCCTGTTTGTTCTTCCCAGTAAGTGTCTCCGCCCGGTTCGGGTAGATTGTTTCCTGCACCTGATTTTTCTTCTTCCCTTGTCCCTGACGACACCACATTATCTACTCATCTGCTCCCGTTTTCTCTCCTGGATGTTACTTCTTCAGCCACCACCACGCCACCTTGCTCGCCTCCATCAAGCTCATCTTCCACCAAGACTTTATTAAACTCCCAATGCCTTCTTCTTCGTCACATTCTTCTCCTGCCACTGTATGTCCTCTGCCTTTACCGATGGATAATGTCTCTACACCTGAGGTCCAGCGCTCTGGTGTTCCGGAGGATATTCTATCAAGTTGTCCCTTGTCTGCTGTCTCCACTGGCTCCCAGTGCATCTCACCTGATACCGTGCTTGTTGACTCTACTTCGTCACCTGCTGTCACATTTTATGTAGTCTCTTTATCGACGCCCGGAAATGTTCCTGATTCCCTGCTCGTCTCTCTTACTGTTTTGTCGTCTGTGCTACTTGATTCTCCTTCATCAGCAGCTACTTCCACGTACGATACTTCCGTTGTTCCCCCAGCGCCTCCTTGCTACAGTCTCTCATTGAGAGGTTGAAGACCTGGGGGACTGAAACGGTTCTTAGATATCTTGAACTTCTCAAGTTTTTTCTACCCCGTAGGAAACATTTTCGCTCCACGGGCGCCTATAAGTCTGCTTGTTTAGAGAGAGAGAATGCACTGGAATATTTCGAAATTGAGCCCTCTGATTTCTGCTTCTCACGATTACTTTCGCTACCACACGCATTTCCTTTGCTGGATACTTTTTCCACTTCACCTGTGTCTACCTCGGCCTCTTAATGTACTCCACGTTCGATATCTTCTGCTGCAGTATCTCTACTCAGCTCTAACTCCCCAGCCATCCCTACTAACTTTTCGCTCGATTCGCTGGACACTCCGCCAATGGAGCTCGCCTCCTCCAGCTTCGAGTGTGCTTCTCAGTCTCCGATTATGTCAACCTCCGCCGCTACAGCCTTAGTTGTTTCCTCAGCTTCTCCTGCACCTGTTTCTGCTTCATCGCCTGACACTTTCGGTAATCCATTGTCCGCATCCACTGTTGATCCATCGTCTCTTCTTCAGCTTTCTTCTGATGGTGCTTCTCGGAAGCGCCGTCGTAAGCGCCGCAGTAGTGCTCCACTTTTCTCAAGATCCTCCTTCGGAAAGTAACTATGTTTCTCATGATGACAACCTGCGTGCCCATGCCCGTTGGTCTAAGCGTCGGCAATTCCGTGATACGTATTATCGACAGTTGGGTTATTATGTGCCCATTGAGTTGTGAGTGTTTGTCTATCTATGTATTTGTCCTGAATATTTGTTGTTTGCTGTTGTATCTTTAGTCATTCTTCTGCTCATCTGTATCTTCCATGGTGATCCTGGTTTTTCTTGTTTTTATGCTCACGAACATGTTTGTATCGCACAGAGTGTATGTATCACTATCTCATGATGCGTAATTCCATGTATTTTTTTATTGGAGATTTAATGACCACCGTGAGCAACTCAATGGGCTATTAGCAGTCGCCCGTCCCTAATTTAGGGTCACTGGTTCCAGGGAAGGGAGAGAACCAGTGCCGTAAGACAAACACAACATCCATGCCTCACCGGGATTCGAACCCGGACCCCGTTCGGAAGAATGATCAGAGGCCATCGCTTAGACCACTGCGCCACCGGGGGGCGGCTTGCTATATTTTTCTCACGACTTTCTATGTTTTCTTCCCTTCGTTGTATATGCTCGACTTCCATGTACCTTTAAGTTTTCCAATAAAGCGATTTTGAAAGACCAAACTTTAGTATGTTGTTCCGGAGGTATACTGCACCGGTTCTGGTGAATATCATCGAAATGGGGTCAAAGGTCAGGGCACAGGAGCGAGATTTATTCCTCAGCCATTATCCTCATAACTTGAGTAAGGATTTCTGGTATGTTGGAAAGCGTATCGTAATCAATTCATCGCATAATTTTACTAACTTGTTTTTATTTGCACATAAGTGACGTAGTAATAGTAAGTAACTTAGATAGGTACAAATAAGAATAGGTTTTGGAAACATCATCATAGTAGTTGCCAATTTGGTCCATCGAAGAGATTTATTTGATGGCTCTCACACCCATCAGATATTAATTCGGTGGCTCACACACTTTTAAAGAAATAAAAAAAGGTGCTGTTTACACGTAATTTAGCTTGACTTGTCAGACTGTCCATGTGAACAAATAAACACTTCGGAGTTACGACGTGACGTTAAGGGCTGGAAACATAACAAGGGGCAACAATAATTAAAAAAAGAAAAATTAACCCAGAGGGTAAAGTTAAATAGATACCATATGTCACCAACTTAATAAAATGTTTTTATGCAGTTTTATTGCATACGCTTCAACCTATCGTTTTCGCAATGTTAATGCATGTTGTGGTCTCATTTTCTTCAACAAATACAACTTGTGGGTTTTCTTTTCTTGATTTTCATGGCTCATGTCTCTAAAACGTTTCTTGTCACTCCTTTTGAATACCCAACGGCATTCCATTTTGTAACATCGAAACTTCGCTTAGAGCAAATAGCTGGAGACCCATGAAAATCACAGACAAAGGAGACTGGTAGATTTGCAGGACATTAATACAGATAGAGAACAAAGGCATAAACTTATTTCGCATGCAGACGAGTTACACAGCTTAAATCCCCCATGGTTCGGCATGCGTGCACTTACAGGTCGTAGCATACGCATCGAATAACATTCTGATGTATGACGCACCATAGCGTTTGAAATTACTCTCTTAAGGAGGCTACAATCAGCTGAAATTGCTGATGATTCCGCAGATGCTGCTCTATGGAGTTGCAAACGTTCTGACGGCTATAAATCAGAGATCTTGGCTTATCACGGAATAATGCCAGCAAGTCTCAGATGCGTTTGATTAGTTTCAGTGATATGTAGCTGCCGTTATGTTGCCGAAATAGTGAGTCAGGAACCCCTGCGGTGTACAACAATCCTATAAATTTGAGGGCTTCATGAATGTAGGATTGCTCGGTTGACATACGCCTGAGTCAATAGCAGCATATAAAGTGGCTTGTGGTTGATTCCCTTCACCCGTCCGATGGGAGAAGGAGAGCTGCGCATTGGGGATGCGCATTAAACCCGATCACCCATGATCGTAGAGAAAAGAGATTTAATTAACAGAAACATGACAATACTTACGACGTTAGGAGTAGTCTTTGCCCTGTTTAATCCCTTGTTCCTAGCTTGATGAATCGGTTATCATTACACTGCTTAATACAGAATGTTCCTTGTTACAGTGTGGATGATTTTTTTTATTGAGATCTGCAGTGCCGTTTTACCGCTGCCCGGTGGCGCAGTGGTCTAAGGCGCTGGTTTCTGATCATTCGTCCGTAAGGGGTCCGGGTACGTATCCCGGTCAGGCATGGATGTTGTGTTTGTCTTACGGCACTGGCTCTCTCTCCCTTCCCTGGAACCAGTGACCCTAAATTAGGGACGGGCGACTGCTTGTAGCCCCTTGAGTTGCTCACGGTGGTCGTTAAACCTCCAATCAAAAAAAAAAAAAAAAAAGTACCGTTTTATCATTCGGTCACTTATCATACAGCACGAAACGTTTCAGATATGTATCAATAATGTTACAATCTCTCATTTTCGTTACACTTTCAGAGATAACTTACAATTACGTTTCAGGAACATCTATTTCGGAACATAACTCTTTGTACATAACGGTTAAGTTAAAAATAGCATTCACCGATACTACTGTTTTATAGTTTCCATTGCTACCTTGATGTTACATTCCGTCGATATTTCAGATTTCTGGTTTGGCAACGGTGTGGATGCGCATGCGCATTTATGCCATTTCACCGAAGCATTCTCGTAGTCGTTTTTCCATGTGTTACTGTGATATTCTTTTGTGATACTGTCGTACTCGAATTAGCTAGTTAGTTGATTTAATATTTCGTCCTTTTTTATGTGTGTGTGTGTGTGATCAAGATCATCTGAAAGTAAGTAATTATTTTGATTACTATAAATTTTAAATTCTAAAAAGCATTTTATAAAATCAAAATAGATGGCTATTTTGTTGTATTAGTTTACTACACCAGCATGTTTTTTTTTTTTTTTTTTTTGGCTTGAAGCTGAGAAATTTCATATTGGTAGAGAAACGACGAATTTGATTTCCTTTCTTCTTTTCGCTGAAATATAGTCTATTCTGCATGTATAATATAAATTCGACACCCTCATTTGGGACCGATTTTTATTTCTTTTGCTATAAATACATAAACGCCGCCACTGTTCCTAATGGACAGCGGACGGCGTTGAATCTGTGAAAACGTAAAGAACTCGTATAACGACTGTTGTTGCTTTTGAAACAGCTGCCGAGTGTAATATTTTTATTGTGATTTTACAAAGTTTATTAAAACTATATTGTTCAACATAGTAAATACGTAACCGAAATATGATGATGTCACAAATACCTTGCAAGTACGTAACATTAATGTAACGAAGTTGCAAACATCTTTCAAATACGTAACGGCAACATGAAGGTGGTATGTTGAAGTTACAAAGACCTTTGACTGTAACGTATCGGTTATGTTTCAAAGTTATGTAACGTTTGAGGAATTTTTTTTTACTTTTCCATTCTTCTATCTTAACTGCCGTAACCGCTGTAGTTATCCTGTTATGCAATCAAGCTGTTATTTTGAACAAACATATATTGCAAGAGAAAGTATTTTCAGATTGCTTAAGGAAACAATACATTTGGCTGCGTTTGTGTTTGTGCTTATTCTTAACAAATAAAACAAAATGTGTATTACAATTTGGTTTTTATCCCTGCGATTCAAAATTGTATAATATAAGCATTTACGCAATTGGGAAATATTTTCCCGAGCGTTGTGAAAAATATCTCCTCTCCAAAAGTATGCTGTTTCATTTAAAGGGTCAAGATACACACAGGAGGTGATTAATGTGCAAATCTCGCATTTTTTGGTTTGCTGTTGAAAGAAGTAGTTTGGCGCAACTGCGTCCATGAGGATATCACGTTTCGGAAACCATTAATGAATCTAGTAGTTTTAATCAGACTGTTTGCTGCTTCTACCCCGCAGGGTACTTCAAAGGTTTAAAGTTATTTTGAAAGCACGAGGTTGCATCCACAAAGGATCGTCTGAGGAAATTGAGAGTTAGCAGCATTTTGCTCATTTTAGCACACGCGCGCGCGCACACACCCACCCACCTACACACACACACACACACACACACACACACACACACACACACACACACACATTAAATGACCGCCTGGCTAGTGCGTTATTGGGCCACATTTTGCCCTTAACACTGCGTGACTTTGTATGGCCACTATTAAATGGCAGTTAGTTAATTGGGGTATATTAGCCCAAATGCGATTAATTGTACCCTGTAGCCCATCTTGAAGATTTGATGATAGAGGATCCAGCTGTTTGATGGCCTTTTCCACTTCATCCCATAAATACTTCATTGGATCGAGATCCGGTGAATGAGAAGGCCAGTGTAGTAGGGAGAGGTCTCCGTGATGCTTCTCAAACCATTCGTGTACAGTGAAAAAATTATGACATAGAGCATTGTCCTGCTGAAAATGTCCTTCTCCATTGGGATAAACCACCAATATAACTGGGTGGACGTGGTCGGTTATGATATTTAAATACTTTTGGGGGTCAGACGTCACTCCCCATGAATCAAAGGGATCAAACATTCCCACGAAAACATGCTTCAGACCATAACGTTCCCTCCACCAGCTTGAAGGGTAGTGACGATGCAAGATTGGTCCATATTTTCCTGCTGCTCTCTCGATATCCTAACCCTTCTATCTGCATGGTGTTGTTGAAAACGTTATTCGCCGGACCACATTACCATTTTCCACTGATTTACTGTCCAATTCTAGTGTTCCTGAGCAAACTGAAGACATTTCTTCTTGTTCGTTTCAGATATCAACGAACAAGAAAAAACGGCTTAATACATACACGGTCGAGTCTCATTATTGTGACCAACAGCTAATATCCAGAGAAATCGCCGTGTGCAGCGTGGACAGCAGCTAGACGGGCGGGGAGTGACTCAGTGAGGTGCTGTAAGGTGTTAACAGGAATGTAGAGCCACGCTGTAAGCAATGCATCTGACAGCTACTGGAGGGTGTGTGGTGGAAGATCTATAGAGCGAACGACACGATCGAGGTGGTCCCACAGATGCTCAATTGGATTTAAGTCTGGGAAACTATGAGGGCCACGGAAGTACTTTGAAGTCTTCATCGTGCTCTTCCAACCACTCTCGGACATTTATAGCTGTATGACAGGTCGCATTCTCGTGCTGAGAGATCCCATCAGCCCCAGGAAAGACAATCAGCATGTATGGGTGTACTTGGTCTGCAAGGATGTATTCATAACGAATTCCGTCCATAGTCCCTTCTACAGGAATCAGTGGACTCAGGGAATGCCACGAAAACATTCCCCTGACCAGAACGCTGCTCCCACCATCTTGTGTTCTTTCAGCATTGGTTAAAGAGTGTTTGTTCTCCGATGTTTCACGCATTATACGCCAACGTCCATCCGTTCGATGAAGCAGAAAACACATCGGAGAAGGCAATCCTTTGCCAGTTAGCGGACGTCCAATTCCTACACTGCCGTGCAAATGTAAGCCTTTTCTGCTGATGTACCTTCATTAGCATAGGTGCAGTGACCATTCATCTGCATCGGAGCCCCATACGCAGTAGGGTTCGCTGAACTGTAGGTTTAGAAACATTTTCGGTATCCGCCTGGTTCATTCGGCCAGTCAGTTGCTCCACTGTAGCTTACCGATCGGCTCTCACGCACTGTTCCAGCCGACGTTCACCTCTCACATTAATGGCACGTGGTGCTCCTCAGTCCTTACGTCGCTTATTCGCAATGGCACCATTTCTCCAATCACGATACATTTTAGGAACAGCAGCACGCGAGCAGTTCACAAATTGCGCTCTTTCAGAAAGACTGCTACCTTTGGCCTGAAAGTCAATAATCACCCCTTTCTTCAAATCTGATAAATCGCTCTTTTTTTCACGACAGCAACGGGTGATATGTTTTCAGATTGATTGATTGATTGATTGCAGAGGATTTTAGGAAGGGAGTGTCTGACCCCAGGTCTTAAACAACCCTTACAAATAGGAAGCTAAGAGGTTTAGGCTAGAGTGCCCGATAGGAAAGTGACACGGAAGCGAAGTAGAAAGGGGGAGGAAGACACCCTTATTTATTACCGGGGATCCAGTACCCGGGGTCCGACGGCTTAACGTGCCCATCCGACGCACGGCGGGTATTTAGTGCATCGAGAGTTCGTACCTGCCTGGGATCGAACCTGAGGTCATTTCCGTGGCAGTCACGAACGTTGCCCACTAGGCCACCCGCGGCCCATGTTTTCAGAATGCCTACAGCACACCTTAGATACCCTCTAAGCCAGCTCACGACACGTGCCTTCTTTCATTGGCTATACGCTGTTGACGTCAAAAATAGGAGGTGGTCACAATAATGTGACTAGTTGTGTGCATACTATAAACAAAATGTCGTCTCTATTTTTTGCTACACTGCAATTTTCTTTTCTATTTTTGTTGCTGGCTGTCTTCAGAAGGTCCTGGGTAAAGTTTCTGTTCTGTTAATTTCAGACATGTCTACCTCTTTTCTCATGAACTTTCTAGACCAGACTTTGAGCGATGCAGAATTGTAGGACTGGGGGAAGATGAATACTCTTTAGGCAATGTTGCACCACGTGTCGAAAAAAATGCAGGTACAGTGATGCAATATGTATTTTTAGTATTCATCAACTTTTTCTCTTCAGACCAGTTCTGGGGTGAGCCTTGTTGATTGGATCAGTCAATGGTTAGTACTGAGAGGATGTGGACATCCGTAGACAGCATGCGCCTGAGTGTGTTCTATAAAACACATAGTTACTGACATACTTTCTTTGACAGCTTCTCTGTCCACAGAGTTTTCTTGTCTGGCCATCTAGCGACTGGTAACCAAGACTCTTACACCCCATGGAATCTGGACGGAAGTCAGAACTGACTGGTAAACGAGTGTATTTCTGTGCTTCACTTCAATGTGTCTTTCCCATCGGGCACCCTAGCACAAAGCCGCTAGCTTCCTATTACCAGAGGTGCATCATACAAAGTATTTTACAGTTTATAGGCAAAATAACAAAATATCTGACATAGTAGAAAATAGTAGAGTGGCCTGAATACAATATTTAACAATATATTATTCAAGAGGTGGCCTGAATACAATATTTAACAATATATTATTCAAGAGGTGGCCTGAATACAGAGAAAAACCAGTAGGTTACCAAAATCTATCAATAGACAGGACTAAGAATCTGTAGATCTACTGATAAATCAATAGAATGGCAACAATGGTAGGAAGCACTGACGTAAACGGTCTGGAGAAAAACGAATGAACAGGAAGACCGGCAGTTATACAATATGGCGTTGTTTGGAGACAAAGCTGCGTGCCAAACATCGGTGCAAGAGCAGATGTCTATCACTCATCAAGAAATCTCCGTTAGCACCCCTGGTAGCACAGCCTTGAGATTTAACGTAGGCCCAACGCTAAGCCACCATCGTCTCTTCCTGAAAGACGGTGGCTCGGTGTTGGGCCTACGCTAAATTGCAAGGCATGCTGCCTGGGACTCTATGACTCTGTCTGTTGCAGAGAGGAGTCACTCCTCGCCGTTTGTTACGACAACTTCCAATGATCCTTGTGATGTATATTCTAAATAAACTTTCCTTCTTAGTTTCCTCCCATATGTAAATTTTGAGTTTGTTCTCAGTTATACTTCACAACTTAACGTGACATCTTCTCTCTCACGAGAATACTGTTGACAACACATTTGGGGTCAGAGTGAACGTGATGTATGACTGCATGAGATAAGAACGATAGATAAAAACTACGATACAACAGTTGCTCGTGTGTGGGGTGTTGGATGTGTGGTGGATATTGAGTGTTAAGTAAAATATGAAGTGCGATGTTGTGCTGATGATATAGTGCTGGAATAAATCAATGAACATAAGTTGACTTTGTCTTATGTTTCGTCTGGCCGTAAAGGTTTAGTTTAGGAACTATTGCATCGTATGGTTATGTTTTAAAAATAACGTAAGAAGAACGACAAAAGTTCAACACGAAAAAAAGTTACGTTATATCCTATATCACTGACGTCAGAGAATGTAATGTTTCCAAGAGCGCAGATGGTAGCGTGACGAATGACATTACAGATGAATCGCTGTTTGACCTGGTGCACCATGGCAGACGAACCCTTGTACTGAGACTCTATGGGAACTGGTGCTGGACACGTACATTTATCAGCGTCACACTACTCTAATGTGGAGCACTATGGTGTAAGGTGCTGTTGGGTTTCGTTCACATTTCAGCTTTATACGCATCATTGAGACGCGTTGATAAACCAGCAGTTTATTGTGGAAATTTTGGAAAGTGAAGCCCTATCATATATTCAGGAAGGTCCGCTACTCCATCTTTCAACAAAACAACGCTCAGCCACATACAGAGCCGAATATGATACACCTGTTCCATTTCTTCCCTGGTCTGCACGCTCCCCATTGATCATGTCTTGGACATAGTCGCTTCACAACTGTCCCGTCGGGCAACGTCGGCATCTATTGCGCATGACGTTTGAGTTCGAATAGAGGCAGCATGGTAGGGCATTGTACAAACTGAAATTCACGACCATATTAGGATAATGCCATGCCGTCATCACAGCTCGTGGTGGGTACACCGGACACTGAATATTGTGGGCTCCTACGCAGCTATGACACTGTACTTCGGACCAATCACATTTTGTATCGTAAGCAATCTACGATATAAATTCGAGTTTGTTATTCCTGTTTTACTTGATGTAGCAATTTGCCTTGAATGTTAAAACGTTTGACTGTTTAAGGACAGTGAGTGCATAAAAATCAGAAAGGAAATGAGACGAAATACATGGTCGAGTCACATTATTGTGTCCACCGCCTAATATCCAGAGCAACCCCAGCAACCAGAAGGGATGGAAGTGACTCAATAAGGTGCTGGAAGGTGCTCACAGGTATGTGTAGCCATGCTGACAGCAGTGCATCTAACAGCTGATGGAGCATACGTGGTGGAGGATCCATAGAGTGACCAACTCGATCGAGGTGGTCCCACAGAGGATCAATTGGTTTTAAGTCTGGGGAATAATGGGGCCAGAGAAGTACTTTAAAGTCTTTATCGTGCTCTTCCAAACACTCTCAGATATTTCTAGCTGTGTGATACATCGCATTGTCGTTCTGGAAGATCCCATCCGCCTCAGGAAATACAATCAGACTGTATGGGCGTACGCGGTTTGCAAGGATGGATTCATAAAGTATTCGGTCCATAGGGCCTTCCACAGGTATGATTGGATCCAGATAATGCCACGAAAACATTCCCCAGACCATAACGCTGTCCCCACCATCTTGTATTCTTCCAGCATTGGTTGAAGACTGTTTGTTCTCCGATTTTCTCGCCTTATACGCCAACGTCCATTCATTCGATGAAGCAGGAAACATGATTCATCGGAGAAGGCAATTGTGCTAATCAGAGGAGTTCGAATCCCGATACTGTCGTGCAAATGTGAGCCATTTCTACCGATGCACTTTCGTTAGCATAGGTGCAGTGCCCATTCATCTGCATCGGTTCCCCAAACGCAGTAGGTTTCACGGAACTGTAGTTTTAGACACATTTCCGGTAGCCCCCTAATTCATTTGGCCAGTGAGTTGCTCTACTGTAGCGTATCGATCGGCCCTCACGCACCTTCTCAGCCGACGTTCACCTCTCACATCAATGTCACGTGGTGCTCAGCAGTTTCTATGTCGCTTATTCGCAGTGGTGCCATTTCTCCAATCAGGATACGCTTTAACGGCAGCAGCACGCGAGCAGTTCACAAACTGCGCTCTTTCAGAAATACTGCTACCCTTGGCCCGAAAGCCGATAATCATCCCTTTTTGCAGATATGATAAATCGCTACTTTCATCAATGACAGCAACGAGTGATGTGTTTCAGAATGTCTAAAGCACACCTTATATATCCTCCAAGCTAGCTCACGACACGTTCCTTCTTTCGTTAACTAACCGCTGTTGACGTCAAAAGTAGGAGGTGGTCACAATAATGTGACTCGACTGTGTATATTCCAAGCTCTTCAGTGCCATATTGCAGAATGTCTTGCAATCATTGAAGACAAGGATTGATCGGGATAACCTACCGTCGTTATACTGACGACACAGTCGTTTTTGCAAGTAGCCACTCTGATTTGCGAAGGACGTCTCAGGAATTTGCTGGCAAGAGTAAGGAAGTAAGATTAACGAATAAACTATAGAAAACAACTTGAGGTACAGTGCTTTTTCAAGGAATGAAGATTTAAGGGCTGTTTGGGCAAATTTATAGAAATAACAATTACCTGCTTCTACCTTGAACAACAGATATTAAATGAATGGCACATCCAAACAAAAATTAGTAGACGTCTAAAAATTGGTTAGATTGCATTTAGGAGATAAAGTGCAATTTCCATGAGCATAATATAACATTGCCTAAATGTTCTAAATCAATGTATCCTTCCCGTTCTTATAAATTAGAGCCAACTGAAATGAAATACAAAGGCTGCGAAAAACTCAAAAAGCATGCACTGATGCATGCTTGGTGTACTTAGGAAAGAATGGAAATGTAGTCATGGATCAAAAAAATGACCAGAGCTAATGAGTCAAAAAAAAAACGCTTTATTTGAAACGCACGATGTGCGTTAACAACAGAAATGTGTCTTCCGGAAAACAAGAAACTGTGCACAAAATGATCCCCATAGCGGAAAATGTCAGAAGAAAAACCAGTTTTTCAATTTGAACATTTAGAATCAGAAATGTAGAGGAAACCTTAGTACAATTTTTCGCCCCTGGCGAGAGAACTGTACATTAATTGAGAAAGAAAATGGGCCCAAAATACTTCATTCTTCAAAGAATCTGACAAAGAAACAATTTCTTCCATGGAAATATTAGAAGGTTTTCTTTCAAGCAATAACGCCCTCAAGTGACAGAATTGCACATAATCAAACAATAGAAAAGTTGCTAAAATAATATTCATATTTAGAGCTATACAACGGAGAAGGAATGATTCGAATACGACATTTAGAAACACTAATTGCAAGAATATCCTTTATACATAGGAGCCACGTAGCTACAAAATCATGCATTACTTGAACTAAAAAACGTTTGTAGCCTTTACCATAACGAGTAGCATACTGTTTAAGAGAAAAATCTTTCAATCGAATTTTTAGAAGTGAAAATGCAGTTGCAAACAGAAATATACATTTACGAGGCTTTGTAGTGCGTGAAATATCTATATGCAGCTAATTTCGTACGCACGCACGCACACGCACAGTTAAGTACGCTGCTATCCGTAAAACAATTAGAACAGAAATACCTTGAATAAGATTTCAAGGGAAAGAGAGGCATAAAGTTTACTAAAAATCACAGTTAAGCTTACAGCATCGAATACTTCAGTAAAATCTTCATAGATGACGTCGACTAGATAAATGTGTTCCACTCACTGAGGGAGACTTCAAACTTCATAGCCCATCAGTTTTATGTTGCTTAATCGTTCAATGTTTCTATAAGTCCATAAGATCGCAACAAGTAAAAACAAGAAAGTTGACATCGAAATTTCGGGTGTAATAAGCACGTCTTTTGAATCCGTTCTGACGCAAATTAAATTTATCAAAGCTATTCAAAGTCAATAGAACCGGTATGGAAAACAATAGATCTGACCAAAGGAAGAACATTTTCAATCGGGTTTTTAATCCCTCAGATATTGCTGAAAACGGAATCGTGAGCTTACGAACTCTTAGAAACAGAGATATGGACAAAAATAAGATGTGACTTTACGTCCCCTGGTGGGAAAACCATGCATTATTTTAGGAAGAAAGTATTCTCAAAAGGCTTATCCGTATAAGCGGTATCGGTAAAAGAAAAAAAAAATTAGCCGAGTTTTCAGGAGCCCAGATTTTGGAACAAATACTTCAGAATCAGAAATTAACACATATGACCCCTGGTGGCTAAACCATTCTTTACCAAACATTAGAAATTATGTGAAAAATATTTTCCATCAGGTCTTGTATGCGATACAGGAAGATTTTTTCAAATCAGAGCTTTGGGAGCAGAGATAACGCAGAAAACGCAATTTAGCTTTGTGCCCTCTAGCGGAAAGTGTATGATTTACTTGAAAATTTTGAATTTATAGGAAAAACATTTCGCATCGGAAACACTATCCAATAAAGAAGGAATTTTTCAAATCGTACTCTTAGAAGTGGAGATATTGAAAAAAATAAGATATACATCTACGCCATCTGGCGTAGAAACCATGCATTTTTTTAAGAAGAAAATTTTCCTAAAAGGTTTGTCGACATGAGTAGTATGGGTCAACAAATGACGTTTTTTTCAATCGAGAATTTAGAAGCTCATATTTTGCTGCAAGTACAACAGAAGCGGAAATTAAGAATTACGCCCTCTGATGGCCAAACTATTTTTTTAGAAAAATAAGAAATTATGTGCAAACGATTTCCCATCAGGAGCTGTATCCGGTGCAGAAAGAATTTTTCAAATCGGAGATTTAGGAGCAGAGATATAGGGGGAAACGCAATTTACCGCTACGCCCCCAAACGGAAAGTCTATGAATTATTTGAAAATTTTGAAATTATATGAAAAACATGTCGCACGGAAAACACTATCCAACAAAGAAAGAATTTTTCAAATCGGACTCTTAGAAGTAGAGATATTGACAAAAATATCATGTACGTCTACGCCCCTGGCGGAGAAACTGTGGAATATTTTAAAAGAAAATATTTCGGAAAGTTTTATCGATGTGAGTGCCATCAGTCCACGAGAGAATTTTTTAATCGATATTTTAGAAGCTACGATTTTATGGCAAATACATCAGAAGCAAACATTAACGCTTACGCCCCTGGTGGCCAAAGTATTCTTTACCAAAAATTTTAAATTATATGCAACAGATTTTCCATCAAGAGATGTATCCTCTGAAGAAAAAAAATTTCATATCGGAGTTTTAGAAGAAGAGTTATCGGGGAAAATGTAATTTACTTTTACGCCCCCTAGCGGAAAATCTATGCGTAATTTGAATAAGTAACTATACCTAAAATACTCTTCGACATAAGTGGAATCGAAAGATATAATTTTTTTTTTCAATCGGATGTTTAGAAGCAAATATGTAGAATAAAACGTATTTTTGAATTCGACATGATCTGCATTTACGCCCTCTACCGGCAAATATGTACAACGTAAAAAAAACGAAATAAAGGACCATCATTTGCATATTTCAAGCTTCCCAATGCAAAAAGAATTTATCAAATCGGACTAATAGTTGCTGAGATATCGTGAGTACGGACGGACGGACGGACGGACAAACCGATAACAGAAGCACGAACTTTTTTTACAAAAGACGTGCTAAAAAGCGCAGTTTACCTGGTATGTAGGATAGCCCAGAAACAACAGGCAAACATGAAAAGTAGGAAATCATTTATGCTTTTCTCCGAGAACACGCGGCAATTACTAATCTTCCGTCCGTTCATTTCAAATAGCACAGACCGTACTAACAGTTAATGAACCGCTCCACTCTGTGTCTATTTCTAATGTGAGCTATAAAGAGGGATTACAGACAAATTACTATGCGGATACACTCTGGGTCGATTTCTAGTGTGAGATATTGTCGAGGGATTACGCAGATAAATTAGTATGCGGATACTTTTTTCTCCTTCCTGTAAACTCTTTTAGGCGCTGACACGTGAAGTTAAATGTAATAATTATTCATGAGAGACGATCTCTTTTTTATGTGCTACGTTTGTGTACACAAGCACAAACTAATGTTAAATGCTCATGTGGAATCCTTCTTTCTCCATGCTTACCATTTTTTTTTTTTTTTTAGCAGAGCTTTCATTTCTCGAAGATTTTATTCTAACTACGCTGTCCTATCACAAGATTAGAAAACTGATAATTCCTAATTGCAATTCCTTCCTCTTATATTTGATTGTGACAGTCAACAATATATGTTTAGCGCAACTCAACAGAATACAGTAGCAATGTTTATCTTCAGTGAGAACGATTAGAAAAGCAAGCAGCATAATTGATTTTACGAAGAGCACGATTTCCTCAATCGACAGAAATGGTCAACATGCAAAAGCTCTCTAGCGAACGACAAGTGTCCCCACTCAGACAGAGAGATGTCTGCCATTATTCATTAGTAACCGACGATTTGGCACAGCAAACAGAAGCGAAATATCTGGAAAAATCTATTATATATATCATCATACCAAAAGTTACAAGATCAACAGCAATCACTAAGAAAATAATTCAGAAAGAAAGATACCAACAGCTATCACTAAGAAAATATTCAGAAAAAAATGAAAATAATTCCTGTGAAATTACGTGTATGACAGCAGCTCACACGATGGGCTGCGGATGGCCTAGTGGTTAGCATTCGTGACTGCCGCGGAGGAACCTCGGGTTCGATCTCGGAAAAGTGCAAACGCTCGATGCACTAAATATTCGCAGTGTGTCGGATGAGTAAGATAAGCGGTCGGACACCGAGTGCTGGCCCCCCGTTAATAAATAGGCGCGTCTTCCTTACCCTTTCTACCTCGTTTCCGTGTCACTTTCCTATCGGGCACTCTAGCCTAAATCACCTAGCTTCCTATTTCTAAGGGTTGTTTTAGATCTGGGGTCAGACACTCCCTTCTTAAACTCCACTACATATGATATGATCTGATCTGCTCACACGATGGTTTCCGCGAGTGCTAGTAACTTTAAAATCAGACCGCTTATCCAGATACTTATGTTATCTGAACATATCAGTTTACTCAGTATTTACATGAACAGCCCAGTCAAAAAGCTTTTACCACCCTTGATGTAAGAAGGAATCGTACAAATCATGTAAGGCATTTAACACGACACAAACTCGCTGACCGTATGCTTGAAAATCGGAGAAGGACGTGACCTAACAGAGTTTTGAAAAAGGAGTGATTGTTGGCTACCGACTGAACGATAGTAGCATGAAAGAAACGGTCCTTATTGTGGGTTGTTCACGTGGTGCAGTTGTTAAGGTTTTTCAGGAATGGAAACAAAACGAGGAAGATCTGCAGTGGTAATAGTGGACGCCCACGGAGCATTGATGACCGACAGCTATCCCGACTAGTATGATCCAACCTGCGCACCACAGTGGATCAACTGGCCAGAGCATTTAATGCAGGCACATCAAAGAATGTGTCGAAAACCACAGTCCAACGACATCTGCTCTCTATGGGCCTCCGAGGCCGCAGTCCAGTCAAGGTGCTCATGCTGACGGCGAGACATCGACGGTTACGGCGTGAATTTGCGTCTGAGAGAACGCAGTGGACCATCAAAGAATGGAAGAAAGTCGCCTTTTCAGACGAATCGCATTTTCTGCTTTACCATGTGGATGGTCGATGTGGAGTACGGCGCACAACTGCTGGCAGAAATCATCCCTATGACGCTTGAAGATCGACATTTGATAACTCTTGACGATCCACTACCGATGACTTGACGACCACCACCGATGACTTGACGATCACCACCGATGACTTGACGATCCACCCCCGATGACTCTTGAAGATTCACCACCGATGACACTTGTACACTGGCGTGCAAAAATTAAGGACGAGACGGTTTTTCGAATGTAACATCGTGCAGACGTGCTCCACATCGACTCAAATCATACCATAAGGTCCCCAAGATGTAAGAATATGGGACAAGTGAGCAAAACCGTCCAAACAAGGAATCCAACAGATACAAAGGCACTTTATTGAAAAGGTAGCTTCGAGCACAACTGGACAGAAGACAGAAACGTCCATGGGGCAGGCGGCTGCCAAGAAAAATCCAGTCTTTAGTAAAGAATATGATCATCCCTGACAGCGTTGCAGGATTTACAACGTCTGTCCATACTGAGGACGAGGTTGTCAAGCAGCTGTTTAGGCATCGCGGCCCATTCGTCTTTGAGCGCCAATCGCTGCTGCGGAATCGTTGCTGGCGGCTGGTGACGTGCTGCCATGCGTCTCCCGAGAAGGTCCCACATGTCTTGGATTGGATTTAGGTCAGGGGACCTTGCGGGCCAATCCATGCGTTGAATATCTTCACTCTCCAACAGCTCTGTGACAGCCACTGTACGATGAGGTGTAGCGTTGTCGTCCATGAAGAGGAATTCAAGACCCACAGCACCTCTAAAGAGACGCACGTGAGGCAGGAGAACCTCAGTACAATAGCGGATACCAGTGATTGAACCTCCTTGGAAGATGTGGAGGTCAGTACGGCTACCAAGCATGATACCGCCCCAAACGAGAACTCCACCACCTCCAAACCGGTATCTTTGGATGATGTTGGAGGTGGGGTTGCGTGTTCCCTGCTTTCTCCAGATGTGCATACGTCCAGAATCGCTCGTCAGACTAAATCGGCTCTCATCCGCAAAGAGAACTCGACCCCACTGCTGATGTGTCCAATTCTGTGTTCCTGGCATCACAGATACCGCCGTCTCCGACGAGTAGGCGTTAATGGAACACACCGTACAATTCGTCGTGCAAATATAACACCTTTGTGCAGCCTCCTAACCACGGTAAAGCGCGATAACGGACGTCCAGTTGTCTGTTGCATGTGCCTTGCGATTTCTCTCGCTGTCTGCCGTCTATCTTTTTTCGCCTGTAGGGCAATATACCGGTCGTCCGCCGCCGTGGTTGCTCGTGGACGACCACTGCTAAACTCTCGGACAGCAGTTCCTGTCGTTTGAAATGCTCTGCAAGCTCGTTAAACGATGCTGTGAGCGATCCCGAACTCCTCAGCCACACTAGTCACACTTCGGCTTCCCTCAAACTTCCCAATGACGCGACCTGGGGTAAAGTAATCCAGATGTCGTCTATCGGATTGCCTGTTGGTCATATCCTACGGTGGCAGCAACTCGACATCGTTCAAACCGATGTACACCGTGTAATAGCTTTCACCGAATTGCTGAGCGTACACCGCCCGTGTGCTTTATACCCTTCCGATCCCACCCCACCCTACGTCATGCTGCATATATGCGTATGCCCTACCGTACCGGACCCTAGTCTATCTCCTGAGTGGTCTTTCGGTCCGTTCTGCCTGCTCGTTCCACTGTTATGCTAATTTCTCCTCTTCGTCCTTATTTTTTGCACACCAGTGTATATCCACCACTGGTGATTCTTGACGATTCACTACCGATGATTCTTAACAATCCACCACACATGACTTGATGATTCACCACTGATGAATCTTGACGATCCACCACCAATGGCTCTTCACGATCCACAACTGATGACTCTTCATAATCTGCGAGAAACTCTGGTGTCTGCATGGCATAGCAGCCCTACAGAAATGTTCAGGGGCATTATTGGATCAATGCGACGCTATATATCTGCTGCATTGGTGGCACGAGGAGGTCATACCTCATACTAACACGTTGTCATAATTTTAAGACTGGACTGTGTATATGCGGATGAAAAAAATACATGGATGCAAAAAACATGAAGATGCGTTTACTACACTGGCGTGCAAAACTTAAAAACCGTTCGGTTTTTTCGCCGTAGCTTCGTAATGAAGCATCCTGGATAGATGAATGTCATACCACAGAGACCTCAGTATGTACCAAACGAGGGAATGAACAAACACATGTGCAAAAATGAATACCTAAGTGTACACTGGGACTTTACTAAGAAATGACCGTAAAGCAGTACACACAATGCTACAGAGCCATCGTTTCCACAGGTGGATTACAACAAAGAGGTGGGCGTTAGTAAGAAATATGATGTTCCCTAACAGCAATGGCTGCGTTGCAGCGTCTGGCCATACTTAACACGAGACTGTCGATGAGTTCTTGGGACACCTTTGCCCATTACTCTCGTAGTGCACGTTTCAGCTGATGGACATTTTCCAGCGGACGTGGGCTGGCCGCGAGACGTCTCCCCAGAGCGTCCCACACATGTTCCATGGGATTTAGATCCGGGGAGTACGCAGACCAATCCATACGAGTTATATGCTCACTTTCCAACAGCTCATCTACTGCGCGTGTACGATGGGGTCTCGCGTTATCGTGCATAAACACGAACTCGAAACCTACGACGCCTCAGAATTGTCGTGCATGGGGAAGGAGCACTTCATCGCAGTAGCGGTTTGCGGTTACGGAACCTCCTTCGAAAATGTGCAGCTCAGTTCGACCATTCAGCGTAATGCCTCCCCAGACGAATACACTAACACCGTCATACCGATCTCTTTCAGTAATGTTCGCCGGTCGATAACGAGTTCCAACTTCTCTCCAGATCAGCTGACGTCCAGAATCGCTCGTGGTACTGAAACGACTCTCATCTGTGAAGAGTACCGTACCGCATTGTTCTATGGTCCTATCCTTGTGGCCCTTACGGTATTATAATCGATGTCTCCGATGGGTAGGCTTTAATGTGATGCAACGTTCAGGTCGTCGGGCAAATAATCCACCTTTATGTAGACATCTGGCAACGGTGAACCGCGATAACGGCGCGTCCCGTGGTCATCTGCAGTTGATTCGCGATATTTCCCGCTGTCTGGCGTCGATCACGATTGGCCTGTAGGACCATATATCGGTCATCTCTTGCTCTTTTTTTCCATGGCTGATCACCACCAACCTTTCTAACAGCTGTTCCTTTCGTTTGGAAGGTTTTCCACGCACATGAAACGATGCTATGGGTCATGCCGAACTCGTCGGCGTCACTCGTTATGGTTCGCAACACACACACCCCCACCCTCCTGCTTTCCGATTATTTGACCACGTGTAAAGTTATCTAAATGTCGACGCGGAGACATTTTCTTGTCTGCGTCACACTAGCAAACCACTCGAACCTCTTCACAACGCCACACACTTTCACTTTTGGTTTCTGTGAGATGCTCCTTGTATCCATTTCAGCGTTGTCACGTGACCTGCGACATCACATTTCAGAAATTTGCATACGCGTCGTCTTTCTACGGATCCGCTTGCTTTATGCAAATCGCCTCAAGCTTCTGTGTTCCACTGTGCGGCTATAATCTGCGGCACTAGTGTCCGTCCTTACGTTTGGCACGCCAGTGTACTTCTTATAATGAGAGCATTTCCTTTGCAAGATCTACACAGCTCGACATGTTAAATACCATGCGATGAAGTTATGCACAAAATGAGATTAAACTTACCACAAAAGTATGTGAAAAATAAGTGCATTAGTTTCTTAGGGTTTACACTGATGTGATGGACAGTCTCTCCGTCCATCACAATGTGGTCTGAGTCATTAGGTCGTATGATAGCCATGCTGGAATATATATACTCATCGTCAAAAAAATAGCTGCACAAAGAAGGAAGCAACCGACGGGAATGGGACTTGGTGGGTAATTTTGACATCCTGAGACATGCAAATGATTTAGGTATCACATTCGACCGCGTGTGTGACACAATCAAAGAGGGATCATAGCGCTGTGCTTGACCGGCTGTATAAGGTCGTCCCGTTGGGCGTGCTTTCCATTTTGACTCATGCTGTTGAGTTGGTTGCATCCTTTGCAAGTGAAGTATACCTCGGAGAAAAGTTTGGAAGCAATTAGAGCATTTGGAAGAGTTCGACAGGGGCAGCATCATCGTGCTCCGGGAAGTGGGAAGGTCTTATCGCAACATTACGCGCCATAGCCTTCTTTCGGTTATCACCATAGCACGGTGTTAGCAGCAGTGGACAGAACATAGCACGCAGCAACGATAGTAATGGTCTAGGCGACCTAGACGAACCACGGAGAGAGAGGACCGACGGGTTGTCTAGCATGCGCGGAGTGACCCAACAGCCACGGGATTTCGGATATTCAGCGTCCAGTGGTGCTCTCCATGCATCGCCTGACTAGTGCCAGCACCATTGGCAGAAGGCTGCACGACGCAGGACTACACGCACGCAGACAGTTGCGACGACTGCCCTTAACACTAGTGAATCGTCGCCAAAGACTGCAATGGTGTCGTGACAGACTGTCGTGGAGCAATTCAGAATGGCAGCGGGTGATCTTCAGTGACGAGTCCCGCTTTTCTCTTGAAAGAGACGAATAACAAATCCGTGTGTGGAGGCACCGTGGTCAGCGCCAACATGAACGTTTGGCTGTCTAGCGTCGTACGTTCAGAAGGCCTCGTGTCATGGTGCGGGGTGCAATTGCCTACGATGCCAGATCACCTCTGTTGTTCATTACAGGCACTTGGACAGCCCAACGTTACGTTAATGAGGTCCTGTAACCAGTGGCCTTGCGTTTTCTGAACGCCCACTCCTGTGTGATTCTCCAACAGGACAACGCTCGTCTGTATACTGCTCCTGTCTCGAGAGCTTGCCTTCAAGGCACGGACACTCTACGATGGCCAGCCCCATCACCAGACCTATCGCAGATTGAAAATGTGTGGGATTCTATTGGATGCACTATCCACATTCCACCACTACTGCACAATCTTCAGGAACTGCGTGAGAAGATTCAAGCTGCATGGAATGGCTTATCACAGGACAACATTGGGAACCTGTTCAACTCCATGCCGAGGCGTCTGGCATGCTGTGTGAGCAAGAAATGCGGCACGACGCCATACTCAGAGACACTACTAATTGGCGTGTAGCTCAATAAATATTGTCCATATCAGTCTGAATGTTTAGTCATTTATTGTTCCTGGTAACCTTCAACTTCCTCCTGAATAGCATTGCAATCCGACACATCATTCTGGGTGCAACTATTTTTTAACGATGAGCGTACGTTCTGTGGCACTTCATGACATCGAGTGGAAAAGGCCCCGGATGATGTCTTGACGTATTGTTGGCCGTGCATCGTTGGCTTGTGTCCTTAATTTATCGACATTTCTTTATTTATTTATTTTACAGAGAGTAGAGCTTGTGACGTGCCTGCACCGCAGGACGCACATGAGATAAAGGCAGAAAGCAGCGAGAGCATTCGTCCGCCTCCGGAACAACATACTAAAGTTTTGTCGCAATAGAAGTATTTTTAATCAAGTTATGATGATAATGGCTGTGGAATAAATCTCGCTCCTGTGCTCTGACCTTTGATCCTATTTCGATGATATTAAACTGAACCGGTTCAGTTTATTTCCGGAACAACATACTAAAGTTTTGTCGCAATGGAAACATTTTTACGTAAGTTTTGTCGCAATGGAAACATTTTTACGTAAGTTATGTCGCCTAAAGGCGATGAAATGGATCCCGCTCCTACAGTATGTACTGACCTTTGACCTCATTTCGTCCGTTTTAATAGGGTTATTCCCCAGGTTGTCCCCTACCACATACTGAAATTTCATTGAAATCGAACCATTTTTACGCTAGTTATCGTGCGGACGCACATACAGGCAGACAGACAGACAGACGGACAGACAGACAGAAGGACAAAGCTGGAGCATATACGCTTTTCCAACCTACGGTTAGAAAGCGTAAAAAAGGGAACGTATAAATATTTTTTGGAGTTTCTCAATTTCATTTCTTAGTGTTGCGAAGCTAAGAATCCAAATGATAGCAACATACTCTAGTGAAGGTCTGATCGTAGCCTCAGAAATTCGAATAAGGGTCAGAAGATTAGAATAATACTTAGAAAGTCGCATAATGGGTCCAAGATTTCTATAGTCTGAACGCACAATTCTTTGGATATGACTTTAAATGTTCAAGTTTTAATCAAATGTAACTCTCGAATCCTAGACATTGCCTGTCGGGCAAAGAGTAGTCGCCAGGTATGTACTAAAACAAGAATTGGGGCTATTTTCCACGAAGAGAAAATGAGATGACACTTATAGATGGTGAGGTGGAGATGGTTTAACGTACACCACTGATGTAGGTTGTTCATGCCAGTTTAAAGCACAAGACAGCCATCAAGAGTGTGTATATAGCAATAAAGCTTGAGATCATCAACGAACAATAAACTAGGGCCGTCAATGCAAATGGTAAGATCATTAAGGGTGTCGTACTGATGCGCTAAGTCGTCTGTCAATTACGTTCCACTCATTCTCCATTGGGCAGAAGTATAGGAATCGCGCAGACCTGGACATCAACTGGACTCCCTGCAGGCACTATCTGCTGATCCTGGAAGTGTGTGGGTGGGCGATTGTTATCTGATTGAAACTGGGCATCCGGAATACCACGAAGATACGGTAATAAAACGGACTGAGCACGTCTTCGACTCATCGTCGTGCTGTCATTGTACCCTCTATACTGTACGTGGAAGCGATGAACGGATGTTGAACCATTTCACGAGTGTCAGGAGCCGTATAACCCTCGCAGATTGGCAGCAAGATCAACGCGGTGACCATGCTGTCCCCATACCTTCAATCGACGAACATCGGAGCAGGACCTGTCGCTAAATACATGGTTCTAGTAGTCTCGTCACACGTATCTGATACGGCCCCACTGCAAAACTTTGTACTGCGGTAAGTGGCAGTCGTTGCAAGGGTTGGCGAGAGTGCAAACCTGTCTCAGCCAGTCTGCGATTCACAGTCCCTGTCTGTACGTTGCTACGGAGATGTCCATAGCTGTCTGTAAATCTCGTGGAATGTCATCCGCTGGGAATTGAATGGCTGAAATCCCTCGATCGAATGCGGCATTCACCGGGTTTGGACATCCACCTACTTTCACCAGTGCTACTATGGCTTCCTTCAATCACTGCCGCCACATTCTGCTGACAGTCGTCGCAACCCCGTCACAAGTAAGTCGCCGGAGTATTAAACACCCCATTACAAGTTAGATCATCTGTTGCTGCTCTTGTTCTCTCTCCCAGATTAGTACTCGTGTGATGTCATAGTTTCACATTCGCCACTATATTCACTATTCACTCACACTAATCACCTGGCCGCCCCGGTGGCGCAGTGGTCTAAGCGATGGCCTCTGATCATTCGTCCAAAAGGGGTCCGGGTTCGAATCCCGGTGAGGCATGGATGTTGTGTTTGTCTTACGGCACTGGCTCTCTCCCTTCCCTGGAACCAGTGACCCTAAATTAGGGACGGGCGACTGCTTATAGCCCATCGAGCTGCTTACGGTGGTCGTTAAACCTCCAATAAAAAAAATAATAATAATAATCACCTGGTACTCCTACTTCTTTGAGCTGTCTACCTTCTATCCTATCTAAGCTCTCTAGGTTGAATC
Organism: Macrothele yani; assembly: GCA_039090855.1. Lineage (NCBI taxonomy): Eukaryota > Metazoa > Arthropoda > Arachnida > Araneae > Macrothelidae > Macrothele > Macrothele yani. The sequence continues at coordinate 155,589,964 of CM077030.1, forward strand.
TAATATAACCTCGCGTCAAACACGCAGTGCAGACGTCCTATAGGACATATGTAGTTGCGTCTGAACTTTACCTCTGAGTGTAAACCCTAGAAGATATTACAGATTGCTGAGTGAAGTGTGTTCGAGATGATCAATAACATTACTCTACAAAAAAAAATTGTCCCACACTAAATGATACGGGATTTTATTAGGATTGTTTGAGCTGAATTCAGATGAGATATTATTTTTTTGCTAACACTCCAGGCTTTTTAGTGGCACACAGTTAAATTTCGAATAAACCGCATATTTGCATACTCTTATAAACCATAAATAACTTAGAATGCAGCAATCGATTACTTCCTAGAGTTGTTCACTTGTGGAACATCTCTCTTCAGTGTCAGTCAGCCTACTGGTACTTCACTTGTCCTAGCACCGCCTTTACAGCGCCGGTACCACTTTTACAGCGTGCCGTGGTACCTATTTTACAGCGCTCTACTTGCACTGACACCGCCATACTCCACTAGACCAGACTCCACGTGACCTAGCACCTCTTATACAGCGTTCCACTTGCCGTGGTACCACCGTGGTCCATACTCAACTTGCCCTGGCACCGCTTTTATTTGACTTCACTTGCCCTTGACTTCACTTGACTTGACTCCACTTGCCCTTGACTTCACTTGATTTGACTCCACTTGCCCTTGACTTCACTTGACTTGACTCCACTTGCCCTTGACTCCCTTGACTCCATTTGACTCCCTTGACTTCACTTACCCTTGGCTCCACTTGACTGTCCCTTGACTCCATTTGACTCTCTTGACTCCACTTGCCCTTGGCTCCACTTGACTGTCCCTTGACTCCACTTACCCTTGACTCCATTTGACTCCCTTGACTCCACTTGCCCTTGGCTGTACTTGACTGTCACTTGACTCCACTTGCCCTTGGCTCCGCTTGACTGTCACTTGACTCCACTTGACTGTCCCTTGACTCCACTTACCCTTGACTCCATTTGACTCCCTTGACTCCACTTGCCCTTGGCTGTACTTGACTGTCACTTGACTCCACTTGCCCTTGGCTCCGCTTGACTGTCACTTGACTCCACTTGACACTCCCTTGACTCCACTTGCCCTGGTACCGCTTTTACAGCGCCTAGATTCTCAGAAAACAACTCCTACCAGGAGTCCAGGTAATGGATTTTCAAAGACATATATTACATCCCATAACTTTGCTTGAATCCAAGAGTTCATACAATAAGGTACAATCATTTTCTGTCTTAAATTTCCGAAAAAAAGGTTTCAATTACACTTTTTAAGGATGTCCAAGCTGCCTTAATTAACCTGGCGCAACTTCTCAAATTTTTCATCCTGCGTCAACTCCCTTATTTGTGGGGAATTTTTCTTTTAAATATGTGAATTCACAACTAGTTTTGTCTATTGCTTTGAAAGAGTTTTTCACAAGTCGTAGTTTATTGTGTAGGAGGGGGGAGGCTTAGTAAACGTTTTCAGAGTTGACTCATGCTTTGTTCAGTACTTTTATCTCTACTTCCCGTTCACACAGAAAACCGCAAAATGTTGTTTCCAACCTGAAAATCAAGCAAAAGACGAATGACTTTCAAATCACCACACATTTCCCCACCATACATTTCGTACTGGGACTTTTCTAAAAGTAGTTTCATATTTTCATATGACTCTTCAATGTCAGTAGTGTGGGCTAATGGCACCTGCAGAA